>CM062806.1:119519223-120889848 GCA_031772625.1 Pinus tabuliformis
AGATATCAAGGGATGGAATCGTTATTGGAGGCGTTTAGAAAGGTTTCTAATCCTACATATGATTTGAGGGCATTGTCAGAGGTTCCTATTCTTAATTCTGTGTTCTCATCTCCAGCAGTGGTTGAACTCATGAGGTTGGGTACTGCAAATTTTGGGTCGCTTTTCGATGCCCAATCTCGTTCAGGGCAGAACAATTTTTTTTTTTTTAAATTTTAAACCCAGAACCCCCAATAGAAGCACCTTATTTACATGTTTATGCATTGCCGGAAGAAAACCTCAGCCAAGAGCAGTTTTTTTGTTTTCATAAGAAATTTTATGGCGTAGGAAGAATAGATTTAAATAAGAAGCCAGAACTAGATAAAAAAAATTGCAAAATCAAACAATCATATGTGCATGCTATTAATTTATTTCAATATGCTGTGAATTTGAATAGAAAATTAAATTGTTGCAGCAAATTGATATCTGAATCTTGCAAATTTTCTTATAATCCATAGAATGCGCAACTTAATTTTCCAGCGAGAGTATTTTTTTTTATTCGAAATAAATCAATAGATTTTCTGATCTTCCAGATCGCACGAAGCACAGGAAGAGAGCATACTAATATCTTGATTTATTTTTATTTATGCAGGTTAACGTGGATGGATAAAACACTATTAACATCTGTGACAAAAAAAAAACACAATTAAGATCTGCGATAAAACTTGCATTATCTACACTCTTTCTGCAATGTCGCAGGGGCATTTAGACTCTCGGAGGACAAATATTTCCGATAATCAGGCTCCTGGATCACCCGTGATACAGAAACAAGACATAGAAATGCAAAGATGTGCCACTGAATTTATTCATGATGATTTATTTTTTTTGAAAACAAAACTAAAAACTTCTAATGATAACGACTTCTAATGAGATCTCATTTTTATTTTTCTAATCTATTCTACATTAACTTAAAAGATGTTTTATTTTCTAAGTAAAAGCATGCTTCCAATGAAGCCATCTACGGATTAAAAATTTGAACATGCTCACATCAAGATTTAAAATTTTTACATTATGTTGTGCAAGTATGTGAGAATCCTATCTTAGAGTTGGCTCAAGGTGATTGTCCTTGCTCTCCAAGAAGTACCTGTTCAACATTGTCAAAGCCCTCATCCATAGATGGATTAGTGAGAAACGGGGGGTTTAAAATAAAAACTGAATTTAAATTATCTATGTGTGAAAATAAAATTGCTCCAAACTTTGAACTCCTTTATGAACCTGTTGTCACCAAGTTCCACAAATTAGTCCATAAAAACAAATGCATAAAATAAAGACTAAATCCTTCTAGTTGCACTTCCCCGTCAACGGGGCCAAAATGTGTGGTCTAAAATGCGGATGCAAAATAGAGTTTAATTTAATGTCAACCCGGGAAGGCAAACTTAGAAGTGCTTATCTAAAATATATAGATCTAGAAAGATTCCTAATTTGTCCAAGATATTAAAGTCCCCTTACAGGAACATATTCATTAAGATCTCTTTCAATAACTAATCAAACTTAGATTCAACAATTGTTTGAGATCTATGATTCTCTTACAAAAACATATTCTACAAGATCTCTTCCAACATTAGAACATCTAATAAAAAGCTGAAATGAAATAAACCTAGATCTAATAATTGTATGAGATCTTACGGTTCTCTTACAAGAACACCTTCAAATAAGATTCTTCCAATATTAGATCATTTAACAAAACTTGAAAGCTGAAATCAAACAAAAAACATAAAATAAGTTATACCTAAAATAAACAAATAGGCATGCAAGTGAGGCCATGGGGGCCCTCCATAACTCCACAAGCACACCAATTCAATGGAGACTCGGATGTAGAAGCAAAATTGAAGTATAATCCTTTATTTCAAAATCTCTATTACAAACTCCAAAATTCTAAGATTACAAAAACTTCCAGATTACAAATGGAGGAGATTTTACTCCTATTTATACAATGGGATGAGTAACAAACTCATAATGATTATCCACTACTTTCCCAGAATATGATCCCACAAATCTCTCAAGCATTTTTAACTACTTTCCCATTATTACAAAATATGATCCCACAAATCTCTCAATAAATCTCTCACATATCTTGGATAAGATATGCCAACCAAATCCTCCATGATCTTCTCCTTAGGAATTGGATAAGATATGCCTCCATGATTTTCTCCTTAGGAATAGGATAATATATGCCTCCATGATTTTCTCCTTAGGAATAGGCTTGCATAATTATCTCCTTAATATGGTGGAGGAGATATTAATTCTTCACATATTTCCTACACATCACAAAACTCACATATTCTTGAGATATATATATAAATATGTATATTTTCTAATAATTAATCATAAATTCACTTGTAATAAAAAAATGAATAAAATGGAAAATAAGAAGGTAAAACCCAAATGTATGTATGAAGATGGTATGATAAAAGGTTAATGGGATGATGAAATGTAAGGAATAGTGAAGAAAAAGGTGGATGAAAATATGACATTTATGAGTCCCAACAAGGAGTTTGGGAAGCAATGAACCAACGAAGCCCCGGGAATCGACCACCCAATTTCGCAAGGTACATGTAGTTTGAAGTTTTCACCATGGTTAAAACAAACACAAAGTAAATTATTTTTTACCATATGACTTTTTATAGCCCTTTTTTCGAAATTTAGGGTTTTTACTATGGTTTTTAGGGTTTTAACTATGGTTTTTAGGGATTTGACTTAGGTTTGAACATTAATCATATATTCTTGTCAAGCAGGTCTTATCCTTGGATTTCTTTGTGCAATAACAGGTATTCCGGATGTGGGAGATGATCGATACATGCTTAGTGAATATCGCAAAACGTTTGACCTGAGTCAACTTGAAGCTCTTTTCTGACTCTTGAAACATGAAAATATTGTCGAGCCCTTGTCGTTTCGAGCTCATTCATGGTTGCGAAACATCATGTGTCTAGTAAGTTTTTTACTTTTTCGAACTGGAAACACTATTTAAGAAAAGTACTCCTTGACCGAAATGGTCAAGCGGTTCTCTCGAGTATCATTTTCTACCTTTTCGGGCTTGAGAGACCAAACATACGAAAAGGGCCCCTTTAGAGTTTTCTTTTCCATGTCTTTTTCAAAATCTTTAAACATGAAAAAGACTCCAAGTTTTACCTATGTCGGACTCGTTAAACCCTGACGACATTGGACTTGTCACCATGATGAGACGCGAGCTTCTCCTCCTTAGGGCTCGTTAAAATTTCACTAGGTTGGATTTGTCCGAAGGATGAACTTATATTGCAAGCATATGCTATCCCATTCAAGCTTTTTTTTCAAAAATAATTGGGGTACTCTCCAGTAATGGTGGGGGAAAATTTTGGAAATATTTTGTTGGTTACCTACGACAGCTATTCATTCTTGAACATCGACACTTTTGCTTCCCGCTGGGTTTTGGATATTCCCACATCGTCATTGGCCTTCTGGGGTTTGGGTTTTTCATTTTTCCTCATTCCATTTGATCCTTGTTGTCTCTACAAGACCTTCAATCCCTTGGTACCAAAATACTGCCACATTCCGGAGTTGTGTTGCCGATATGTTTAAGAGCTTAATCCTTCTGCAGTTTGCACCCTTACATCCTCCTCTAATTCTCTGTTTCATCCGTCTACATATTTGTCTCGCATCGTTGATGTGGGAAACATCATTACCCTCTTGCAACATATCGTTTCCTGTCGACATCAACTCATTATCTAGGAAGTTGATCTAGATACTCCTTTCGAGTACCTTGGAGTTTGCATGCCTCAATGGAAAGTTCTTCACATTTGATGATAGACTTACCTCATTGGTCTTCAACTAGGTGATTCCACAAGTGTTTGACTCTAGATCATTCTTCACACTTTGTGGATTGTATTGGCAGTACCTTGAGAACCATTGACATTACTAGTGGTCTCTGTCACGCTTGTTAACAGTTCACATCATTGGCCGGTAATCAAGCGATTTTCTAGTATGCTTGACTTCCACACATCTATTCGCATATTAGAAATTGTATTATGATCGAGTTGGATTCAAAACCTTGGACTAAGGTTACATAAGTTTGGGTTGCGTGGATTGGTTCGTGATTGCATACATGACTCTTTGATTGGATGGCTGCGACCATACCTGAGTCTTTTTGGATGGCTGAGACCATACCTGTATTTTCATATGGTCTTATCAACTGGATGGCTACGTCTATACTATAGACCAATTCTATTTGTCTTTTGGATGCCTGCGCCCATGCCTAGACTACATGTATTTCTTTCACTGTCAGAGATCTCAGTTGTACTTGCGTCTGCAGGTTCTTCGCGATGGTGTTCTGGTTCACTTATGGTTTCGTAAAGCATTTCACCCCTCCCACTCTCTCAGCCTTCATGCTTTAGGGGGCATCTGTTACATAGTATTTTGTCACCGACCTCACATCCCCTTGTCCTGGGTAGAGTCGGTCCCTGAATGGCATCTGTTCTGTGTCATACATCAAAATATGTGTCCACATCTTCCACATCACTCAAGAAGATCAACCATGCTCATTAACCCTGAAGTTGACCATTTTTGCCTATGTTTCAAGATCGTCGCAAGACACCAGTGTTTTGTCTATGACGATGGACCAAAGTGAACCAAAACCTTGTGACACTGTCGCAAGAGTACATCTGTTCTCTGCGATGGTCGAATTTTAGGGCTCGTCACAAGTCATTAGTATCCCTCTTGCGACAATAGCTCTGAATACATTGTGGCTTCACGACGTCGTCTCTGAGTTCTACTGTTTGACTCGTGATGACCTAGATATGGCGAATTAGTTCAAACATAATGCTTCTGGGTGGTTCTGGAACTGGTTGTTAGGTCAAGGAAGTTTTCCTTTCCTCCTTTGAGATGGTGGTTCTGCATTTTGAGTAACCTCCCATGAGGATAATCTCCCTCTCCCTCATTTATGGAGGCTCCTCCTCTTATAAAAGCATCCCTCGATTGCTATGATCAGCTAGTTTTTGGTAGTGAGCAAATTACCTAGTTCTTAGTGTTGGATTGATAGTTTGCAGTGTGAATTGTTGATAGTATAGCAATTGGTTGTGGATTTCCTTAGCCTTATGCTAGTGCTTTTGGGTGATAGAGAGAGTTGTTAGCCTTTTGGGAGACCTTTTGAGAGTGAATGCCTGAGGAGACACACTGACTGGACCCTTCAAGGAAACTTGCATGTCAAGGCATGGTTGTAAGCTTTACTTTTTCTCATGTTAATACAATCAATGGTTTTTTCCTATATCTTGTATGAAATATATTTGATCACTTATGGTTCCTTGACTCTGTAAGTAAATAGTTCATTGTTTTACTCTATTACGTGTTTTTTTGTTCTCTTATGTTGTTTCAGGTGAATCACTCATCAAGGAGAAGGAAGCGATAGCTGGAGCAACATAACGAAGACTGCATCGAACACTGACCTAAGGTAGGCTCTTTCAACTATGACTATTTAAGGAATTTACTGTTGTATTTGTTTTGCTGTGACTAGACCCACTCTAAGTCTAGAGGGGTTCCCTCTGTTCGCAGAGGGAACATTACCTACATCACAAGTAGTCCTTTCATTTTCATATTCACTTCTCTTCATCACTGAGACCTCTTGTGGAATGAAAACAAGTTTTTCTAAAGGAATTTTTCCACTTCTATCTTGAGAAGACTCACCTGGAAGTATTGGAGTCTTGCTTTTTGTATTATGTTGTTGCTTTCCTTTATTCAATTGTTTTGCAAGTTGTGGTTGTTGTGGAGTCGCCTTTTGTAGGGGAGCTAGAACTTGCTACTCACCTTCATTTTCTTGAATTCTAAATCTTTTCCTTGATCTCAAATCATACTTCTTTTGTAATTATGCCTGCATAAAATCAGAAAATTGCTTCCAATATTTATCAATTTCATTCTCATAATAAATGGCATATGTTTCAGTATATTCATATTCTTCTCCCTCAACACCTATTTCATCTTCATCTACTGCATACAATGTAGAAATATGATCATCATGGTCCCTGGAATGCTCTGGTACTTCATCAGGATCTGCCTCTAAGTAAAGTGGTGCTTGAACCTGATCTTGATCTTTTCTCTCCTTCTGCAAAATTTGCAGAGGTTGTCTTCTATACTGAGGATTAAAGTTTTTGTTATGTTGTGCTTGCCTCTGAGAATTATTACTCTCCAATTCTAATTTAATCAATTTATTAGACAAATTTTTAATTACATTATTCATATCCTCTAATGTTTGACTTTGAGAGGATTCCACTTTAGCCTTTCCCTTATCTTGGACAGGTTGTCTCTGGTGCTTTTCCTGCATCCACTAGATTTGCTTATATTTCTAAGGCATTAGTTTGGATCTGATAAAGGGTTATGGATCTTCTCTCCCTTAATGTGAATCCCAAATCTGATTCAAAATCCCTTGCAAAAATTATTTTTGCACCAGCAGGAAGGGGCTTAATCTCCGCTAGAAGACTATTGTACAGTTTATTGAACATTCTGATGAGCTCCACAACACTTTCATCACATTTCTTCTTAATAGCATTAAACTCTATGAGTGAATACCCATGGTCTCTTTTCTCTCCCCATCTTTGGGTGAACAGGCACTCCATCTCTTCCCATGTAGGAATAGAGTTATTAGGAAGCCCTTTAAACCATTTTCTTTCTTCTCCATCCAAGGATTTCACAAAAAGTCTTAAAACAACATCCAAGTATTCAACATTGAGATTTTCTGCAAAATTACAAAACACTGCTATATGCTTCTTTGTTGTTTTTTCATCCTCCCCTGAGAAATGAGGAAGGATTTTCAAGTATTCTTGAGGCATTCAATTCAACTATTGTGGCAACTGAATAGGTGCATACTTATTCAACAAAATGCAGGTGTTGCCATGTTTGCTCTTGAACTTACTAAACCTTGAGTACCAGAAAATGTAGAACTTGATTGAGGAGTAAATGGAGTATGAAAAGGTCGCAATGTAGTTATAAGTTCAGGTTGAATAACTATAGCAGATGCTGAGAAAGAAATAGACTCTAAAGATTTTTCTTGACAGTTGGGTTCTTGAAATGAAGTGGATGTAAAAGATGACTCTTGGTCAATAAAAGGTGAATGTTTGGATGAAATATGTGATGAACTACTGCCAGGTGCAGACAGTGTGGGACTTGGTGCAATTAGAGTTTTAGGCCTTCCAACCCTCTTGGAAACTAGTCTCTCAGGGTCTGAAAGGGCTTGAACTTTTTGCTGTGAGATATATGACCTCGTATGAAGCCTCTTTGAAGCCAGAGTTATTGCTTTCTATTCAATACAGCCAAATATTTCATCCTCAGTGAACAACCAAAAGAAAATATTAAAAACCCAGGGAAAAGTGTTCTTGATTTCTCTCCCTAGCAACGACGCCAATTAATGTTGTCCCTTAAGAAACCAATTTCTTGGCTTTGTAGAAATTGTGCTTAAGACATTAATGTTTATTATTCTTGTCACTTATTTGTATGATATATCCTCAAATGAAGAACGTGAAAGACCTAGTTCTTAACACTTAATACTTAGGTGATATGAAAGTCTCAGAATGCCATATGATGCTGGATATAAATGTTGAGTGAAGAATGCTTTGAAAGGTTAGAGACAATATGTTGTTTTTCACAGAAACTATTATTTGTAACACTTTGATAAGTTAAAGACAATAGGTTGTTTTTCACAGAAACTATTATTTGTAACACTTTGAGAAGTTAGAGACAATCTGTTGTTTTTCACAGAAACTATTATCTGTAACTTAGAAGAAATGTAGAAGTAGGGTTTTAAGTATAGGATTTCTCTTTTAAGGAATTTCAACTTCATTCACATAAGTAAACAAAGACCTACAACTTCATTACTATACTTAAAGAAAAGAAGACATATGATGGCACATAACAGAGAAGTTACAAAATCATACCCAACAATGTGTGGAAAACTTCTGATTCTTTCATTAATCAACCGTTTATCAAAAATACATTAGCCTAGTCTCCAAGTTCTTCAAAATTCAAACCCTTTTTCTATAGTTTTCCCTCTTTTTATACATTATGAAACAGTTGGTAATCACCAAAACTGTCAAACTGCCAAACTATCTCCTAATTGTTTAAGGTAAAAGTCGTTACAGAATATTACATTGGAGGGTAAAAGACACCTCATTCTTCTCGAGAAAACAAAATAACAAGAAGTAACAGAAATTAGAAGGTGATGGTTGCTCGTTGTTCGAATCTATGGCTTGATTGCTGATGAAGTTTCTTTGTAGATATTATGATAATAGCTAGACTGTTTTAACACAAAACACTGCATCTTTGCAAAAATCCGTGCGTGGACTTGTGGTTGTGGGCCCACGTATTTATCAGAAGTATTCTGATTGGCAGAAACACAAAGAAACCTAACTAATCACCATTCCTTTGAAGTTTCGGTCATCCGCCTCTAATCCTAGTTATTCTGCTAAAACAACGAAATTGGTTGATTTACGTGGAATATCAGCTACCATGGAACTGAAAATAATTTAGACTCTGGTTCATAACCTTATCGCGTCTGCCTTTTCCACAAACCTTTGCCTTCCCCACGGACCCGATAGGAAACAAAACTGCAGTTAAAAGACTTCTCAGGTCCAAAATTTATAATAAAACTCGTGCACTTTTTGACGTGATATCCATCAAATTTCATTCCCTCATGATGAGAAGCTGTGATTGATCCAGACTTCAACGGATTAAATTGCATTCCATAAACCATCGCGTCCATTTTCTAAATTAAACTTCATCCATTTTAACCATGTGATTACCATAGGATCTGCATTCTTCAAGCGAACGACCCTGATTAACTGAGGTTTTAACTCGGTTTTATAACTTCTCGTGTCCGATTTTGGAGTAAACCTTACCCTTGTTAACTGCACAACTACTGTTAGATCTATTGCCTATCGATCAGACGACTCAGATCTTCTCTCAGGTTTCTCACGTTCAAAAGCCGTCAATAATATAAAACAACTCATTTCTTTCAGATTTCCACATTTTCTTTTATTTCCATTATAACATAATATTTGATTTTTATTTTTATTTTTGCAATAAAACTAAAAATAAAATTAGAATGATAATGGATACTACAACAGGTATAAAGGGAAGTACCCAAGGGAATAATGTAATAATGGGATGGGCCATAAGAATAAATAAAGTGGTTAACCTGCATCATGTAGGGGACCACAAGTAGTTAGCAATAATGTGATAAGCCCATGGTATTATATATATGGTATTGAGAGACCCATAGTATTATATGTATGAAGCCTATATAGAGGCTAGAGACTCCCCATTGAGAGATGTCAAGAATTATTGTATTGGCAAGCATATGACTTGTGGAGTGTTCTCCCTCCTTAAGGAGTGATTATATGTGTTAGCCTACCTTAAGAGTTTTGACTAATAAAGAGAAACATTTCTATATTTTGTGTTTGTAATTCTCTTGAGAATATTTATAGTTATTGGGCATATTTCTATATTCATATATTTCCAAGCCAAATTCCAAGTATATTCCTTTATAATGTGATAAGCCCATTGTATAAAGTGGTTAACCCGTATTATGTAAGGGACTACAAGTAGTTAACAATAATGTAATAAGCCCATTGTATTAGATTATGGTATTGAGAGAACCATGGTAGTGACCTATGATATTGTATGTATGACTCCTATATAGAGGCTAGAGATTCCCCATTGAGATATGTGAAGGAATATTGTATAGACAAGCATATGGCTTGTGGAGTGTTCTCCTTCCTCAATGAGTGATTGTATGGTGTTGTCCTACCTCAAGGGTTTGATATTAATAAATATTTGGAGTTTATCTACTTCTCTCTTGTTATTTCTAGGTATAATTGCTTTATTATATAATTGAGGTTAAATATATTACAAGTGGTATCAGAGCACTTTCTTGGGCAAGCAGAGAGATATTTTTTTTTATATTTTTGCAGGAATTTTTTGGGGCAGAGAGTTTGCAAATCAGATATGAAACTTCTGGTGAAAAATTCGTAGAAACAAATTGCAGATCTGGATTTTTTGCAAAAAAATACCCAGATTCAAAAAAAATCGGCTGAATCGGAGTCCAGATGAGGAAGATATCGCCGATTTAAAAATCAGTTGTGTTGCAGAAATATTTTGATGAAAATTCATGAATGGTGGATCTATAGTTATTTTTTGTCATTTCTGTGGGGAATTTTGAGTAACTAATTGCAGATCTATTATCCTCTTGAAAAATTACCAAATTTCAAAAAACAAATCGATCGAATCGGAGTCCGGATGAGGGAGATATCGCTGATTTAAAATCAGCTCTTTTTAAAGAAATTTTTGGTGATAGTAGTACAGTTGCAGTGCAAATCTGAACTCCATATTGCCTATATTAGAATTTTCATCACATGGAAAGATGCAGAATGTTCATTCCATTTTCGAAAATAGGTTATAATAAAGATTCCGAGCAATATTGACTGAACTGTGGCCATTGTAAATTTTCGCCAAGTGATTTTTTTCAAAACTTTCTTCATGACAATTTTTTAAAGGAAACGATAATGGTCGTACTATTGAAGAATTCATAAAAAGACAAAAGTGGTTATGGCCAAAACATTGGAAAGGTTACGTATGGATGGGTTTGCAAGATGAGGTTGTGATATGGTGGAGTTCACTTGACAACAAGAAGTACAAACTTTCAGATGAATAATTTGAAAAACTCCTTTTAGACAAATGGTCTCATGATGGAAAACAAAATTATGAGAAACATGTGTGGTTATTTTCTATTGGTATTTCCTTGTTACAGGTTCATGAATGTATTTAGATAGAGAAGATCATTGTGTCTATAAATCCTAGTTGCAAGCAAAATCTTATAAATGTTAATTTGGCAAAAAAATTGCAAGTTCCAGCAAAACACATGGAAAACACAGAGGTTGATAATGAGGATATTCAAGTTTATAAAGATTTGAAGATTTTTATGTATAAGTATGTATTGCATTCTGATTTTTATGTTTCAAATATGGATAATGTGGAGGTTTTCTTGGGACACCCTTGGATGGAATCTGTTGGTACTATCAATATTAATGTGCAGAAGAAATTCATGAATCTCTGGTATAAAAACAAGAAAATTACATTACAGAATATTTCCATCAATAAACAGGTAGAGTCTAACGAGGCTGAAGCAGAGAATGTTACAGGTAATGATACATCAAATGAGGAATCCGTGGTTGAAGTAATATTGGAAGATAAGCAACACAAATAGGTGCCATAACATGTACTAGATACCAATTAGGCTCCATTAGGTGGTGACTTAAAAAAAGATACATCATTGGTTAAAAATTCAGCATATCACCACTCACATCACCCCACAAGAAAAAAACCAACACGATGGCAACAAATTAGCCACAAAGACAACAACCCCCACATGACAGATAGAGAGGAGAGAAGATCCACCCACAACGCATCAACACAGAAGAGCCGTCAGGGTCAACTTCCATCTCAAGCGAGCGAGGCACCAACTAGATCGAGGGTTCACCTTTCTCTTGGATGGCTAGATGCACGTGCATGGTACTAGTGGACTACTCTTTTGAGTAGATCTTATTATTTGTGTTCTTCTTATGTTTCAGGGATGAAACATGTTTAAGGGAGATGGAATGTATTATACCTAGGGGGATAGTATGGGGTATAGAGGGAGGTACCCAAGAGAATAATGTAATAATGGGATGGGTCATATTAATAAATAAAGTGGTTAACCCGTATTATGTAAGGGACCACAAGTAGTTAGCAATAGTAATAAGCTCATTGTATTAGAGATATGGTTTTGAGAGAACCATGGTAATGACCCATGGTATTGTATGTATGAATCCTCTATAGAGGCTAGAGACTCCCCATTGAGATTTCAAGGAATATTGTATGGATAAGACTATGGCTTGTGGAGTTACCTCCTTCCTTAAGGAGTGATTGTATGGTGTTGCCCTACCTTAAGGGTTTTGATCAATAAAGAAGCATTTCTATATTCAGATCTTGTTATTTCTGGTGATTATTTATAGTTATTGGGTATATTGGTATCATTCCATATATTTGTAGTTTAGATATATTGAATCTATACTTGGAATCTGGCTTGCAAATATTCCAAGTATCACTCCTTCCTTAAGGAGTGATTGTATGGTGTTACCCTACCTTAAGGGTTTTGACTAATAAAGAGAAGCATTTCTATATTTTGTGTTTGTAATTCTCTTGAGAATATTTATAGTTATTGGGCATATTTCTATATTCATATATTTGCAGACCAGATAATGGGATGGGCCATAGGAATAAATAAAGTGGTTAACCCACATCATCTAAGGGACCACAAGTAGTTAGCAATAATGTAATAAGTCCATGGTATTAGATATATGGTATTGAGAGACACATGGTAATGACCCATGGTATTGTATGTATGAAGCCTATATAGAGGCTGGAGACTCCCCTTTGAGAGATGTCAAGGATTATTATATTGGAAAGCATATGATTTGTGGAGTGTTCTCCTTCCTTAAGGAGTGATTGTATGGTGTTACCCTACCTTAAAGGTTTTGACTAATAAATAGAAGCGTTTCTATATTTTGTGTTTGTAATTCTCTTGAGAATATTTATAGTTATTGGGCATATATTTGCAGGCTCTGATTCCACTTGTAATAGATCTGACTTGAAAATATATGATAAAGAAAATATGCCCAGAAATTATAAGAGAAAAATAAATAAATTTAAGATCTTTATTAATATCAAACCTTTGAGGTAGGGTAACCCCATATAATCACTCCTTAAGGAATGAGAACACTCCACAATCCATATGCTTGTTCATACAATAATCCTTGACATCTCTCCATGGGAGTCTCTAGCCTCTATATAGGTTTCATACATACAATACCATGGGTCTCTCAATACCATATATCTAATACCCTGGGCTTATCACATTATTGCTAACTATTTGTGGTCCCTTACATGATGTGGATTAACCACTTTATTTATTCTATGGCCCATCCCATTATTACATTATTCCCATGAGTACCTCCCTTTGTACCCCATAATATCCCCCCAAGTATACTACACATTTCCTTTGTTAAATGATTTAGGCATTTTCTTGGCGATCTAACATTGAATCGTAAATCAACGATATCACAAGTTTCATAAAGTTAGAACCTCACCGCCACGCCGATCGCCGATGTGAGGGATTTACTTGTGATAATGTAGGATAGAGATACTGTGAAACCACTGGATCACAGTATTGCGGGACCAGCGGGATTTGGGATTGCAATATGGCAGGACTGTGGGACTGCAATATCACAGGAATGTGGGATGCGATATGGCTGATATGCGAGATTGCGGTAGTGCGAGATGCGATATGGCCAATATGTGAGATTGCAGGAATACAGGATTTGTTGTGATGTTGTAGGATGCAAGATTGCGGAATTGAGGGACTTGTATACTGCCGATATACGAGATTTACTATGCTCGAGCCCCTGACCTCCGATATGCAATTAGCCTTTGTATTTGGTCCTTTCCTCCTTGCTTTCTAGGTTTTCCAAGGTTATCTTTAATCTGCTTTAACTTCTGATCCAAAAGTCCATTTTTGGACTTCCATATACCATTGGAAAGCTCTTTCTGAGCACTGTGCAATGGAGGGGGTCTGATTAAGATCTGATAGCATTTTGTGGCTTGGGAAATGGCTTCAAATTCACTGCCCTTTTGCACTAGTTTCATAGCTGCAAGCATATTTAGCTGTGAGTAACAACATTGGCTCCTACTGGGGACAATGCCTTGCTGGAAAGGTTATTTAGCTATGAGTGACAAAATTGGCTCCTACTGGGAACAATTCCTTGCTGGCAAGGTGCTGATAATCTGCAGACCAGTATCCTTCACCATTGGGCATGGAGTCAAAAATATATGAACTTTGTAACCAACAAAATCTCCATGGGACTTTCCTTATCAATCTAAAAAATGCAAAAATAAAAATTCTAACAAGTTGAAAAGAAAATGCTCAGCTGGTGAGCTTATTTATGTACATTCCTACTTATGCACTAGATCTTAATTCACCTAGGTGAGTTCAACCCTCTAATGGAGCCAGACTAGCATTTGGGTGCTGGACCTAGTGCCTTCATGTTGCTGAAAAATAAAAGTAAAAACAAGCATGCACCATGAAAAGTCTTCAAACAAGGAACCTGATACATGCTGCTGAAACAACCTCTACTGTTGGCTTAAAAATATGCTCATGTACTCAGTCACAGGGTCATGGAATTCACAAGGAAAATTTGCAGCTGCCTCATTTTCATGAGCAATCTGCTGACCAATATCCTCTTGGCTAGGGTAGCCACAAACACTTCTCAGCTCCACAACTTTAAACTTTTCGAGAAAAGCTTGTTGATCATTTATTACCCATTTGTCGACGAGCCAACCTTCTTGGAAATTTGCAGTAGAATCTTCAGTTTCTCAGCTGCAAGAGTCAGAGATGAGAGGGCCTACTAATACTTTCTAGCATGGACCTTTCTGCAATAAGTAATCATAGACACTGCTTGGTCCTTCAACTCCGGGCTCTTCTTGAAAGTTTTGTTGTTGGGAGCCTTCTCCCCACTTACTGGTAAACAACCCCTTTTTGACCCCAGCAACCATCTCTTCCTCCTCTGAATAATATGAATCATGCTTTAGAGGAGGGTCTTTGTCTTGTTCTCTAGGAAAAAGATGAGCATTGCGAACTGGAGTCTCTTCATTGACTTCTTAGTGGGCTTCCTCTTCTTGCGCAACTTCCCTTGACTGGAAGTGTTGTGGCTCTGCATCACTTGACTCTTCACCAAAGTTGTATTCATCACAGGAAGGGGAAACATCACATTCGACTGAATTAGAGGCCGGAGGGTTTGTTGGCAACTCAATGATGTTTCCTTCTTCACTTTCTCTCTCAGTGGATGATGCTTCTTGATGTGAGTAGATGTTTTCCTGGAGTGGAGCTCCACAAACATCTTCAGTAGAGTCATCAACCTCAAGATTGTCTTCATCATTAGAATATGCACAACAATCTTCAAATAGAGCATTCGGTCGATATAATCCTTTGTAATAGTGATTGAACGTTGTATGAAAACTTCTTAGGGAAGATATGCTACCACGAGGTATTGTTCTGTACCAGACTCTAGCATCCTCATCTAAAGACAATTTGAACAACTTCATTTGTACATCTTCAAGAAGAATACCTTGTTGCTCCATGCATTCATGAAAGTCTTTGAGGTGTTGGTCAGGTCTTCTCTTTGTGTTCCCACTGAATCTAGGAAAATAGGTATTCCACTCATGAAACACAGGGACATGATTGGGATAACTAGCAATAGAAGAGAAATCCAGTGGGGCAAATTGGTTGACCAAAAATGCAGGATGGGCCATCTCGAAAACCTCCCTATATGAGTGATTTTAGTTTCAAAAGTAGGGAAATTTTTCGGCTGCTATCACATCATAGTGAGTATGGGGCTGCTTGAAAACCAAGATAATCAAACATAGATATAGACAGTGGAGTCGCCAGGATGTTTACCATAAAATTGGCAGTGGAGTTGCCAAGGTGAGAGATCTTCAACCCAAACTTCCCTTGCTCACCTAACAGAGGAAATGTAAAATTTTGTCGTACCCAGGGAAAAATATTCTAATCCGTTCCCTGGCAATGACGCCAGAAATATGTTATCACTTAAAATCACACCAGCAACACAAGTGCTGCAAGGGAGATAGAAAGCCTCCTAGAGACAACCTCTGGGTTGATTGTAGGCCAGTGCCTAGGACATCTTAAATAGATGAGTGCATGAAAGGTTATATGTGAGGGGTTTGCAACACTCCAACATTCACGTAATGAAAGATAATAAGGGGGCTCAGTTCATTCCTCCAAAGGTATGAGTTACGTATTTCAGGTGCTTCCTCACACACACAGTTCCCAAGAGTATTGCATAAAATAGCAGAGGTCAATTACTTCAAAGGATCTTACAACTTAATAAGCTTGTAGAGTAAATGAGAGAGGATTAGGAGAAAGCATAACTCATCATATAGAGCCCAAAGCATCCATAATTCTATATTGAACAGAGCTGCACGCCATGGGAAATTCTACACTTGTTTGAGTTACAAGTAAAGATAATGGAATGAAGAGAGAATGTGTGCTATGATTCATATAGAGCAGTTTGAAGATATAACTTCAGCCCTTCATACAGGAATATGCATTAATAAATCAACACACATGGATCTGTAAGGAAGAATGAAATAATTTCTAACATCTATTATAGCATGAATTTAAAGAATAATATGAACATAATGGAATGAAACAAGAGGATAACATATTGTAATACTAAGAAGGGGGAATCACCACCATTTCTTTGATAGTCTGAAAGATCTGCTTGTGTAAAGTAATACAGTCTGAAATATAAGTCATTCACTTACAAATTTACGAGGCAAATTGGTATCACAAAGTTCAGACCCATTGGATTAGAAATTCCAGAACCCTTGTATAATGTTGCTTTCCCCTATTTATAAGAAGAGGGGAGGAGCTTGGGATACAACTAAAACAAATATCTTGGCTTGAGCTCCAGTTGTCTGTGAGGCTAGCTATCTCGGCCAATGTAAGGCTCTATTTCCCAAAGATTACAATCAGGATCTGCTCCCTTTCGTGGAAATAAGAAACTACATAAAATAATAAGAAATGGGAGGAAGATGGAGGAAGAGGTCCTTTGTGTGTGAAGGTTTCTGATCCAGCCACATATTTGTCATCACGATCTTTTCTATTGCTCAGGCGGTTCACTGTCCATTCTCCCTTAAATGCCTTCAGCGTCGACTCTCGATGTGTGCTACGAGAGGGCCTTATCTTGAATGTGCCCATATCTGGTTTGAATGCTCCATACTTCCATTCAACACCCCAGCTGCCGGCCCATACGTCCTTTAAATTTCTGCGCAATCCTTTTTGGTGCTCTAATACACTTGGGGATGTGTTTTATGATGTAACAAGAAGTCTATCGGGTGTGGAACTTTAACATAGAAATAAGACGAAACAGGTGAGTTCCGACTTCCCTTTAAGCCCTCATGCTTTCATACCCTTTCTACGAATTCCTTCATATGACCATAGGATATGACCAAGGGCTTAGCCCTCAGCCACTAAGGCCTTCAGGCTCCTATGCCGAGGACCTTTTTCCTTTGTTACTTGGAATCCCGCACCCCGACGCTTGATAACATTTTACCTTTTTCCCCTTGACACTTGCGATCGTTGATTTGCGGGATAGAGTGTTGA
Source organism: Pinus tabuliformis (assembly GCA_031772625.1). Lineage (NCBI taxonomy): Eukaryota > Viridiplantae > Streptophyta > Pinopsida > Pinales > Pinaceae > Pinus > Pinus tabuliformis. Next base: position 119,536,490 of record CM062806.1, read on the forward strand.
ATGTGATCCGAATTTAAACAGGAACACAACAAATGCAACAAAAATAACACTTCCTTTCATTAATATCAAATAATGAAATATGATTACAAACATAATGGAAATGAGACTAGCTCGCGCAATGGTAGCTTATCTATGAGAAGAGATGTGGCAGTTACATGCCTCTAAACTGAGTCACAATGAGGCTCAAGGGCCTTTTAATTATTGAACAATAAAAGAAAACCCTAAACTACCAAAACCCTAACCTAAGGAGATGTAACACCAAGAGTTTATGGGCCCCGTTGGGGTTAGTTAGGCAACCAACTTCCCTAAGTCGTAACTTGGTCATATTATCTTCATTTGAAACACATGATACCTCGTTGGAAAGATCTCTCTGAGGACTAAAACTAAAAATGTAATTTCAATGAGATCACTCATAGGAATGTTGCCAAAAAAACGTCGTTTAGGACCTCAAAATGGCTTCTGAAGTTTAGGACTTGAAAAACTGCGTAAAATAGTAAATTGTGCTACAATTAAGGAAATGGAAACAAAAAACTAAAAAAAAAATGGTGAGGGTCCAAGTGGAATAGGCAAGTGGCCACCAATATCCACCTAGATCAGAATGAGCGTGAGGCTTTTGAAAGAGACGAACTCAACATCCCTATAACTCCGTGTATAAAATATTGTGTCCGAGGAGTTCCCGCATATCGCGATCGCAGACCAAGAAGGAACTTCAGTCGAAGAAAGAAATTTTTTGTGTGCGATCGCCAATTACTGATCTACGGGGGGGTGATGTCATCGCTGCCATGTGTCACCTAGAAATGCCCCTATTGGACTCCTAAAAATGCCGAATTTGATTGGCACGTGTCCTCCATACTGACACGTCACTTTCGTACTGCCACATCATTGATGATGTCAGCTTCCATGTCATACATACGGGCCAATGAGATTGCACGACGTGGCCCCTTAGAGAAGAGAGAAAATGGCCCGCTCAACCTTGGTTTTTCATTCATTTCCTTTGTTAAATGATTTAAGTCTTTCCTTGGCGATCTAACATTATATCGCAAATCGGCTATATCACAAGGTTCTTAAAGTTAGAACCTCACCGCCATGTCGATCATCGATATGTGGAATTTACTGTGATACTGTGGGACTGTGGGGTCATGGTACTACAAGACTACAGGATCGCAGTACTACGGGACTTCAGGATTGTAGTGTTGCGGGACCTACGGGATGTGATATGGACGATATGTGGGATTGCGGGATTTCTTGTGATATTGTGGGTTGCGAGATTGCGGGATTGCGGAATTAAGGGACTTGTCCACCACTGATATGTGAGATTTACTGTGCCTGGATCCCTTGGCCTCCTATATGAAATTAGCCTTTATATTTGGTCCTTTCCTCCTTGCTTTCTAGGTTTTCGAAGGCTATTTTTAATCTGCTTTAACTTCTGATCCAAAAATCTATTTTTGGACTTCCATATACTGTTGGAAAGCTCTTTCCAAGCATTGTGCAATGGAGGGGGTTCGATTAAGCTCTGATAACATTATATGGCTTGGGAAATGGCTTCAAATTCACTGCCCTTTTGCACTCTTTTCATAGTTTCACGCATATTTAGCAGCGAATGACAACATAACCTAAAATTAACCAAGATTTTGCATTTCACCTAGCTTGTAGGATTTGCACTTCATTTAGGATAGTCAAACATCTAAGTAGTGATTGTTCATCTAGTTAATTGGGCTTTAATTAATATGAAAGCAAGTTAGTTGACTCCATAAGGCATTGGTCTCATTGATAATTAAATCGAATCCTTTGAAACTTGCTAAAATCAACCAAGTAGCTAGGCCATTCAATCGTGTCTCCCAGACTTGTTGGTGCCAACTAGTCTTGCATTTCTATCCCTCGCAGGGACTACCCCCCATAGCTTGCTTTTGGGAAACAACTAGAACAGAGAGGTCACAGATCAGAGTGACAAACCCCGACCTGATTCATTGTCGCGGTGCTTGTACAATTTGAGTGACAACATTTTTTGGCACCGTTGGCGAGGATCCATTTCTTGGTCCTTGGCGTTGCGACATTTTTCAATCTTTCATCATTCCTTCTTTTCATTTGAGCTGGCAACACCATGAAATTTTTTGGCCCTATTGTCGGGGATAGATTTTTTTTCCTTGGTCCTCACGACATTTTTTCCTTCACATTATTTTTGTAATTCTTCAATCCTTTCATTTGAGATGGAAACGACACAATATTTTTTGGCGTCGTTGTCAGGGACCAATTTATTGGACTTGGTATTGAGGACATTCTCATTCTTAATCTTTGAATCATTTTTATTTAGCCCATCAAGTGAAAAATTTTATGGCACCGTTGTTGGGGACCAATTTATTGGACCTTTGCTTTGCTATATTGATCTTAATCATCTTTATCTTCTCATTATCTTAGTATTCCTTATCCATTCAACGCCACATTTTATGATGCCATTATATCTCTTATTTTTTCATCACCTTATCCTTTTTCCTCTCACTAATCCTTTCTTGAATATCTGCACCTTTAACACCTAGACGTTTCGGTTGGTTTCCTGTTAGGATGACAACTCCACTTATTCATCCATATACAAGAGCTTACTCTAGAAGAAATCCTAGTAGCTTGGTTAACCCTACTCTCGATCGTGAAAAAGCTTTAAGAACTTGATTAAACAAATTACGCTCTAGAGAGCATTTAATATTTCTCAGACAGGAATCCCTCCCTAATATCAACTTGCTTTTCAATCTTCCTAATCAAGAATCCATGGCTTATTTCAGTCCTTGCATCTTTGCCAACATCCAGGGATATCCTCACAACCTTCTAGAAGATTTTGCTATGAACAAGCTTCTGACTTTCCAAGGGAATAATGTAGCCAGTGCTGATGCTCATTTAAAGAAGTTCAACACTTTTATGCATAGATATGCTCATGCAACTGCATACAATCATGAAGATGTCAGAATGAAGTTATTTGTCCTTTCATTAGAAGATAATGCATTAGATTGGTTTCATGATAAAGCACATAATGCTTTTGACTCTCTATGAACCCTCACTGATCAATTCAAGGATAAATTTGGGGATAAAAGAGAAGGAAAATACTTAGTCTAAGAGCTTAAATCCATCAAGAAAAGGGAAAATGAAACTGTTGAAGAGTTTAATCAAAGATTTAATGGTCTTCTTAAAGATATGACTCAAGATTACAAGTTACTTGACAAGATAGTGTTAGAACAATATCTCGAAGCATTTAATGTTGACACCCAATATGAGATTAGACATGCCAAACCTGCTACCTTAGCTATTACTTAGAATGTTGCTAAAGAGTTAGAGAAAGATAAGAAAGCCTCAAGTAAATCATAAATTCTTGGTTTCGAAAGAGATCCAACTAAATCTAAAGGAAAATAAATTAAGGAGGTAGAGCATGATCTGATTAAAGAATTAACTCAAATGGTTAAGGAAATGAGACTTGATTATGTTCAAGAAATGAGTGCCATGCAATCTAGGTTGGTGAAAATGGAAAGAAATCAAGCCCAGAATATGCAGCCTAGGAATAATAATAACAACATAGGAAATCATAATCCATGGCCGAGAAGGAATCCTCCTAATGATCAAAGATCTCCCACTTTGCTTGAGTCTGCCAATATTTTTGATCAACCAATGCCATTTTGCAAACCATATGAAAGTTTTCAGCAAGAAAGTGCATGTGCCTTAGCTAGAAAATTCTTGGATGAAGCAACAAATGAATAGATAAATAATCTTGGTCAAGACTCTTCTAAGGAAATTCATTGCATAGACATGATTTCTTCTGCCTTCACCTTCAATAACATTAGTGATGAAAAAGATCCTATCACGCAGATTTATGGTGAAAATTCATCTCCGGAGCAGATTTTGATAATTGCAAAAAGTAAAGGTTATACTTATCAAAGAAAAGGAAAAGAGAAAAGTTAGAATAAATAGGCTGCGTCCGAAAGATATAAGTCAAGAATAAAGGTAGATTGGTCTGTATGGATTAATAACATTAAAATGTTTGTCCCGGTTCTTGGACTTCTCAAATTTCCATCTTAGAGGGCATCATTCTTCAAGGCTTTGGGTATGGTTCAATAGGGTAATATTGATAACGATCCTAAGGATGAAGAAATTAAGTTTTAAACTACTACATGACCAATGAACATCATCAAACCTTCTTCTTGAAATTGGATATTAATGATCATCTGCTTTATAATTGCATGCTTGATTCCGATGCATCAACAAATGTTATGACTAAAAATGTTATGGATCAGTTAAACTTAAGGATTTTTAGGTTGTATCATAACATTTTCTCAATAGATTCCGGAAAGGTCGAAGTTCTTGGTGTGGCTAAAGATCTACAGGTCTCACTAGCTAATTATCCAAACAAGATCATCACTATGGACATAACTATCATTGATGTTCCAGATGTGTGGGAAATGCTCCTCTCAAGGAAGTTTGTAGCTGACTTGGGTGGATGTATTCAAATGAATCTCTCATATGCTACTATTCCTGCAACAGAAGGTGGTATGGTCAAGTTGTATAGGGAAGTTGAAAGAAGATACCACGTAGAAGTTCCCAAGAGGCCAAAAAATGGTGAAGAAATTAAACCACAGGATCATCCACCGTATTTTGAGTCATAATTCATCTAGCCAGTATATTACTTTTCTTCGACGCATCTTTTATCCTATCTTCCAAGAAGAAAGAGAAGAAGGCTTCTGCTTGACAAATATGTGCACCACTATTATCACATGCTTAGTCAGCGAAAGAGGGTCAAGTTTCAGCAAGGGACATCTGATAAACAACCTATTGATCTACATGTTAGCGAGAAGATGTTCCAGATTGTGCCACACATGACATTTGATGCCATGGGGCATCTTTTGCATAGTATCTCTAACTATAGTCCTTTTAATTTATGTAATTAGTGAGTATTATTTCATGCATTTAAGTTATATAATATTTCATTTCAGTTTGTTAGAGTAGATTTTTTCTATTCCAATAGATATTCTATGTATGAATGATGATTTCAATTTTGAATCAATATCTATTTGATGAAATTCTATTTTCTTGGTTACAAGATTCTAGATTCTCACTTTGCTCCATTGAAGCAACTTGTTCCCATGTGGAATCAAATGTTACACCCATTTTTTCAACATTCCAAGGAAGTAGGATCCAGAAGTCTTGAAGGATTTTTTTCAAAGTCGGAATCATCAAACATTAGTATGCCATGTCTTTGTAAACCCATTCTACAAATTTATAATGTAAATGATGTCTGTACGACTGTTTAATTATGTAACAACCTAGGTAAGCCTGTGATTTTGGCAACAAATTTCATCTTAGGAGGTTTCTCGTCTCATTGATTCATCTGTGTTTCTAAACACAAATTATCGACAAAGTTTTCCCCTCTATCCTCACCCCAAAGTAGGGTGGAATTTATCATCAAGTCTTAGGTGAGTTCTAGTGTTTTAGTCGAGTCGACTGTAAAAGTGATTTCGGAATAATTTAAACTAATTGGCTAAATTAATGTATTGCAAGTCACTTGGTCTACTAAATCGTATTGTGTCGTAGAATTGGGTATGTTTTATGAGGGTCTGTAATGAACGGGTATTCCCCCTTTGAGGGTTGAATTTGTAAAATCTTATATAAGAAATATTATAGTGCATGGTCCTTCATACTTAGAAACCATGGCTAAAATATTTGAGGGTGGAAAAATAATTAATCCCTTCATGAGTAAATTAATTAATTTTCTTGGCAAAAAATAAAATTAATCCTAAGTCAGAAAATTAATTAATTTAGAGTCAAAATTAAAATGTTAAAGAAATCAATTTCTCCAAGTGGAAAAATTCATGGGTCTAAAAGAAATGAATTTTTGGAGGTCCCCCACTAAGGGAATATTGGAAATTTTAAGAAAATTTGGACTCTTAAACCTTGGTGGTTAAGTCAAAATCATTTTTTTGAGGAAATTAGATCAAAATAATTAATTTTGATTTAATAAAAAATTATTTTAATGAAAAATTAGAAATTTTCTCAAAAATAATTATTTTAGATGACATAGATTAAAAATTGATCAAGGATTTATCGACGATCGAGATTATTTTAACAGGGATCAATCCAACTAGCTGTTATTTTCCACTTTGAGGAGTTTCTCTGTGAATAGAAGACATTTTGCTTCTATTAGACACCATCTTATCTTGATCTCTGGTCTAATGTAATTTTGTAAACGCTGGTGTAAAGCCATTGTTCTATTGAGAATGTTTTGATCATCATAATAAAAGACTTTGGGGTAGAGTTCATGGTGCCTTTGTCTCATTGATTCATGGTATGTGTTGGGTATGTGCATTTCTATATTGTGCTTCAAATATCATTTAAATAGTTATTTCATTTGTAGATGATATGAACATTTTATTGGTAAGTTTTGGGTTTATCGTAGGTGATTTGATTCATTGTATGCTCTAACAATTTCTTCTTAAGAAAATATATAGAGTTTGTAGGTTATCCAACCCTTGGGCTCCAAGTTCACAAATTGTGGGCACAAACTGACCATGTTTGGATACTAAATATTTTATGTGAATTTTAAAATTTGCTAAAGTTGTGGTTTAACAATTATTTTTCGAAATACATCTAGCCATTGTCAAATTCTATAAAAATTCTATTATTCAAAATCTTTCTAAGTATTGTACATTTGTATATTTTGTAAATAAATTTTTGTATAATAATTTTGTAAATAAATTTTTATTTTCTAACCCTCGTTTTGCAGAGGAAGTTTGGGGTATTGGGATTTTTTAATTTTTTGTATATATTAAGATTTTGGCACTTGTAAATTTATTTGTGCAAGTAAAATCCAAGAATAATTGTTGGATTAGAGCTATATCTAGGCCCTTGAGGGTAATATCTAACATCTAGAACTTTTTTTGCAGGGCCAACTATTAAAGAATTTGCAATGAAATTGAAGATATGGAGCAAAATAATTTTTTGGCAAGGGTTTCAATTTTCTTTTAGGCTTCTATTCCCATCATCCTCCTCCAACTTAGTCATCTTGCCTCCTTAGCCTTGGGCGTAGCCCTAAAAGCCTCTGTGTCAGCCTTCCTTAGCCTTCTTAGCCCAACTGTAGGCCCCTAGAGGCCTCGCCCTCCCTTTTCTCCCTTGTTGTGGGCATTTTTGGGCCCCTAAGGCCTGGACGCAGGCCTTCCCTAGGTTCCTCCTCCTTCATTGTCCATCCTCCTCCCTTCAGTCCCTCTTCTTCTCTCTGCTCAACCTCTCCTTCCGTCTCTGCTAGCCTTTCCCCTCTCCTTCTACCACTCAGCAGCCTTGTCGCAGGTCTGCCTTGCCTACTCCCCCCTTGAAAACCTTCCTTACCCTCTATCGTGGGCTTACATCCCCTCCTCAAGCCAAGTGGCAGCCCTTTAAGACCTGATGTAATCCCTTTGGTTTCCCTCCTTTGAGTCGCAGTCCTATCTAGGCATTTAGGAGGCTTGTTGCCCGCTCATTTTCCCTTTCCCTTACCTCATTTACCCTCTCTTTTCCCCTGTGGATAAATTTGATTTTTTGAAGCTCATTCTTGGTGATTTTGCAGAGAACATGGGTCACATATTTGTGTTTTCAGGTATCATAGCCATTGGAAAAATATTAGCAAGTTGGGCAAGTGATCGTCAAGGCCTAGGGCCTTTGATTTGACCTATAAACCCTTGCTCATTTCATTTTTTTACCTAAAACAATCATATTTAATTCATAACTATGATAAATAACATCCTAAATTGGCCTAAACTCAATGCATAGATTGTCTAACATACTAAGGAATTAATTTCTTAAGTTGGGCTTTCATCATTGGGCTTGTTTCACATATTTCATTGACTATCATAAGTGTGATTAGATTTGATATAGCAGTGAGAAGTGCATCATAAGAGAATTCAAGTGTTTAAGGTTTTGTGTGGGAAATTTTAATTTGAGACCTGGTTTCTATCACTTGCATATTGGTATCTCAAGTTTGCATCTAAGAGTGTTCTAAACACAAGAAATCCACTGTTGTCACATATCATATTATTGTTGTCATAAATATATCTTAACATTTGGAATACAAGTAATATAAGTGCTCTCATTGCTTTACATACTATTTGTTACTTGTCTAATATTTTTAAATGCTATTGAGAAGAAACATTGGAATCTAACGTTTGCTTGTTTCTTGTAACCTTGACCATAATCTCTAAGAGCCATTAACTTTGCAATAAATTCACCCATATAAGAACTTATCCATAATTGAACATCATTGTGTGTCTCTTAGGTGAATTTGTGAATCTGGTCACTCATGGTTAGAAGCATCTCATAATAATCATTTTATGTTGTCAAATCATTGAAGAATGTTGGCTAAAAACACTTGCAACCTAATGTGTGCAATATCGTGGCATCCAAGTGTTCTTTACTAAAAGGCTTCTAATTTATTTTGTCTCAAGTAACATTGGCATATTGTATTTGGAATCATTAGCTCTAAGTTTCATTGATTGCTATTGTTTTGTCTTGAGCACTTGGGTAATTATTGTGAGAATATCTCTTGTTTATTGTTGGCACTTGTATCCTTGAGCACTTGGTCTTAATTAAGATTTCCTTTCAATATATTATTAAGTACTCTTGGCATAAGGCTAATCCTAACTAAAGTACTTAAAACATTAAACAATCTTAACCCAAGAAACACTCATAATCCTTTCATATCATTCTAATCTATTCTTACACTTAACAATTGACCTCCAAACATAAGTTTGGTTGATAGACATTTAGGGAGACCCCTTCTCAATTTAGCTTGAGGGACTTAGCACCTCTTTAGTTGTTAACATGGTGACCTTGCAATCGTCAGAGCCAAGTCTCTGCAACGCCGGAGGCATAGAGTGGCTGGAACACAGGGGGAGGTATCGTTAATGAATCCTTTTCTTGCTTCCCGTTGGCTTCCATCCCACAACTATGCATTTCACTTAGCTTGTAAGATTTGCACTTCACTTAGGATAGTCAGAAATCTAAGTAGTGATTTTTCATCTGGTTACTTGGTTTTTAATTGATCTAAAAGAAAGTTAGTTGACTCCATAAAGTGTTGGTCTCATTGATAATTAAATCTAATCCTTTGAAACATGCTAAAATCAACCAAGTAGCTGGGCCATTCAATCGTGTCTCTCATATTTATTGGTTGGAAATGAGTATTTCATTTCTATCCTTAGTAGGGACTACTCCCCATAACCTATTGTTGGGAGATGACTAGAACAAAGAGCTCAGGGATTAGAGTGACAACCCCCGACCTAATTTGTTGTCGCAGTGCCTGTACAATCTGAGTGATGACAGTGCCTATCTATCCCTCTCAACTAGGGAGGATATATCAACCAAACCAATCTTGTCTCTAAAATACACAAGCTTCTTATTATGAATCGATTTTTTCAATATATCGGCTACGTGCTCAATGATGGAGATATACTGTAGCTGCAACACACCATCATGTACTAGCTTCTGAATGTAGTGATACTTGTTGTTTATATGATTTATCTTTCCATGAAACGCTAGGTCTTCAGAAAATCTTAAACAACTGTTGTTAGCACAATGTATCACTGTAGGGTCCATTGGTCCTTCAAACAAGTTGGACAACAACTTCCTCGACCAGGTCGCTTCTCTGCTTACTTCACAGGCTGCACTATATTCAACCTCAACACTACTTAAAGCAACCAATTCTCACTTCCTTCTCATCCATGAGACCATGGAGGATACCAAACTAAAACATCCTCCTATAGTTCTCTTTCCATCCTGCTCATTGCCTTCCCAGTCGAAATCCATATATCCAATCAAGTGGACATCATTCCTCCTTTCATATTTCAAGTAGTAGTGGATTGTACCTTGCAGATATCTCAGAATGTGCTTGGATGATATCCAATGATCATGATTCGGCTCAACTTGGAATTGACTAAGAACATTTACTACAAAAAATGTTAGGTCGAGTATTCACCAAGTACATCAGTGAGCCAATCAATTATCTATCCCTGGTCGGATCCACTGGGCTCGATTCATAACTCCTTAGCCTTTTCAACCTTTTCATCATCGAGGTTGTCATTGGTTTGCAATCCATCATGTTAAACCTCTTCAACATCTCGATCACATACTTCCCTTGACCTAGATAGATCTCATCATGTCCTTTCCATACTTCCAGTCCCAAATAGTAGTGCATCAACCCAAGACCCTTCATAACGAATTTTGTTGCTAGCTTCTTCTTGCATTCTTGGATTCGACCTTCTAAACCTCTCAAGAGAAGATCATCCACATATAGAAGAATTATTACAGGTTCATCCTTCACGGCCTTGATATAGAGATTTAGATCAACATAACTATTTGTGAAGCCCAATATTTCTAGGTATACATCCATCCTAGCTTACCATGCCCTTGGTGCTTTCTTAAAACCATATAATGCCTTCTTCAACTTGCAAACATAAACCTCTCTATCTTTGACTTCCAATCCCAAGGGTTGCTCTATATAGACTTCTTCATCAATTGTTCCATTTAGGAAGGCAACCTTGATATCCATTTGATGTATATACTATCCCATCGATGCTACCAAAGAGACCAGTGAGCGTATAGTTGTATACCTTGCTATTGGAGCAAATATCTCTTCATAATTGATGCCTTATTGTTGAGAGTATCCCCCGACCATAAATATTGTCTTATCCTTGTCAATACTTCCATCTACAAAATGTTTAATCTTATAGAGCTACTTGGAAGTTACCACAAACTCGTCTTCAAGCCTACGTATGGTCTCCCACATCCCATTCTTCATTATCAATTAATATTCTTCATTCATGGAATCTTTCCATTCTTGGTGATTGGAAACTTCTTCAAAGGTGGATGGATTTGCTTCTATTAACTTTGTCATACATGTTGCATACCCTTAATACCTTTTGGGCTTCTTGCTTTCTCTAAATGTGCCTTTAGCTACTCCATGTCTCTCTACATCTAATAGAGTATATTTCAACCAGTTAGGTCTCTTTTTAGTCTCAATGATTACCATAGGTTCTATAGGTTCATTGGGACCTTCATCTTCATGATTTGATATTTCTTCCTCCCTAGTAACTTCCTCTTCAAATACCGAAATTTCTTCATCATCAAAGTCTAAAGGGAGATCCTTTGATTTCTTGAATGTAATACTTTCGTCAAATATCACATCTCAATTGAATTCTATTTGGTGTCCTTCTTTTATGTAGATCTTATAGGCCTTAGAAGAATTACCGTAGCCAACAAATGTTCCCTTCATGCTTAATGGATCCAACTTCTTTCTCTTGTCCTCCATTATATGAATATAGACAAGACAACCAAAAATTCAGAGATGATCCACACTTAGTTTCTTCCTAGTGAATGCTTCTTCAAGAGTCATGTTATCTAATGACAAACTTCTATTTTGTATGTATACAGTTGTCTTTGTAGATTCACCCCATAGAAACTTCGACAAATCTTGATCATGTAGCATAGCTTTTACACTTTCTTCAATGGATCGATTCTTTCGTTCTGCAACACCATTTTTCTTGAGATTATATGGAGCTATAAACTCCATCTTAATCTCATACTTCTTACAGAAGGCTATAATTTCCTTGGATGTGTATTCTCCACCATTATTAGACCTTAATATCTTAATTTTCCTTTTTGTAAGGTTCTCTACTTCAACTTTGAATTCTTAAAATTTAATAAATAATTCATCCTTGGATTTCATTAAGTAAACCCAAGTTTTCCTTGAATGGTCATTTATGAATGTGACATAATATAGATGACATCCAAGTGACTTTGGAGTCATAGTGCCATAGGTATTCGAATGAATAAGATCCAAGATTTATTTTGACTTTGAAGCACTGCTTCCAAATGGTCTCTTGGTGTTCTTACCTAATGCACACCCCTTGCATACTCCTTCATGATCTTCTTTCAATTCGAGGATTCCATTCACTATTGAATTTAGGGTTGGTAAGATTTTGTAGTAAAGATGAACAAATCTTCTATGCCAAATTTCACATGGGATAACTTCAATGTGAACTAGAGCTTGAGAGAGGTAGTTAACAATCCGTAAAGTCTTCCTTCACAGAACTCGATCATTCTTGCATCTTCTATGCTTGAGTTTTTACCCCATACTACAACCTTTCTATTAATGAAAGCGACTTTATCACCCTTGTCTTCTAGACATGAAATGGAAAGTAAATTATTTTGCAAACCTGGAACAAATAAGATATTGTTGAGATGAATGTTTCCTCCATTTTCCACCTCAAGTGAAGTTGATTCAATTCCTCTCACAAGCTAGCTCTTATTGTCACTTGTTGGAAATACTGAGAGGGGGTGCGGGGGGTTGAATCAGTATTCCTTTTTAATTGTTCTTTTTATCACCAAAACATATATATATGGAACACAGAAATGGATATCTGGAATAAATGTTTTTATTAACACAAACAGTGCAATGAAATAAATGCAATATATAAATGGTTGCAATTAGTTGCCAAGCACCAACTTGGACATTTGTGAGGCTCCAACCTCCAGAGCACCAACTCTGTTTTTTCAAGGCAATAGTTCTGCACTTAGGAGCACCAACTCCCAAAGATTCCAATTCTTTTAGTTCTAAGGCTCCAACCCCATGGGCTCCAACCCAAACCTGGTATAAATTGTTTTGTTGTAGTTCTCTGCTCCCAAGCTTACTGAGCTTCTGCTTCACTCTTGTTCTCCTGCTTCTCCTGCCTCTCCTACCTCTGCCTAAACTTTGACTTCCTCTCACTCTAATTAACCACACACACTTCCTTGTTTTTTCCTGTTTTTGTATTCCTGATGCCTCTGACTGTTCATTTCCGCTTTCCACTGGCTCTTTGGCTTCTTCAACGCTCGCTTCAGCTTCCTCTACGCTGGCTTGTCCTTTGGCTTCCCTCTTCTTCATTGCTTTGGCTTTTTGGTTTCCTTTGCGCTGGCTTACCCTTCGGCTTCCTGGCTTTTTGGTCTTTTTAGCTTCCTTTGTCTCTTCGTGCTCATCAACACTCCTGGGACACGTTGATTCAATGACGAGGACCGAAATACACAGAGAAAGCTGCCATGTCACCACCGCCATTGTAATCTGCATCATTCAGACCTTCTGAACTATCGGGAGCGTTTCTTATGCATTTTGGCCTTCAAAACCCGCGCAATACAGATATTCTTATACCACAAGTGGTATTTCGGAAGGGGCATAAACGGGAACTGGTATTCAAAGGATGGCTTCTGATTCCACTCAACAAGCAACACGTAGCAGCGGGAAGGAAGAGGATACTGCTTTTCAGGCGGGTATTCCTTGTTGAAAATGGCAACAAGAAATGCTAAAAATAACACTGTTAAAAATATAAGTTTGGGTTCCAGAGCTGGATTGAGCAACAGGGAATGAAAAATGGAAGTGCTAAAAATAGCATTGCTATTTTTAGCAGTTCGAGGTGGATTCCTATTTTAGTCAGTCCCTGGACTAAAAATAGGAAGTAAAATTTGAATTTGGACTTAACAGTTATTTGAAAATAAATTAATTAATTCACCATGAGTGAATTAGTTGTGAAAAATCAAACATGAAGTCTATGTGAGGACATGCAACAGTTTCTCCATTAATTGAGGAATTTATCCATCAGTTAAAGAGATAAGGATGAGTTCTAGTTTGAGTTGTAATTAGTTGGCTCAATTAATTGAGTCAAGTCCAGTTAGATTGATTTAAATAGTTTGTTTAAATTAATGTGAGTTCAATTAGTTAATGCGTGCTTGCATATAACTGTGGCACTTCAGATAACTGAATATTCTCTCATGAATAACTCATGCATGTCAATTCAGACAGAGACCCAATTGATATCAAAGGAGGGACAGTGTACTATCAGTTGGATGGATTTTTCCTATAAAGGAAACTCATCCATGGAGAAGGATTTATCTCCTTCAGGACTGCGTAGTTGGATTAGACGTTAGTGAGTGTGTGAAGAGGCCAATTCACACATGTGGCTGCACTAGACCCCAATCAGAATTGCGCAAAGAAATAGGAGGCTTGGAGGGAAAACTAGAGGTTAGATAGAGGCCTTTAACTATCTACGAGAAGCAAAGGTATTACAGAGAGAGAAGGATAGATTTTGAGTTGATTCTTTTTGTAATACTGGCTATATTTCCACTTGTATGATAATACAGAGTTGGGTTTTTAGGTTGAGGCTTTCCCCGGGTTATATCTTTTGTGTTATGTGTGATTGATTCCTTCTTATCAGCTATATGTGTTCTTATTGATGTTACTCATGTTCGATTAAGCTTCCGCTAAATTGGTTGTAGAAGTAGATCAAGTATTTTGCTTTAGTCTATTGCATTATCAGGTGATCTACAGTGGGAATTTCTACATGGTATCAGAGCGAAGGTGATTAAAGCGGAGAACAATATACTAGAGGATATTTCAAAGTTTTGAGTTTTGGGCCACGAGTTTTTAGAGCAGATCTGAAAATCTTTTTGAAAAAATTTCAGAAACAAATAGCAGATCTGGATTCCTTGTAGAAAAATACCCAAAATAAATTATAAAAAAAAAACATCGGCTGAATCAGAGTTCAGATGAGGGAGATATCATTGATTTAAAATCAGCTCTTTTTCCAGAAAATTTCGTGACGGCGGGAAATATGAAACAGATTGGTGTGCTAGCCAAGAACCTGTATGCATTTGAGGTACAAGATGCATGCAAAGCCTTGAGGAAAAAGGCAAAGGTTAGATACTTGGTGGTTGAGAGGGAGAGAGTACATTACATCTCAATATGTAGTGCCATAAGAAGTCTCAAACGAATGTGGAGGAGCCACGATTGGTGAAGCAGCTTCAGGAGGTTGTGGAGCAGCCACAATTAGAGAAGCTGCAACGAGATCAAGTAGAGACATCTACTCATGCCGAGACCTCCAGTAGGGGGAAATTTCAAGCCAGGTGGGCAGGGGGATCACATGCATCCATACCTCCAAGTAGGAGGTGGGACGATGTGGAGTGACAGTCCCATGAAGGCTGAAGTAGGGGTTGGATCCTTGAGGTACCCAACCTTTTGGATTCGACTTTGCTACGGGAGCCCCGATGAAGAGTAGCAAGACTAGCTGAGTGGGTAGAGACAGATGCGGATGAAGTGGCAGAGAGAGCTATAGTGCAGGAGTTTGAGGACTGTGTAGAGCTAGCAGGCTGCAACAATGCAGGAGGAATAGGAGTGTTGCACCAGTGTAGGTGTTGAGCGATAAAAAGGTGTCTTTTAACCCCTATTTACCCTACATTAACTATCAATCCAGGTACAATTTTTTATCTCAAGATTGTACTCAGCCTGAGGCGGTCACTTGTTCAAGAGTAATGTTTGCAACGTAGTGCTTGAAAAAGTAATTGATTGCTGGAAACATAATCTAATTGTAATGGCAAGAAACTTAAATGCTTTGTAACTAAATCATTCATTCAAGAAACTACAACAATCATCAGTCAAGGATGCAGTAATGATAACTCTTTCCCCTATAAACTGATGTAAATGAAAATCAATCACAATCAAGACCTTCAATCTGAGAACTTAGACAGCAGTATTCAATGTTCGTTACAGTTGTAGATCTTTCTATCCACACTCAAGTAAACGCTGGAAATAACAATTCGATTAGTAGAAAAGGAACAACAACTAAATCTATTGAAAAGGTCGAACAACAAAGCTTAATCTACAGGACTGAATTGAGCATCAATATTAACCGAAATGAATTGAACAACAATATTAACTAATAAAGGAATTGAACAACAATCTTTAACTAATAAAGGAATTGAACAACAATCTCTGAAAGGAACAGCAAACCGAATTAAGTGTAACCACACAGAAAATATAGAGTAATTGAATCAATAATCTTATTCTAGCATAATGGACATTAACCACAGGTATAAAGGAACAACAATTGCAGTTATAATTAAACAACAGTGAAATGAACAACAATCGCAATTATACGTGAACTATAGTTAAATGAACAGCAATTGCAACTGTAACTGAACAACGCTCACAACTGGAAATGAACAGTAGAATCCGAATTAGACAGTACAGTATTGCTTCACAATGAACAGCATAACATTTTCGGTTGTGAATAATAATTTTGCTATCCAATTACGATTTCGATATAATAGAGCAATTCAATGAAATGTTTAGAAACAAAATATTACTGAGTAAAGAAAATTAAGAGAATGCAAAGGAAATCAAACCACACACGACTATCATCGTAAAATAATGATACAATAAGCAAGTGGATCCACTAGGGTCGGGCCCTTAGCCACTAGAAGCACTGATGTGTTTACTCCAGGATCAGATAATGGAACAGCAACTGAGTTATATATTAATCATAAATGGCAGAGTTACAACTATAGCTCTTCAAAGAGAGTTGATGACCAAAGTTAAGTTTACAACAATAAGTTCTATAAATTGACAATCATATCCACCCCCAGGGCTACCAGCGCTGTCCCTTTTTATAATGGCTAGGCGGAAGTATCAAAAGTACAGATAAGTCTTGAAGCAGCGATCCCTCAGGATCAAAGGATCCTGAGGGATTCGCCATATTTTTGATCTTCGACTTATCGTTTTGTCTTTTTGCACTGATGCCACGTTTCCTCTTCCTTTTCCTGGGTTATGCGCTCTGATCTTGATCTCCTCATCTGGATATTGCTTCCTGTCAAAGGGACAACAATTGTTTCTGCTTTGTCTTTTCCTCCTGAATAGCGATTTTCCATTTTCTTCACTTTCTATAGAAAAAGACAATAATTAGTCATTTTGTATCAATCACAAATCTCCTTAATTCTATCATAATTCTTTAACATAATACCATCTTAGAATGTAAAGAAGTTATGATTCAAAGGAAAAGATAAAGAAATAAATGGTAAATACATACCTTTTCCAATGCTCAACACACCCCCTTGCTTACCCTTTTTCATGCCCTCATGCAAACATTCTAATTCACATGCAAGGCAGTTAGGGAATAGGCTGAAGAAGGATTTTCATGCAATGGTCTAAAACCATGATTTATAGCTAAAACCTTAAAAATATGCCCTGTCTGGCCTTCAGGCAATTCATATAGGGCCTTATACCCTGGTGCGAAATACGAGATAATTGGACTTTGAAAACTACAGCCTAACTAGTATGGGCCTTCTCTCAGGATGAGGTTACTATAGGTAACTAGGCGATCAGCAGCTAACTTAAAATTTTCATAAGTGAATGGCTCTCTATCCTAAACATTCCGATTGGAAGTCTT
Organism: Pinus tabuliformis; assembly: GCA_031772625.1. Lineage (NCBI taxonomy): Eukaryota > Viridiplantae > Streptophyta > Pinopsida > Pinales > Pinaceae > Pinus > Pinus tabuliformis. The sequence goes on from CM062806.1 coordinate 119,553,733, forward strand.
CCATCGGAGTTTAGCTACTGCTAAGGCAAGTTCTTTGATGGATAGGAAGTATTCTACCCCTTGCTGGACAACTGTTGTGTGAATGGGTCCCAATGTCTGGATCACACCCTTCTTTCTCATTAAGCTTCTATGCTTATTCCACAATTGTAATGGGTTTCTTGGTTCACCCCTTACCCACAAATCTAACTCGTTCTCCTGTCTCTAAAAGGTATTATGGGCTTTAAGCCACTTTATCTGATTAACAACAAAAGAGATAAATGTCTGAAGCTGGATATCACCCACAAAAGGACTAGGGTTCTCTTCCATTTCACCATCCAACACAAGATTATGGAAATAAAACTCACATAGCAATCGTCGGACTTTCACCCCATAATGTTTACAGTAGTTTATGAAATCATCAATAGTTTTTAACTCTATAGGCACCCGTGCCTTGACAACTTTAATTTTTAATTATAAGTACCTTTTCATCAAAAACAAAGCATAGTTTTTGGCAGGTTCCCTACATGCTAGAACATGATTCAATATATAGGGAACAGAGAGTATCCATTTGACTCATAACTGTATCTAGTCTATTGGTTACCTTTTTAACTTTTACCTTTTCCCTTCGCCATCTATCGAAGGCCTCACTCTTCGATGCATTGATGTTCTTTACTTGTTGTTGTAGCTGTTGATATTTCTCCTGAGGAACAGTTTCCTTTGTGAGCTTTTCTATCGTCTGTTGTGCCTGTGCCAGATCCTTTTGAAGTTTCACTATCCTCAGATCATTGTCCATCAAAACATTTTTGGGCTGGAGATCTACATATATCTCCTTATTGCGACATCTGGTTCCTATAGTTTGCGTTTCCTTCTCATGAACTGTCCGATTGGTCGTGATGCTAGAGGACAATGCCTCTATCTGGACATCCTTATTACAGACTGGTGTGCTTTCTGTTTGGGCCTCTGCGTTTGTAATAGCCGCATGTTGTTCCTTGTGGTCCTGAATGATAATGGGTTCAGTTTGAGTCCTTTTTATCTTTATTTTATGGGGTTTCGTCTAGGTGGCTACATGCTTTGTTCCAGGGGTTCTTTTTTAGATTCTCCCCATTTTTAGGACCCTTATTTGTTGTCTGAGTTGTTTTACTAAATTTAGTAGTCTTTGTTGTTCCTTTCATAGCCTTTTGATTTCATTCGTTTTCTTCAAAGGAATAGTTGTTTCTTTTCTTGGGCCTGGGCTTTGTTCTTCAGGGATTGTACCCTCACCCTAGCTTATTTCCATGTTTTCTACTTGGAACACTTCTTCAGTGTTCTCGTCCTCCTGATTAGGTTTTTCAGGGGAGGAAACCCTGGGTTGATCTGCTATTTCCCAGGTGGCTTCTGCTTCTACTTCTTCTTCGTCATTCATTTCTTCGAATGCACTCTTACTGTGAGCAGAGTGTTCCTGTGATTTCCCTTCTTCTTCTTCCTCGTCGTTCATCTCCTCGGATGCGCTCTTACTATGAGCAGAGTTTCCCATGACTGTCCTGCCTCAATATTGAGGTTGGGTGGGCTGTGGGGCTAGATGTACTCACCCATGTTGGCCAAAATTTGGGCCAATTCGTCCTCTTGTAGAGGTTTTTGTAATGGGCTTTCATTGGGTAGTTTTGCTTCCTCCCCTTCTTCCTCACCGATGTGCTCAGTTTCCTCTTCCGGTTCCTCTTCTTCATTTTCTTCTAATCCTCCTTCTTCATTTTCCCCTCCTTCATGTTGTGGGGGTTGCTTGTCCTCTAAGTCAGTCCTCTAAGTCATATATCTCTAATGGTTGGCTACTGTTTTCTTGGGGATTTCCCAACATTCCTCTGCTTCTCCCCAATTTGGTGGATTGTCTTCGTTTCTGCGGTCTAATTGATGTGCTAGCAGTGCTTTTTCATTTTTCGGGCTGGTAAGGCCAATCCCCCATCTATTGAGAATACTAATTCTTCCCAAGTACTCTGTTGCTGAGCGAGAATATAACTGAATATTAGCCAAATTAAGCCGTGATGACTTACTCTCTAATGGTTAGCTACTGTTTTCTTGGGGATTTTCCAACATTCCTCTACTTCTCCCCAATCTGGTGGACTGTCTTCGTTTCTGCGGTCTAATTGATGTGCTAGCAGTGCTTTTTCGTTTTGGGGCTGGTAAGGCTAATCCCCCATCTATTGAGAATACTAATTCTTCCCAAGTACTCTGTTGTTGAGCGAGAATATAACTGACTATTAGCCAAATTAAGCCGTGATGACTTACTACCGTTTCTACATGTCGAGATTTTCTTATACTCTGAGCAGCATCATGCAATAAAATTTTTAAGTATGCGGGCAAATTTACAACACATTTTTGTTTTAATACAGCTAATAGTTTAAGATGGTGTGGTCTTACCACATCTTTTCTGCCATCGCATGTGATGCAACTTTGCACAATCCTGGTTAATTTTGCCCTTGGTTCTCCCAGGGTTGCAAGCAGGACTCCTTTTCCTTTGATAGTAAGGCTTTGTCCTTCATCACGGAAGATGGTTATAGCGTCTTAAAGTCTCACTTTTTTCCGGGTCCATACTAGTCCAATAGCTGGCAGTCCCAATACTTCAGCAATTATCGCAACTGTTATTGTTATTTGCCTCCCCCTCACCATGGAACGATCCTCCTACAAATTCTGCAGAAATTCAATGGCCACCATCTCATTAGACTACTGTAGTCGGTTAAGGTAGGCAATCCATCCTGCTCTCATTAAAATTTCGCGTGTAGTGTTGGAGATCATTAACACCTTCGATTCACTATGTACTGATCTACCTCCCATTTTGTTCAAGCTTAGCACAATGTTACTTTTTACAGAGCAAAAACACAAAGATGATGATGGAACAGCAATTTGTTCAAGCTTTAGCTCACTGTTAATTTTTACAAAGCAAAAACACTAATATGATGATGGAACAACAAGCTGTGCATATTGGGAAATATCAATACTGTTAAACTTGCTATTCCTGAGTTTTGATGGAGTCATAATACGTCCAAATGAGGAGTTGACACATATGCCAGTGTATTATGGAGGTCACTCGCGCCCCCCTGAAATGTGATAGGCCGTCCTCAGCCGACAAATAAAGGAGTAGCATGTTGGACTGCAGTCGTACAGTAAAATAAAGGAACGACATATATATCCATGACATGATTACAAAAATCAGCGGATTACTGAAATCGAGGCTTATGATGGAAATCACGAATAGATATGAAAATGCCGTGAAATGATGCGAAAAATAGAGAAGAGGACAGCTAACGTAAATAAAAGTTTTTATGCGGTCATTATCCACTTTAACCATTATGATTGATTTATAAATGATTTTTCATATATAAGAGGTTTGAAAGGGTTATATAACATAATCTCATTTGAAACCAATATAAAGATATAAGAAGAAGGGTTTATAATGACTATTGGTGTATGAAAAATATGACTTCAATACCATCATCAGAGCTCTGTTGCCCACAGGTGTCCATAACCTTAATAGAGTTGCTTATTTCACCTTTGGAACCATAATCCTTTGTGTATTCTTAGGAAAGTGTTGTGTGATGTCAGAATGGAAGCCATTGTGCTGGCTTGGTAACCAGATGAATCACAATGCCATTCACCAGGAAGGAGTGAAAGGTGAGCAGGTCGGCTCGTGATGAGACCTCCTGTTCCAATGACTTTTTTATTTTTCTGATATGCCTCTTGGATCATCTCCCTGGTATGGTGGCCATAGTGGGAATGCCACTTCACTTGCTTCCTTATGATCATGGTAGGCTGGCTCTTGATGAGACCCCCTATCCTTCATCTGACAATTCATGTTAGTAATCATATAGATATATATTTTTCTCTTTTTTTCTTTTTATATAGCACTTTCCTATTTATATACAGAGGATGGCTCAACACTCCTTAAGAGTAGGGATGGTGGAAGAAGTATGAACATCTCAATAGAGGAAAATATGCCCTTATTTTGATTCAATAATAATGATCAAAGAGAATTATGAAGATTTAAGAAAAAAACAACATGATAAAAATAATCAATCAAATTGGTTTTAGTGAAAATAAAGACAACAAAGTGATATAAATAGTTGTGTCCTTTCCTCTTTTTTCTTATCGACACAAAGCAATTTCTCTAAAGATAACAATTTTTCTTTGGTTTGCTGATTTCAGTATCCTCTAGTTTTTGTGTTCTTGCATAAATATATACATGTTCCTTAAAGGGATCATAAATAGTGAACCATCATTCACAAAAATCCTCTAAATGATGAAACACACACACACACACACACACAAAATGCACTCAAAAAGTGTTGTTCCTTAAGAGGGACAACAAAAGAACATCTGCACGCAAAAATTGTGGATCCTTTAAGAGGAAGAGCAAACAAAAGAAAAAATTCACTCGAAACTATTGTTCCTTAAGAGGAACAATAGTTGTTCCTTAAACAGAACAACAAATAAAGCAAGCGCAAAATAAAATACCGCTCCTTTGGTGGAACAGCCTAAGATCATCCGAAATCAAAACTGTTGTTCCTTCAGAAAGAACGCAAAAAGAAAAAAATGAAAAGGAGGGTTTTCCTTTAAAATGGACGGAAAAACAATTTGGCGGAAGTGTTGTTCCTTCGGAAAGGAACGACAAAACAATCTGGCAGAAGTGTTGTTCCTTCAGAAAGGAACAACAAAACGAAAGTGCTGCTCCTTCGGAAAGGGACAGCAAAAATGTGGAAATATTGTTCCTTCGGAAAGGAACAACAAAAACGAAAAGTGTTGTTCCTTCAGAAAGGAACAGCGAAAATGTGGAAATGAACAGCAAAACAATGAAAGTGTTGGTCTTTCGAAAAGGAACAGCAAAAAACGAAAGTGTTGTTCCTTCGGAAAGGAACAACAAAAATGCAAAAATGATGTTCCTTCGGAAAGGAACAGCAAAAAAACTAAAGTGTTGTTCCTTCGGAAAAGAACAGAAAAAAAATGAAAGTGTTGTTCCTTCAGAAAGGAACAGCAAAAATGCAAAAGAAACAAAAAAACGAAAGTGTTTTTCCTTCGGAAAGGAACAACAAAAATGAGGAAATGTTGTTCCTTCAGAAAGGAACAACAAAAATAAAAAGTGTTGTTCCTTCGGAAAGTAACAACAAAAAAACTGAAGTGTTGTTCCTTCGGAAATGAACAGCAAAAAAACGAAAGTGTTGTTCCTTCAAAAATGAAAAGCAAAAAACTGAAAGTGTTGTTCCTTCAGAAAGGAACAACAAAAATGCCGAAATGTTGTTCCTTCTAAAAGGAACAAAAAAAACGAAAGTGTTGTTCCTTCGGAAAGGAACAACAAAGAGGCAGAAATATTGTTCCTTCAGAAAGGAACAACAAAATGCAAAAGTGTTGCTCCTTCGGAAAGGAACAATAAAAAGGCAGAAATGTTATTCCTTTGGAAAGGAACAACAAAATGCAAAAGTGTTGTTCCTTCAGAAAGGAACAGAAAAAAGGCAGAAATGTTGTTCCTCCGGAAAGGAACAAAAAAATGGAAAAGTGTTGTTCCTTCGGAAAGGAATAGCAAAAAGGCATAAATGTTGTTCCTTCATAAAGGAATAGAAAAAATGCAAAAGAATGCAGAAATGCAAAATTTTGTATAGAAAGTAGTTTATACAAGAAGAAAAGAAAAACTTATGTATAAAATTTAAGAATAATGAAATTATTTAGTGAACCAATGCTGAGGAAGGATTATTTCCCTCAGCAAGAATCTGCATATCAAAATATTCCCGGAGCTACTGGTAAAAGGATTCCCGAGTAAGCGGTTTATGGTACAATCACACTCGGTGTCCATTTGCTTTAAAGGTATGTCTAGATCTGTCAATAGTAGTTAAAGTAATGGTGTCATTATCATGCACTTTCTAGATTTCATACAGTCCAAGCCATCGAGTATGAAGTTTTCCCGAAAAATCCTGAAACCTGGAATCGTATAGGAGTGCCCAATCTCCTTCATGGAAGACTTTCTTTTTTATCAGGGCGTTGTGCCATTTTGCTCTCTGCTGTTGAATTAAGGTAGTGTGTTGAAGAGCCGAGAGCCTAATTTCATCTAGCTCGTTACTTTTCTCTAATCTGTTAGTCTAGGCCTCATTTAAATCCAGACCAATCTCATGTGTTGTTCTTAATGTTTGTATTTCGAACTCTATTGGAAAGATGGGTTCTTTTCCAAATACTAGCTGATATGGTGAATAACCAGTGGTGTTTCTCCACATTGTTCGGTATGCCCACAAGGCTTCAGGCAATCTTGAAGCCCAATCACGCCTGTGTGATGCAACGGTTTTTGTCAATATTGCCTCTATCACCTTATTCGTGCTCTCTACTTGGCCATTTGCCTGTGGGTGATACGGAGTGGTAATTTTGTGCTGAATGTGATAATTTCTTAATGTTGCAGTGATTTTATTACCTATAAACTGTGGTCCTCCGTCTGTGATTATGTCCCTTGGGAGGCCATATCGCACAAATATTTGGAACATGAAATGAATCACAGAGTCCTCTGTAGCTCTTGGAAGTGCCTCTGCTTCAACCCATTTGGTAACATACTCTATTGCTACTAGAATATATGTTTTCTGATTTGATGATGGGTTGATTGGACCAACAAAATTGAGCGCCCAACGCTCAAATGGTTCAATTACTAACTGTGAGTTTAAAGGCATTTCGTCGGACTGTCCAAGGCGTCCTGCTCTTTGGAAATTGTCACAGGCTTGAACAAATTTCTTAGCGTCTTCAAAAATTGTGGGCCAGTAATAACCTGTTTGCAAAACCTTGTGACCAATCCTTCGATCTGCGAAATGTCCGCCACACAGTCTGTCATGATAGGCTTTCAAAATGTCAAATATTTCGTCTTCATAGACGCATCTTCTGATGTGCATATCTGCCCTTGTATGAAATAGGTAGCTCCCAATCCAAGAAAATCGAGTACTACGTTACACAATCTGTTTTTTTTCATTGGGGGTTAGATGCTTTGGTAATTTTCCTACTGCTAAATAATTTGCAACATCAGCATACCAGGGTGTCTTGACAGTGACAGCAAACAAATGTTCATCTAGGAATTGATTTTCAATGGCTGCTGCGTCCGCTGGCTTCAGCATTCGTGAGAGAAAATCAGCTACAGGATTTTCTTTGCCATGTCAATCTTTTATTGTGATGTCAATTTCATGCAATAAAATCAACCATCTTGTTACTATACCATTTGTAATAGGTTTATTTTCTAAATATTTTATGGCAGAGTGATTTGTATATAAAACAATAGGATATCCAGTGATATAATGCCTAAATTTATTTACAGCATGTATTACAGCTAAAAACTCTTTTTCAGTTACGGTATAGTTTAGCTCAGCAGGAGACAAATTCTTGCTAATATAATAGATTTCATATGGTTTTTTGTCTTCTTCCTGCCCAAGGACTACTCCAATAGCTATGTCTGAAGCATCTGATGAAATTTGAAATGGCAGGTCTCAATTTGGGCCTCTCAGCACAAGCTTTTTCAGATCCTCAAAAGCATGGTTGCATTTATCTGTCCAAACAAAATCAACATTCCCTGTCAGTGCGTATAGAGGTGCAGCTATTTGAGAAAAATGTTCTATGAATCTCCTATAATAACCAGAAAATCCTAGAAAACTGCGTACCTCTGTCTATGTGGTAGGAGTAGGTATTAACAAAATTATTTGAATTTTGGCTAGATCTACCTGTATTCCAACTGCTGAGATATAATGACCCAGGATGAGCCCTTCGATCATCATCATATAACACTTTTCATGGCTCAAGCAGAGCCTGGTGGCAATACATCGTTGCAGCACCTTTTCCAATGTGTCTAGTGCTGGCTCAAAATCATCTCCATATGGTGTGAAATCATCCATATATACTTCGAGCCCTTCATTTATTAAATCTGAAAAGATGCTGAGAATGGCCCTCTAAAATGTGGCAGGGGCATTGCATAGGCCAAAGAGTAGGAATATGTAAGCAAATGTTCCCCAAGGACTGGTAAAAGTAGTTTCATCCTGGTCTTTAGGGGCAAGCTGAATCTGATTGTATCCACTGAAGCCATCCAAGAAAGAAAAGAATTTCTTTCCTGCTAATGTGTCTAATTCCTGATCAATGAATGGAAGGGGAAAGTGGTCTTTCTGGGTTGCTTTGTTTAATTCTATGTAATCTACACAAATCCTCCACTTTCCATTCTTCTTTGGCACCATACTAGTGGAGAGACCCACTTGCTATCGAAGATTGGATAAATAAGGTTTACATCTAAAAGTTTTTGTAATTCAGCTTTCACAATATCTTTTAGGTGAGGGTTGAGTCTCTGTTGGGGTTGGCGAACGGGTCTAACATCCATTTCTATATAAATGTGGTGCCTACACAGCTGGGGATCAATTCCCTTCATGTCCGAATAATCCCATGCAAAAGCTTCCTTATATTTTCTCAATAGTTGGACCAACTTTTCTTCTTGTTCATGATTCAGGTTATTGTTAATGGTCAAGGTTTTTCCTAGCTCAATCTCTATAGTTTCACTGTTTGAAACAGAGGTAGTGGGTATTGTTTGATCTTGAGTGTCTTTGAGAGGATCTTCTTCTAGCTCATTGTCAAATGCTACCTCTATCATGTGACATTGTACATGGGATCTGGATTCATATTGGTTAATGAAGTTGTTAATAACGTCATCCTCCATTTGGTCTTTAAAATCGATGGCATCTTCTATGGTTAATGGGGACCTAATGTTTTCTGTGGGGTATGATACAGGTTGTTTGTTAGTTTTTTATTATTGTTACACTTGGCTGGGCTGGAGGCTATAGAGCTAGATTCTTGATATTACTCCCTCTAGTTATGGTCATACTGCCTTATCAGCAGCCAATGTAAGCATCAACAGTCGCAAGCCAAGGTCTACCTAAGATTAACGGGTGTCCATCGAGTCGGTTTTTGGGGTTGATTATCAGAAAGTCGACAGGTATTCCCAGGAATCTATGGATACCATTACATCGTGTAGTGTACCTTCTAGCCTAACTACTGATCGGTCAACCAGTTCTAATAAAGTGGAGGTCGGTTCTACTAATGTAATGCCCAGTTTCTGACAAGTGGTGGTTGTTAAAATATTAATTGCAACCCCTAAATCAAGTAGGGCATTTGAAAAGGTTTGTCCATTGATTTGCACCATCACTATAGGATTCCCTAGGTCTTCATATTTGATAGGTGCTTCTCTTCCTGATAATAGATTAGATAGGATGCCAACTACTTGGACAGTTGGGTTAGTTGTTATCCTCCTCTTTGGCTTTCTTATACATAAGTCTTTGATTGTTCTTGCATATATTGGGATATCTTGGATAGCTTGGAGGAGTGGGATTTTTATACTCAAGTTTCTTAGTTCTCCCAGAATATCAGAGTCAGGATGTTCTATAGGGTGCAGTATGATTATTCGTTCTGGGAATGGGGGAGAAGATGTGGTTGCTTGGTCATGAGTTTGTTGTCTGACCATATCTTCTTCTTATAATGGTTGTTCTGTGGATAACTGATTTTCAACTTGAGCATTTTTATCTCCCTCAGTTTTTATTATGTTCCCAGACCTTAATTGAAGGTCATTGCACTCCCTTACATTGGTTTCTAGTTCTAGTGTTTCGATTATTTGAACAGATTGAACCAGTCTATTATTTGTGTTCGGGTTGGGTTGGGCTGGGAGTTGCGGTCTTAAGTTGGACTGGGGATTTTGTTGTAGTGTATATGGTGCTGACAGTGAGAGTTGAGGGAGTGGAATGGTTCCTGCTGGCTAATTCATCGGTCTTTTCCAGTTTTTCTGCCAGGCTTGACTCTGTAAAGTCGGAGGGGACCATTGTGTTGGATGTGCATTGTTTTGCCAATATGGTGGAGAGTAGGGAAAATTTGGCCAATTAGATTGGCTTGTTTGATTTGGCCATGGTGATGAAGGAAATGGTTGTTGTGACCAGTTTGAAAAGGGTGGTTGATTTTTCCACATTGTATTATATTGTTGAGCATGATATTGTGGAGGTTGGAAAGAAGAAGATGGATCGGAGGGCATACCTGGTTGTCGTGGCTGCCATTGATGGCACTGATTGAGTAGGTACACTGGTTCTGATTCTTCTTCCGCTTCTTTGTACACTGCTTTCAAACCCGGGAGTGAGGGGCAGTTCTTTGTGGAGTGATATTTTGTACAAATAACGCAGACTTGAACTGCATCTAGTGGGCACTCTTTATGGTTGTGTTTCTTTCTGCATCTAGGGCAAAATATTGCCAGGTTTTGCTCTACTTCTTCTTGTTTCTGTTTAGCTTGCATAATATCGAGCTGTATTATCAGAGTCCCCAATATATCAGTTTTAAAATTCTCCAGTAAATTCCCGATTTCTGCGCAGGTTACTCCTCCACCGAAAATCTTGTTGTCCCTTGTGAGCATGTCACATTCTGTTGGTTTTAGCCTTGTACTGCCTCGTGAAATCCTGATGCACAAATCAATAATGATGGCAAAATTTTCTTGATAAATGTCACCTTTTCCCATAATATTTAGTGTTTCAACCCATTGTTCCTTCATTCCTTTAATTAATGTTGTTTTTAATACATTGTCAAGTAAGGGTAATGATGCATAAGGAGATCTCTGAAGATTATACTGAAAACGTTTAACATATTCTTCTAGTGTCTCATTAGGTCTGGCTACCATCTGAAATATTTCATCCTTTAATTCTTTAGACCTACAATAATCCTGATACTTATTTAAAAAAGCACCTTTCATCTGATCCTAGTCATTTATAACACCTCCACCTAACCCCATAAACCATCATAAAGTAGCCCCTTTTAATGTAGAGGGAAATAATTTTAGCTTTTGGGGATCGGTGGTATAGTTGTGCCCCTGGCATAGCACATCGAATTCAAACAAAAATGCGTCTAGATCTTTCGATGTTAGGCCATGGAATGTAGGGATATGTTGGAGACGAATGGCCTTCATAGGTGCATTAACTACAAAATCTACAATGGGATATTACAGTGTGGAGGTTTGAGGTGTTTGCTGGTTCTAGGCCATTTGGTCAAATATGTGCCAATATCCTTCTAGGATTTCTAGGAGGGTATTCCTAGGCTGGCTAGAAGGAGCAGGAACGACCTTAACAACACTTCCTTTGTCTGGGATGATGAGAGTTCCTTGTTGAACTAATGTCTGGGGGAATCTTAGCTCTTCAGGTTCTTCAGCTTTATTCTAGATGATTTTGATAGCACTTCACTTATCTGGGCAGCTCAGTGGCTGAACTATTCCAAGAGGAGATCTTGGTTCTTCGGTTTCCTCTGTTTCTCCTCCTCCTTCGCAGAGATTACTAAGGTTCCATTCTTGTAACGATTTTGGGCTAAAATTCTCAATTTCTTGAAAATCTTGCTCCTCTGTTTGGTTGTGCACCTCAGCAAAGGCTACAGATGGTGATTCTGTGGCCCGAAGGGAACTAGTAGGTTGTCTAGAAGCGACTTTTCTAGGGCCTACTAACGGCTAAGATTATGTTTTCTTAAGGATTTCGTCTATAAAGGTCGATTGGCCAAGGGTCACCGATCCCTTAGCTTTATCAGGTTTGGTTAGTGGTTTAAGATTCTTTTCAAGTTTTTTCTGCTTAGTCATGCACACAAAATAACCAACAAATCTGCAGGAAAGTGGGCGGGGGAGTAGGGCTATTACATGCTCCGTATGCAGGTTCTTACCTTCCATTTTTAAAACCCAAATCTCTCTTAGTAGGTACTTACACTACTCTCTTTTCAAAAAAAACAAAAGGCTACACTCTCCCCGGCAACGGCGCCAAAATGTTGAGTGATAAAAAGGTGTCTTTTAACCCCTATTTACCTTACATTAATTATCAATCCAGGTACGATTTTTTATCTCAAGAGTTTACTCAGTCTGAGGCAGTCACTTGTTCAAGAGCAATTTTCGCAGTATAGCACTTGCAAAAGTAACTGAATGCTAGAAACAAAATCTAATTGTAATGGCAAGAAACTTAAATGCTTTGTAACTAAATCATTCATTCAAGAAACTACAACAATCATCAGTCAAGGATGCAGTAATGATAACTCTTTCCCCTGTAAACTGATGTAAATGAAAATCAATCGCAATCAAGACCTTCAATCTGAGAACTTAGACAGCAGTAGTCAATGTTCGTTACAATTGTAGATATTTCTATCCACACTCAAGTAAATGCTGGAAATAACAGTTCGATTAGCATAAAAAGAACAAAAACTAAATCTTTTGAAAAGGTTGAACAACAAAGCTTAATCTACGGGACTGAATTGAGCAGCAATATTAACCAAAATGAATTGAACAACAATCTTAATTAATGAAGGAATTGAACAGCAATCTTTAACTAATAAAGGAATTGAACGGCAATCTCAAAAAAGAACAGCAAACCGAATTAAGTGAATTGAACAACAATCTTTAACTAATAAAGGAATTGAATGGCAATCTCAGAAAGGAACAACAAACCAAATTAAGTGTGACCACATAGAAAATATAGAGTAATTGAATCAGTAATCTTATTCTAGCATAATGGACATTAACCACAGGTATAAAGGAACAACAATTGCAATTATAATTAAACAACAGTGAAATGAACAACAATCGCAATTATGTGTGAACTATAGTTAAATGAACAGAAATTGCAACTATAAATGAACAACGCTCGCAACTGTAAATGAACAACAAAATCCGAATTAGACAGTACAATATTGCTTCAGAATGAACAGCATAACATTTTCGATTGTGAATGATAATCTTTCTATCCAATTACGATTTCAATATAACAAAGTAATTCAATGAAATGTTTAGAAACAAAAGATTACTGAGTAAAGCAAATTAAGAGAATGCAAAGGAAATCAAACCACACACGACTCTAATCGTAAAATAATGATACAAGAAGCAAGTGGATCCACTAGGGCCAGGCCCTTAGCCACCAGGGAAGCACTGCTACGTTTACTCCAGGATCAGATAATGGAATAGCAACTGAGTTATATATTAATCATAAATGGCAGAGTTACAGTTATCGCTCTTTAAAGAGAGTTGATGATCAAAGTTAAGTTTACAACAATAAGTTCTATAAATTGACAATCATATCCGCCCCCAGGGCTGCCAGCACTATCCCTTTTTATAATGGCTAGGCGGATGTATCAAAAATACAGATAAGTCTTGAAGCAGTGATCCCTCAGGATCCTTCCCTTTTTATAATGGCTAAGTGGATGTATCAAAAATACAGATAAGTCTTGAAGCAGTGATCCCTCAGGATCAAAGGATCCTGAGGGATTCGCCATATCTTTGATCTTCAACTTATCATTTTGTCTTTTTGCGTTGATGTCGCGTTTCCTCTTCCTTTTCCTGGGTTATGCGCTTCAATCTTGATCTCCTCGTCTGGATACGGCCTCCTGTCAAAGGGAAAACAGTTGTTTCTACTTTGTCTTTTCCTCCTGAATAATGATTTTCCATTTTCTTCACTTTTTGTATAGAAAAAGACAATAATTAGTCATTTTGTATCAATCACAAATCTCCTTAATTCTATCATAATGATTTAACATATTACCATCTTAGAATGTAAAGAAGTTATGACTCAAAAGAAAAGATAAAGAAATAAATGGTAAATACATACCTTTTCAAATGCTCAACACACCCCCTTGCTTACCCTTTTTCATGCCCTCATGAAAACATTGTAATTGACATGCAAGGCAGTTAGGGAATAGGCTGGAGAAGGATTTTCATGCAGTGGTCTAAAACCATGATTTCTAGCTAAAACTTAAAAAATATGCCCTGTCTGGCCTTCAAGCAATTCATATAGGGCCTTATACCCCGGTGTAGGATACCAGATAATTGGACTTCGAAACCTACAGCCTAACTAGTACGGGCCTTCTCTCAAGATGAGGTTACTATAGGTAATGAGGTGATCAGTAGCTAACTTAAAATTTTCATAATTGAATGGCTCTCTGTCCTGAACATTCCGATTGGAAGTCTTCCATCAGAGTTTAGCTACTGCTATGGCAAGGTCTTTGATGGATAGGAAGTATTCTACCCCTTGCTGGACAACTGTTGTGTGAATGGGTCCCAATGTCTGGATCACACCCTTCTTTCTCATTAAGCTTCTATGCTTATTCCACAATTGTAATGGGTTTCTTGGTTCACCCCTTACCCACAGATCTAACCCATTCTCCTGTCTCTGAAAGGTATTATGGGCTTTAAGCCACTTTATCTGGTTAACAACAAAAGAGATGAATGCCTGAAGTTGGATATCACCCACAAAAGGACTAGGGTTCTCTTCCATTTCACCATCCAACACAAGATTATGAAAATAAAACTCACATAGAAATCATTGGACTTTCACCCCATAATGTTTACAGTAGTTTATGAAATCAACAATAGTTTTTAACTCTATAGGCACCCTTGCCTTGACAGCTTTAATTTTTAATTGTAAGTACCTTTCCATCAAAAACAAAGCATAGTGTTTGGCAGGTGCCCTACATGCTAGAACATCAATATATAGGGAATAGAGAGTATCCATTTGACTCATAACTATGTCTAGTCTATTGGTTACCTTTTTAACTTTTTCCTCTGCCCTCCGCCATCTATCAAAGTCCTCGCTCTTCGATGCATTGATGTTCTTTACTTGCTGGTGTAACTGTTGATATTTCTCCTGAGGAAAAGTTTCCTCTATGAGCTTTTCTATCGCCTGTTGGACCTGTGCCAGATCCTTTTGAAGTCTCACTATCCTCGGATCATTTTCCATCAAAAAAATTTTGGGCTAGAGATCTACCTGGATCTCCTTATTGTGACATCTGGTTCCTATAGTCTGCATTTCCTTCTCATGAACTGTCCGGTTGGTCGTGATGCTAGAGGACAATGCCTCTATCTGGACGTCCTTATTACAGACTCGTGTGCTTTTTGTTTGGGCCTCTGCGTTTGTAACAGCCGCATGCTGTTCCTTGTGGTCCTGAATGATAATGGGTTCGGTTTGAGTCCTTTTGGTCTTTATTTTATGGGGTTTTGTCTGGGTGGCTGCATCCTTTGTTCCAGGGGTTCTTTTTTAGATTCTCCCCATTTTTAGGACCCTTATTTGTTGTTTGCACTGTTTTACTACATTTAGTAGTCTTTGTTGTTCCTTCCGCAGCCTTTTGATTTCATTCATTTTCTTAGAAGGAACAATTGCTTCTTTTCTTGGGCCTGGGCTTTGTTCTTCAAGGATTGTACCCTCGCCCTGGATTATTTCCATGTTTTCTACTTGGAATAGTTCTTCGGTGTTCTCGTCCTCCTGATTAGGTTTTTCAGGGGAGGAAACCCTAGGTTGATATGCTATTGCCAACGCGACTTCTGCTTCTACTTCTTCTTCATCATTCATTTCTTCGGATGCACTCTTACTATGAGCAGAGTGTTCCTGTGATTGACTGGACCCCAATCAGAATTGCATAAAGAAATAGGAGGCTTGGAGGGTAGACCAGAGGTTAGATAGAGGCATTTGACTGTCTATGAGTAGCAAAGGTATTACAGAGAGAGCGGGATAGCTTTTGAGCTGATTCTTTTTGTAATACTAGCTATATTTCCACTTGTATGATAATACAGAGTTGGAGTTTTATGCTGACGCTCTCCCCGGGTTATATCTTCTGTGTTATGTGTGATTGATTCCTTCTTATCAATTATATGTGTTCTTATTAATGTTTCTCATGTTCAATTAAGCTTCTGCAACCCGGATGCGGGTGTTTTCAAGGCATAATCAATGAGGGCTCATGTCAAGCTAGCATCTGGACTTGCAGCTGGCAATCTTGCACGGCCTCCTAAATCCTCCTGCGGATGAAATGAATTATAAACAGTACCAGCAGATCTTCAAGCATTCGGAAATGAATGCGCTCCCTATTCGAGACTCTTCGCAGGTTGTTATATTCATGGCTTCGTCGGTTGTTTCAGCTGTCATTCTCACCGGCTCTCTCTTCATCAGCCTGTCTTTATTCCTGCATCCTTGTATCGCTCTGGTAGTTTGGTTGCTCATCCGGTGTAAGACCTTTACTTGGCTTTCCCACCTTCGAATCTGCTCCGTCTGGCCCTGTTCCTCATCTCCTTCAGGTCACTTCATTCCTTTAACGATGGTGCGTCGCCGTGGTTGCTCTCGCCGTGGAGGCAGCGGTGGAAACCGTGGGCGTTCTCAGCCTGCTCCCCAGAACATTATCCCTTTGGCTTCGGTTGCCCCGTCCTCTGATCATGGTAAGCCCTTCCCGCATAATTCGTTCCAAACTACCCGCTTTAAATTCCACAGCCGTCTCAACAGACCGATTCTCTCGGCCAGCATCACTGTCATTCTGGCTGAGGAAGAAGATAGGCCTAGTGTCTCTGTGCACACCTCAACTTTGCAGTCTCAGGATGATAGCGTGCTTCAGGGAGAAGATGTAGGCATTGTGTTTGATCATGATGATTTGCAGGCTGAGGGGAATGTCCCAGATGTCCTCAAGCCTCCAGAAGATAATACTCAGGACATTTCGGCTTCAGCTGATCCGGCGAACCCCTCAGATGGTAATCAGCGCTTGGCTGCTCCTCCAGGTGGTAGTGATACGGGTGCTGGGGACAATGTTGATGATTTGGGCATTCCTTGTTGGGTGGATAAGGATGCTCGAGACCCTCTGATAGATGCATGATGCCTCCGAGACCTTGTCTGATGGCGTAGTTTCCCTTCTGGTTCTTTTATCCTATGTGCTATGTTATTCTGGCTTTTTTCAATGTGTTTTGTAGCAGGTCTTGGCGCAGCATGTCTATTAGATCTTATGTTCATATGCTTTTTATCAAGTCTTGGCTCGGCAAGTTTATCAGGCCTTGGTTTTTTCAGTTTTGCATATGGTTATCTGGGCAGCACAGAATTTATCAGGGCTACAGCTCTCATCTGTCCTGTTCTGTTGTTTACTATTTTGGCCAGTATTTTTGTAAGCATGGACTCCGGGTCTGGTATATCTGGTTATCTCAACCTGGGGATCAGGTTATCTGGTTATCTGGTTATCTAGTTATTTGGTCTTATGTACTCTGGGTCAGTGTTGTTGGACAGCTTCGGCTTCCTATGAGGTCTTGACCTCCATGTAAATATATTTTCTCTTTATTAATAGAATTAGCCTTTACTTAGAAAAAAAAAGCTTCTGCTAAGTTGGTTGTAGAAGTAGATCAAGTATTTTGCTTTAGTCTATTGGATTAGCAGGTGATCTACAGTGAGAATTTTTACATTCCTCGATCTACATGTCCACCCGAAATATATGTAGACCATTGGATCATGAAGGGATGATCAACGGTGGAGGTTTGGATGCACCGAGAATGCGGACCCACCTTTTTATGGTCGTGAATGTAATACATAGGAATATATGAAAAAGCGACCGAAACGTTAAAGGGCGGACTTCAAATTTATTACGCCCACATTTATAACTTTATCGGGTCCGCTACATATATCGCAATCGACAGTCGCAGCTTCCCGATGGTCGATGGTCGATTCACCTGCAGATGCGATATTATATTAAGCCAACTTGTAATGTTGCATCAGGTCTGCAACATGTATCGCAATCGGTGCTTTCAGGAGTGACACCCCTTTGTATTATTGTGATGGGAGAATGCGATATATCATTAAACCATTTCATAATGTTGCAGTGGGTCCGCACATATCGCAATTATATGATATTCATATATATATTGCAAATTTGCATGTTTTAATATGGCAAGACTTAAAGGCCTGCATATATGAAATACACTTAAAACCCGCTTTGAAGCACTTACTCGGACTTCACCTGTTTATACACCTGGACATATATATTTCATCGGGTCCGCACATATATATCACAATCGGTGGTTTTAGGTAGTGGCACATAACCGAACCACTGATTACAATATCGCCGATCTCTACATATTTCTCCGCTCCAATAGTGTATTCCTCTATATGTACATGTTTTTTCCTCCGATAGTGTATATAGCCTTTATATATGTGTTTGCGTCTCCGATAGTGTATTTGGCCTATATATATGTGTTTTCACCTCCGATAGTGTATTTGCATGCATATACACTATATTTCTCCCGATAGCTCCCGATAGTGTATTCTTTGGCATTCTTTGCCATAATTTTCTCCAATAGTGTATTTGCATGCATATACACTATATTTCTCCTGATAGCTCTATTTGCTTCCTCTGATGGCTTTGTTTTTCTCCTCCAATGGATCTATTTGCTTCCTCTAGCTCCTCGAATATTGCCATATTGACATCAATGACAATCTATGTCAACAATCTCCCCCTTTGTTATTGATGGAAATATTCTTCTGCTCTCCCCCTTTGACATCAATGGCAAAGGAATGCATACGGACTCCCCCTGTCGAACTACTCCCCTTGTAGAACTGCTCTCTTTGTCCCACAACATCTTTATGAATGAAATTGAGTGATGCTAAGGAGATAGCCCCCATTTTTTTACGAAGATGTTCAAATGCTTCTCGAGGAAGAGGTTTTGTGAAAATATCAGTTGTTTGCTCCTTAGTATTGATATATTCTAAGATGATGTTTTGTTTAGCTACTTGTTCACGAAGGAAATGATACTTGATTGGTATATGTTTTTTCTTTGGATGCCCTTCCGACAATCTAGTTATAGAGAAAATAATCTGGCATAAAAACTTAGTGAGCTTACCTCACTCTACCCGACAATTATGGTGCCAGCTGAACCAACTGTGCTTGACTATCTCTGTGTTGGCCCTATGTAGGCCCTGAATCAGCCTCAATAGGCTCTGTGTCAGCCCAACTAGGAAACATCTGCCCTTTGGAGCAGTTTCCAGCCCTCCCAACTCAGAAATATCAGCTCCTTGACAGATTTCGAATTTCGGCACTGGAAGATTGTGCTACTTCTGCATGAACCCTTCTGGCTTTACATCAACTCTGCACGGGCCCTTCTGGCCCAGTGTCAACCCCTCCTGGGTCTACTTTGCCTCCTCCTGGTGTCTCTCTGCTGCTAATGCTGGATCTTGGAGAAGATACTCCAACCCAACTATCCCTGCTCCTCACTGCAAAAGCTCACTATCGAAAATCTCCCAGCAGCTGCTCTACTTTAGAAAATCGATTCTTTAAAGTCTCTATGTGTGTCTTCCAAGTGACCCTCAAGCCTCATTAAATAATCTCCTCGTTGACATTCAATGACCTAGATTAGAATCTAACCAATGGCTAAGATCATTTCTGCTTGATCCTCATCTTCTTCCAGAAGTTACACCCACAGTTGATATTAAAACCCTTTAATTATTTTATTTTCCTAAGTTTAGACTTAGGGTCCCATTAAAAATAATTAATTATTTTAATACAATTGTTTCTGGGTGGAATTTCCAAAAAAAAATTATGGGTTCTTTGGAATATACGTGCCTAAGCCTCCCTACAAAATTTGAGACATAAAGCACATACGATGCTACCAGAAATCAACACTCCCTCTTAGCAAGGAATGTGCTCTAGTAATGCCTCCAACTAAAGCATCACATTATTCTATAACATCTCCCTCTATGTTGTTGATGTCTAACATGATGTCCACCACACTCTACACAAATGTTGCATCTGTACTGTTGTTGACCCTGCCACTGTCAACACTGCATCTGTACTGCAACTCCCTCTGAATTTCTGCATCCGTGTTGTTGTTGGCACTACCACTACCAATGGCTACTGCACTGCAAACTGCTACTGCTACTGCATCAACAACGGAAAAACATCCCAAATTACTAAACTAGTTGTGTTCAGTATGATACCATGTGAATGTTGGAGCCTGACTGCTTCTAGTCGCTGCGTTTATCCTTTGAATCTACTGCGCTACTACTGACCTCTGCTCTATGCCATCTACACTGCTGCCAACTCTTCTCTGTGTTGTTCAGACTCTAGTGCTCCTAGCCACTACAATTGTCTCTTGACACTCCTCAACATCATCCAAAACTATTCCATCCTGCTACCTCTGATCTGGGCTCCCGTAGCAAGGAATTGATCTGAGAGGTGGGCTCATCAAGGTTCTTGCCCATCTATAGCTCTTTCAAACTACAACTCCAGATCATCCCACCTCCCTCCTCGAGGTATCTCAGCTGTCATGGTGAACTCTTCCTCCTCAATCTTCATGTCACAACCTTCAGATCGCGCTTCTCATCCTTGTCCTTCTTCCTGAGAGGACACTGAGTAACGTAGTGACCCATCTCATCACACCTTAAGAACTTTATCTTCGAGACGTCCTTCATACGTCTCCGCTGCTCCTGCTTCCCCTTTGATGCAAGGGTTGCATTCTCCTCCTCCTCCTTGAGCTTCGACCCACTGTTGTTGCTTCCGTCAAGTTTAACCTTGACTAGTCTCTCCTCAACTCCTCTTGTTTTAGAGCTTCCCACATCTCATCCCAATTCAGAAAAGCTGCTCTACCCAGGATACTTTGGACAAAGACTTACCACTCATCTGAGACAGAATTGAGGGCCAGTCTAACCAACTTTGAATCTTGAGGTGTATGCCCCAAAACAGAAAATTCATCATAGGTCTCGTGAAGCTTCGTGAGGAATGGATCCACACACTCCCCCTTCTCCATCTAAGTAGATCTCAGTTTCTACTCAAGGTACATCAAAAGATCCCTGATACAACGTAGGCAATGCTTCCCACATCTCCATAGCAATCCCTCTGCTAGCGATGTGACAAACAATATGATCCTTCACTCCGTCGAGGATCATCCTTTTTGTCTTTGCCATTTCAGCCTTGTATTTCTTCAACGGATCTGCATCTGCAGGGACAACCACCACGTTGTCGACGTATGTCTTGAGGGCATGATCATCTAGAAGGAACAACAGTCTTGACTTCCAGATGACATAGTTGGATGCCCCATCCAATCTGTCTTAATCCCTCAAGCCATTGGTTGCCATTTCTGCCACAAGAACTGTCAAATGACCTCCTCTCTCCTCTACGCAACACTATACTGGCCTATGCAGTCCCTGCTAGAGCTTGTAGTTCTGCCTCTCTCTGCTGCTGCTCAGCAAGTGAGAATTTAGATTCCTTGGTTGGAAGTCCTCTTAGTAGAAATTCCCTCAACCATGCTCCTTCCTTCTCCTTTGACGTCTTTCTACCCAACAAAACGACCTGCAAAAAAGACTACGTCCCACCAACTCTCCTCACGCTAACTTTTTTGCGCTTCTCCCTCTGCCCTGACAAAAAAACTTGATCTGGAATCCCTTCTCTCCGTCGACTCACTCGGAGAGAGACTGCCTCAAAATTTCAACCCTCTTGCTAGAACTGCGCAAACCCTCTTAGGTTTCAAATTGCTGCCTCTTACAGCTTTTTCAAACTCCCTCTTCTACTCAGCACTGGGTCTCTGGTACTATTCTTTCTTTCTTCACCTACAATCCTCTGATAACATGTGAAAATTCGAGAATCCCACTCGAATCACCTACTGCAGCAATTGATTAAACTTCTCCTATCTGTTAAATATTGAAACAAATTATTTATTGTTTCCTATAGCAAATATCGAAGCTAACACACTGCAGCCTTCACTTAATTAATTAATTTTCCCAAAACAAGAACATAACAAATAGAGAAAGATGCACAAGTGACACAGTATATTTTTGAAAAATGTCCCCAGAAAAAACCAATGCAAGAAAACTAGTGCAGTAGCTCTAAGGGTTTTTATTATTATGCAGTAGTTTTTTAATACAACTCTGGATGCCTTTCTGGCAATCTAGTTACAGAGAAAATAAACTGGCAGAAAAACTTAGTGAGATTACCTCACTCTACCTGACAATTTCACATGTTCCGGCAACTGAACTAACTGTCCCCGACTATCTTTGTGCTGACCCTGCGTAGGCCCTACATTAGCCTCAATAGGCTCTGTGTCAACCCAACTGGGAAATGTCTACCCTTTGGAGCAATTTCCAACCCTCTCGACTCACAAATCTGAGCTCCCCAGCAGATTTTAGATTTCTACACTGGAAGACTGTGCTACTTTTGCTAAACCCTTCTGGCTTTACGTCAGCTCCTGGGTCTCTGCTGCCTCCTCCTAGTGTCTCTCTGCCTCTCTACTACTGATCCTGGGTCCTAGAGTAGATACTCCAACCCCAACTATCCCTGCCCCTCACTACAAAAGCTCACTATCAAAAATCTCCTACAGTTCCTCAGTTTTAGAAAATCGATTCTCTGAACTTTCTTTGTGTGCCTTCCAAGTGACCCTCAAGCCTCCTTAAATAATCTCCTCGTTGACATTGAATGACCCATATTAAAAGCTATTCAATGACTAATATCATTTCTACTTGATCCTCATCTTCTTCTAGAAGTTACACCCACAATTTATATTAATACCCTTTAATTATTTTATTTTCCTAAGTTTAGACTTAGGGCCCCATTAAAAATAATTAATTATTTTAATACAATTGTTTCTAGGTGGAATTTCCCAAAATGATTTCTAGGTTCTTTGGAATACATGTGCCTAAGCCTCCCTGCAAAATTTGATACTTAGAGCACATCTGATGCTACCATAAATAAAAAATGATATCTTTTTACTTTTTTCTTACTTATTAGTTTATTCTCTTATTATTATGTTCGTTTATTATCAAACAGTTACCAAAAGCAAGAAGAACATTAATACACAAGTACACAGGATATAGGCTACAAGCCAAGGGCCAAAACCTCTCCAATTTAGAGGAAACCCCGTAAATCTCTTATTTTCTTATAGATTCTTAAATTGACAAATTCCAAGACCTCTAGACCAAGACCAATACCCTTCGAATACCAAGTTTGACCTCTCCTAATGATGTGCTTCCTTTGTCCAAGTCAAACCCAGTCAAATCTCTTCTAATAACACAACTTCAACCCCCAGCTTCAGAATTTTGACCTCTATTGCAGGTCTGAAATTTTCGGTCCCTAGAAACTGCTACTGCATCTACACGTGTAAGCGAAATTTATCCTTCCAAGGCCTCCCAACAACTTCGCTTGCTTTGTTTCCTTGTCCAGGGCTTCTTCCAACAACTTTGATCCTTTTCTAGGAAATAAAGAATTTTGACCTTAAAGCAGCAAACCCTAGCCTTCCTTCTTTGCACATGTGAGATAGAATTAGCCCAAAAACTTCTTCCCTCGTCCTCTTCCTTCTTCACGAGCCTTTTTTTGCTCTTCCTTCGCTTGAATGAGATGATAAGTGAATGTGTCTCAAGGAGGCTCAAGTTCCCTCCTTTATATAGGCTTCTTAAGTTAGATGTGGCTCCTCAAAATAGGTCGACCTCTCAACTACCAAGCCAACCTGGTCTTGAATGGTATTTTGACACTTTTAATTAAAAAAAAATCTTCTTTACAAGTTACAATGTACTCAATGGGGTCTTCAATTTATGACAATGACTATTTTGGCTTCTTTACCTAGGACAAACCTAATAAGTGCTCAATGGGTGCTTGACCTCTAAAATAAAAGACCTTAAGCATGAAACATGTGACCGCTCAAACTGACAGGGGTCCTAGGAGGGGATATTATAGGGCCACTATTAGGTCAAGTGAAACAATGGAGTGATAACCCACTGTCACCTCAACTAAGTCTCCCTACTCTTAACGAAATTTCGTCGATAGGAGGAGACACGTTATATGAGGAATCACAATATGGATGGATCAATGGAGAGATGAGAGGTGATTCCTAAGTCCTATTCACAACAAAAACTCAATTTTATGGCTTTCTTGCTTTGGAAGCAAGGTGATGTGCTCTGTAGGGAGGGCTTTTGAGGGTAGGGTTTTGTTGTGTTATTCAACAACCCCCTGTTTATTGTTAATATTACATTAATAAATAGGGACCCTTTAAAAATCCTTCCAAAAATAAACTTAGCATTTAGGAATTTTTCTTATTTAATTTTGGAATAAAGCAAGATATCAATCAAACCCCTTTTTTTCAAAAGAACTACTAAATGCTTGCCTTCCCGCATATCGCATGATTAAGCATCATCAAAAACCTTGATAACCCACCAAATCTAGTGAAAAACGATTGAAAGAGGACTCCACATTTTATACCTCGAAACTATCATATTTTTTATATAAACTAGGTCCTAAAGCTTTTCTTGTCAAAACCAAGTCTCACATCGCATATCACTATTTATAAAGGGCCCGCCTTAAAAGGTTACCTCAAAACAAGTGAAATGTGAAACTGCGATGGCATCATAACCTTTACCGCATCGCATTTCGAGCATTTAAAAGAGCACCTCAAACTTACCATCAATTGATATTGCAAAATGCAATCAAGACCCAGATCCACTCCTTGGATACATTACGAACAAATGTTTAAGTCAACCGCTTATTAAAAAGGTCTTTACATAGAACAACCTGACAAGTAGCTATGTTTTGAGAAAATAAATGAGTGACTCACATCCTGCATCTCGCAAAAATGTAAGGGAAGGTAAGAAAAGTGAAAAGGTATAATGTGATGTTGCGATATGCGATATTTCTTCGCAAATCGCAAAATCGGCATTATCATAATTCAAAGGCTCGCCACCCTAGAATATTTCTTCTTGACTTATGATGCAGACATTTATGAGCATTAAAGCTAAGAGATAACGAAGCATTAGTGTTCATTTAGTAAGAGTTAACTGCATTTATGCATGAAGATTCATTTAACGTGATATGATATCTTCTCACTTGTGTTCAAATAAAACTCCTTTCTTATCACCTTTTCAAAGCTATTCGCATTATTCCATTTCACATTCATTGTTATCTTTGTATATCCGATAGTTGTTGTTCTTCACTTTCAGGAAAAATCCACAGAGCAAATCTTTGGGAGCGATGGTGAAGAAAGGCAAGGCAGTCGTGTCTAAGAAATCATAAATGACTCCTCTATTTATGGATACTACATGCAGCAGAGAGGGAGGAACCTCTACATGGGAAGCCATGTATAATATATTGGAAGAAGAGCAACCAAGGATTCTGGAAACAAAGGTCATAGTTGACAGTCATGATTCCTCAGACGCCTCCATGTTTGAGACAGCATGCTCATTTTTGCATCGCATAGCTGTGCGTCCAAAGATAATCCCTTATACAAACATGGTTAAATGGGTTATTGATGAAGCCGACATCTCAGACAGAGAATTCAAGACCAGAAGCCAAGAGGTTATGGGATCTTTCACGCCAGACAACCTGCAGCTTATGTACCACCTACCAGAGCCACAAGTCATCTACAACAAACAGTTCATCGAGAAGTTTGCCAAAGAGAATGAGGATCCAATAGATTGCACCCGGACCTAGTCAAATAATGAGGGCAAGATCAAAAAGGACAAAAACGGTATGTACTCTACTGGTTCTATCTCTCCCCCTCATAGTTTTGCAGTGGCCATGCTATGTAGACTATTTGGCAAACCCAATAGCACTAAATTTAACCCAGAATGGTTGTCATTGATAGATGCAGTCATAAACACAACTATAATGAATTTGGCACAAATTTTGTTTGATAATTTAGTAAGAACAATAATGGAATATAGAAGGAAAAGAAGTGTTGCTTCAAGGGTTTACCCCCCATTTTTTTATGACTGCCTATGTAATGGATGCAATTTGTTTTGGTTCGAAATTTCCTGCCATGGGATGGAAGTGGACTATCCAAGATCCACTTCCCATTCACATATACCATAAAGACATGTGGGAATCTCAGTTTCAACCACAATTTTACAAAATTTGTCATGGAGTCAAGCTCCCTATCCACAAACAACTTTACAATCGAGATTCCTCCAGGATTTCCAAGGAATCCGAGCTAGATATCCTCCTAATGGCTAGATGATTTGGGGAGGAAACATTCATGTATATTATGGTATTTGGCAGCATTGCCTCCCCCCATATCCTCCCATACTATGTTCTGGACAAATCAATGGCTGGAGAGATAGCCTATCAAACAGCTAGTGAGGGTGGGATGAGCAAAACATTAAAGGATTCAAAGAAGGCCATTTGGCCTACATTCCCTTTATAGTGTGGAGAATTTGCATTGCATGACCTGGGGCATGCATTCAAAGAAGTAGAGATCATGTTATCTCTACAATTACCTAAATTCCTAGGAAGGAAATATGACCCATTTGGCACTGTCAAAGACTTTACCACCATGGTAAAAGTGAAAATATTCAGTCATGAGGAAGATGCATTTGATGACATCTTTTTACAGAAGAACACATTTACAAAGGTGAAGCATATGGCACAATTACTTTTTGATCGAGAAGATCTTGAAGCCTTTCACGAGTACAGAGAAAGGAGGCTATTGAAGGTCCCATTGGACCAATTATGGATTAAACCAATAAGGGAGCCAACTCACAGTGTAAGCGTAGAAGGGGATTCCAAAGAACATTATAAAACTGATTTTGGAGCAGAATCCCAAGAGAATTCTACCAGGGAGTTAGAGCAGTCAGAGCAACAATAACAAAATGGGAAAAGCAGAAGCAGGGAGTCAAAAAATGATACAATCCAATCTACAAAAAAGATAATTGACCAAAATTTAACTAGAAAACAAGCTGAAATCCATTCCACCTCCACCCAGCCAATAAAACCCCTGGTGATTGATTTAGAGGAAGAATGGGAGAACTTTAATAAAAAGATCCATACAAAGGAACAAACACCAGAGTTGCAAACTCCACAACAGAAAGCAACTCAAGAAATTACAACAGAGGAGACTGTAAATACTCAAGAGGTAGAGCACATTCCTATCACTCCCACCTCCGAAATTGTTTTGAGAATTGAGGAGATTCCCCCTCTAGATGTGTTTTATAGCCCACAACACAAATCAGTTGTTAAAAGACAAAGGAAGAAAAGAAAATTGGATGCTACAGCTACTACTTCTCCAGATAATGAACCGATGGATATCATCTCGAAAGACTCACCCATCGACCCATCTGCCAACCTTACTAGACTGTCACAGTTTGCAGGGGCCTATACTACAACAACTATCGACAAAGCAACAGAGGTGTAAATTTTGCTTAAGGAAAAAACAAATAAGATTATGTCGCTTGAACAACAACTACAACAAGCAAAATCCAACCAGCAAGCAGAAACACAATTACCTAAGCTTCAACAAGAGTTCGAGCAGATACAAATAAGACATCAAGCCAATTTAGCAAAAAGGAAGCACAGTTACAAGAAATAATTGATTTGCATAAGGATGATCCAAAAATTGATCAGTTTATTACTGAAGTGCTTGGCCTTAACTCCCAACTGATGCACCAAAAGGAACTATTATGCCAAAATATTTTGCAAGGGAATTATTATTGCAAAACAAGTGACAAACTGACGAGTCAAGTCGTTGAAATGAGGCTTGAATATGATGAAATATTGAAAAGAGTCTCTGACTTCATCACTTGGTAGACTTCAAAAGATGGGAGAAAGGTTGACTTACCTAATCTGGAGGAGTCACACAAAGAAATCTTATTTGCAAACTAGGATTCTCGGCTTAGAGAGGCAGAAAAGGAAACAACAGACGCGGCAGCAATAGAAAGCAGTGTTATCGAGAATATTAACAAAAAATTACATAGCGCCAACCTGGTGGTAGAGTCCATTCTAGGTTTTCTTCCTAATGTGAAACAGCTTAAACTACAGTGGAGGCAGGCAATAGAAGAAAAATGAGAAGCAATTAGGCAAATGACTAGGTTAATCTGGGAATCATATCGGCAACATTTAGTGAAACCTCACAGCCAGTGGATGACCTTGTGATGCCTAACAACTTCTATGGAGAAAATGGTGCCAGCACTGACCGACGTCGTGTTCACTAGGCAGTTGAAATACGAAATCGGCCAACCGACACAGCTTAAGCTCATGAGAGACATTTGAGATCTAAAAGATCAAATGCAGAATAGTTAATCACCATGTTCATTTATATTTTTGTTTTATTTTTCATAATTTGATGAAGGTCTTTTAAACCTCCTCAACTATTTTTGTAATAATCTATATTTTTAGTTTTGTAGTTTAGTATTTAAACCCCTCTCATGCATTTAGATAGGAGTCCAGAAATTTTATTAGAAACAATCTTCAAAACATGCACTTATGTTCCTTTGAGGAAGTTCTGGTGAAATGAATGGAACAGGATTTATTTTTATCTTATCTGGCATCTTTTACTGAAATTGCACTTTTTTACTCTTAGTTGATGTTGGATTGATTGGTAGTAGATCAATATTGCTGAATCACATGAGCAAGACTTATTACAAATGGTACTTTTATCTCGTAATTTTGTTTTACTTATGTACTAAGCAATAATTTCTCTTCAAGTTGTTTAAAAGTTTGAATCTTGGTTGTCATTTATTGCACTTTTGTATGGTGATGAACTATATTTTATGTTGAATATATGAATAATTTCTTATGCGATATATCTTTCACAATCGTTTCGGCTAACTATTTATCTGAAACAATTATTGTTAAACGATTTCATTTCTAATGCAATTGAATGATCTTTATTACCAATTGTTTTTAGACATTATTGTAGATCACATACTTCAAATTTATTCCCGGATATAGTCATAGCTAGATAGTGTTTACATTAGGATATATATACATGTGATTATTAGCTTAGATTAGATTAATTTTAGTTTAAACATTACTCTAGATATCACATATCACCCCATCGACACTATTATAAATTAGACTGGGAAATGAGTCCCATTATCCCTAGTCAGAGCCACCAAACCAAACAAAAAAGGAACTACCAACCAAGGGTCGGGCCGGGTGGTTTTGCCCCATGTTGTAAGCAATGATTTTTTAGGCTTCAAGATTTTGGCGCTAGAAGGAAGGCCTGACTGTGAATGGAAAGTAATTCCAAATCAACAGGCCATTCTAAGAGTAAAACTCCCTCACCATCA
Organism: Pinus tabuliformis; assembly: GCA_031772625.1. Taxonomy (NCBI): domain Eukaryota; kingdom Viridiplantae; phylum Streptophyta; class Pinopsida; order Pinales; family Pinaceae; genus Pinus; species Pinus tabuliformis. Next base: position 119,582,490 of record CM062806.1, read on the forward strand.
CCTCCAACTTCTCGATTGCATTCAAAATCTCCTGATCCTGAGCGAGAAGTTGCAAAGAAAACTACAGAACACACTGTTGAAATCCCAAAGAAGCCAGATCATTCTTCTTCTACTGAAGCCCCTGAAGTCCAATATTTGATTCATAAATTACAGGGGAATTCGTTATCCCAAGAAGAATCTGAGTTATCCCAAGATAGTGGTACCTCTCAGTTTACCCCATCTCGACGGATAACTAGAACACAGAGTCAAAAACTTGGAATCCCACTATTCGAATTCCCTCTGCCAAGTCGTAAGAAAGCTAAGAAAACACCATCTGAATCTCACAGCGAGGTTCTCTCATTGACTCAATATTCATTTTCATTCATTCCATCTATACCATCACAAGATCAATCATTCGTCTCACCACTCTAGATCGTGATTCACACAAGTACAGGAACTACATCCTCCTCTACCAAATCACCTTTAATTACTGCTACGTCTTCTCTTACTCACATACCAACAATGGCACAGAATCCTCCGAGGTGATGGAAAAACCACGGAGCTGTTAGGATGGCTGGGGCTTTACATCAATTGCTAGCTTATCCAGAGAAATGGTTACCCAAATTCAATCCTGATAATGGCCTACTTGCTGAGGAACATATAAGCAATTTCATGTTGTCCATTAATTTGAATGTAGTGGAAGAAGATGAATTTGTAAGATTATTTCCATATACTTTGCAAGGAGCATCAGGATCATGGTACTTCTCATTACCATCAGGTTCTATTAATAGTTGGGATGTTTTCAAGAGCAGCTTTTAACTAAATTTGGAGATGATAGATCCACAACTACCCTAATTAACGATCTCTCCAATTACAAAGTTAAACCTAAAGAACCAATAAAAGACTTCAACTCCTGCTTCAATAAGTTATTGAATAAGATACCAACGACATCTATGCCTAGCGATGAAGTCCAAAATGAGTGGTATATTTCTGCTCTCCCTTCAAACACAATTATTTTCGTTGATAGAGCTGTCAAACCTACTTTGGCAGAAAATATGAAAGAGGCAATAGTTGTAGAAAAACAAATTCTAGCTGTAGAAAAGAAAAATGCATTAAAAGAATGAAAATCTAAGAAAGTAACTTTTAGGGATGACTCCAAGAAGAAACCACCTAAAGATCCTTTTGATCTTGAAGGTTTACAAAGAGTCCTCAAAACCATGTCTAACGAAATGGTTGATATCAAAAAATAGGTAGCAGAGACCTCCTCTAAAAAATATTTTAGACCATTTAAGAGGAATTCCCCTGCTGATCCTAAACCTCCAAATGCTATATCAAATGTCGAATCATATGGAGAGGAGGATGAAGTTTCAACAAACAAAGAAAAAACAAATGATGAAGAAGTGGTGGAGTTACAAGGAATGTGGGATTTTATTCTTCCAAACGAAGAGACTCAAGAAGCACTGCTTGTTGCCACCCAAAGTAAAAATCTTGATTTGCCACAAAAAAATCCAAAGCAGAAGACTTCAGTGCCTCCTCCAAGGGACAAAACAATAGGTAAGAAGTCTTCACCAAAATCCACTCAAACCACTCCTTCTTAATTAGATTCTTCATGTTTAGCTAAAACTCTGATAGTTTCTAATGAAATGGAATATAATATTGTTGATGATATGAAGAAGACTAGGGAAAACATCACCTTTCATGAGCTTAGCAAATTGAAACATCAGTAGAAGTTGCTCCTCAAGGAACTCAAAGCAGTACCTACATCACCGGTTCCTGTTGTTGTGGTCTCACAAGCCGCCCAAGAAATGGGAAGGCCCCTTAGCACCTCTTTAAACAAGATTGATCCAACCAACATCACTCTAATCAGAGGAAGATCTAAATCTCATACTCCTCTAATCCTCCTTACTTTTGAAGTCTTTAATAAGAATTTACATAGATTTTTAGTTGATTCAGGAGCTTCATCTAATATTTTACCTCGAACAGTTTGTGCAAAGTTGAATGTTCAGCCCCAAAAAACTATTGTATGTATAGTACAGTTATATCAGTCTCAAGTAGAAGTTGTTGGGGAACTTAATCAAGTAACCATCAGACTTTAATCAAATCCTAAAGTTTGTCAAGTTATTGACATTCTTGTAGCTGATATTCATGAGTTCTACGACTTAATCCTTAGTAGAGACTAGTCAAAAAAACTTCATGGTTATTTTGCAACTGACTAGTCTCACATGTGGCTCCCCTATAATGGCAAGCCAAATCAAATAAGGGTTAATCGCGAGAAACATCAAAAATACATAGTCACAGAGCTAGAAGGAGAAAATGAACCAGTCGCGTATAGTAACAATATCATCAGAATCTACTCAGTAGAATCATTTCTAGGAAATTTCAATGCTTATACTTCACCTTTCTTAGAAAACTCTGTTGTATCTCAAGTCGAAATTTTTTCCCAAAGCATATATTTTGTAGATAAACCTATAGTTAGCTCTTTATTTTGGAAATTATTTTTTGATGGATCTAAATCCAATGATGGAGCAGGAGTAGGATCCATATTAGTCAACCCTGAAGGAGAAAAGACTATGTTAGCATGCAGACTTGAATTTGATTGCACAAACATCATTGTTGAATATGAAGCACTAGTTCAATGTTTGTATAAGGCATTAGCCTTAATATCAAACACCTCAAAGTATTTGGAGATTTAGAAATTGTGATAAAACATACACCGTTTGTTAGGACATTTGAAACACTATCAATCATTAGTACAACACCTGACCTCTCACTTTACAACGTTTAATATTTCCCCTATTCCAAGACTCCAAAACGCTAGTGTCGATCTCCTAGCTAATGCCGCTTCCAAGCTTATTCCACCAAAAGATTATAGCCCTGATCACTTTTCCATTGAATTGATGCTTAGGCCTTCTATTCCCGATATTATCACCAACTAGAGAGTCTTTAATAACGACCCGGATTTCATAAGCTTTCTGACATCAGAAGGCTCTTATGATGACCAGATAATTGATGAAGACCAGCATGATTGCCAACTTAAACAAGAAACAACCAATAATGCTATACCGAAGTCTATAGTTAAGTTGGAAGACTTTTATGACCTCAAAGACAGATTTTAAAAACCCACCAACTCGAAACTTCAGAGTTCAACTCTGAGGTTTGAATTGATTAACCTTGGAACCAACCTGAAACCTCAAAATATTAATCTAGGCCTCGAACTTACATCAGATGAAGAATCAACCTTTACACGGTTGTTGAAAAGATACAAGAATGTCTTCGCATGGAACTATGAAGATCTTAAGACATATGACACCTCTATTATTCAACATACAATTCCTATGACATCTGATGAAAAACCTATTCAGCAGAAATTAAGGAAGATCCATCCTAATTTAGAAAATCAGATTAAATCTGAATTGAATAAACTGATGAAAGCCAAGATTATTTTTCCCATCAGACATTCTTGGTGGGTCTCCAATCTTGTCCCAGACAGAAAAAAGAACGACGATATTTGGATATGCATAGACTTCCGCAAACTCAACAAAGCTTTTCAAGAGGACAATTTCCCATTACCTCCAATGGAACATGTTATCACAAAACCAGTACTAGGGGCTGCAACCAAGCCAAGTTTCATGTAACTGTTTCAGACCATACTTTAGATTAGGAATTAGCCTTCCTAATCAGAGAGGGCTCTCTCACAACTCTTGATAAAATCCTTCAAACACTAGATGGCTAACTCTTTATTCACTTATGAAAGCATAAATGGTTGGAAACACATCAAACTGGCTCTCATTGGGCTATGGAGTCTATAATATTAAGTAAACAAGGAAAACACAGTGATCTCATGGAAATCAAGGCTCTTAGCATTACATGTCAAACATACTCCACCACAACATAGCTTGTTGAATACACAGGAAGTCAGAGCATATAATTATGAATTCTGAGTGATTGCATACAACAAGACTATAAAATAACATAAAGTATAAAACACCATTACTACATTTGAACATGACAATCCTTCGAGAATCTTGAGAAGAGAATAACTCTGTTTTACTATTACTGTCAAAAAGGTCTTACAATGGCCCAGAACAACACTGTTTTTTTATAAAGTATCCAACCTTTTTTACATAAAAGTTATTCCTATATATAGCCAATCAAAACACTACTGCACGAGACTCCTCAACAAGCATGAAGGGAGCTCGGAATTTTGACATTAATGACCTTAACTATATCATAAACAAACTAATTGATTACAAGAGATATGGTGCTACGAAAACAGAGGACTCTGTCACATTGGCACTTTAAGTCTTTCCCCTCGTATACTTTGCTGCGTTCTCAGAGCTTGCCACCTGTAGCATTACAATAATAACCAAACCCAAACTGAAAGCAGATTCAATGTATGAACAGCTCCGGATACCTGATGCATAGATGATTCATCAACCAATAAGAAAATGAAGCCTATATTCTCGGTTGCTGCCTCCCATCGGTGTACATGTATTAATGATCCAGTTTCAAGCCATTTAATCCTTGGATAGTCCCGTGTGACTGAAGAAAACTCATGATCTGGCCACCCCATAACTAGACAAGTGTATCACTTAACATCTCAGCAGCTCTATCACAACCCTAAAAACTCGGACATAAAGTGAAACTTTCAATAAGAAACAAAACTTCACCTTTTCTTCGAATATTTACACCTGGCAACCTTTTTTAAATATCTGACTGACCTTCTATAACCTCCATGCTGGCATTAAGTCATCTCTTTAAATATTTGCTGACCTCAGCATTCAAACTCAAGTTTTCAACATAACCAGTCATCTACAGCAGTTTCGTAGCGCGCTACGAAACTGCTGTAGGTCATCAAAATTAAATACATGAACCTTAAAGCAACAATAACTCAAGTCTGTGATTTCTTCAGTCATTCTATACAGGTGTAAAGACATCAAAAAGTCTCAAAAAGCTTTTTTAAAAAGACGATGGCCAAAATATATCAAAATTTGGAAAACACATCCCTTCTTGAATCATTTAGCTAGTTTGTCTAGCTTCTCTTTCAGGCTGATGACTTCTTCCTTCAACTTCTTGTTCTCTGCTCTTAGACCTGCATTCATTTGTTTCATAGTCTTCGCCTGCTTCAGAGCTGGCACTGTCCATACATAGGCATCAGATACTGAGCTAGCTTGACTGATCAAACTTGTCTTACCTTTCATTACAGCTTTCTTATAGCTTGTATATCTTACTGCCTTTTCTTTAAAAACATTTTGAACCTGAGGTATTTCCTTACTTGCTTCAGCTTGTTTCTTAATGGCAATCACATTTCCACTTTGACTGATAACAACCTTATTATCCTTGTTCTTGTTTTTAGCTGCTTGAACTATTTCAGAGAAGACTTCAAGTGCCTCTGTCCTAGGCATCTCTGAAGGTGCTTTCTCTTTCTGAGCTTTTTCCACTTCTTTCATTTGCCTTCTAGTCATTGGTCTGCGTGGTTTAAAGGCATACTCTTCACTTGGTTCTTCAAACTTTAATCTTTTAGAAGCCTTTGACTTCTTAGAACTTTCAGGTGAGGATTGTGTTAGATCAATATGCATTGGTGATACCAATTGATCTTGCTCAAGTTCAAGTGGTTCAATTTGGATTGGATGATCTTGCTCTAATTCAATGGCTTCAAGTAAGTCATTTAAACTACCCTTTGAAATAGGACTTTCTTCTACAGGGGCTGACTTTCCTTTTTCTTTGCTTAGCTGGCCTCTAGTTCTCACCCTTGAAACCCTTTCAACTTCACTGGATTTAGTTTCATCTTTTCTTTTGTGAGTCTTCTGTTTTGATGACTGAGGTGTTTCTTTAGGAGATGACTTAGGGGTTTCCTTTTCAGATACTCTAGATGATTTTGAAGTTTTCTGTTCTGATGCTTCAGGTGTTTCTTTAACTGCTGGCTTAGGAGTTTTCTTCATTGATGCTTCAGGTGTTTCTTTGACTGTTACAAACCTCTCTGATTTCTTTGTTTTAGCTTTGGGCTTCTTATGATCTGTTATTTCTTTCCTAATCTCAGCCAAAGTAGTTTCCTCACTCTTTTCTTCTCTTTCTCTTACAGGTAATGGAGTTAGGCCCGTTTTACTTGGGAAACCGGCCATGAACACAAATGAATCCTAGTCTTTACCAATTTTATGTAGGCTATCCAACATCAGTAATTTAACCAGACCATGATGAAAAAGAGATGTTTCATAAGCTTCCTTCTTTAACTGAATCTTATCACACATCTTGCTAATACTTCTGAATCAGTAAAAAGGTATGTCTATTGAGCTCTTACCAGTGAAGTGTAGCAGCAGCTTAAAATGGTATGAGTAGACTTTGTTGTACCGACCCTCACATGTCAGGTACTTCTGGATACATGTCAATAGCATAGCATAATTCTCCTTTAGATAGCTCCTTGGGACAGCTTTAGTAAGATCTTCGTCTACATATGGTGCCTTCAAGAACTCCTTGCACGGACCCATGTCAAACTTGAAATTCTTGAACCACTCTTGGCCACCCCTCGGGATTTCTGTGACAGAAGAAATGACTTCAGGGGACACCGGAAACTCCAACATGGCCACCTTCGAATTCAGTCCAGTGAAGTTCAATGCAAATGCCTTGGTCACTTCTGCATGTCCACCCTTTAATTTTTCACAAAATTGCCAGCAACCAGCACTTCTAAACGCCTTTGCTACCTCCTCATCCCTGAGGGTTACATCTAACCCCTCCGGCTCTGTTCTCACACATTTACCCGAACGATGTTCCCTTCTTTCCATGCTTCTTTGAGTAATTTTACACAAGGGAATGACGGTGGTTTGCAGCACGAAGACAATCTTTAGCTGTAGAGAGCAGGCTCGCTTGCAGTAGTTCGTTTAAAACAAAGCTCAGGCTTTTCATAGAGCAAAAACATTCATATGATATGAAGAACTCATTATGGAATGACCAGCTCTTATAACGTCCTCTAAACTGACACATAACTATATGATATCGGACCTTATGGCAAAGTAATGGCTCATCATGACAAAGAAATGGTATGAAAAGACAATCATGACCGGATTCGTGACTCACTACTTCTCGGATTAGACATTCAGGGAACAATGCTGCAAAAAAAAGCCTGAAACCCCGATTTCGTAGCGCGGGCAGTTCAAATTTAAGGGAATGCGCTACGAAATCGCTGACAAACGGGGCGCTACGAAAACACGCAAACATTATTTCGCAGCAAAACTGACCAATCACACCCGCGCTGCGAAACTGCGCAAGTACCAAAGACATCATACCCGCGCTGCGAAACTGCGCAAAGTACCAATGACATGACATGACATAACTAACAATGATGGAGAGGGACTAATAACCTTGCCTTTACACGAATTCTCATCCACAACTCTTGAATTTCAAATTTGAAATTGACATCAACTAACAAACCTATTTACAAGACCTCAATACTTTATAAAAACTTATGGACACTCTTATATACATGAACTATAGTTCCAATGATAACAGAACAGATATTGCAATAAGTTGCAGGCTCAAAACTAACGTCTTTCTTGGATGGATTCTCAGGTTATAATCAGATCTTAGTACATCCAGATGACCAGCTGAAAACTACATTCAAGACAAAATGGGGCACTTATGCTTATTAGAAGATTCCATTTGGACTGATTAATGTCAATGCCACTTTCCAAAGAGCCATGGACATAGCCTTCAAAGGTTTAGTAAATAAATCAATAGTAATATACTTAGACGATATAACTGTATATTCCAGAAATCACGGCAATCATCTAAGGGATTTAAAGAAAATCTTTGAACATTGCTAAAGGTACGGGATTTATCTTAATCCCAAGAAGTCTTTTTTCGCGTTAAGTGAAGGAAAGCTCCTTGGATTCGTTGTGTCCAAAGCAGGAATTCATATTGACCCTGACAGAAATAGGGAAATCTATGAAATACCTTTACCACATAACAAAAGATCAATGCAATCTTTCCTAGGTCAAATAAATTTTGTTAAAATATTTGTCCCTGACTTCTCACAAATCATTTTACCCCTTCAATCTATGATAAAGAAAAATTCTATGTTTAAATGGGGACACTCAGAACATGAAGCCTTTAACTTGATCAAACAAGCAATCATAAACGCCCCATATTTAGCAACGCCGAATTTTTCAAATCATTTCATTTTATATACTTTCTCTTCCGAGGAATCATATGCAGCCATATTGACACAATTCAATGAAGAAAAAGCTGAAGCCCCAAACTCTTTCTTTAGCTCCAATTTGCAGGGAACTGAATTGAATTACTCATTTGTTGAAAAACAAGATTTTGTTGTTTTCAAATCAATAAAACACTTCAAACCTTTTCTCCTCAAAACCCACACCAAAGTAATAGTAACATTCTCAGCGGTGAGAAATATGTTAATACAAAGGGATGTAGGCGAGAAAAGAACAAATTGGGTTACATCTCTTCAAGAATATGACATCGAAATCAGACCAACAAAAATTGTAAAAGGTCAAGGTTTTTGCAGGATGTTGACAGGAGCATCTAATCTATCAACATTACAGCACTCAGGCAACGATGTACAAGTCTATGAGGTAAGCCTTAATGACACTGAGTCAAGATATGCTGATATCATATTTTATTTAAAAAGTGGATATGCCCCAACGCAATTAAATTACACAAAGAAAAGGGCCTTGAGATTAAAAGCTAGACAATATCAAATTGTCAATGATATGCTGTTTAGAATAAATTATGATTTTGTTTTACTTAGATGTCTTGAAAAATATGAGGTAGAGAAAGTGTTGTAGGAACATCATGATGGATCGACTGGCGGTCACTTTGGAGGAGATACCACCACACATAAAATCATGCATGTCAGCTATTACTGGTCAACATTATTTAAAGATCCACACAGTTATGTAAGGAGATGTAAAATTTGTCAAACAGCTGCTGGAAGATAGAGGAAACCCACATTACCATTACAGCGAGTGAACATTTACCAACCATTCGAGCAATGGGGATTAGACGTAATAGGTGAGATTGTTTCTCATTCTTCTAAGCAGCATAAATATATCCTTACAGCAACTGATTATTTCACCAAATGGGTGGAAGCAATTCCACTCAAGGTAGCCAATTCTAATAACATCATTGAATTCATCGATTAATTTATCATTACCAGATTTAGCCTACCATCTGCCATGATGTTTGATAAAGCGTCTTATTTTTCAGGCAATGCCATGACAAAATTTTCTCAAAAGAGGTTCTAAGCTTAAGTACTCTACTAATTATTATCCCGAAGGAAATGGGTTAGCTGAATCTACAAACAAAAATCTCATAAGGATTATTAAACAAAATGTTGATCAAAGTCAAAAGAACTTGCATAAGTCTTTGATATTTGCTCTGTGGGTAGATCAAATAACTCAAAAAGCCTCCATTGGCACTTCTCCTTTCAATTTGGTCTATGGGAAAGAAGTTGTCTTACTTACAAATGTGGTTATTCCCTTTTTAGCCTTAGTTCATATCATTGAAGAAACTCCCTCCTCATCTATGCAAGTTAGACAGTTACAAATCCTTAAGCTTGAAGAGGAAAGGGAAAAGGCCAGAATCACACACGCACATCATCAACAGTTAATCAAGACTTCCTTTGATTCAAATTTTGTAAGTTCAAAATCTTTTCAAATCGGAGACCTAGTATTAAAATGGGATAAATCCCACGAAGAAAAAGGTAACCATACCAAGTTCCAACAAATGTAGCTCGGTCCGTTTCAAATTGTGGAAAAAATAGGCCCATCAGCTTTTCTGTTACAAGATTTATCAGGTAAGAGAGAATCTCTACCTATTAATGGGCAGATTTTAAAGAAATACTTTCCATAGAAGATGATCTCTTCTGTTCATTATATATTATTGCCTTTATTTTATTTTTCTAGAAAGAATAATACAAGTTGAAAAACATTTACTTTTGGCTTTACAAATGATAGTCTCTTTTTAATTTTGACTTTTCGCTTGTATAAGTAAATATTGTTATAAAAGTAACTTTCACATTTGAAATATATAGTTAAGTTCTATTGCTCCAAAATTGTCTGTTCTCTGCCAAAATTATCTGATCTTTGATGAAACTTATCTTTAGAAAGAAATATTTCCTTTACATCAGTCAAGAAAACTAACAATAACAAAGCCAAGTCTCTCTACAGAAAAGCATCTTTAAACTCTACAATTGTCATCCAGAAGCTCTTAAGGATCCAATGATTCTCCCCACCTAATCACCTTTCACTTTTAGAGTGTAATTCTACAATATACTTAAGCTTAAAGGATAAGAGGTCTAATCAAGAGCCGTCTTACCATGATCATAAGGTTATAACTAACTCACATTACCAATACTGCATATCAAAACAGGGTAATGGCTTGAGATTCTATTAATCAAAAAGATAAGGGGTCTCATCACGAACCAGCTTGTTCAGTTAAGTTATAAATCAAGTGAATGGCATTGTCAATTTTGGTCATCAAACCAAGACATTGTTCTTTAAGGGTTAAAATATAAAGAAGTTGAAGAAAAAAAATATTCGAGAAAATATCAAAAAACAAATTAGTATATAAATCTGAGCTTATCTCTAAAAATGAATTTTGACCAAGGTTGGAAACTGAATCATTGTTGGCTAAAAGGTAACCTTGTTGAGGCTATGAACGCCTGCTAACAGTAGAGGCTCTACCTATGACAACTGAGTATACCAAAATTGATCTGAAAAGAGCCTCCCTGTTTTTATCCTTAAAACCAAGTAATGACTGATGTAGACAAAGTGACTTTCTATGAGAAAAGGATAATCAAAAGAATGATAGTTAAGTAGATGTTGTTTTATTATTAATGAGCATTATTACTTACCTTATATTCCATGTAATTTTTATTTTCAAAACTATCTTTATTTTGGAAGTTTTTAGAAATTTCAAAAAAATCTCAGAGATAACTGGTTCTTCCAAGTGAATCGTCAATTGTTGTGTTATTCAACAACCCCCCATTTATTAATAATAGTAGTTAATATTACATTAATAAATAGGGACCCTTTAAAAAATCCTTCCAAAAAGAAACTTAGCATTTAGGCATTTTTATTATTTGATTTTGGAATAAAGCAAGATATCAATCAAACCCCTTTATTCAAAAGAACTACTAAATGCTTGCCTTCCCCCATATCGCATGATTAAGCATCATCAAAAACCTTGCTAACCCACCAAATCTAGTGTAAAACGATTGAAAGAGGACTCCAAGCTTTATACCTCGAAGCTATCATATTTTTTATATAAACTAGGTTCTAAAGCTTTTCTCATCAAAACTGAGTCTCGCATCGCATATTGCTATTTATAAAGTGCCTACTTTAAAAGGTTGCCTCAAAACAAGCAAAATGTGAAACAGCGATGGTATCGTAACCTTTACTGCATCGCATTTCGAGCGTTTAAAAGAGAACCTCAAACTTACCATCATTTGATATTGCGAAATGCGATCAAGACCCGAACCCACTCCTTGGATACATTACGAACAAATTTTTAAGTCTGTCGCTTATTACAAAGGTGTTTACATTGAAAATTCTAATAAGTAGCTATGTTTTGAGGCAATAAACGAGTGAATTGCATCCCACATCTTGCAGAAACGAAAGGGAAGTTAAGAAAAAGGAAAAGGCATAATGCGATATTGCTTCGTAAATCACAAAATCGGCATTATCGCAATTCAAAGGCTCGCCACCCTAGAAGATTTCTTCCCAACTTATGATGCAGACATTTATGAGAAATAAATCTAAGAGATAATGAAGCATTAGTGGGCATTTAGTAAGAGTTAACTGCATTTATGTATGAAAATCCATTTAACATGATATGATATCTTCTCACTTGCGTTCAAATAAAACTCCTTTCTTATCACCTTTTCAAAGCTATCCGCATTATTCCATTTCACATTCATTGTTATCTTTGTATATCTGATAGTTGTTGTTCCTCACTTTCAGGAAAAATCCACAGAGAAAATCTTTGGGAGCAATGGTGAAAAAATGCAAGGTAGTCGTATCTGAGAAATCAAAAATGACTCCTCTATTTATGGATACTACATGCAGCAGAGAGGGAGGAACTTCTACGTGGGAAAGCATGTATAATATACTGGAAGAAGAGAAACCAAGGATTCTGGAAACAAAGGTCACGGTTAACAGTCGTGATTTCTCTGACGCCTCCATGTTTGAGACAACATGCTCATTTTTGCATCACATAGCTGCGTGTCCAAAGATAATCCCTTATACAGACATGGTTAAATGGGTTATTGATGAAGCTGACATCTCAGACAAAGAATTCAGGACCAAAAGCCAAGAGGTTATGGAATCTTTCACGCTAGACAACTTGCGGCTTATGTACCACCTACCAGAGCCACAAGTCATCTACAACAAACAGTTCATCGAGAATTTTTCCAAAGAGAACGAGGATCCAGCAGATTGCACCCAAACCTAGTCAAATAATGAGGGCAAGATCAAAAAGGATAAAAACGGTATGTACTCTACTGTTTCTATCTCTCCCCCTCATAGTTTTGTAGCAGCCATGCTATGTAGACTATTTGGCAAACCCAATAGCACTAAATTTTCCCCAGAATGGTTTTCATTGATAGATGCATCCGTAAACACAACTATAATGAATTGGGCACAAATTTTGTCTAATAAATTAGCAAGAACAATAATGGAATATAGAAGAAAAAGAAGTGTCGCTACAAGGGTTTACCCCCCATTTTTTATGAGTGCCTATGTAATGGATGCAATTTGTTTCGGTTCAAAATTTCCTGTCATGGGATGGAAGTGGACTGTCCAAGATCCACTTCCCATTCACATATACCATAAAGACATGTGGGAATCTTAGTTTCAACCACATTTTTAGAAAATTTGTCATGGAGTCATGCTCCCTATCCACAAATAGCTTTACAACCGAGATGCCCCCAAGTTTTCCAAGGAAGCCGAGGTAGATATCTTCCCAGTGGCCAGATCGTTTGGGGAGGAAACATTCACGTATATCAGGGTATTTGGAAGCATTGCCTCCCTCCATATCCTCCCATACTATGTTCCGGAAAAATTGATGGCTAGAGAGATAGCCTATCAAACAGCTAGTGAGGGTGGGATGAGCAAAACATTAAAGGATTCAAAGAAGGCCATTTGGCCTACATTTCCTTTACAGTGTGGAGCATTTGCATTGCATGACCCATTTTGCACTATCAAAGACTTTACCACCATGGTAAAGTTGAAAATATGTAGTCACGAGGAAGATGCATTTGATAACATCCTTTTACAAGAGAACACATTCACATAGGTGAAGCATATGACACAATTACTTTTTGATCGAGAAGATATTGAAGCCTTTCATCAGTACAGAGAAAGGAGGCTATTGAAGGTCCCATTGGACCAATTATTGATTAAACCAATAAGGGATCCAACTCCCAATGTAAGCCTAGAAAGGGATTCCAAAGAAAATTCTAAAATTGATTCTAGAGCAAAATCCCAAGAGAAGTCTACCAGGGAGTCAGAGCAGTCAGAGCAACAATCACAAAATGGGAAAAGTAGAAGCAGGGAGTCAGAAAAAGATACAACCCAATCTACAGAAAAGACAGTTGAGCAAACTTCAGCTAGCAAACAGGCTGAAATCCATTCCACCTCCACCCAACCAATAAAACCCCTGGTGATTGATTTAGAGGAAGAATGGGAGAACTTTAATAAAAATCTCCATACAGAGGAACAAACACCAGAGTTGCAAACTCCACAACAGAAAACAACTCAAGAAATTACAGCAGAGAAGACTGTAAATACTCAAGAGGTAGAGCACATTCATGTCACTACCACCTCTGAAATTGTTTTGAGAATTGAGGAGATTCCCCCTCTAGATGTGTTCTATAGCCAACGACACAAAGCAATTGTTAAAAGACAAAAGAAGAAAAGAAAATTGGATGTTACAACTACTACTACTCCAAATAATGAACCAATGGATATCGTCTGGTAAGACTCACCCATCAACCCATCTACCAACCTTACTAGACTGTCACAGTTTGCAAGGGCCTATGCTACAACGACTATCGACAAAGCAACAGAGGTGCAAAAATTTTCTTAAGGAAATAGAAAATAAAATTATGTCGCTTGAACAACAATTACAAAAAGCAAAATCCAACCAGCAAGCAAAAACACAGTTAGCTAAGCTTCAACAAGAGTTCGAGCAGATACAAATAAGACATCAAGCCAATTTAGCAAACAAGGAAGCGCAGTTACAAGAAATAACTTATCTGCATAAGGATGATCCAAAAATTGATCAGTTTATTACTGAATTGCTTGACCTTAACTCCCGGATGATGCACCAAAAGGACCTATTATGCCAGAATATTTCGCAATGGAATTCTTATTGCGAAACAAGCGATAAACTGACGAATCAAGTCATTGAAATGAGGCTTGAATATGATGAAATCTTGAAAAGAGTCTTCGATTTCATCACTTGGCAGAATTCAGAAGATGGGAGAAAGGCTGACTTACCTAAACTACAGGAGTCACACAAGTAAATCTTATTTGCAAACTGGGATTCTTGGCTTAGAGAGGCAGAAAAGGCAACAACAAACGCGGTAGTAGCAACAAACAGTGTTATCGAGAATATTAATGAAATTTTACATAGGGAAACCTGGTGGCAGAGTCTGTTCCAGGTTTTCTTCCTAATGTAAAATAGCTTGAACTACAGTGGAGGCAGGCAACAAAAGAAAAAGGAGAAGCAATTAGGCAAATGACTAGGTTAAACTGGGAAGCATATTGACAACATTTAGTGAAACCTCACAGCCGGTGGATGACCCTGCGGTGCCTAACCACTTCTACATAGAAAATGGTGCCAGCACTGACCAACGTCGTGTTCACTAGGCAGTTGAAAGTTGAAATCAGCCAACCGACACAGCTCAAGCTCATGACGGACATTTGCGATCTTAAAGATCAAATGCAAAACAATTAGTCACCATGTTCATTTCTATTTCGCTTTATTTTGCATAATTTGAGGAAGGTCGTTTAAACCTCTTCGACTATTTTTGTAATAATCTATTTTTAGTTTATAGTTTAGTATTTAAACCCCTCTCATGCATTTAGAGAGGGGTCCAGAAATTTTATTAGAAACAATCTTCAAAACATGCACTTTTGTCTCTTTGAGGAAGTTCTAGTGAAATGAATGGAACATGATTTATTTTTATCTTATCTGGCATCTTCTACTAAAATTTCACTTTCGTACTCCTAGATGATGTTGGATTGATTGGAAGTAGATCAATATTGCTAAATCACATGAGCAAGACTTATTACAAATGGTACTTTTACCTCGTAATTTTGTTTTACTTATGTACTAAGCAATAATTTCTCTTCAAGTTGTTTAGGTATGAAAGTTTGAATCTTGTTTGTCATTTATTGCACTTTTGTATGATGATGGCCTATATTTTATGTTGAATATATGAATAATTTCTTATGGGATATATATTTCACAATCGTTTCAGCTAACTATTTATCTAAAACGATTATCATTAAACAATTTCATTTCTAACTGCAACTGAATGATCTTTATTACCTTTTATTTTTTTTTACATTATTGTAGATCGCATACTTCAAATTTATTTCTGGGCATAGTCATAGCTAAATACTATTTACATTAGGATATATACATGTGATTATTAGCTTAGATTAGATTACTTTTAGCTTAAACATTACTCTAGATATCACATATCACCCCATTAGCACTATTATAAATTAGAATGGGAAATTGGTCCCATTATCCCCAGTTGGAGCCACCACACCAAATGGAAAAGGAATTGCCAACCAAGGGTCAGACTGGGTGGTTTTCCCCCATGTTGTAGACGGGGGGGGTTGGGGGTTTGGGGGTAGAGGTGGGGAGGGCGTGGGGAATGGGGGGGTTGGGGGTAGGGGGGGAAGGGGAGTAGGGGTGGGGTGGGATGGGGGTTGTGGGATGGGGGGTACGGGGGGGCGTGGGTGGTAGGGGTGGGATGGGAGGAGGATAGGGGGGGTGTGGAAAGGGGGTAAGTGTGGGTTGAGGTGGCCGGCTGATTACGGGGTGGAGCGGGGTGCGGGGTGGCGAGCAAGGGTGGCTGGGGGGTGGGGGGCGTGGGAGGCAGGGGTAGGCAGTAGCAGTGGGAGAGGTGGGGGTGAGGTGGACAAGGGGATAGGGTGGGAGAGTTTGGGGAGGGGGTTGGTAGGGTGTGCAGAGGGGGAAGGTGGCCAGCCAATTGCAGGATGGGGGTGCCCAGCTTTGCTGGGCCCACCATACTCACGACGGAAATATTGGTTAATTTGGCTGACAAAAAGTATTAATCTTAAAAAAAAAAGAATCTACTTCATTAAACTAATTTAATATGAAAATTTTCAAGGAAAAAAAATTAACTAACCTCTCAATTGCGAGAATTCTTCGTTGAATATATTGTTGATAGCAATGTAGCTACTCCACAAATTCGTTCCAAGTCTTTCAATGAACCTTAGAAAACCTTGATGTAATGTGAGTAATAGTGATAATGGAATTTAGTATATAGGTGAAATTACGAAGATGTTTTACCGTACGGTGAATGCGGGATTAATTAGTTTTAAAAAAATTTAACATGTTAATTTTTTTATGGCGATGAAGGAAAATATGATAAAGCGAATATTATGGAAATGTTTTACAACGAGGTGAATGTAGGATTAATTTGTTTTAGAATGTATTATAAAAATTAAAAAAAAAAAAAAACATTCAATTGTTTAGTAAATATTATATACTTTGACTATTAAAATAATTTAGGTAGAAGTTGTAGTTTACAATTTTAACTTTAATGATTTATTTCATAAAAAAATTTAGTTTACATTTTTCATTAAATTGTAGAAATAAAATAATGAAGAAAAATAAATCTCACAAACTTTTAGGAGGGAAATATTTTCGTGGAACTTTTTTTTGGGGGGGGGGGGGAGTTTGGAGGGAAAATTTCATTCTCTAAGCTATATAATATCTTTAGGAGACTCTCCATTTGTATCATTCAATATCTTCTATTTGAAAGGGATGGATTGTCTTGATAGTGAAGTTTCAATTTATACAGCATCAACATCTTCATCGCGTAACAACTCTATTCATATGGATGAATATAGCAGGAATTCTTCCACTATGAATAGAAAGTCAATTCTTCCACTTAGCCCTGATCCTAAGGACTATGAAAGCAGCATTGATGAAAGAGGGGATGGATAATTTCAAATAAATAAAGAGTCACAGATTCCACTTAGTCTGAATTCGAAGGACTATGAAAACAGCAGTGATGATGAGCTTGATGACAAATTTCAAAAGAATAGAGTGTCACGGTGTCCACTTAGTCCTAATTCTAAGGACTATGAGAGCAACATTGATGAAGAGCATGATGGTGAAGTTCAAAAGAATGGAGTGTTACAGTGTCCACTTAGTCCTAATTCTAAGGACTATGAGAGCAACAGTGTTGAAGAGAATGATGAAGAATTTCAAAAGAATGGAGTGTCATGGTGTCCACTTAATCCTAATTCTAAGGACTATGAGAGCAGCAATGATGAAGAGCGTGATAACGAATTTGAAAAGAATGGAGTTTCAAAGAGTCCACTTAGTCCTAATTCTAAGGACTATGAGAGCAGAAGTGATGAAGAGCATGATGATGAATTTCAAAAGTATGGAGTTTCACGGTGTCCAATTAGTCCTAATTCTAAGGACTGTGAGAGCAGCTTTGATGAAGAGCGAGATGATGAATTTCAAAAGTATGGAGTGTCACAGTGTCCAGTTAGTCCTAATTATAAGGACTATGACAACAGAAGTGATGAAGAGCAGACTGATGAATTTTAAAAGTATGGAGTGTCACAGTGTCCACTTAGTCCTAATTGTAAGGACTATGAGAGCAACAGTGATGAAGAGCGTGATGATGAATTTCAAAAGAATGGAGTGTCACAATGTCCTCTTAGTCCTAATTCTAAGGACTATGAGAGCAGCAGTGATGAAAGACAGGATGATGCACTTAGTCCTAATTCTAATGAGTATAAAGGTAGCAATGATGAAGGACAGGATGATGCACTTAGTCCTAATTCTATGGACTATGAGAGCAGCACTGAAAATGCACATGAGGAAGAATATCCAATAAACATAGAGTCAAATTTTCCATTGAGTCTGAATTCTAAGGACTATGATAGTAGCACTGAAGAACGGGAAGATGAAGAATATCCTCCAAGTCAGTATTTGAAAAGCACAGCGGATCATAGTGTGGATAACATTCCTCTTAATGATGATGAAAATCCTTATACAAATGATGATCCAATGATGGAGATGTTGCCAAGAAATATTGTATCAAGGAGTAGGATCAGACATTTTCGTATCAATGCAAGATGTTCTAGTTATACAAGGGGTAGAGCAGAATATCTGACGAGAAGAAGTTCTATCAACGCACTCATTTCAAGTGAATTTTGCCAAAAAGATTGCTTGAAACATATGGTTTTCAAATTTTCATTAGAGAGCAGGAAGAGATATTTGTCAATGAATAAAAGCATTCAAAATTCATATTTAGTTGGGTGCATGCAATCTACATTGTCAGGTTATGATTATCATATTAAGACTTTATTTATCTGTAGAAAAGCTTTCAAAGTGTTTCATTCGATTGGGAATTTTCGTCTCTCGAGAATTCAAGAAAATTTGGAAAAGGATCCCACATTTTATTCTGAAGTACGTCATAAAAGACAGTTTGGGCCATTATCAAATACTGCAATGTCATGGATGAAAGATTTTTTTTCAAAGCATGGAGAGTGTATGCCAAATAGAGAGACAATACATATTCCAGATAATTTTTCAAGACGAGAAATCTACAACTTATACAAAGAATATGCAGAAGGTGCTGAGGGACATGGCCAGTTTATTACATATCAATATTTTGTGAAGGTATGGAAGAAAGAATTCAACAATGTATGTATTCCTAAGAAGACAAGGATGGGGATTTGCAGTACATGTGCTTCTCTTAAATAAAAAAGGGACAAATGTGAAGGGTCAGAAAGAGGTAAGCATTCATAACTTTAACTTTTAAAATTGTATATTCACCTAGTATGAAAACATATTTCTTAATGGCTTTCTTTTATGTTTTGTAGATTCAATTTTCAAAGAAATTCAGGAGCATCGCGAACAACAAACAAATGAAAGGAAAAAGTTGTACAAGCATCAAAAGAAGTGTTATGATAATCCGAATAAATATTTGGGTTTGATAATTGATGGTATGGACCAAAAGAAAATACTTTTACCACATTTTGTTCGCACACCCAAAAATTTACAAGAGGAAAATTTTATTCAGTATCACTCGGTCAGTTGTATGGTCTTCAATGGGAAAATGTTGCCAAAGGTGTACTTCACAGCTCCAAATATTCATAATGATGCAAATCTGACCATAACCATAATTCATGATGTGCTTTCTCATTGGTCTGGTAATCTTCTTGAAATTTTGTATCTACAATTGGACAACACTTGCTGTGAAAACAAAAATCAGGTTGTTTTTGGATATCTAAACATACTTGTTGAATTGAGAATTTTTCAGAAGGTAAAGGTTGCTTTCCTTCTTTTTGGGCACACTCATGACCATATTGATCAGATGTTCAGTCGTTTTTCAGTCACATTGAGGAGGAAGGAAGTTGGGAGCTTGCCATCATTAATTGAATGTATTAAGAAATCATACATGCCAGAGCCTACTTTGAATGTGTTGGAAGAAACTGTTGACATGTGAAGGTTTATTATGGGATCATATGGTGAGGGGAAATGCATTGAACAACTTAATGACATTAGCTTCCAACATTAATTTTGTATCAAAAAAATTGATGGGAAAACACTAATATGGGGCAAGAAGTATTCAAGTACTGCAGAATGGGCACCATCATCAGGTTTGCAATTTTTGAAGTTCATTCCAGATCATCCAATATTTGCATCAAAAATATTGTTATTACAATTAGTTGGTGAAGTTTATAATGCACCCAGACAATATAGAGATATAAATTATTCTGATTTCGTAGAAGAAATTAAAAAATGTATTAGATATACATATGAGTACTTTGACATTGCTGATTCAGTTTGGTGGGAGTCATTTTTTAATAATCAAAGTGATATCATTTCAACAACAACAAATGAATATATACCTTTGAAAAATCCATTTATTTGGCCACAAAATGTGTCGAATGCACATGAGGAAATAAACATTGTTAAACAACAACAATCTCAAGGTATTATTAATTCTTCACAAGCAAAGGAAAGAGATATGTATATTGGTTCTAGAAGATCTCGTGCACAACGTGAAGCCATGGAAGACCTTTACAGGGGTTCAGTATAGGATATTAAGGAGGGTTGCATGATCGCAATGTTAGCAGATGGAGATCCCAATGGCTATCCATTCTGGGTTGCTAAAGTTATAAAGGCCTTTACAGAAAACGAGGATGTTACAAGTGTTGAAGTACATTGGTATGCCACAAATACACACCCATTCAATAGTGTGTATAAGCCAGAGATGGTAGTTGACAAAAAAAATGGCGGAAAGAGAAAAAGAAAGGGTACGAATATAAATCGTCGCTGCACAGACATATTAGAATTCGAGGATGTTGACATACTTGTTTGTGACTTCAATTTAACAAAGAGAGG
Source organism: Pinus tabuliformis (assembly GCA_031772625.1). NCBI lineage: Eukaryota > Viridiplantae > Streptophyta > Pinopsida > Pinales > Pinaceae > Pinus > Pinus tabuliformis. Next base: position 119,603,121 of record CM062806.1, read on the forward strand.
AACTCTTCGCTTCAAGATGATAGAGATTCTGAAAAAGGTTGTTACCAGAAGGAACAGTGTTGAGATGGGAGTCTGTTGAAACCAATCATAGATCTAGAAGAATTTTGAAACCTGAAATGATGGGCATGCATGTGGACTCAGATGGGGCACTAGTTGATGAAAGAGAAGAATATGTAACATCTTCGTCAGCATCCAGTCACTCATCTGAAGATGTGAATCCTGATGGTGTGCAAGAAAATATGAGTGATTTTGAATAATTGTTTAATACAGTTTATCTAACTGATGTATGCATCGTATCTTGAAATAAAATTTTTGATTTCCATATGGTGTTAAATGAGAAGTTATGAGTCATTTTTATGTTGTTGGATCATTTTACTAGCATTTTTTTTAAATTTTGAAGATTGACCCTAAAAAAAATCATCGTTCCAGTATAGTCACTTTTTCGTTTTCAACCTGTATTTTGCACGAAAATTTCGTTTTCATTGACATTTTTAAAACATGTTCAAAGTTGGTCCTAAAAAAAAAACCATCGTTCCAGTATACACACTTTTCGTTTTTAGCACTGTTTTTGATGTTTTTTTGGCGTTTTTTGGCCAGAGTTCCCGTTTTGAGTTTATAGTTCCCGTTTCAAAGTTTACATTGTTACTCAACTCTAGATAAAATTTATGCTTTGATCATATAAACCCTCGAAATTGTTTACCCATAAGAACAAAAATCATCTTTAGTAAAAAGGAAGAACCCTTAGTCCAAATTCATACCCATGTAAAAATTACCAAAATCTTCAAGATCTGCATTACCATAGTCATTAAACCATAAAATTTATGCTTTGATCATATAAACCCTCGAAATTGTTTACCCATAAGAACAAAAGCCATCTTTAGTTAAAAGGAAGAACTCTCCAGAGTCGAAATTCATACCCATGTAAAAATTACCAAACCTTGCCCTTCCTCCATCTAATCGTTAATTCATACCCATGTAAAAATTACCAAAATCTTCAAGATTTGCATTATCATAATCACTAAACCCTCAACTCTAGATAAAATTTATGCTTTGATCATATAAACCCTTGAAATTGTTTACCCATAAGAACAAAAATCATCTTAGGAAGAGCTCTCCAGAGTCCAAATTCATACCCATGTAAAAATTACCAAATCCTCCATGCCGAATGACCTTGCCCTTCTTCATCTAATCGTTGATGCTCTCCTTAGGTGTTTCCCATGGAAACTCCATTTAGGGTTCGAATCCCATGAAATCCATAGATCACATTGATGGTCTTCCTTCTTCTAGCATTTCCACGCACATATAGAAAAGGCAGAGCAAAATGCAGTGCTACAATGTGATGTTGTAATCTGTGAATATTTTATTTAAACCCAATGCTAAACTGGAAATGAAAAAGAAAAGAAATATTTATAATGTAAAAAATAAAATAGATATTTATAATATAAAATAAAATATATAAATTGAAATTGGGTTAAATGATTTATTTTTTATAAGAATTTGTTATTTTTGCATAAGACGCTAAGTTAAAAAGAAGAATAAGAAGTTAAAAATGATATCGGGATGAGTGTAAACATTTAAATATGACCTCAATTAATAAGAAAATGTTAAATTAATAAAAATAACAAAATTCAATTTGTTACATTTTGATTTTGTTATTAACTTGTATATAGGCCTTGTTACAATATCATGGGCTAATACCATCACTTATCAATACTACAAGTCCAAAAACCATAACTTATTTCACAACCAAAATATTTTATAACAATATGACAAGATTCTTAATCGTGGATATTCACCCCCACATTACGGTAAATATTATTAACTTGTAAAAAATAGCATTTGTTACACATTTGTTACAATACCATGGATTATTGTTGTTGGGAAAAGTATCTATTCAGAACGCCCCTATCCCACTCTAAGGTGTGATAGTGCCTTAGCAACAAACAAGGAAAACTACTTGAGTATTCTTCTTTATGAGATGTAAATGAGGAGGAAGGATGTAACTAACCTGTGTCTTTCGCCAGTTTGTTGATCCAATCGCTCCTCTCTTCAATAGCTCCCAGCTCCCTGCTCCCTTACCGGCCCAGCTTCACCGAATTCCTGCAAGATCACAAGAGAGAGAAACTACACGAAGATATAGATATACATTCATAAAAAGCTCAGGATCAGATTAAGCTAAACATGCAAATATAACAAAACATCATTGATACACAACATGTAGGAGAAACTCAAATAGTTTATTGATATGGTAATAAAGTCCAAGAGGAGATACAACCAAGTGAGTCCCGATCCAGCATCTACCTCCCAGCAAAGGAATCTCTTCCTCTCCTCCAACAAAGCATAAATCACCCAATGTACTTATCTCAATCTCAAACCAACAACAATTCTCTGCAAAGTACAAAATTCTAGCCTCTGGATCTCTAGGATGAGGGATCCATATATAGATGTAAGCAGAGAGGATGAGTCAGCTTATGTTTTGACTTGTGGCTTCTCTCTGTCAGTTCTTGCTTCCACTTGGAGACTAAGAGCCTCTTACTCATCACTTGGTCGAATTCAGTGAGGCAAGTGTCATTGGAGAAGATTCTGAAAGCTTCCATGGTCTTTCCACCTCGTTGAATGACTCTGCCACTTGTCATTTCCCGCTCAACGCACCTATGTAGTGCATTCAAGTGCGTTGCAACGCACCTAGCCAGTGTATTTGGGTGCTTTGCAACGCAAGCAGCTAGTGGAGCTTCTGAATTGATCATGATTTGACTAGTTCTGAGTGGTTTTTGGTGGAGAACTTCTGGGAGAAGCTGTCATTGGTTGACCTTGTTCCTTTAGGGGCAGGAACAACACTTTTAGGGACTTTGGATCCCTTGGATTATGGACATTTCATGCTCAAAGCTCTAAGGCACAAAAATGTCTATAACAGTTGCCCCCTAAAGTATGAGGCCGTTTATTGGGTGAAATGCTTTATTAGGAGGATCCGAAGTTCATTCAATGCTAGGAGGAGACCTGTAATAAGATACAATACAATACATTATTTTTCATACTGTTTTCATGATCTAGCTGAGGCGAGCATTCCCATGCTCAGCTTTATAAATTCATTTTTATGTACATAGGACAGACAATCGTCTGATGGTAGACTGATGATTCTGATGAAATCATCATCCCTTTGGTAGGATGATCATCTGTTCTGCAATGCTGTACATTTCAATGTCTTTATTTTTCCTGAATATATATCGCAGCCCGGATGGATGAAACTAGATCCGGGGTCTTCAATCTCGTCCGATCTTCACTCGAAGTACAAGTCGATCCATGTGAGAAATGTTTTGAAATCGAACATGGAAAGACATCGCTTGATTACCAGTCAATGATGTAAACTGTTAACAAGCGCGAGAGGAATCACCGATAATGATAATGACCCTCAAGGTACTGCAGTACAATTCACGTGGTGTGAATAAAGGACTTGGCATCGAACACCACGCAAAATCTTTCGGTCGAAGGTCATTGATGTATACCTGTCACCGGAAGTGAGAAACTTGCCATTGAGGCATGCAAGCTTCAAAGTACTGAAGGGGTGTTCCTAGATCAACTTCTTGGATAATGAGCTGATGTCAACAAGAAGCGATCCGTCAAAGGAGGGCCTTGATGAATCCCACATCAATGACACGGAACGGAGCAAATGATTTTGATGGAGGTGAAAACGATCTGATGATATATGGTTCAGGGTGGCGGTCATGAAAGAATGAAGTATAATGTATGGTAGTGGATGGGACACGGTTGACTTCTCTGGATGACTTCTCTTGAACATATCGGTGACACTTATATGATGGATTGGTAGCATTTACCCCAAAGGTGGATGGTGTAGTGTTCTAGCTAGGGTACTAGACTAGACTATATTTATTATCGACCAGGATGCGTAAGCTTAGAGGCATGCGTCTAAAGTATATAGACATAAAGGATTGTTGGCTAAGTGGTTACGATGTAGGTCATAGTACTTCTTTACGGAAGATTGGGGTATGTTACCTATCATGCAAACACTCAAGTCACTCTGCTAACATACCTGATTACAATACTATCACTAAATGCTTTTACCAAATTAAATACTGAACCTAAACACTGTGTATCACTGCAAACCAAGTTTTCGATCTCCTTACAGAGACATCACACATAAAACCCATGTTCAGCAAACACCCAGCATTCACTAATATTTACACAAGGTAAAAATATACAGAGATCATAAATGGATTTTGAAATGAAAATAAAGTTCATGACATTGCTTTTAAAGGACATACACAGGGATCAAATCCCTTACAGGACGCGCTTCAAGATCTCGGCGATGACTGTTCAAGCATTACCATAAACGCAAACCATATACATTCAATTGAAATCAAGAGCTATTGAAATCAGAAACCAATCGTAACTATTGTGCAAACCATATAATACCCTAAGTGCAAATAAAATGAAAAGGACAGTATATCGGTTTAACGCAGGGCCCGTCCGCGTTCTAGAGGTATGCTGGACTATATTCAACCGACTATCAAATCAATGCACAAGACACGAGTCGTAACTGTAACCGGATCCTTAGTATTAAGTTCAAAAACTCTGTTTCAGAATGATACCATGATTAACCATCGTTTATTACATTGAACTGTATTTACATATGTCTATTACAACCATGTCATTTCGAAAATGAATGTACATTCGGAATATGGCCGTTGCCGCTTTTACTACATCGAGATTTTCAAAATGTTTCTATCCTAACTGATTTCAAAAAGAACAAAAACTAAATCAAATTAGAATGCGCTGTTGTTGCTGCCTTTGTCGCCAGTGTGCCATGCTTTGACCTGTGTTGACCGCGCATGTAGGAGGGTTGATTCTGCTGTGGGATAGGTATTCGTCCATGCTTGGACATTCTACTTTTCATCCATGCCTTTCGCTCCAGCCTAGCTGTTGTGCCACATGTCAAACAATGAGCTAATTACAGGATGTTGGAACTTCCTATAACCATTTCACCAAAAACTTCTAATTCTTTAACATAAACTTCCTAAATCAATTTCAATGTATTTTAATAACTATAAGACCATTAACTAATTAATTTTCAAGGATTCTAAGAGATATATGATGAAAAGGAATGGGCAAATGATATGTTTTAGGAGGAAAAAGGGGGTCATGGGATGATACCAACATCTCTCCCTGACTTAAGGAATTAGCATGTCCTCATGCTATCCCCGAAGTGCTTCCCTTGAACTCTGTCCCTGCCTAGATTTCTGCTGCCTTGAGCAATGTGTCCACATTCTTTTTCACCTGGTTATCTTTCTGACCTTTGAGCTCCTACTTTAACCTTTTGTATTTTTCTTTGAGGGTCTTCTTCTGATTGTACCACTTAGTGGCCCAGTTAGAAATCTTCGTTTGCTCAGCCTCCAGTTCACTGATTCTCTCCCTTAACTTTTCATTCTTCTTCTGAGTTTCTTTACTCTGCGCCCGGAGCATTTCATTTTCTCTCTTGATAAATTTTTCTAGCATATTAGCCTCCATGAGCTCTTCCTTTAATTCTTCAATTTGTTTCTCCAATTTCTTCTGTCTCTTAATGGGAGGTGGTGAACATTTTTCCTGCTTGTTATTGCTTTCTACCTCTATATCAACTTCTGGTCCTGGTAGTGAGTGGTCACCACTCTCAACATCCATTTGTGCAGGTGCATTACATTCAAGTTGATCTTCTTGTAACTGGGCTCTTGGTGTCCTCCTTGTTCTTCGTGAGTAAGTGGTGAAAATTTTATCTTGTTCGACCCTCTTAGCATCTTCCTTTCTCATGTTCATGGTCCTTATGTTGCACACAGGTAGAGGTGCCTTGTTGGTTTTGGATACTGGGATTTCTTCATCAATATCCTTCATGAACCCTGAGTCCTCCTGCACTTCTTCTTTGTCTTCCTCATCTCTAATTTGATTAGCAGCTAGGAATTCTTTCCACGGTTTCCCTCTTCTCTGCAATTCATGCTCAATAAGAATTTTAATTAAGCCAAGGTGATATAGGCTCTTGTCTTCATTCCCCTTCTGCTTCTGGATAGTCTTGGACATCTTGGTTAAGCTTTGTAATAGAAAATATGGTAGACTGATAACACATTGTTTCTTCAAGTGGAGCAGTAGTTTAATATGGTATAGATAGACAATACTGTAACGGCCTTCGCAGGTTATGAATTTTTGAAGGATGTAGACCATCTCATCCCAGGGATGCATCAACCAACTTCTGGGAACACCTTTCTTCCAGTTAACTGATGAGACTCTGGATCTAGACATAAACTGTGTCCACGATTTCTCTTTAAATTGTTTTGTTTTAAAATACTTCTCCCCTTCTGGACTAATCCCTATTGCCTGAGCTATAGTATCCTCTGAAACCCTGAATGAGAAGTTACCTATCAGGGCTTTTTCTCCATTGAAGGTGAAAGCAAATTGCTTGGTAACCTCTTCATTACTTCCATGAAATTTCTCTAAGAATGGTAACCACTGTATCTCTCTGAGAATTTCAATGCAATCTTCATGATATTGTGAACTGTCGAACACACTCGGCTTGACCCTATTAGTCATAGTGGCAGAGGGTCATGCTCTAACCCTTCTCTGTTTATGTTTCTACAATTTCAACAAAGAAATTTCAAATTTGTTACCTGGTGTATCGCTTCCCTTAATCTTCAATATGATGCTCGGTCGGTCGATTGTCTCATGACTGTGGTGGGAGTCGAAACAGAGTGGTTATATTTCCCTTTCTCGGCGCTCACTGCTTCCAATCCTCACTGTGTAAGTCGAACCCAAATGGTAATACTTCTTTCGGCGCTCACTGCTTCTGATTCTACTTTGAAAGTCACGGGAAATCAAATGCCAACGTAAGATAACCCGAAAATGATGGTGGGATAACCAGCTGTACTTACTCACAGCGTATTCATTTTTTTTAGAACAGAGGGGTGTTGTACGCTTGCATAGATGTCACCACAAGAGCACTGGGAGCGTATATATATAATGCTGGGTATGATTTCGGGGAGTCCCTTGAATCACTTGGGTACGTCGGGTGGTGGAGTCATGATTTGGCCGTGTGGAATACAATAGCCAGGTCGCTTTACATTTGTTTCTTTCCCATTTTATTTAAAAACACAATCCACCACGTGTCCTGTTTCGGTTGGTATTCGGTCAGATGGAGGATGTTGGTATGACTGTAGGATGTATGACAAGGTTGATGTGTTGGTAATGGGTTAAGAAGTATGAATAGGTTGATGTATGAAATAAAATGATAAGAATCGGTGGAATAAGGGATGATAGGAAATGTAGGTGTCCTTGAAATCGATCATAACAGTTCACAGTCATCAAATTTACATTAAAAATCAATCTAAGAAATTAAATGTTTAAGAATAAGAAACATATTACTCTTTTGTTGGTTGTTGTTGTATTGACATGCTGAGTAGGACTAGTCCCTTTTGACTGTTCTTTTGCTTGTTGTAACAGGTCCTCTAAGAAAGATTGAATGCACAGGTCACTTTAGAAAGATTTGAAGATGTAACAGGTCCCTTGAGAAAGATTGAATGCAACAGGTCCCTTTAGAAAGATTTGAAGATGTAACAGGTCCCTTGAGAAAGTTTGAATGCAACAGGTCCCTTGAGAAAGATTTGAAGATGTTCATGCAGCTCCTTATATGTATACAGGTTCATTGAACTTGGGTATTTGATGGAGTCTTGGTGCCCAAATCCTTGTAGAAACTTGATGAAACTCTTGTAGAAACTTGATAAAACTTTGTTGAAGTAGCCCTTGGTGTCAATCTCTTTAACAGGTCCCTTTACTACTGGTGTTGGTAGCATAGATGTCTGGACAGAACAGGCCCCCCTGCATAATGTTTATAACCAGGTCCCTCTGAGATAAAACAATGACAAAACAGCTTATTTATTGAAGTCTGGAATGCTGGAACAAGCTGCTTTGGAAATTTACAGTGAAGATATAGGATAAGAAATCTTTAAGAATTTACAATGGAGAGATAAAAGAACAAAATGTTGATGCCTCTCTCCCCGACTAAAATTTTGACTTGTCCTCAAGTCATGATTCAGCTGATAAATCAAACAGTGAACAAAAGAAAGAGAATTCATACCCGCCAACGAATTGGTTTTCAAGTAGGAATTCGGGGTTAGAGTGTGCCAGAGGCTGGTTTTCACATCTAACCCATTATTTATTTTTATTTTATTTTTTTATATTTTTTTTTTTAGTTTTTGTTTTATATAAAAAAAAAATATATTTATTTATATTTTTTTTTCTTTTTGACTCTGAAATTGAAATAAAAGAAACTAAGGCAGTGATACTGCAGCTGAGGGTTGCAGCATCTCAACCTCTCTTTGCTGAGATAGTGTATGGAGAAAATCTTGCTTGCTGATGGGCTTGGTGTATAGTTTCAGGCGATGACCATTGACAGTAAAGGAGTGACCTTCTCCATCAATAGTTTTGAGCTTGACTGAACCATTGTCGTAAGCCTGAACAATTTCATAGGGGCCCATCCAATGGGTGGTGAACTTGGCTTTATGATCTCTGAATTTTGAGTCAAAAAGTAAAGACCAGTCACCTTCCTTGAACTGCTTCTTCTTAATATGTGCATCATGCCACTGCTTCCTTTGTTTTTGCATGAGGATTATGGTTTCCTCTGCTTGCTGCCTCATCTCATCCAGCTGGTTCAACTGCTGAATTCTTTCTTTTTGTGCTTGGTCCAAATCAATTTGTAAATCTGCAGCCAGTTTAAAAGTATGTATTTGGAACTCAATAGGAAGCATTACCTCTTTGCCGTACACCAATTGATATGGTGTAAATCCTGTAGTATCTTTCCAGGTAATCCTGTAAGCCTAGAGTGCATCTTTGAGCTTCTCTTCCCAATTTTTCCTGTTCATTGCAACAGTTTTAGTAATGATCCCCTCCAAAGTTTTGTTTGTGGATTCCACCTGCCCATTGGCCTGTGGATGGTAAGGGGTACTTTTCCTATGCTTGATTTGGTATTTTTCTATGATGTCCTTCACTAGCTTTGAGGTGAATTGAGTACCTTGATCAGTCACAATTTCCCTTGGTACTCCATACCTCACAAAAATCTCTTCAAAAAGGAAATTTACTACTGTGTGTTCGGTTGCTCTAACCAGTGCTTTTGCTTCAGCCCACTTTGTGACGTAATCAGTACATACTAAGATGTACTTCTTACCATTGGAGGTTGGGTTAATGGGTCCTATAAAGTCTAGAGCCCATTTGTCAAATGGCTCTAAGTGAACTTGGGGCTGAAGGGGCATCTCATCGGTAGCTGTGGGCCTGTCCATTCTTTGGCAGCTGTCACAACTCTTTACATACTTCTTGGCATCCTTGAAAATGGATGGCCAGTAGTATCCAAGAGTGAGAACTTTGAATGATGTCTGCTTCGCTGCAAAATGCCCACCACACGGTTCATCATGGCAAGATTTTAAAATATCAATTACCTCATCATTTCTTACACATCTTCTAATAATCATATCATAACCAGTGTAAAATAAATCGCCATTAAGCCATGAATATCTAGCACTTTGTTTGACTAGTCTCTTCCTTTCCTTTGCAGTAAAGTGTGGAGGTGTCCTTCCTGTAGACAAATAATTGGCCAAATCAGCATACCAAGGAGTTACTATGGAAATTGCAAATAAGTTTTCATCTGGAAAAGAATCTTCAACTGGAACAACCTCACCTGGATTTTGCAGTCTAGAGAGAAAATCTACCACCTGGTTCTCTTTGCCTGGTCTATCTAACACTGTGATGTTAAATTCCTGTAACAATAGTAACCATCTCGTAACTCTGCCACTAGTTATTGGTTTATTCATTAAATGTCTAATGATCGAATGATCAGTATGTACAAATACCTCATAACCAGTTATGTAATGTCGGAATTTATTCACAGCATAAATGATGGCAAGTGTTTCCTTTTCTATAACTGTATAGTTTAACTCTGCAGGTGTTAGATTTTTACTAATAAAATAAATGGCATAAGTACAAGATTCCTCTTTTTGGCCTAATGATGCACCTACTGCAGTGTCAGATGCATCTGTAAAGATATGAAATGGTAGGCTCTAATTAGGCCCTCTCAAGACTGGTGCGGTTGATAACTTCTTTTTGAGTTGTTCGAATGCTTGTTGGCAGTTCTCATTCCAGTTGAAAAGTGCATCTTTGGTTAGAAGTTTAAACAAAGGTAAAGCTATCTTACTAAAATTTTCAATAAATCTCCGGTAATAGCTTGCATACCCAAGGAAACTTCTTACCTCTCTTTGATTCTGTGGAATTGGCAAATCAGCAATGATCTGGATCTTTGCCGGGTCAACCTGGATGCCTTGAAAAGAAATATAGTGGCCTAACACTATCCCTTCGTTTAACATCATAAAGCACTTTTCATTGCTGAGGGACAGGTTAGCTTCAATACATCTTTTCAAAACTCTCTCAAGATTTTCTAATGCATGTTCAAATGAATTTCCATATACTGAAAAATCATCCATGTAGACTTCAACACAATCATGAATTAAATCAGCGAAAATAGCTAACACAGCTCTCTGAAATGTAGCTGGAGTGTTACAAAGTCCAAATGGAAAAACATTGTAAGCATAGGTGCCCCAAGGACAGGTGAATGTGGTTTTGTCCTGGTCTTCTGAGGCGATCCTGATCTGGTTGTAGCCACTGAAACCATCAAGAAAAGAAAAGGATGATTTGCCAGCTAGGGTGTCTAACACTTGGTCAATAAATGGCAGTGGGAGATAATCTTTGAGCGTTGCTTTGTTCAGCTGTCTGTAATCAACACAAATGTGCCACTTACCATTTTTCTTGGGCACTATAACCAATGGGGATACCCACTGACTGTCAGAAATAGGATATATAAAATTAACTCTCAAAAGTTTTTGCAATTCCTCTCTGACAATATCTTGGAGCATGGGGTTCATTTTCTCTGTGGTTGCCTCACTGGTTTAATGGTGCTATCTGTATAGATATGGTGAGTGCATGTGTCGGGGTGAATCCCATGCATATCGGTGTAGTCCCAAGCAAAGGATTTTTGGTATTTTGTCAAGAGTTTAATGAATTTCTCTTGCTGAGATGAGTCTAGGTGATTGCCTATGTTCAGAGTTTTCCCTGGACTAATCTCTATGATCTGACTCTGTGTATTGGTGATGGATTGAATTGGAAAAATGTCGTGAAATGTAGTTTGCAAAGATTGGATGGTGCATGTTTCCTGAAAGTTTTGGGCCAAAAGTACATCTGCAGCATGATATTGTTCACTTCTCAAATTTTCAGACATATCAGGTTGAGAAAGGAATAATTCTACCAAATCATTATTGTCTTGTTCCTGGAAATCATAGATTTGGTCAATGCTAAAAACAGATTGTACTTCTTCTTTACCATTAAATTTATCATCAAGCCACAAATTGTGTGTTACTGCTGGTGATTGTGCCGATGGATAAAGGGTGAGTTGTTTTCTTTCTGTCCCCCTTGAAATGATCATGTTGCCCGATCGACATCCTATAAATGCATCAGCAGTCGCTAACCATGGTCTACCAAGGATGATAGGGTGTCCTCCTAAATTGGATTTGAGTTGAAGGACTAAGAAATCCACTGGATACTCCCAAGAGTCCAGTGAGACAATGATGTCTTCCAAAATCCCTTCAGGAATGACTTTGGACCTATCAGCTAGTTCTAGAACAATCGTGGTATGTTGCAAATTTATGAGCTGGAGTGTTCTCATGGTTTCAAGAGTCATGACATTGATTGCGGCTCCAAGATCTATCAAAGTGTTTGGAATCCGTATGTTGTTAATGATGGTGGTCACTTTGGGGATGCCAGGATCAACATACTTCTCCATGGAGATGGTATTGGTCATAAGGCCTGCTAAATTTCCTAAAACATGAATGGTTTGAGGATCAATCCTTTTTCTAGCAGGCTTCTTGAGGCACATGTCTTTGATGGCTTTGGTATAAATAGGAATGTCTTTTATAGCTTGCAGCAATGGAATTTTTATGTAGACATTTTTGAGTTCATCTAAGACATCAAATTGTGGTATAGACAGTGGTGGTTTTATTTGGACCAATCGGTCTGGAAAAGGTGGATGCAGTGGTTGCATCTGTTTATCTTTGGTATCATTGTTTGGCTTTGTTTGATTTGTCATTTCATTTTCCTTTTCTGAGTTTTCTTCTTGCTTATCTTTTATTGGAGAATCTTTGTGGAGCACCCTACCAGACCTCAAATTAATGTTTTGCAAAGGCAGTGTGGAATATGAGGTTCCTTCTTCTACATTGTAGGCTGGCCTCTCTGCTCTATTATTCGGATTTGGGACAGTTTGAGCAGGAATTTGAGTGGGTCTGGGAGGTTGTGAGTTAGCTGGAAATTACAGTTGTGGTGCATTTATTGGTGGAGGAGCAGGCAGTGCTTGTTGAGGAGGTTGGGGCTGATAGACAACTTGCTGAGGATACTGCTGATATGGTTGAGAATGTGATGGATACGACTGTTGGTATTGTTGATATGGTTGTGAGTAAGGTGGGTATGATTGAGGATATGTATGATAAGATTGGGAGTACTGTTGAGACGGTCTCCATTGGTGTTGTGGTTGGTTTTGGTGCTGCCATGGCATGGGCACATTCCATGAGTTTTGTGCATACATTTGATCATTCATAGGAAATTGCAAATTTTGATTTGGAAACATACCTTGGGGTGCTGGCCTTGGCTGCCATGGTCGCTTTGTGCCCATGTAATACACGTTTTCCATCTCTGTATTGGCTGCCATATTACAGTTCTGCAAAACTTTAACTTTAGGACAGTTAAACATATCGTGATGTTCAGTACAGAAAGCAAAAACTTGGATGTTCTCTAGAGGTAAATCTTTTAATGCATGTTTCTTTCGGCACTTTGGGCAGAAGATAGCCATGATATGATCTTCATCTTCTTGTTTCTTCTTGGCTTTTAAAGTGTCAATTTGATTCCCTAGAGTGCTTAACAGATCTGTTTTAAACTCTTCTAAAATATTCCCTATTTCGGCCCTTGTGACACTTGCAGAGGCAGATTTTGTGACCCTTGATGACAGGCTTCTCTTTCCCATTTTAGCTTTACTCCTTGAATACTTTTCGCACAACTCAGCGATTTCTTCAAAGGGTAAGGCAGAAATGTCACCTTTGCCCATCAAGTTGAGATCATCCATGTATTCCTCTCGGATACCTTTCAAGAATATTGTGCGGACCAGATCAGGAGGCATAGTTCGGTGTTTAGATTTTTGTAAGTTGTAGACAAACCGTTCTAAATATTCCTCTAAGGTTTCATCCTCTTGCTGACTCATTCTAAAGATATCATCTTTAGAGTCTTTGGATCTGCAATAAGGCTAATATTTCCTTATAAATATTCTCCTCATGCCATCCCAATCAACTATAGCATGCTCACCTAACCCCATGAACCATTTTAAGGCTGATGCCTTTAATGTGGTTGGGAACAATCTAAGCCTATGGGCATCATCTGTATAGCCATAAGTTCGACATACAATGTCAAACTCGAACAAGAATGAGTCTGGATCCTCCGAAGCCATACCATAGAAATTTGGTAGCACGGATGGGGGTATGTTTTTCATTTTGATCTCCTCATCCTCCTGTGGTTCATGTATAGGGAACTTAAAAGTTGACTCCTCTTCATCTCCTTGGTGTGGTACTGATCCAGATCCTTCCTCAGCCATTCTAATTGGTCTCTCTGTGTCAGTGTCACTTGGTGGAAAAAGGAGAAAGGAAGATTGTTCGGTAACTGTACTACTTTCTCCTTGTGTAGAAGGTCTAGGAAAGTGCTTCTTCTGCGATTTATGTGTGAATAAAGTTTCCCTCTCAATAAGAGTAAGTTTCTGTCCTGAATAAAAATTTTCTTCCAATGTTTGGATAACTTCCTCGGCTGGTGTTGTATTCCCTAGAGAGTCTGCTCCTGATGATGATGGGTTAGTTTTTAGATGGTGGGGGGTTTTTACAAATCTACCTTGACTGTCTCTAAATCTAGGCATAAATGAACATGATTTCTAACTGTGTTTTTGTTTATTTTTGTGTGTTGAAATTTTTTCTTTTTGTCTGAATCCTTTAAGTACGCCTCCCCGGCAACGGCGCCAAAATGTAGTGTTCTAGCTAGGGTACTAGACTAGACTATATTTATTATCGACCAGGATGCGTAAGCTTAGAGGCATGCGTCTAAAGTATATAGACATAAAGGATTGTTGGCTAAGTGGTTACGATGTAGGTCACAGTACTTCTTTACGAAAGATTGGGGTATGTTACCTATCATGCAAACACTCAGGTCACTATGCTAACATACCTGATTACAATACTATCACTAAATGCTTTTACCAAATTAAATACTGAACCTAAACACTGTGTATCACTGCAAACCAAGTTTTCGATCTCCTTACAGAGACATCACACATAAAACCCCTGTTCAGCAAACACCCAGCATTCACTAATATTTACACAAGGTAAATATATACAGAGATCATAAATGGATTTTGAAATGAAAATAAAGTTCATGACATTGCTTTTAAAGGACATACACAGGGATCGAATCCCTTATAGGACGCGCTTCAAGATCTCGACGATGATTGTTCAAGCATTACCATAAACGCAAACCATATACATTCAATTGAAATCAAGAGCTATTGAAATCGGAAACCAATCGTAACTACTGTGCAAACCATATAATACCCTAACTGCAAATAAAATGAAAAGGACAGTATACCGGTTTAACGCAGGGCCCGTCCGCGTTCCAGAGGTATACTGGACTATATTCAACTGACTATCAAATCAATGCACAAGACACGAGTCGTAACTGTAACCGGATCCTTAGTATTAAGTTCAAAAACTCTGTTTCAGAATGATACCATGATTAACCATCATTTATTACATTGAACTGTATTTACATATGTCTATTACAACCATGTCATTTCGAAAATGAATGTACATTCGGAATATGGCTGTTGCCGCTTTTACTACATCGAGATTTTCAAAATGTTTCTATCCTAACTGATTTCAAAAAGAACAAAAACTAAATCAAATTAGAATGCGTTGTTGTTGCTGCCTTTGTTGCCAGTGTGCCATGCTTTGACCTGTGTTGACCGCGCATGTAGGAGGGTCGATTCTGCTGTGGGATAGGTATTCGTCCATGCTTGGACATTCTACTTTTCATCCATGCCTTTCGCTCCAACCTAGCTGTTGTGCCACATGTCAAACAATGAGCTAATTACAGGATGTTGGAACTTCCTGTAACCATTTCACCAAAAACTTCTAATTCTTTAACATAAACTTCCTAAATCAATTTCAATGTATTTTAATAACTATAAGACCATTAACTAATCAATTTTCAAGGATTCTAAGAGATATATGATGAAAAGGAATGGGCAAATGATATGTTTTAGGAGGAAAAAGGGGGTCATGGGATGATACCAACAGATGGTATGGCGAGACCATGATGATGTGACCGGTGAATGAAACAACCCAACCCGACTCAGGCACGGAGTGGAAGTGTCATGTTCAAGAGCGACTTGCTACCAATAAAGGTTCTTTGAGTTTCTTCCCAATTTTTCCCCAGTCATTGCTGACCAGTACCTCTTTATTTTTGTCAAGCTTGAGGAGGATAACATATGCTTGTTCTATAATTTGCCCTTTGGGCAAACCCATCGCTATGTTTTAACGAGCCTAGCGATAGTGAAACTCGTTCTCGTCTAAAGACAAGTTTGTCGCTATTAATCTTTTTAACGAGTCTAACGACAAAGATAACTCGGTCCTTTTCATTTTTAGAGAGTCTGAAAAGATACGTAAAGTTAACTCTGAAATTCCTTTTTCGTCATCTAATCCCTTAGGTCCGAAAAAGTATAAAACAATATAGAAGGGATGAATTTTCGATAGTTTTAACGAGCCGAACAAAATAAGCGCTCGATCTTTTTGTGCAATAATCCCTCAGGTCCAAAAAGATTAAAATCTAGAGGAGGGATAGCTCTTCCTGTCCCTTTAACGAGCTGGAAGGCCAAAACTCGGCAATCTTTTCATATTTTACGAGTCAAATGAAAAGAGCTTAAAGAAGACTCGTCTTTTGAGGAATGAGTGATAAAATGGGTAGCAGCTGATTCCAGGTAAGGGTTGGAATTTTCCAAGCACGACAGTGTCACAAGGATGGCTAGTGAAATCACTCTTCGCAGCTGTTCCTCAAAATGGGTAAACAATCATATGGAGGTGAATGATCGGCCAATGGAAAAGTGGAGGTGATAGTGCAAACACGACCAAGGCTTTAATGGCTGATAATGTTACATTCACGGTGGTTATTTACTGGAGGATAGTTCATTTTTTAACGAGCTTAAACGTAGGTTGAAACACTTGCTCGATCTTATGTTTATTTTTTAACGAGCATGAACTATGTGCTAAAACTGCTTGATAACATGGTCTTGTTTTGATTTTTACCATAAATAGCTTTACGTTTTCAAAGATAGTAATGTTCTTTCGATTGCTTCATCAAACTAGTTAGAAATGAACAACATTTGCTTGAAAATGAGATTAAAACGCTAATATTTTACTTTGAACTACGTAAAAAGCAATTTAAAAAGTGTTTTTACCTCTCATTTTACCATTTCATTTGAACTTGGTTTGTTGGAGCTTTGGAGGTGCCTCTTCCCCCTTGATTTTCATCAGCTTATTTCGGGAGATTCTGTGGACGATTCTCGGCGCCGTCTGGACCAGGTAGGAGCTAAACCTGAGCTCTTTCATTTCATGGTTTCTTTTCTGCATTTTGTGCTTCAGTTCCTGCTTTTCTGAGCCCCTGGGGTTTGATGGGAGCGTTCTGCCATCAACGCACCCTAGGCATGTCGAAACCTGCGCTGATTGTGGGTCATCATGAAGGTGACTTGACATTCAACGCACCCATAACACCTGTGTAGGTGCGTTGGGCGCAGAAAGGAAAGATGTAGCACAGTTTTTAATGAAATTTTTCCCTGTTTCTCATCAAAATTAGGATTTAATCTCCTCTCTTGTTTGTTTTTGCAGAGATATTGGAGCAAAATGACCCTTACATGGCGAGAACGAGAACATGAAGAAGAGGACATGATTGCCCTACATGATCCTGTTACAGTGAACGCGCTACGGAACTGTGGTTTGCTGAAGTTCTTTCGCATCTCTAGCAAGAGACAGCAGATCAACCTACTGCAGTATTTGCTCGATGCTTGGGATCCTATAAACCAAGTTTTCTAGATTAGGGGAAAATCCATCCCCTTGACTGCAGTAGACATTTACTTCTTGACTGGCTTGTCGCGGCGGGGTGCCCCCATTTCTTTGTCAGGTTCGGCCCTAGGGAGTGACTCTGTGAGAGATTATGTCCGCCAGTATTGTAGGGAAGGATCTCAGCCGAGTAAAGACGGCAAGATCATCATCTGAGACGTCGCTGACAGGTCCCTCAGGTCTATCTTGTTCACTTTTGGTAGGATGGCTGGGAGTGCATCTCTTCATGTAGCCAACAGGTCCTATATGCAGCATGCCTTGGAATGCCTCCAACCGAAAATATTCAACTGGTGTGATGCAGTACTTCTTGTGATGAAGAGTCAGTTGACCAAGATAAAGGACGGGAGGCTGAAGAACTTTGGGTTCGGTTCTATTTTGACCGCCTTTGCCTTGGAGAAGATACCACTGATGCAGCCGCAGTACATTGCACTCGACATACCCCCTCCTACTGAACCACGTATGCAGAGATGGGTTGACCATATGTCTAGGCATGCTGGTCAGCCTCAGATTTCATTTTCCGATACCTTCTTCAGGTGGTTTGATCGGTAGGAGATGGCTTATGCCGAGTATCCATATGCTGGCATGGATTTCCGGGGTGATCCGGATTTAGTACTACCGGATGGCGAGCAGTGGGGCGCTATTGGTAAAATATTTGACCATATCATTGTTTATTGTTTTTATTTATAATGTCCTCATGCTTTATTCTATCAAGACTTTTAATCAAACTCTTGTGTTCATGCAGATGTTGGTCCTATTCATCCAGTAGTCCGTTTGAGAGCGCCAGCCGCTGCCCCAGCAGGAGAGGCTGCCGGGAGGGTTATCCTTCGTGACCTTGATGTGGCTGAGACTCTCACAGCTGTGCAGAAGCAGGTTGAGAGCCTTACTCTCGGTATTCCCGATGTGAGGATCGACGAGCTACCTTTGCAGTTACAGCGACATACTACTGGTGTGCATAGACGATGGACTCGTCTCTTACGCATGATTGCACAGGCTGTGACTTGTTATCACGAGCATCATTAGACTAGGGTGCCCCCTAGCATTTTGAGTTTTTGGGTCATGTGACCGATTTTGTCTTGGTTACAAAACATTATATGTAAACCATAAACAGCTATATATATATTTTGATTTTTGGGTTTTATTCTGGTTGAGCTATATGATCCACATGTAAAACATTGATGATGTTTCTTTTTATAAATGTCGCAAATGTCTATCTAACACATAGTTTGCTAATGAGTCGGTTAATGTGTTTAAGTTTCTGGAAATATGTTGGTATTGAATAAAATCAAATTGTCTTTCCAAAATCTTAACCCTTAGGAACATGCGATAAATAGCTGGGTTTCGGACGGAGTATATACCATTGAGTTATAGTATTACGAGTTGTGAGTCTAGCCTGACGATTAGTCGGCGTATACCATGGGTGATGGCATCAGAGAGAAGTTCTATCAACGCGCTATACTCAGCGATGTTATTCGTTGATTGACCGATACATACACCTCTGAAACTTACTAACTCGCCGCTTGGATCAAAAATGGCCCAGGCTGCGGAGGACAGGTTCCGCGAACTACGACTCGCTCCGTCGGTGTATCCAACACATGTCTCCAAAAGGTTTGACATCTGTAATAAATGTAAAAAGGTGGATTACTCAACCAAAACAAACACTTTAGCGAAAACAAAATACAATAAAAGCATATTGGTTACTATTTAAGCATAGTAACGCTTGAGGTACAACCCATTACGAGGTTGCGCCAGTGGAATTCCGTCATAATCCATTAACTCGTAGGCTCCTTTTTCTAACACTCGTTTAACAATATAGGGGCCCATCCATAAAGAATTAAATTTACCTACTCCCAATTTATCGGATTCTTGGTCGTAAAGCAAGACCAAGTCACCTTCTGAGAAGACACGGGGTTTGACATTTTTATCGAACTGCGCCTTGACTCGTTTCTTATGGGCTTCGTTAGCCAAAGCGGCATCATGACGGGTTTCATCCAATTAGATTAATTCCAAGAAACGGGCCTCTTCTTCTGAAGTTCCGGGGAGGAGATCGATTGCGAGTTTAAGAGACGAGATTTCACACTAGACTGGTAAGACTGCTTCCAGGCCATATACCAGTTGGAAGGGTGTGAACCCGGTTGCATTCCTTACCGATGTTCGGTAAGCCCACAAGGCTGAGTATAGGAATAGGTGCCACCTTCTTTTGTGAACTCCGATCATCCTTTGCAACATACGTTTCAGGACCTTGTTGATCGCTTCAACTTGTCCGTTGGCTTGCGGATAATACGGAGTAGAGCTGTCGTGAGACAATCCTAGCTTGGCAGCTAATTCAAGCATCATGTGATTACGAAAATGCGATCCATGATCTGTGACTATAGCCTGTGGTACGCCGAATCTGGCGACTACATGATTAAAAAAGAAAAGGGCAGCTGTTTCACCAGTGTTATCTAATGTAGGCATCACCTCGGCCCATTTGGTAAAATAGTCAACTGCGACTATGATATACCCATTCCCCCCGGTCGAGGTGGGGTTACATGTCATGAAATCGATGCCCCATTTGGCGAATGGCCCAACAGCAACTATTGGCTGTAGAGGTGCGGGTGGTCTTCTGGTTTTGCTATCAAAAATTTGACAAGCATGGCAACTTCTGACTGCGGTTATGCAATCTTTGAACATTCTTGGCCAGAAGTATCCTGCTCGTAAGATTTTTTGTGCTGTAGCATATCCAGATTGATGCCCCCCACAAGCTCCTAAATGACACTCATTCAGGGCTTTTTCGGCCTCCTCATGGGTGAGGCACCTTCTCAGAACTGTATCGATACCACGACGGTATAATGTATCACCGACGATCATGTAGTCTTTTGCTTGGTATCGTATACGTTTCTTTTCAGAGTGAGAGGTGTTAGGCCTAAACTTTTGGGTTTGGAGATAAATGATTATATCTCCATACCACTCATTGCTTGTGGATATCATAAACAAATTCTCGTCCACGATTGATTCTTCGGATGTTTCATCGTTGGACGACGATGGGAGATCGCATAATAATTCTGCAAAAACTAGAGCTTTCTTTGATTTGGATTTTACAAATTCCAGATCAAACTCTTGAAGGATTGCTATCCATTTTGAATATTTGCCCCCCAGCAACTGTCGTGACAATATATAAGTCATGGGGTTGCAATCAGACAAAATGGTAGTTTTCCGAAAGAGGACATAGTTTTGAAATCTTTGTATCGCTTGAACAGCTGCAAGCGCTAGTTTTTCAACATAAGAATATTTACTTTCCGTATCATTTAAGTTTTTACTTAAATAATATATAGGGTGTTCAATTCCATCGACTTCTTGAACTAATACCATTGCGATGGTTGTATCTACTGCAGCCAGATACAGGTTAAAATATCTTTGATAATCGGGGGCGTACATTAATGATGCTTTCATCAAGGAATCTTTTAAAGCATCAAAGGAAGCTTGCGCAACTTGATCCCAGACGAAGGGTACCTCCATTTTCAAAAGACGTGTATAACCTTTAGCAAGTTCGGCGTAATTTGGAATGAACCTCCTCAGAAAGTTTACTTTCCCTTGGAGTTTCTGAATCTGAAGAAAATTTGAAGGTGGAGGCAAATTTATGATTGCCTGTACCTTGCACGGGTCGAGACGAATCCCATCTTTGGAGACTACAAAGCCAAGTAAACGACCAGAACTGACGCAAAATACACATTTGTGCGGATTGAGTCGTATCTTGTAGTGTCGGCAACGTAGAAATATCGCTCTTAAATGCTGCGGATGATCAGTCCGCTTTCGCGAATGAGCCGGAAGGTCGTCAACATATGGTTGAACGATGTTCTTGATGTCATGGAAGGCATAATTCATTGCCCTCTGAAACGTCGCCCTTGCGTTCTTTAAACCAAAGGGTAATTTTCGATATGCGAATGTGCCCCACAGACAAATGAATGCAGTCTTTGACTGGTCCTGTGGGCGGATATTTATTTGATTATACCCGGAAAATCCATCCATGAATGAAAATATTTCGCATCCGGCGCATTCATCAATTATCTGGTCGATGAAGGGTGTAGGGTAGTTGTCTTTTGGACAAGCTTGATTTACATCCCTATAATCGAAACACACTCTAATTGTCCCTTGTTTTTTCATAACAGGGACAATATTCGATACCCAATCGGTTAGAGGAACCGGGTAGATGAAACCAGCATGGAGAAGTTTTTCAACTTCTGCCTTAATGGCAGCGGCTTTCTTGGGGTGCACCTGCCTGAGTCGTTGTCTTACCGGTTTGACATCTGGATACATCTTAATTTCGTGTTCAACGATACTCGATTCGATGCCTGGCATTTCACTGTATGACCAAGCAAAGACATCTCTGAATTCGCGAAAAAGAGCGTTATATATTTCCAGTTCTGAAGGAGAACAACATTTGCCAACATAAATATTCTCTACAATATCTATTTTAGTCGAGATATTTATGGCTATAGTCTCTTCAATGTTGGATAAGTTTCACTCGGAATCCACCGTATTTACAGTATTTGAAAGGAATTCAAAAACTGAAGGATGATAAAGGTCATCTTGAGTATCTTCTCCACAATCCGGAAGAAGGGAACGATGGTGGCAATCATTCCATGGTGCCCCTTCAATCGACATTGATTGTACAATTCCTTCGTCGATTCCATGCACTCGCGACCAAGGATCTGAAGGGGTACCATATTCTCTAGACCTATCTACCCAAACGCTTGACGAGCGTTGATTTGGGTTTGCCTCCCATGCTAGAAACATTGATTGCTACAATATTTCTATTGGGCTTGGGGGCAAAACCATTGCATGATCCATGTTGATATCGTTTTCCGAAATCTTTGTGGAAGATATCATATTGCAGGTTCCTATCGACACTACTTCCGCCAGATTGATTGGAGGTGGAAGAGCGAAAGTTCCCATTAGTATAGGATCTTTTAGTAGGCCTACTCCGATATTCTGAAGCGAATGGGGGCTTCCATGGATCATGGGAATGCTTCCTGTAACTTGAGAACCATTAGGGAGGAAGTTTTGTTGATCGAGGATTGTAATCCCTCCTTGGAAGGGGAATGCAATCTTTCTAAAATAGGTCGACACAACAGCTGCCATGGCATATATCCACGGTCTTCCTAGTAGGATGTTGTGATCAAGATTTCCATCGATGACTTCAACATCTATTTCTACTGTTTTTCCCCCTAGTTCAACTTTCAAGTTATTTAGGATACCATATGGGGTATATGTCCTTCCGTCGAATGCTTTTAATGTCGTCGAAGATCGCGACAGGGTTGGAGATCCTAAAGTTTTCCAGCAACTCATCGACATAATACATGTAGATGCCCCCTCATCAAAAATTGTTCGATGAACAGTTTTGTTGAGGGCTTTCACTTGAATAAGGAAAGCTAGTTGTGCTGGTAACTGAGGATCATATCCTTTGTGGTCGAAGGATACAAGATTGGAATCCTTAGGGTCAACCCCACCAATGGCTGATAACAAAGCCTGCCTTTGGGATGGGCAATTTTGTAGCACCTCAAGAGTCGACATAGCAGATGGCGATTGGGCCAAATCTTCCACTATGTTATAATGTTGCGTCGCTCTAGCGCGGGGATTAAACGTCGACTTGTGTACTACTCCCTTTGGCGGTTTTATTGTTAATTCAGGAATGATGGGTGGTACAACTTCTGTCGAAGTTGTTGTCGAACTACTTGGTTGATCTTTATCCTTGTCGTTCGACAGCTGTGGATTCCCGTAATCTTTGTTCCTTGTCGAAATCAAAGCATCATTTTGCTGCTTCGAAATCGACAACATTAGCACTTGCGACGGGGAAGCATTTCCACTTTCAACCAGATTTGTTCCTGGATTTGGAAACGGATCAGTTAACACAGCTGAGGTTTTCGAACTCTTAAAGAATCTTTTAAGCTCAGCTCTGTATGGACATTCTGCTGTCCAATGATCCTCATCGCATATATAACATGGATTTTTTGGTTTCCTATTTCCAGGAGGGTCTGAAGAAGTTTTTTCAGGAGATGACTCACCCTGTTTCTTCTTCTTCCCTTTGCCTTGTTTCTTCTTGCTTCCTGGTTGTTTGGTTTCTTTGCCTTTATCTGCTGATACGGCATTTACTTCCGAAGCAAGAATTTCGTCTTTTGCATTTTGATCTGAAATCTTACGGGCTTTCTTGGATGTAGCCTTTGTCGATTTTGCGTTTGTAGTGCCAATCACGCCATCGCCGGGGTGAGAGTCATTGTTTGATTTAGGAGGAGGAGGAATTGAGAATTCCGGTCTAGGGGCGTCAGGTATTTTGTCGTAGAGCGTGCCAGACTGAGTATATACCAAGTCTAGATATTGTGCACGAGCGATGACTTGCTCTTCCGTTACGACTCCCCCCTTTGCCACATCTTCCGTTATAGCAGGAGGTAACGACTTGATAAACCATTCAGCTAATAGCTGATCGGGAACGTATGTATTTACCATCCTACGACAACGTCGCCACTCATGTATATGACCAGATATGTGAGTGGCCGTTGTCTGCTTGAAGTTGGTTAGGATTTCCGTTCCCGTTTCATACCTTATTGGTAATTGAAAATGGGTTAAAAAAGTCGTGGCTAAGGTACTGAAGTTGTCGAACGAAGCTCTAGGCAATTCAATATACCATTTTGCCGCTGGACCCGTTAACATCCTCTGAAAAAGTCGAAGCCTTATCGAATCATCGTTTAGGGTGTTTGACGAACACCATAGATGAAATGCCACCACGTGATTCGATGGATCTTCACCTAGATTTCCATTAAATTTAGGAATATCTTATGGAAGTTTATGAGGGATCGCTGGCCACCAAGGGGCGTAAGCAATTGGATCGTTTGTTAACCGGTGTAAATCAGGTAACTCTAAATTTGCCTCGAATGGTAACTGTTGATTCAGGTTAGGTTAAGCATACCCAGGATATGATGGAATTGCCTGAGCAGTTGGCCTTTGCATACCAGCATAATGTAGTTGATGCTGGTACGACTGATACGGTTGGTGGACATGACCATTGTAAAGTGGTTGATTTTGACCGTTTTGAATGTACGGCTATCCACTGTTCACAAAGATCTGCTGCTCAGTACCTTGGTATACTTGTTGGAATTGTGGTTGTTGATATTGCACCAGCCATGGTTGTGAAGCCATGTTCTGTTGTGCTATACTAACCGTTGGGCCAAGGTGCGGGGTAATTGTACCCGTTTGGACCTGTGTCGCCCCACCAGTCGGTGATTGTGGTTGAGTCACAGGGTCAAGGGGCTGTTGCATTACAACCTGAGAAATCTAAGGTTGACATAAAACAGGCAGCGTTTGAACTTGTGACACTGTCACAATAGCTGGTGTAGTCGGGATGTTCGACATAGGTACACATTGTTGCATAGAATACACAACTCTTGGTTGTTGGGGTAGTATAGGTACCCAACCACTTGATGTAAATCCAGTATAACTTGAATACTATTGTGAACTCCCGTATGGATATCCTCCCGGAGGGGGTAATGAAAGGGCATACTGCCCCCCATACAGTGGCAATCCGGAACTCAAAGGGATTGTCTGCCCTTGGGGACTGGATTGCCCAAATTGACCTCCAAATGGATCAATTTGGCGAGTCTCAACATAAGAGCTGCCGGATATTATTCCAGATGAACAAACAGGAACGTACCATACTGTCGAAATAGCCCCTGGATGGACTCCTTCTAACGGTTGTGAGCTAGTCGAGACAGATGGTACGCCGGCAAACATTGTCGGAGTGACGGCAGGGAGTTCCGCTGTCGCTGTATCAGCCGACACAGTCCTAGATGTTGATGGTTGTTCAGACATTTTGAGTCTATCCAAAAGATTACCTAGCGATTCTACAGGAACTTCCACTGGTGGTAGACTAACTTCTGATGTCAAAGGAAATAGAGTGACCCCGACTCCAAAATGTGTTGGAGTACTTGCTTGCGAATCTTCTACAATTTCCTCTATCGCAATCAAACCAGGTGGAAGGGAAAGACCGTCAAGTCCGTAAAATATTTCTGGTGCCGAAGAAGGGGTTAAATCGACAGTGACAGATGTTTGAAGAGCAAGACTCTCCGAACTGGTTGCAGATGGAACTGGTTCAGTAACACAAGTGTTTGCTCTCAGACTAGGATCAGTATCACTGTCCCTCTCTGGCTGTTGAACTTCTTCTGTAGAGGCAGGGTTTCCAGAAATGTTTGGAGTAACCGGAATCTCGGATGTTGTTGGAACACTTGTTCTAACTTTAATAGGAGATTTCGAACCGGTTAAACGAGTTCGCTTTGTCCGTACTGTTTTCGATTCCGGAGACAAAGATGGCTGACTCGTAAGCCTCCGCGAACGACGGGGTTTCAATTGACTTTCTTCCACGATTGCGGATTACTCGATCAACTAAAATACAAAAAGGGGAAATGTGTTTCCGAATTAAATGAATTTTAGACGCTTTGGACACAACTTGCTTTTTCAATTTTAAAGAGTCGAGAAAAAGCAAAAGATGACTCTAGTCTCCTTCGATTTTTAATGAGCCTGAAGTGACAAGTGCTCAGATGGACCTTTTCCATTAAGGAGTCTGAAAAGTAATGAAAGGGACTGCTCTGGAGTTCTAGCTAGAGGGTGTGCCAAACATTTCGCAAAACCGCAGAATACTTTTTAAGGTACGGGCGGTCAATCTTCCCGAATGCTGTGTTCAGTGCATTGCGATCAGTAGGGAGGCCGACACGGCTTCCTATGGATAAAGGTTTTATGCCTATAGGGGTCTCCCAATATATAATCGACGGTACGTGGGAGCACAATCCGTACTGGCACTTATCGTCTCTCAGGAGGAATCACCCAACCATCAGTGAGGCCGACAGTAACCAGGTTTTACGACGCTGGAACACATCTCTAGCCTAGACCTCTATGTTGTGCGTTAAGTTCCAATGCGTTGTTAAGTTCATTCAATTTATTTTAGGTTGATCTTTCTTAGAAGTTTGCCTTTTTGGATCACCACGAGATGTATATACAATTCCTAAATGCAGTCTAAAGATGATAATCAAGCTTTTATCTCTTTTCAACAATGAAAATCCTAGTTACAAGGGGAAAAGAAAGACACAATCTTTTCTCAAAGAGCATAGAGCACACTGTAAATGCACTTTTCCTAAATCAAACCATACAAACTATCAATATGCAAATGCACAAATGCATGTATTTGTTTTCACCTTCTTAATATTGATGCCTAAAAAGAAAGCTGTTGTACAAAATTTGAATTCGATTTCAAGTGAAAACACCAAGAAGTTTCTTTTTGAAATCAAAAATACGATTACGACACTTTATGATTTTGAAGTAAACACTTGATTCGACACTTAGAAATTCATAAATTCAAACCAAAAGACAAAAGTAAAAGCGCAAACAACTGTCAACAGCAAACAAACTTACTCCTAAGATCAAAACGACACTTACGACAGGTCTAGATCTAAGAGCGACAGTATGACTAGTTTACTTTTGTAATGGGAAACTGCAAATGATGTAACAAATACACAAAAACAAATACAGTTTCTTTTATACAACTGAGGCGGAATTAAGGCAGAGAAAAGGGGTTTTCAGATAGGTACACACACTGATAATAGGCTGCCAAAACAGAGATAAAACTGAACACAAGGATGCAAAGAACCACAGCTGCACAGGGCAAAGGCTGATCAGCGCACCTGTTGCACAGAGAAACTGAATTGCAGCGCAGGTAGCCCTCTCGGGACCTGCGTTGAAATGCAGAGTCTCTTCACAGAGCCTGCGCTGAAGCAGAAACGAGAATTGTCTCCGGGTTCTGGGTCACGGTTTGCAGTTTGATCTGAGGTTTTTGGCCGGATAAAAGCTATCAATAAGGTACAATTAGAAGGATGATTTAAAGGAGGACTAAGAGCTATCACAAAGGGCAGTTAGAGCATTTGTGGATCAGCTTGTTCAGATCATAAACAGGCCCAGTGAGTGGACTAGAGTGGCAGATCTCTACTTTGCATTTGTAAATGGCAAATGCAGTTCGATTCGCCACTCCTAAGTTTATGAGAAGAACAACAATAGAAACACAAATAAACTAACTAGATATGATCCCCAGCGGAGTCGCCAATTTGTTGTTGGGAAAAGTATCTATTCAAAACGCCCCTATCCCACTCTAAGGTGTGATAGTGCCTTAGCAACAAACAAGGAAAACTACTTGAATATTCTTCTTTATGAGATGTAAATGAGGAGGAAGGATGTAACTAACCTGTGTCTTTCGCTAGTTTGTTGATCCAATCGCTCCTCTCTTCAACAGCTCCCAGCTCCCTGCTCCCTTACCGGCCTAGCTTCACCGAATTCCTGCAAGATCACAAGAGAGAGAAACTACACGAAGATATAGATATACATTCATAAAAAGCTCAGGATCAGATTAAGCTAAACATGCAAATATAACAAAACATCATTGATACACAACATGTAGGAGAAATTCAAATAGTTTATTGATATGGTAATAAAGTCCAAGAGGAGATACAACCAAGTGAGTCCCGATCCAGCATCTACCTCCCAGCAAAGGAATCCCTTCCTCTCCTCCAACAAAGCATAAATCACCCAATGTACTAATCTCAATCTCAAACCAACAGCAATTCTCTGCAAAGTACAAAATTCCAGCCTCTGGATCTCTGGGATGAGGGATCCATATATAGATGTAAGCAGAGAGGATGAGTCAGCTTATGTTTTGACTTGTGGCTTCTCTCTGTCAGTTCTTGCTTCCACTTGGAGACTGAGAGCCTCTTACTCATCACTTGGTCGAATTCAGTGAGGCAAGTGTCATTGGAGAAGATTCTGGAAGCTTCCATGGTCTTTCCACCTCGTTGAATGACTCTGACACTTGTCATTTCCCGCTCAACGCACCTGTGTAGTGCATTCAAGTGCGTTGCAACGCACCTAGCCAGTGTATTTGGGTGCTTTGCAACGCAGGCAGCTAGTGGAGCTTCTGAATTGATCCTGATTTGACTAGTTCTGAGTGGTTTTTGGTGGAGAACTTCTGGGAGAAGCTGTCATTGGTTGACCTTGTTCCTTTAGGGGTAGGAACAACACTTTTAGGGACTTTGGATCCCTTGGATTATGGACATTTCATGCTCAAATATGTAAGGCACAAAAATGTCTATAACAATTATCAATACCAAATGCCCAAAAAACATAAAGTATTTCACAATCAAAATATTTTATAACAATATGACAAGATTGTTAACCATGGATATTCACCCTCACTTTACCATGATATTAACTTGTAAATAGGCTTTGTTACAATACCATGGGTCAACACCATGGCTTATCAATACCACATTCCAAAAAACCATAACTTATTTCATAGTAAAAATATTTTATTTTATTTTATCTTACAACATTTTTTTAATTGAATCTAAAAGGGAAAATGTTATAATTTGAGATATATCTAAACACTACTGTTGGGGGGAAAAGTATCTAATGCAGAATGCCTCTATCCCACTCTGAAGGTGATAGTACTCTAGCAACAACAGAATGCAAAGCTATTCAAAGTTTCTTCTTTATGAGATGAGAGAGGGAAGAAAAGGATGATCTACTAACCGTTATCTTGTGCTAATAGTCGATCCAGTCTTCACTCCTTGCCGCTTACTCCTAGCTCCTTGTCCTTTCACCGGGCCAGCTACACACAGATCCTGTAAAAGCACAAGAAAAGGAAACTACAAGAAGCATACATCCATAATCGATTATAGGATTAGCATAAACCAAATATACAAGCATCTATTCATCATAAAGACACGTGCATATAGAAGAACCTCAAATACTTTATTGATAATAGAAGTAAAGTTCTGAGAGAGTTACAACCACAATGGGCCCAATCCAGCAACACCTCCCAGCTGAAAGAAATCTCCTCTTCACCTCCTTCAAGCAAACACCCAATAGCTCTAATCACAAACCAACAGCACTTCCTTACTTGCTCAAAATTCCAGCCTCTATAAACCTCATGAGAGAGCTCTATATATAGGTTTTTGGAGAAAGGATGAGTCATCTTGAGACTGGCCTAAAGCTGACTTGTGTCCTCTCCCACTTTAGTTAATCTTTAGTTCTTGAGTCCACTTGGAGAATCTTGCTTCCACTTGGAGATCAAGACTCTCTTACTCATCACTAGGCGAATTCCTTGACCCAAGTGTTAGTTTGGAAGCTTCCTGGGCAGTTGACACCTTGCAGAATGACTGTGCCACTTGGCCAATCTCGCCCAGCGCAGGTAGCCTTCATTAGTTTTGACCTTCAGCGCAGGTACAAGGAGGAGCAGTTGACATTCAGCGCAGATGCTCAGTGGAGCAGCTGACATGATCCAGAAATAGCCTGTTTTTGAGTGTTTTTAGGTGGAGAACTGATTTTTAGTGCTGTGGTTTGCAGACCTTGTTCCTCTAAGGGTAAGAACAACATGTTTAGGGACTTTGGATCCCTCAGATTATTGACATTTCATGCTCCATGCTGATAGGCACAGAAATGTCTATAACAACTACACTCCATCCTCACGACTACTAAAAATATTCCCATAGAAATTAAATTAAGTTTTAATAAAATTAAGCTAAGATGGATCTATGTCGGTTCTTTTATATATATAGATATAAGGATCCAAGGGATGAGAGCAAGCAAATTGACTAATTATAATAGATTAAATATGGTGCATGACTTTTTAAAGTTTTTCATTATTTTATTTTCTTTGACATGATTGATCCAAAATATAGGTTTAATATTTTATAACCAAATAAGTTTTTTTAATTTAGATAATTTCTTAAACACAATACAATGTGATCAAATTTAAGAGAGAGTTGGGGGGAGGGAGGGATATAGTGAAAACATTGGAGGAGAGAGAGAGAGAAATAGAGAAAGAGAGAGTGATGGGGGGGAGAGAGGGAGGTGGGAGAGAGGGAGTGAGAGGAAAGAAGAGAGAGGAGAGAGAGAGAGAGAAATGGAGTTGGAGTGGGGGAGAGAGGGAGGAAATAAAAAAGACATAGAGAGATAGAGGTGGAGAGAGAGAGGAGTGAGAAGGGAGAGATAAAGAAAGAGTGAGGGAGAGAGGAGAGGAGGGAAGAGAAAGAAGAGGAGAGGATATAGATAGGGAGAGAATGGGAAGGTGGAGAGACGAAGACATAGAGATGGAGAACGACAGGGAGGGGGGAGATAGTGATAGAGTTGGAAGGAAGAGAGAGAGAGGGAGAGTGATTTGGGGGGGGAGATAGAGGGAGGTGGGAGATAAGGGATAGAGAGGAAGGAAGATAGAGATGAGGAGACAGAGATGGAATTGGAGGGGGTAGGAGAGGGAAGGAACAAGCAAAACATAGAGGGAGAAAGGTGGAGAGAGAGGGGGTGAAAAGGGATTCATGGAGAGAGAGTGATGGAGAGAGGAGAGCATGAGAGAATAGAGAGAAGGATATAGATAGAGAGGCGAGAAGGGGAAGAGAGAGTTAGAGAGAGAAGGGAGAGAGAGTGTGTGTATGTTTGGGGGGTGAGATTGAAAGAGAGAATAACAAAGAGACACAAATACAAATATAGATATTATATAGTATTATATAACCAACCTAGATCCATATTAACCCTATAACTATCAAGTGTCGAGAGAGATCCAATCTCTCGAGGTGCAAACATTTCCTCAAGTTTTGCACTAGAAAAAAATTTTGCACCTTGAGAGATTGGACCCCTCTCGGCACTTGATAGATCCAGGGTTAAGATGGATCTAGGTTGGTTAATATGAAATTAAAGTAGTTTTTATTTGATATTATAGTCTTAAAAATTAAAATTTCCCTTCAAATTAATTTCAAATTGGAACTAGATCCAATTAGATTCAATGAATAGATTTTTAAAAAATACATAAAATAATTTTTTTTATTAAAAAATATATTTTTAAAATTACAAATTATTAGAGATAAATAATGCAAATTTGGCTCACCTATACACCATGTGAGGATGAAGAAGTGTTTAAGGAAGGATAACCTTTCAACCAATCTTTAACAACCTTTCAATCCCCTATCACTTGTAAGTTTAGATTGCTTGACACAATTAAGATGACTAACATAAAAAATTGATTCATATTATTGTAGTACTTGTTAGGTAGTTGTATTTTTGTTCTTAGACTAAATTAGTCATTCATGTTAGTCATTTTTAGTTGTATTACTTATTAGCTAGTCACATATTTTAACCCGTGACTAAATTAGTGATTTATGTTAGTCGCTTTTAGTTTGGTCACTTAAGATTGCTCATTTTTTGTAGTATTTCACTTCGAAATGCTGTGGTGACTAACTTTATTAGTCACCTAGTCACTAATTGTTCATTTTCTTCTAGTGGTTGGATCTCCAACGGCCAAGATTAAAACATAATCAAGGGCTAAGATTAACTAGGAGTTGATCCTCGTCTTCTTCTAGAAGATTCACACCCGATTTGATTAATACCCTTTAATTAACCAGATTTCCTAAGTTTAGACTTAAGAAATCATTTTAAAAAGTATTTATTTTAATTAAATCATCTCTAGCTGGAATTTTCCCAAACAATTTCTGTGTTTTGGAGAATACATGTATTCTAGTATCTCCATAAAATTTCGTGGCTAGAACACATCTGATGCTACAAAAATAAACACTTATAAATCAAACAACAATCAACTCATAATTTAGAATTCCTTAGACCAATGTAAAAACTTTGGACCCCTTCTCCATAGGCCTCAAGCTTAGATCTAGTTAATTTCTTTTCATACAAAATTTACACTTGGTCTTTCGATGTCACAAAAATAGATCAAATTACTACATAGACTCTTGGATTACAGTCGACATCACATTCTTCTAATGGTCATCAGTCTTTACAAAACTTGAGCAACTTGTCAACAGAATTATGAATCTCAAGACTCAAATCATATTGGATTTGTCAATATAGATTTTTCTTACTTTCATTTTAAAAATAACAAAATCATAGAGATAAAAGTATCACTGTAACTTGGATAGAGACTTTTTTAAGAGAGTGAGTCTCGAATCTTCTTAAAGAGTATGGAACATAATCGATTCTCTACAAAGAATAAGTTTCTGAGGTAGTTTGAATAATAGAGAGAATCATTTAAAGTAACAATGGAGATTTCAATACTTGCCTTAGAGAGAACTTGAATCTTCAAAAACCTTGCCTTATGCATCATAAATACATCAACTTCATGAGGGAGATCAGACTAGATTCTTGGTCATTGCTGAGAGAATTTCACATTGTTTATAAGATGATTGGCATCTAATAATCACACTTCATTAAGCCTTAGATCCACTTTGATTTTCTCAAATATTTTAGAACATTATTTATGCCTCATATCTTGCAATTTTTGTTGAAATTTGGGGCAGCTATGGGACGAATTTCGTATAGGAACTCAACTACCCCAAAAGAATCCACCTTGTCTAAGGAATAATTCAATTGGATAAAAGATATATTATTATTATATTGTTGTGAAAAAATTATTTGGACAAGAGAATTTGAATTTGATTAAAGAAAAATTATCATTGTTAAGATCAATTTGACCTCTCAAATGAAGGGCCCCATTAGCACCAAAAGACACCCCATCCATTTGTATAAATAGAAGATCTTATGACTCATTTGGATCATCAATCAAGAACGCATATTTGAGAGCAATGGTCTAAAATGGCCATAGGATTGAGAGCCCTAGTCGAGATAGAGAAGAGACCCCTTTCTTGTAACTCGACAAGTTAGGATTGCAGGCCGACAGGGACATTCTCTTGAGCATATGATCCAAAGTTTATGTTTATTGTTTTGGCTTCTCTTTATGGCTCATAATTTATCTATCGATAGCATGCACATGCCTCTGAGGCTTGCATTGTGCATTATGTGATTCACATTATCTTAGTGGCTCAGATCTATATCTTTGGGGCTCACTTTGTTTATCAATGGCTTGCATTATTATATGTGTCTCATTTTATCTATGGCTCACAATAGTATTTATGTGACTCACAATGTTATACTCTATGGCTCGTATACTATTACTATGGCTCACATTGTTATTTTTGTACATCGCATGATACTCTTGTGGCCAACATTATCATTTTATGGCTTGCACTATACTCTTGTAGCTCGCATTGTTATTCCTAGAAAACATACTTTACTCCTATGGATCGCATTGTTTCTTTGTGTCTCACACTCTGTAACTCAGTGGCTCGCATCTCAATTTGAGCAATAATTCCTATGTTTCTTGGGCAGTGTTTTGATAAGCAATGTTTAACACCCATTACAGTGATGTATGAACAATGATCTTGACATAGCAATGGCCTAATAATAGTGACCAGATAACAATGATCTAGTAATAATGATGTAACAGAGACCTGGTATATGAAAATATGTATGGCATTGAAATTTGTATGACCTTGATGTTTGGTATCCACAATGTTGGATGGCAAAGTTTATATGACTTTGAAGTTTGCCATCTTCAATATTTATATGACCTAGATGTGTGGCATCTTCAGTGCCTTTATGATAAGATGTGACAGTGATCCAAACGACAGTGGTGACAATGCCTCTACAACAATAATGTGTAACAATGAACTTGGCATAATACTTTTGATATGCTAGTGATCTACATGACAATGACTTTGATATGACAATAACCTTGACATGAAAATGACCCTGATGTAAGACAATGATCTATATGATAGAGACCTAATTATGTATACCAATGACAATGATCTATATCACAATGACCTTGATATGGCAGTGTATCTATGATGTGTGGTTTGTCTTTATGATAGTGACTTGACAGAGAAATATGTTACTTGGAAATCTACTTTCCTATACTTGTTTGCTACTACGTTTAGCCTAGGAGACCTATTGTAGTGGATGTTGAAAGATGTGTCTCATACTTATTTTACATTACATCTCAAGTGAACATTTGATGAATATATAATAGAAGAAGAATAATATCTATTATGGACTGAAGAAGAAAGTGGGGAATGTTTAATCTACTTAGGATAGGAAAATCCATTTGGAACCTTAGCTCATAAAGTAGCCTAAATTGATAGGCATAGACAACACTGAGTCTCCCCTCACAAGATATGTATTTCAAAATGTGATAGGCTACCTCATCCCATGGGTAGGGTAGACTCTCTCTTCTAACCCCATTTTTGTCTTCAATCAGTTTCTCCTCAGGGATGAAGAAGTTCTTTTTGGTTTTGATAACCTTTGTTCTCTCCTCCTTGATCCACTTATGCATTTAAATGGATAATAAACCCTATCACAATGGTGGTAGCATTGTCTTCCCCTTCAGGCTAGAGGGTTACTGCAAACTCATGAGTAATTTCATCATCAAACCCTTTGAATTTATCAAAGAACTCCAACCACTGGTGGTTTGCAAAGATATCTTTGACAAGAGGGTTTTGGTGGATCCTTGATGAATCTGTGGGCCCTCTTCTATCAAAACCACCTCCCATGATCCCTACTTAGTTTTTCCAAAGTTTTACAAGGGAATTTTGTTACCAATTACTAGTTTCTATAGAAGTTTAGGGTTTCAGAGTAGAGATAAGAGGAGTAGTTTTCTTTGTTGGTTACAAAAAGAAAAATTACATTCCCAACTCAAAACAAGATCTTTCCCATACTATTAGGCTTAACTCACCAGAAAAAATTACACCAATTTCCTTTCACTTCCAATAGTTTGCTACATGACATTCTAGTGGAAATAGATAAGAAATTTCACATGCTTCTTGTTCATAGGAGGTGAGGAAAATTGTTTACTTACCCTTCCCTTGGAGGTTCCTTCGTGACTCTAGGGTTTTGTGGGAAAAATTTTGCAAGGCCTGGTTCTTTTGCACCTCTCGGGACAATCCTATAGCACCTAAGATCGATCATGTAGCACATAGTTGGTGTCTTGTAACACACAATGCGTATCTTGTAGCAGTTGTCTATCAACCCTATAGCTTCCTCTGTAGCAACCTATGGAAATCCTAGTGTAGGTAGCTCGACCTTTGACGATGGTAGTGGGCTTCCTTATTTTTGTAGAATGAAAAGTTTACATCAAACGAGGCTCAGCCCACTTTTTATGCCAAAAGTGATTGGGTGATGGGCTCAACACGCCATATGAGTTGAACCCCATGTCGTGGCGGAAAAAGTCATTTGTGCGGACACAACTGACCTCCCTAGGAGTCTAAACTCTCTAGCGACAAACAAGACAAAATGGAGTGATCTTTCTCTAAATATACCTTTTAAAACATGAAAACTACAAGTGTTTAGGCTTACCTTATTCCAAAACGCTGTTGTTGTAGTCCGTCCTTGCCGATCCGGATGAGCTCCTCCTTCACATCAATTCCTGCAACCACAAACAATCAAACAATTACCAAGCACTTGCATTTCATATAATAAAACATATATTCAACATGCAGACCAAGGAACACATGAAATAACTCATTAACACAAGCTATTGAGAAAAATAAACCAGTTTGTATTAATAACGAAACAAAGAAACTCTTACAACCTGGCCTTGGTGTTGTGCAAGTTCCTCCCAGGGTCCATCAAGGGTTTTCCTCTACTTTGACAAAGCTCACCCACTTCCAAGTAGAATCAAGCAAAGACAATCTCTCCTCACAAGGTTCTAAATGGGAGTCCTAATTCCTGCAGCATTTACCCAAAGAAAATGTATAGCTCCAACCTCTCCTCCCTCTGGCTCAATGTCTTTATTTATAGTGTTGTAAAGAGGTTATTCAGGTCCACCATCAATGGGATAATCCCCCTCTTTGGGTGGGATAGCTCCCTTATTGATGGGATAAGTTCCTCCTTAATAGGGATACATGAACCAACTGGAGGCGCATCCATTTCATCAAACCGACCTCTAGAAAGTTCTAAAAGTAACCACAAGTAACTTTTTTAAGATGAAACTCGCGCATTTTGCCTTTTACAGAAGGACGCACCTGTCCCTTAACATACAGAGCGTCCAAGGACGCAACTTTTGTGAACATTGTGAGCGTCCCCGCAGGTAAGGCTAGAGAGAACCTGCAACCCCAGAGATAAACACATTTTTTACAAGACTTTCTCTCTTCTTTGAGTTTGAGATGGATAGCAGAGGCATAAGACTTGCCTAAGAGGGTAGCATGACTGTTGATTTGAGCCATACTAACTGTAAGTAGTCATGGTGACATTTTTTAGTGTAACAGATTGCCCCCTAAAGTGCGAAGCCTGGAATAGATTAGGGTTTTGTAATTCTAGGAAGGGTGAAGCGCTTTATCATTTCAAGGATTGTCTTGTGGATGACCTGGTTGGAACCTGCAATTTTCAACACAAAATACATGTATAAGATTATATCATCACTGAGGTAGGCATTCCCATACTCAGATTCAAAACTTTAACTAATGGACTAACTATTCTGATACAGGAATGATCTTGCAGTACATCATTTTTTATAGACTTTTGTAGACACAGTATGGACGCAGCCATCTGTTTATGATTAGTCTACATAGATAATGAATACAAAACTCCTCGCAGCCTGGATGGTAGAAACTAGATCCAGGGTCTTCACTTCTACTTCCCGAATTGGTACGATTCTAGCCATGTGATTAAATGATTTGATGTCGAACATGTTAGAAACCACTTGATTACCAGTCGATGATGTAAACTGTTAACAAGCGTGAGAGAGACCACCAGTAATGTCAATGGTTCTCAAAGTACCAAGCACAACCCGTGAAATGTGAATAGATGTTTTGATGTCGAACACTTCACGGAATCCTTTGATCGAAAGTCAATGATGTAAACTGACGTCAAAGGCGAGAAACCTGCCATTGATGCATGCAGACTTCAAGGTACTATCGATTCCTAAGTCATCTTTCTAGATAATGTGTCGATGTCGATAGAAAGCGACCCGTTGCAGGCAAGCCTGCAACACGAAATCATTGTTCAAGTTGAAGAAATGTTGCTGTAAGGACTGACTCAGGGATGGTCAAATGGATGACAAGTATTTTGCAGATGAAAGTTTTGCTTGCAGACCTCTTGAACACATAACGACACGACAGATGGCTTGGTGACGAATAACTCAAAGTTAATCCCCGGAACCCGGTTAAAGACTTTCAAAGTGGTTTGATCAACTGTGAGGTAAAAGATTTCCCAACCCAGGTGAATGAAAAGTGTCGTGTTCAAGAGTGGTAATAAAGTTTCTTTTGAGACAAAAGGTAACAAACAGGTTCATTCTTCTCTCTTTTCCCCCACCATTTCTGGAAAGTACCTCTTTATTTTTAACAAGCTTGAGGAGGATAACATGTGCTTGATTATAAGCTCATCCTTCGGATGAGTCCAACCTAGTTTAAATTCGAACCCTAGGAAGGAGTGGTTCGTTCCTGTTTGTAATTGAACAGGTCCTCTACTGTAAAAGTTTAACGAGCCCAGTATAGGAGAAACTCGGCGTTTTTCAATTTTAGAGAGTCTGAAAAAACTAAAGGAGACTCCACGTTGAACTTTTTCGTACATTTGTGTCCCTCAAGCCCGAAAAAGTATAAAATAATACCTGGGGGAACCGCTTGATCTTGCGACCAAGGAGTACTTTCATAATAGTGTCGTTCACCTGAAAAGTAAAAAGCGATCAAGGACACGTCGTTTTATTTCCTTATCGAGTTTGAAACGACAAAAACCCGGCAATCTTTTCCTGATTTTACGGTCAGAAAAGAGCTATAAGGGGACCGTCTTTTAATTCCGTTTTAACGAGTGTAAAAGAAACGCTCGGCGATCTTTTCATATTTTAGGAGTCAGAAAAGGGCTTAAAAGATGACTCTGAGGTTTCACTTTTTCGTAAGTTTTAACGAGTTCGAAAAAGGGATTAAAATGTACTCATATGGCCGACTTTCAATTTAATTTACGAGCAGGAAAAGACGGAAAGAACTCGACATTTTTCATTTGTTTTACGAGAATGAAAGATAGCAAAATAATCTCGGTATTTTCATGAGTTTAACGAGTCTTGAAAATAACTGAAATTGACTCGAGATAGGTTTCATTTTTACAAAAGCTTGAAACAAAGAAAAACTATGCTTCAGAGTAGTTTCATTTTTTCACAAGCTCGAAACAGAGAGAAAACTGTGTTTGATGCCCCCTAAGCATGATTGCTAGAGCGCATGCCCCCCAGCTTCATTTCATTCAACCAGTTGGATGAAATGAAGGTTCATGAACGAGATCATTTGGAAGACTCGACCTAAAACTGTAAGAAAATTATGCAAAAACTGAAATAACTAACCTAAACGTACAACCTAACATCTATGAGGTCTAGTCAATCTCTCGACTCAAGTAGAGGAGGATTTGTTTCATTTTTTAATGAGCTTGACACAGGAAAAGAACTATGCTCGGATTCGGTTTCATGTTTACGCAAGCTTGAAACGAAAAACTATGCTTGTTATAAGTTCACATGTCCCCAGCATAATGACGCAAATCAAGGTACATGCCCCCCAAGCTTCATTGCATTCAATGAGGTGGATGGAATGAAGCTTTTCTTTCAAGATCTTGGAAAGACTTGTGGGAGTTGTTTCATTTTTTAGTGAGGTTGACACAGGAAAAGAACTATCCTCAAAACCCTTGTTTCATTTTTTTTTAAACGAGCTTGACACAAGATAAGGAACTATGCTCGTAACTACTCTCTACAATCTACCTAACAAAAACTCTACTCTAAGAACCTTGATTCATTTTTTAACGAGCTTGACACAAGACAAAGAACTATGCTCGTGACTACTCTCTACAATCTACCTACTTAACCTACCCTTGTTTCATTTTTTAACGAGCTTGACACAAGACAAGGAACTATGCTCAAAAAGTTCGCATGCCCCCAGCATAATGATGCAAAGCGAGGTACATGCCCCCCAGGCTTCATTGCATTCAACCGGCTGGATGAAATGAAGGTTTACTTTCAATATTTAACTTGAAAAGGGAGTTGTTTCATTTTTAAGGAGGTTGACACAAGAAAAGAACTATCCTCATACCTGATTCATTTTTTAACGAGGTTGACTCAGTAACAGGAACTGTCCTCAAAATCCTACTTTCTACAATCTATCTACATATCCTAAAATCTAGCTGATTCATTTTTTAATGAGGTTGACTCAGTAAAAGAACTATCCTCATCAACTGATTCATTTTTTAACGAGGTTGACACAGTAAAAGGAACTTTCCTCGGACACACTGATTCATTTTTTTTAACGAGGTTGACACAGTAAAAGGAACTTTCCTCGGACACACTGATTCATTTTTTAACGAGGTTGACACAGTAAAAGGAACTTTCCTCGAACACACTGATTCATTTTTTAACGAGGTTGACACAGTAAAAGGAACTTTCCTCGTACCATCCAGTTTCATTTTTTAACGAGGTTGAGAGAGGAACAAACTATCCTCGTTACAACCTATTTCATTTTTTAACGAGGTTGATACAGGAAAAAACTATCCTCGTACCATCCAGTTTCATTTTTTAACGAGGTTGAGAGAGGAACAAACTATCCTCGTTACAACCTATTTCATTTTTTAACGAGGTTGATACAGGAAAAAACTATCCTCGTACCATTGATCATGGTTTCCAACTGGAGGAAAGACATGTCAATGGACACACCTTGATCATGGCGTCCAAGAGGTCTTCATCCGAAGGAAGAATACTTCTTGGGAAGGAACACATGTCAAGGGACTCAAAAGGGATAAGAACATCGTGTTCAAGTAATCCCATAGAGTTTTCCATGTCAATTACCGGATCTAAATCAACAGTGAGAGGTTCACTTACATCGGTAACTAAAAACATGGGACCAGT
The DNA here is from genome assembly GCA_031772625.1 of Pinus tabuliformis. NCBI lineage: Eukaryota > Viridiplantae > Streptophyta > Pinopsida > Pinales > Pinaceae > Pinus > Pinus tabuliformis. Next base: position 119,643,162 of record CM062806.1, read on the forward strand.
TGCCACATAATTAACCTGTGGCAGGGTAGATACCACTTTAGAATCAGGAACATTTAGGGGTGTCATATTATTGGTAGTTGAAAAAAGACTAGGGAACGAAAGCTGGTCTACAGTCACAATACTGCCATTGTGAGGGAAAGACATCACGTGAAAGAGTGTCGATACAACGGCTTTCATTGCATAAACATAGTCTCGCCCAAGGAGTAAATTGAAATCCAAGGGACCTCGAACTACCATAAGATCAACACAAACAGTTTTACCTTCCAAGGTAATAGAAAACTTAGGAAGGATCCCTAAAGGTTCACTAATTGTTCTGTTAAAAGCTTTCAGATTCTGCGTAATAGGCGCAAGCTGAGGGGAACCCAAAGCTTTCCAAACAGCTGAGGATAAAATACTAACAGAAGAACCTTCATCTACCTGAGTACGATGTATGTCCCTACCGCCAGCCTTGACAATGATTTGGAAACGGATGGAGGAAGGAAGACGAGGTTCTGTCAGTCTATTCCAATCAAAGGAAAAGACCTCAGTACTTGGAGGGGGTTCTGTAGAAACAGGTGGAATGCCCCCCGGCATAGAAGAATCCGATGTAACAAGAAGAACATCAGCGGTATGAAATTTACTCTCGAAAAGGAGAGTGTGATCGACCGAATGTGAAATTGAATCGACCACTTGATCAACTAATGGATCATCAACCTGAGTGACATGAGTTTCACTCTCCAATGGGAGAGTGTGATCGACTGTACTTGAATTTAGATCAATCACTCCGTCAGTTGACGGTAGGTTGGGAGAAAGTTTACGGTAACCAGTTGGAAATTCTTGCTGTGGAACAGTAAGGTTTTCCAACAATGTTGAGGCTTCATCCATGTGAGGGCAAATGTGAGTTTGATGACTCCCTTTGCATAACTTACAAGGAAACCTAACTTTACCCTTTTTCCCAGGAACCTGACTATCACTGGTTGATGGATCAATGGAAAGTTGATGAGATTTTTCTGACCATACTTCCAAGACCTTTGGAATACCAGGACAATTGACAAGGAAGTGGTCACCCTTACAAAGCCTGCAAGGGTATTTGGGTTTACGATGCATGTCGAAATTTTCCTTAACACAACTAACACTTACAGCCATGGTTGGTTGGTTGACTTCTTTCTTATCTTGCTTCTTCTTCTTCTTCTTCTTCTTCCCTTTCTTCTTCTTCTTAGCCTCCTGGTTACTAGCATCAAGGCTTTTACCAGGCGAAGAGGAAGAAATGGAGGAAGAAAAATTAGGCGAAGAAGGTAAAGGGTCAACAGAAGGTTGGTGATGTTGAGACGGTGAACTCTGTTGAGGTGAAGCATCCGATTGAGATGGAACAATTGGAGTATTTTGGGCCAACGAAGTTGAAAATAACCATATCGGTAAACCTATTGTAAATCCAGGTAATGACAAAGTAGCCATATAAGGAGGACCAACATTTCCAAAGTAAGGAAAAGTACTAGGATTCTCATTAGGAGGGGTTCCTAGGTTGATAAATTCCGGAACATTTGCCAATATTCAACTTCAGTGAATTTTATTAACAATTTAAAACTAAAATTAACAATTCACACTTAACAACTAAAATTCACAATTCACACCTATGGTCTCTAAAAGTAAAAACAAACAAATTAACACGCGCTATCAAATCTAGGAGTCAAACCACACACAAACAGTAAGCTCTCCGGACCGAAAACACTAGTTGGTGATGAAGCCCAACCTCGCATAATTCAGTACAGAAATGGCGGGTGGAACAGTTACCCCGGCAACCTGCTTAATGAATAGACCGGCACAAGTTCCTCCACTTTAACCGTCTCGAGGTGAAGTGAACCCCCCGGAAAATCCAAGTGAGTATAACCGACGTCTGCTCCAGGTACAGTGGGACCTTCCCTCCACCGTCACCTCGGTAGAACACTAAAGATTATGGTCACTAAGGTCACCAACAGTAACAAATACACCTGGGGGAACAGTCTAAACTCCGACAGCACGCAAGGGCAGAGTAGCAAGCTCAATCCCCTTACCGGCTCCTTGACAACAATCCAAGGTTTACCGATAAGTGACCCCTGGCTCCTCGACAATGGTTAATCCGAGGTTTACCGTTTGTAATACGTACTGTCTGGCATCGTTCCCAACGAGGGGGGAATGATCCCCTCACTGGTTCGGACACGAGCTCGTGCTTCTCCTTTAAGAGGAGCATTCCCAGAGTGCAATTGAAACAATTGGATTTATTCTACTCAAGATAAACTATCTGTTTGGTTTTGTAGTCTTGGAGAGTTAAGTACTCACCTACTCCAAGACCCTAGCCTAAGCTATGTTGGTGTTTCAGAGCCCTAGAAATGTAAAAATTACTAGATGAATTTTAATTAAGCGTTGTGTTATTAAGGCTGTTATTACTCAAGTGGGTAAATGGAGATGAAACCAATGGTGTTATGACCCGACTCAACTGAATGCAATCGAATATGATAATGCAATCCTTTCAATTCGATGAATCCTAACTAGAGTAAGGAGAGAGTTTCCATTCACTTCCAACAATGCAAAAAATTGATCATTAAGAGAAAATTTAACAAATTCTCTAATGCACTAATTTCATCAAGAAAAACTAATGCAAATCAATTCCAAACCAATTTTTATTTTTATTTTTGTGTAAATTCAAATCAAAGAAAGCTGATCTAAATCTACGATTGATTTTTCAGAATGTAAACTATGTAATTGTAATCTATGCACAATTCACATGAAAAGTATGCAAATGTAATCTATGCACATTTTTCATTCATATTCTGAAACTGAGAACTCTAATTATGCAAATGTGATCTATGCAAGAGAATTCTCAAACACAAGATGATTCTAATGTAATCTAAGAACCAATCAAGTGCAAGTCGAGAAAATTGGGTGAGAGTTCCAAAGATCAAAACATAAAAACACTCAAAGGCGATTAACACTCATACACAATTTAGCCCCCCTCGGCGAATGAGGGGGAAAATTTTTTGCAAAAACAAAAGCAAAAAGATGCAAAATTGTGAAAAGACTGAGAGAAACCTCCAAGTAATGACCAAAGGAAATCAAATTAAGAATTTCTCAAAAAAGAGACTCAAAACACCCAATTGATGAAAGCTAAAAGCAGGAATGCTAATGAAACAAGTTCAGGTGAAAATTTTTGACAGGGTACTAAAGTATCTGGGCAGAAAACACTAAGAAAAACCAAAATATAAAAGCAATTAAAGCAAAAATGGAGTTTTCTAAAATTTTCACAGGAAGACGCAGGCAACCCGTTAGAACAGGCGCGGGCCCGCTCTGTGCAAACGGCAACAGCGCGTCCAAAGACGCACTGTGCAGTACTCAGAGGGTGCGTCCTTCTGGAAAAGTTAAGAAAAACGAAATCTAACTAAATCTAAAGCTAAGCCACCCAAATACTAATTCTCACAGTCAAAAACCAGAAAATAAAAATAATTTTCTCAGAGCAAAGTTCACACAAAGGAAAAGACTTTCACATTAATGGAGTCCCCAGCGGAGTCGCCAATTTGTCGTGGCGGAAAAAGTCGTTTGTGCGGACACAACTGACCTCCCTAGGAGTCTAAACTCTCTAGCGACAAACAAGACAAAATGGAGTGATCTTTCTCTAAATATACCTTTTAAAACATGAAAACTGCAAGTGTTTAGGCTTACCTTATTCCAAAACGCTGTTGTTGTAGTCCGTCCTTGCCGATCCGGATGAGCTCCTCCTTCACATCAATTCCTGCAACCACAAACAATCAAACAATTACCAAGCACTTGCATTTCATATAATAAAACATATATTCAACATGCAGACCAAGGAACACATGAAATAACTCATTAACACAAGCTATTGAGAAAAATAAACCAGTTTGTATTAATAACGAAACAAAGAAACTCTTACAACCTGGCCTTGGTGTTGTGCAAGTTCCTCCCAGGGTCCATCAAGGGTTTTCCTCTACTTTGACAAAGCTCACCCACTTCCAAGTAGAATCAAGCAAAGACAATCTCTCCTCACAAGGTTCTAAATGGGAGTCCTAATTCCTGCAGCATTTACCCAAAGAAAATGTATAGCTCCAACCTCTCCTCCCTCTGGCTCAATGTCTTTATTTATAGTGCTGTAAAGAGGTTATTCAGGTCCACCATCAATGGGATAATCCCCCTCTTTGGGTGGGATAGCTCCCTTATTGATGGGATAAGTTCCTCCTTAATAGGGATACATGAACCAACTGGAGGCGCATCCATTTCATCAAACCGACCTCTAGAAAGTTCTAAAAGTAACCACAAGTAACTTTTTTAAGATGAAACTCGCGCATTTTGCCTTTTACAGAAGGACGCACCTGTCCCTTAACATACAGAGCGTCCAAGGACGCAACTTTTGTGAACATTGTGAGCGTCCCCGCAGGTAAGGCTAGAGAGAACCTGCGACCACAGAGATAAACATTTTTTACAAGACTTTCTCTCTTCTTTGAGTTTGAGATGGATAGCAGAGGCATAAGACTTGCCTAAGAGGGTAGCATGACTGTTGATTTGAGCCATACTAACTGTAAGTAGTCATGGTGACATTTTTTAGTGTAACAGATTGCCCCCTAAAGTGCGAAGCCTGGAATAGATTAGGGTTTTGTAATTCTAGGAAGGGTGAAGCGCTTTATCATTTCAAGGATTGTCTTGTGGATGACCTGGTTGGAACCTGCAATTTTCAACACAAAATACATGTATAAGATTATATCATCACTGAGGTAGGCATTCCCATACTCAGATTCAAAACTTTAACTAATGGACTAAAGGTAGCAAAAGGTTATTCCCAGGTGCCAGGAATTGATTTTGGTGATATTTTTTCTCCTGTTGCCAAGGTAACTTCTATTAGATTACTTTTATCTGTTGCTGCTGCTTTTGATTTTGAGGTAGAACAGATGGATGTGAAGACAGCATTTCTTCACGAGGATTTGGAAGAGGAAATCTACATGAAGCAACCTAAAGGCTTTGCAGTGAAGGGTAAGAAAGAACTGGTATGCAAGTTAAAGAAGTCTCTGTATGGGTTAAAACAGTCACCAAGGATGTGGTATCAGAAATTTGATACATTTATACGGGGACTTGGCTTCACCAGAAGCAAGGCAGATCATTGTGTGTATTTTAAATTAATTGGTGACCGTATTATTTATCTAGTCTTGTATGTGGATGATATGTTGCTGGTTGGAAATGACAAAGAAATTATCCAGGATTTGAAGACCCAATTGTCCTCCAAATTCGACATGAAAGATCTTGGTGCTGCAAACTATATTTTGGGCATGGAAATTAAAAGAGATCGGTCAAAGAGGAAGCTCTGGTTAAACCAGAGGAAGTATGTCGAGACAATACTCCAGAGGTTTAATATGCAGGATAGTAAACCGGTGAAGGTTCCTATTCCTGTAGGTGTGAGGTTATCTGCTGAACAAGTGTCCCAAGACACAAGAAGAGGAAGAGGACATGTCCCGTGTTCCATATGCAAGTGCAGTGGGTAGCCTGATGTATGCAATGGTCTGTACTAGACCAGACATTGCACATGCAGTGGGAGTATTGAGCAGGTTTATGTCAAAACCTGGGAAGGAGCACTGGACAGCAGTGAAGCGGGTTTTCAGGTATTTGCGTGGCACTAGTGATTATGGTTTGTGCTACCAAGGAAGACCAAGATTGGACAGAGTGTTGGATATTCATGGCTTTGTTGATGCAGACTGGGTTAGAGATCTGGATCAGAGAATATCTACAAGTGGGTATGTGTTTAACCTATTTGGAGGTGCAATCAGTTGGATGAGTAAGAAACAATCTGTAGTGGCACTATCAACTATAGAGGCAGAATACATGGCAGCCACTCATGCAAGCAACGAAGCAGTTTGGTTGCAGAGATTGTGTTCAAGTATGGGGTTAGTACAGGGAGCTATAAGAATAGATTGTGACAGCCAAAGTGCAATTTTCTTGGCAAAGAACCCTGCTTATCATTCAAAGACAAAGCACATTGATGTTCAGTATCACTTTGTGAGGGATATGATAGAAGACAGAAAGGTGTTGCTGGTAAAGGTGGACACTTTGAAGAATACTGCAGATGCATTGACAAAATCTGTGAGCTCTGAGAAGTTCTCTTGGTGTAGAGAAGCAATGGGAATCTCAGGGCTGAAAAAATGACTAAGCTCTCCTGTGGCCCCCTGTGGAAAGAAAACAACAAGTGGGAGATTGTTGGGTTGTGTTATATTCTTTCCACGTAGGGGGTTTGAAGGGCACCCGTAACCCCACTTTATGGGGTCAGGGGCAGCGCCCCGGAAAATTTTGGTTTTGGACCATACGTTAGGTTGGGCGGACCCACCTATGGTTTTGTGCATGATTTTCGCACATGTTTTTTGGACGCGATGGTTTTTGGTCCATGGTATTGGACGCGATGGTTTTCGGTCCATGGTATTGGATGCTTCGGCATGTATAAATATGTATTGTAACATTGAAAGGAACATAATGAAAAATCAAGCTGGTAGTCCTGGTTTTGGGATCCAGGGAAAAATCTCTATGCATATGTGTTTTATGGGTTATGCTCTCGCATTGTTTATTTTATTTGTTTAAGATTTCGTATGCAGGTAATTTCTATACAGGGTTCAAACCTACATTTGGTATCAGAGCTTTTTTGGCTTCAAGGGGACGCCTTTGTTGCTGAGGGGTTTCGCTCGGGCCTGTGGTAGACCCGTTGGGTTGTGTTATATTCTTTCCACATAGGGGGTTTGAAGGGCACCCGTAACCCCACTTTATGGGGTCCAGGGCAGCGCCCCGGAAAATTTTGGTTTTGGACCATATGTTAGGTTGGGCGAACCCACAGTATGGACGCAGCCGTCCGAATAGAAGGGATCATGTGTATGGATCCATGGTATGGTCACATCCATCCGAATAAATATGATCATATATATGGACCCACAGTATGGTCCATATATATGATCGTCTATACAGAGGAAAATGTGAAAATTCTGAATCTATACATCAGAAATCCTACAGCAATCACTGGTTTATCATCTCCTACTTGTTTTTACATTCAAAAAGTTATTTAATTATTTAAACACTGATGAAAAACACTATTGCAGACTACACTGACATACATATCATAAATTTAAATATATATGAGACAAACACACAAGGGACATCATTATTTTTGGACAAACGTCCCCATAAAAACCCAATACGGGAAAATCAGTGCAGTAGCTCTGAGGGTTTTCTATTATTAAGCAGTAGTTTTGAATACAATTCTGGGTGCCCTCTCAGTTATCTAGTTATGGAGATAAAATATAATGGTAGAAACCTAAGTGAGATTACCTCACTTCACCCAGAAAAACCTCTCTGATCAGGCAACTGGACTGACTATCCCCAGCTAAAATTGTGTTGCCCCTTCGCATTAGCTGCATGGGCATACGTGTAGCACTCCGAGACTCTGTGTCATCTCTGCGCTATCTACTGGAGCTCTAACATCGGCCTTCTCTTTTGATCCTGCTACTCCCCGACTAAATTCAGACTTCTGCAGGAGGGACCCTCTTTCCCTTGCGCTGGAACTGCATCAAGAAATACGTGGGCCCTCTTGGACCAATTTCAGCCTCCCTTGTTCTGCGCTTCCTCCTCTGGTGTATCTATGCCTCTATCTGTTGATTATTCAGGGTCCCGGAGAAGATCCTCCAACCCTAACTATCCCTTCCCCTCTGCTGCAACTCAGATCACCTGTTCGATTTTCTTAGCAAACCACACCCCAGAAAAATCAAACTAACTGATTAATTTGGTGTATCTCCAACTGACCCTCAAGCCTCCTCTTATACTTATCCTGTTGATGAAGCAACGACAGATATTAAGTCCCTAATCAACGGCTAAGATTAAAATAGACTTGATCTTCATCACTTAGAATTTTCTCACCCATATTCTTATTAATACCCAACAATATTTTTATTTTCCTAAGTTTAGACTTAGGAACCCATTGAAATATTAATTATTTTAATAACCCCTCATCTGGGTGGAATTTCTCCAAATGACTTTTTGGTCTTGGAGATTTCATGTGTTCTAGCCCCTCCACAAAATTTCAGAGCTAGAGCACATTCGATGCTACCCAAAATCAGCAGAAAACATGTGTACAATTATGAATAACTCATAACTCCACACAACCTGGATTTTATCAGACGGAATCCAGCGTCTTGCACTCTGTTTCAAACCGAACAATGTATGAATTCTAACATGTGACTAGATGTGTCGAAGTCGAACATGATAGAAAACCACCTGATTGCTAGTCAATGATGTAAATTATTAACAGGCAAGAGAGAAACCACCAATAATGAGAATGGATCTCAAGGTACAATCATCATAATCCACGAATGTGAATAACGAAGCTGAAGTCAAACACCCGTGGAATCATCCGATCAAGGGTCAATTATGTAAACATGTTTTCGAATGCGAATAACTTGCCATTGATGCATGAAAGCTCTAAGGTACTGGAAGGGAGTCTCTAGATCATCATCCCGAATAATGAGTTGAAGTCGATAGGAATTGATCTGTCGAAGGAGGGCCATAATGTTTCCCACATCATTGACACAAAACATAAGATATCTCAAAATGATATGAGTGATTCAGTATTGTGGTAGAAAGGTCAGACAGTGTATAAGCGGTAAAAAACAGCAAATGAGACTTCTCTTGAACATATTGGCGAAACGACTCCGGAGTTTGGCAACATTTGACTCAAAATAGCATTAGAGTTCATGGTGACAATATAATCAAATGAGAGGAAAAAAAATTTCTCAAAACCGAGGAAGGAAAGTGATGAAGTGAGGATAACCCAAACCCGCACGAGAAACAGATAAGTGTCATGTTCAAGAGCGACATTCTGCCTTTACACAAAATACAGGAGATGTTCACTTTCATTTTTCCCCACTATTTTTAGCGAGCACCTCTTTATTTTTACACAAGCTCGAAGAGGATAGCATATGCTTGTCGTGAAAATTCATCCTTAAGATGAATCCATCCTAGTAAGTTTAACGAGTCCTATTAAGGAGAAACTCGGTCTCATCATGGTGACAAGTCTTGTGGTGTTTAAGTTTTATGAGTCTGACGGAGGGGAAACTCGACATCTTTTTCATGTTTAGAGAGTTTGAAAAAAAACACTCCAAAGGCCTTTTTCGTAAATCGTCTCTTAAATCTGAGAATGTAGAAAACAATATCCAAGAGAACCGGAAAAAGGTTAAACTTATATTGAGTAGACATCTTTTCATTTACTTTTACAATTTTGAAAATACAAGTGCTCGACAATATTTTCATATTTCGAGAGTCAGAAAAGATTTGAAAGATGACTCCGCCTAGAAGAATGAGTAGTATAAAAGGATAGCAACTAGTTCTGGTCATGATGGAACTGCTCAAAACATGTAAGGGTCAAGAGGCTAGCTAATAGGACCACTCATCGCAGATGTTCCTCAAGCAAGGGTAAAACAACCAAGTGAAAGCGTATGATCAGCTAAAGAGATGATGGCGATGGAATGGACAAACCAAGGCTCATATGGAAAAAACATACTGATAAAAATGGAAATCAGAGAGGTAAGATGAAAATGGTTTCATTTTTACATAAGCTTGAAACATAGGAAACTCTATTTGGGTATACTTGAAGATAGTTTCAATATTTCACAAGTTTGAAACATGAGAAAAAACTATGCTTGGATTTGGTTTCATTTTTACACAAGATTGAAACAAAGATAAACTATGCTTGAGATGGGTTTTCATGCCCCCAACATAATGACTCAATTCAAGGTACATGTCCCCAAAATCTATTTCATTCACCTAAGTAGACTACTGGTTACTAACAGGTGGATGGAATGAAGGTTCACTTATGAGATCAAGTGAAAGACTCGACTAAGATTTTACGAGATCTAATCAAAGACTCGAATTGGAAGGGGTTTTGTTTAATTTTTTAATGAGCTTGAAATAGGAAAAGAACCATGCTCATGACACCTTGTTTCATTTCTTAACGAGCTTGACACAAGTAAAATAACTCTACTCATGGGGACCTATTTCATTTTTTAACGAGGTTGACATAGTAAAAGAACTATCCTCATGGTGACCCTTGATCATGGATTATAAGAGACCATGGCTTCCAAGAGGTTCTCATCAGATGGGAGAAAAATACTCTAGAAGGGATACATGTCCAGGGATCCAAATGGAAAATCGGGCTCCCATGCCCCCAATACATGATCTACTACATCACCTACTAGATCATCAGTAGATGTGGGCATGGAACAGGTGCCCATGTAATTAACTTGTGGCAGGGGTGATACCGCTTGCATGTAAGAACCATTTAGGGATGATGGTTGATTGGGAGTTGATTTAGAACCAATGAATGTAAGATGATCAATGATCACAATTCTTCCTTCATGCAGGAAACACATCACATGAAAGAGAGAAGAGACAAGAGCTCCCATGACATAAACATAGTCACGACCAAGGAGTAGATTATAATCTAAAGGGCCTTGAACAAACATCACGTCTATATAGACATTATTTCTTCCCAAAGTAATAGGTAACTTAGGAAGGATCCATAATGGTTGATTTGTTCCTCTGTTAAAATCTAACAGATTATGGGTGACAGGGACAAGCTAAGGAGAACCTAAAGCTTGCCAAGTAGTTGAGGATAGAATGATAACAGATGTGCCCTCGTCTATGACTTTCTGAAATGTGGCAATAAGAATATTCCAATTTAATTTGTCCTTGAATTAAATTGTGAATTAAAATCGAATTTAGTTTTAACAACTACTTGGAAATAATTAATTAAGTTATTTTGACTTAATTAGTTGGAGAAATTCAAGTTAGAAGTCTTTCTGAAGTCATTCAAGAGTGATCCCCTAAATTAAGGAGATAAGATTGAGTTATATTTGAGTTGTAATTAGTTAACTCAGTTTATTGAGTTAAGTCCAGTTAAATTAGTTCCAAACTGATTGAGGAACTAATAGAGAGTTAACAATCAGTTGATGCATGCATGCACTCAACTAGTGTACTCCAGTTAACTAAAGATTCCCTCTTCAGAAACTCATGCATGTCTAATCTAAGAAAGACCCAATTGAGATTAAAGACAAGGACAGTGTACTATCAGTTGAACAAGAATATTCCAATTTAATTTGTCCTTGAATTAAATTGTGAATTAAAATTGAATTCAGTCTTAATAGCTACTTGGAAATAATTAATTAAGTTATTTTGACTTAATTAGTTGGAGAAATTCAAGTTAGAAGTCTTTCTGAAGTCATGCAAGAGTTATCCCTTAAATTAAGGAAATAAGATTGAGTTATATTTGAGTTGTAATTAGTTAACTCAGTTTACTAAGTTAAGTCCAGTTAAATTAGTTCCAAATTGTTTGAGGAACTAATACAGAGTTAACAGTCAGTTGATGCATGCATGCACTCAACTAGTGTACTCCAGTTAACTAAATATTCCCTCATCAGAAACTCATGCATGTCTACTCTAAGAGAGACCTAGTTGAGATTAAAGACAAGGACATTGTACTATCAGTTGCATGCATTTTCTTATAAGGAAAACTCATGCATGAAGTCAAGGTATCATTCCTTGAGGATTGCGCAACTCTGACAGTGTGAGAGATCAGGTGATCGTCCACTTGGTAGATGAGTTTTCCACTTGGTTGAAGGAGAATCATCCCATAGGAACAGCACAAGGAAATAGGAGCTTAGAGGGCAGAGAGGAAGGCTTGAGAGAAGCCAGTATTGCTTGTAAGCATCTGTGAGGATTGTACTGAGAGTTGGCTAGTTGTGACAGCCAAGGCTTTGTATAATTCCTATGTATTTCCACCTTGTATGATAATACAGATAGTGGGGTTTTTAGTTGAGGCTTTCCCCAAAGTATTTTCATGTGTATTGTCCAATTGATTCTTCTTCTTCTGGTTATATTGTTTAGCTCAATATTTAAGCTTCCACAAATTGATAGTAGAAGTAGGTTATAGTATTCTGCTTTGATTTATATTGCATTATCAGGTTAACCTACCAATAGATTTTCTACATAGTATCGGAGCTGGATTTGTAGAAATTTTCTACATGGTAACGGAGCTGTGAACAGTACACTGAGAAGAGAATTCGAAGTTTGAAGTTCAGGGTTGCAGGTGCAAATCGAATTCATATCATACTTCAAGGTTGGCCAATGGCATTCTATGGCTTGAGACTCGAGTATGCCTTGGAAGGTAGCTTGAATTGCATAGCATGGAAAGATAGAATGGAGGTTGTATTAGAAAACAATGGCTTGAAGGAATTCATTGATCAAGAAATCCCAAAGCCAACTTCAACTAATGCACAAGAGTTGGCTGAGTGGAAGAAGTGTGTGGCAAAGGTGAGACAGATCATCCTTGAGGGAGTTCGAGACCATATTGTCTTGAGTCTCCATGGGAAGGATACTCCATTTTCAATGTGGAAGACATTGAAGGACCTCTACCAGAACAGTAGCAACCAGAGGAAATTGGCGCTCAAGGATAAGCTTCAAAAAATCAAGATGGAGAAGGGTAATACTATTTCCACATATCTGAACAAGCTCACCACCTATAAATATGAGCTTGGTAGTGTGGGAATAACTACTGCCGATGATGATATGGTGAGCCTCGCTCTCCTTGGCCTTCCAAAGAGTTGGAATAGCTACCAGGACTCTGTGAATGGAAGGGAGAAACTGTTGGATTGGGAACAACTGTGGTCGGATCTTATGCAGGAGGAGATCAAGAGGAGCACACAAGATGATTCTTCATCCAAGAATGATGATGAAGAAAATTTGGTCTTAGCAAGTAAGGCAAGGAAAGGGAAGGGGAAGGCTTCCCGTTTCAAATCGAATTCTTCTCATGGAGGGAAGAAGGGTGACATGTCTAAAGTAAGATGCTTTAATTTTCACAGGATGGGACATTATGTGACTAATTTCCCATCGAATAAGTCCAAGAAGGGATCCTCGAAAGGATCGGAAAGTGAGTCATTAGCCTCTCAGTTCGAAATGGACTTTACCATCATCGCATGCATGGTGTCATCGATGATGGGTTGTGTCTGGTATCTTGACAATGGAGTCTCATTCCACATGACTGGTGATAAAATTTTATTCAGTACCTTGGATGAGAAAGACCTCAAGATGTGCATAGAGATGGGTGACAAAGGAAGGTATGGTGTTTTAGGAGTGGGCACAGTTGCTTTTCAGAGGGAGCATGCAGCTCCTCTCACCTTGACAGATGTGATGTATGTGCCTGGACTGAAGAAGATCTTGGTATCGGTCGCGATGTTGGAGGACAAAGGCTAAGATGTTGTCTTCAGTAAAGGAAAGGTGTTCCTAACACACATAGCCACAGGTCATATCAAGAGGATAGGGATTCGGGTGAAGAATCTCTATAAACTAGAGGTAGATGATTGTGCAGCATTGAGTACGAAATCAGAATTGGTGCAAATCCAAGACATTGGCGAGTTGTGGCACAAGCGGTTGAGCCATTTGCATCATGGGGCTTTGAAGATAATGCAACAAATATCTACAAGACTTCCCAAAGGTAAACTTGATCAAGTTGACACATGAAAAGGTTGTACCTTGGGAAAGTACACCAAGTCTTCCTTTCATGATCGAGACAGTCGAGCAAAGGCTATCCTAGAGCGAGTTCATATTTTTGTGTGTGGACCATTATCGACGGCATCCACAATGAAGCAAAGGTATTATGTGATTTTCATTGATGATTATTCTCATAAATGCTGGATTTATTTCATGCAGAAGAAGGACCAAACCTTCACAAAGTTTTGTGAGTTCAAAGCTTTGGTCAAGAAAGAGTCAAGGAAGAATATCAAGGCCTTGAGAAGCAACAATGGTGGAGAATATGTCTCTCAATATTTTAAGGACTTTTGTGCAGCGGAAGGAATTAAACGAGAGTTGAAGGCACCTCCTAACCCACAACAGAATGGGGTGGCCGAAAGGAAGAACAAAACTATTATAGGGGCATCACGGGCAATGTTGCATGACCAAGGCCTACCACTTCACTTGTCGGCTGAGGCATGCAACACAGTGGTCTATTTGTAGAATAGAAGCCTGCATCGCATACTTGGGATGAAGACACCAAAGGAAGCTTTCTCTGGTAAGAGACCAGATGTGGGTTACTTTAGGATCTTTGGCTCATCAGTATATTGTCGTGGGACAAAGGATGCATGGAAGAAGCTTGAGCTGATAGCAGAGTTGGGGATACTTGTGGGGTACACTGATACACCTCATAACTATCGGGTGTACTTGCCTACCAGTCGGAGGACAGTGGTTTTCAAAGATCTCAAGTTTGATGAGTAGAAGGCCATGCGAGTATCCCTTGAGAGGGAGCTCCAACTATAGGCTATGGAGGAACTATTTGTTCTTAAGGAAAAGGAGCCTCAGGCTGATGCGGAGCAGCCACATGTAGAGGTTCTAGGAGTGGAGATATCCACTCAAGTAGAGTCTTCTAGAGATGGACGGAAGCGCACAAGAGAAGCTGACAGATTGTTGGAGGATGCGAGAGAGAATGTGGGAGCACCATCTTCTCAACGCAGATAGAGGAGGTCACTTGAGAGATACATTGGATACATGTCCCTTGCTAGGGAATGTGTTGAGACCAAGCCATCTTCCTTTGAGGAAGCAGTGCAGCAGTAGATTTGGGTTGATGCTATGGTGGAGGAGTATGACTCCATAGTTCATAATAGTGTTTGGGACGTGGTTCCGAGACTAGAGAACAAGTCAGTTATGAGTTCCCGTTGGCTTTACAAGGTAAAGCAAGTTGTTGATGGTAGTGTGGAGAAGCATAAGGGAAGATTTGTTGCCTATGGTTTTTCACAAGTCGAGGGGATTGACTATGATGTGACTTTTGCTCCTGTCGCAAGGTACTTCTCTATCAGATCTATGTTGGCACTATCAGCACAGATGGGTTGGAAGATCCATCAGATGGATGTGAAGACTGCATTCCTCAATGGCGAGATTAAGAAGAGGTGTACATAGATCAGCCAGAAGGTTTTGAGACCTTCGATCATGAGTCGCATGTGTGCCGACTCAAGAGAGCATTGTACGGGCTGAAGCAAGCACCTTATGCTTGGTACACCAGGATAGACAACTACTTCACCAGGTTGGGCTTCACAAAGAGTGAAGTGGATGCAAACCTGTATAGCATCATGGTGAAAGGTAAGTTGTTGATTATCATACTTTATGTTGATGATCTCATATTGAATGGTGATGATCAGTTGATCATGTCTTGCAAGGAGGACCTTGCAAGAGAATTCGAGATGAAAGACATGGGTCTCATGCATTACTTCCTTGGCATGGAAGTGTGGCAGAATGATGGGGAGTTGTTTGTGTCTTAGGGCAAGTATGCTAACAAGATACTCAAGAGATTCCACATGGAGAAGTGCAAGCCCATGCAGACTCCTCTAGCAGGTAACAGGAGGTAGGAGGATGCTACTTTGAGAGAAGTCATAGAGGCTATTGTGTACAGGCAGCTTGTGGGTTCATTGATGTACTTATTGAACACATGACCAGATTTGTGTTATGCGGTAAACCAGCTGAGTCAAGTGATGGTTCAGCCTACCAAGATGTTTTGGAATGCGGCAAAGCATGTATTGAGATACCTCAGAGGCACATCTCAGTATGGACTATGGTACAAACGAACAGAGGGCGTGAAGCTACAGGGCTTCACTGACGTAGATTGGGCAAGGAGTCCATCAGATCAGAACAACACATTAGGAGGAATTTTCAACCTTGGGTCCGTGGAAGTTTCTTGGTACAACAGGAAACAGAGGTTAGTTGCACTCAGCTCCACAGAAGAATAATACATGGCTGCAAGTCAGGCAGCATGTGAGGCCATCTGGATGCGGAAAATCCTAGTTGGTTTGTTTGATCAGAGGATGGATCCAACTGTGATCTATTGTGATAATCAAAGTTGTATCAAACTCTCTGAGAATCCAGTATTCATGATAGGTGCAAGCACATTGACATCTGGTATCATCATCTCAAAAAATGTGTAGCGAGGAGGATCATGTTGCTACAATATATTTCGACAGAGGATCAAGATGTTGACATTTTGACAAAGGCATTGTCAAAGTGTAAATTCGAGTTCCATAGGGACAGGATCGGGGTGGAAGATAATCCCTTTCTTGTTGAGAGGGAGTGTTGAAATGTGGCAACAAGAATATTCCAATTTAATTTGTCCTTGAATTAAATTGTGAATTAAAATCGAATTTAGTCTTAACAGCTACTTGGAAATAATTAATTAAGTTATTTTGACTTAATTAGTTGGAGAAATTCAAGTTAGAAGTATTTTTGAAGTCATGCAAGATTTATCCCTTAAATTAAGGAGATGAGATTGAGTTATATTTGAGTTGTAATCAGTTAACTCAGTTTACTAAGTTAAGTCTAGTTAAATTAGTTCCAAACTATTTAAGGAACTAATAGAGAGTTAACAGTCAGTTGATGCATGCATGCACTCAACTAGTGTACTCTAGTTAACTGAAGATTCCCTCATCAGAAACTCATGCATTTCTACTATGAGAAATACCCAGTTGAGATTAAAGACAAGGACAATGTACTATTAGTTGCATTTGTTTTCTTATAAAGAAAACTCATGCATGCAGTCAAGGTATCATTCCTTGAGGATTGTGCAGTTTTGACAGTGTGTGATATAAGGTGATCATCCACTTGGTAGATGAGTTTTCCACTTGGTTGAAGGAGAATCATCCTAGAGGAACAGCGCAAGGAAATAAGAGCTTGGATGGCAGAGAGGAAGGCTTGAGAGAAGCCAGGATTGCCTATGAGAATCTATGAGGATTGTACTGAGAGTTGGCTAGCTGTGAGAGCTAAGGCTTTGTATAATTCCTATGTATTTCCACCTTGTATGATAATACAAATAGTGGGGTTTTTAGCTGAGGTTTTCCCCAAAGTATTTTCATGTGTATTGTGTGATTGATTCTTCTTCTTCTGGTTATATTGTTAAGCTCGATATTTAAGCTTATGCAAATTGATTTTAGAAGTAGGTTATAGTATTCTGCTTTGATTTATATTGCATTATCGGGTTAACTTTCCAACAGATTTTCTACATGACTGTGCTTGTTACAACCATATTGTAAGCCTATATTGTAATCTGGAAAGGCCCATAAGACGAAAGACGATATCTTGCCATTCGACGCAAATCAAAAGAAGTGACTAAACTACTCAGAGGGGGCATCGTAGGAACGTGAGAGTTTCCCTCTTGCGCTATGGGAACAGGAGAACTACTCTCATGCACCTCAGGAAACCAAAAGAACCTGAGTAGTACGAGGTTCACTCTCTACCGGAAAGGTACAATTAACTGAAGGTGGAGCCAATTCTAGCATTTTCTCAACCAATGGGTGATCGAGAATGGACTCACAAGACTTACTTTCAAAGAGAACAGGGTTGACCAAAGATGGCTTCTTATCAATCACTTGATCAACTAGCAAAGGATCAAGGGAAAGCTTCTGATAACCAACAGGAAGACAAGGCCGGGAAGCTGTAAGATTTTCCAACTCTTTGGAAGCCTCATCCAGAAGAGGACAAAGTTGAATGGGATGATTACCTTCACACAACTTACAAGGAAATTTGACTTTTCCCTTTTTCCCATGGACCTTATTATTACTAGTTGAAGTTTTATCACCAGTGTGATCTCCAGAGGCTGATGACAAAGGTTGATGTGGACCACACTTCTAAGACCTTGGGAATACCAGGATAATTTTGAAGAAGCTGGTCACCCTTACATAACATTCAAGGGAATTTCACTTTCCAGGGATGATTGGAATATTTTTCTTCATCAGTTGCATCCATAGAAATGGCTGCTTAGTTGCCCCCTTGCTTATTTTTCTTCTTCTTCTTCAACCTCTTCTTCTTCTTCTTAGCTTCCTAGTTACTAGAATATAGACTTTCACCAGGCGAAGAGGAAGAACGGGGTGAAGAAAGAGATAAAGAAGGTTAGGGGCCAATTTTAGGATCAACATGGGGTTGATGTTGTTAAGGTGGAGGATAACTCAGTTGAAAAGCAGTTTGGACACTTGGAATCACCGAGGTCGAAAATAACCAAACTATCATACCAATGGTCAATCCAGGAAGGGACAACATTGCCATTAAGGGAGCACCAATATTTCCAGAAGAAGGAAAAGGACTAGGATTCCTGTCAGAGGGGTTTCCTTGACTGGTAGAGTCAAGAAATGTTGCCATCAGTATCAACCTAATATCTACTAAGTATTTCCACAGGAAGGATGTTCTGCAATCAATTAATTTTAGAAATTAACAAAAAATAAATAAAAAATGGGTAACTAGGCAAAAGGGTTTACCAAGTATCCGTGAACTGCAATATACACCTTAGCCAAGACCAAGGACATAATGTTCGTCAACCAATCTCCCCGAATGTTGTGTTAGGTGTATCATGTTTACAAGGTGGCTAAATCGTTTACCTATGGCTAAAGGATAGCAACCTAGTGGGGTCTCCCAATATATACACGACGGTACGAGGAGCACAAGTTTGTGTTAGTGTTGTCTATTGCATAACCATTCGATGAGAGCATTCACATATGCTTTCCATATGTGGAATGTCTCCGATATACTCGACAGTACTAGAGAACGATCCTATATACTTTCGTACGTGGAACGAGATTTCACCCTCGTGATACAATGCATGCAGTTAACAACAACTGCTAGGTTTATAGACGTCATAACACGTCTCTAGCCTAACTTTTCTTTCCAAATGCAATATTCAAAAGAAAAAACAATCTTCACTATCTTATATGCAATCTATCAAAAGTAAAATGATGTTTACTTCACTAATATGCACTTTATATAAATGATGTTCTCTTTGATTTTCAGATGCTCTAATGTAATCAAAGCTTTAATTAAAACAAAAAAAAATGAGATTTTGATTCAAATGCTTCTGATGCAAACGATGAGCCAATCAAAGAAACACCAACTCAAATCCAAAAGCACTTAAATGAAAATTTCTTTCACTTTTCTCTTTTGAATGAATAAACAATGCACTCTTTTTAGCTTATATCGAGCAATGTAATCTATGTTTGATAAATAAAAAAGATAATTTTTCAAGTGCAAGATGACCTAATCCAATAAATAAAAAAAACCTTTGCAAAAGACAAGACAAAACTAATGCAAATTGACATTTTAAATGATTTTAACAAATAATCAAATCTAATCGATCAACAAACTACAAACTCAGTGACACTTACAAGCGGTAAGTGACAATAAAATGACCTAAAGACCCTAGAATCAATCCAATTTCACTCCAAACACTTGAAAGCTAAAAAGACAAGAATTCACTAATCAAATAAGATAATTAGACAAAACACCAATATGTCCAATTGCAATGGATAATAAAAAGAACCTCAGGGGCTAAGACACACTGGATTTTGACAAAGAAACCCTAATTTTCACCAATCTCTGAGATCAATGTGGTTGTAATGGCCAAACTCATGCTGAACTGGGGTTCAACATGACTATTTTAAAGGAAAGCACACTGGCAGTGCGACTGTCTAAATAAAAAAAATGCTTTAGGCGAGGAATAAGGAAAAAAACAAAAAATATTTCAACAAACACTCTAGACTCAACACTCTAAGGTAGTAATCAATGGCTATAAAGACCTACGCGGGCTCAAACTAACTGAGAACTCAATGGTCGATCAATCTGATCAAGAGATCAGATCGAAAATGAGATTGAAGACGTTATAATCTCCCTAGTGGAGTCAACATTCTATTGTGAAGGTAAATCCCCTCTGCGGGCAAAGGTGATCTCTCTAGCCCAATAAATGGGTTTAGCAACAACCTAAACAAACTAACATACACTTTCCTAGCTTATGTTTAACAAATGCAGAGAGAGAGTGACCTACCTCACTCTGATGTTAATCACTCAATCCTTTGGATAGACTTTGATTCCTTCATTTCCAGGCTCACTCCTTACTTGTTCTTCACATTCGAGTACCTGAAAGAAAGATCAAAGATATACAAGGTACAAGAGCATATATGGCATATATCAAACATAAACTACTTAATAGATCAAGGAGTATTAAGTTAAAAGCATAAACGTTTACACAATTATGGAAAGTGAATATCATATGTATATATTAATAAGATAAAAAAGGAAGCATACAACCTATGCCTTGATGTTGGAGACCTCCTTTTGGTGGATGTCCAATTCCAAGCAAAGACTCTTCAAGCACTCCTTCTCCAAGTTAGAATGGGCAACATTTAGGTATAATCTTAGTATAGGAAAGCAAGAAATCAATGACCAACCATTTGGGGATGGAAGGGAGTTGATTTACAAGAAGGGAGAGGGAGTTAGGGATCCACAAAAGAGGGAGGAAGGTCCAAATCTCAGGGGGAAGGCCCATAATTATTAGATAAAGAGCTCCAAATGGGAGGGCTCTACCATATCTACAACAACCAATATCTAGCTCGTTGTTTGAAATTTCTAGCATACGAAGCTTCTCCCCCATTTTTGGAAAACCTGCCAGAAGATTTTCAGCGCGGGTTTTCATATCAAAACCTGTGCTGGCAGTGCTAGGGTAAAGCAGTGCAACCTTCCATCAGCACAGGCAGATAGTGGAGCAAAGAGCATTGACCCTAAAATTTAGGGTTTTAGGTAACCTTCTTCAGAATTGACTCTTGGCAATTTTCCTTTGGTTTTTCAGGGATGTTTTTTTCTATGTATCATGATGGATGTACTTCACAGTTGTCAGCATTTTGGCACTTCGGGATATGGAACAGGAAGCGAATAGGAGGTTTGAAAAAATATTATGTAACATGAACATGTACTAATGTACCTTCCTTAACAAGATATGCTAATGAAGGACCCCATTAGGTGGTCCCGGCCTCTAAGGGAGTGACAAGTCCATGGTACATCCATCAATTGGTATGTGTTACGTGAAAATAGTGATGGAACAGAGTGGGGTCAAGAAAGAAGGCTCCAGGCCACATGCCATGGTACAAGGGTAGCTATGATGAGTGAGGACCACACATTGGGTATATGAATATATGAGGGAGAAATATTTGTACATGAGATACTATGACCTTTATTTTTCCACCCTTCTTCACATTCCTTTTACCTTTTATTGATTTTTATTCATTTTACTGCTTGGGGCTCAAGGGGATGAGAGAATCATGTGTAAAATATAGCAGTGAATACCCCCTTAAGGTGGGACAGTTCATCGCCAACCAAAATTTGGGACAATCATGGGTTCCTTAATGATGCAAGGAGCACTCATAGGGCCCTAGGAACTAGGGTGATGGCTATAACGATATGGTAGAGATCATGTTTATATTTTACCCACACACAAAATTATATTGTCCCTACCATACTTTGTATTTTGTGGTACATTTCTCGTTGTATGTGGCCATATTATGCTTTTATCTTTCTTTTTAGTTGCATCAACCTCTAGAGCATCATTTTAGGCCTAATACAAGGCGCGGACAAGGGGAATGGGAGGATAACTTTTTGTGGACCCTGTTACCCACCCTTTTGTGGGTGATATCCCTTGGACAATTTTTTTCTCCAAGATGGTCCTCAGCCGATAGACACCAACTAGCTCGTTATGCTATTTCTCTGCCACTTGAGCCAACCATGTGGTCCCTCGCCCATTTTTCATGATCTTATCTTTGAAGGTGGGCCTCCTAAACCTAAAGGTATGCCTTGTCATTTGGTAATTGAGTATTGTAGTTTACTTATCCTATAAACTTTTGGGCATGGATTAATGGGGGAATTCGACATAAAGAGTGGGCTAGGTATGTGCTCTTGTCTCCTAGACCTCTTTTGGATGTTACCCTTGGACCCTAGTCCCATGGGGTATCTTTTACTTACATTTGGGCTTTAGGGATGGTACTACATGGCAAACCATGATTTTGGCCATACAGTCCTGCTCCCTCATCCACATATATCACTCCCCTTTCTCTCATTATAACCCCATTTATAATTCCTCCCACCTAGGTCCACATTCATCCACTGGGGCCATATATGGTTAACCTTTGCCTCCCCTCGTCCACACCTTAGTTTGGGCCTGGAATGATGCATCAGAAGTTGATGTAGCTAAAAAGAAAAGAAAAAACATAATTAGCTACATTCAATAGGAAAATATACCACAAAATGCAAAAGATGGTCGAGACAGACACATTTAGCACGTGGGTAAAATCCAATGCACAAGCTCTACCCAAATATCATGGCCATCACCCTGGTTACTATATGCCCAATATGAGCCTCCTTTATCATTCAAGAACCCATGATTGTCCCAACCCCTAGTGGTCGACGAATCGCCCCACCTCAAAGGGGGTATCCACTGCTATAGTTTACACATCATGCTCTTATCTTCGAGCCCCAAGCAGTTAATCAAAGATAAATCATAAAAGGAAAAAGACATATGAAGAAGGGTGGAAAAATCAAGTTTGGGGTAACTCATGTACCACGATTGCTTCCTCATATACATTATATACCCAAGTGTGGGATTCCTTTTATTAGTTACCCTTGTACTTTGGCATGTTACCCGGGATTTCCCCCTTCATCCCCTACTCCATTCCATCACTTTATCACATGCCACCACCATTTGAAGGATGTACCTTGGACATACCATCCCCTTTAAAAGTAGAAACCACCTAATAGGATACTTTTATAGCCCCCCTTGGAGCTTGGAGACATTAGCACATGCCAAAGCCCACTATGGAAGGGCATGCCATTATGAAGTTCCCACTTTTTGTCCGTGGTTTCTAAACTCATTAAATTGATTTCGTTGATGACTTGTTGTACTAGAAGGTGAGGGGATGCATTGGATCTTATGTAGGATTGCAGATGGTCTCCATTTTGTGTTTGGTCTCCCTATACGGGGTCCTAACCCTCCAAAGGGCTACATTGGCATATGTACGGTGTGTGTACAGAGCCATGGGCCTCCACAATAGTAGACAACATTCCATGGATCCCCAGAGATACTCAAAGATTATTCGAGATTCACCTATTAGACAAGGAAGATGCACGTGTTCCACTATGCCTAGTCAACCCCACAGTTATATTGTACACTTGGAAGATGACCCAGGACCTATATGCTGATGTGGCATCACTTAAACCATCATTCGAGCCCTCTCATATTGTCTATAGGAATCTTCAATCTATTTGGAGACCCAAGAGGACACTTGTGTGCCCTCACACCCATAGAGAGCACTACAGGTTCATTATTTGGAGAACAAGGGGCCAACCCCTTTTCGACTTCTTTTGGGAGTCCTCTTTCACATTATGGCACCTATGGACTTCATTAGACCTCCTCTAAGGCCCAACGACATGCATTATTGATCATTCGACCTCTTGGGAGGCTTACTCTTTTGATTTTGAGTTAGTTTGGTGGGCTTGTCACTAAAAGATTGTTATTTTGCACATTATTTTATTTTAGGGGTTCTATTAGGCCTCATTAGGAAAATCGAATTCATTTAGACATGTATAAATACAAGTGAGATGATTTCATTTCATCATCATCACTTGGAGATTGGATCATATCTTCTTGTGAGATTTTCGTTATCTTTTGAGGAAGCGATTTTTGGGACGAATGGATGAATTTTGATGTTTGGATAACTTTCTTTGTCTTGGAGCTTTTATGATTGGCATATATTGGTGATTGGATATATTCTTCTTACATGTAAGTAATTTTTTAATTCTATTCTTGTTATTTATTTTGTTTCATTCACGATGTTGGGATTTTCGTTATTCTTGGGTTAATTTGTTGCTTTTCTTGGAACGAAATTGTGGAAATTGCATCTCTAAATATCGTTGTATCATGCATGGGCCATGTTTGCATGAATGAATGTTCCTAGAGACTTCCTCATTGAATTTTCCTTGAAAATACATCAAATATTGTTCAACGAAGTATAAATAACCTTGAATGTGCTTCCATTAAGCCCTAGAGCCTCACGAAGTTGTTTTTTAGGCCTCCTTGACAACTGAAAATCAATCTAAGCCTTGAATCTGTTGATTTATGTTGCATCAGATGTCATCTTGCCTCAATATTTTGCAGAGAGGCTAAGATGCATGCATTATCTAATACCAAAAAATTGTTTGGGAAAATTCCACTTAGAAATGGTTTAATTAAAATTATTAACTTTTTAAAATGATTTCCTAAGTCTAAACTTAAGAAATCTAGTTAATTAAAGGGTATTAATTAAATTAGGTGTGAATCTTCTAGAAGAAGACGAGGACCAAATCCTATTTAATCTTAGACCTTGATTATGTTTTAATCTTGTCCGTTGGACTCTAACGAGAGATTATAAGGAGTTTGATGGACACTTCGAGAACACATCGAGTGAGAGATCAAAGATTGAATTTCTCAAGAGTAGCAACGTTGTGTTGCGGGAGTGAGATCGAGTGATCTTCTTGTAGTGAGCGGAACGGATAGTAGTATGGAGGAGAGTTTTCCATATCCAAACAGTGCAAAGTAGAGAAGGCTTAGAGAAGTTCAGAGAGGTAGCACAGAGCTTCAGAGGGAGTTTGAAATCTAGCTGGGAGAGCTGAGATCCAGTGCCATAAGATGGGGTGTGAGACTAGAGGGCCAGAGAGTCGATTTTCCAGATAGCAAGAGATCAACAAAGGAGGTGACGCAGATCCCAATAGTTATGACATAGAGCTACGTAGGACTGATGCAAAAGTTACGCAGAGGCAGCGTGGGGCTAGCTAACCAGCCCTTGATCAGTGTCAGATCTCTGGGATCAGTGTCAAATCTCTCCAATCAGTGTCATATTTTTCTCACTAACTTTTTTCTAGTTATTCTTTGTATCAGATAGCCAGTTTGGGCATCCAATGATTTGTACTCAAATTTTCTACTGCATAATAATTAAAACCCTCAGCTACTACACCAGTTTTCCCACATTGGGTTTTTCCAGGGACATAGTCCAAAAACAACTGTGTAGATGTGTATGATGTCTATTTCTCCCTAGTGTTGTATTTAGTTTCTGCAATATTTATTTTTGTAGGTTGTAGTGTATGTATTTCGATATTTGTTGTAGATAATTGCAATTAATTTGTTCAAGTAACTAACAAATAGAAGAAATATCATCAGTTTGTTGTAGTAGAAATCGGGTAACTGATATTTCACATGGTATCAGAGCATAAATCATGAGCATAAGTGTTGTTGGGAAAAGTATCTATTCAGAACGCCCCTATCCCACTCTAAGGTGTGATAGTGCCTTAGCAACAAACAAGGAAAACTACTTGAGTATTCTTCTTTATGAGATGTAAATGAGGAGAAAGGATGTAACTAACCTGTGTCTTTCGCTAGTTTGTTGATCCAATCGCCCCTCTCTTCAATAGCTCCCAGCTCCCTGCTCCCTTACCAGTCCAGCTTCACCGAATTCCTGCAAGATCACAAGAGAGAGAAACTACACAAAGATATAGATATACATTCATAAAAAGCTCAGGATCATATTAAGCTAAACATGCAAATATAACAAAACATCATTGATACACAGCATGTAGGAGAAACTCAAATAGTTTATTGATATGATAATAAAGTCCAAGAGGAGATACAACCAAGTGAGTCCCGATCCAGCATCTACCTCCCAGCAAAGGAATCCCTTCCTCTCCTCCAACAAAGCATAAATCACCCAATGTACTAATCTCAATCTCAAACCAACAGCATTTCTCTGCAAAGTACAAAATTCCAGCCTCTGGATCTCTGGGATGATGGATCCATATATAGATGTAAGCAGAGAGGATGAGTCAGCTTATGTTTTGACTTGTGGCTTCTCTCTGTCAGTTCTTGCTTCCACTTGGAGACTGAGAGCCTCTTACTCATCACTTGGTCGAATTCAGTGAGGCAAGTGTCATTGGAGAAGATTCTGGAAGCTTCCATGGTCTTTCCACCTCGTTGAATGACTCTGCCACTTGTCATTTCCCGCTCGTGCATTCAAGTGCATTGCAACGCACCTAGCCAGTGTATTTGGGTGCTTTGCAACGTAGGCAGCTAGTGGAGCTTCTGAATTGATCCTGATTTGACTAGTTCTAAGTGGTTTTTGGTGGAGAACTTCTGGGAGAAGCTGTCATTGGTTGACCTTGTTCCTTTAGGGGCAGGAACAACACTTTTAGGGACTTTGGATCCCTTGGATTATGGACATTTCATGCTCAAAGTTGTAAGGCACAAAAATGTCTATAACAGTTGCCCCCTAAAGTATGAGGCCGTTTATCGGGTGAAATGCTTTATTAGGAGGATCCGAAGTTCATTCAAATGTTGGGAGGAGACCTGTAATAAGATACAATACAATACATTATTTTTCATACTGTTTTCATGATCTAGTTGAGGCGGGCATTCCCATGCTCAGCTTTATAAATTCATTTTTATGTACATAGGACAGACAATCGTCTGATGGTAGACTGATGATTCTAATGAAATCATCATCCCTTTGGTAGGATGATCATCTGTTCTGCAATGCTGTACATGTCAATGTCTTTATTTTTCCCGAATATATATCGCAGCCCAGATGGATGAAACTAGATCCGGGGTCTTCAATCTCGTCCGATCTTCACTCGAAGTACAAGTCGATCCATGTGAGAAATGTTTTGAAGTCGAACATGGAAAGACATCGCTTGATTACCAGTCAATGATGTAAACTGTTAACAAGCGCGAGAGGAATCACCGATAATGATAATGACCCTCAAGGTAATGCAATACAATTCACGTGGTGTGAATAAAGGACTTGGCGTCGAACACCACGCAAAATATTCCGGTCGAAGGTCATTGATGTATACCTGTCGCCGGAAGTGAGAAACTTGCCATTGAGGCATGCAAGCTTCAAAGTACTAAAGGGGGTGTTCCTAGATCAACTTCTTGGATAATGAGCTGATGTCGACAAGAAGCGATCCGTCAAAGGAGGGCCTTGATGAATCCCACATCAATGACACGGAACGGAGCAAATGATTTTGATGGAGGTGAAAACGATCTGATGATATATGGTTCAGGGTGGCTGTCATGAAAGAATGAAGTATAATGTATGGTAGTGGATGGGACACGGTTGACTTCTCTGGATGACTTCTCTTGAACATATCGGCGACACTTATATGATGGATTGGTAGCATTTACCCCAAAGGTGGATGGTATGGCGAGACCATTGTGATGTGATCGGTGAATGAAACAACCCAACCCGACTCAGGCACGGAGTGGAAGTGTCATGTTCAAGAGCGACTTGCTACCAATAAAGGTTCTTTGAGTTTCTTCCCAATTTTTCCCCAGTCATTGCTGACCAGTACCTCTTTATTTTTGTCAAGCTTGAGGAGGATAACATATGCTTGTTCTATAATTTGCCCTTCGGGCAAGCCCATCGCTATGTTTTAACGAGCCTAGCGATAGTGAAACTCGTTCTCGTCTAAAGACAAGTTTGTCGCTATTAATCTTTTTAACGAGTCTAACGACAAAGATAACTCGGTCCTTTTCATTTTTAGAGAGTCTGAAAAGACACGTAAAGTTAACTCCGAAAGTCCTTTTTCGTCATCTAATCCCTTAGGTCCGAAAAAGTATAAAACAATACAGAAGGGATGAATTTTCGATAGTTTTAACGAGCCGAACAAAACAAGTGCTCGATCTTTTTGTGCAATAATCCCTCAGGTCCAAAAAGATTAAAATCTAGAGGAGGGATAGCTCTTCCTGTCCCTTTAACGAGCTGGAAGGCCAAAACTCGGCAATCTTTTCATATTTTACGAGTCAAATGAAAAGAGCTTAAAGAAGACTCGTCTTTTGAGGAACGAGTGATAAAATGGGTAGCAGCTGATTCCAGGTAAGGGTTGGAATTTTCCAAGCACGGCAGTGTCACAAGGATGGCTAGTGAAATCACTCTTCGCAGCTGTTCCTCAAAATGGGTAAACAATCATATGGAGGTGAATGATCGGCCAATGGAAAAGTGGAGGTGACGGTGCAAACACGACCAAGGCTTTAATGGCTGATAATGTTACATTCACGGTGGTTATTTACCGGAGGATAGTTCATTTTTTAACGAGCTTAAACGCGGGTTGAAACACTTGCTCGATCTTATGTTTATTTTTTAACGAGCATGAACTATGTGCTAAAACTGCTCGATAACATGGTCTTGTTTTGATTTTTACCATAAATAGCTTTACTTTTTCAAAGATAGTACTGTTCTTTCAATTGCTTCATCAAACTAGTTAGAAATGAACAACATTTGCTTGAAAATGAGATTAAAACGCTAATATTTTACTTTGAACTACGTAAAAAGCAATTTAAAAAGTGTTTTTACCTCTCATTTTACCATTTCATTTGAACTTGGTTTGTTGGAGCTTTGGAGGTGCCTCTTCCCCTTTGATTTTCATCAGCTAATTTCGGGAGATTCTGTGGACGATTCTCGGCGCCGTCTGGACCAGGTAGGAGCTAAACCTGAGCTCTTTCATTTCATGGTTTCTTTTCTGCATTTTGTGCTTCAGTTCCTGCTTTTCTGAGCCCCTGGGGTTTGATGGGAGCGTTCCGCCATCAACACACCCTAGGCATGTCAAAACCTGCGCTGATTGTGGGTCATCATGAAGGTGACTTGACATTCAACGCACCCATAACACCTGTGTAGGTGCGTTGGGCACAGAAAGGAAAGATGTAGCACAATTTTTAATGAAACTTTTCCCTGTTTCTCATCAAAATTAGGATTTAATCTCCTCTCTTGTTTGTTTTTGT
This sequence comes from Pinus tabuliformis, assembly GCA_031772625.1. Classification (NCBI taxonomy): domain Eukaryota; kingdom Viridiplantae; phylum Streptophyta; class Pinopsida; order Pinales; family Pinaceae; genus Pinus; species Pinus tabuliformis. The sequence goes on from CM062806.1 coordinate 119,671,843, forward strand.
AGAGATATTGGAGCAAAATGACCCTTACATGGCGAGAACGAGAACATGAAGAAGAGGACATGATTGCCCTACATGATCCTGTTACAGTGAACGCGCTGCGGAACTGTGGTTTGCTGAAGTTCTTCCGCATCTCTAGCAAGAGACAGCAGATCAACCTACTGCAGTATTTGCTCGATGTTTGGGATCCTATCAACCAAGTTTTCTAGATTAGGGGCAAATCCATCCCCTTTACTGCAGTAGACATTTACTTCTTGATTGGCTTGTCGCGGCGGGGTGCCCCCATTTCTTTGTCAGGTTCGGCCCGAGGGAGTGACTCTGTGAGAGATTATGTCTGCCAGTATTGCAGGGAAGGATCTCAGCCGAGTAAAGACGGCAAGATCATCATCCGAGACGTCGCTGACAGGTCCCTCAGGTCTATCCTGTTCACTTTTGGTAGGATGGTCGGGAGTGCATCTCTTCATGTAGCCAACAGGTCCTATATGCAGCATGCCTTGGAATGCCTCCAACCGAAAATATTCAACTGGTGTGATGCAGTACTTCTTGTGATGAAGAGTCAGTTGACCAACATAAAGGACGGGAGGCTGAATAACTTTGGGTTCGGTTCTATTTTGACCGCCTTTGCCTTGGAGAAGATACCACTGATGCAGCCGCAGTACATTGCACTCGACATACCTCCTCCTACTGAACCACGTATGCAGAGATGGGTTGACCATATGTCTAGGCATGCTGGTCAGTCTCAGATTTCGTTTTCCGATACCTTCTTCAGGTGGTTTGATCGGCAGGAGATGGCTTATGCCGAGTATCCATATGCTGGCATGGATTTCCGGGGTGATCCGGATTTAGTACTACCGGATGGCGAGCAGTGGGGCGCTATTGGTAAAATCTTTGACCATATCACTGTTTACTGTTTTTATTTATAATGTCCTCGTGCTTTATTCTATCAAGACTTTTAATCAAACTCTTGTGTTCATGCAGATGTTGGTCCTGTTCGTCCAGTAGTCCGTTTGAGAGTGCCAGCCGCTGCCCCAGCAGGAGAGGCTGCCGGGAGGGTTATCCTTCGTGACCTTGATGTGGCCGAGACTCTCACAGCTGTGCAGGAGCAGGTTGAGAGCCTTACTCTCGGTATTCCCGATGTGAGGATCGATGAGCTACCTTTGCAGTTACAGTGACATACTACTGGTGTGCCTAGACGATGGACTCGTCTCTTACGCATGATTGCACGGGCTGTGACTTGTTATCACGAGCATCATTAGACTAGGGTGCCCCCTAGCATTTTGAGTTTTTGGGTCATGTGACCGATTTTGTCTTGGTTACAGAACATTATATGTAAACCATAAACAGCTATATATATATATATATATTTTGATTTTCGGGTTTTATTCTAGTTGAGCTATATGATCCACATGTAAAACATTGATGATGTTTCTTTTTATAAATGTCGCAAATGTCTATCTAACACATAGTTTGCTAATGACTCGGTTAATGTGTTTAAGTTTCTGGAAATATGTTGGTATTGAATAAAATCAAATTGTCTTTCCAAAATCTTAACCCTTAGGAACATGCGATAAATAGCTGGGTTTCGGATGGAGTATATACCATTGAGTTGTAGTATTACAAGTTGTGAGTCTAGCCTGACGATTAGTCGGCGTATACCATGGGTGATGACATCAGAGAGAAGTTCTATCAACGCGCTATACTCAGCGATGTTATTCGTTGATTGACCGATACATACACCTCTGAAACTTACTAACTCGCCGCTTGGATCAAAAATGGCCCAGGCTGCGGAGGACGGTTTCCGCGAACTACGACTCGCTCCGTCGGCGTATCCAACACATGTCTCCAAAAGGTTTGACATCTGCAATAAATGTAAAAAGGTGGATTACTCAACCAAAACGAACACTTTAGCGAAAACAAAATACAACAAAAGCATATTGGTTACTATTTAAGCATAGTAACGCTTGAGGTACAACCCATTACGAGGTTGCGCCAGTGGAATTCCGTCATAATCCATTAACTCGTAGGCTCCTTTTGCTAACACTCGTTTAACAATATAGGGGCCCATTCATAAAGAATTAAATTTACCTGCTCCCAATTTATCGGATTCTTGGTCGTAAAGCAAGACCAAGTCACCTTCTGAGAAGACACGGGGTTTGACATTTTTGTCGAACTGTGCCTTGACTCGTTTCTTATGGGCTTCGTTAGCCAAAGCGGCATCACGACGGGTTTCATCCAATTGGATTAATTCCAAGAAATGGGCCTCTTCTTCTAAAGTTCCGGGGAGGAGATCGATTGCGAGTTTAAGAGACGAGATTTCACACTAGACTGGTAAGACTGCTTCCAGGCCATATACCAGTTGGAAGGGTGTGAACCCGGTTGCATTCCTTACCGATGTTCAGTAAGCCCACAAGGCTGAGTACAGGATTAGGTGCCACCTTCTTTTGTGAACTTCGATCATCCTTTGCAACATACGTTTCAGGACCTTGTTGAACGCTTCAACTTGTCCGTTGGCTTGCGGATAATACGGAGTAGAGCTGTCGTGAGACAATCCTAGCTTGGCAGCTAATTCAAGCATCATGTGATTGCGAAAATGCGATCCATGATCTATGACTATAGCCTGTGGTACGCCGAATCTGGCGACTACATGATTGAAAAAGAAAAGGGCAGTTGTTTCACCAGTGTTATCTAATGTAGGCATCACCTCGGCCCATTTGGTAAAATAGTCAACTGTGACTATGATATACCCATGCCCCCCGGTCGAGGTGGGGTTACATGTCATGAAATCGATGCCCCATTTGGTGAATGGCCCAACAGCAACTATTGGCTGTAGAGGTGCGGGTGGTATTCTGGTTTTGCTATCAAAAATTTTGACAAGCATGGCAACTTCTGACTGCGGTTATGCAATCCTTGAACATTGTTGGCCAGAAGTATCCTGCTCGTAAGATTTTTTGTGTTGTAGCATATCCAGATTGATGCCCCCCACAAGCTCCTGAATGACACTCATTCAGGGCTTTTTCGGCCTCCTCATGGGTGAGGCACCTTCTCAGAACTGTATCGATACCACGACGGTATAATGTGTCACCGACGATCATGTAGTCTTTTGCTTGGTATCGTATATGTTTCTTTTCAGAGTGAGAGGTGTTAGGCCTAAACTTTTGGGTTTGCTGATAAATGATTATATCTCCATACCACTCATTTCTTGTGGATATCAGAAACAAATTCTCGTCCACAATTGATTCTTCGGATGTTTCATCGTTGGACGACGATGGGAGATCGCATAATAATTCTGCAAAAACTAGAGCTTTCTTTGATTTGGATTTTACAAATTCCAGATCAAACTCTTGAAGGATTGCTATCCATTTTGAATATTTGCCCCCCAGCAACTGTCGCGACAATATATAAGTCATGGGGTTGCAATCAGACAAAATGGTAGTTTTCCGAAAGAGGACATAGTGTCGAAATCTTTGTATCGCTTGAACAGCTGCAAGCGCTAGTTTTTCAACATAAGAATATTTACTTTCTGTATCATTTAAGTTTTTACTTAAATAATATATAGGGTGTTCAATTCCATCGACTTCTTGAACTAATACCATTGCGATGGTTGTATCTGCTGCAGCCAGATACAGGTTAAAATCTCTTTGATAATCGGGGGCATACATTAATGATGCTTTCATCAAGAAATCTTTTAAAGCATCAAAGGAAGCTTGCGCAACTTGATCCCAGACGAAGGGTACCTCCTTTTTCAAAAGACGTGTATAACCTTTAGCAAGTTCGGCGTAATTTGGAATGAACCTCCTCAGAAAGTTTGCTTTCCCTTGGAGTTTCTGAATCTGAAGCAAATTTGAAGGTGGAGGCAAATTTATGATTGCCTGTACCTTGCACGGGTCGAGACGAATCCCATCTTTGGAGACTACAAAGCCAAGTAAACGACCAGAACTGACGCAAAATACACATTTGTGTGGATTGAGTCGTATCTTGTAGTGTCGGCAACGTAGAAATATCGCTCTTAAATGCTGCGGATGATCAGTCCGCTTTCACGAATGAGCCGGAAGGTCGTCAAGATATGGTTGAACGATGTTCTTGATGTCATGGAAGGCATAATTCATTGCCCTCTGAAACGTCACCCCTGCGTTCTTTAAACCAAAGGGTAATTTTCGATATGCGAATGTGCCCCACGGACAAATGAATGCAGTCTTTGACTGGTCCTGTGGGCGGATATTTATTTGATTATACCCGAAAAATCCATCCATGAATGAAAAGATTTCGCATCCGGCGCATTCATCAATTATCTGGTCGATGAAGGGTGTAGGGTAGTTGTCTTTTGGACAAGCTTGATTTACATCCCTATAATCGACACACACTCTAATTGTCCCTTGTTTTTTCATAACAGGGACAATATTCGATACCCAATCGGTTAGAGGAACCGGGTAGATGAAACCAGCATGGAGAAGTTTTTCAACTTCTGCCTTAATGGCAGCAGCTTTCTTGGGGTGCACCTGCCTTAGCCGTTGTCTTACCGGTTTGACATCTGGATACATCTTAATTTCGTGTTCAACGATACTCGAGTCGATGCCTGGCATTTCACTGTATGACCAAGCAAAGACATCTCTGAATTCGCGAAAAAGAGCGTTATATATTTCCAGTTCTGAAGGAGAACAACATTTGCCAACATAAATATTCTCTACAATATCTGTTTAGTCGAGATATTTATGGCTATAGTCTCTTCAATGTTGGATAAGTTTCGCTCGGAATCCACCGTATTTACAGTATTTGAAAGGAATTCAAAAACTGAAGGATGATAAAGGTCATCTTGAGTATCTTCTCCACAATCCGAAAGAAGGGAACGATGGTGGCAATCATTCCATGGTGCCCCTTCAATCGACATTGATTGTACAATTCCTTCGTCGGTTCCATGCACTCGCGACCAAGGATCTGAAGGGGTACCATATTCTCTAGACCTATCTACCCAAACGCTTGACGAGCGTTGATTTGGGTTTGCCTCCCATGCTAGAAACATTGATTTCTACAATATTTCTATTGGGCTTGGGGGCAAAACCATTGCATGATCCATGTTGATATCGTTTTCAGAAATATTTGTGGAAGATATCATATTGCAGGTTCCTATCGACGCTACTTCTGCCAGATTGATTGGAGGTGGAAGAGCGAAAGTTCCCATTAGTATAGGATCTTTTAGTAGGCCTACTCCGATATTCTGAAGCGAATGGGGGCTTCCATGGATCATGGGAATGCTTCCTGTAACTTGAGAACCATTAGGGAGGAAGTTTTGTTGATCGACGATTGTAATCCCTCCTTGGAAGGGGAATGCAATCTTTCTAAAATAGGTCGACACAACAGCTGCCATGGCATATATCCACGGTTTTCCTAGTAGGATGTTGTAATCAAGATTTCCATCGATGACTTCAACATCTATTTCTACTGTTTTTCCCCCTACTTCAACTTTCAAGTTATTTAGGATACCATATAGGGTATATGTCCTTCCGTCGAATGCTTTTAATGTCGTCGAAGATCGCAACAGGGTTGGAGATCCTAAAGTTTTCCAGCAACTCATCGACATAATACATGTAGATGCCCCCTCATCAATAATTGTTCGATGAACAGTTTTGTTGAGGGCTTTCACTTGAATAAGGAAAGCTAGTTGTGCTGGTAACTGAGGATCGTATCCTTTGTGGTCGAAGGATACAAGATTGGAATCCTTAGGATCAACCCCACCAATGGCTGACAACAAAGCCTGCCTTTGGGATGGGCAATTTTGTAGCACCTCAAGAGTCGACATAGCAGATGGCGATTGGGCCAAATCTTCCACTATGTTATATTGCTGCGCCGCTCTAGCGCGAGGATTAAACGTCGACTTGTGTACTACTCCCTTTGGCGGTTTTATTGTTAATTCAGGAATGATGGGTGGTACAACATCTGTCGAAGTTGTTGTCGAACTACTTGGTTGATCTTTATCCTTGTCGTTCGACAGCTGCGGATTCCCGTAATCTTTGTTCCTTGTCGAAATCAAAGCATCATTTTGCTGCTTCCAAATCGACAACATTAGCACTTGTGATGGGGAAGCATTTCCACTTTCAACCAGATTTGTTCCTGGATTTGGAAACAGATCAGTTAACACAGCTAAGGTTTTCGAACTCTTAAAGAATCTTTTAAGCTCAACTCTGTACAGACATTCCGCTGTCCGATGATCCTCATCACATATTTGACATGGATATTTCTGTTTCCTATTTCCAGGAGGGTTTGAAGAAGTTTTTTCAGGAGATGACTCACCCTGTTTCTTCTTCTTCCCTTTGCTTTGCTTCTTCTTGCTTCCTGGTTGTTTGGTTTCTTTTCCCTTATCTGGTGATACGGCATTTACTTCCGAAGCAAGAATTTCGTCTTTTGCATTTTGATCTAAAATCTTACGGGCTTTCTTGGATGTAGCCTTTGTCGATTTCGCGTTTGTAGTGCCAATCACGCCATCGCTGGCGTGAGAGTCATTGTTTGATTTAGGAGGAGGAGGAATTGAGAATTCTGGTCTAGGGGCGTCAGGTATTTTGTCGTAGAGCGTGCCAGACTGAGTATATACCAAGTCTAGATATTGTGCACGAGCGATGACTTGCTCTTTCGTTACGACTCCCCCCTTTGCCACATCTTCCGTTATAGCAGGAAGTAACGACTTGATAAACCATTCAGCTAATAACTGATCTGGAACGTACGTTTTTACCATCCTACGACGACATCGCCACTCATGCATATGATCAGATATGTGAGTGGCCGTTGTCTGCTTGAAGTTGGTTAGGGTTTTCGTTCCCATTTCATACCTTATTGGTAATTGAAAATGGGTTTAAAAAGTCGTGGGTAAGGTACTGAAGTTGTCGAACGAAGCTCTAGGCAATTCAATATACCATTTTGCCGCTGGACCCATTAACGTCCTCTGAAAAAGGCGAAGCCTTATCGAATCATCGTTTAGGGTGTTTGACGAACACCATAGATGAAATTTCATCACGTGATTCGATGGATCTTCACCTGGATTTCCATTAAATTTAGGAATATCTGATGGAAGTTTATGAGGGATCGCTGGCCACCAAGGGGCGTAAGCAATTGGATCGTTTGTTAACCGGTGTAAATCAGGTAACTCTAAAGTTGCCACGAATGGTAACTATTGATTCAGGTTAGGTGAAGCATACCCAGGATATGATGGAATTACCTGAGCAGTTGGCCTTTGCATACCAGCATAATGTAGTTGATGCTGGTACGACTGATATGGTTGGTGGACATGACCATTGTAAAGTGGTTGATTTTGACTGTTTTGAATGTATGGCTATTCACTGTTCGCAAAGATCTGCTGCTCAGTACCTTGGTATACTTGTTGGAATTGTGGTTGTTGATATTGCACCAGCCATGGTTGTGAAGCCATGTTCTGTTGCACTATACTAACCGTTGGGCCAAGGTGTGGGGTAATTGTACCCGTTTGGACCTATGTCGCCCCACCAGTCGGCGATTGTGGTTGAGTCACAGGGTCAAGGGGTTGTTGCATTACAACCTGAGAAATCTGAGGTTGACATACAACAGGCAGCGTTTGAACTTGTGACACTGTCACAATAGCTGGTGTAGTCGGGATGTTCGACATAGGTACACATTGTTGCATAGAATACACAACTCTTAGTTGTTGGGGTAGTATAGGTACCCAACCACTTGATGTAACTCCAGTATAACCTGAATACTGTTGTGAACTCCCGTATGGATATCCTCCTGGAGGGGGTAATGAAAGGGCATACTGCCCCCCATACGGTGGCAATTCGGAACTCAAAGGGATTGTCTGCCCTTGGGGACTGGATTGCCCAAATTGACCTCCAAATGGATCAATTTGGCGAGTCTCAACATAAGAGTTGTCGGATATTATTCCGGATGAACAAACAGGAACGGACCATACTGTCGAAATAGCCCCTGGATGGACTCCTTCTAGCGGTTGTGAGCTAGTCGGGACAGATGGTACGCCGGCAAACATTGTCGGAGTGACGGCAGGGAGTTCCGTCGACACAGTCCTAGATGTTGACGGTTGTTCAGAAATTTTGAGTCTATCCAAAAAATTACCAAGCAATTCTACAGGAACTTCCACTGGTGGTAGACTAACTTCTGATGTCGAAGGAAATAGAGTGACCCCGACTCCAAAATGTGTTGGAGTACTTGCTTGCGGATCTTCTACAATTTCCTCTATTGCAATCAAACCAGGTGGAAGGGGAAGACCGTCAGGTCCGTAAAATATTTCTGGTTCCGAAGAAGGGGTTAAATCGACAGCGACAGATGTTTGAAGAGCAAGACTCTCCGAACTGGTTGCAGATGGAACTGATTCAGTAACACAAGTGTTTGCTCTCAGACTAGGATCAGTATCACTGTCCTTCTGTGGCTGTTGAACTTCTTCTGTAGAGGCAGGGTTTCCAGAAATGTTTGGAGTAACCGGAATCTCGGATGTTGTTGGAACACTTGTTCTAACTTTAATAGGAGATTTCGAACCGGTTAAATGAGTTCGCTTTGTCCGTACTGTTTTCGATTCCGAAGACAAAGACGGTTGACTCATAAGCCTCCGCGAACGACGGGGTTTCAATTGACTTTCTTCCACGATTGTGGATTACTCGATCAACTAAAATACAAAAAGGGGAAATGTGTTTCCGAATTAAATGAATTTTAGACGCTTTGGACACAACTTGCTTTTTCAATTTTAAAGAGTCGAGAAAAAGCAAAAGATGACTCTAGTCTCCTTCGATTTTTAATGAGCCTGAAATGACAAGTGCTCAGATGGACCTTTTCCGTTAAGGAGTCTGAAAAGGAACGAAAGGGACTGCTCTGGAGTTCTAGGTAGAGGGTGTGCCAAACCTTTCGCAAAACCGCAGAATACTTTTTAAGGTACGGGCGGTCAATCTTCCCGAATGCTGTGTTCAGTGCATTGCGATCAGTAGGGCGGCTGACACGGCTTCCTATGGATAAAGGTTTTATGCTATAGGGGTCTCCCAATATATACTCGACGGTACGTGGGAGAACAATCCGTACTGGCACTTATCATCTCTCAGGAGGAATCACCCAACCATCAGTGAGGCCGACAGTAACCAAGTTTTACGACGCCGGAACACGTCTCTAGCCTAGACCTCTATGTTGTGCGTTAAGTTACAAAGCATTGTTAAGTTCATTCAATTTATTTTAAGTTGATCTTTTTTAGAAGTTTGCCTTTTTGGATCACCACGAGATGTAGATACAATTCCTAAATGCAGTCTAAAGATGATAAGCAAGCTTTTATCTCTTTTCAACAATGAAAATCCTAGCTACAAGGGGAAAGGAAAGACACAATCTTTTCTCAAAGAGCATAGAGCACATTGTAAATGCACTTTTCCTAAATCAAACCATACAAACTATCAATATGCAAATGCACAAATGCATGTATTTGTTTTCACTTTCTTAATATTGATGCCTAAAAAGAAAGCTGTTGTACAAAATCTGAATTCGATTTCAAGTGAAAACACAAACAAGTTTCTTTTTGAAATCAAAAAGAAGATTACGACACTTTATGATTTTGAAGTAAACACTTGTTTCGACACTTAGAAATTCATAAATTCAAACCAAAAGACAAAAGTAAAAGTGCAAACAACTGTCAACAGCAAACAAACTTACTCCTAAGATCAAAACGACACTTACGACAGGTCTAGATCTAAGAGCGACAGTATGACTAGTTTACTTTTGTAATGGGAAACTGCAAATGATGTAACAAATACACAAAAAAAAATACAAATTATTTTATACAACTGAGGCGGAATTAAGGCAGAGAAAAGGGGTTTTCAGATAGGTACACACACTGATAACAGGCTGCAAAAAAACAGAGATAAAATTGAACACAAGGATGCAAAGAACCACAGCTACACAGGGCAAAGGCTGATCAGCGCACCTGTTGCACAGAGAAACTGAATTGCAGTGCAGGTAGCCCTCTCGGGACCTGCGTTGAAATGCAGAGTCTCTTCACAGAGCCTGCGCTGAAGCAGAAACAAGAATTGTCTCTGGGTTCTGGGTCACGGTTTACAGTTTGATCTGAGGTTTTTGGCCGGATAAAAGCTATCAATAAGGTACAATTAGAAGGATGATTTAAAGGAGGACTAAGAGCTATCACAAAGGGCAGTTAGAGCATTTTTGGATCAGCTTGTTCAGATCATAAACAGGCCCAGTGAGTGGACTAGAGTGGCAGATCTCTACTTTGCATTTGTAAATGGCAAATGCAGTTCGATTCGCCACTCCTAAGTTTATGAGAAGAACAACAATAGAAACACAAATAAACTAACTAGATACGATCCCCAGCGGAGTCGCCAATTTGTTGTTGGGAAAAGTATCTATTCAGAATGCCCCTATCCCACTCTAAGGTGTGATAGTGCCTTAGCAACAAACAAGGAAAACTACTTGAGTATTCTTCTTTATGAGATGTAAATGAGGAGAAAGGATGTAACTAACCTGTGTCTTTCGCTAGTTTGTTGATCCAATCGCCCCTCTCTTCAATAGCTCCCAGCTCCCTGCTCCCTTACCGGTCCAGCTTCACCAAATTCCTGCAAGATCACAAGAGAGAGAAACTACACGAAGATATAGATATACATTCATAAAAAGCTCAGGATCAGATTAAGCTAAACATGCAAATATAACAAAACATCATTGATACACAGCATGTAGGAGAAACTCAAATAGTTTATTGATATGATAATAAAGTCCAAGAGGAGATACAACCAAGTGAGTCCCGATCCAGCATCTACCTCCCAGCAAAGGAATCCCTTCCTCTCCTCCAACAAAGCATAAATCACCCAATGTACTAATCTCAATCTCAAACCAACAGCATTTCTCTGCAAAGTACAAAATTCCAGCCTCTGGATCTCTGGGATGAGGGATCCATATATAGATGTAAGCAGAGAGGATGAGTCAGCTTATGTTTTGACTTGTGGCTTCTCTCTGTCAGTTCTTTCTTCCACTTGGAGACTGAGAGCCTCTTACTCATCACTTGGTCGAATTCAGTGAGGCAAGTGTCATTGGAGAAGATTCTGGAAGCTTCCATGGTCTTTCCACCTCGTTGAATGACTCTGCCACTTGTCATTTCCTGCTCAACGCACCTGTGTAGTGCATTCAAGTGCGTTGCAACACACCTAGCCAGTGTATTTGGGTGCTTTGCAACGCAGGCAGCTAGTGGAGCTTCTGAATTGATCCTGATTTGACTAGTTCTTAGTGGTTTTTGGTGGAGAACTTCTGGGAGAAGCTGTCATTGGTTGACCTTGTTCCTTTAGGGGCAGGAACAACACTTTTAGGGACTTTGGATCCATTGGATTATGGACATTTCATGCTCAAAGTTGTAAGGCACAAAAATGTCTATAACAATAAGAGCTCAGTTGCAGAAAGGAAGAGGGAGTTCGAAATTACTGCAAAGGAATAAATTCGAAACCCCAGAGGCAGTGCAGTCCTTGGGCCAAGGAGATCTAATTTTTGAGGAGAAATCGATTTCTTTGAGTGAGTCGACAGAGATATTCGATCTCTATACCGAAGCTTTCCAGAGGCAGAAGGGAGCATCATATTTTTTCTTGCAGAGCAAATCTTTAGTTGGGACGTAGATATTTTGCAGTAGTTGTTGGCATAATAGCGTCAATGGGAGAGAAGAGAACATACTAAGGGTATTTCTTCCTAAGAGGACTTCTAGCCATGAAGTCCAAATTTTTCTAATAGAGAAAAATAGTTGTGTGTGATATTTCTCTTTCAGGGAGTGCGAATAGATGGGCAGCATTTGAGTAGAGGAGAAGAGGGAGAAATTTGTCTTTCTTGAGTAGAGATGGCATCAGCTATATTGAGATATCAAGATTGGTTGGATGGAGCCTCCAATTATGTGATCTGGAAGGCTAGGATCTCCTACCTTCTAGATAAGCATGATCTCAAGATTTATATCGATAGTGTGGTAGTTGTACCTACTGAAGCAGATCTGCTCAAGAAGTACAAGACTAAGATGATGAAGACAAAGAGGATCATTCTCGATGGAGTTTGAGATCATGTAGTAACCCATATAGCCGGCAAGGATACTGCACGATAGGTGTGGGAAGACTTAGCTATGTTATACGAAGGATATTTTGAGTAGCGGAAGATGTACTTGGAGGAGAAGTTGAGATGCATGAGGATGCAAAAAGTGGATCAAGTAGACCCCTTCCTTACGAGGATTCACTATGTCTGGGATCAACTAGCTTCAATAAGGTCAGCACCTAGTCCTCAGAGTTTGTATGATTAACGTTGAATAGTGTTTCTAAAGAATGGCAAGTTTTTGTACAAAGTATCATGGGAAGAGAAAAACTACCAGATTGGTAACGAGTCTGAGCTGATCTACAGCAGGAGGAGATGAGGCATGATCTGGTGAAGGTCACCATTAGTGGCAGTAGCAGTAGTGGGACGAAGCAGGTGAAGGAAGAGGAGGATGTGGCCCTTACATCAAATAGGCAGCAGGAGCAGCGCAGAAGAAAGAAGAATATTTCAAAGATCAAGTGCTTCAGGTGTGGCGTGCTGGGCCACTACAACACTTGGTGTCCTCTTAGGAAGATAGACAAGGAGGAGAAGTAGGATCAGCAGGCTGTGTCCGCTGAGATTGACAAACTATCCTCTAGACTCGAGAAAGAATTTTCCATGATTGTCGAGATGCCTCCAGGGGTGAGGTGGGGTGATCTCTATTTGTAGCTCGAGAGAGCTATAGGATGGGAAGGATCCTTGAGGAGTCCACCTCTTAGATCAAGACCTTGCTAAGAGAGCCCATAGTCAGCAGTAGCAGGATGGACTAGTGGCAGTTGGTGTAGTCAGGGGACAAAGTGACAGATGCAGTGTCTAGTAGCCGTTAGATACTGAGTAGTGTAGAGTAGAGTTGGCAGCAGTGTAGAGTCAACAGCAGCGCAGAGGCTTCAATGATAACGCAAAGGCTAGTAGCATTTATATCTTGGATGAAAAATGCATCATACTAAACACAGTTAGTTCAATATTTTAGATGTTTTTTCCATTGCAGATGTAGTAGTTGCAGCAACAACAGATGGAGAGAGGGTTGCAGTGCAAATGCGGTAGTTGACAGCAATTCAGCAGCAATACAAATGTAGCTCATATCAGAGTTGCGTAGTAGTTGGTGGGCAATGAGGCCAGACATCAGCAGCGTAGCAGGATATGGTGTAGAGACAGAGTGATGCTTTAGTGGATTGTGTTGATTTTTGGTAGCATCGGATGTGCTCTAGCCATGCAAATTGGTGGAGAGGCTAAAGCACATCAGATCTCCAAAACCCATAAATTATTTTGGGAAATTCCATCCGGATAAGGAATTATTAAAATAATTAATATTTTTAATGGGTTCCTAAGTCTAAACTTAGGAAAATAAAAATATTAATGGGTATTGATAAAGATAAGGATGAGAAGATTATAAGAGACGAGGATCAAGTCTATTTTAATCTTAGCTGTTGATTAGGGATTTAATCTCGGTCATTGATTTGTCAAAAGGAAAAGTATAAGAGAAGACTTGAGGGTCATTTGGAGATACACCAATAGATACTCAATATCCCAAGGAAAATCGATTTTATCAGAGAGAGGGAAAATTGATTTCAGAGGGAGAGTTGCAGGGTGGAGGAAGAGGGGCTAATTAGCAATAGTCAGGAAGGATAGAGGAGGTGACGCAGGGACTCTTATAGACATCGTAGAGGGAGACGTAGACCAGGGAGATGTAGTGGATGATGCAGTGAAGGACAGAGTAGCGCAGAGCCAAGCAGAATGATGCGGGGCTAACGCAGTAGGGAAAGGAAGTCCTCCAGTGCGTCAGAAATTCTCGAAGAAAAGTCTCAAGTGTGTTAGTGCCTATCAGTCATGTCAGTCACTGGTGATCAAATATGCTCTTAAAAGGTTTGTTATGGTCTCGAGGTAAAATTTTATCATTTCATTAGGTTTCAAAATAAAATTTGGTCACTGGTTGTTGTCTCTAGGTCACTACTACTCCCTTCACTTACTCATGGTCTTCATCACTCATCATGGTCATTGTCTTTCTCGAGGTATCATATCTTCATTTAAGTGTCTTGGGTCATGAAATGGTTAAATTCCTCATTTTAGGTCATGGTCTGGGGTTTCACTCCATGTGTCATCATGATACCATATGTCAAAACAAAAACATGTCCATCATGTGAGTCAGTTGGTAAAGGGAGTTGGCATCTTAGGGAAATAAAAATAAAGGTAAAGGTAATGTTTATTTCAAATAAGACAATGTTGTAGTACACTACCTCATCTCATCATTTCTCAAAGGGACATATGATGTCATGTCACTACCAAAAAAAAAATCAACTTTCAAGCTACAAAGGACCATCCAAAACATCAAAAGGGTTTCATTTCAACATTCACAGGTTTAATAATCTCCTTGGAAAGTAAGCAAACATATGGCACCTCTTATGCATCCTTCATTTTGAGAACTCAGTGAAAATCCCTCTCTTAGGGTTTCCGCTGCTTTTGGTCTCCAGATGATTTTTCTTCATTACAGTGAGAAAAATCCTATTTTTTTATGTTCCATAACCCCCACACATACCTTATATACCCCTCCCAACCATTTCCCATACCCATTCCCTTCATTTCCCCTCATTTTCCCTAAAACCTAGCGCAATCTTGTGTTTTTGCAAATTTCTAGGCTAGGACTGTGTTTTGGACGTTTTCACAACTTTCCCTCACTCTTTTCAAGAAATTCCACCTCCCTACACACCCTAACATCTATCCCTACCACCCAAAATTTTCCCAAGAATTTAGACAGCCCTTAACCCCTTCATTCTGATCCATCTACAAGACTGTCCCAAATCCCTTGTTTTTACCTACAACTAAAACCCTAATTTCTCTCCCATGGAGCTAGGTTTTTCCATGGAGTCTGAATCATCTAAAAAAAAGAGGCAAAAGGAAGGTCATATTATTATATATGAGCCAACTTCAACACAAGAGATAATGTCTTCATCGTTTCTCAAGAAATCATTCCAAGAGACAAATCACTTGCTGCACATATGGACAGTTTTTCTTCAAAGTATGTTTCTGACCAAATGGAGATGAATTTTACAAAAGTGAAAGAAAATTTTTTCAATAATAGACCAAGGAACAAAAACCTCCTTCCGTTTATACATAGGTGTTATGATCTGGGAGAAATTCCCAAAATATAATTGCTACAGGAGAGTTGCTGCACTTCTGGGAGTAGTCTTGGGAAAATGCATTTTTCTCTATCATGGAGTGTCCAAATGACTTTCTTGATGAGTCAAATGATAACTATACATCCACATATTTCCAATGAGCTATCAAGATCTGAATTTGGAGCAGGGTAAGGCCCTCAAAAGTCCTCTCAAAGTTAGGCGTTGCGCATATCCCTGATGGCATTGTGCTTTTCCAATTTTAAGTGACCAACTTCAAACTTAGATTCGGAACACATTCGAAACTATTTTTCATAACTGGATGAGGTTTTGATTCCTCACATACCAAACAACAAAAACCTCTCTCAGTTTCCCAAAAATCGTTATGGTTAGAGAGATGTTGCTTCATCTTTGAGCCCTATTTTGCAAAAAACTCAGAATTTTTGGTGACTTTTAGCCTGTTTTAAAACACAAAAACATCTATATGCACAGCGCTTAGGTGCTACGATTTTTCCTCAGAGATCCTTTTGTCAAAAACTCACCATAATTATATAGATAATGGACTAAGCATCTCATCTATCCACGTTTTTCAAAATTGTCAGTAGACAGATTGAGATAAAAGGTCAAAAAAGTGGTCAAAAAGTCACTTTCTGCCACTGTTTTGAAGCAGGCGCTGCGCATATCAGAGTAGTCCTAGGAAAATAAATTTTTCTCCCTGGTGTATTGTCCAAATATCCTTCTTGAAGATTCAAATGAAAACTAGAGATCCATAGCTTTCCAATGAGCTATCAAGTTCTGAATTTGGAGCATGGGAAGGCCTCCAAACTCCTCCTGCAAGACTAGCGCTACGCATATCCTTGATGGCGCTGTTGTAGAAATTCCCACTGTAGATCAACAAATTATGCAATAGACTAAAGCAAAATACAAGATCTACTTCTACAACAAACTTTGCGGAAACTTAATCGAATATGAGCAAGATCAATGAGAACACATATAACTAAGAATGAGAAATCAATCACACATAACACAGAAGAAATAACCCGGGGAAAGCCTCAGCCTAATACCCCAATCTCTGTATTATCATACAAGTGAAAGCTTGTTCAAGTTACAAAAAGAATGAGCTCTCAAGCTATCCTGCTCTCTCTACAATCAAACAATATTGCTCATAGACAGTCAAAGGCTTCTCCAAACCTTATCCTCTGCCCTCTAAGCCTCCTATTTCCTTGCACAGTTTTCCTTGGGCTCCAGTGCTCCACCTATGTGAATTGGCCTCTTCACACACTCACTAACCTCTGATCTAACTGCGCAATCCTGGAGGAGATAATTCCTTCTGCATGGATGAGTTCCTTTATAGAAAAAATCCTCCAACTGAGAGTACATTGTCCCTTTCTCTGATCTCAACTGGGTCTCTGTCTGAACTAACATGCATGAGTTATTTGTGAGAGAATATTTAGTTATCTAAAGTGCAGTAGTTACATACATGCAAGCATTAACTAACTAAACTCACAATTAATTCAACAAACTATTTGAATTAATCTAACTGGACTTGACTCAGTTAACTGAGCTAACTAATTACAACTCAAATTACAACTCATCCTTATCTCTTTAACTAAGGGATAAATTCCTCAATCAATGGGATGATTGTCACATGTCCTCACATAGACTTCATGTTTGATTTTCTCCAACTAATTAACTCAAGATGAATTAATTAATTATTTTACAAACAGCTGCTAAGATCAAATTCGAATTTTACTTCTCAATTTTAGTTCAGGGACTAACTGAAATTGGAATCTATCCTGAAATGTTATTTATAGCAATGATATTTTTAGCACTTCCATTTTTCATTCCTTGTTGCTATGTCCAACACTAGTACCTGAAATGCTATTTATAGCAATGTTATTTTTAGCATTTCTATTTTTAGTATTTCTTGTTGCCATTTTCAACACTCCCTCTCAACAAGAAAGGCATTCAACTCGAACCTGATCCTGAACCTTTGGAATGTTCTGAATGCAACACTTCTCCCAAGTGTTGTTGCTCCAGCAACTCTAGAAACAAAAAACTCCCAACTGACCTCTTTGTTGGGCTAGAAACATACTCTAATGCTGAAGCTCCCTCTGTTACTGACAAGTGCTCCCTCTCTGACCTCTGAGCTGCTACAAAACTCCATTCATTTCGCACCTTGCACATCTCTCTATGCCATCCTGCACTGGTGCAACGCTCCTGTGCCTCTTGCATTGTTGCAACCTGCTAGCTCTGCACTGTCTTAGGATTCCTGTATTGTAGCTCTCTCTGTCGCTTCATCTACATCATGTCGCTCCATCTACATCTGCCTCTACCCACTCAATTATTCCTGCTACTCCTCGTTGGGGTTCCTGTAGAAAGGTCTAATCAAAGAGGTTGGGTACCTCAATGATCCTGTCCCTATTCCAACCTTCTTAGGACTGTCACTCCACATCGCCCCACCTTCGACCTAGAGGTCTGGATGCATGCGATCCCTCTGCCCACTTGACTCGAAATTTCCCCCTACTGGAGGTCTCTGCATGAGTGGATGCCTCCACTCGATCTCCTCTCGGATTCTCTAGTTGTGGCTACTCCACAACCTCCTGAATTTACTTCACCAATTGTGGCTCCTCCACAATTGTCTGAGACTTCTTCGGGCGCTGCATGTTGAGAGGTAATGTACTCTCCCTCTCAACCACCAAGTCTCCTTAAATTGCCTTGCTCCTCAAGGCTTTGCATGCATCTTTAACATCAATAGCATACAGGTTCTTGACTCATGAACCGATCTTCTTCACCTGTCTCGTGGTGATGTGTCAAAGGAAAACATTTCCCTTATTGAAGACTACATCACAATCTTTGTCTTCCAGCATTGTGATCGACACCAAATTTTTCCTCAGTCCTGGTACACACTTGACATCGTTCAAGGTAATGAGAGCTCCATGCTCCCTCTGAAAACAACCGTGCCTACATCTGAGACATTATACTTTTCATCATTACCCATCGCTATAAGTATCTAGAGATCTTTCTCCTCCAAGGTACTGAACAAATTCTTGTCGTCAGTCATGTGGAAAGAAGATCCACTGTTAAGAAACCAACCACATCCCACCATGGATGAAACCATGCATGTGAGGAGGGTGAAATCCAACTCGAACTGTGAGTCCAATGCCTCACCTTCATATCCTTCCTTGGGTCCCATTTTATATTTCTTCAATGGAAAATTTGTTGCAAAATGGCCCACCTCATGACAATGAAAACTTCGCACTTTCGATTTGTCAAACTTCTTCCCACCATAGGAAGAACTCGATTTGGGATGAGAATCATTTTCCTTCCCTTTCTTTGCCTTACTCGCTAAGGCACAGTTTTCTTCATCCTCC
Source organism: Pinus tabuliformis (assembly GCA_031772625.1). NCBI lineage: Eukaryota > Viridiplantae > Streptophyta > Pinopsida > Pinales > Pinaceae > Pinus > Pinus tabuliformis. Next base: position 119,690,378 of record CM062806.1, read on the forward strand.
TTGGATGAAGAACCATCTCTGGTGCTTTTCCTTATCTCCTCCTACGTCAGATCTGACCAAAGTCGTTCCCAATCTGGCAGTTTCTCTCTTCCATTTATCGAGTCTTGGTAGCTATGCCAGCTCCTAGGAAGACCGAGGAGAGCAAGACTCACCATGTTATCATCATTTGTCGTGATCCCTACACTTCCAAGCTCATTCCTATAGTTGGTGAGCTTGTTCAGATATGTAGAGATCATGTCGCCCTTTTCACACTTGATTTTTCGAAGCTTGTCTTTCAGCGCCAGCTTCCTCTGATCGTTTTTGTTCTGATATAGATCTTTCAATGTTTTCCAGATTGAAAATGGTGTCTCCTTCCCATGGAGGCTCGAGACAATGTGGTCTCGAACTCCCTCCAGGAGGATTCTCCTTGCTCTAGCCACACATTTCTTCCATTCTGCCAATTTTGTAGCATCAGTCGGCCTGGGAACTTCTTGATCAATGAATTCCTTTAGACTATTGTCCTCTAATACTTCTTCCATGCGATCCTTTTAGGCTATATAATTCGAGTTGCCATCAAGGGCATACTCGAGTCTTAAACCGTTGAACGCCATTGGTGAAATTGAGATGTGATAAGAACTCAATTTCTATAATCAGGAACTTCAAACTTCGAACTTCTCCCTTCTTTGTATATTGTTCTTCGCTTTGATCACCTTTGCTCTAATACCATGTAGAAGTTCCCACTGTAGATCACCTGATAATGCAATATACTAAAGAAAAGTACCATATATACTTCTACAATCAAACTTTGCGGAATCTTAATCAATTTTGAGCAAGATCAATCAGAACACATATAACAGAGAAGAAGAAATCATACACATGAAACATGGAAGAATACTCTGGGGAAAGCCTCAGCTAAAAACCCTGATCTATGTATTATCATACGAGGGGAAATATGTCCGGATTACACAAAGCTTTAGCTCACAAGCTATCCAGCTCTCAGTACAATCTCTCTACTACTCATAGATAGTCAAAGGCTTCTCACAAACCTTCTCCTCTTCCCTCCAAGCCTCTTATTTCCTTGCGCAGTTTTTCCTGGGGTCCAGTGCTTCCACTTGTGCGAATTCCCACCTCACATTGCTCACTTGGCTCAGAAATAACTGCACAAACCTGAAGGAGATAATTCCTTCTGCATGGATGAGTTTCCTTTATAGGAAAATTCCTCCAACTGATAGTACATTGTCACTTCCTCTAATCTCAACTGGGTATCTATCTGAACTGACATGCATGAGTTATATAATTCGAGCTGCCATCAAGAGCATACTCGAGTCTTAAACCGTTTAACGCCATTGGTGAAATTGAGATGTGATAAGAACTCTATTTCTATAATCAGGAACTTCAAACTTCTCCCTTCTCCCTTCTTTGTATATTGTTCTTCGCTTTGATCACCTTTGCTCTAATACCATGTAGAAATTCCCACTGTAGATCAACAAATTATGCAATAGACTAAAGCAAAAGACAAGATCTACTTCTACAACAAACTTTGCAGAAGCTTAATCAAATATGAGAAAGATCAATGAGAACACATATAACTGTGAATGAAAAATCAATCACACATAACATAGAAGAAATAACCTGGGGAAAGCCTCAGCCTAAAATCCCAATCTCTGTATTATCATACAAGTGGAAATCTTGTTCAAGTTACAAAAAGAATCAGCTCTCAAGCTATCCTACTCTCTCTGCAATCAAACAATACTGCTCAAAGATAGTCAAAGGCTTCTCCAAACCTTCTCCTCTGCCCTCCAAGCCTCCTATTTCCTTGCGCAGTTTTCCTAGGGGTCCAGTGCTCCGCCTGTGTGAATTGGCCTCTTCACATACTCACTAACCTCTGATCTAACTACGTAATCCTAAAGGAGATAATTCCTTCTGCATGGATGAGTTTCCTTTATAGGAAAAATCCTCCAACTGATAGTACATTGTCCCTTCCTCTGATCTCAACTAGGTCTCTATCTGAACTGACATGCATGACTTATTTATGAGAAAATATTCAGATATCTAAAGTGCAGTAGTTACATGAATGCAAGCATTAACTAACTGAACTCACAATTAATTCAACAAACTGTTTGAATTAATCTAACTGAACTTGACTCAGTTAACTAAGCCAACTAATTACAACTCACCTTTATCTCTTTAACTAAGAGATAAATTCCTCAATCAATGGGATAACTATTGCATGTCCTCACATGGACTTCATGTTTGATTTTCTCCAACTAATTAACTCAAGATGAATTAATTAATTATTTTACAAATAGTTGCTAAGATCAAATTCGAATTTTACTTCTGAATTTTAGTTCAGGGACTAACTAAAATTGGAATCTATACCGAAATGCTATTTATAGCAATCCTATTTTTAGCACTTCCATTTCTCATTCCTTGTTGTTATGCCCAACACTGGTACCTGAAATGTTATTTATAGCAATGTTATTTTTGGCATTTCTATTTTTAGCATTTCTTGTTGCCATTTTCAACAACTGCACATATCTATGTTACAACTTTTTCTCAACATTTCTTCAGCGAAATTTGACTTAATGATGTAATTTTACTATTTTGATGATGTAATTACGGGTAAATTAGCTTAGTAAGTTGTTTTTATGTTAACTTAGGCCTCATTAATGAAGAAAAACTCAAATCAAAGTCTAAAAGAAGAGTTTGTTTTCAACCTTCTCACTCTCACTTGTTGGTTGAGATATTCTTGGAAACAATCCCACCACTCATGGATTTGACCCTTGAAGGTGGGGAAACTATTTATCTTGGTCTATATGTATCATTTTGTCAATCAGAGAGAAGGGTTGGGCATTTGAGGAGAGAACTCTTGTAACTTGTGCTTCAGCATTTTCAGGAAATCAAAGAACGATTGCAGCTATTATCTAAGATTTCATGTGCAATGAGTTTGTGATCTTGTTTTTTCTATGTTATAGTTTCACATGATATATATTGATGTCTTCTTTCTATTCATAAGTTTCTTCAGTGATTTTTCCTAATTTTATAACCAAAATTCTTTTCTTAAAGCTTTGTTTTGATGAAATTATCATTATATGTTATTTTCTTTCTTGTTTAATGAATTCAGGACATATATGATCATTAATTCCTCTTATTTCTTCTGAACCTTACGCTACACTGACAAACTCTAAGCCATCACAAAACAACTACTACCTTGCTCCTTTATATTTTTGTTGTTGTTACCCTTTGATCTTTTGACCTAGTTACCTAATTTTCATCCCTTGTTCAACATCAAAACCCTAAATTTTCAAACCTATCTAAGCCTAACATATCTAGCCTAAAATCCTTTTATATTCCAATCAATTCTTTGGTGGTGATCTCATAGAGAGAGCCATCTCATGGTTTGGTAGGGCTAGCTACCAAACTGAAAGCTTGGTCGTTGGTTACCTCTGTCGATTCCTCTCAGCCTGGGACATTATGGGGGATAACAAGGGGTTTTCTCCTAGTGTCTATGTAAAAAAATTCTATAAAAGTGATTGTTGCTAAAGATTAATAAAACCCTCATTTGTTGCATTGGTTTTCCTGCATTGGGTTTTTTTGGGGACAATTGTCCAAACATAACTGTGTTTATGTGATCGATTCTTGTGCATGTATTTGTTTATGTATAATGGTATGATATCTGCAGTAGAATTTGTTTTAATATTTACTGAAGGAATTTCGTAAATAACTTATTGGATAAAAAGTAGGTAAAATAAATCAGTTGTTACAGTAATAGAATTTATGTTTAGAAATTTTCACATGGTATTAGAGCAAAGATTCAGAGACAGGAAGGGAAAATCAATTATGGGTCAAGATCATGGTGCAGAATCATCCACCTCAGGAGATTCGTGAATATTTTCAGAAGATTACGCAAGAGATAGAAATTTTGATTTCTTTATGCTGGCTTCCGGATTGGAAGAAGAAGTTGATTGCGTAGCAAGCTCTCCATCATCAGGGGTATGGTATATAAACAGTGGAGCCTCCTGGCATATGACAGGAAACCAGGAATGTTTCTCAGATTATCAGAAGGAAATAATTAATTTTCAGATCACCATGGGGAATAAGGCAAAGTGTACTCCAGTAGGGAAGGGTACAATAGTTTTTCAAACAGAAACAGGAGAGCGGTTTCGAGCTACCAATGTGCTGCATGTGCCAGGACTGGGGATGAACTTATTTTCTATATCTCAACTTCAAATCAAGGGCTATGACATATTCATCATTCAGGAGAAAGTATACGTCAAACACCCGAGTTGGGAAAAGAAGGTACAGATCGGAATCAGAAGTAACAGGATGTACAGGTTGCAACTAGAATCACCAATGGAACTGATACACAGTAATGGAGACAAGGATTTGAACTAACTATGGCATATAAGGATGGGACATTTGCACAATGGGGCTCTGAGAATTCTCGGGAAAATTGTAATAGGAGTTCCAGATCTTAGTACAGAACGAGATGATGTATGCAGAGGGTGTGCTATGGGAAATATGCCAAAGCAGCATTTCCTAGAAGTAAAAATAGGGCCAAGAGTGTACTAGGATTGATACACTCATATATCAACAGACCTATGTCCACAAAATCTCTTAGTGGTGTCGAATACTTCGTCACCTTCATCAATGACCATTCGAGGAAGACTTAGATCTATTTTTTGAAAACCAAGGATGGGGTTTTATGTCGATTCAAAGAGTTCAAGGCTCTGGTGGAGAATCTGACAGGAAAGAAAATAAAAGTGTTGTGCTTAGACAATGGTGGAGAGTATGTCAACAAGGACTTTGCCATCTTTTGTGCTAGGGAGGGCATAAGAATAGAGTGGACAACTCCCTACAATCCGGAGAAGAATGGAGTAGCAGAAAGGAAGAACATGACTATTGTGGAAGCAACTAGGGCTATGATGTATGATCAGGACATGCCAAAATTCCTATGGGCAGAAGCATGCAGCACGGCAGTCTATGTCTAAAATATCACTCCTCATAGGGAAATGGGCAAGATTACTCTAGAGCAAGTGTTCACCGAGAAGACACCTGAAGTTAGTCATTTCAGGATATTTGGGAGTTTAACATATTGTTGTATACCTAAGAAGAGGAAGAAGTTAGATCAAACTGCATAGAAAGGATACCTTGTGGGATATAGCGATAATGCTAAGGCATATAGAATCTATCTTCTAGGGAACATGAAGGTAGTAGTTTGGCGAGATGTGAAGTTCATGGAAGATAGGGCCTTCAAAAAATCTCGAGAAATACCTTTTGAGGAGCAGTCAAAAGATGAGCCGCTGGTCAAACCACTTCAACCAGCAGAAGCCAGTACCAAAAATTCTCCTTCAAAACATGAGGAATCACAGGAAGAGGAAGACTTAACAGATGCACTACTACTAGATGAAGAACGAGCCAGGAACTCCAACAGATTCTACAAGATGTAGAAGATTTCATTGGTGCATCTAGGAACAGTAAAAGGGATCGGAGACAGCCAGATAGATATCAGGCCTTAATAGCTCAGGTTGGGGAACCTTCCAGTTTTCAAGAGGCTGCTCAGCATCAAGTTTGGATGGATGTGATGGTAGAGGAATACAAGTCTATAATGGTGAATGATGTCTGGGAAGCAGTGCCTACACCTCATGACAGATCAGTGGTAGGTTCGAGATGGATCTACAAGATCAAATACGCTGCAGACAGTAGTTTGTAAAAATACAAAGCCAGGTTTGTGGCTAAGGGGTATGCTCAGAAGGAAGGAATAGACTACGAAGAGACCTTCACCCTAGTAGCCAAGTATACATCTATTAGAACTATGATATCTCTTGCAGCACAGATGGGGTGGGAGATTCATCATATGGATGTCAAAACGACATTCTTGAATGGGGTGATAGAAGAGGAAGTATACATTGAACAGCCAGAGGGCTTTGAGACACATGAGAAGAAATATCATGTATGCAGATTGAAGAAAGCCTTGTATGGGATCAAACAAGCACCTAGAGCATGGTATGGTCGAATTGATGGCTACTTGCAAAAGATGGGGTTGGTCAAGAGTGATGCAAATCCTAATCTCTACTATCTAGTTGTAGATAATGAGCCTCTAGTCCTAGTATTATATGTGGATGATCTCTTCATAACAATATCATCCAAGCTCAAGGAGGACTACAAGAAGAATCTAGTCTCATAATTCAACATGAAGGATTTGGGACATATGCATTATTTCCTGGGGTTGGAAGTGTGTTAGGAGAAGAGTGACATCTTCCTTAGACAAGGGAGATATGCTACAGAAATCTTGAAGAGATTCAGGATGTAGGACTGTAGGCCTATGGCTACTCCAATGATCACCAACTGGAAGAAAATTGATGCATCAGAAGACAAATATGTTGATCCCACCTTATACAGGCAGATCATAGGGTCCTTGATGTATTTGGTCAATACCTTACCAGACATTTGTTATGTTATCAACACCTTCAGTCAGTTCATGGTGGAACCTAAGAGGGGGCATTGCGCAGCAGCCAAACATGTTCTAAGCTATACACAAAGAACAGTTGAGTATGGACTATTGTACACCAAAAGTAATGATATCAGATTGAGTGGGTTTACTAATGCAAATTGGGCTGGAATTTCAATAGATCAGAAAAGTACCTCTGGGTACTATTTCAACATTGGATCAGGGATGACCTCCTAGTGCAGTAGGAAAAAGAAATCCATAGATTTGAGCTCAGCTAAAGCAGAATATATGGCTGCTAGAACATCTTCATGAGAAGCCATATGGCTTAGAAAATTGCTTGTGAACCTATTCAGAAGAAGGATGGAGGTAACCAGGATCATGTGTGATAATCAAAGTTGCATCAATCTCTCTGAGAATCCAATATTTCATGATCGATCGAAGCACATTGATATTTGGTGCCACTTTGTCAGAGACAATGTCCAACAAGGAGTTGTACAGTTGAGCTACACTCCTACAGGGGAACAGGTGGCAGGCATCCTTACCAAGGCCCTTGGAACGATAATGTTCATTTATTTCAAGGAGAAGATGGGGATGGTAAAGAATCCATTTCAGTAGTAGAAATGGATAAGTGTCAGGTGTTGCAATGCAGAAATTAGCAGTGCTATGGGCAGCATGATGCAACATTTGTGAGAGAGTTGCAGTACAAATGCAGTGTTGGGAGGAAGGACCAGCAGCAACACGGATGCAGAGGGAGTTGCAGTATAGATGTAGCAATGGAAGTGGCAGAGCCATGGGAAGTAGTACAGGAGGCAGCAGTGCAGAGGATGTAGGGCAGCAGGACTAGCAACAGCAGAGGTTCCGATGCAGAAGGATCAGTCTAATGTTCAGTGGTGGAGCATTACTAAAGTACATTCCTCGCTAATAGGGAGTGTTGATTTGTGGTAGCATCGGATGTGATATAGCCATGAAAATTGGTGGAGAGGCTAAAGAACATGTGATCTCCAAAACCCAGAAATAATTTTGGGAAATTCTATCCAGATAAGGACTTATTAAAATAATTAATATTTTTAATGGGTTCCTAAGTCTAAACTTAGGAAAATAAAAATATTAATGGGTATTAATAAAGATAAGGATGAGAAGCTTCTAAGAGACGAGTATTGGATATATTTTAATCTTATCCATTGATTAGGGATTCAATCTCGACCATTGATTCATCAACAAGAAAAGTATAAGCGAAGACTTGAGGGTCATTTGGAGATACACTAGCAGATACTCAGTATCCCAAGGAAAATTGATTTTATCAGAGAGAGGGAAAATCGATTTTATAAGGAGAGTTGCAGGGTGGAGGAAGAGGGGTGATTAGCAACAGTCAGGAAGGAAAAAGGCGGTGACGCAGGAACTCTGGGAGACAACGCAAAGGGAGACGCAGATCTAGGAGACGTAGTGGATGATGCAGTGAAGGATAGAGCAACGTGGAGCCAAGCAGAATGATGCAGGGCTGATGCGGTAGGGAAAGGAAGTCCTCCAGGGTGTTAGAAAGTCTCTGAGAAAAGTCTTAGGTGTTTTCTCCCAGTGTCTATGTAAAAAAAAATTGTAAAAGCGATTGTTGTTGAAGATTAATAAAACCCTCCTCCGCTGCACTAGTTTTCCCACATTAGGTTTTTCCGGGGACAATTGTCCAAAATTAACTGTGTTGATGTGATTGATTCTTGTGCATGTATTTGTTTATGTATAATGGTGTGATATCTGTAGTAGAATTTATTTTAATATTTACTAAAGGAATTTTGTAAATAACTTATTGAATAATAAGTAGGTAAAATAAATTAGTTGTTGTAGTAATAGAATTTCTATTTAGAAATTTTCACATATTGCAACACTAGAGCACATTCCTCGCTAAGAGGGAATGTTGATTTTTGTAGCATTGGGTGTGCTCTTGCCTTGAGATTTTGCAGAGAGGCTAAGACACATGCATTCTCCAATACCTAAAAATCGCTTCAGAAAAATCCACCTAGAAATGGTTTAATTAAATAATTAACGTTTTTAAATGAATTTCTAAGTCTAAACTTAGGAAATTTGGTTAATTAAAGGGTATTAATCAAAGAAGGTGTGAATCTTCTAGAAGAAGATGAGGATCAACTCCCAGTTAACCTTAGCCCTTGATTATGTTTTAATCTTGGTTGTTGGAGTTCCAATGAGAGATTATAAGGAGGAGTTCGATGGGCACTTAGAGAACACATCAAGTGAGAGATCAGAGATTAAATTTCGTAAGAGTAACAACGTTGTGTTTCCGGAGTGAGATCAAGTGATCTTCTTGCAGTGAGGGGCAGGGAAAGTAGTCAAGAGGAGATTTTTCCAGGTCCAGAGAGTGAAAATTAGAGAAGTTCAGAGAGGCAGCGCAGTGTCACGCAGAGGTAGCGCAAAGCTTCAAAGGGAGTTCGAATTCCAACTAGGAGAGATGAGATCCAGTGCAAGAAGCCGGGGTGTGAGACTGGAGGGCTAAAGGGTCGATTTTCCAGACATCAGGAGATCAACAGTGCAGGTGACGCAGAGCCCAATAGTTGTGATGCAAAGCTGCATAGGAATGATGCAGAAGTTGCGCAAAGGCAGCGTAGGGCCAGTCATCCAGCCCCTTATTAGTGTCATATCTCTCATATCAGTGTGAGATTTTTCTCACTAAATTTTTGCCAGTGATTCTCTATATCGGATAGCCAGTTTGGGCATCCAATGATTTGTACTCATATTTACTACTGCATAATAATTAAAACCTTCAGTTGTTGCACTGGTTTTCCCACATTGGGTTTTTCCAGGGATATTGTCCAAAAACAACTATGTAGATGTGTTTGATGTTTACTTCTCTTCAGTGTTGTATTTAGTTTCCACATTATTTATTTTTTGTAGGTTGTAGTGTATGTATTCCAATATTTGTTGTAGATAACCAAAAGTAATTTGTTCAATTAATTAACAAATAGAATAAATATCATCAATTTGTTGTAGTAGGAATCGGGTAACTGATTTTTCAAAAAATATCCCATGACTCCATCTCTCCCAAATGACAAATCATTGGTCCTCGTCTGGTGATCACTTTAAAGCTCATATTTTCTCTTCACCCTCCTCTTTTTCTAGGTATAGCCCCATTAGGTCTCATAGGGCATCAATTTTCTTGCAAACCACCCATCAAAAAATTTTGATCTCTTGGCATCTACTGCACTGGTGACTCTCCTAGGTGTCCTCCAATTTTGAAGCCATTATGACAGTTGGACTGTGAGGTATCTCAAGCCCTAGCCTCAGTATCAAATTTTCCCCTTATATTCTCAAGGCTAGTTACCTCATAAGGATCCTTGCCTCAAGATTAAAGAAATTATTTCCTTGGTTCTCTTCTCCTCCCAAATGAGGTTAATCATATCATTGGTTGCTAAATCATATCCTATTTTCCTAATTTGGGGTCCACTTGGTCCCAGGTGGTCCCATTCCTTCTTAATGTCAATTCTATAAAGACCACTTGGAATCAAAGTTTCCAAAAGGGTTTAAGGAGCTAAGAATCTCATTGACAAGCCATATATTGTAACCCTAGCTCTTAAAATTCCCCTTGGCCATTCCTAAAAAGCCCTTCATCTTGCTTTCTAAGCAAGTAAGCCTTATATCTGAGTCTCTCTTGTGAATAGGCTACTAGGATCACCTCTCATCCTATCATTGATCATTTAATTTTCATGATCCTTGTTATATTGGGTCTCCTCCCATCAGTGAAAGTCTATAAAGAGTAAGGAGCCTTAGTTGAGGTGACGATGGGCTATTGCTCCATTATTGCCCTTGGCCTAGTTGTTTCCCTCCTAGGACCCTAGCTAGTTTGAGTGGTAACAGACCCAATGGGAAAATGTGGAAAAAAATGGGGAAATGTGAAAATGGCTTGTAATGAGCAAAGGAGAGCGATATGTATGGTATCGGGAATGGGACTAAGATACAAGATTAACCCCCCAGTTGAGGTAAGGAAACACATAGACACCCAATTACATAATGAAAATTCATACCTTCAAGGTTGGAAGTCCCACCTTCAAACATACGATCATAACATATTAGCGAGGGCACACAATGGCTGGCTCAGGTGGTGAAGAATGGTAGCACATCTGTAGGTTTTAACCCTATAAAGAAATTACCTGCAAACGAATTCTTCAAACAAAAAAATAAACAATGGCGAGAACATAAAACAAATATACATAGAGATTTTCCCCCATATCCCGAAATCGGGACTACGAGTTTGATTTTTCATTATATTTCTTTCAATGTTACAATACATATATATACATGCCAAAGCATTCATAAACCCCAATCCATTAACCCTAGATTAGAACATAATTTTAGTTCCCTTGACCGGATCTACAAAATAACATGGGCAGAAAACCATCATGCCCAAAACCATTTGCAAAAAGCATGCACAAAACCATGGGTAGGTCCTCCCACCATCTTTGGGTCTGTCCCCCATCCTTGGGTCCATCCCCCATCCTTGGATCTGCATTAAAAAAAGAAAATCCTGGGGTGTTTCCCCGGACTCTGTGCAAGTCCAAACCCCCCGACAAGGGGGTTGCACCTCCTCCATGACCCCCATGCTGAATGTGGGACTATTCATGGAAAGAATATAACACACACCCAACAACATCGAGCTATTAGGTGGTTGTAGGGGTTGCTGACTAAAGACAAATCTAAGGGGAAAATTCTCCTATAGGGGTCACCCTCTAGGGGTTGGTAAGATCTAGCTCTAACTGAGACATGAGTTCTCAGTGTTGAAAAAGTGTAACTAGGTTTAGTCTTCATAATGACATGTAATTATGATTTTATGTAAAGAGATGTAAAGAAAAAAAATAAATTTATTATATTGCTTGCTTCTTGGGTTTCATGAGCAAGAGATTTTATTTTTGAGTCAAGATTCCCACTGAGAGTCTTTAGGAATGATTTGTCATCTAGTCATAAAAATTTAGAGTCATTTTCATGTAATGAAGTCATGTTACACTTTGTAAAAAATCGAACTTGTCTATGTAAAGATCCTCCAAGACCTTGTCACTTATCCTCTTCAAGTCGGCCTACAACAATGGAAGAACTCGCTAGAAGAAGTCAACCTAATCTCAAGTGATCATGCCGGACTAAAGGACATGACAAAGAGTGTATATATAGTCACACTCAACCTCAAAGGATTCTTTTGGGCATAATGAAGGAGGATTCTTTTGGGAATAATGAAGGGGAGCTTCTTCTGGGATAGTGAAGGAGAGGTTTCTTCTAGGGCAGTGAAGAAGGTTTCTTCTAGGGCAGTGAAGAAGGTTTCTTTTGGGGCAGCAAAGGTTTCTTCTAGGGCAACGAAGAAGGTTTCTTCTGGAGTCATCGAAGGAAGGATTCTTCTAGGGTACTTGTTATGGGGAACCGTGTTAGGAAACTAGCTCACAAAAATATAGAAAATATAGATCAACACCTTAGAATTCGGCCTCTTCAAGGGGGCAACCTCCTTTACATTACACAAATGAACAATTCTTGGATGATACAAATGAATAAACCTCCTTTCTATATATAGGAGTCTAAGGGGTCACAAATAATCAAGCTGACATAATAGTAATAACATAAGGGCACAAAAATAGCAATAGTGGGTTTCTATGGGGCATACTAATAACAATAAAGGATACAATGACAATAGTAATGGGGGAATCACTAGTATTATAGGGGTCTAACATGCCCCTCTCCTTCTGAAAAGCGTTGTCCTCAACGCTTGAGTAGTTCTGGATGCTTCTGTATAAAATTATCATCCTCCCATGTGGAATCTTCAACAGATAACTTCTTCCACTTGATGAGATACTCCGAAATTGATCGATTGTGTAGCTTTTGAGTTCTTGTTTCTGTGACTACTTCCGGTTCCAATATGATTTTTCCTTCCTCGTCAAGCTCTGGAAATATTTTTTGAACAAGGAGCTTGTCACTTATAACCTTCTTTAAACATGAAACTTGGAAAACTAGATGCACTTAGAAAGCTGCAGGAAGCTCCAATTTGTATGCCATAGTACCAATCTTTTGCAACACCTTGTACGGACCATAATACTTTGGTGATAATTGATTATCCTTCTTAGTTTACTTGAGGGACATTTCTTTATATCGTTGTAGCTGTAGGAATACCCAATAACCTACATCAAAACTTCTTTCGTTGTGATGTTGATCTACCTGTTGTTTCATTCTATTCTGCGCCAACGTGAGGTTATTCTTTAAGAGTTGGAGAACTTGTTGTTGATGCTCGATGTGATGTTCCACTACTTGAACCTTAGAAATTTATCTTAAATATGATGTGATGGATGGTGGATCATATCCATAAAGTGCAATAAATGGGGTCATTTTTGCTGCAGTATGGAAGGAAGTGTTATACCACTATTCAGCCAGAGGCAACCATTTGACCCATTGTGTTTGTTTATCAGATACAAAGCAACAAATATATCCTTCCAAACATTTGTTTACTATCTCAGTTTGCCCATCAAATTGAGGATGATAAGATGAGCTATGAGCTAACTAAGTACTGAGACAAGAAAATAATTCTGTCCAAAAATTTCCAGTGAAAATGGGATCTTTGTCGCTTACAATAAGCTTTGGGTTTCCATGTAGCTTTTAAATTGTTTCCATAAATGTAGTAGAAATTGTGTTGGCTTTAAATGGATGTGATAATGCACAAAAGTGTGCATACTTGGTAAGTCTATCAACTACCACCATAATGACACTCTTTCCCTCAGACTTGGGTAAAATTGTGATAAAATCCATTGAAACCTCCTCCCAACGTTGGCTTGGAATGGATAAAGGTTGTAATAGACCTAAGGTCTTAATTGTTTCAACTTTATTTTGTTGGCAAACCAAACATTTTGCCACAAACTTTTGTATATCTTATTTAAGGCCATCCCAAATAAATTCCTTATTAACCCTCTGGTAAGTTTTTAAAAATCCTGGGTGCCCTCCTAAGGGAGAAGTGTGCAATTCCATAAGAATATTTTGTTTGAGTTGGAAATTATTACATAGGTACAAGTAATATTTGTACCATAACAAATCATTTTTCCAGCTAAATGTATCAGATGTACTGGGATCTTGTTGTATCTTTTGAATGAGTGCCCACAATTCTCCATCATTCTTTCATTCCTCCCTTGCTTCATTTATCCAATCTGGTTGGATAATAGAAATGGTGCACAACAATGCTTCAACATCCTCATCCTTTCTTGAGAGTGCATCTGCCACAACATTTTGCTTCCCTTTTTTGTAGATGATTTCAAAGTCATAACCCAACATCTTTGTGACCCATTTTTGTTGCTCTTCAAAGAATAATCTTTTTTCTAAAAAGTATTTAAGACTATCATGATCCGTTTTTACCTTGAAGTGTCTTCCCATTAGGTAGGGTCGCCATTTCTTAAGTGCATGTAGTATTGCCAACTTTTCCTTCTCATAAATAGCTTTGTGTAAATACTTTCCCTTGATTGGATGAATTTCAAAAGCAATGGGTCTTTAATCTTGCATCAAAACAGCACCAATTCCATTTCTTGAAGCATCACATTCCACAATAAAGGTTTTTGTGAAGTCCGGTGTAGCTAAGACCGGTGCTTGGCACATTGTCTCTTTAAGATGTTCGAAGGCCTTTGTTGCTTCTGGAGTCCATGAAAATTCATCTTTCTTCAATAACGTTGTTAGTGGTGCTGCTATTCTCCCTTAATTCTTAACAAACTTGCAATAATACCCTATCAACCCAAGAAATCCTCACAGATGCTTTATGGATGTGGGGATTTTCCATTCCTTAATGGCTTTAATTTTGCTAAGGTCTACCTTAACACCTTCATGAGATACAATATGACCCAGATAATCCACCTCTTGTACTCCAAAGAAACATTTGGAGCTTTTTGCATATAATGGTTTCTCTTCCAATAGTTTGAGCACCCTATCAACATGTTCAACATGATCCTTCCAAGACTTGTTGTAGATTAGTATATCATAAAAAAATACTAACACAAATTTTCTAAGGAAGGGTTTGAAAATGGAATTCATCAAACCTTGAAATGTAGAAGGTGCATTGGTAAGGCCAAAAGGCATGACCAAAAATTCATAATGACCCTCATGAGTTCTAAATGTTGTTTTCGGAATGTCTTCAGTCTTCATTTTGATTTGATGATATCCTGAACGAAGATCCAACTTGGTGAAGTAAATTGATCGATGCAATTCATCCAATAATTCATCAATGACAGGAATGCGAAATTTATCTTTAATAGTGAGCTTGTTGAGCTCCCTATAATCTAGACACATGCACCATGATCCATCCTTCTTGTGCACCAATACTACTGGAGTAGAGAAAGAACTTTGACTAAGTTGAATTATACCATCCTCTAGCATTTCTGCAACCATACATTCAATTTCACTCTTTTAGGCATAGGGATATCTGTACAGCCTGTTGTTTGGAGGAACACTTCCTAGAATCAAATTAATAGCATGATCATGATCACGAATAGGTGGGAGACCTTTGGGAGCCTTAAATACCTTGGAATGATTTTCCAAGGCTTTTTGGAGATATGGAGAAATAGACGATTTCAATGTGGGAACCTCTAATGAACATAATTGTGAAATTACACCTCGTTATTCCTTCTTTAGAAGCTTTGTCATACCGTTAGAGCTTATTATCTTTCCCGGTTTCCCTGCAATACCCATTAATTCAAATTGCTTTCCTTCCGAACAAAATTTCATGAAAAGTTCTTGAAAATTAAAAGCTATTGTACCCAAGGATTGTAGCCATTGGACTCCTAGTACAACATCAGCACCACCCATTGGAATGGAAAGCATTGGGATATTTAATACATATTCTCCCATGGATAGCTTGGTATTATGGTACTTTCCAGAGAAATTTATGGTTCCTCCACTTGCAACCATCACTTGACACTCTCGTGCTGGATATAGGAAGCAATTAAATTCCTTTGATATCTTACAATGAATAAAATTATGGGTACTTCCTGATATCCAACACTATTACCTTTTTCTTCTTGATATGTCCTTCCATCTTGATAGTTTGAGGAGTGGTAATTCCAGCCAATCCATTACAAGATATGTTTGGATTCATTTCTTCTTTATCTAGGGTTTGTTCTTGGAGTATATCCTCTTCTTTTTACATTTCTTGTTCCTTTTCTTCCTCCTCTTCACAATTTATGTAGAATAATTTCTTCTCCGCACATTTATGACCTTTAGTGTATTTGTTATCACAACTGTAACAAAGCCATTTTGCTCTTTTTTATTCCAGTTGTTGTGGTGTCAACCTTGTAGGTTATGGAAGGCTAGGGAAAACAACACTTCCATCTTTATATTTGTGAGTGGTAGGCTTCCTGGTTGCCATAATTTCGCTTTCCATTTTACTTGCTAACTTGAATGCCTTATCCAATGAATCAGGTTCCCAAAGGCAAACCTCATGTTGGATATTATCCTTTAAAGTCCCTGTGAACACATCAATCGTATGCTCCTCTAGAATATCTTTTACCCTTATGTTCAATTTTTGGAAGTCCTCAATGTGCTCCATCATTGAACCCTTTTGTTTGAGATTTATCAATTGGCTAAAAAAGGTATTGCTTTTTGTATCATTATAATGTGTTATCATTTCTTCCGTAAAAATTGCCCAACTGATAATATGTTTACGAGAGAAAATCCATCGATACCATATAAACTAATTTGGTTCCAAATATAAAATTGCAATACGTACCTTTTGTGTGTTTTGCACATTATGAAGATCAAAAAATTGCTTCATCTATAGTATCCATGTTCTGGGATCCTTGCCATCAAACTTCCTCATATCGATTTTTGGAACATGGTGGGTCTTCAATCCAACATTAGAGTCTATGAAATCATGATTAACATTTATTTTGTTCTCATCATGAGTTTCCTTTACTACCCTTTCACCATTAGTGACCATTTCTTGTAGCAACTTATTCAAATTTATCTTCAATTCTTCCATCTTATTGTCCATGCCATTCATCTTAGCATCCATGCCATCCATCTTAGCTTCCATGCCATCCATCTTAGCTTCCATCTTAACTTGCATGCCATTCATATTAGCTTCCACGCCATTCATCTTGGCTTCATTTACCTTTAGTGAGAGTGAAATTTGTTGTACTTGGTCTTGTAATTTTGATATATCATGTTGCATTTCTTCCTCTTCTTCATGAGTCATGCTAGAGCTTTCAGGTTGCTTACTAGGTGTTTCCATTTTCTTTCTTCATGGCATTAATTAATGCTAATAATTATTCACTACTCCCTTTGAATTCCTTCAAACTAATCTTATGCAAAATTTTAAAAAACTACACCTTTTTTTTTTCATTTTGTAAGAGCTCGATATTGAATCTGTTGTATCTCTATAACTACGGATCTCAAATATCTAAAATCTCATCATGCAACAGCCCTTTGAGTCCCATTTCTAACCCTACAAGTCTAATCAAGATTGGATTCTCCAAGGAAGAGTTATGCCAAATCTCCCACGGTGACCTGATTATAAACTAGTTCAGTAGAGAAAACTTGTACGACGTGTCACATGTCACTGTTTCGACCTTAGTACCTGAAACAGATATACATAAAACTATAGGTCTTCCTCTTTCTGAAACTTCTTACGAAATTTCAATCTAATGCCCAAAACAAAAGTTATGACGATTTTCTCCAGGTCACCTGTTTGGAATGTAATTCGGGAATCTACAAAAACACTAAATTCCTCATATCATATCTCTGCAAATATAGCAAGACAAGCTCTGAAATTCAGACCCAAAGTTTAGAATGATTGCGGCTCAAATGGATTTTTTTTGTAGCTTCTAAAACGTCGCAGAAAAAAGGTTATAGCGAAAATTCCATGATGACCTATTTGGAGTAGCGAAACCCTAGAATCCAAAGCTCCAATACCAAATGTTAGGAAACCAGCTCACAAAAAGATAGAAAAGATAGATCAACGCCTTAGAATTCAACCTCTTCAAGGGGAAACCTCCTTTACATTACACAAATGAACAATTATTGGATGATACAAATGACTAAACCTCCTTTCTATATATAGGAGTCTAAGGGGTCACAATATAATCAAGCCGACATAACAGTAATAACACAAGGGCACAAAAATAACAATAGTGGGTTTCTATGGGGCATACTAATAACAATATGGGGACAATAGGGGCACAATACTAACAATAAGGGATACAATGACAATAGTAATGGGGGAATCACTAGTATTATAGGGGCCTAACAAACCGAGATAGAGATCTAGAGACCAAGATTCTCTAGAGGAACGTAGTGAGATCATAGAGATTGAGTTTCTCTAGGAAAGTAGAGAAGAAGTAGAGTGAAGGATAGAGACCAAGTTTCTCTAGAAGAAGCCAAGAAGAGAAGTTCCAGATCAAGAAGATAGTCAAGAAAGGGAAGAGGAAAAGCATCAAGGTTAGTGACAAGGTTCTTGGGAGGATACTAGAGTCAAGGGCCTTTATCATGGTCTTGGTACTCATCAATTGAAGATCTACAAGAATAATTTTGATCGGGTTTTCCTCTCAAGAGGTGAGAGGCTTTGGCCCTGGATGACTAGCCTACATATTGTGTCACTTGTCTTTTATTGTGCATATTAGTAATTGTCTTGATGATAAAGAACACAATAATAACCTAATGAAGAAAAAACTATAAGTTAAGAAGTAAAAGTATATCACAAGAAATTATCTAGAGAAATCTTTTAACTATTCATGTCCTATATTTCTCAACACTTAGTAAAGAGCACAAACCATGTACTTGAATGGGGAGGTCATGAGAACACCAACAATCTCTTGGGACCGCAGACCTGTTACCTGAAATCTAATACAAAGAAAATAGGAAAACATGTTTTAACGATGTCCTTTGATTACCCATGCTTTTGTTAGTCCATAAAATCAAACATTAAATAAAATCTACTCTAAATGAACCCAACCTAGCATGAGGACATAATATGATATTAAATTCTAATGCAAAATGAATATGTAATGAATCCTACTCTAACATGCATATTACTTTATGATAATACTAAGTTTAATCATAGAGCCAATGAAACCAAGACACCATGAGATAGATATAAAAACATTTTCCCCAATGATTACTCATGCATAAAATCCAAGAGCAAGGATAGGAACAATCATATGGAGGGTCACAAGAATGGGAGCTGGGAAAATAAGGTGGCCACATATGGAATATCATGGATGAAGAGGGAAGAAAGGGACGCAACATACCCCATTGTATTTTGTCTTCAAGCCAAAAGATAGAGATATCAACAATCAGGCTCATGAATCTATGTTGAATGGAAACCTTAGGCATATCATCCCCATCATGGTTGTTTCTAATAATTTCATTCTTCAAGGTTGCCTCAAGGTCATGATCGGAAGGAGGCGGGTGGTATGAAGTATCATATTCAACAGGTTCCCTTTCCTCAAGCTCATATTCCACTTGGGAAAAAGGCTCATCATAATTAGTGTTTACAAAAGGATCCACATGTGACTAAACTACATCCCCAATATCATGAGTAAAGACAAGGATCCTATTGATATCACTGATGAGCCCCAAAAATGGATAATTATATGGGCTCATTCAACCTCCTAATTTGACTTAATCCACTATTCTCATTAGTTTATTACATGCTTTTTATTATATTTATGCTAATAGAGTGAATTGGGTTAGTCATTATGCCAACAAGGCTACTGTGTGCTTTGTGTAGTCTTTTTGGTCAATTTGGAGACAAAATCAAAGATTTTAATGAGCACTTGGCAGCCAAATTCGTGGGAGAACAAGGGAGACGATTTGTAGGAAGTTGTCCCCTTCATTTATGGGCCCTTACCTCGAATTCTCCACCATCAGCTCGGAGTTCAAGGACCACCAAATCGATTATCACAAGGGCAGCCAAGCAAGTCAAGTAGGACTGTTGTTAACTGCAAGTTTGGGCAGTCGAGTCCCTAAAGTTTAGGAGGACTGTTGGCTACTCAATTTGTATAAATAAGAGGGCTTAGGGCCTCATTTCAGTTAGTCGTTTTTGTTAGTCATTTTGTAGTCACTTTGTAGGCAGAAGATTAGCTAGCTTGTAGTTTGATTTTAGTCAGTAGACTAGCTTTTCATTTCAGCACATTTTCAAGATTTCCTTTGTGGATAGTTTTTGGAATGTAACATTTCTTGCTCAATAAAGATGAATCCAGCTTGGCACCAGCTCTAAATCTCTCTTAGGAGGCTGTAGCTCTTGGGGTTGGGCCCATCTCAAGTGCCCAATACCTCCTTTGTTTACTTTCATGTGTCTTTGCTGCGTTCTTAAAATAAAATCTGCTATTTAGATTTAAATCTTGTTTTGTTATTTAGGTTGTTTTTGATGAGTAAAATAGCTTTTCATGCTCAGATTTAGTTGATAGGTTGTTAACAGAGAAAGCTTCAAGAAAAGGGCCATCAAACATCTGTGGTTTCACCTCTCCCTCAGTGGGATCAGGAGCTGTGACTAGGATGACTTTGCTGCCCACAAAAACACTAGTTTGCTTTACCATGCAATCCTGAGTGTACTGTTTTCATTTGCAGAAGTTGGTTATGTGTTCAGATCTCTGAAATGGTTCATTGCATCTTTGATATACATGGTTCTCCTCCAAATAAAGTTGTTGTTCATTCGTTTTATTGACAGTTAGATTAGATTAGCTAGGGCTTTGATTATTTGTAAGACTTTGTTGATTCGGTTAAATGTACATTGTGCAGGGCATCTCTACCACTCTCTCATCCACGTAAGCTTCATCAGAGCCAGTTGTTCCATCTCCTAGCTAGGTTCCTCATCTCACACCTGTCCTTTTGCCCACGTAGCCCTACCTTCTTGCTCAATCATTGTCTTAGCCTTCTTTAAGCCAAGTCAGCCTTCTACACCCTCTCACCACTCCATCCACCAGTCCCTGGGTCACTCCAGGCCCCTATCCTACCTCCCTATCCATTCATGCATCTTCCCTCACTCACTCATCCTCTAAAATCCGCTTTTCAAACATCCTGTAGAAATTTCTGAACATCCTGTAGAACCCCTGCCGACTTCCTGTAGAAGCTCACAAATGAGGTTTCCCGATAGCCAAACTTTGTGAAACTTTCTGGAAGGATGTTAGGGACTCCTTAGACCCTCTCTGAATATTCCCAACCTTTTCCAAGCATTTCTCCTCCTTGATCCACCCCTACACAGCAAAAAGCCAGTTCAAAGCACATGCACGATAATTCTAATAACTTATTTAAAAATACAAAAAGATGTTTTCTTCGAGTAGAGGTAGTCTAGACACATGTATTTTACCTTCATAGAAATAATGGCATCCCTTCCAGTAGTTTGCATGCTCTCCTTCGCATCAGTAGGTCTAGCTGGTAGAATTAGGGTTTGCTAGGGTTTGCATTTCTGTTTGGCTTTCAGTTTCTTTCCGCAAGTAGATTAGCTTCCTTTGAGTTAGCTTTCATCCATCAGCTAAAAAGCTTCTTCTAAGAGCTCATAGAAGTTGGCTTGAGCCCCTAGCGGACTTGTGCCAGCTGACCAAGTGACAGCTGCGGCAGGAGCTAGTACTTGTGCATACAACATCGTCGCTTCCAAATTTGTTATGAACTACCGGGTTGATAAAATTAAAGAAGGGAGTTCCAGGAGTTGTAGCATTATTGCTGCAATACTAGGGCTCACCACTCTTTTTGGCGCCGTTGCTGGGGAAGCGTCGGAGTATTGGTGATTACTGCTTTTCTTCTATTTTCCACTACAATCTTCTGCTAAGTAGTTTATTTCATTTCCATTATGCAATTTCGTTTATGCAAAAGTAGATTAGCATTTCCCGCTTTCATAGATTAGCATTTCAATTCCGCAATTTCATTTCTGCAAGCATAGATTAGCATTTCAGTTCCGCAAGCATAGCCTAGCATTTCATTCTTGTAATTTCATTTGAGAAAAATAGATTAGTCCTTTCCTGCTTTCATTTCAATTCCGCATTTTCATTTCAGCAAGATAGTTTGTTGCAGTTCAATCTATTTTAGTTTTGTAGGTACGAGCAGAAAAAAGCAAAAATCAACCGAAAAGATTTCCTTTCATGCCTTGTAGGAGTAGAGATAATTCAGAAAAATGATTGCACAACACCTCCATTGCTTCACACAGCCAACCTTCTCTCTTCTTCGATGGCTATGATTAAAGAACCCTTAGGTGGACTGCAAGACATATTTGAAGAACCTCAAGGGAAGAAGAAGAAGAAAACATTCCTCTGGAGCAAATGGCTACATATAGACATGTTGGGAGCAGTACCTTATCCAAAAATGAATTTTCAAATCAAATGGAAGATTTCAAGAGTGATATGAGGCAATTTCTTGCCATGCAACTTGATACCTTGCGGATCCAAAGGAAGCAAGAGGAAGCCAAGACGGCTTTGGCCATCTTTTGTCCTAGGTGCACTAGAAAGCATCCTAGGGATGAATGTCCAATGCACTCCCTAGAAGTGTGTTTCGTCTGTGAAGAATACCATCCTACAAATCAGTGCCCTTCCTTGCCTGGACTTAAAGCTGCATATCAGAGAGCCAAAGAAGCCACTGAATCACTCTATTATATGAACCAAAGGAGGCCACATGGACCCATACCTTACCAGTAGGGAATGCAAGAGACATCCCAGACCTATTACGACCCCTATCAAGCCACTTCCATGCCTTTTTGGGGTCCCCCTACTCATTCCTCCTGGTCCACACCTCCTCCTTGGTCATATCCTCCTCAATATTATGCCCAACCAGCTGCTCATTCGTTTCACTCTTATGCTCAGCCACAACCTCAGTGGAATGCACCTCAGCAGGGGTGGAGGCCCCAATACAACACTCCTCCCGCTTCTTTTCCTCCACCACCTACTCATCCACAACCATCGCCTCCTGCTCCACCAAGGCAACCCCAAATGCCTGCCCAACCACAACCCCATCCACATCCATCTCAAATATACACCCCCACTCAGCTACCCATACCACCATTTCCAAAACCATACAATGGAGTAGCTCAACCCAATTGCAAAGCTGAGGCACAACATGTCCAAATGACTCCTCTTGAGCTCAACGATCTTCACCATAGCTCAGGAAGAGTGTTGCAAAGAAGAGATTACATTGACAACATTGAAGGACCAAAGGCAAAAGAAGATTCAAAAGAGGAGATCAAAGAACCATGGGCTGCACTTGATGAAGAGAAGAGATTAGAATCAGAGATCGAGAAAGCTCCCTCATGGTTACCATCAAACCCTCTATGTAGTCAAGAGAAAAGTCAGCAAAAAGAGGAAGATGTGAAGGTCATGATAGAAGAAGATATGGAGAATGATCCAGATCAGCAAAAGGACCAAGGATATCAAAGCTATATTGAGACATGGTTTCAGACAGTCACTAAGTTGCAGCAGTACTCTCTTCCTCAGCTATGTTTGATCCCTTCAAAGTCAAACCATTTGGTCTCTGAGATCTGGATAGTTGTCAAAGCATGCATTTCAAGCCGCCACATCATTTTATCTCTAATCTCGATGAGCACATGGCTCCATTGGAAGTATTCTTATACTTGAAAATAATTTTGTTTTTTTCAAGTAGGGTAGGGTAGAAAAAAAAAAATTTAAAAAAAATGAAAATAAGATGAAAATAAAAATCTAAGGTGAAAACCTCCTCGGAGGCGCCTCAGATTGGCTCATTGATTGAAAACCTCCATGAGGCAGTCAATGGGTTGGAAAGAAGAGAAAATAAAAAGGGAATAAGATCCCTGGGTGAAAACCTCCCTTGGAGGCGCCCAGGGCAGGCAATTAGGGTGAAAACCTCCATGAGGCGCCCTAGTTGTTTTTCAAAAAAAAAAAAGAGAAAAAAGAAAAGAAAAATAAAGCTAATTTCCATTGAATAATTGCAGGTTGCAAGAAGGACATTGCAGGTCAAGAGGATCGCTCAAAACAAAGACAAAGGAAGTTATGTGCCTTCTACAGGAAGTTCTGTGTCTTCTACAGGAAGTTCTGTGTCTTCTACAGGAAGCCTACAAACGAGCCAAAATTGATCTCTGAAGAGGACCTGAAGGCCGAGAATCTGTCCATGAGGCCTGCAAGCATCCATGTTTCCATCCCTCACCCTTCTCCATCATTTTTTCCATCTCATTGTGCTTCTTTCCTCAAAACTGTGTGTTCTACAGGAAGTTCCTGTAGAAATTATAGGATTTCTACAGGAAGCTAGAAATGGATGTGAACAAGGTATTTTGGCAAACATGATAGCTTCCTCAAGGGTTCAGAAGTCCCCCTACAAATTTCAAACTCCTCCTCCATCATCTCCATGCCTGCATCACAGCCCAAGCTCATTCTTTTTCACCATGCAAAAACTTGCAGAATGCTTTGAAGAAAAAAATACATAGAACAGAATTTGTTTTTGCCCTAACTTGAAAACCATGCATCCATTTGAAAAACCGTGTTACGGGGAATTGTACAGGGGTGATGGCAACATGCCTGAGCAGTTTCAGCCAATTCCGGTGCATGGTTTCCAAGAAATCAGCCTCCATCACCGTCAGCCATTTTTGCTTTTTCTCCCTATCCATGCATCCGTTTCAAAACCTGTTTCATGGAGAGATGCACATGGGTGATAGTAGCCTATCCAAGCAGTTTCAGCCGATTTCGATGCACGGTTTCTGAGAAATTGATCTCTGAAATCTTCAGCCATTTTCGATTTTTCTAGAAATCTGTGCATCCATTGATCGTGATTTTGCTATGGGAGGTGCATAATGATGATAGGAACATGCTCAGCAAGTTTCAGATCGATCCGATCTATCGTTCCGGAGCAATGGAGAAAACAAGTTTCGGTCTTGAGAAAATTCAGCAGCAGCAGCTTGAGGGTGCAGATCTGAACGTGAAGCCAGCTCCTATAGCATGGATCCGGCCAGAGGATACCTGCACAAGAAAGCAGCCATGAATTAGCAGCCAAGCCATCATGCAACCACCGAAACAAATGCATGCAGCAGCAGAAAGCACCTCACAACAACCATTTGACTTCAGGTACGTGACTAAAACTCATTCCTCTGATTGCATGAATGTAATTCGGAAATAGCATGAGCAATGAGATGGTTGGGTGGGTGAATAAGACATGTGCGCTCAGCCATCTCAGAAGGAAATTGGGAAACAAGTAATGGTGACTGTTTGACCTTCAATGTGATTGATGGAGTGATCACAGGTAGGAAACATGATGATTCGTGACAACACTTCCGTCTACATGGCCAGCACATGTTTTTGCCACCTCACCACAAATCATGCAGCAATTAAAGACGGCTCAGCTGAAACTCACGAACTGATGTTCATCTGCACTTTCCACATCCTCAACTGAAGTGTGCACAATCGGTTAACCTATCGTCCTCCACTGACTTTTTCTACCTGTTTTCGAAATTCTCCCACATATCGGGCTCGCTCAAAGGCAGAATAACATTCTACAGGAAACAGGGGGGTCTTCTACAGGAAGTATGGCACAGCATTCTGGAGCAGAGAAGCCCAGACTTTTCTTCATCGAGTTTGGAGTTCTGAGAGAGGTGGGCTTGGAAAAAACACTCTTCCATGCAATCAACGAATTGAAAGAATTGGTGGAACACAAAATTCAAGGATACTCCAGGTACCCTTTAGAATAGAAAAAGGAGTTCTGCAGAAATGGGTTTCTCAATTTGATATGTGGCCTTACTTGGAGAGATTTTCAGAGGATGAGCTAAAAGGTCAACCTGACCTGATCATTGGCAATTACAGTGATGGAAATTTAGTTGCATCTCTGATTTCACATAGACAAGGAATCACTCAGTGCAACATATCCCATGCTTTGAAGACCAAATACCCAGATTCAAACATATACTGGAAAAAATATGAAGGAAAATACCATTTCTCTTGCCAGTTTACTGCAGATCTAATTTCAATGAATCATGCAGATTTTATTATCACTAGCACATATCAAGAGATTGCTGGAAGCAAGGATACTATTGGACAGTATGAGAGCCACACTGCTTTCACCCTTCCTGGTCTTTATCGTGTGGTTCATGGAATTGATGTTTTTGATCCCAAATTCAACATTGTTTCTCCTGGAGTAGACATGTAGATTTATTTCCCTTATACAGAGAAGCAACATTGTCTTACTGCTTTACATGGTTCAATTGAGGAACTCTTGTTCAATCCTAAACAGACAGCTAAACACATGTGTATTTTGAATGACCATAAAAAGCCCATTATCTTTTCTATGGCAAGACTCGATAGAGTGAAAAACATGACAGGACTGGTTGAATGGTTTGCAAAGAACAAACACTTGAGGGATACTGTCCTCCACGTTCTGGGGAGGAAACCATATACAGAATTCCCATTTTGATCAGTGCACAAGCCAAAACAGAGCGTGAGGAAGCAAGATATTGAGGCAGAGAAGAAAACTAAGGGTAAGGAAGCTAAGGGAAAGAAAACCTAGGGAAAACCATCACAGGAAAAGCCACAGGAAAAGCAAGAGGAAAAGCAAGAAAGAAAAAGAAGAAACAGAGAGGAAAAAAAAAAGTTTAATCCCTGGAAGTTGTTACAGGTTGCAGGAACACAATGCGGAAAGGGGGCCTCCCAACACAAGCAAAAGGGTCCCTACCAAGTTCCCAGGCATCCTCACATCCATCCCCTCCATGAACACTCATTTTTTCAGGGTTCGGACACAATCTAGTCATGGTTCAACCTTCTACAGGAAGCTACAGGACTTTCTACAGGAAGTTTTGTATTTCTACCAGAAACATCCTGTAGAGCCTTTAGGTAGGCCAGAATCGATTATGGAGAGGGATTTGAAGCTTGAATTCTGTTGAGGAGGCATGCAACCACTCTTTTCTTCCATCCTCCACTAGTTTCATCTCCTTTCACCACCATTTCCACCATCGGATTGAATATACTTGCACAATCATACCAAAGCTGAGAATTCTCTAGGAAAAGGAGTAGGCAGTGGGAAGAAGCAGAGAAAAAAACATGGTTTCATGACCGAGAAGAGGACATCACTTCAGAAGCTTGGCATGACAGGGAGGCCACCAAGGCCATCAAAGATGAGGAGATAGATTGGTTGCTCAGAGGATGAGTAACGCTTTCAGTAGGGGGGTGATGATGAGCCCCAAAAATGGATAATTATATGGGCTCATTCAACCTCCTAATTTGACTTAATCCACCATTCTCATTAGTTTATTGCATGTTTTTTATTATATTTATGCTAATAGAGTGAATTGGGTTAGTCATTATGCCAACAAGTCTAATGCGTGTTTTGTGTAGTCTTTTTGGTCAATTTGGAGACAAAATCAAAGGTTTTAATGAGCACTTGGCAGCCAAATTCGTGGGAGAACAAGGGAGAGGATTTGTAGGAAGGTGTCCCCTTCATTTATGGGCCCTTACCCCGAATTCTCCACCATCAGCTCGAAGTTCAAGGGCCACCAAATCGATTATCACAAGGGCAGCCAAGCAAGTCAAGTAGGATTGTTGTTAACTGCAAGTTTGGGCAGCCGAGTCCCTAAAGTTTAGGAGGACTGTTGGGTCCTCAATTTGTATAAATAAGAGGGCTTAGGGCCTCATTTCAGTTAGTCATTTTTGTTAGTCATTTTGTAGTCACTTTGTAGGCAGAAGATTAGCTAGCTTGTAGTTCGATTTTAGTCAGTAGATTAGCTTTTCATTTCAGCACATTTTCAAGCTTTCCTTTGTGGACAGTTTTTGGAATGTAACATTTCTTGCTCAATAAAGATGAATCCAGCTTGGCACCAGCTCTAAATCTCTCTTAGGAGGCTGTAGCTCTTGGGGTTGGGCCCATATCAAGTGCCTAGTACCTCCTTTGTTTACTTTCATGTGTCTTTGCTGCGTTCTTAGAATAAAATCTACTATTTAGATTTAAATCTTGTTTTGTTATTTAGGTTGTTTTTGATGAGTAAAATAGCTTTTCATGCTCAGATTTAGTTGATAGGTTGTTAACAGAGAAAGCTTCAAGAAAAGGGCCATCAAACATCTGTGGTTTCACCTCTCCCTCAGTGGGATCAGGAACTGTGACTAGGATGACTTTGCTGCCCACAAAAACACTAGTTTGCTTTACCGTGCAATCCTGAGTGTACTGTTTTCATTTGAAGAAGTTGGTTATGTGTTCGGATCTCTGAAATGGTTCATTGCATCTTTGATATACATGGTTCTCCTCCAAATAAAGTTGTTGTTCATTCGTTTTATTGACAGTTATATTAGATTAGCTAGGGCTTTGATTATTTGTAAGACATTGTTGATTTGGTTAAATGTACATTGTGCAGGGCATCTCTACCACTCTCTCATCCATGTAAGCTTCATCAGAGCCAGTTGTTCCATCTCCTAGCTAGGTTCCTTGTCTCACACCTGTCCTTTTGCCCAGGTAGCCCTACCTTCTTGCTCAATCATTGTCTTAGCCTTCTTTAAGCCAAGTTAGCCTTCTACACCCTCTCACCACTCCATCCACCAGTCCCGGGGTCACTCCAAGCCTCTATCCTACCTCCCTATCCATTCATGCATCTTCCCTCACTCACTCATCCTCTAAAATCCGCTTTTCAAACATCCTGTAGAAATTTCTGAACATCCTGTAGAAATCTCTGAACATCCTGTAGAACCCCTACCGACTTCCTGTAGAAGCTCACAAATGAGGTTTCCTGATAGCCAAACTTTGTGAAACTCTCTGGAAGGATGTTAGGGACTCCTTAGACCCTCTCTGAACCTTCCCAACCTTTTCCAAGCATTTCTCCTCCTTGATCCACCCCTGCACAACAAAAAGCCAGTTCAAAGCACATGCACGATAATTCTAATAACTTATTCAAAAATACAAAAAGATGTTTTCTTCGGGTAGAGGTAGTCTAGACACATGTATTTTACCTTCATAGAAATAATGGCATCCCTTCCAGTAGTTTGCATGCTCTCCTTCACATCAGTAGGTCTAGCTGGTAGAATTAGGGTTTGCTAGGGTTTGCATTTCTGTTTGGCTTTCAGTTTCTTTCCGCAAGTAGATTAGCTTCCTTTGAGTTAGCTTTCATCCATCAACTAAAAAGCTTGAGCTCATAGAAGTTGGCTTGAGCCCCTAGCGTACTTGTGCCAGCTGACCAAGTGACAGCTGCGGAAAGAGCTAGTACTTGTGCATACAACACCGTCGCTTCCAAGTTTTTTACGAACTACCGGGTTGATAAAATTAAAGAAGGGAGTTCCAAGAGTTGTAGCATTATTGCTGCAATACTGGGGCTCACCAATCACCATCATCGGTCTCGTAGATAGGTTCCTTGTTAAAAAGATGCTCATTGATCTCCCACTTTGTTATACAGCAAAATGACCTCCTCATCAGCTCAGAGAAGAAAAACATGATGGCTGAAGCAATAGCCAAAATCACAGGCCTTGTTTCCACACTAACGCTCCCTTAGGCTTACAGAGAAGTAGGGAGCATTAAATGCCCTGTATGACCTACTAGAGGGTGTTAATCCTCCCTATGTACCACTGGGGGGAGTGTTAGAGCTTGAGGGCGCAGTTTAAAACCCCATGCAGTGATTCCTAAAGTTGTATTGCCCCATTTTGACTTATTTTTGGGTTATTTTGCACAGGTTTCAAGCCATAATGACTAGCCTATGGAGAGAATAGGCCCATAATAGCCAGGAATTATTGATGCGAAACGATCCAGCATGCATACTTGCATTGCACCGCTATAGTTTACTGAATTATGTAAAGTTGGAGCTGATGAAAGGGCAGGAGGATTTATTGAGATGGATTATCTAGTGGTAGGATGAACATGAATAGGTGTTCAGGATTGTAGATCATGAGCTGGCTATTAACTGTGATGACATATACTTTTTACCTGGTTTTTCATGTCGTGGGGCACAAGCAAACCTCACCGGGGGTAGGCCTAATCCACGATCCACCCTAGAGTTGGTGCAATCCTACTACATCCCTGAGAGTGGACTTGTCAGCAACAGAGTAGCCATAGAGAGGATTAGGTCTAGGTCTATGAGGGCCATTTTATGGTTGATTGTTGGTGGGGTCAAAAAGTCCCCATGTTGCAAAAAAGGCCCAACTGTTGCTTGCATTTGACTGTGTCTAGTCGTAGATGTTCAACTGGTGTGAAGCAGTGCTTTGCCAGTTGAAGGCAGAGTTAACTGCATGCAAGACTCGAACCCAACAAAGTTTTGGGTATGGTACTCTCATAGTCTCATTCATTCTTGAGAGGGTACCTGTTATGTGCCCAAGGATGAGCTTAGGTCCCTTTGATCTGAGGGAGCCAAGACAGGGGCGATGGTCATCACTCGATCCTCACACAGGAGGAGGACCGATCCGACATTTCTTCAAGGAAGATTTATTCCAGTGGCTTCGTGGCCAGATCGTGATGATTGATGACTATGCTTATGAGGGCATGGACTTCACCAGTGACCCTGACTTGATGCTGCTACCCAGGACCAACTAGGGTCCTCAAGGTGAGAATGATTTTTGAAATTACTTCGAGTATTTTTTAGCTTTTGAATGTTTATGTGATGTTTTTATGGGTGAACAAGCACCGACATGAAGCTTTATGCTTAACACAAATGTGGCGCCATTACAACCTGCAAGCGAACCCTGCCATATGAGACGAGGAGGCCAATGACCTGTTGGGGGGAGTGATGTCGATAGTCTTCGCGAGGTTCTGAGGAACCTGGAGGGCTTGAGCATGGTTTTGCCCCCCCCCTTCCTATGAGGGAGATTCCCGCTCATATGCAGCGGCACACAGTCGGTGTACCTGAGCAGTTTCTGGTTCCTCTTCGGAGGATAGCTAGAGCGGTTTTAGCATTTCAGGAGCAGTAGGCTTTTTTTAGCAGGTGTTTTGGCATAGCCAATGGGTGTTTGGAAATAGGCTTAGTAGCCATTTTATACTTAAAACATCCAAGTTTTGGAATATTTCGATGTAAAAGACTGAATTCTATTTATATATATATATACAGACATTTTGGTATTTTGATGGCATAAATGTTTTTTAAATGTTTTTGTAAAAATTTTAACTCTGTAAATTTTTACTTTTCATGCATGCTTCTATAGTGAATGAGATAGATGCCAATCTAACACATAGTTTGCTAATGAATCAACAACTGTATTAAATTCTCTAGGAATGTGTTCATATGTGATAACTTCAAATTGACGTTCCAAGAGTCGTACCCTTAAATAATGACATAACAAGGTTGGATTATGAATGTGATAACGATTTGTCAATTGCATAACAACTAGTTGAGAGTCTAACCTGACCACCAGATTGGAGATGTCCCTTGATGACGCTTTAGTGAGAAGTGAAATTACGGACATGTACTCAGCAATATTGTTGGTGGCGGTACCAAGAAAGACTCCTCCGGAACAAAACAGTTCTGACTCAGGTGTGTAGATGACCCAAGCAGCTGATGCAATGTGCCATGTGTGACGACTAGCACCATCCACGTATCCTACGTATGCTAAGGGTAATGAAGACATCTGCATTGCAAGAAGGATGTATGAGACAAATACTCCAATAAATACCAAAACAATCCAATCACACCAAAAAAGGAAGCAAAACATATAAATACATAAAATTACAAAGCACATTCCCAGTGTAATACTAGGCCTAATACTTTTTCAGATACAGCCCATTTCTGGGCTCAGCAAGTGGGACTCTTTCCCAATCCTGAAGTTCATATGCCCCTTTTGAAAGGGCTTTCTTGATGACATAGGGACCTAGCCATAAGGGTTGAAGCGTTCTTGTCCCCAAGAGGTCATGTTTTTTATCATAGAGCAAAACAAGATCTCCCTCTTGGTAAGAATGAGGCTTGAACTTTTTGTCATACAAGGCCTGTGATTTTGGCTATTGCTTTAGTCATCATGTTTTTCTCCTCTAAGCTAATGAGGAGATCATTTTGTTGTATAACACACTTTCCCTCTTCATTATGGAAGTAATCACTAATGTCAATGTCCAAGGGGCTAGTAGGGTCATCTTCCTCAAGGTCCTTGATATGTACAACATCAAATACAACATCCTTGAGAAAGATGGGGCCATCCTCTTCTAGGGAATCCCCTTATTTGCGATCCTCCTCATGCCCAAAGAAAACTTCCTCTTGAATGTCTAATGCTTCCCTACCTTGAAAATGTTCAAGAAAGCTATCAAAGAATGCTTCAATTGATGAGATGATCCTAGGTTTGCAATTATATAACCATGAATTATGACCATGGAGGGATCTCATGAATAACATTATGGGGACATCGTGGTGAACCACTTCCGTATTTGAGGTATATGTTGCAAATGTCGCTACATGACTAATTACAGAAAGACAGACACCATCAAACTTGGGCACCTTGCATATAGTATTCCAAGTGACATGATTAGTGTACCTAGGGATGGTAGCGATGTCAAAAGTGGGAAATTGATTAATATAAGGCATCCTATTAGGTTATACATATCAGTGATGTAGGAGTCGTTAGGGTGAATTCATAGATTCCTTGATAGATACTTTCTTCACCCTACAAACAGTAATTTTGACGTTCAAATGAAGAACTAGGGATTTTTATTTTTCCAATGGAGTCCCCTTCTCTTCTTGGATTTTCACCAATAAGAGTCCCTATAATCTTCACTTGTGATAGATGTCTCTAAGATAGGTTTGAAGTAGTGCTCCATGAGGACGCATCCCCCAGGGTCGGTTGGACGCACCCCTCGCACCCCACACACCCGTGACAGGGAGTCTACTGGGGGTGCATTTCCCCACTCACCCTTTTTAGGGAGTCTCGGGGGATGCAAGAGGGTGTGTTTCCCCAGTGTGGGGGACCAGAATCCCCAAAAGGGGTGTGTATGGGCGTCCCCCCTCAAAGCTTCAATATCTAGTATAGAGTATATAGTAATATACTAGTATGTTTTGCTTTCAATTTAGATTCTAGAATGATGAATGATGAATTTAATTTTAAAATCAATGTAGATTGTGGAATCATGAATAATGAATGATATGGATCAATGTATTTGAATATTTCATTATTGAATCTCATGGTATGGATGAATAATGAGTATGTCATATGAATGATGTATGTATCAAAATGAATGATGAGGATGGATCAATGTATGTCATTATTTATTCAATTATGAGCTTAAATTTTATGTGTGGATCAAATTTCAATGTATTGGTATCCATATTACTATTAGTCTATTTAAAATTTATGCCTTCATTATTGAACAATGAATATGAACTTGAATTATATATATATACCCCAACGTCCCCCCACACCCCCGAAATTTCCCTAAAATTTGAGGGTACTCCCACACGTCCCCGTTGTGCGTCCCCCTGCACCGGAGTCTTGATGGAACATTGGTTTGAAGTGAAGCAAGGTGGATCATTCAATGGAAAGTTTCAAGGGTAGTGTGATCTTTGGGAGAATCTAGGAGGACTTTGCAAGAAAAACCCCTTGAAAGGAAGACTACCCGAGACCTAGGGCTGAGATATTTGACGAGAAAAATGTTCATACAAGGTCAAGGCAGACGAGAGAAAAGGATATGATTGATATACTTCAACAAGTATTAAATCTAAAGCCTTCAAAGAATCCCCAAGTTGAAGGATTAACACCTGGGGTTCCCACTTGGTGTGATGGTTAGGGCATAGATTATATTGAAATTTTACTGTGAAAATTGCCTCAAATCAAGAGGAGAGCTAGAGGAATCACTAACGTAGAAGACTATCCAAATCATTTTGAAAAATATCCTCTCTAATTTGCACCAAGCCTTAGGGAGGCTTTCTTATCCATAAGGGGATGAATACAAGAGCTGAATAAAAAGTGAAAGAAAGATGATTCGTTGAGTTATGGGTGATGACCAAGGATTTAGGACTAGTGCATGGCTAATGGGAGAATTAGAGTTGAAATGATCTTGATTAGGGAACTTCACTCTTCAAAAAGACCTAGAAACAACCCCGTTAGCCCTAATGGAGGCAACTACACAACCACTCAAGATAGTTATGCTTCGATGACAATTATTAATGGAGTTTCAAGGATGGAAAAAACAATATAACCTCTAGGAACATTCATTCATTCATTATCAATGAATAACACATGAAAATTTTCCAATAGCTTCAATGTCCTAAAAAAATTAATTAGGGCACATTAAATACCATAAGATAAGATTCCATGCATTAGACATTTATTATATCAGAAATGTAGCATTAAAATGCACATACAAGACAATGAAGAATATATTCATCCATCAAAATAACAACAAGAAGCTCCGAGACTGATAGCAAAAATCTTCAAAACATCAAAATGCATTTAACTTGTCCAAATCACTCGACAAATTATAGGCTGAAAATCTCTAATGAGACTAGTGAAAGTCCCAAGTGTGATGGTGAGAGTGAAGTTAGGCCTCCTTTATTTATACATGTCCTAAGAGTTAAAAAATTAAAAGGTAAAGCCCCTTCAATTCTTAAAATGTTTATTAACCCATTCATAGTTACAAGCCAACGATGATAACTCATAAAATATGTTGAATTAGGCTTCTTAGGGCCATGCCAGGTTGACATGGAGGCCTAGAAGGGCAACATTGAGGGCCTAAAAAATGATGAATAAGAGGGGGATGCCATATACATGCTACAAAAGATCTCCAAACCCAAATTTGGGCTCCAAATAGGTCTCATAGGTCTCCAAATGGTTGAAAATCAAGTCGATGCTCCATCAATGAGGGCTAGAAGATGACATGTGCCCTCCCATGTCTCCCTTAGAAAGAAAAAACCCCCTCCGAGCCCAGGATCAAATGCCAAGTTTAGGGTGCAATGTGTAGCAGGATGGGCAACGTGGTCCAAGTGCATCATCATCTTTGTATAATTGGGGCACGAACAAGCAATGTGGTGGTGTTGAAGAAGCCCGTGTCATGGCAATCAATGTTCTACATGGATTGAGGCCCATGGCTCTCGATGCTCACCCTACAAGTGTCATTATGACGCTCTGGAGGGCTTGGATCCTATATAGGGATGCTAAGCTGATAATGGAAACTGACTTGCAATCCTGTATAAGATCCAATGTGTCTCCTCACCTTCCAGTACAATGATCCATTAGTGCGATTGAGTAGATAATCTTGCTAATCGGGGGCAAAAGTGGACACTTCATAGTGGCATGCCCTTCCATATGGGATTTGAACATGTACTAATGTTACCTTCCTTGAAAAGAGAGGTTAATTAAGGATCCTATTAAGTGGTCTCAACCTCTAAGGGAGTGACATGTCCATGGTACATCCATCAATTGGCAGGTGTCAAGTGAAAATATTAATGGGATGGAGTGGGGGAAGAGGGAATACTCCAAGTCGCATGCCATGGTACAAGGGTAGCAATGATGGGGGAGGCCCAGACCTTAGGCATATGAATGTAGGAGGGATAAATCATGGTACATGAGTTACCTCGACCTTTGTTTCTCCACCCTTCTTCGTTTGTTATTACCTTCTTCTTTTTTCTTCATTTTATTGCTTGGGCTCATGGGGATAAGAACATGATTTGTAAAATATATTAGTGAATACCCCCTTAAGGTGGGGAAGTTCATCACCCACCAAGGGTTGGGAGATATCATGGGTTCCTTAACGATGCAATGGGAACTCATAGGGGCCCTAGGAACTAGGGTGATGGTTATAATGATAGGGGTAGATCTCATGTTTGGATTTTTCCCACGCACTAAATTTTACTATCCCGACCATCTTTTACATTTTGTGGCACAATTCCTATTTTATGTGGCCATATTATGCTTTTATCTTCTTTTTAGCTACATCAACCTCAAAGGATCGTTCCAGGCCCGACCCAAGGTGTGGATGAGGGGAAGGGGAGGTTAACACATTTTGGACCTTGTTACCCACCACCTGTGGGTAGTATGTATACGAGAAAAACTTTCTCCTAGATGGTCCTCAGCTAGTAACCCCTTGCAGCCTCCAGATAGCTCGATCTGCCATTATCTCTGCCACCTGAGTCAGCCATGTAATCCCTCTCCCATTTGTTATGATTGTATGTTTGAAGGTGGGCCTCCCGATCCCTAAGGTATGGCTTTTCATTGGTATAGTTAAGTAATTTTCCTTACTTGTCATGGGCACTTTTGGGCATGGATTGTTGGGAGGATTTGGCGAAAAGAGCTGGCTAGGTTTGTACTCGTCTCTATTTCCTGATTTTGTGGTTAGCCTTGTATCCTAGTCCCGTGGGATCTTATTTACTGTCCATTAGCTTTAGGGTTGGCACTACATAGGAAATCTCGATTTTGGTTGTGTGGTCCCGCTTCCTGACACCATATACATCACTCCCTTCCACTCATTTTAGCCCGACTCATCTCTATTCCCATTTGGGTCCACATAGGGTCAGCCTCCCCTTCCTCTTGTCCACACCTTGGGTCAGGGCTGGAACGATGCACCAAAGGTTGATGTAGCTAAAAAGAAAATAAAAATAATAATTTGGTCACTTTCAATAGGAAATGTACCACAGAATGCAAAACATGGTCAAGACATACAAATTTAACATGTGGTAAAAATCCAAACATGAGCTCTACCCTCTATCCATGGTCATCGCCCTGGTTCCTACGGGCCCTATATGAGCCCCCACCTTCATTAAGGAACCCGTGATTGTACCAACCCCTGGTGGGAAATGAAATGCCCCACCTCAAAAGGTGGTATCTACTACTTCATCCCACACATCATCCTCTCATCCCCTAGAGTCCTGAGCAACTACGAAGAAAAATCAAGTAAAGGAAAGATGCATATGAAGAAGGGTGGAAAAACAAAGGTCGAGGTAACTCATATACCATGATTTTCTCCCTCCTACACTCATATACCCAGGTGTGGGCTTCCCCTAGTATAGTTACCCTTGTAGCATGGCATGTGGCCTAAAGCATTCCCCTGATCCCCACTCTGTTCCATCAATATATCATTTGCGACCTACCACATAGTGGATGTACCATGGACATGTCAACCCCTTTAAAGGTTGAAACCACCTAACAAGGTCCTTGATTAACCCCCTTATTGATCTTGGAGACACTTGTACTAGCCAAAGCCCAATATGCAAGGACATGCAATCATGAAATGCCCCATTGGTTCCATAACTTGTAAGCTCTTTTACTTTATTATTATAATGATTTTTTTGTATTGGAGGGCAAGGGGGTGCATTGGATCTTATGCAGGATTTCAAGTGGGTCTCCATTGGGGCTTCGTCTCCCTATAAAGGGACTTAGCCCTTAATAGGGCCACATTGGTACTTGTACGGTGAGTGTTGAGAGCCATGGGAATCCACCATAGTAGAGAGTACTTCATGGATCCCAAAAGTTTCTCATTGATTTCTCATGTTCCACCTTTTGGATGAGGATGATGCACCTTGTTCACCATTCCCAGTCGGCTCCACACTAGCACCATACACTTGGCAGGTGTTTCAGGGTCCATATGAGGATATGTCTCACTACAGGAGGCAAAGGGAGGGACTATGTCAACATCCTAGCCCTTGCAGATGGTTTACGTGAATTTTCGATCCACTTGGAGACCCATGAGTATGACCTAGTGCCCCCACACCCTCTTGGGAGAACCACAAAGACTTTCTTGGAAAACAAGGGTCCAACCCCTTTTCGACTATGTTTGGAATCCATTCTCACATGATTGCACACTCTGACTTGATTAGACCTCCTCAGAGGCCCAAAGCCTAATTTTATTGATCATTCGACCTTCTTAAGAGGTTTATTTTTTGTTATTGAGCTATATTGGTGGGCTTGTCACCAAGGGATGTTATTATTGCACATTATTTTATTATTTGGGGCTAAATAACATAAATTAGGTTATTCGAATCCCCTATTGGATTGTATAAATAGATGAGAGTATGGTTCATTTCTCTAGTCATCACTTGGTTTGAATTGGTATCTCTTACGAGATTTTCACACTTTTTGTTGGGATAAAATTTTTGGAGTTTCTTGATGCACTATGATGTTTGGATTTTCTCTATTGTCTTTGGGGCTTCTTTTTAATGCAAAGTGGATGAATGGAGATACTCTCTCTCTCATGTAAGTCAAAATTTTTATGTTATTCTTGTTATCTTAATTTTCAAATGCATGTATATTGTTATCATATTCATGTATGGGTTAATGTAATGCAAAATTATTCTGAGACCTTGAATAATTGATTTAATGCATGTGTTTGTCTTTGAGGGATTGGGTGAATTTTCCTAGAGGCACCTTTTAGGTTGAAAGACCTAGAAACTTCATCTCTTTGGAAAATTTGAACTATAAATCCCTATTGACCTATTTGCTTCCCTTGGAGAGGCTAGAAAAGATCAATTAGGGCTCCTTAGCTCACAAAAATTCTCGAACTATGTGTATCTTGACTCCATTAAGCCCAAGCAATAAGGCACTAATCCTCGTATCCCTTTGGTGGTCAAATTTACCTCTCTTTTCTTCACTTTTCCAAATTCTAGGCCTAACCCTAAAGGGTCACCTAAGGCATCAATAAAAATATTTTATAGCCATCCAAACACCTTGAAAATAGGTCCACTACTACGTTGGGGTCTTCTCAAGGGATCCTCTAAATTTGAGCACAACCCGACTATGGAATCCTGAGATATTGCAGTCCCTAGCTCAAGGATCATTTCTCTCACTACCTTGATTTGGTTTAGTGCCTTCATTTGGATCATTGCATTCAAATTTCAAAACAAAATTAGTTATTTTATCCTATTCTCTTTCCTAATTAGGTCAAGCCCCTCTTTGGTCGATCAACTCCACACCCTTGACCTAATTTGAGTCCACTTGGGTTCTTTGTGGTCCCATAAATTTGTGACTCAAATTCCACAAGGATTACAAAGAATCCATTTCCCCATAAGAATCCTTAATTTTAGGAATCCCCTTGTCAAGTCATATCCTCCAAACCTAGGCCTAAGTGTCCTCTTAGCCTTCCTAGAGAGCCTATCACCTTGCTTCTCAAGGAAGTAAATTATTTAACTGAGTCTCTCTTGTGAATAAGCTTTAATAATCACTCCTTATCCAATCACTGATTTATTCATCATTTGATTCCTCTTCTATCAAGTCTCCTCCCATTAGTGAAAGTTTTTAAAGAGCGGGGAGCCTTAGCTGAGGTGACTGTGGGTTATCGCTCCATTATTGCCCCTTGACCTAGTAGTTGCTCTATAGGATCCCCACCTAGGACCCCTGCTAGTTTTAGCAGTAACATTTATTGCATCACTGCTAGGGACACGAGATGTGTATCTTGTTCCTCATACGACATTATTGACATATCATTTTCGCGTCTCCATTGGAAGAATGAATTCCTAGTTCTTCATTGTGTTGAAAAGTGTAACTATGTTCGGTCTTCATAATGACATGTGTAAATATGATTTTATGTAATTTCTGTAAAGAAAGAAAATAAAATTATGATTTTGATGCTTGTCTCATGGGTTTAATGAGAAAGGAATTTTATTTTAAGTAATGGCTCCCATTGTGAGCCTTTAGGTTTTGTTATCAAGTCATAAAATTATATTGAGTCAATGTCATGTATGGAAGACCCATCTTGGGCATGTTACATTTTTGTATAAGTCATTGAATTAGTAAGAAAGCCCTCCAAGACCAATAAAAAGTATCTCCTTCAAGTTGGCTTCAAGATGGAATAATGAAATTTCACTAAAGGACATGTCAGCTCACCCTCATCTCATGTCATCTTATTTGATGGGAAAAATACAATAAATAGGGAAACTCAACCTCACTTCAGAGCAAGCAATTCGGTCAAGACAATTTTGCAACAAGAAGTGCGAAAATCACTTGGGAAGGAGCCTAATCATCAACAAAGACATAAAGAGGAAGAGCAAGGTCTTTAGCATCATTTTCGGATTTGTTTTGGGTTAATTTTATATCACACGTGCGAAGAAGAGGAGGATCATTTGCAGCAGAAGAAGCCGAGAAGAATTGCAGTCCTCTTGGGTAACTGAACTTGGAGAAGGTCAAGCCTAAAAAGATTTCAAGTTAATCTAGAAGGAGACGTTATCCTAAGTGAAGGAATCAAGGGTGTTTTTCTATAAGGTGACACTTTGCAAGAAGCTGCAACTAGAGTTTCTGTACTAGGGTCGAAGATTGCAAGCCTAAATCAAGGGGTAGAAATTTTGAAGGGTAGCCGAGAAGGAGGACGAAATAAGAAGGTTGATTATCGTTGACTCAAAGGAACTTGTCAAGGAAGCTTTGTGTCTTGGTCTTGGACTAGAAAATAGGTCAAGGGTCTTTGTCACACGGAATAAGTCGATCAGGCGGACAAGATAGACCTTCCTAGAATCTAAAGAAGACCTAATGACAAGCAAACCAACTAGACACTATCTTTCTCTAAATATGCTTTTATAAACAAAGGCAAACAAGTGTTTTAGGGCCTACCTTAGGTCCAACGCAATTTTGTGGATGCCCTTGCTCCTTCGATCCAAATGAGTTCCTTTGTCGCAAATCTGCAAACACAAACAAGCAAACAAATTAAATAGCACCTGAAAAGCCAATATCATAAAACATATTTAACATGAAAGTCAAGGAGTTCATGAAACAAATAACATAAGATGCTTGTTGAGAAAAATGAGTTTGATTGTATTATTTCAAAAGAAGAAGAACTTTACAACCTGTGCCTTGACGTTGTACAAGCTCCTCCCAGGGTCCAACAAGAAGTCTCCTCTACTTTGACAAGTTTCACTCACTTCCCAATGAAGCCAAAAAAGGTATGTGATCTCTCCTCTTAAGCTCAACTAGGAAGTCTTAATTTCACCAGCATTTACCCTCAAAAATCTTCAGCTTCTAACCTCCTTAGCAACCAACCCAATGCCTGAATTTACAGTGCAATGGAGGGAAGTTACTAGGTCCTCCTTCAAAGGGATAAAGCCCTCCTTCAAAGGGATAGCTCCTCTCATCAAGGGATTAGCTCCTTCTCTTTTGGGATGCATGAACCACCTAAGAGCGGAAAATCCACGTCAAAATTCCTTCTAGAATCATCTAGAATTAACCCAAAGTGAGTTTTTTAGAATAAACTTGCGCCTTTTTGACTTTCACAGGGGTCCGCACCCACACCTTTAGGGACAGAGTGGGTAGGTCCGCAGTTTTTGTAAACAGAAGGTGCGGGACCGCAGGTAACAGTGAGAGAAAGTGCGGAA
The DNA here is from genome assembly GCA_031772625.1 of Pinus tabuliformis. Taxonomy (NCBI): domain Eukaryota; kingdom Viridiplantae; phylum Streptophyta; class Pinopsida; order Pinales; family Pinaceae; genus Pinus; species Pinus tabuliformis. The sequence continues at coordinate 119,730,910 of CM062806.1, forward strand.
CCAGAGTTTCATTGATTTTTAATGTCTTTCTCTTATTTTCAAAGCTTGACTTGAAGAGCTGAGGTCTGAGACTTGCTTAGGAGGACAGTACAAGTGATGATAGACCCATACTGACTGCAAATAATCATGGTGATGATATTTTTGTGTAACAGATTTCCCCCTAAAGTGCGAAGTCTGTAGTAGATGAGGATTTCATTTATCATTTAGGAAGAGTGAATTACTTTATCATTTCGAGGATCATCTTGTGGAGAGCCTGGTTGGAACCTGTAAAAACATTCAATGCAAGATATATATATGAGATCATATTATCGCTGAGGTAGGCATTCCCATACTCAAATCAAAACTGACTTAGAAAACTAACTACTGCTCTGATACAGGAATGATCTTGTAAAACATCACAAGTATAGACTCATGTGGACACAGTATGGACGCAGCCATCTGTTTATGAATAGTCCATCATATAATGAATACAAAATTCCTCACAGCCTGGATTGTGGAAACTAGATCCAGGGTCTTCATTTCTACTTCCCGAAACAGTACGATTCTATCCATGCGAATGAATGTGTTGATGTCGAACATGGTAGAAACCACTTGATTACCAGTCAATGATGTAAACTGTTAACAAGTGTGAGAGAAACCATCAGTGATGTCAATGGCTCTCAAAGTACCCAGTACAATCCATGAGATGTGAATAAATGTGTTGATGTCAAACATGTCACAGAATTCTTTGATCGAAGGTCAATGATGCAACCTGTCGTCAAAGGCGAGAAACCTACCATTGAGGCATGCAGATCCCAAGGTACTGACAATTTCTAGATCATCTTTTTAGATAATGAACTGAAGTCGATAGAAAGCGATCCATCGCAGGCAGGCCCACAACACGAAATCATAGATCAAGTTGAAGAAATTTAGTTGCAAGTACTGACTCAGGGATGGTCAAGATGGATGACATATATTTTGCAGATGAATGGCTTATTGGCAGTGACCTCTTGAACACATAACGACACAACAGATGGCTTGGTGACAATTGACCCAAAGTTAATACCCAAAAACCGGCTGAAGACTTTCAATGTGATTTGATCAACTATTAGGCAAAGGATTTCCCAACCCAGGTGAATAAAAGTGTCGTGTTCAAGAGTGGTTACAAAGTATGACAAACAGGCTCATTTTTCTCTCTTTTCCCCCACCATTTCTGGCAAGTACCTCTTTATTTTTGACAAGCTTGAGGAGGATAACATTTGCTTGATTATAAGCTCATCCTTCAGATGAGTCCAACTTAGTTTAAATTCGAACCCTAAGAAGGAGTGGTTCGTTCCTGTTTGTAATTAAACAGGTCCTTTACTGTGAAATTTTAACGAGTCCAGTATAGGAGAAACTCGACGTTTTTCAATTTTAGGGAGTCTGAAAAAACTTAAGAAAACTCCAGGGTTGACCTTTTTCGTAAATTTGTGTCTCCCAAGCCGGAAAAAGTATAAAATAATACTTGAGAGAACCGCTTGATCTTTTACGAATAAGGAGTACTTTTCGTCATTAGTGCCCTTGACCCGGAAAAGTAAAAAAGTGATCAACGACACGTCGTTTTATAACCAATATCGAATTTGAAACGACAAAAATCCGGCAATCTTTTCATGTTTTTACGGTCAGAAAAGAGTTGTAAGTGGACCGTCTTTTAATTCTGTTTTAACGAGTTTAAAAGAAAAACTCGGCGATCTTTTCATGTTTTAGGAGTCAAAAAAGAGCTTAAAGGTGACTCTAAATGTTTTTCGTCGAAAATGATAGATTTCGCCTGAATAATCCGTTATCCTGAAAAAAACGCAAACATTACTCATACATGTTTGAAATGGATAAAAATGTCGCAAAAATACCTTTCCAAAGTGAAACATAAAAAAATTTGCAATTTATTTACTCAAAAAACTTATAAAAAGGGCCTTTGTCAATTCATTTTTACCGTTTGAGTTTTGGGTGAGAAAATAGTGCTTTTGTTCAGAAAACTTCCCGTGAAGATTGCGGAAAATCCAACCGTCGGAATCGAACGTCATCTTCTCCAGGTAATCCACATCATCCTACTCTTCATTTTTAACAGTTTCATTTCTTGTTTTAGTCTTTCATTTTATTTTTTGGAGGGTTTTTAGGCTTAAAACCCACGCGCGGGGGCCCGCAGGTGTACCACTGCTGGCCTGCAGACCCCGACTTTTTCTCCATTGGGAAAAAGTCAGGGGTCCGCACCTTCCATGTAGACAAGGTGCGGTCCCACGCACTGTGTCTAAACCGGAGGGTGCGGTCCCCGCCGCAAGGGTTTTTAACCCAAAAATTCTCAAAATTGGACCAAACAAAATAATTTCTAACATTTTAATTTATCTTTTTACTTGATGCAGAGAGTACATCATGCTAGATTGGCGTGAATGAGAGCATGAGGACGTGGATGTTGCCGCATGAAACCATCAACCTTCACTTGATGCTTTGAGGGTGTGCGGCTTGTACAAATTCTGGGCCATTCCTGGCATGAGGGCTCAGGTGGATTTCTTACAGTGGCTAGTTGACAGATGGAGCATACAGGACCAGTGCTTCTTCATTGGTGGCCACCAACTCGAAATCGCGGACATATATTTCTTGACTGGTTTGCCTAAGAGAGGCAAAGACTTGACTCTGTTTGGGGCTAGGCCAGGTGGCCAGTCTGTCGATAGCCTCCGACTAGAGTTCTGCAACAGTCAGGCTAGAGACAAAGGGATAAACATAAAAACCATATCCCATCCTGAACTCATGGTGATCGCGTTTACTGTCACCAGACTTTGCGGGAGTGCCGCATTACATATTGCCACCGGATCCCAAATGCGTATGGCAGTTGATTACTTTCGAGGCACCATCTTCAACTGGTGCGACGCTGTGTTGGCCAATGTGAAAGGCCAACTGACCAGGGCCAAGAACGGACAACTAAAGACCTTTGGTTATGGGGCTTTGGTTGTGAGTTTTGGTCTGGAGAGGGTTCCCATGTTGATCCCGCAGCACCTTACTGTTGGAGCTAGGCTTCCTCGAGAGCCCAAACTGATGCGATGGGTCGTATTTATGGCCCGTCACCCGGACGAGAGGACAGAGGTTGCTCAATTCAAACCTGAGTATTTCCAATGGTTGGAAAACAAGGTCTTTTCTATTCAGGACTTCCCTTATGCTGGGGTATATTTTCGTGGCGACCCAGACATGGCTCTTCCACCAGGAGAGCAGTGGGATGACTCAGGTAAAATCATTTTCAACATTTTCCTATTTAAAAAAAAATTATTTATTTTTTATTATTTTTCCATCGTCCCAAAACTGATAGCAAAAGTTTCGAATGCAGATGTGGGTCCACAGCGACCAGCGGCTCTCCGGCCTTACGAGAGGAAACAACCAGTTGCAGCCACGCCATCCCCACAGGACGAATCAGCAGAGGTTTTGGCCGAGTTGGAGGGTCATCTCGAGCGCTTGACAGGAGATATTTCAGAGACCACTATAGATGACATTCTTCGTCGACTTCAGCGCTATGTGATTGGGGTCCCGGGACCTTTTAGGAGGTTCCTTTGCAAGGTGGCCCGTGCAGTGGTTTCTTATTAAGATCATCACCAGTGATAGGATGATCACCTATTGTGGGCACATATGACATTTTGTTTTTTGTACTTATCATTTTTGCCGATCATAAGGTGTTTTTCAACCTATGATCGAGGACGATGTATTTTTTGACACACTCCTATATATATATCACTATTACCAGCTTATCTTGTAAATCATGTTATGGAATGGTTTTAAATTTACATGTATGATTATTGCAAATGTCTACTTAACATTCGAGAAGCAATTGCATCTGCTAATGTATTTAAAGATCTTGGAATATGCTGATATTCAATATAATCAAATTCACGTTCCAAGAGACGCACTCTCAAAAATAATCTTAATAATACTGGATTTCTAATGGCATACACTCTATTAAGCTGTAATACAACGAGTTCAGAATCTAACCTCACTATCAAACTCCGAATCCCAAATGAAATAGATTCAAATAATAACTCAATCACTGCACTATACTCGGAAATGTTGTTCGTTGTTTGACCGAGGCTTACCCCATGCATAGATACTAACTCGTCAGAGGGAGAATAGATAACCCAAGCTGTGGAAGAAATGTTCTGTGTATTACGACAAGCACCATCAGCGAAACCAATGTATGTTTGGAGAGGCATCGACATCTGCAATATCAAGAGTAAAACCAAGATAAGCAGGAATAATGACAAAAAAACACTCTCTAAGCTAAGCACACTTTTTAAACTAAAACACACTAGCTAGAAAGAAAAGCTATCCTAACTAAAAATCTCCATACCCATTCTTTAAGCATAATACCTCTTCAAGTAAAGACCATTTCTGGGTTTACCCAAAGAGTCCCCGTCAAAGTCTACCAATCCATGGGCCCCTTTTGCTAACTTTCGCTTAACAACATAGGGACCATGCCACATAGGAACGAATTTTCCAGCACCTAATTTATCATTAGCTTGATCGTAAACTAAGACTAGATATCCTTCCGAAAAATTTCAAGGGGTCACATTTCGATCATACTGAGCTTTCATACGTTTTGTTTGAGTCTCGATCACCAATGCAGCATCACGTCGATTCTCATCTAATTGGGCCAAGTATAACAAACGTTTTTCCTCTTCGGAAGTGGCTGGAAGTAACTCGATGGCCATTTGCAGTGACGGGATTTCGCATTCAATGGGTAACACAGCTTCCAGACCATAGACTAGTTGGAAAGGAGTGAACCCTGTTGATGTTTTTACTGAAGTTCGGTACGCCCAAAGCGCTGAAAATAGCATGTTATGCCAATTCGACCGATGAATCCCAATGATTCGTCGGATCATGATGACTAAAACTTTGTTGATGGATTCAACCAGACCATTAGCTTGTGGATAATAAGCGGTTGAACTATCGTGACGCAAACCAAGCTGGCCTGTAAGTTCGGTCATCATAACGTTTCGAAAATGACGCCCATGATCAGTGATTATCGCTTGTGGAACACCAAACCTAGCAATTATATGATTGAACACGAAAATTGCAGTTGTCTTGCTATCTGCCTCAAATGTAGGCATCGCCTCGGCCCACTTGGTAAAATAATCTACCGCAAGGATGATATACACATGCCCCCCGGCCGAGTGAGGGTTACATGTAATAAAATCGATACCCCATTTGGAAAAAGGACCAACGGAAATTATAGGGTGGAGAGGAGCAGGTGGAGCACACATCTTTCGATCGAAAATTTGGCAGTTGTGGCATTTTCGGACCGCAGTAATACAATCTTTAAACAAAGACGGCCAGAAGTAGCCAGCACGCAATATCTTTTGGGATGTGGCATACCCAGACATATGACCGCCACATGCTCCAGAGTGACAGTCATTTAAAACCCTTTCAGCTTCCTCGTGAGTTAAGCAACGTCGAAAAAGAGAGTCCACCCCACGGCGATAAAGAGTATCTCTAATAATCCTGTATTGTTGGGACTGGAATCGTATTTTCTAACGTTCTGACCTTGATATTTCTGGCCAAAAGGATTGGGTCTGGAGATAAACGATGATATCCCCATACCATGGATCTAAAGTATTGATTAGAAACAAGGATTCGTCTGCAATGGGCTCCTCCGCCACAGTTTCCGTATCAGTACACGGGAAATCACACATTAACTCCACAAAGACTAAAGATTTCTTAGACTTAGATTTCTCAAATTCCAAGTCGAACTCCTGCAAGATAACAATCCATTTAGAGTACTTTCCCCCTAGCAATTGCTTGGTCAAAATGTAGATCATAGGGTTGCAATTCGAAATTACTGTAGTTTTACGTAGTAAAATGTAGTGACGAAAACGTTGGACAGCTTGAACAGCTGCCAATGCCAATTTCTCCACATGTGAGTATTTTAGCTCAGTTGGATTTAAAGTTCAACTAAGGTAATATATCACATGTTCAATGCCGAATTCATCTTCCTGAACTAAGACCATTCCAATGGTGGAATGAGAGGCGGCGAGATATAAGAAGTAATATTGGTTGTAGTTGGGAGGATGCAATAACGGTGCATCGGTCAACGCGTGTTTGAGTGCATCAAAATATTTCTGAGCTATCTCATCCCAATAGAATGGAGTATTATGTTTCAACAACTGGGTAAAACCCTTTGTAACCTCGGCGTAGTCAGGAATGAATCGTCGTAAAAATTTTGCTTTCCCTTGCAAACTTTGGAGTTGGCAAAGACTCGAAGGAGGAGGCAATTTGACAATAGCTTCGACCTTCGAGGGATCGACACGAATGCCGGCTTTCAAAACTACAAACCTCAGCAATCGACCTGTTTCTATACAGAAGACACATTTGTGTGGGTTCAACTGAATCTGATAATGCCTACACCTCATAAAGATTGCTCGTAAATGGACGAGGTGATCAGCTCGATGTAATGAATGAGCAAGCAAGTCATCGAGATAGGGTTGCACAATGTGCTTGATGTCATGAAACGCGTAAGACATGGCCCTTTGAAAAGTTGCTCCGGCATTCTTGAGCCCAAAAGGTAACTTGCAATAAGCAAATGTCCCCCACGGACAAATGAAAGTCGTTTTTGGTTGATCGGCAGGTAGAATATTGATTTGATTGTATCCATAAAAACCATCCATGAAGGAGAATATTTCGCTGCTGGCACAATCATCAATGATTTGATCGATATAGGGAGTTGGGTAATTGTCCTTTGGACAGGCTCGATTCATGTCCCTATAATCGATACATATTCTTATTGTTCCCTGCTTTTTGTTAACCGGAACAATATTCGATACCCAATCCGTTAACGAGATCGGATAAATGAAACCTGCTTTGAGTAATTTTTCAACTTCTGCTTTAATTGCAGTAGCTTTTCTTGGGTGAATCTAATAAGTCTTGATCTCATGAACAACAATCGCGGGATCAATTGCTGGCATTTCCTCATAGGACCAGGCAAACACGTCACTGAATTCTTGAAATGGGGCCTTATATATTTGAATTTCGTCATCTGTACATGAGGCACCTATATGAATGTTCTCAACAATTCCAGGCTTAACCGAAATGTCAATAGGAATAGTTTGAGAGATGTTTCCCAAATTTAACTCTGAATCTGGATGTTTCAGTGGATTCTGAGGTTCCTTGACATATTCAGTCGTAAAAATTGATGTGAAATCATTTTCAAAACTATCATTCTCAGGTAAAAACGAAGATCTGTGATGAAGATCTTTCCATGGTAAATCATCTACACATAGGATTTCACGAATTTGCTCATCAGAGTGAGCAAGTTCAGAAAACATGATTAAATCCGAACTTGATGTGAAAAGTGATTCCTCACGGACCACATTTATGAAGTCAATTTCGGTTGAAAATGGGTCGGTAAACAATTGCACGGCCTCATACGCAATTTCATATGGACTCAAAGGCATGACATCACCAAATGAGTCTATCTCAGATTCAGAAGGAATGATCCAAGGATCATCATAAACAACGTTGTCTGACGTAATCATATGAATGGTTGCAAATGAAGACGATGCGTTGATCGGAGGAAAAGGAAAATTTCCCAGTAAACCGGCATCTTTAACTAGTCCTACTCCAACATCCTTATACGGGATAGTCGTTTTACCGACATGCTGAATACTTTCAGAAGAGGCTGGGTCGGATGAAAAATAAGCCAGTTGGTCTATTGTTACGATCTTTCCATTATGAGGGAACTTTATAACCCGAAAGACCGATGAAACAACCGTTGTCATAGCGTAAGACCAACTTTGACCCAAGAGAAGGTTGTAATCTAGAGGGGCATCAACCACCTCCACATCTAGATTAACGGTTTTTCCTTCAACCCCTATAGGCAAATCCTGTAGAATGCCAAAAGGATGAAACCCACGGCCATCAAAGGCCTTTAGAATCGTCGGGGATTGATTTAGCGAAGGAGAACCAAGCGATCTCCAACACTGTATCGACATAATACACGTTGAGGCTCCCTCATCAATTACAGTCCGATGAATAGGCCTGTTTTTTACTATCACTGGAATTTGGAAAGCCATTTGATGAGGTAAATGCGGTGTACTATTTTCTAGATCGAAAATTATTAGGTTCGAGTCCTAAACGTCAACAACTCCTATAGCCGACAAAAGTAATTTGCGTTGTGCTGGACATGATTGCAGCACTTCCAAAGCCGACATTGCTGAGGGTGAAACAGCTAAATCCTCAACAATGTTATAGTTCTGAGCCGCTCTCGCATGTGGATTGAAAGCTGAATTTCGAAGTATACCCTTGGCGGGCGGTTCGATTACCAAGTCTGGATTAGGTTTCTCGATCTGTAGTGGATCGGAACCGGGAGCTGAGGTTGATGGATTAGAATGAGAAGATTCTTCTTCTTTACCATCAACAGGACTTTTACTACCATAATCTTGCGATCGAGTCGCAATCCTAACATGGGACATCATCAGTATGGATTCTTCATTAGCACTCGAGGAAGAACCTATCATCTTACTGTCTTGGGCTGGAAAAGGATCCTTCAAAACAGCAGGCATTTTGGAACCTTTGACAATCTTCGCAACCTCTGCACGATGAGGGCAGTCTCTTGTAAAATGTTCATCGTCACAAATGAGACAAGGATAACGAGGTTTGCACTTTTCATCATTGGATTCCGATTTTTCAGGTTTCTCCTTTGAATTTTTGTCCGTTTTATTCTTCTTCTTTCCTTTCTTCTTCCCACCGGATTTTGATTTGGCTGCAGATGACTCTACAACGTGAATATTGGTGGAAATCTCTGCAGAAGAATCTCCTGTTGGGGAATCAGGCAAGGTTATGATAGGAGAAGAATTCTTGGAAGACTTCTTCTTACTTTTAGTGTTAACCGTACCAATCATACCATCAGCGGCATGAGATCCCGAAGGAGCTGTAGCGATTTGATTTTGCTTGGGAAGATCGGGGATTTTCTCATGTAACGTACCTGACTGAGTATAGACCAAGTCAAGGTACTGTGCTTGAGCAATTACTTGCTCCTCAGTAACAACTCCGGCTTTAGCTACATCTTCAGTGATCTTTGGCAACAAAGATTTTACAAACCACTCAGCCAAGATCTGATCCGGAATAAAAACCTTCGCTAAACGTCGTCGACGTCTCCACTCATGAATATGATCTAAAATGTAAGTGGACGTCGATTGTTTTAACGAAGTTAACAATTCCGTGCCATTGTCATATCGAACTGGCAACTGAAAATGAGTTAAAAACGAGGTAGCTAACTGACTAAAATTATAAAAAGTGCCTCGCGGTAACTCAATGTACCACTTGGCCGCGAGACCAATTAGAGTGCGTTGGAAAATTCTAAGATGGATTGAATCATCTGAAATGGAGTTAGACGCACACCAGAGGTGGTAAGTCATCACATGGTTCGACGGGTCCTCTCCTGATTTACCTTCGAACTTAGGAATGTCACTATGCAACTTATTCGGCATTGGCGGCCAAAATAGAAGATAATTAATGGGATCGTTCATTAGGTGCGACAAGTCAGGTAAGTCCAAAGTTGCGATAAACGGTAACTGACGATTAGGGTCCCTAAAACTCTGGGTCATGAGACCAGCCCCAGGAGGAGGATATCCAGGATAACTAGGAATAGGAATTGCATATGGGATATCGTATCCTACCGGAAAACCAGGATTAACCGGACCGTACTAGGGTTGTTGAGGTTGTTGATAAGTGTACCCAGGGTACGGTTGATACTGATAGACTGGCTGCTGCACAGCAGGACCGAATTGTTACTGTCCCTAGTACGGTTGATAAGTAAATTGTGGTTGACTTGTGACAACCGTACTTGAACCTGGTTGTCCTACAGGCATCTGAACCGAAGTTTGAATCGTAGATCCAGACGGTGGTAAAGATGTCTGAGGGGTAGATACAGGAACAGTAGAAACCGGAGTTGTCGATACTCCGGAAGTAGGTGGGGTAGATTGAACAGATGTTGCGGCAGTTGTAGCAATCGTTTGAGGTGGAGTATGAGGCATACTAGGCCCAAGCTGAGAAACTACCGAAGGTACAGAAGTTTGAATGTGTCCTACAGGCATCTGAACCGAAGTTTGAATCGTAGATCTAGATGGTGGTAAAGATGTATGAGGGGTAGATACAGGAACAGTAGAAACCGGAGCTGTCGATACTCCGGAAGTAGGTGGGGTAGATTGAACAGATGTTGCGGCAGTTGTAGCAGTCGTTTGAGGCGGAGTATGAGGCGTACTAGGCCCAGGCTGAGAAACTACCGAAGGTACAGAAGTTTGAATGTTAGACTGGACTGGTTGCTGGGGTGTACCAGAAACTAAGGGTTGTCCAGTTTGAGATGACAATTGTACATTTGGCTGCAACACCTGTTGAGTTTGCGATGGATCCCACACTATATTCATTCCAGGGTACGGACCCATAACAGGTTGAGAATATTGAGGACCATAACCGGGTTGAGGGTAGGATTGATAATTTAAAGGTACATTTCCCATTCCTTGAACATACGTTTGACCGGAGGGTGGTTGGAAACCTTGGTTCGAGTACTGACCTTGGGGTTGATACCCTTGAGGCACGTACTGATACTGGGGTTGACCTTGAGGTATAAATTGATACTGGGGTTGACCTTGGGGTACATATTGAGTCTGGGGTTGACCTTGAGGAACGTACTGTCCCGTAGGTATGTATTGTCCTTGAGGTTGCCCCCCAGACGCAAATTGGGTACCTTGAGGTTGCCCCCCAGGTGATAATTGAGGCTGCCCCCCAGGCGGTAACTGGCCACCTTGAGGTTGAGGATTGGGAATAGAACCTGACATCATGAGAATGTCTTCTACGCTCAACGGCTTAGTACCATTGCTTCCAGTTAATAACCCTTGCTCAATGGGTTGAGGAGATGCTCCCGAAAAAGTACCAGAAAGTGACTGATACCCAGAGGGAACAGAAGGACCACCGTACAAAAAGGATTCGGGCGATTGAGTAAACATGGACGACTATTTCGACATATTTAACGGAGGATAATAACCTCTAGGTGTTGGGTGATAAGGAACGCGAGGTGGTGAAAAACTAAACCCTGGGTTTTCTAAGAAATTAGTTAAAGAAAGATACCAAGTACTGCTCCTAGGTGGACTGTAAAAAATTGATTCACGCTCCCTTAGTTCAATAACAGGTTGATTTTCAGGGATAGGGATGCCTACTTCTTCTTCCGGAGTAGCAAGTTCTTCAATAGCTATAAGTCCATAAGGAAGATCTTGGGTGATTACTCTTTCTACCCTAGGTGAACCAGGACCACTAGAAGCTGGAGAAGCAAACCCCGATGTCGGAGTAGCAGCAAATTCACTTTCAGGTTCATATATTTCAGGTTCCTCACCTATATCACTAGTAGATGAAAAGCTACCAGTAATTTCGGAAACAGACACTCACTGTGGATTATAATCTGCTACTAACGCTTGAAAATCGGGATGTCCTATCAAAGAAGACTCTCCTTCTTCAGGTGACCCAACTCTACTGTCTCTAGGAGTTACGAGGACTTTCAAGCCTTCAAGCTGGCTCGGTGAAAACTCAGGAGGTTGGCCCCGAAGTCTACGGGACTTCCTCGGTAATTCAGCCACGGTTAAAAACTTTTAACTACTTCAAACGCAAACAAAGTAAAATCTCAATGAAAACCACCTAAAGCCTCTAAAGAACCAAATAAAATTTGAATCACACGCCTAAAGAATCTAGGAGGTCAAACACACACAAACAGTAACTTTCCGTACTGAAAACACTAGTTGGTGATGAAATCCAACGTCGCAGAGTTCAATACAGAAATGGTGGTTGGAACAGTTACCCCGGCAACCTGCTTAATGAATAGACTGGCACAAGTTCCTCCACTTAACCGTCTCAAGTGAAGAGAACCCCCCAGAAAATCCAAGTGAGTCTAGCCGATGTCTGCTCCAAGTACAGTGGGATCTTCCCACCACTGTCACCTCAGGAAAAATCCTAAAGAATATGGCCACTAAGGTTACCAACTGAAACAAATATACCTGGGGGAATAGTCTACGATCTGATACGCACGCAAGGGCAGAGTAGCAAGCTCAATCCCCTTGAAGGCTCCTTGACATAATCCAAGGTTGACCAACAAGTGACCCTAGGCTCCTCGACAATGGTTAATCCGAGGTTTACCGTTTTTAATACGTGAATATCTGGCGTCGTTCCCAATGAGGAAGGATTGATTCCCACACTAGTTCGGACACGATCTCGTGCTTCTCCTTTAAGAGGAGCTTTCCCAAAGCATAAATGCAACAATTGGATTTCTTCCCTACCACAAGATACAACTACTCGTTTGTTTTTACTGTCTTGGAGAGTTAATTATTCTCCTACTCCAAGACACTAGCCTAAGCTAAGTTGGTGTATCAGAGCCCTAGAAATAAAAATGTTGCTAGATGAATTTTACTTTAAGCATTATTTTTTATTGGTTTTTGTTTAAGTCAAAAGGTGCAGAGATGAAACTCGTGGTATGAAGACTCGACTCAAAATCATTAAAAATGCACCTAAGATGATTTAAACAATCTTTTCTCTTCGATGAACTTCTAGCTAAGAAAGAGTTTGAGAATGCAAATACTTTATAAACACAAATCCTTCTTAACCAAACAAATTAAAAGAAGAGCTTTTGTCCTTTCCAACGCACGCAAAACGAGACAACTAGTTATTTCACAAAAATTTCCCTTTTTCGTTTCAAAGCACTCAACCACTACAAAAAAACAAACTTTTTCCAAAAGAGATTTTTTATTTTTTAAAAAACACTCAAAACTATGGAAATGACTAACTTTGAGATCTATGAATTATAAAAACCTATTTGAATTCAAAGCCTACAAGATGTATTTTTTAATGATGTTTTACTTAGCTAGATGTAAGCTAAGGAACAATTTATGCAGAATCACAATCAGTCAAGAACAACCAATTTTGTTTTCTTTTTGAAAATGAAAATCCAAACTTTTAAACACAAGCTTTTTGAAGTTTTGTAAAGAGAAAACGCAAAGCGGATTCCTCAACAAGGGGAGATTTCATAAATGGTCAGACTCATAAGAAGGCTGATAGACACCAAGGTGATTTGAGGTCCCTACAGCTTCTAAGCTTAGAGCCACTACAAGACCAAAATGAAAAACAAGCCCAACAAGCAAAACTCCTAGGAATTTCACCTAAAACCCTAACACTAATGAAATCAACCTAAGGAAAGCTTCTGACAAGTTATATGCAGGTCTGGGCAGTGGATAATAACTTCTAAACAAAAACTAAGCTGATTAACAAAGGAAATCTTAGGTTTTTCAAAATTTTGACAGGGTCCGCAGGCCCACAGTTAACACAGGTGCGGTCCCGCTCTGTGCTAAAAGCAAAGGTGCGGATAGGTACGCACTATGTCAAAAGGCTAGGGTGCGGTCCTCTCCCAAAGCTATGAAAAACGAAAAATAACCCTGGATCTACAAACTCTACCCAATTTTACACACAACAAGCCAAAAACAGAAACAAAAAACACAGTTTCTCAGGTCAAAGTAAAAACAAGGAAAAAATCAAGTCCCCAGCATGGTCGCCATTTTGTCACACGGAATAAGTCGATCTTGCCGACAAGATAGACCTTCCTAGAATCTAAAGAAGACCTAATGACAAGCAAACCAACCAGACACTATCTTTCTCTAAATATGCTTTTATAAACAAAGGAAAACAAGTGTTTTAGGGCCTACCTTAGGTCCAACGCAAGTTTGTGGATGCCCTCACTTCTTCGATCCAAATGAGTTCCTTTGTCGCGAATCTGCAAACACAAACAAGCAAACAAATTAAATAGCACCTGAAAAGCCAATATCATAAAACATATTTAACATGAAAGTCAAGGAGTTCATGAAACAAATAACATAAGATGCTTGTTGAGAAAAATGAGTTTGATTGTATTAATTCAAAAGAAGAAGAACTTTACAACCTGTGCCTTGACGTTGTACAAGCTCCTCCCAGGGTCCAACAAGAAGTCTCCTCTACTTTGACAAGTTTCACTCACTTCCCAATGAAGCCAAAAAAGGTATGTGATCTCTCCTCTTAAGCTCAACTAGGGAGTCTTAATTTCACCAGCATTTACCCTCAAAAATCTTCAGCTTCTAACCTCCTTAGCAACCAGCCCAATGCCTGAATTTATAGTGCAATGGAGGGAAGTTACTAGGTCCTCCTTCAAAGGGATAAAGCCCTCCTTCAAAGGGATAGCTCCTCTCATCAAGGGATTAGCTCCTTCTCTATTGGGATGCATGAAGCACCTAAGAGCTGCAAATCCACGTCAAAATTCCTTCTAGAATCATCTAGAATTAACCCAAAGTGAGTTTTTTAGAATAAACTTGTGCCTTTTTTACTTTCACAGGGGTCCGCACCCACACCTTTAGGGACAGAGCGGGCAAGTCCGCAGTTTTTGTAAACAGAAGGTGCGGGACCGCAGGTAACAGTGAGAGAAAGTGCGGAACTAGAGTTTCATTGATTTTTAATGTCTTTCTCTTATTTTCAAAGCTTGACTTGAAGAGATGAGGTCTGAGACTTGCTTAGGAGGACAGTACAAGTGATGATAGACCCATACTGACTGCAAATAATCATGGTGACGATATTTTTGTGTAACAGCCTTGGTCTTGGTATTCTTCAATTGAAGTCTCTAGAAGAATAATAATTTATTTGGGTTTTCCTCTCAAGGGGGAAGATTTTGGCCCTGGCTGATAGCTTACATTCTGTCTCTTGTCTCTTTATGGTTTTTTGCATTGGCAGTTGTTTGGTGAATAAGAACAATAATAACCTAAATAATGTAAGATCCTAATCTAATAAAGTAAAAAGCATTCACAAGAAGTTATCTAATGAAGAGAAATCACCTAATCTTGATGCCCTAGATTTCTCAACATGGTATCAAAGCTAAGGTGACAAAGTCAAGGAAGGGCATCTTATCAAGAGACACTCAAGGATCAAATCTCGAGAAAGACATGAAAGAAAATTGAAGGATATCAAAGTGAAGTCGAGATCTACAATGAAGTATCAAACCCTAGATCAAAGAATAAGTCTAACCAGCGAAAGTCTTGGGATCCTCTATTCATCGTCAAAAGACCACAAAGACACTCATCAAGTAGAAGAGATGTACAAATAAAAGTAGCTTGAAGTATATACATCCAAGAGAAGAAATTAGACGACAAATTCAAAACCCTAGAAGCATTTCTGGGATTTGCACTCAATCATCACCAAAGAAGTCAAAGTATCTTGAAGGCTAGTTATCCAAATAAGGCTAGGGGCATTATAATAATATTCAAAAGGTTATAAGGAAAGTTCCCTATCATTCAAGCAAGGTTCTTCCCATTAAATGACACCATCAAGAAATCATCAGCAACTAAGTGATCTCACTCTTTGAGGGGTCAAGGATCATTCTTGAAGAGATATAACTTCATCAAGCTGAAGGTATTTATCATCTATTTTATCATCAAATTCACGAAGATAATAAGTGGAAGGAGAACCATCTTCACAAGTAAGTATATTTATGTCCACATCTGAATCTGTCAAAATGTCTTTTTGGAAGGAAAGAAACAAATTGGTTGGGGCTTCAAATTATCTTGCATGCAAGAAGAGGATAGATCTAAATCTCATTGAAAATTAGGTCATGGATCATGTCAAAGGATCTATCATGAAAGCAGCGAAATAAGATGCTCAAGCACTTGCAAAATTTATGAAAGGGGAAGTTAGGTCTGAAAGGATTCTCATTTAATCTAATAAGGATCCCATCATCCCATATGTATCAAAACTTGAAATTTCAAAAGAAATATATGACAAACTGGTAGAGTTGTATTGTGAGCATTGTAGGGGAAGTTATCTCACTAAGGCAAGAACTCTACAAGTTGAAGATGTCAAAAGAATAAGGAATAAGTCATACTTTATGAGGATATCTTAAATTAGTGATCAAATTCAAGATCTGGGAGAAGTCATGTCTGATAGAGAAATTAATACAGTAATACTAAATGCACTACCATAAGAGTGGGGTAACTTTACTTCAAGTATTTAAGGGAAGAAAGAAGCTAACCCATTCCATGAACTATGGTCACTATGTAAGATTAAAGAATCTAGGTTAAAGGAAAAATATGATGTGGAATCACGTGAGAAAAATTAGGCATATGCTACAATGACAAAAAGAAAGGGAAAATTTCGAAAGTTTGGTCCTCAGAAAAAGAAGAAGAACATGGCTAAGATTCAATGCTACAGGTGTCAATAATATGGGAACTATAGGAGATATTTTCCTAAGCTCAAGAAGGACAATAACAAAAGAGGAAGATAAGAAGCCCATATCACCAAGGAAGTGGAGGAAGTTGAAAAGAAGAAGTCCAAGAAAGAGGAAGTAAAATATCTCTACTATGATTGAGATAGTCTTCCTCGCCTAGTTCTTTTCTAGCTCATGTTTTCAAGTTTTCGTGTTGTAAAGTATAACTATCATGATAGGAATCATTAGAAGAGAATGATAGGATGCATCATGGCATTAGAGAAGCATTAGAAGCAAGAGCTCATGGAATCATCATAGGGAGGCATGAATGATAGCAAAATTAGGTCTATGGAAGAAGATAGCTCTTGGTAACCTCATTAAAAGCACTGATGGAAAGTCATCTGAAACAAAGGCCATCATAGGTCAGTTAAGAGGAAACATCTGTTGAATGAGGATACTTAAGATCCTCTATTGGAATCTTCATCGAAAGGTTCACCAATCAAAAGGGAGCAAGTATTTCATCAAGAATTCCTACCTGGATGAACACATGAAAGGATGGTATGATGTCAATTAGCAGGTCAAGGGATTGAAGTTCTTTCAATCATAGAATTTGTAGAAGGAAGATGACCTAAAAGGAAGAATGAGGTATGTATTCTTTTACTTGATAATTTGGAGTCATGTCATATGGTTGCAAACAATATGCATGAATGCTCTACTTCGAGAGCATGATCAAAAGAAAGAATAACCTCCATTAAGAAGGTGCAGAAAGGCATGGTTCACACATTGACTAGATGAAATCAACATAATATGTCCTCATTTGAAATATGAGGTGGTTGACAAAATTGGAGGAACTACGAGAAAAAGTTCTTGGAAGAAAATGTGTGAAAGGAAGAGATCATGGAATGTGAAACTATGAAGGAAATCAACATCCAAGGACTGAAAGATTTGACTATGATATCTCCAGGAAAGATATGAAGACTTCGATGGAAGTCTCAAAATATGGAGACCCTTGACAATTGATATCTTTTGGATATGTTTCAATATGTATGCAGGATGTTAATGCAAACCAAAAGATGTCATGATGAAAGACCATCACAAAGGTAATTTTGATTTAATGATTCATTTCCTATTTTTCAATGATATCTGAATGGGGTTATGCAGGGCTGCCAAGGGAAGAGCTATGGATGTCTTATGTTAGAATATTCTGACACATAGGAAAGAGTTAAGTATAACTTGGTCTAATGTAGAATTAGGTAAAGTGTGTTTCTTTACTATGTACTTTTGTAACTTACAATCCAACGGTCATGATATTTTCTAGACATGAAGTGATTCGAGAACTCGTTCTCTCCCTGGTATTATCAACACTTGATTCGTGGCTTAACATCCAATTGGTCCATAATATCTATTTAAATAGCATGGAGGGTCATTTGTAAGGTGACCATTCATAAGAGAAGCTTATGTAAATTTTCTTTCTTTTACATTAATAAATTGTTTGAAGTGGTCGCGTTGGCTCAGGCCATGGACTATTTCCCTCTTTGAGGGTTTTAACCATGTCAAGAATACTAGTGTATTGATCTATGATCTGTTTGTGAGTGGTGTCTTTTGGTTTTCTATCTGAAGAACTTACCCTGTAAACTCCTACATGGTATCAAAGCTATTTGAGGGCCACATCCATTGGTGATCCAAATCCGAAGCCGGTACAACTACATCCGATTGTCATTTCCTAAAGATCTATTGTTTCTGACCATTTTCGGGCCGAGAGGATTGCTCTATTGTGTTAGGAGCATCTGTTCTAGTGAGGAACCCCTTTCGTTTCAAACGAAAAGGTTTCTGGTAGCCCTAGCTACGTCATTTTTAAGATCTAGAGGTATACAGTCTTTATTTGCAATTTTAGTTATCTATCTCTCTGTTTATTTCAGTTTATTTATCTCTCTATTTTTTTATTACTGGATCTATACCTTTCATTTCTGCATATGCTCTTGGCCCCGTGACTCTATGCGATCTAGGCAAATCAGAAATAGAAATGAATGATTTTTCGCATGCGTATGCTCTTTTTCATCGTCCCTTAGTGTGATCTCGAAAAATCAGAAACATTGAAGAAAATATTTAGTTTCCGACGAAATATAACTTCAAGGCGTAAGGTTTCATTTTTTTTTTTGAATGTCGTTTTGGGTTGTGTGGTTTTTTGTTTTGTAGGCAAAAAGGGTTTTCTCAAGTAAGCACGCACTCCAAAGATTCAGTGATTAAAAAAAAAATACCCTTCCTTTTTTCCAAAAATTACTATAAAAAAAAGTCTCCTTCTTATTTTCCAAAAATTACTAACATTTTAAACCAGCTCACTTGGTCCAAAGTTACTTTATGAGAATAGAGGTCTTGGGTTCAAGCCTTTCTTTTTGTTGAGTTACTTTTTCAAAAAGCACATGTAACCTATGTTTTAAAGTTACTTTATGTAAAAGTGTTCTCACCCATTAAAAAAAGTTAGTCACTTATAGTTCTAAAGTCTCTTTATCTTTTATTTAAGTTACAATTTAGTGGGTAGCTCATAAAGTACCATTGTAAAAGTGACTTTCACTTATTTATAAAAGTGGGTCATATAATTTTTTTTTCTTTTAAAGTGAGCTAATTAGATTAAGTTTGGAAAGAGGGGGATTTTTTTTTTAAATATAACATTATCATTCACTTCCGCACATTCACGTATTTAATTGACATCTTTAGAAACTTTTCTTCAAAAGACCATAACTTCTTCATCCGCAAGCAGTTTTCAGAGCCGTTTTTTTTAATCGGCCTATTTTTTCAAGATCTTTCTATTCGAACACTTAGTTTCAGCATCTATAGCTTCAGTTTCTGTTAAAATGGAAAGTTCATGCCAAGTTATTATTGACAGCACCAACTACTTCCAATGGGTGTCCTACATGGAGGATTTACTTAGAAGTAAAGGTCTTTTTAGAATAAGCTCAAGCCAAGAGTCTAAACCTAAAGATGAAGGTAAGGCAGTCAAATGGGAAAATAAGCAAGATCAAGCACGTGGGTTGATAGGGATGTCTATTTCTTCATACCTTAGATTCCATATCGCAGAATTTGATACCCCTGATGAAGCAATGAAACAACTCAATAAAGTTTTTGGAATTAAAAATGAAATTAGAGCCCATCAACTCCAAAATGAGTTGCTTACGTTGGACCCCAATAATTTTTCTTCCATTGAAGCTTTTTTGTCCAAGTTCAAGATCGTTAGACTGCTCTTGGAAGGTGTTAAGATTAAGAAAGAAGATGGTAGCTTTATCTATTCCATTCTTACTAAGTTAAGAACAGCCTACTCTGCGTTTGTTTCCACCTTCCATTCTATTAGAGAAGCCTTTATTTCTCAAGGACAAACCTACAAGTCCCCCTCTATGCCTTTTGTGATTCTTTAATAAGAGAATAAGAAAAACTCTTACATTTTGGTCTTCTTAATCTTGGAAACTCTTCTAAGAAACCCTTAGTCGCCCAGCAACAACCAAATTAATCCTAAGAAGCAGCATCCTAAAAAAAATGGTCCTAAACCAACCAAGGGTCCTAAGCACTTTCAGTCTCAAAATGAAAAATCAATTCAACAAAATGATAAGGCAAATAAAAACAAAGGGAAGAAGACTGATAAACATTGCAACTTTTGTAATCAAGATGTCCACTTATAATCCAAATTATTTAAGAAGATGGAAGCCTTGGAAGCAACAATGAAGAAGCATAACATCCATTTGGAGCACTCTTCAAGTTCAACTTTATCTTCAGGAATATCACTTTCTGCATGTGGTTATCAAGCATATCGGTCTGGTTATGCACTAAATGTATCTTCTTCTTCTCATTCTCATGAGTGGCTCATTGATTCTGGAGCTTCTTATCACATGGCCAAAAACAAAGCCATGTTTTCTTCCTTAAATGATTGTAACACCACAAATATATATGTTGGTGATGATAGATCTCTTAGTGTTGTAGGGACTGGAACTATTCATCTAGACAATAGTCAATTTACTAATGTATTATGTGTTCCAACCTTATCCTGCAACCTTCTATCTGTATATCAGATAACTCATTCAAGTGAAGGTAAAATCGTTGAATTTTCACCTCATGATGTTGTAATTAAGGACCTAAGAGATCCTAGACATATTTTAGCTTTTGGCATTGCTGATAATTATACAAGGTTGTATACGTTTAGCAACTTTGGGTCATCAACTCTTCCCTCGGTTTTTTATTACTCATAATGATGAAGTGAGCAAACTTTGGCATGAGCGATTTGGTCACTTAAACTATTGCTCCCTTCAAAATCTATGTAAAGAAAATGTGGTGACAGATCTTCCTATGGTATCTTGCAAAGATGGTGTTTGTTCTGGATGTGTACTTGGAAAACATCATCGGGATAGTTTTGAAAAACGTGCCTCTTGGCACGCCTCAGCCCCTTTACAGCTTGTGCATGGTGATTTATGTGGTCCACTTCCAGTTGTTTCATTCTCTAGGTACTAGTATTTCTTAACTTTCATTGATGATTTCTCCATATGCAATTAGGTATACTTCTTAAAACTCAAGAATTAAGTATTTAACATGTTCTTGGCCTTTAAGGCCTTTGTTGAGAAACAATCTAGACATCAAATTCTTAAGCTAAGTTCTGATAATGGCGGAGAATATGTTAACAACAAATTCATCAACTTTTGCATTGAGCATGGAATTCAAATGCAACATGCTGTTCCACATACTCCACAACAAAATGGTGTCGTTGAAAGGAAGAATCGCACCTTAAAGGAAATGGCTAATTGTATGCTTCAATCTAAAGGACTTAGTCTTAATTTTTGGGTACAAGCAATTAACTGTGCAAAATACATAGTAAATCTCACTCTTACTAAGGTTTTAAAGAATATCACTCCAAAAGAAGCATGGAGCTCAATTAAACCAGATGTAAGTCACTTTCATGTTTTTGGAAGTGAATCATGGGCCCATATTCCCGATGAGAAACATAAAGCCTTAGAACCTAAGAGTGAAAAATGTATTTTGTTGGATATTCTTAAGATGTCAAAGGATATAGACTTCTTTCACTTAAGTCCAAAAATTTTATCATTAGAAGAGACGTAAGGTTTGCTGAAAATATATCAGCCTACGAGCCTAGTTTGACGAATGTGCCACCTCTCTCTATCCCTTCTACCTCTGAAAATATTTCTTCTTCATATGATGATAGTGAGGATGACAATCCTCCTCCACCTTCTCAGGATCCTCCTTCAACTCCTCAGCTTCCAAAATCAGTCTGTGTTACTCGGGATGTAGCAGGTGATCCTACAGATCATCGATGTACACGTTCTCAGTTCGATAGAGCGTCTTCTTTACTGGCTCTAGCTTCAACGAATTATGATCCTGACACCTTTGCAGAAGCTTCAGGCCATCCAGATTGCGACGTAGCTGTTGGAGATCAGATGCACAGCAAATTAAATCAAATACTCAGCAATTAAATCATACACACGCAACACAGGAATTAACGTGGTTCACCCAACCAATCTGGGCTACGTCCACCAAACATAGGCATCGGCAATTCTTTATTAATCAAACAGGAGATTACATAATTAAATCCTCACAAAATCTCACACTCTCATCACAAACAATCCCTATGGATACCTGTTATATAGCAAAGAGAATCTAACTGCCTCATAAATCCTCTCAACTCAAATTTAGGTTGCATTAACTCCCTCCCAACAAACTGGAGCTAATCTAGGAACTGATTCCTATTGTTTTCATCTACTGAGATTTTGCCTATCTTATGCAAAACAGAAAATCTCAACAATCTCCACCTTGACAACAATTAGCCTGATGCCCTGTTATTATTATTTTATCTTTTCTGCAAGCCAAGAGAAGCCAAACACCAGTGTAGCTTCTCTAACAAAACTGGTTTCGTGAACATGTCTGCACAATTCTCCTTTGTATGCACCTTTTCAAGAGAGACTGCCCTTTCAGTGATAACCTGTCTTACAAAATGGTATTTGATCAGTATATGCTTTGATTTACTATGATAGGCCGGATTCTTAGCCAAATGTATTGCACTTTGACTGTCACAAAATAACTTGATGTTGTCCTGCAACCTACCAAATTCACCAAACAAACCTTTCAACCAAACCGCTTCTTTGCAAGCATGAGAAGCAGCAATGTATTCTGCTTCAGTAGTGGATAAAGCGACAATGTTCTGTAGCTTTGACATCCAGCTTATAGCTCCACCTGCAAGAGTAAAGACATACCCTGAAGTTGACCTTCTCTTATCCAAATCACCTGCAAAATCAGAATCAACATATCCGCAAACAAATTCACTACTCTTATTGTAAGTGATACAATAACTACTTGTGCCTCTCAGATACCGAAGCACCCATTTCACTGCTGACCAGTGTTCTTTACCCGGATTTGCCATGTACCTGCTGACAACCCCAACTGCATGTGAAATATCTGGTCGCGTACACACCATCGCATACATTAAACATCCTACTACATTAGCATATGGAATTCGAGACATATAATCCTTTTCTTCATCTGAATTAGGACATAAACTCGAAGAAAGATTGAAATGGGAAGCGAGAGGGACTGACACAGGCTTCACGTTATTCATACCAAACCTCAAAAGTATTTTCTCAATATACTTTTGTTGTGATAGCCATAGCTTACCATTGCTCCTGTCTCTGAAAATCTCCACGCCCAAAATCTGTCTTGCTGCTCCTAGATCTTTCATATCAAATGTCCTTGCCATCTGAGCCTTCAACCTGTTGATTTCTTCTATGCTTTTGCTTGCTAAAATCATATCGTCAACATACAATACTAAGATAATGAATATTCCATTTTTCAATTGCTTAAAATAAACACAATGATCATATTCACTTCTAACATATTTCTGACTCAACATGAAAGAATCAAACTTCTTATACCACTGCCGAGGCGGCTGCTTCAGGCCATATAATGACTTCTTGAGCCTGCAGACAAATTTCTCATTGCGATGCTGAACAAACCCTTCCGGTTGTTCCATATATATTTCCTCATCTAAGTCACCATGTAGAAATGCAGTCTTAACATCTAATTGCTGCAACTCTAAATCAAGAAAAGCCACTAATGCTAACACAATTCTAATTGAAACAATTTTAACCACTGGTGAAAAAATCTCATGAAAGTCAATATCGGCTTTCTGAGAAAACCCTTTTGCAACCAGCCGCGCTTTGTACCTGTCTTCCGTATCATTCACACCCCGTTTCAGCTTGAAAACCCATTTACACCCCACAGTTTTCCTGTCTTTCGGAAGCTCAACCAGATCCCATGTGCCGTTTTTACTCAAGGCCATCATTTCGTCCTTCATGGCTGCTTTCCACTTGTCGCTTTTCGAACCTTCTATTGCTTCCTGATAGCACAGAGGTTCATCGTCATTAGTAGTAAATGCAACTGAAGTAACATAATCATCATACCTTCTCGGTGGCCGTTTGATTCTTGTCGACCTCCTTAAGGATGTTTCTAGTGCTTCCTCGATTGGCTGACTACAATCTGTAGGAACTTCTTGCCGATCAGTATCTGAGACCTGTTCATGATCTAAACCTGAACCCTGTTCATGTTCTGATTCTGAAACCTGTTCATGACTAGTATCTGAACTATGGTCATCATGACTATCATTAGAAATGCTATCAAACTGAATGTGCTGAAAGTCAGATACATCATCCTGTTTCAATCTACTATCTACATCTAACTGTACAAGAGAGGATTCATTAAACTTTACATCTCTATTGATGATGATTTTGCGGGTAATAGGATCCCACAATCTATATCCCTTTGTTCCAACACCATACCCAACAAAGATATACCTTTTAGACTTTGGATCTAATTTAGTTCGCTGATGTTTAGGCACTAGAGCATATGCATCACAACCAAACACTCTAAGTTTAGAATAGTCACAAGGGTGTCCTTTCCATACCTCTTGCGGAATCTTGCAGTCTATCGCCGTTGATGGAGATCGATTTATCACATAACAAGTTGTTGCCACCGCTTTTGTCCACAACTCCTTTTGCAACCCGGCGTTACTCAGCATACTCCTTGTTCTCTCTAGAAGAGTCTTGTTCATGCGTTCAACAACTCCATTTTGCTGAGGAGTATAAACTGTGGTCTTATGCCTCTCGATCCCTGCATCCTTGCAATAGCTATCAAACTCCTTGGAAGTAAACTCACCATCATTGTCGGTTCTTAAACATTTTATTGTTCTACCAGTGATGTTTTCTACCAATGCTCTAAATTGCTTGAAAACTGAAAACACATCAGACTTCCTTTTCAACATGTAGACCCACACCTTCCTAGAAAAGTCATCAATGAATGATACAAAATAAGATGAACCACCATATGAAGTTGTAGGAGCTGGACCCCAAACATCTGAATGGATATAATCAAGTATGCCTTTACTAGTATGTTTGCCTGTTTTAAACTTTTGTTTACTTTGTTTTCCAAACAGACAATGCTTACAGAAATCTAACTCTCCATATTTTAGATTTGGAAGTAACTTGCGATTAGCCAAAAATTTTAACCCTCTTTCACTCATATGCCCCAATCTTTGATACCATAAGTGAATGGAACTACTGTCATGTTCAGACACCGTAGACACATAATCTGACCCTGTACTTCCTTCTAACTGAAATAGATTTCCTACCTTCTTAGCTTTCATAACTAGTAAAATACCTTTGTAAATTTTCATTACTCCACCTTGAATTACAGTTTTATATCCATTTGAATCAAGTGCTCCTAATGAAATCAAATTTTTCCTTAAATCTGGTACATGTCTCACATCAGTTAATATTTTTGTTGTCCCATCAAACATTTGCAGTTGTATACTCCCAATTCCCACAATATTACATGTTACATCATTACCCATGTACACAACACCATCATCAATTGATTTATATGTCTTAAACCATTCTTTATGGATACACATGTGGTTTGATGCACCGGAATCTAACAACCAATGTTGACCATGATTTGACACATAAACTGATAATACTTCATCACTCATACCTGAACCAGATGTCGAACCTGTATCTGTCGCATTTGCCTCCTTCTTCTCTGTCGAAGAATCTGCTTTAGAAGTTTGCTGCTGTCGGTTCCAGGAGTCCTTCTTTAAATGCCCTGATTTGCCACAAAACCAACATTTTAGCTTACTCTTCTTCCCTTTCGACTTTGAACGTGAGTCGCTCGGTCTCCTGGAGTGTCTTTCTTTCGAACGACCTCTAACCATCATAGCTTCTGATGTAGAGGTTTCAGAATGCGACCTTCTCCTTGTTTCTTCCGATAATAAGGATGCAACTACATCATCAAACTCAATAGTTTCTGATGAACTAAGACTTATAGAAGTAACAAAATGATCCCATGATTCGAGCAACGAGCACAATAAAGTAATAGCTTTATCCTCGGATTGAATATTTACCTCTATACTTTGTAATTGCACAAGAAGAGTATTAAAAGCATTTAAATGATCAGCAATCGATGTACCTTCCTTCATTCGCAAACTGTACAACTGTCGCTTCAGGAGAATCCTATTGGTTAAGGATTTGGTCATGTACAGTTTCTCCAGTTTCGTCCACAAACCAGCAGTTGTTGTCTCCGACACGATATTAAACAGGACATCATCAGCTAGACACAATCGAATAGCACTAATCGCTCTTTCATCCATCTCGGCCCACTCATTATCTGTGATGTTGTAAGGCTGTTTGGATTTGCCCAACAACGCCTTTGCCACACCATGTTGAACAAGCAAATCATACATCTTCACCTTCCAGATCTCGAAATTATTTTTTCCATTAAACTTTTCAATTTCAAACCGGGCACTCTGAGTTTTCGCCATCTTGTATCAACCAAAAAACCACAAAAAAAAATCTCCAAAACCAACGTTTTATATACCAGCAATAAAAAAAAACTGCCTATGCCTTACTCTTTGAGAATATGAAATAAAAAAAAAATAATCGTGGCCTCTGTACCCTTTATTCTTCTCTAATGGAAAACAGAAATGATTTGCTTGGAGTCATCTTACTCTTACTGCCTGTAAGTGGAAAACCTGAAACTGAAACTGCGATTTTAGTCTCTCGTATTACTTTAATAGATGTTGGGTTTTGATCCCTCGGATTACATCAATTAATGCGAAGATGCGTGCTTAAAAAAAAAAAACGATAACAGGGATCAATAAGCAGTTGTGGAAAACATGAAAGCACATTATATCATTCCACCCGGGAAGATGTCTGTGTGTATCTTTGTAGGCATGCGTACAAAATGCAGAGAGCAATTGAAACTCGGTGGTCTACCTCCAATGGAAATGGAAGACTAAAAAATAAGCGTAGACGTCAACATTTAGGCAAACTCTCCGTGTCTCCATCCAATACTCTAACGCTGAACAATAACAACGTTTCCTTAATTGAGTTAAAAGGATAGGCGTAGTTACCCAATACTCTTTCGCAGAACACCCAGCTCCACGGATTAATGGTGTCACGCTACAAATCAGTAAGCAGCAATACGCACCAGCAGTGATTATACGCACCACTTCACGGATTTGGCACCACGGGTTTGCCACAATGGCGCTTGGCACCACGGTCGACCAGCAACAGTGCGCAGTTCCACTTAACTGAACAGCAGTTCAACACAGCAATTGCAAACCTCCAGCATTCAATAAAAAAACATCACCAGCGCTCCACCTCCAGCACGCATCTCTAATACACCACGCAAGTTGGACAGCAGTCCAATACGGCCACGCACCAGCACTTGAATTGATCGGTCCACGCACCAGCAGTAAATTGAATAACATCTCTAGCATTAACACGCAGGACCTCCTCCTCTGCGCCAAGCCTCCAACATGCTCTGATACCAATTGTTGGAGATCAGATGCACAACAAATTAAATCAAATACTCAGCAATTAAATCATACACAGGCAACATAGGAATTAACGTGGTTCACCCAACCAATCTGGGCTACGTCCACCAAACATAGGCATCGGCAATTCTTTATTAATCAAACAGGAGATTACATAATTAAATCCTCACAAACTCTCACACTCTCATCACAAACAATCCATATGGATACCTATTATATAGCAAAGAGAATCTAACTGCCTCATAAATCCTCTCAACTCAAATTTAGGTTGCATTAACTCCCTCCCAACAAACTGGAGCTAATCTAGGAACTGATTCCTATTGTTGTCATCTACTGAGATTTTGCATATCTTATGCAAAACAGAAAATCTCAACAGTAGCTATGAATGAAGAATATCATTCATTATTAGAAAATGATACATGGGATCTTGTTCCTCTTCCAAAGGGACGAAAACTTGTTATATGCAAATGGGTTTACAAAACCAAGTTTGGACCAGATGAAGTTGATAAACATAAAGCTCGTCTTATTGCTAAGGGTTTTTCACAAGTTGAAGGCATTGACTATACTAAAATGTTCTACCCTGTTGCCAAAATGAACTCTATCCACCTTGTTCTTTCCCTTGCTGCCTCTTTCAAATGGGAAGTCCATCAAATGGATGTTAAATATGCCTTCTTACATGGGGACTTGCATGAAGAAATCTATATGGAACAACCTCCTAGCTTTATACAAACAGAATCTAGCCTTGTATGTCGGCTTAAGAAATCCATTTATGGTCTCAAGCAAGCCACCCTCATGCTTGATATGCCAAAATGGATAGCTTTCTTTTAGATACTGACTTTTCTAGGGGTCATTCTGATAATACTATTTACACCAAGAAAGTGGGTAAGTCTCTTATCATTCTTGTTCTTTATGTTTATGATCTTATCCTTACTAGTAGTGATCCCAACCTTATAAACCATGTGAAGTCCAGCCTTAAGAAGCAATTTGAAATGACAGACTTAGGACAGTTGCATTATTTTCTTGGTCTTCAAGTCTTGCAATCTAAGGAATATATTTCCCTTTCCTAGTCCAAGTATGCCTATGATCTTCTATGCCATTTTCACATGGAAGACTATAAGCCAACCCCTTCTCCCTTTCAGTATGGAGCCAAACTTTCATTCACTTGTACTTCCCCTAAAGTTGATGCTACCTTATACTATCAACTTGTAGGAAAACTTTTGTATATGACCCATACTCGTCCTAACCTTTCCTTTGTTGTTGGCCTTATTGCTTGGTTTATGCAAAACCCACATGAAAGTCATTGGAAAACAACTAAAAGAATACTTCGTTATGTTCGAGGCACAATTCAATTTGGGATTCATTACAATGCAAAAGAATCTCCTCTATTGGTTGGTTTCATTGATTCCGATTGGGTTGGTGACCCTGATGATTGGAAGTCTACTGCATGTTATGTCTTCACTCTTGGTTTTGGACCCATTACATGGGCTTGCAAGAAAGTGCCATTTCTCTTTCTTTAGCAGAAGCAGAGTATCGTGGCACCATAGAAGCTAGTAAGGAAGCCTTGTGGCTTCGTCAGATCCTTTTAGAGTTTGGCTTTCAGCAGTAGCATCCGACTACACTTTGGTTTGATAATCAAAGTGCCATTCAGCTATGCAAAGATCCAGTCCAACATTAGCGCAACAAACACATTGAACTACACATGCACTTCATCAGAAAGCTCATTCATGACCATGTTCTTGAAGTGCAATATTGTTCAACCGATGATCAAGTTGTAGACATCTTTACAAAGGCTCTCATAGAGGCGAAGTTTACTAAACTTCGATTTATGGTTGGAGTTCAGCAAGTTGTCACTAAGGGGGGATAGACTCTAATGCCTCCTTCCTTCTCCTATTGTGTCATATTTTTTAGATCCTTCAATCCTATCCCAATTTGTTCTTAAGGGGGGGATGTTAGGATATTCCGACAATAGGAAATAGTTAAGTATAACTTGGTCTAGTGTAGAGTTAGGTAAAGTGTGTTTCTTTACTATGTACTTTTGTAACTTACAATCCGACAGTCACGATATGTTCTAGACATGAAGTGATCCGACGGTTCATTCTCCCCTTGGTATTACTGACATTTGATCCGTGGATTAACACCTGATTGGTCCATAATCTCTTTTTAAAGAGCATGGAGGCTCATTTGTAAGGTGATCGTTCATGAGAGAAGCTTATGTAAATTTTATTTCTTTTACATTAATAAATTGCCTGAAGTGGTTGCGTTGGCTCAGGCCATGGAATGTTTCCCTCTTTGAGGGTTTTAACCACGTCAAGAATACTGGTGTATTGATCTGTGATCTGTTTATGAGCGGTGTTCTATCTAAGCCTGTAAATTTTTACATCTTCCACCGCTGATGACCATGTAGTAGGATGAAAAGGAAATATGGCATGAAGAAGGCAACATAACATAAAGGAAGGTCATATATGGGTTGATAGATCACTTTCCGATTAAAGGATTGATGACATGGCTAAAGGATGAAAGTGATGGATGGTATGTGCCCTACAAAGAAGTCCCAATGGATGTAGACTCCATGACAAAGAAGAAGCTCATGCCATAAAAGGAAGGAGTTCTACTAGCAACTGGTTGTCCCATGATCTCCACCTGATGAGATTAAGCAAGTCCCTGGTCAAAAGGGAGCTTGGTCAAGTCCCTATTTAAGAGGGATATTGGGTACATTCCTCTACAGTAATGGGTACATTCCTTTACAATAATGGGTACATTCCTTCAATGGAATGGGTATGTCCTCCCTAAATTGAGAGGAGAGATAAACACATCATTCTTGTCTTCACTCGGGAAGAAAGAATGAAGGATTGAGTAAACATTTGTCATCCAATGCTCTTTGAGGATGTGTTATGGAATCCAAGACAAGAGTGGTCGTAGAGGACTGATATTCTTTGAGGACTCAAAATCCAAGATAAGAATAGTCCTAGTGGAACAATGATGAGGGTGTCTATATATCATTGGTCTCACTAGTATTGTTCTCTGATTTTGTGGAGAGATGAGTTGTTAGTAAAGGCCTTGCTATATGACAATGCTGGTTGATATGATGCTAAACAAATGGGTTACCAATCTGACTCTTCTTATGAGAATTGTTCAAATTGAGAATGACCAAGTACCATTATGATGTCTCCCTAGTTAAGAGGGAATGCTGATAAGTGTAACTAGGCTCAGTATTCATAATGACATGTGTAAATATGATTTTTATGTAATTGATGTTAATAAATAAAATAAAATTATTATTGTAATGCTTGTCTCATGGGTTTCATGAGCAAGGAATTTTATTTTTAGTAATGGCTCCCATTGTGGGCCTTTAGGTTCTGTCATCAAGTCATAAAAGTCTATTGAGCCAATGTCATGTATGGAAGACCCTTCTTGGGCATGTCACATTTTTGTATGAGTCATTAAATGAGTAAGAAATCCCTCCAAGACCAAGCAAAAGTAGCTCCTTCAATTCAACTTGAAGACAGAATAATGAAATTGCACCAAAGGACATGTCAGCTCACCCTCATCTCATGTCAGATTATTTTATGGGAAAACTACTATAAATAGGGCAACTCGACGTCATTTCAGAGAAGACAATTCAGTCAAGAACAAGTTTGTAACAAGAAGTGCGAAAATCACTTAGGAAGGAGCCTAATCATCAACAAAGAGAGAAAGAGGAAGAGAAAGGTCTTTAACACCATTTTTGGATATGTTTTGGGTCACTTTGATATCACACGTGCGAAGAAGAGGAGGATCATTTCCAGCAAAAGAAGTTGAGAATAATTTAAGTCCTCTTGGGTAACTAAAATTGGAGAAGGGAAATTCTAAAGAGAAGCCAAGTTAAGCTAGAAGGAGACTCTATCCTAAGCGAAGGAATCAAGGGAATTTCTCTAGAAGGTGACACTTCGCAAGAATATGCAACTAGGGTTTCAAAATTAGGGTCGAAGATTGTAGGCCTAAATCAAGGGGCCAAAATTCTGAAGGGCAATCGAGAAGGAGGGTGAAATAAGAAGGTTGACTATCATTGACTCAAAGGAACTTGTCAAGGAAGCTTTGTGTCTTAGTCTTGGACTGGAAAATAGGTCAAGGGTCTTGGTCTTGACTCTTGGTATTTATCAATTGAAGTCTCTATAAGACGAAGAATTTGTTCGGGTTTTCCTCTCAAGTGGGAGAGGTTTTGGCCCTAGTTGATATCCTACATTATGTGTCTCTTGTCTCTTTATGGTTTTTGCATTGGCAGTTGTTTGATTAAGAATAACACTAATGACCTAAGTAAAGTAATATCCTAATCTAAGAAAGTAAAAATCATTCACAAGCAATTATCTAACAAAGAGAAATAACCTAATGTTGATGCCCTAGATTTCTCAACACCTTAAACTTTAATGTTGATGCTTGTAGGGTGGAGAAAAAATTTGTCTAGGCATATTTAAATTAACCTTGGCGAATCCTACGCAATTTATATGTATATCTCAATAGGATGTCTTTCTTTGATGATTTTACTACTTTGGACATTGCTAGTATCCCTGTACACCCTAATCATGTTACGGGAAGGATGGTACGTGGGGTACCTGTGTTTGATGGGGATCCACTCTCCGGAATTGATCATGTGGAAAGATTTAATGCACATACTTCAAAGGAGAAAGTGGTCCACTAGGATGTCCTTAAGTTTTGTTCATGAGATTTCTCTGTGGTCATAACTCATGGTTGAAAAATCACAAACCTAGGATAATCTCATATATTAAGGAATTCTTTTATGTCTTTCTTAGACATTTCCAAGTATGCCCTACATTATAAATTCAAGAGGAAGCCTTCATTGAGCATCATCATGATCTTGTGAATCTACACGATGAGTAGGAAAGGGGGTCCTCCCTAGGTCTGCATGACGAAATATGGGATGATGATAATTCTGAAAGAATGTGTGATAGGGAGGGTGAGTTTGTAGAGAGTGAAGTTAGTTTAACCCTACCTTTCCCAAGGATATTATCTCTGATGATCTACCCTTTGAAAATCTGGATAAGGTGATCCCATAGCCCATTCAGACATTGATACCAATGAGTACTTACATATTAAAGAAGGGAAATGGAAGGTTTGTGAAAATTGTTTTGATAAGGACCCTATCTATGACACTGATGACGATGATATAGATAGGATCCTTGCCTTTCCTCACAATCCTGGGGTTGTAGTTGAGTCTCGTGTGGGCCCTTTCCTCAACCCCTCTTACATTATCACTAATAATGAGGAATCCTCCATCCCTCCTAAGTGTGATAATCGCGGGCAACCTATTTGTGTTTCTCCATCTCATTAGTCTCATTTTCCTACTAATCATGACCCTATAGTGGGCATAAAGCATGACATAAATGATAAGGACCATGACGGAAGTGATATGCCTGAGGTTGCCATCCATCAAAAGTTTATGAGCTTGATTGTTGACATCTCTATCTTTTGGTTAGAGGAGAGGATCACATGGAGTAGATTACATCCCTTTGTTCCCCCTTCTCACGTAATCCTCCATGCGTGTTCATTTCATTTTCCCGCCTTCT
Organism: Pinus tabuliformis; assembly: GCA_031772625.1. Classification (NCBI taxonomy): domain Eukaryota; kingdom Viridiplantae; phylum Streptophyta; class Pinopsida; order Pinales; family Pinaceae; genus Pinus; species Pinus tabuliformis. Next base: position 119,763,587 of record CM062806.1, read on the forward strand.
GCCATTATGACCTTCTGTTGGGAGGTATAAATGTTAGATTTACACCCACATTTAAATTGTCAATCTAGGGTCGTAAGACTTAGATACATAGCACAATATATGCCAGAATATGACCTCAGGGATTTGTAAAATCAAAATTCTAAAAACAATTTGAAAAGGAAATCATTCAAGAAAAGACATTCCGTAGTAAACACACTGCAACAAATAAAGAATGCAAAGCTTCTTAAAAGACTACTGCTACGCTGCAAGTATGAAAGCATGAAACAAACTCAATTTCAAATTATTTTAAAATATGTACTTAAAATGATTCTTTCGAATGATACTGGAAAGGAATCATAAGAGTATGGCAATATTCAATCCAAAATTTAGATTATTGAGCGAGGATATATTCAAGTTGTTGGACACTTTACTTATGTTAAAAATCTTGGTATTTAAATCAATGTTGTTGTCTTACAATTCCAAAATCAATTCATAAGTGCCCAATAATATGAATAATGAATTAAATGAAAACCTTGTTGATCTCATACCATTATTATCCTCGTTATAAAATAAATTGAACATGGCAATAGTGAAAATGAGAAAAGAAGCACTTGTTATCTCTACTCTATTTTTAGTCTAGTTACTGGAACAAAAATAAATTAACGATGTCGTTAAATTTACTAATCAAATTTGTGCAATTAAATATAAAACATAAAGGAAATCATGAAATGGCAGAACATAGTTTAAAGCACACCACACAATTCGGGAAATGAAACGCAGTCAAATGAATTACACAAGCATGTAACAAAATGTAGTGAAGTAAATCACACTTGCAGGGAATAAAATGTAATAGAATAAATAAATCCTAAGCAGTCTATGTAACGAACTGGCTGATGGGCCCGATCAACCAGCTTGATCTCACTGTAAAAATTAAATCAACACACCATGTCAGAAATTCGAAATAGCCTGTAAATGTAAATTGAATGCAGAATCATATTACTATTGAAATCAAATTATAGAAATGTGAAACAATTAAATGTTGGGCTCTAGTGGTCCCCTCCAGTGATCATTCCACTGGGCTCAGACTCCTCTCATGTCGCAATTGAAATCTAGTCTCTGCAAATAATGCAATGTACAGGTTCCCATAGCCTAGCGTTCTTCTGCAATCCCACACCATGTGTGATTTTTTGTACAACAATCTCCCTTATATAGCAGCAGTGCTGCTCTAATTAAACGGATCGATTGTTACATAGCATATAAATTTAGGATTTTTGGTTAATATAAATTAATTAAAATCAGAACAAGAAGATTTGCTTCCAATTTCGAGTTTGAGTTGGTGCAATCTTGGCTTCTGGAAGTAATTTGACCATCGCATTACTAGCAAAAGCAACACACAGCTGGCGAGCTCCAGTTCTTTGTCATCTAGATCGACCACTTGAAGGAGAAGCGTAGATATGGGCACGGAAGGTTCCAAAGTCTGTGCTAAGATCCAGTTGAGCGCTCCAATATCAAAGTCGCCTTCTATGAACCATTCTGTCTCTTCATGCCTCTTTAATAATTATTTTGGTCAAGTAAGAGTGGATCCTTCAAATAGCCAAACAAAGATTACATATGGTACATGTCTTTACAAGTGTAAAGACCAACAAAATACAAACGGGCGTAGGAACAAACATACAACCGAGACATCCAAACCCATAACCTTACAATCATACCCACCAAAGCCCCCTAGGCAAAACCTAAAAGAACAAATTGCCAAACTCTTTGCAATTTATTCTCCTTCAAATCTTACCACTCAAACTCCCCAAAACTTAACCCTCAAGCCCCACCATCAGTCAAACTTTCCATCAGACGGTTGAAATTTCTCCAATCTGCCGAGATCCACCATCTATCTTTCCTTCAATCGGACGGTAGATAAACCCTCCGATCACCCGAGTTGCACGGTGATTTTGCACCGTTGATCAAAACCCATTTGATCAGACGGTCCACAAGTCATCGCTGCAGAAACTTACTCAGAAATTACCCACTTTTTCGGACCCAATATAGAATAAAACCATGGTCTAAAAAGATATTGGGTCCGCTCAACCCCTTAAATTCCAATCAAATTGAAGCCCGATACTCATTTGATATCGAAGGCCAACAAAGTCAATGGTCTGCAGCCCATCAAAAAGCACACTGTTTAACCCACTCCCACCGAGCACGTTGTTTATGCTATGGCGTAAGCATTGACCGTGGGATCGGACGGTTGAAAATTTCTCCAACCTACCGAGATCCACCATCTATCTTTCCTTCAATCAGACATTAGATAATCACTCCAATCAACCGAGGTGCACAGTGATTCTGCACCATTGATCAAAACCCATTTGATTAGACGATCCCCAAGTCATCGCAACAAAAAACTTACATGGTAATTACCCACTTTGACGAACTCGGTAAAGATTAAAACCTTGGTCTAAAAAGATATCGGGTCTGCTCCACCCCTTAACTTTCGATCAATTTGCAGCCTGATATCCATTCGATATCGAAGGCCAATAGAGTCTATGGTCTTCGACCCATAAAAAGCACACTGTTTATCCCATCCTCCATTCCCTCCAAGCACATTGTTTATGCTATGGCGTAAGCATTGACTGTGGGATCTACAGTTTGGATTCGCTCCGGCACTTCAATCAAGCTCAAGACTTCTACTCTTTCCCATTCCCGCTAGTCTTCCTCCTACTCATTATTCATGATCTGGAAGCACTCTATATCTTTGGCCGCCTGTCTATGACAATCTTCCCGTAGTTTACTAGAGGGTATAGACTCCCAGTCATACCAGATATAACTCTCCTTGCATATCACACCTTCATTCGCCAGACGATTAGCTAACATATTGGCTTTTCTGCGCACATGAACAAAATTGACTGTTCTCAGGGTTCACAAGTGGGAGTGAATGTGTTGAAATACCTGCAAGAGCCTCTAATGTTTCGACACTTTTCCAAGTGTCGTTCCATTGCACATTTTCTTAGCCGCATTAATGACCAATTCTGAGTCAGCTTCAATGATGGCGTTGTGTAAATTTAACTCAATCAGGATTTCCAGGCCCTGTTCTAAGGCCATGAGCTTCACCATGTTATTAGTGGCAATCCCCAAATGACTGTGGAAGATATCCTATATGCTCCCCTACTCATCTCTTATGACACCTCCAAATCCAACCATCCCTGGGTTGCCCTTAGAGGCCCCGTCTATATTTATTTTCAAAAAACCATGAGGAGGAGGTTGCCAGATATCTTTACCAACAGTTGTTTTGCTCTCACCCTTAACAGTGCCAAGGGGTACCAAAGAATGGAGACCCAACTGCCTCAGAATGCGAGCCTCCTGGTCCGAAGGGGGGTCCTCAGGAATTTTCCACATAAGGGCTCCAACTGTATCTTTGATTTGTCGTAGAATTTGGCCAATAATATTCTGGGTCGAGCCAGTTTTGTTCTTGAAAATCCTGCCATTGCGTTCTTTCCAGACATCCCAGATAATAAAGCCTAGAACCAGAGTCCAAGCCTTGTTAATGATTTCGTTACTTGAGAAGTCTTTCCTCCAATTCTTCAATGTGTTGGTGATGCTGAGTCTGTCTCTGTCAGTTTGCCTGAACACTGAGGCCGCCCAATCCCACAAGGTAGAGGTAAAGGGGAAGTGGTTTAGTAAATGCTCCATCGTTTCTTCCTGTAATCCACATAGATGGCATTTGGATGGGCCAACAAAACCTCTTTTCAGAAGATTCTCCCAAGTGAGAATCTTCTTTTGGTGAACTAACCACATAAATAACTTGACTTTCATCCATTGCGGGTTCCTCCAAAGGTTATTCCAAACCTGGTCAGGGTTTGGATAATCAAAACCTAGGGCCATGCGTTTAGCTTCTTTGAGGTTAAAGGTGCCTTCAGTGTTTCGGCCCCATCTTAGTTGGTCAGACGAGGAAGACACTAAAATCTTCCTCTTTTCCAAGTCTAGAGCCAGGGAATCTGCCTCTGCTTTGAAAGGACTCTCTTCACTGTAACCAAGATTCTTCCACATTCGCCATTTTCCATTATCCCTTACCTGATCCCAGAAGTCACTTACCATGAGTAGACCTTTGTTATCAGTGTCATTTTTTAGAGTGGTTAGTTCTTCTATAAAAAAATTTGGTTCATGCTGCTAGTTATCCTCCCAAAACCATGCAAGGTTCCCAGCTCTGATCTCCCAGAAACTATGTTGCTGGACAATGCCTCTATTCTTCCAAGCAAGGTTCCAAATGTGGGAGCCCTTGATGTGCCCTGACATTCTGATACGATCCCTCCCCTGCCAATTCTTTGCATATTTCTGCTTCCAAAGCTTTGCCCAAGGGTTTGTCGATTCCTTTAGCCATCTCCACCAAAGTTTTGCTTCTGAAACTCTGCTAAGGATTTCAGGGTCATGAAGCCCTAAACCACCATGGGTCTTAGGTTTGCAGAGCTTGTCCCAAGCTACCAACACCCACTTCTTTTTCTCTTCCCCTTTACCCCAAAGAAAATCTAGTTGAATACTCCTAATTTGTTGTATAACACCTTTGGGAGCAGGGAGGGCTAAAAACATGAAAATGGGTATAGCCTATAGAACAACCTTTGTAAGCACAAGATGCCCCACCAAGTTCAAAGACCTACAGGTCCATTTCCTGACTTTATCCTGAAGTTTATTGGTGACCGGTTCCCACACTCCCTTACTCAGAGGTTTGTCAGTAAGAGGCATTCCAAGGTACTTGGAAGGTAACTAAGCCCTTTGAAACCCTAGAATTCTAGTGAGGTTCCTCTGAATAGCAATGTCAGTATTGAAAAAAAAAAATTGATTTGTCAAGGCTTACCTCTATACCAGCCGCCAAAGCAAAGTCATTCAGGATTTGTTTGAATGCTCTGGCTTCTTTGACCATAGGAATGCCCTGCAGCATTGTATCATCCACAAATTGTTGATGAGTAGAGGCATCCCCATCCGGGGTAAGTTTCAGACCCTGGATTCTTCCTTCACCATTTGCTATTTTGATTGCTCTACCTAGTCCTTCCATCATGAGAACAAATAGGAAGGGGGAGAGCAGATCCCCTTGTCTGAGACCCCTAGAAGGTATAAAGGTTCTAGAGGGAGATCCATTAAGCAGAATTGAGAAACTAACCGAGGATACAAGGGTCATAACCCATCTTATCCAGTTGTGGTCGAATCCATAAGCTCTTAGCATCTCCTTGATGTATGCCCAACTTAGCTTATCATAAGCTTTCACTATGTCCAGTTGCATTATCATACCAGCTTGCTTGTTGCTCTTAAGAGAGTGTACCACCTCATGTGCTTGTATGGTGTTGTTGAGAATCTGTCTTCCTTCCACATAACCAGTTTGCTCCTCTGAAAAGAGAGTAGGAAGAAGAGGCTTTAGTCTATTAGCAATCACTTTGGAGATAATTTTGTACACCACATTACATAAAACTATGGGTCTGAATCTATCCGGTGTCATAGCTTTTTCTTGCTTTAGAATCAAAGCTATGAAAGAGGCATTAAGAGCTTTCAAAACAGTTTTGGATCTTCTAGAGTCTTCCACAACCTCAAGGATATCTTTTTTGACTGTTTTCCAACAAGCTTTGAAGAAATCCACATTGAAACCATTAGGGCCAGGAGCTTTCCTGTTTTGCATCTCATTGATGACCTCACTAACCTCCTCTTCAAACACTGGCCTGTTAAGATTGTGGTTGTCTTCCCTGATTACAAGTTTAGGAATGAACTTTGTGAATTTGTTGATGAACCGAGATCTGTCAATAAGAGGCTCCTCTGCTATGCTACGGAAATGATGAACTAGGACAAATTCTATTTCTATGTGTGAGACAAGCTCTTTCCTTTGAGAATATTTGGGTTTAGAAATTCTGTTATGAGATCTGTGATCCAAAGTTGATCTATGAAAAAACATTGTGTTTCTTTCTCCTTCTCTTATCCACTACACCCCCTATTTATGTCTCCATAAATTCTCCTCTTGCAAGCACCAATCCTCCCAATCATTCTGCAGAGAATCAGCCTGAAATTTTCCTTTCCTCAGTAAAACCCTCTAGGATGTTGATATGATTAATCTCTTGGATTTTCTTCTCAACTTCTTTTTTGGCTTTAAAAGTATTGCCAAACTCTTGTTTATTCCAATCTTTAAGCCTAGATTTGATGTGCTTGAGTCTCTGGTGCAATATGAACATTTTAGCGCCTTGAATGGGTCTATCTTCCGTCCACCATTTATCAATATTGTTGGTGAAGTCAGGTTGAGAGAGCCAGATATTTTCAAACCTAAAGGGTATATTCCTTGGTGTACCCATAAAAGTAGCTTCCATCTAGACAAGCCAATGGTCTAAGCCTCTGAAGGGAAGGATTAAAGCTGACATATCAAGGCCTTTGATAAGGAGTTCCTCTGAGATTATGAATATGTCTAATTTAGAGGCAACTTGAGAAGCTCCTCCTCTCTTATTATTCCAAGTAAAAATGCCATTTGTTGTTTCTGTGTCCATTAGCCCCATGTTATTCATGAATTTATGGAAGGTAATGGAGTCCCTGCCTAGTTTCCTTGTACCTCCTTTTTTTTCTATAAGAGATCTGATCATATTGAAATCCCCTGCCAGAATCCAGGGCATATTAGGATGTCTCTCCCTCAGTTCCTCAAGGGATGTGAGAAGCTTTAGTTTGTCTTCTAGTTTTTGAGGGCCATAGACATTAGTGATCATGTAGATCTCATTATCCCCCAAAGGTTGAATCACCATCGATAGATAATTCCTAGAAGCTTCAGCATCCAGGATTCCAAGTTTTTAAGGATCCCATAAAGTGAGAATCCCCCCCGCCAAGTTATCTGCTTTTACTTCTAGATACTCATACTTGATTAACCATTTGTTGTGTATCTCTCTGATCTTGTCCATCGAACATTTTGTTTCCTGAATAAAAATCATATATGATTTTTATTCTTTTATTTGACTACTAAAATTTCTTTGTTTCCTTTTACTTCCTAGACCCCTAATGTTCCAGGTTGTAAGCTTCATTAAGAAAGGTTTGTAAAGGAGTAACTAGTAAGATCCTTCATCTTACCTGAGTTAATCATAAGTTTTCTACATTCGGACAGCAGCTCATTTTGTTTCTTCCTTCCTCTTTTCCTACCTGGGTTCTTTGAAGAAAGCATCGGTGTATCCTCCATCATTTTCACTCCCCTATTCTCCTGGCTGTCATGGTTTCTTTTGACTCCATAGCACTTTATTTGTGATCTCCAGAGGAAGAGTTGTTGAACCCTGTAAAAATCTGCTTTTGGCAGAGAGTCAACCCCTTTGGTGATTCCCTGCTCCAGAAAATTTTCTAGATCTAAATTCTCCCTCTCTAGAATCTCCTGTAGTTCATGGTCTTCCGTTCCTACCTCACTTGGAGTCATCTCGTGGTCCCTGCTGAACTCCATCATATTTGGCATATCATCTGTTTGTTTGTTGTTTTCAGGTATCTCCTCCATGTTATCATCCCCTTCCTTCTCATTGTGACTGATTTCTAGTTTGCCCCATTGTTTTCAACTTCTTCTTCTAAGATCTTGAAACTTTTGTGGTTCGTTTGTCCATCTTCAGTACTTTTCTTTTGGTACCTCTTGCCTCCTTTCCCTTTACCCCCTACCTTAGTAAAGCCTTTGGGATCCTTTCTTGTGGTGGCTTTTGTGTTGCTCTCCAGTTTGTTCAAAGGGAAGTCCCTATATAGGTGCCCGTGTTCATGGAACTTACGGCACCTGAATGGGACGTGTTCATAGTATGCCGTTTGCACCCATTCCTCGTCATACACTTCCAAAATGATTGCATCTGGAAGTGCCCCAGATAAGTCCATTTCCACACATATCCAGGCAAAGGAAGTGTATTTGCCTCTTAAAGTAGTATATGAGATTTTTATAAAATGCCCTAGCTTATTACTGATAGCCTTTAGAGATTCTGATAGCCAATAATCTAAAGGAAGGGAGTAGAGTCTTATCCATACCAGTACCGAGGTGAAAGTCTCTTGTTTTGGGACAAAGTTCATTACCCATGGTCTCATGTAAAGGCCTGCAGACGCATAAAAATAGGGTCCTCCTTCGAACACTCTGTCTTTGTCCTCTAGGCTTGTGAACACTGCTGTGAAGAAACCCTTGGACCCAAGGTGAAGGTCAATTTTCCCCTTTGGTTTCCAGTGGTTCCTTATCCATGCTTGCAAAGCCTTCTTCGTCGGCCAGATCCCCATGAATTTATAGATAACAACATATTCTACCATGTGTTCTCTGTGCACCTGCAGCGCTGGGTCACTTAAAACGACTCGAGGAATAATGGTTGCCTTGGGTTTACATGCCCCTAATGTTTTCATGGGAGCAACTTTCTGACTGCTACACTCTGTCCTCTTCTCCTTACTATGTTCCTCATGGTTCTCTTCCTGTTCTTGAGGTCCGATGGTTTCCGATTTTTCATTATTCGTAATCTCTGTTGCCACCTCCGCTGGTTTCTTGAAGCGATGGGAACCAACTCCCTTGCTTCTGTCTGCAACTACTTGACTGTAGGAGGGAGTAGAACTCCCTCCTCCTCGCCCCGCCATGGTAACCAGCTACACAAACCCTAAAGCAAAACCCTAGATTAGAACCTCTGAGCATCTCCTACACACCATTGTCATCCCAATCCGCCTCTTTAATAATTCATTCGCCACTCTGCTACGCAATTCATCTGCTAGCTCTCTTTGTAGGCTCTCATTTGGAGCTAGTTTTCCACTTCTCAAGCAAGCACCATGAGAAACAGCCTGAAACAAGCATCTGTTGTCCCCTAGTATGGGAGTGATAGAGTAATCGATATAAACTTTATTTCCATGAGATGCCTGATCAACTACAGGTATTGCATCATCTAACACATTGTTATCATAATTTCCATCTATTCCAGCCACAACTTCAACTTTTTTGGCTTCACTGTGTGCAGGATTGAGGCTTGAAAAATAAGCGCACACCCCAAACAACAACCATGCCGAATCATACAAAAACTTTCAACATTTTACAAGCAAAGAAACAATGTCGAAGAAATAGTTGCTGGAAGATGCCTTATGTTAAAAAAGATACTCGAATCATATGTAAAAAAAATACTCCAGCCATTTTCAGATTCATTTCATCTTCTCAATTTTGTCAAGTTAGGATCTACTCGATTGAACACAATCTCTCCCTCATCATTAGCATAATGATATTGTGACATGCTTTTCATCAGAGGGTCCAACAAGTGCAATGGCAGAGGACAGGACTGCTTCAGCTCCCGATAGTAATTTCCAAGCACAGGCTTTACTACTTCAGTCGCTTCCACCAGGTGGTAGTGAGGTATTTGTGGAAACAAGTGATGCACAACATGAGTTCCAATATCATGATGGATATTGTTAATCAAGCCATAATCTCGATCAATGGTAGTAAGCCCTCCTCGGAGATAACTTCATTCCTTGCCTCTATACCATGGAAGCTTCTCATCATAACCATGGTGATGAAGATATGTCACAAGATCTAACCACATTACAAAAATCCAGTAGGGAATAACATAGAACTTTATTATCCATGTAGGACCCATAAAAACTGTAAGTCTAGCTAGTAAAGCCACCATTGCACTCCAACATGTTGTTGATGTAATGACAACTTTCTTCTCAAAATAGATCATTATTCGGATGAAAGTGAGAACCTTTCTTTCCAGGACTTCTACCCCACAGGTAGAAAGGATATGCAAACATGGGCCATGGGATAGTAAACTGTAATTTCTTGGTAATTGTTACATTAGGATCATGCATTGATACAACAATATTAGGTACAATTTATTTCCAGGATTCCTTGACAACGATTATAGAAATTCACCAATGATGGCCATTACCATAAAAATGACATTGTGTGGGTGTTGTTCAACAATCTCTGCACACAATCTCATCTTGAGACTCGACAAAAGGTGCAGAATGTAGTTCTCAATCTTTGTCATTGAATTCAAGCTGTTTCTTCTGTTCATGAGATGAATCTGTACTCAAATGTGTTTTAGGAAGCATTCCTGCACTGCTAGTATGAAAACTGCTAGTACATGACTTATTCATCTGCCACCAAGAAGGCATATTATTATTGACATTTACACAAAACATTCTTCAAATTAATCAACAAGAAGAATTCATAATTTAATAGCTATTGCCTCTGAATGCCTCTAACTATCAGCTTAATAAGATAATAATGATTAAAAACACTAGTCACAAGCATAGAATTATTTGATAAAAATCATAAAAATCTGGACAAAAAGGCAACTCAACACCTTCCATGTTGTCATTCCTACCCCTACCTTTGGATCTATTGCATGAGTAAGAAGAAGGGAATTTTTTTTCATATTGATTGGATGATATGTTGGTTGCATTGGATCTATGATTACACTTATTATTTGGGTCATGTAACATGCATGTTAGGGTAGGATGCATTGCATGATGGTTTTCTCATTAGAACTAACTTCATATGATATTATCATGATAGATTAGCCACATTTATATGAAAAGTACATGGAAAATGATTTTACTTTCTTTTTTATTTTATGGCCTAATGCTAAGCATGGGTGATCATAAGACACCACAAAAACATGTTGCCTCATGTGCTTGGTCTTTGATATGTGCCGGTAATAGGTTTGCAGTACCAAGAGATTGTTGGTGTTCTCATGACCTCCCATTCAAGCAGCTTTGTGCACTTTCTCGAGATCTCATGTCCTAAATGGAGCTAGATGTTACCCAGCACCTGTGGATAGTATGTATAGGAGATTTTTTTTCTCCTACATGGTCTTCATCTGGCAACCAATAACCACTAGATAGCTCGATGTGCCATTTTCTATGCCACCTAAGCCAGTCATGTGGTCCCTCACCCATTTGTTATGATTGTATGTTTGAAGGTGGGCCTCCCGATCCCGAAGGTATGGGTTTTCATTGGTATAGTTGAGTAATTTTCCTTACTTGTCATGGGCACTTTTGGGCATGGATTGGTTGCAGGATTCAACAGAAAGATTGGGCTAGGTCTGTACTCTTGTCTCCAGTGCTTGATTTCGTGGTTAGCCTTGTATCCTAGTCCTCTGGGATCTCCTTTACTGGCCATCAGCTTTAGGGTTGGCATTACATGGGAAATCTCGATTTTGGTTGCATGGTCTTGCTTCATGATGCCATATACATCACTCCCTTCTACTCATTTTAGCCCCATTCATCTCTATTCCCATCCATGCCCACATGTGTCCACTAGGTCCACCAAGGGTCAACCTCCCCTTCAGGGTTGGAACGATGCCCCAAAGGTTGATGCAACTAAAAAAAAAAGAAAAAGAATAATTTGGCCACTCTCAATAGGAAATGTACCACAAATTGCAAAATATGGTTGTGACATAAAAAATTAGCACGTGTACAAAAGCCAAACATGAGTTGTACCCCCTATCCATGGCCCTGGTTCCTATGGGCCCTAAATGAGCCCTCTCCATCATTAAGAAACCCATGTCTGTCCCAACCCCTGGTGGGTAATGAAATGCCCCGCCTCAAAAGGGGGTACCTACTGCTTCATTCCATGCATCATGCTCTCATCCCGTAGAGCTCCAAGCAGTTATGAAGAAAAATAAATCAAAGGAAAAAGGCATATGAAGAAGTGTGGAAAGACAAAGGCTAGGGTAACTCATGTACCATGATTTTCTCCCTCCTACACTCATATACCCATGTGTGGGCTTCCCTTATTATAGCTACCCTTATACCATGGCATGTAGCCTAAAGCATTCCCCTAATCTCCACTCTATTCCATCAATGTAGAATTTCCCACTGTAGATCACCTGATTATGCAATATACTAAAGCAAAATACTTGATCTACTTCAACAAACAAACTTGCAAAAGCTTAATCGATTTTGAGCAAGATCAATTAGAACACATATAACAGAGAATGAGAAATCAATCACACATGAACACAGCAGAATACTCTGGGGAAAGCCTCAACTAAAAAACCTGATCTATGTATCATCATACAAGTGGAAATATATCTCGATTACACAAAGCTTTAGCTCACAAGCTATCCAGCTCTTAGTACAATCCCTCAATGTTTCTCATAGACTAAATAGACACAAATATGCCTTCCTCCAGTCCTCCAAGTCTCCTATTTCCTTGCGCAATTTCTCCTGGGTCCTCTGGCTGCCACCTGTGTGAATTCACCTCTCACGCAACTCACCAAACTCAGAAGTAACTGTGCAATCTCCAAGGAATGAATTCCTTCTGCATGCAAGAGATATCCTCAATGGAATATTCCTGCAACTAATAGTACATTGTCCCATCATCTGATCTCAACTGGGTCTTTGACTGAACTGACATGCATGAGCTATTTATGAGAGAATATTCAATTATCTGAAGTACAATAGTTACATGCATGCATGCATTAACTAACTGAACTCACAATCATTTCCACAAACTGTTGGAACTAATCTAATTGGACTTAACTCAGTTAACTAAGCTTAATTACAACTCAAAGTACAACTCATCCTGATCACTTTAATTAAGGGATAACTTCCTCAATCAAAGGGGAAAATGTTGCATGTCTTCACATAGACTTCATGTTTGAATTTCTACAACTCATTAACTCAAGATGAATTAATTAATTATTTTTCAAACAACTGCTAAAATCAAATTCGAATTTTAATTCTCAATTTTAGTTCAGGAACTAACTAAGATTGGAATGTATCTCGAAATTCTATTTATAGCAATGCTATTTTTAGCACTTCTATATTTAGCATTTCTTATTGTTATTTTCAACACTCCCTCTCAACAAGAAAGTGATTATCTGTCACCCCAATCTTGTCTCAGTGGAACTCGAACTTTCATTTTGACAATGCCTTAGTCAAAAGATCTGCATCCTGTTCCTCAGTCGAAACATACATCAACAACATGATCCTCTTCACCACACAGTCTTGAAGATGATGATACCAGATATCGATGTGCTTGGACCTGTCATGAAATACTAGACTCTCAAAGAGTTTGATACAACTCTGATTATCACAATAAATCACAGTTTGATCCATCCTCTGACCAAACAATCCAACTATAATTTTCCGCATCCAAATGGCCTCACATGCTACCTGACTAGCAGCCATGTATTCATCCTCTTCTAAGCTAAGTTCAACTGACCTCTGTTTCCTGCTGTACCAAGAAACTGCAGTTGAACCAAGGTTGAAAATTCCTCCTAAAGTGCTATTTTGGTTTGATGGACTCCCTGCCCAATTTGCATTTGTGAAGCCCTAAAGCTTCACCCCCTCTGTCCATCTGTACCACAATCCATACTGAGATGTGCCTCTGAGGTATCTCAGCACATGCTTCGCTGCCTTCCAAAACAGCTTGGTAGGTTGAACCATAGCTTGACTTAGTTGGTTCACCGCAAAGCACAAATATGGTTGTGTGTTCACTAGATACATCAATGAACCCACAAGCTGCCGATAAATAGTAACAGCTACTACCTCACCTGAAGTAGCATCCTCCTTCCTCCAGTTACCAGCTAGAGGAGTCTGCATGGGCTTGCACTTCTCCATGTGGAATCTCCTGAGTATCTCATTGGCATACTTGCCTTGAGACACAAACACTTCCCCATCCTTCTGCCACACTTCCATGCCTAGAAAGTAGTGCATAAGGCCCATGTCTTTCATCTCGAACTCTTTTGCAAGGTCCTCCTTGCAAGACTTGATCAACTGATCATAACCTGTCAATATCAGATCATCAACATGAATAACAATGATTAATGGCTTACCTTCTACCATGATGTGGTAAAAGTTCGCATCTGCTTCACTCTTTGTGAAGCCCAACCCAGTGAAATAGCTGTCGATCTTGGTGTACCAAGCACGAGGTGCTTGGTTCAGCCTGTACATAGCTCTCTTGAGTCGGCACACATGCGACTCATGATCGAAGGTCTCAAATCCTTCCGGCTGCTCAATGTACACCTCTTCCTCAATATTGCCATTAAGGAGCGTAGTCTTCACATCCATCTAATGGATCTTCCAGCCCATCTGTGTTGATAGTGCCAACATCGATTAGATAGATGAGTACCTTGCTATAGGAGCAAAAGTCTCATCATAGTTGATCCCCTCGACTTGTGAAACACCACGGGAAATAAACCTTGCCTTATGTTTCTCAACACTGCCATCAGCTGCTTGTTTTACCTTGTAACTCACCACTGACTTGTCCTTCAGTCTTGGGACAACATCCCAAACATAGTTCCGAACAATGGAGTCGTACTCCTCCACCATAGCATCAACCCAGACTGGTTGCTGCACTACTTCCTCTAATGAAAAGGTTCAGTCTCTACACACTCCCCAACCAGGGCCATGTAACTAGTGTACCGCTCGGGTGACCTCCTATGTCTGCGCTGAGAAGATGGCTGTCCCACATTCTCTCTCGCATCCATCATCAATCTATTAGCTTCCCTTGAGCATTTATGCCCATCTTTGGAAGACTCTGCATGAGTGGATGTCTCCACTCCCGGATCCTTTGCATGCGGCTGCTCTGCAGCAGTCTGAGGCTCCTCCTCCTTAGGAACCAAAAGTTCATCCTCTGCATGCAACTTGAGCTCCCTCTCAAGTGATACTCGCATGGCTTTCTACTCGTCGAACTTCAGATCTCTGCATACCACTGTCCTCTGACTGGTAGGCAAGAACACCCGATAGTTGTGGGGTGTATCAGTGTACCCCACAAGTATCCCCAACTCAGTTGTTGGATCTAGCTTCTTCTGGGCATCTTTGGTCACATGGCAATAAACCGATGATCCAAAGATCCTGAAGTGACTCACATCTGGTCTCTTCCCGAAAAATGCCTCCACTGGTGTCTTCATCCCCAATATATGATGCAGACTTCTATTCTGCAAGTATACTATTGTATTTCATGCCTCAGCCCACAAATGAAGTGGTAGGCTTTGGTCATGCAGCATTGTCGGAGCTGCTCCCACAATCAATCCGTTCTTCCTTTTGGCCACCCCATTCTGCTGTGGGTTATGGGGTGCCGTCAACTCCCGTTTAATTCCTTCTGCAGCGTAGAAGTCCTTAAATTGTTGGGAGACATACTCTCCACCATTGTCGCTTCGCAAGGCCCTTATTTTCTTTCCAAATTATTTCTCTGCCAAGGCTTTGAACTCACAAAACCTTGAGAAGGTTTGATCCTTCTTCTGCATAAAGTAGATCCAACATCTACAAGAAAAATCATCAATAAAAATAACATAGTACCTTTGTTTAATGGTGCAGGCTGTAGAGAATGATCCACACACATCTGTATGAACTCGCTCCAGGATTGCTCCAGCTCTACTGTCGCGATCCTGAAAGGAATATTTTGCATACTTACCCAAGGTACAACCTTTGCATGTATCCTTTTGCTCCAATTTTCCCTTGGGAAGCCAGGTAGAGATTTGCTGCATGATCTTCAAGGCCCCATGGTGCAAGTGGCCCAATATTTTATGCCAAAGCTCACCAATATCTTGGCTCTGCACCAACTCTGCTTTAGAACTCAATGCAGCACAATCGCCTACCTCCAGCTTGTAGAGATTCTCTACTTGAATCCCAATCCGCTTGGTCTGTCCAGTGCCGATATGCCTTAGGAATGCCTTTCCTTTACTAAAGACTACATCATAGCCTTTGTCTTCCAGCATAGCGACAGACATAAGATTCTTCTTCAGACCAGGCACATACTTTACATCAGTCAGGGTGAGAGGAGCTCCATGATCCCTTTGAAACACAACCGTACCTTCACCTGAAACACGGTACTTTCCATCATCGCCCATCTCGATGCGCATCTGGAGGTCCTTCTCCTCTAAGGTACTGAAAAGATTCTTGTCGCCAGTCATGTGGAATGAAGCTCCACTGTCCAGGTACCAAACACACCTCACCATCGATGAAACCATGCATGCGATGAGGGTGAAATCCAATTTGAACTGTGAGGCCAATGCCTCACCATCTGATCCCTTCGAGGATCCCTTCTTGGATTTCTTCTGTGGACAATTCGTAGCATAATGGCCCACCTCATGACAATGAAAGCATCTCACTTTTGATTTGTCAATCTTCTTCCCACCATGGGAAGAACTCGATTTGGAATGGGACGCCTTCCCTTTCCGTTTCCTCGCCTTACTCACTAAGGCTAGATTTTCTTCATCATCTTGCTTTGATGAAGATCCATCTATGGTGCTTCTCCTTATCTCCTCCTGCATCAGATTTGACCAAAGTCATTCCCAATCTAGCATTTTCTCTCTTCCATTTACCAAGTCTTGGTAGCTATGCCAGCTCTTAGGAAGACCGAGGAGAGCATGACTCACCATGTCATCATTGGCTGTCGTGATCCCTACACTTCCAAGCTCATCCCTGCAGGTGGTGAGCTTGTTCAAATATGTAGAGATCGTGTCACCCTTTTCACACTTGATTTTTGAAGCTTGTCTTTCAGCACCAGCTTCCTCTGATCGTTGTTGTTCTGATATACATCCTTCAATGTTTTCCACATTGAAAACGGTGTCTCCTTCCCATGGAGACTCGAGACTATGTGGTCTCGAACTCCCTCCAGAAGAATCCTCCTCGCTCTAGCCACACATTTCTTCCATTCCGCCAATTCATAGGCATTAGCAGCTGTTGGCTTGGGGACTTCTTGATTAATGAAGTCCTTCAAACTGTTGTCCTCTAATAGCGCTTCCATGCAATCCTTCCAAGCTATATAATTCGAGCTGCCATCAAGGGCATACTCGAGTCTCAAATCGTTGAATGCCATTGGTGAAATTTGAGGTGTGATAAGAATTCGAATTCTATAATCAGGAACTTCAAACTTCGAACTTCTCCCTTCTTTATATATTGTTCTTCGCTTTGATCACCTTTGCTCTGATACCATGTAAAATTTCCCACTGTAGATCACCTGATAATGCAATATAATAAAGCAAAATACTTGATCTACTTCTACAAACAAACTTGCGGAAGCTTAATCGATTTTGAGCGAGATCAATTAGAACACATATAACAGAGAATGAGAAATCAATAGGGAAAATTTTAGGGGCTAATATTCGCAGGTGGGCTAATATTCCATACTTTTTCTAAAAAAATATTCGCCAATTTCCATCTTTTCTAAAAATGATTCGCCCAAGTTTTATATTATAAAATTATTTTACCTTAAACATCGCCAATATATTATATAGACTAATATAAAATAATTAGAAATCTAGATATTTTTAGAAAATGTCATCAAACATTTTATTATTTGTCTACTAGGGACTAGAAAGATTCACCAAAGTTTCTAAAATTTAAGATAAACTTTCATCCTTAAAATTTTCCTTGGAAATCAATCACACATGAACAAAGAAGAATACTCTGGGGAAAGCCTCAGCTAAAAACCCCGATCTCTGTATTATCATACAAGTGGAAATATCTTCGGATTACACAAAGCTTTAGCTCACAAGCTATCCAACTCTCAGTACAATCCCTCAATGCCGCTCATAGACTGAATATACACAACATAAGCCTTTCTCCAGTCCTCCAAGCCTCCTATTTCCTTGCGCAATTTCTCCTAGGTCCTCTGGCTGCCACCTATGTGAATTCACCTCTCACACAACTCACCAAACTCAGAAGTAACTGCGTAATCTCCAAGGAATGAATTCCTTCTGCATGCAAGAGATATCCTCAATGGAATATTCCTGCAACTGATAGTACACTGTCCCATCATCTGATCTCAACTAGGTCTCTGACTGAACTGACATGCATGAGTTATTTATGAGAGGATATTCAATTATTTGAAGTACAGTAGTTACATGCATGCATGCATTAACTAACTGAATTCACAATCAGTTCCACAAACTGTTGGAACTAATCTAACAGGACTTAACTCAATTAACTGAGCTAACTAACTACAATTCAAAGTACAACTCATCTCGATCACTTTAATTAAGGGATAACTTCCTCAATCAAAGGGAAAACTGTTGCATGTCTTCACATAGACTTCATGTTTGATTTTCTACAACTAATTAACTCAATATGAATTAATTAATTATTTTTCAAACAACTGCTAAGATCAAATTCGAATTTTAATTCTCAATTTTAGTTCAGGGACTAACTAAAATTGGAATGTATCCTGAAATGCTATTTATAGCAATTCTATTTTTAACACTTCTATATTTAGCATTTCTTGTTTCTATTTTCAACAATCACTATATCATTTTCCACCTACCACCTGATGGATGTACCATGGACATGTCAACCCCTTTAAAGGTTTAAACCACTTAATAGGGTCCTTGATTAACCAACTTATTGATCATAGAGACACTTGTACATGCCAAAGCCCATTATGGAAGCACATGCCACCATAAAGTGCCCCATTGGTTCCATGACTTGTAAGTTGTTTTACTTGATTATTCTAATGATTTGTTGTATTGGAGGGAAAGGGGACGCATTGGATCTTATGCAAGATTGTAGGTGAGTCTCCATTTAGGGCTTGGTCTCCCTATACGAGGTCTTATCCCTTTAGAGGGCCACATTGGTACTTGTAGGGTGAGTGTTGAGAGCCATGGGCTTCCACCATAGCAGCGAGTACTTCATGGATCCCCAACACTGCTCATTGATTGCTCGTGTTCCACCTTTTGGATGAGGATGATGCACCTGGTTTACCATACCCAGACAACTCCACACTTGCACCATACACTTGCAGGTGTTCCAGGGTCCATACGAGGATGTGTCTTAATGCAGGAGACAAAGGGAGTGTTAATTTTACTTAATATGTTTTTTTCTTAGGACAGTTACTTAAATGTTCCATATTAGCCCAATTAATAAATCCATTTCATTTCTATTAGCAATCAAATAAACCATTATCACATTGACAGTAACCATAGAAAGAACAACAAGCGAATGCAGAAGACAAGCCAATACAAGAGAACACTAAAATTTGGCTCAAGCCAAGGAAGAACCCCAAGATGGGGAAAACCCTTGATCGATCCTCTTATTATCAGATATCAAATGTTTAGCAAGGAGAGAATATCCAACAGAGTATAATAGATGATCTAATACCACCATCCTTAGTCAAATAAATTTCCCAATCAAAATCTAAAATTCTACTCTCAGCCAACAACAATCACCCTCACGAAAAAGTCAACAATGGTCAATGCAGTAGTAAAAGTGTCCTCCTTGAGCTTGGTCAAGGTCAAGGCAATTCAGCCTTCCTTGGAGATTGACCATCAACAAAAACAATCATCAAAGGAGCAATCAAACTCAGTCAACCAAAAAGTATCCTCTGCAATCAAATTGTCAACACAAGCCAGCAGGCAATGCAAGTCAACCTACCCATAAAATATCAGTTTTTGTGCCAATAAATGTGGCATGCTGACACGGTGAGAAACCAACAAAAAAGATAGTCAAATGAGGTCAAACAAAGAGTCAACGTTGCAATCAACCTGAGATTAGACCATGCAGTCAACGTAGGTCAAACATCACCAAAATCCTTAGTTCCTGTGCCAGAATGTGCGGCCTGCCCAAACAAAGATATCTCCACAAAAATCACAACAAAATAGTGCCAAATAAGCCTTTGTCAAATTTGGTCAAAGGTCATTGAAGAAAATTCAAGCAAAAGAGCAGAGATACCCAGTCCTCCCCTTGCACATGTGAGAAGAATCTGTTGCCTTGGATTTGAATGAACCAATCAAAAGAGAGAGAATGTGTTGTTGTGATGAGGTGCCAAAATGAGGACGACATATGCTATATTTATAGTGGTTGATGTGGGGTGAAAAGACATGTCTTTTCATCCATGAGCCGACATGAAGGGGAGTCGACTTGAGCTGACCTAAAAAAGAAGCATTTGGAGGAAGACAAAAAATCCAAAATTCCCAATGATGAATGATGTCATCAAGAGCTCTTCAAGGGTGAAGAGTGCCATCAAAAGAGGAGCTACTAAATGAGGGAATTGATCCCTAGTTGCCAACTTTAACACTCCCTCTCAACTAGGGAGAATTCCACCTGCCAATATCTGACCATCGATCATCATACCATCCTGTCATCATGAATCATCTTTGCATCTCATCTCAACTCTGCTGAACACTGATATAAATAATAAGAAGAATCGATCAAGAGTGGGTCACAAGACCTTGCCACTCTCCATTGAAATTCAGTCCACATAGCCATGGGCAGAACCCCACTCAGAGTTGATCCTGAGCGATCAAGTTGTTGAACATCGTGCATCCTAGTCATAGGGAGTAAGACAATACACGCTGCATCCATTTGTAATGCTATGGTCCTTATCCTCTTTTCCAAACTCATTGGCCAGATGCCAAGGTACTTCCCATGAGTCCTGTATTACAAGGGTAGGATGTATGTTGGGGTACCCACAGGAGAAGGTGAACCATTCATCCTGGTCATATGCCATAGGAGAAGGCGAACCACTCATCCTGGTCATATGCCATAGGAGAAGGTGAACCACTTATCCTATGCATATATCATTAATCGTAGGGGAAGATAAAGCACTCACCCTACACACATTTCAACCACCATATAGGAAGGTGAACCACTCACCCTATGCTCACATATGTCATCATGGGGTATCATAGCGGAAGGTGAACCACTCACCCTATACACATCGTACCTATAGGGGTAGGTGAACTACTCACCCTATGGTTGCACATAGCTCCAAGAAGTACTCCAGGACCCCAGGAGCTCCCAAAGCTCAATGTTCAACCAAGACCCTCATAGTAGGGTCCTTCCATGACTCCCAACTTCTCTTTGAAGAAAGATAAACTTGACCTTACTAAGAGGCTTTGTGAGGATGTCGGTAACCTGCACATCCATCTTGAAATGATGGAGCTTGATTGCTCCTTGTTGTACCATATCCAAATAAAGTGGTACCTGATGCTAATAAGCTTGGAGCCGTCATGGAACATGGGATTCTCTGAAAGATGATTCCCACTCTGATTATCACAACATACAACGGTGGTTTCTAGCACATGCTCAAATGGCTTACTAAAGAGCTTCAACAACCAAATCACTTCATAACAAACCATACTAGCTGTAATATATTCGGCCTCGGTGGTGCTTAGTGCAACCGATTTCTACTTCCAGCTCATCCAAGAAGTTGAAGCAGATCTATTAAAATTGGCAACTAAGGCCAAACTCCATGTGGGTCATCTTATTTATGGCAGTTGATATTTTTCTTGGATTCCTCTCGTTGAGAGGTGTAGGATTGATTTAAAGATCATCCGTTTCTGATATGTATTCATGGAGATATGACTTTATTTGTGTTACTTGACAATTTGTCAAGGTCAGCCAACAACCAAATTATCCCATCTCAACCTCAACGTTGCACTATAAATAGAAGTGGCCTTCAAGTCATTTTACACACACACTTCTCCTAATATCTCGCTCCACTCGTTTGGGTTTGGTGGCTAGAGTGATCAAGAGGGAGAAGCCCCAGACACAGTGGAGGAAGGTTTCTATACGCTGTTGATAAAGGAAGCCTAGCCACTGTTCAAATAGGAGATCTAGCCATGCCCTAGACGCAGTCACAAAGAATGTATAACTGCTGTTTTGGAGGTGCCCTAATTCCCTAACCGCAGACCTTATTACGTAGCAACAGGAGGCCTAATCAACAACCCTAATTTGTTGTTAAGAGAGACACATACATAGTCTTATGAAGCTCCTATTTACTGTCATGAAAAGACCTTATATGCAGCTCTCTTAGCCGCAGTTGGAGAGACCCTAATCAGCAGCATATGAAGGCCTAAAGCCACAGTTAGAGGAGCCCTTATCTCAACATGAAAGGGACCTTTAGACGCATCTAGAAGAGTGGACCTAGCGGCAACAAAATGAAGTATCTCAACAGCGTTAAAGCCACATTGCTGTAGGTGACAATGTGATCTTATTTAAGTTTTTTTGGGCATGAGAAGGTTGGTCTTGAGCTCGATTTGTAGGGTAGTAGAAGCCTCTTAAAGGAGGAGAAAGAGACCATTATTTATGGGTTGTTTGGAACACTGATTGGAGGGACCTAAGTTGCAGTCCACTGCTGGGCTAGGCTGCAGGCCATAGCCAATAGTTGGAGGCCTTTTAGGCGTTGCGTTCTGAAGGTTAGCAACCTTATAAGGCAGTGTATGGTTTGATGGAATGTATCTGCTGTAAATGGTGGATTGTGGGGTGTGTTTAGGGTGCTGTAGCACACTGAGTTTGTGCCCTAACTAGTGACCAGGTTTGCCAAGATATGCTCCAATCCTTACAACATATATAAGATGCCAGATGGGCAGCCTTGACATGATCAGTGAAGCAGTGAAGAAAGGAGAGTCTCGTTGAAGGAAAGCCTCAGTGTTCTGGTAATTGGTTGAGCTGTTCTAGGCCTATCATCTACTGCATATCTTTAGTCCTTGATATCCGAATTGCAACCTCATTATGTCATCATCACGGAGAAGATCTTTGATCGCCTATTTGGCAAGTCAAGTATTGACTTCAAATCATTGTACTCTATCTCTTTCTCTTTGTTGAACTATTGAAGAATATAAGAAGAATTGATCAAGGGTTTCCCCACATTGGGGTTTTTCCCTGGCTTGTGCCACATCTTGTGTCCTCTTGTGTTGGCTTGTCTTCTGCCGTTTATGTTTATGTTCTATCTGCACTTTACATCATGCTGATGTGATTGCTAATCTGAATATTGACATTGGGCTAATATGAAAAATTGAAGTAAATTTCTCTAAGCATAAAACATACCCAAATTTAACATGTATCAAATTAATCAAATTGATAATGTGCTCCATTGTCATCGAGATGCAATCCAATTGGCAAGTGACCTCCTTGTTCACCCTAACTGTCAAATTTTGGGTTTTCCCCTACATACTTTTACCAATGCCTCGACCAACTTTCTGAGTGACAAAGTCCCCCTTCCATTCATAAACCTTTGTGTTTAAGATTACAACCTTATTGATCTTATAAATACTTTCTCCGGGCTTTCCCATTCTTGTTAACCAACGTAACCATTCATGTCCATTAATTAGTATTGTACAATATTCATTGCATTGACTAAACATTTCCTGTGCATTCCTTCCCCATAACAATTCCTAACCAATACCATTAAATCATTGTTGTTCAAGGATGTCCACCACATAAAGGCCATGCTAGAGTTATATGCCTTTACAAGGATTAAACCATCCATCTCAATTTTCTTGCACCAAAATAATCGTCGACCAAGTGGTCCACAATATGAAACAAAAGTTTATCATGGATTAATGTTATCAAAATTTATCAATCATTTAATTTTTTATATTATTATTATTATCATCTAATTTTAAGGTCATGGCTAAGCCAAACACCAAATTGGTGTATGAGATCCCCTTGTTTGTAAGACAAGAAACCGGAGCTAAACTATCTAGCCGTTTCACTCCCTTGGCCAGCTATCTCAAAAGATGTGGGCTGTAGTCTGTGGGACCGCCCATCTCTGTAGATGTTCAAACCTCCGCCTCCTCTCCTCGCACAACATATTTGATTACAAAGTCTATAAAATCATAGATATGCATCCACCGTCCACCGTCCCCCGTCCCGAGCTTGATAATTTTTGTTAACTCCCTATTTTTATTTTATTTATGTTAAATAAATATAAACCAGAAAAGCATAGGCGCGTCAAACTTACATCATTGGGTCTGAAGCTTGAATTTTGTTTGCGTAAATATCTAGATGGTTCGATAAACACCATATAAATTTAAAGCATTCATAAGTAGGTAATGAATTACTGTTGTGGTATAGCCGTACTGGAAGACTCGAGAGTGTACTACGAACTAGCGAGCGCCGGTTCGATTCTCGGTGAACTTCTGAATTCCCGTTTGTTTTAGGGCATTTGAGTTCCGGAGAGAATGAGACAGGGGGTCACATTTCTCTTCAACGATATGGACGACCACGGATCGACAGCCGCCATGGAGGTCGACGACGGAGAGCCTCTTGATATAATGAATGATGTGCTCCCCGATAGCAAGCCTTCCGATGTTGATTTCTTCAATTCCTTTGAAGATGACTTCGATGATTCCGATATAGCGTGATGGATTCCAGTTGATCCTCTAATGGTACTTTCATGTTTTTTTTTTTTACATTTTTGCGAATACACGGTGTTGAAAACCCTGTAAGGCTTCAATAATCTTTATTGGCAACTCGTCTTTATTGTTAATTCAAGGCTCCGATTTTGAACCATGTGAAAATTGGTTTGTGGGAGTTGTTCTGTGATGTCGGTTCTTAATTTTATGGAAAATAGCATTTTCGTTTTGAAAATTTTGAAGAAATGCTAAATTCTAATTTCTGATTATTAATTCAAATCATTATGCTTGGATTCTATGACAATTGGGTTGTGGACGCTGTTCTAGCAGTTTCTTATTGAAGATCTGGTTGTGGGCATTGCTTCGCAATGTGGTTTAGCGATTTTATTGTATTGGCATATTCTTGTTTTGAAAATTTAAAGAAATTTGCGTTAGGGCTTTATGTTCTGGTCGTCAATTCAAAACTTAGTTTGAATCCGTGAAAATTGGGTTCTGGTTTTTAACTTTTAAGTTCTAATTGTTATCTGTTAATTCAAAGCTGTATGTTTGACTTCTGTGAAAATTGCCTCGTGGGGATTTCTTTTGGATGTGTTTTCCCCATTTTATGGAAATAACATTTTGTGGGAGGGTCTTAAATTCTGATTGTTGATGATAATCTGTGAGTTTGAATTGTGTAGAAATTGGGTTTAAGGACATTGCTATGTGACGTGGGTTATTTGATGGAAATTGGCATTTCCATTTTGCAAATTCAAAAATATTTTTTTGAGGGTTTTAAATTAGGATTGGCAATTGCAATTTTTTTGGGTTTTTGTGTTTTTTTTTTTAATGGAAAATGGTATTTTCATTTTGTAACTTCAAATGAATTTGTGGGATAGTTTTATATTCTGGTTGTTTATTTTAAGCAATGTTTTAAAAGGCTCATCTAATTCTCCCTCTGAATGATATTCAGTAATGTAGTATGTAATTGGTATTGTGTGATGTGGGTTCTGGATTTTCTGATTGGAAAGGGACCTTTTCTTCCGGCTCTAAAAAATGTCTTAATTAGGGGTTTGAAATTCTGATGGATCATTGAATGTCCTTACTGAATGATAGTCTTAATTAAGGGTTTTAAATTCTGATTGATCATTGATTAATTAAGGGTTTTAAATTCTGATTGATCATTGAATGTCCTTAATGATATTCCCACATGTATGTGTATGTATTGGGTAGTCTAATTAAGTTTGCTTTCATACCTGGAAAACCTATCCTGTGAAGCCCTGATCCTTCATTTTAAGGATGATACCTGGATCCTTCAAAGCACAAGGCCAACATTTTAAGGATGATTCCTGGATCCTTCAAAGCACAAGGCCAAGCTACAAATGGTTACAATAAACATTTGATTGCTTATGTGCATTATTGCTTATTTGGATATGTACAAATGGTTACAGTAAACATTCGATTGGTTATGTGGGTATGTGCATTATTTCTTATTTGGGTATGTGCATTACTGCAGCAAGACGAACAAAGTGCAATTATGGCCCGGTAGTAAAAGAGATCTGTCACGTCTTTCAAAACGTCATGTCAGTGTTTCAAATAAAATAAATTAACAATAAATCTCCTTCAATTGATGAGAGGCTTTTAACTTTTTACTATGGTTGAGCCGAAAGGTTCATTCTACAGCCTAGTATGATGCGTAACCTTGTCCGTTTGTCATCAAAGTTGAAATTTTGTTCGGCCAAAATAAAATAAAAAAAAAAATCTAAAAATAAAATAACTATACAAAAATTTAAATAATGTCTGCTCATAAAAGAATTTGCAAGTCAAGAAATTGGTTCTTTCTTGGCTCATGTTAGATCTGCATTTAAATGGATCTTTAGTCTAATCCAAGTGTGAGAAAGCCCCTAAAATATACCCACACTCACTTTATAGGGTTGAAACTTAGGAAACGTCAAGGGAAATGTTTTGACCAAATGGGGAACATTTCCATTTTCACATTGTGCTTCCAAGAATCTATTGTGTACCCCTCACAAATAAGGATACCTGGCACTTCCCTTGGAAAATAATATTGCTTTTCATATATTAACGATCAATCGCTGAGCGGCTCATTTGTGTTTTTCATGTATATATATATATATGTGTGTGTGTGTGGTTGGTTGGGTTGGTTGGGGTATTAGACATTTGGTGGAACATTGGTTAGTTTGATCCTTCATGGTGTTCCATAAATCTAGGGGTAAGATCCCTTGATGCTAGTTTTATAACAAAAGCTATATGGATACTTGATACTAGTGTTTCGTGAGACGCGCCCATCGGGTGGGGTGCATTCGTTTCACATTTCCAACGCACTCATCGGGTGGGGTGCATTCATCTCACATTCCCACGCACTTGGGATGGGATGGCCAAGAAATGTTTCTCTGCATCCCCCCTTAGGGGAAACTCGGGGAGATATGGGGGGAAATGTTTATCCAATGTGGGGATGCCTTTCCCCAAAACAAGTGCTTGTGGATGTACCCCTTAATTTTGCTTGAAAACACTAATTTATGAGAGGGTGTACCCCTTAATATCTCTTTACTTTCATTTTCATCTTTTACTTCAATTTTCAACATTACCGTTAATTGAGTCATTGACACAAGATGGATTTCATATGGAGAGTAGAATTTTAGATTTCACTCAAAATCCAGACTTAATAGTTTTCAGGATTTTAGGATTGAGGGTTATTGCAACTTTTCCATTAGATTTTATCATGTACAAGGGTCTGAAACTAACATTAATAAAAAAAACCAAGCCCTCTCTCTACCTCAATGTTGGTGGCATTGATTATTGAATTCCTCTGTCATGACTCTAGGAAAGTTGTACCAATCACTCAATCAAGATGTTGACTTGACACGTTAAGCCTTTTCTATCGTAGTTTAATGCTTATAGGGTGATATTGATGATGAAGAACCCAATGTATACAATGGTTTTGATGATATGTAGCTATTTGTAATAGCATGAATTTATTTGGACTATATAGGCCATCTAGAGCCTCTTTGTTGATGTATTTTGGTTCAAATACGTATTGCACTTGGTGTTATTTTGGTCAGGTGCACCCTTGCTTTATATACGAGAAATTTTGCATGTTTGTGGATAATGGTTTGGATTCATATGGGATGTACATGAATATTTATGTTTTTTTTTTTCCAAAAATTAAATATTTATGTATTTTTTTTTGCAAGTTCCAATTTTGAGATTAACTTGTGTAATCACTGTTCTAGTTCTGATAATATTGGTTCATTGTCCACTGTTCATTTTTTGTTTTAACTTGAGTCTTGACTTTAAATACTAATGACCTTAGACTAAGTTTTTGATTTCAGTCTTCATATTTTAGTATGTACTATTTTGCTTAGTACTAATCAGATTATAGAATAATGAATGGTGAATTTAAATCAATATATGCAATCTCTTACTGTTTCTATAATTCTATTTCATTGAATCATTTATGTGTTGATTTTTCCACGGCACTCAAGAATCAGGATTGAGTCTAAGATCATGATCACAAACATATTCAAATGCCACAACATTTGTACTTTGCACAACAGAAAATACACATCAGTTACTCAACTAGTATATAAGACAAATTTTAACCTAACACTCGTTATATTACAAATATTTAACACAACAATCTTAGTGCTTCCATACTAGGGATCATGGCCCTTACAATCAACCTTGATACAAGACAACAACTAGTGTTTGATATCAACAACTATGATGACCAATCTATCCTGAGCAAAGTACATTTGACCTACTTGTTGATCTAGTGCTTCCACAACCCTTTTAGTTTGTGTATCTTGAACACATTTGGCGGGTACTTTGCCTTCCCTTCTGCTGATCAAACAACTTTTGCTCCCTCAGAAAGCGTGCTTCTCTAGCTCAACAATCTGCCACTCTCAATGATCACTGCTCCTCCAATGTTACTGAACTTTGGCCTACCCAAGTCTGCCCAGTAGTTGTTCCTTTGCTCCACCAAAGACACTAGCACATAGGGACTTCACAGCTGCCTACTTTTGTCTCTTTGCTGCTACAAAGAAGATTAGACTTAGGGCTTGGAGGTTGCCCTCTTATCACTGAAGTTGTACACTGAAACTCACTGAACCAGGGCTCAATACATCAGCCCTCTTATCATCAATCCTCCATCCTTAAGGTCAATGAACTAGACCCCAAACTACTTGCCCACATAACAGTGACAAGCTTTCCCTTGTCCAGTGTACTAGGGCTCTCCAACCAGCCACAAGCTTGCCCTTGTCCAGTGTACTAGGGTTCTCCAACCAACCACTAACAGGCCTCCAAATCTCTGTACATAGGCTGATCTAACACTGTCAAAACTGGACCTACCATCCCTTAGCTAAACATTAGCTTGGAAAGACAACACATACCTTTATAGGACGGTTTCTCTGTCCTCAAATACTCGGCCCTGTGCATACACTAGTTTTGAATTTTTTGGCTATGTCTAGGGCTTCCTGTAGCAGCCACAAGGCTGCCCCAACTCTGCCTACTAGACTTCAAATCCCTGCACAAACCCTTCTCCACAAGACCTGTTCTTCTGCGCTATTGCTCTGTGGCGATGTGGCCTTGGTCCAGCTCACTGCTAGGCCTCTCGACCCCTCCAAAACAGATTCACGTCCCACTGCAATGCACAGAAATAAACCTTGGCCTGTTCAGAAGGAATTTACACTGTACACATGCATAGAAATCTGCTCAAAGAACTCGGCCAGCAATCTGCCTTAACGTCTTAGACCAATCTCAAGAAAAAGATACCAAACACACACTTCTCTCTACTTCAGCTAGGCTTCTTAAGGCTGCGGCTACCTCAAATGTCTTTCTCCAATGATGTATTTCTCTTGGATGGTGTGTGAATGAGGTCTACTTGTCTCCCTTTTATAGGGTTCTTAGTGGGTTTCTTTTGCCACCAAGGATGACACCACATGTGCCAAACCAACCTTAACAACTTGTTAAAATTCCATAAAACATGAGAACAAAAATACTTAGTCTTTCAAGGGTGCCACTTAGTCTTTCAAGGGTGTCCCATATGCGCTCAATGATCAAACCATCAAAAATCACCCTTGGTTTTGAACTTACAATTTTGGGTGCAAAAGCCACTGCTTGGATACTTCACCCACGAAGCCTGTCTGGATCAAACTTCTACAAACCCTGTACCATGGGGTGTGGGAGTACCTCGCAAGCTACCTAAGTCAATTATCTATTATTGAATTTAAATTTGAATCATGTTGACACACTTGATGTCCCCGTGTTCTCCTTGAATTTTCCCAAAATTTGAGGGTGCTCCTCAAGTCCTACCCTGCCACCTGTACATCTCCCTGTTCCTGCATCCCAGGTCCCAGAAACTTGGTAGAACATTGCTTGTCAAGTACGCTGTTGGGTGTGTGCTCATTTCAGAGTTTCCGTGCCTAATATTTGACATTTTTGCTGATTTTTCCAATTCATTCCCAAAAGGATCAATGAAATTCAAAATGAATAATCACATAGGTTTTTATATGCGATAAATATTCTATGAAAAAAATCACAATGTTTTCTATAAATACTTAACTTCGATATAATATTTCGTAGAATATTATAGTTGACATTTTGAAAACTAAAAAGATTTTTGGAAACTACGACCTAATATATACCTTCAATGAGATTCTCATGATTTTCGATGGTTTCTCGAAAGGCATTTTAACAGCTTTGGTTATAGAAATCATAAAAACATCTACTGGCATCAAGAATGAAACGGACAGAAATTCTGTTCTGAATTATGTTTGAATGTTTGCATCACCAGTTCTCTTTTTGGAAATTAATGTCCTCTTTTGATGCATTGGTTGAGGTCTATTAGTTCACAGGTTTATGACTAGCTTGGAGGCTCATTCAAGGTGGAAGGTAAAAAAGTCGTTTCATTTTAAAGAGTAAACACAGTTTGCAATTTACAAAAAACATTCTACTTAGGATACCAACCGAAAAGAACACTACAATGTTGGGATAAGTGTCCTTCGAATTTGGGTTTTACTTATCATTGTCACTATTATATGACAATCATATTCCCTCTTATTTATGCATTCTCGTTGATGTTATCAAGGTTCTGGCCCCTGGCTATAGTGGTAATGTGTTCTATTATCCAAGCCTGAAATACACCAAGACATCCGGAAGCCAATACTCATGTTCGAATATTGACTTGGCTAGCAAATGTATTGCTCAGAGTAGAATCTATTTGTTTTTCATTAATTGTTTTATGGTCTTTTGCATGAATAAAATTCCTAGCTGGGGGAAGTGCTCGGAAAAATTCATTCTATGTGTTCATCTGAGATTAATCCGCGGATTTCATCTGAATTGGATAAACGTAACAATAATAGACAGTTAGCATATGTTAGATTAATCACCTTGCTTATTTAGAGTTGCAATGGTGTTAATAGATGCAATTAATAGATGCAAGGGCGTGCCTCAAAGGCAGACCATTAGATGGTCATTTTAGCTTGTTGGTTGTTTGAGAAATCTTTGACTGTTGGCCTATTTTGACCATCGCTTCTGGGAAAAAAATTGCTGATTATTATTGAACAGTAAAAATTAATTTTTGGGATTTGGTGATTTCATTTGGGACTGTTCTGATTCATACTCATGTCCGAGAATTTTACTGGCGTTTCAGACTATAGTTACCTTATCAAAATATATCTCTGTATTAGAATTTTGAGATAGTGGGATGACTAAAATTTAAAGGTGCTTATAATTTAATGGCTACGGATGCCAATTTTAATTGCATAGGTTCATTTCTGTGTGCTTCTCAATTATTTCTGTCCTTTGGAACTCAACCAAGAAATCCACTGGAACTCTGATATCACCCTGCAACGCTTTTGGGAATGGGATTCTTTGGAAAAATGGGAGGATACTGAAACGAGTAACAATGTTAATGGGTAAGGATGACACTGCTCATGAGGGGAAGACATTTTTTTAATGCAAGTCTCTTTGGTGAGAT
The DNA here is from genome assembly GCA_031772625.1 of Pinus tabuliformis. Taxonomy (NCBI): domain Eukaryota; kingdom Viridiplantae; phylum Streptophyta; class Pinopsida; order Pinales; family Pinaceae; genus Pinus; species Pinus tabuliformis. The sequence continues at coordinate 119,794,547 of CM062806.1, forward strand.
ATTAATGAGTAATTAATATTCGTCAAAACTCATTTGCGAACTAACATAATATGATGAATGGTGAGGCATTAACTTGTAACAAATATTTTTCAAATTAAATTTATATTTGCTAACTAACATAATGATGAATGGTGAGTCATTAATGAGGAACTAAGAGATAGAGGTGGGTCAGTGGAGTTTTGTCACATACTTTTCGGTTGACCATTGTGGGGATGTACCCACGTAGCTCTATGCTATGTGAAAATTATATTTAATATTCTGAATTTTCTTTAGTTTTGGCATATGGTTTACGTTTTCATCACTAATGGTTATATGCAACCCCAAGGCCTTAGGGCCTTCTAAAAACCTATCTTGGGTTCTAGATCGAAGGACAGCCTTGTTGATACTGTTGTTAGTGTCCAGCTTCTTGACGGTGTCTAGTTTCCCTTCATCAACTGTTGTTATTGTCCAGCTTCTGGACAGTGTCTAGTTTCCCTTCATTAACGGTTGTTAGTGTCCAGCTTCTTGCCAGGGTCTAGTTTCCTTTCATCAAAAGTGTCCAGCGTCTTGCCAGGGTCTAGTTTCCTTTCATCAAAAGTGTCCAGCTTCTTGCCAGGGTCTAGTTTCCTTTCATCAAAAGAAGCATCATCTAAAGAACCATTGATAAGATTGTTCATATTTAAAAAAATAAGATTTTTGGGACCTTTAAATTTTTGAACACTATTCATAGCACCTTTAACTTTAAGTTGGTTAAGGATCAGGTTGACCCTTCTAGCACGAAAGGTGTCTACTTGATCTCATGTTTTTGTGGGGCCCTTTATGTTGGTGAAATTTGTCGCTCCATTGAGCCAAGAATTCAAGAGCATATGGCAGGCATCAAGCATGGTTAGTCACAGTGTTCAACCCTAATAGAACATTTGGAGAAAATTAAACGTCACATTTGCATTGAAAATTCCACGGGTGGAAAATCAACAAAAAATGTATCACTGCCCTTATGTCAAAATTTGCTCCTTTTTGGACCCCTTGTGATTGTGATTTGTTCCACTTTGTGTCTAACTTGCCTCTTCATCACCCCTTATCATCCAAGATCTTTTGTTTGTAGATGCATCAGAATTACATGAAACAGAGCTTATAAACCATGGAACTTAAAAGCACATAAAACAATGCGGAAATAACACGATAAGCAAGAAACCATGACTCAAAGATTGATTATGGAGTTTGTCCAATTTAGACTATGTCTCTGGGCCCTACTTAATAATGGGGAGGCCTTCATTCATTAAGTAGCATAAAAAGAGATAAAAGTACAAGCAACATTCTTTACAATCCTTATACCTCCAAGCTGGAAGATGGATGAAAAATGGAGAGCCTAGCTTCAGAAACAAATAGTACTATTGAAATCCCTGTGAAAAATTGTGCAAAAACACCTATCCAAACACCCAATTCAGAGAATTGGGCCTTTTGCACCTTCTCGAAACCTCCTTGTTGCTTAAGGCGAGGCCTTGAGTTCTGTCAGGTCAGGGTTTGCTATGCTCAATAGCTTTTGAACTAATCCACTAGTGTTCTCTGCCTTCCTCCGACACGAATGATCCTTTATATAAGCATGGCGGCAAATCCCTCAATACTCGGGCAATTCCAAATGATTGTCCAAGTTCAGTAGGCAAGCGTTTGCCAACAGAGGTTTTTGGGCCTTTGAATAATATGCAACAACAATCCTTTCCAACATGGTGAAACTCCCTTAACTGCTTTGACCGTGCAATTACCTTCACCTGTCGTCTTCATCGGCGTTGATAACCCATCGACGTTTCCAATTGGCAGATAGACCAACCCACACATCAAGCGCTTTGCAAGAACCACGGACCCGAAGCACCATCACAAATCGCAATCAGTGGAAAGTGGGGTGCTACTCCATCTGACTGCTCTTGCTACAATTGCGATTTATCCCATTGCAACCTAACTTGCTTCGGGGGCCAATTCCTTAACCTTATGCAATGTGCGATTTGATCACATCGCAACTTCAGACAATTTTCCTTAAGCCGCAGCTTCTTCTTGCTACGATATGCGATATGTGGGACCAATGGCAGCTTGCCACGTGGCGCTTCCCCATTCGTTGAGAGTGTCTGCCACGTCACTCCCCCTGCAGAAGTCAAACATAAACTTTGATTTGCTCTAACTTCTTCGTATGAACTCAGATTTGAGTGCCATTTGCATCGTTGGAATTAAGATGACGAACACTTCGATTCAATGCTAAGTTCATCCAAGTTTTGCAACTTTGAGTTTTGAGCCTTTTACCATGCCACTGGTATTTCTTTAAAGATCCACATGGATCAGTCATCCCCATTAAGAGCTTTTGGACCACCAAAAGCCTTTTCAGTCAATTGGCAAGTGAGGAAATTTCTCCCTCACTTTCTCTTCTCCATCCATTGAGCTTTACTTGGATGCATTCTTTTGAAGCCAACACAAATGTACTCCACATCTCCCCATCGTAAAGCTTTGGTTTTCCTGTCGAGTATGATATCTTCGGGCAACTTATCTAGAGACTCTGGTGCAAAATCATCCACTGTAGGAATCTGTGCAACCTCTCTGGTATCCATAATCAATGGTGGTTCATAAAGCTTCAAGGTTTCAATATTTATCACTGAGTACATTTGCATATAAGCGGGAAGTCAAGATGAAAAGCATTGTCTCCAATCTTTGCCAATATGGTGAAGGGACCATATCGAATGGGTTTTAATTTCTTCCCTTCTCCCTTCATTCTATCTTTGCAAATGTGGAGCCATACCTTGCCCCTAACTTGAAACTGATGGTCAACTCAATGCTTATCATGTCGAGCTTTATATTGAGCTTGACTTTTCTCCAACTGCTCCTGTACTGCCTGATGAATCACCTATATGTGTTGAATAAACTTTTGTGTTGTCTCTATCATCTCGCCTATTGCCATCCTCATCTTTCCCAAAGACCATGTCTAAGGGATCCCTTGGTCGATAGCCAAAACATGTCTTGAACGGTGAGCTTTGGGTGGATGAATGTGTTGCTCGATTGCATGTACGTTGCACATAAGGAAGCTGTTCATCCCACAACTTGGGATGTTTTCCACAATAGCTTCGTAACAAGTGTACCATGGTGCGGTTTGTGGATGAAATGTTGTACTTCTTTTCAGCTTAGTGTTCGTCATTCTCCACAAGTTGGTCTAGAACTCTCCAAGAAAACAAGAATATTGATCTGACACAGTAGATGTGGACAACCCAAAATGGACCCAAACATGATGAAAGAAAAGATAAGCATTTTGCTTAGCAGTGACATGCTTTTTACAAGGCATTAAATTACACATTTCACTAAAACGATCCATGACGACATACAAATAGTTGTAACCTTTCCTAGACATAGGCAAACCTCCTAAAAAATCCATGTACATACTTTTCCATGGTCAACTCGGAATAGGGAGTGGTGTGTAGAGCCCAAGTTTTCTATTAGAGGGCTTTGAAACAAAATACAACACACAACCCTTTACAAAATGAGTAACAATGTTTTTCATATGAGGCCAAAAACAAAATCTTTGTAAATGACATAAACTTTTTTCAACCCCAAAATGACTAGACACAAGAGAGGTATGAGCCTCTCAGATTACATGTACCCTTTCATTAATGGGTATGCACAATTTACCGAGGTGATACAATAGTTTTCTTTGTAAATAATAACTGTCCACCTATGATCCACGAGTTAGTTTTGCATAAATCTATTTAAAATCATCATTGTTAGCATATTATTTAACATAACTTTCTCACGATAAAGAAACATTTTGCAAAACTACAGATGTAGAAATAGGAGGGCGAGAAAACATATCTGCTACTTTGTTGTTGGCACCCTTCTTGTATTTTATTATCGGATGAAACTGTTGGAGGAATCCCATCCATGTGAAATGACGGGCTTGTTGAAGCTTGGTATGTGTTGAAGGTACCGCAAGAGTTGATGATCCGTATGGATGATGGTCTCCTTGCCGATCATATAATGTTTCCACTTTTTTACACTTTGAACCAAGGCATACAACTCCTTGTCATATGTGGGATAATTCATAACAACCTGGGAGAAAGTTTGCGAATTGTAACATACATGCTTCCTTTGCTGCATCAATACAGTGTCCATGGCATATTCGTTGGCATTTGTTTCAATCTCAAAACGCTGCTGAAGGTCTGGTATAGATAGCACTGGTGCTGTGCTGATCTTCTCTTTTAGCTTGTCGAAGGATTTTTGCTGCTTCTCTCCCCACTGAAAGGCCTGCGTCACATTGGTCAATGCGTGTAAAGGAGCTGCAATAATAGAGAAGTTTGCAATGAACTTTCTCTAATAGTGTACTGCGCCCAAAAAGCTTCGGATCTCTGTAATATTTGTGGGCTCAGGCTACTTCATAACCTCTTCTACTTTAGAGGGATCTATTTTCAGTTGCCCATTACTGACTATGTGACCTAAATAAACGAGAGAGGTCTTCCCAAACTCACACTTTGACAGCGTTACATACAATTTTATTTTTTTCTTCAGAACATCAAGCATTTTCTTCACATGACATACATGTTCATCCCATGTCTTACTATAAACAAGAATATCGTCCAGAGACACAAGCACAAAATTATCAAGAAAATGCCTAAAAAGATCATTTGTTAGCCTCGTAAACGTGGCTGGAGCATTGCACAATGCGAATGGCATCACCATCCATTTGAACAAACCCCTATTTGGTTTTGAATGCAGTGTTCTAAACGTCTTGTTCCGCAACTCTAACTTAGTGATATCCACTACGCAAATCCAGTTTTGTAAAGTAGACAACATTTTTCAATTGATCTAATAATTCATCAATGCGAGGGAGAGGGTATTGATTTTTTATCGTAATTATGTTTAACGCCTTGTAGTTTACACACAGGGAAGAAATTGGTTTGATGACCCCTTGATTTAGCAACTCTTGCACCTGTTTCTTGATCTTCTCCATCTCGATAGAAGCCATCTTGTACATGCCAATATTTAGTAAAGGAGCATCTTGTTGTAAATGGATCTCATGTTGCATTTCCCGTTTTGAGGGCAATCCTCTTGGTTCGTGAAACAATCCATCATAGTCAGAAATAATTTCAAACAATTCTTTTTTATGATCAAGGATCACAACCTTTGAAAGCGTTTGCTGTCTCGGCCTCTTTTGCTCTCACTACCATGAGCATGGATCCTTTAACGAAATTAACTAGTCGTTTAATTTGTCTTTCACTTACAAGGCTAGCACTAACTTTCGTATGATGAGCTCTGACTATATATTCTACCCCGTCCTTGTGAGGTGGTATTTATTTTCATGCTAAAAGAAAACTACCTTTATGTCATATAGATATGGATTTCCCAAGATAATTCTACAGAGATCCAAAGGCACAACATCTAACTCTACCTCATCAACTAATTTGGAAGCAATAACAAATCTTGGTGACTTGTAATTTTGCTTTATCGCTTACCCAATCACGTTGGTATGGACTCGGATGAGGCTTAGTTTCGAGGCCTAAATTTTTCACCAAGGTCTTTGAGATTAAATTTGCTTGGGATCCTGAATCAAACAGGGTTTCCAACTTTGTGTGTTTGATAATAACTATAATGTGGAATAGTTCAATTCTCATTTTGCTCATTACTTACAGGCTCATTCAAATAACTAATACTTGCAATTGAATCAGAACTATTACTAACATAAGGAGTACCTTTTGCGCCCACTGCTGTGATCAATGTCTCATCGCTGGAATTTGATCCAAGGTTCTGTTGCGTTGTTGCCACTGTCTTTTGCTTGCCCTTTTCGCTGAATCTCTTTGGTCTCAATTCCGGATGTAGCTTCTAGCGATGGTCCTCGTCCTGACTTTCTCTTTTGCAATGCATGCAAAATGGTGTTGCTTCGTTCTCATTCTTGGCTGCGATGGCATTTTTAGCCTTACCCATGCCTTTCTTTTGGAATTTTCCATGCTGAGGGTTGAACGGTGTTTTCTTGGCTTTATCATCTATGTCATTCTTGCCTCGACTTTCAAGATGATTCGCCTTGACGCTGGCTGCATCAATCATAGTAGTTTTGAACAATAACAATGAGTGTCTTATGTAACTATGTAGCACACTAACGTATTTAGTTACAGTATTGGGAAAATCTAATGAGATGCCTAAATTCAATGCTTGTTTCCGAAATGCTTTAGTGAAGCTTTGCACATTTTGACCTTTACCTTGTCTTAGATATTGGCATTCCATTAGTGCCTTTTGTTTATAGCCCAAAGGGTAACATTGGTCTTTTAATGCAGAAATAAAAGTAGACCAAGAGGAAAGAAGAAGAGGAAAGGAGGTTACCAGACTTTTTGCTGCGCTTTTGCAATTTGCTCTCCCACCAAACGAGAGCAATGCCACTCAGTGGAAGAGATGCTATCTGGACCTTTGCCTCATCTTCTTCGATCTACTGGATCTGGCAGTAAACTTCTATTTGTCTTATCCAATTATTAAGTTTTTTTGCACTACACTCTCCATTGTATATGGGCAGGTCAAACTTTACATCTAACTTGAAGAACCACTGTTTAAATGTATGTTTGGAATCATGATTAGAGTGATCAGAATTATCAATTGAAGGAGAGGGAGGAGGCTTTTCTCCACCACCTTCATGATTTGTTGATCTATTATCATCGACACCTTCCTTCTTGTGCCCAAGTGCCTTCTCATACTCTGAAAACAACTTGTCCACTTTTTTTGCCATTTTGTAGAATACCTTGCGGAAATTATGTTCCTCTTCCGAACGAGTTTCTTTGTTTGCCATGTTTCTTCTTCATTGTGCACGCGTTGCTTCTGGATCAAAGGACTTACGCGTTCCTTCTCCTTTTCGCGCCTTGTTTCAGGTTAGCATATACTCAAGCTATTTGCATCAACAACGACCTGTTTTGATAACAAACTTGATCCAAGATATTTTGCTTATAGATGCATCATAATTACACGAAACATAATTTATAAACCATGGAACTTAAAATCACATAAAACAATGTGGAAATAACATGATAAGCAAGGAACCATGACACAAAGATTTGATTACGGAGTTTGTCCAATTTGGACTACGTTTTCAAGCCCTGCTCAATAGTGGGGAGGCCTTCATTCATTAAGTGGCATAAAAAGAGATAAAAATACAAGCCCAACTTCCAAGTTGGAAGATGGATAAAGAATGGAGAGCCCAACTTCAGAGGCAGACAATACCAGTGAGATCCTAGCGAAAAATTGTGCAAAAATCCCTATCAGAACATCCAATTGGGAAAATTGGGCCTTCTGCACCTTCTTAGAACCTCCCTGCTGCTCAAGGCGAGGTCCCGACTAGTTGCCAAGTCAGGGTCCGCTACGCTCAATAGCTTATGAACTAATTTGCCAGTCCTCTTTGCCTTCCTCCCACACGAATGGTCCTTTATGTAAGCATGGCAACAAATTCCTCAATGCCCGGGCAGTTCCAAACGATAGACCAAGTTAAGCGGGCAGGCTTTTGCCAATAGAGGTTCTCAAGCCCCTGAATAGTACGTGGCGACAACCCTTTCAAACATGGCGGAAATCCCTTAATCTGCCGACTTTATCAGTGGTGATAACCCATTGACGTTTCTAATCCGCAGATAGATCAACCCACACATCAAGCGCTCTGCGAGAACCACAAAGTCACTAGGATTATTAAACACGATGTATAAAATATCGGGCCTGAAGCCCCATCGCAAATCGCAATCGGTGGAAACCAGGGTGGTACTCTATCCCATTGCTCCTGTCGCGATCTGCGATTGCCGTTTATCGCATTGCAACTTGACTTGCTCCGGGGGTCGATTCCTTAACGTTTTGTGATGTGTGATTGCAATTTTATCGCATCGCAACCTCGAGCCAATTTTCCTTAAGCCACGACGTCTTCTTGCTGCGATATGCAGGACCAATGGAAATTTGCCACTTGGCGCTTCCCCATTCGCTGAGAGTGTCTGCCATGTCACTCCTCCTGCCACTTGGACAAGTCAAACATAAACTTTGACTTGCTCTAACTTCTTCGTATGAACTCGGATTTGAGTGTTGTTCACGCCGTTGGAATCAGGGTGATGAACACTTCGATCCGATGTTAAGTTACCTAAATTTTGCCAATTTGAATTTTGAGCTTTTTACCATGCCACTAGTACTTCTTTAAAGATCCCCTGGATCACCTTATGATTTATTCCATCGTCTTTGTTTTTCAAATTTTCATTTTGTATTCCATCGTCTTTGTTTTTCAAATTTTCATTTTGTTTTTATATATTTTTTCACTGTTTCATTCTCTTTTCTTATATAATTTTTTGGTCCTTCATTTTGTCTATTTTTTTACTATTAGTTAAGAAGTATTTATTTTTGTGTATACATATTTTATTAAATACCTATTTTAATAATGGGTAGTGCTTTATTTTTGTGTATACATATTTTATTAAATATTTATTTTAATAATGGGTAGTGCTGGTTGATATTTATTCTATCACCTTTGTTTTTTCTTTTCTTTTTATTATTCTCACGTGGATTGGGTTTGTTTTTTAAATTCTTTACTCTTTATATATATCATTGCTTTTTAGATTTTTTACTTTTTATATAGGACATAGAATGATTATAATAGCAATATAGATCCATTTTACATAGAATGATTATAATACCCATATAGATCCATTTTACGTAGTGATTTACCTGAGCAGAGAGGAATCAAATTTCATGAGCAGAGACTTACAAATTTCCTGAATTTTTTAAATATTTTGTTGAAATATTTTTTAACATTATTAATCTAACTAGATTAACTTGTTTTTTAAAAAGGAATGGTTCGTAATAATACTATTGAATTAATAATAATAATAATTTTGGAAGACAATTTTTTGGGTCATCTTTCCTATTAGCTGTCAAGGTATTTTGGTTTTTTAACAGGTTTTCTTATTATTGGGTTTTGGCTTTTCGTGACATCTCTTAGTAAGGCCTAATAGTTTTCATGATTGGGTTTGTGTTTTTAGATTCTTTACTCTCTATATGTAATATAGAATAATTATAATATAATTACACGTTATATATTATGTATATTATATATACTCTATATATGGATTATAAGATATAATAATGGATTATAATATATAATTATATATTGGGTATTATATTTTCAATTTAATTGATTGGTATATAGGTAATTAGTTAGTGGTATTGTATTTTTTTGTTAGTTAAATTTTGTTTATTAATGTATTTTTTTTATAATATTAGAATTTTTTTTTTTTTTTTTATTATTTTTTTTTTTTTTGGTTGAGACGAGTTATTACCTTTTTCTTGGAGAACTAGTAATTTAGTTAGATAATTATTTATGAGTTTAATTTGTCTTTTAATTCTTTTTAATACTATCGAATTAATAATTAAAATTTCGTCATCTCTCTTTTTATTTGTTAGGATATTTTGGGTTTTTTAATATTTTTTCTTATGATTGGTGTTTTGGGTTTTGACCTTTCGTGACATTTTTCATCTATTTATCTAGTAAGGCTTGGGTTTTGACCTTTCGTGACATTTTTCATCTATTTATCTAGTAAGGCCTAGTTAGACTTTTCCTGATCTGTACGCTGTTGTGGATATTTCATTGGACAGTTCGTCATAACAGATTTGATAATATTATATTTAAAATCTGAAATTTTACACTATTATAGTTTTATTAAGATTTCTGGATTTACTTTTAATAGTGTATACTTGCGAATTAAAATTATGTAGAAAATAGAGAACGACAAAATAAAATCTCACATACATTTGATACAAGATATGCTTTAAGAAACCCGTTCGAGAGAAAAACCCAATTGGAATGTGAAGTCGATTCACTCTCTTTCTTTGAATGGAAAATATGGTTGTGAGTACAATTAAGTATGGTTTGTGGCCCGTGGGTTGTTACAATGCACAAATCCTCTATGTGTGCTATACCTCTTATCCTTCTCAACTATTTTTGCTTAGCGTTGGGATAAATGTTGATTCACTCTCTTTCTTTGAATGGAAAATATGGTTACGAGTACAATTAAGTATGGGTTGTGGCCCGTGGGTTGTTACAATGCACAAATCCTCTATGTGTGCTATACCTCTTATCCCTCTCAACTATTTTTGCTTAGCTTTGGGACAAATGCACTTGAAAGGATGTAATTTCTTTTCCTTTTAGTGGTATGATTATAACACAACTTGATAGCCTACTAGTGGTTAGGTTTGACTATTTCAACTCTAACCAAAGTTACAATATTGACTCTTTAGCGTCCTCTAAATTATAATTGTGTAATTAGATTTTTTTTCATGAACAATGAGGACTGACGTGACATCTTCAAATTATGGCGGTCAAAATAGGAACATTAACTTTTGAGTAGCATAACCTTCGCATGTAGAGTCTGATTGACGTGATTCTTGCGTTATTGGAAATGTATCCGTGTGTAGAATAACATGAAAAGGTGCGATGCTAAAATGATGAAGTTTTACCCCCCAAAAAATGTCGTTTGATGCCTCAAAGGTATCATAAGGTTTCAAACCCTGTTTTGCCAAATTGGGTTTTGCTGATAAAAACGTTTGTGAGTTGATTTCTCCATTTTTTCCACTATAAAAGCGTAAAGATGAATGACATAATATAATGATCCAATCTAGATCACATTTCTACATTTTGGGAGGCTTTTGGTCCCCAAAATCTTCTACTGTGAGGAAATTTTTCCTCCACCTTTTCTTTGGTGTACCATTTAGTTTTGCCTGTAAGTTTCCCCATCAACCCAATCTGTCAAAGGTCATGTTGCCCATGTCTTGTAGTTCTGGACCTCTTCTGCAAAATTGTATCTCCTATGAATTTTGCATAAGCATCTAGTGCCAAATCCTCCACAAAAAGTAGAACACGTTCTTCTCCCTGATTTAGCATGGAAGGCTCATAGAGTTTCGTATTCTCTATATTTACAACTGAGTAAGTGCACATATATGGTGGTAAACTGTGTTAATAGGCATTATCACCCACATTTTCCAATATTTCAAAGGGACCATACTTCAGAGCTTTGATTTTCTTATCAGACCCCTATAGCCTCTCCTTGTTCAACTGTAGCCATACTCTGTCTCCCACTTTGAACGATTTCTTTGTTCTCTGATCATGCCTGGTCTTATATTTCTCTTGTGATTCCTGCAATGTCTCTTGTACTTGTATAGGATATGTTTGATATTTTCTACGAACTTTTTAACCCTCGAAGGTGTCTCCTCTAAGATCTTCCCTCACTCCTTGTTTCTCATATGTAATGTCTAAAGGTGAAGGTGACAAATATACAAAACAAGTTTCAAATGGTTATTTTTATATAGAAGTGTGGACTGCTCCGTTGTAAAAATGTTGTATATATACCATATTTTCATTCCAGGTTTTTAAATACTTTTGGTTGTGTCCTCTTAGAAGCTTCACGAAAGTCTTATTGACTACTTCTGTCTTCACATTTGTTTATAGATGAAATGTTGTAGATCTCTTCAACTTCGTGCCCATCTCCTACCACAATGTTGTTCAAAATGCACTAAGAAATCTTGTATCCTTGTCTGAATCAATGCTCCTTGGTGTCCCACAATGCACCCAAATTTGTCTAAAGAACAAGTTCACTATTTCTTTCCCATTGATGGTCATTTTACAATGCATTAGAACACACATCTTGTTGAATCTGTTAATTGCCACGAACATGTAGCCCTGTTCCTTCTTGGTTTTTGGTAAATCACCCACAAAGTTCATGGAAATACTTTCCCAAGGACGAGTGGGTAGAAAGGAAGATATAGATCTTGTTACCTGTTGCTAGGCTTGTTGGTATGACAAAGCATGCATGCTTTTATGAACCTAGCCACTTGCTTTTGCATCTTGGGCCAATACACATGCCTCTGCAAGTTGGCCACAATTTTTAATACACCAAAGTGCATTGCAACCTTAGGTGTGAGCCTCTCTGATTAGCTATAATCACTCACTTTTAGGAATACATATCTTATTAGACATGTAGAGTAACCTATCCTAGAGATGGTAGTCAATGATGTTATCATCATGCACAAAACTATGACTACAATTGCTGAAATGCCTCCTTGAAGTCCTCATCCTATGAATATGCTTTTTTATATGCATCATGGGTGAATGGTTCCATATGCATAAGAGTTCCTAATTCTGTGATCTTTGGTGTGGATGACCTTGAAAGCATGTCAACCAACTTGTTTGTCCAACCCTTTTTGTATTTGATCACAAAGCATGCATGCTCTTATGAACCTAGCCACTTGCTTTTGCATCATGGGTCAATACACATAGCTCTGCAAGTTGGCCACAATTTTCACTACACCAAAGTGCACTGCAACCTTAGGTGTGAGCCTCTCTAATTAGCTGTGATCACTCACCTTTAAGAATACATAGCTTATCCGACATGTAGAGTAACCTATCCTGAAGATGGTAGTCAATTGTGCTGTCATCATCGTGCACATGACTCTTACTACAATTTCTGAAATGCCTCCTTGAAATCCTCATCCTCTGAATATGCCTTTTTATATGCATCATGGGTGAATGGATCCATATGCATAAGACTTCCTAATTCTGTGATCTTTGGTATGGGTGGCCTTAAAAGCATGTCAACCAACTTGTTTGTGCAACACTTTTTGTACTTGATAACTAAATGAGGCTATTGTAAAACTCCCATCTACTTGTAATGCTTGGTCTGCTGTAGTTTACTTTGGGTCTACAAGTACTATAATGGTTGGTGATATGTGTGGATTACTATTTTCTTTCCTATCAGATAGTGCTTCCACTTCTTTATAGGTTGCACTAAAGCATAGAGCTCTTTGTTATAGGTAAGGTAGTTAAGAAGTACCCCATGAAATACTTTAGAATGGTAGCGTATAGAACTTCCTCCTTGCATCAATATTGATCCCATAACATACACACTGGTATTTTTCTCCACTCCAAAGGGCTACTGCAAGTTTGGTAATGCTAGAATTGGTGCTAGATTATTTTTTTCTTTAGCTCCACGAAAACCCTTTGTTGACCTTTTCCCCACTGGAAACTCTTGCTACTTGCTGTTAGGGCATGGTGTTGTGTTGCTATCACTGAAAATGAGGTTACGAATTTTCTCATGTACTGTTCTACCCCAATGAAATTCTCGATTTCAGAAACATTAGTAAGCAATGACCATTTCATGATAGCCTCCATCTTGGTAGGATCTATTTTTAGCACTCATCCTCTTATCACATACCCCAGATACACCAGAATGTTGTTTAAACTCACACTTCTTGATATTTGCTAGTAGCTAGTGTTTTTTTAATGTCTTTAAATGTGAGATGTACTCTTCCAAAGTAGCACTATATATCGATATATCATCTAAATAGACAATAAAAAAGGAATCTATAAAAAGACGTCATACATCATTCTTTAAACTCATAAATGTAGTTGGTGCATTACATAGGCCAAATGGCAAAGGTTGTCTTCGAGATATCTTTTTCTTTGACTCGAACCTGGTGATATCCAAATTTTCAGTTTAGATTGGTGAAGCATTTTTCTTGTTTCCGATGATCCAACAAATCATCTACCCTGGGCAGAGGGTACTTGTTCTTGAGCACGATTTTGTTCAACGCCTCGTAATCTATACAGATACACCAATTCTTGTCCTTTGGCACAATGATCATGGGTGATCCACATGGTGATGTACTTGGTCGAATGACACCTTATTCTAGTATTTGTTGCAATTGTTTCTTCCCCTTTCTTCTATAATAGATTGCTTGTACAACCTAATATTTGGCAATGTGGAGTTTGACAATCAGTGGATCTCGTGGTCCACTTTTCTTTTAGGTGGTAACTCTTTAGGTTCTCGAAACACATTCTTGTATGCCTATAGAAACTTTTCTAGTAGCTTTTGTTTCTTAGTACACCCCTCAAAGGGTGCCTTACCTCTTATTGATTCTTTTATACATTGATTTTCACTTAAAAACAATAAAACATACTTATTGTTGGAGCTGATCAATTTCTTGGTTTGGCCGATACTTATCAACGAAATTTTGGACTTGCCTTTGTGCGCGTTAATGACGAACGACTTTCCATTCTTGACAAGTTGGTTGGCTCTTTATGTGAATATTGCATCTTGCATGTATACGTAGAGACTCTCAAACACGACTCCACATACATCAAGGAGAACCACATCGATTTCTACTTCATTAATAAAATTGACATTGATAACAAATTTAATTTCGCATTGTTTTGTTACCTTCAAATTTGCATTCTTATTTAGCCATCCTAGTGGATATGGATTTGGATGATCACAAACTTCTAGCCCCAACTTCTTGACCAGTGCTGCCGCAATGAGATTCAACTGCGATCTTGAGTCAAACTGAGTATCAATCTTTGTCTTTTTGACTTATATCTTTATACATAAGAGTTTGATCATTTTTTTCTTTTTGTTGTTAAAGGCTATTCAAGTCCACCCTTGAGAATTTTTCGTGAGTGCTTTCAAACAAAAATCCCAATTATATAAGACTTTTGACTGACACTTATTTGCATGAGAAATCATGAGTAATGTGAATTATTAAACAACAATTTAGAGAACCATCAACATGAAACATGAAGTAATACTCATGAAACAATAATCATGAGCGATCATAACTCAACAATATGATAACAGAGTTTGTCCAGTGTGGACTATGTCTCCAGGCCCGATATCAAAAATGGGGACACTACTTCATTAGTTGTTGCAAGAAGATGATGAATGCATGATGTAATCTTTGTCAATACAAGGATGAACCCCCTTATTTAGAGTGACATGTCTTTCTCAGGAGACATTATTCTGTAAGAACTCTTACTCATAAAAAACCCTCTTCAACATAACAAAATAACAAGCTCTCCCCTGAAGTGGCATAAAATGATCTTCCAACAAAACGACATCCATGGATCTCAAATTCAAATCATCATCTCAACAAAATCAAATGAACACATGACAAACATATACCATATATCTTCAAGTCTGGGGCTGACTTAAAAATCAACTACTCAGATGAAAGAACTATCCACACCATCACGTTCCTTGCGAAAAATCGTGAAATCTGACTGTTAACTCGACCAATTTTCGTTTCGGTCAATAATGGGCTCCCCGAGAATCTTTTAGATTTCTCACAAGATTCTCTGTTGGACACAAACAAAAAATCCACTACTTACATGAAAAAATGGACTGCGCCATTAAACACCTAGCAAAAAACAGGTTCAAATGAGTATAAAGTTGGCACCCCTAGGAAATCTCCAAAATTTCTCAAGATTCTCTCGATCATGGTTCCGCTGGTCAACGTTCCACTTGAGCATGGTTCCACACTAAATCATGGTTCCGTTGCACATAATTCCTCTCTGCGCATTGTTCCAACTTCGCCTATGGCTTAGCGTTCCGCTTGACTCCACCTGGTTGCTCGTCACAATTGATCAAACCTTAAATAATAAACCTTCGGTGGAATTAACAAGGGTACCTGCCTAGCATCGTGTCTTTCAGGTTGGCATGTCACTGTTTGTAAAAACTGGACCGCACGTTCAAAACCTGTGGATCGTTGTCGTTTTATGCAACCGTGTTACATGTTGGTTAGCCTGTTATCGTGGTTTGTTGAACCATATATGGGCACAATTTTAATACTGTGTCATCGTTACGAGGGGTAGAAACCATAAGGTCCCAAAACTTTTAATGTCCCCACAACGTTCACATGTCGTTACCTTGTTTCCATTTAATAAATGTCGTTTATATAACCATGTGTTATAGGGTTATAACAACCATATAATACTTGTCCCCCATTTGTTTTAATGTGAAACCAAAACCAAATTCGTTGGTCAAATGATGGTTTTGATTTTTTTGTTTTTACCCTTTTTTAAATAAATGATAACCATATTTTGTCCTTTTATGGTATTGTATAATGGTTATTAAAATAATTATATTTTATATTTTAAAATGAATTTTGTTTTTAGTGGGATCTAATATTTTTTTTGTTGCCACAAGTGAAGTGGGTTTCATGTCTATTTATGAATTGCAAATTTTTGACAGTGATAAAATAGTCATACAAAATTTAATTGAGGTGTCAATCGTGTTGTTGGGTTCATAATGATGAACACTATTCTTTGGTGCCAATATTGCTGAGAGTCAGACATTTTGAAAATTGAGCAATTAGGGATCGTATCAAATCATGCACTGATGTACATATGATTTTTTCATCCACGTTTGAGTTTCTTTCAACTTGGTTGCTCGAATATGTGGCCATGAGATTATTCTTATTATTTTTCTTTTTGTTCTTCTGGTTTAGCTCTGGATGCAACTTCCAACACCTCTTTGTATGGTCATCAATGTTGCAGTGGTTGGGATTTTTGCATTAATGTGTTGTGGTTGCCGTCCTTTTATCTTTTCTCTCTTTTTCTTTCTTCTTCCCCTCCTTAAAAGTGTCTTGTTGCTTCTCTTGCTTCAATCCACTTGATTGCACTCTCTTCAGAGCTATGTTTTCCAAACATTGTGCCTGTATACAAGCCTTGTTCAATGATTTAGGCTTGAACAACATCACTTGATCACACATATGATAGCGTAGGCCTTCCAAATACTTGAGGAGTACATTTGGGTTCTTTGTGGAAATACCTATCATTATTGCCATTTTTATGAAATATGTGGTGTACTCGTGTATACTTTACCCCGAATTTTGCCTGAAGTAGTGCCACCAGATCCACTGGTCCTCTATGTATAGTCTAACACTGTGATTTAATGAGAGTTTTAAAGTCCTACCACTTAGTCATTGGAGGGTCTCCCTCCAACCTCAGGGTCTTTGTGTGGCTCTCCCACCAGGTCATGGTATAACCCTCTAATTTCAGTGACACAAATGATATCTTCTGTTTTTCTTAGTCATTGGAGGGTCTCCCTCCAACCTCAGGGTCTTTGTGGCTCTCCCACCAAGTCATGGTATAACCCTCTAATTTCAGCCACACAAATGATATCTTTTGTTTTTCTTCAATTTGATGAATGTTGAAATACACTTCCAGTTGCTTCAACTCTAGAGCATCGATATCACCATGGTATATCTTGATATCGACCTTTGCTTTCATTTTAAACAAGGGTTGTGATTGATTCATGACATTCACATTGGTTTGATCTTTTCCGAGTTCTTTTTTCGGCTAGTTCTTCATTTATTCTTGATCTCCTGATCCCCCTTCTGATCTGTTATTTGCATTTGAACCCCCATCTTCTCTGAATATCCTAAGCTTATTGTTTAGGGCTTCCATGAGGACATTCACATTATGATTTATATATGCGACTTGTTATTCAAGTCGCTAAAACCTCTCCTTTGTAGAATCACAAGGTTTATACACAAATTCGTTGCTTATGATTAGGGTTTTTCAACTTTTCACCCAACCGATTTAGATCCCCTGCAAATCTCCGCAAAATACCTAAAGAAAACCGCTTTGATACCACTATGATACATACCAATACGATTTGTAAACTACCATGTATATTCCACTGGATAGTTCATCACAATAGATCTGATAATATCATATTTAAAATATGAAATTCTACACTATTAGAGTGTTATTAGATTTCTAGATATGTAGATTCACTATTAATAGTTCATGCATGCAAATTAAAATTATATAGAAAATAAAGAATGACAAAATGAAAGCTCACACACACATTTGATGCAAAATATGCTCTCAGAAACCCTTTTGGGAGAAAAACCCAGTTGAAAGGTGAGGCCAATCCACTCTCTTTCTCTGAATGGAAAATATGGTTATGAGTATAAAAAGGTATGGCCCGTGGGCTGCTATAATGCACAAATCCTCTGTGTGTGTTATACCTCTTATCCCTTTTGGTTATTGTTGCTCAGCCCTGGAACAAATGCACTCAAAAGAATGGAATCCCTTTTCCTCCTAGTGGCTCAGTTATGACATAGTCCGATAGCTTACTAGTGGTTAGGTTTGACTACCTCAACTCTTAACTAGAGTTATAATATATTCTTCTATAATCATCTACATCATAATCACATGGCTAGCCCATTTTTCATAAATAATGAGGCTTTCCGTGACATCCTCTCGAATTATGGTGGTTAAATAAAAAATGTCAATTTTTAAGTGGCGTAACTTTTCTTATTGATGCGATTATTGTGTTGTTGGAAAGGTATCTGTGTGTAGAATAACATGATAAGGTGTTGTGTTAAAGCAACAAAATGTTACCCCCGAAAACGTTGTTTAATGCTTCAAAACACTTCTAGAAGGTTTCAAACTTTGTTTTGCCAAACTGGGTCCCACCAATAAAAATGAGCGTGGGAGATGGTTCTCCACTTTTTTCACTTTGAAAGAATTGAGATGGATGACAAACAATATAATGATCCAATCCAGATCATCTTATCATTGTCCTGATGAGGAGCTACACTTGTTGACTCATAATAAATTGTGATGGATTCGGAAGAATCAATTCAAAGCTATCAACATCATTAAAGCCTAAACTCAAGAGACTTCTCTCCTTGCTTGTCTTGCATACAATGTCCATTTGGTTTTGTTTAAATTGCATTGTAAAGTTTTTGACAAGCTCTTCAACATGAAGTTGATTTTAGACTTTAAAAATATCAAATTGGATTGGTAAGTTGATTTCGTTTGCAATCACTTGTTTCGAATGTCCATCCATTTTGATACAAACAACTTCAAAGATGCATACTCATTAATAGTGCCACTATTTTCATAAATAAGGGTATAACTTAGTCACTTATTTGATGCCTTTTATCACCCAAAAAATGATCACTTAACCATTTCTTACTAGGTGGATCGAAATATATCATGTATGATAATTTTACCATGATAAACTCACTTTCACCTTAAGAAATAATTTAGTAAACTATTTTTCTTAAATTATTTCTAATTAAAATTCAAAAACTTCATGAGAATAATTGAATAAATAATTTTTTATTTAACTTTCTCTAGAAATAATTATTTGATAATTATTTCTTAATTACTTTTGATTTAATCACTTTGGAATAATGAAATAAATCACTATTTATTTATTATTATTTTATTATTCCATATTTTCCTTATGAGATAATTATTAAACCACTATTTAATAATTATTTCTTTCTTAATTCTCACAAAGTGATTAATAAATCATTTTTATTGTTTTTTTTTTTTTTTTTCCGAAGGTGGCAAAACCTATCAAACTCAGGTGTCAAACCAACAGTGAGGACAACCATCTCTGGCTGCTATCCGCGAATGTCGATTTGACTCATCACCGTTGTTAATTACTTCAACCACTTTCTAAATAAAAATATTTGATAATTTTGAATATTTTTTCCCTCTAAAAAATATAATAAACTATTCACGACTAGATTTTGATTTAGTCAATACTATTTTATTATTTTCTAATTCTTAATTTAACTCAATACTTTATTATAAATAGAGGGTTTTCTATTCATTTTTCACCATGACCATTCTCATCATCACCACTATTGTCTCGACATTTGAGCTCACACTCGAGTTAAAGTTATTTATCTATTTTATTTTTTTCCTGCCCATTGCAAGTTGAGAGAGAAACATATTGTTGAAGCACAAGAATATCAAAAGGACCCATCCCATGGAGGGGGAGTTATAGAACAAAGTTTATAAATTCTCTGCACCAACTGTATCGTTTCTATTAACAAAATTTGCTTATTAATATGATCTATTGCGTTGCTACGCTTTTATCTTTGTTATATGTTTCTGGTTGCACATAATCTTTTATTGCAGGGATTTTCTTTGTTTTTCATTTCAAATTTAAGCATAGACAACCATATTTTGTTGTTAGGGTCACTTTTCACCAGTGACTTAAGTGAAACATTTTTGATACACTTCTCTAAAATCTTTACGCTAACAAATGGCAATTCCAAATGGTACCTTACAGATCCCTCAACCTAAGGTAGAGGTTCACTCCAAGATCACCAAAGGTCCATTACGTCGAAATGATGCTGCTTCTAAAGCTGCCCATACCTATAGTGTAGTAGTTGACTTGGCGCAGTTTCTTGTTGCCATGTCAATGTTTAAAGTTCTCCAGACGTCCCCGTCCCAATGAAAAGCTTTACTATTTTCTTTGGGCAATGTGGACCCCTTTGATGATCGTATGATTGTGTTTGATGTTATAAAGAGGAACATCGATCCCTTCTTTCATCAGTTGCCTTTCAAATACCACTCTCTATAAAAAACACCATTGTCTAGTGGTGTATAATAGATGAAAGCACCTTCACTTGTGTGATGGCCGCATGTGTTTAGAAGCAACTTGGTTCCCCCAACTTGTTCCCATCCATTATCACTTTTCATGATTGGGATGGTCACCCCTCGCAACCCCTCAGTTTATATCACAATTGCCCCATCATTGTTGTTGGTAAGACGGTCTTGATTAATATTGAAGTAATATATGCCCCTTTATATTATAACATCTTGTTGGGTCGTAGTTACACCTATGCCATGTTCGTTGTCGCATTTGCTGTTTTTTGCAAGATGTGCTTTCCTCACAATGGAAATATTATTATTATCGACCAGTTGACTTATTATGACCTTCAGTCGGAGACTTCTTCTCATACCACTATTTCATCAATGACTGGGAATAAGACCACCCCTTCCTCAACTAATGTTTCCCTCGGGGTCTATAAATATTCCACATTGCTTAGGGCTTACTATGGCTCACTGCATACTCTTTTTGAGCCTAGCTCTTCGGGTGTTTGCATG
Organism: Pinus tabuliformis; assembly: GCA_031772625.1. Classification (NCBI taxonomy): domain Eukaryota; kingdom Viridiplantae; phylum Streptophyta; class Pinopsida; order Pinales; family Pinaceae; genus Pinus; species Pinus tabuliformis. Next base: position 119,815,245 of record CM062806.1, read on the forward strand.
CTTTAAGTGTTACGGGCTGCAAGAAAACGATCTGGTAGAGCTTCTCAGCAACCAACTCCTCCGCAAACTCCTCCTCAATACTCAACTCGTCCTTCAGGTACAATTCCTCTAGGCCAGTTTCCTCCTATTGGTATCTCCCTCTGTCTTTTTCCCTCGAAACCGTTCCCTAAGGTCTCCAGTAGCAGTTCCTCTAGGTCATTACCCCTTTGGTCGGATACCTTTCTTGTTCCCGCCACCATGAATCTTTTCAACCTTGTAATGGCCACATTTAGTATTCCTAATATCACCTTGGGGATCCCAGTTCGGTACATTGATCCTCTCATAAAAACTCTTCCTGACCAACTCAAACCTTATACAACTTTGACTCTGGTTCAACCTGTTGGAACCACTCCTTCCATTTATTTAGTTCTACCGCAATCTCAACAAGAAGCCACTCTTATTCCAAAAGCCTCTGGTGAGGAGGGAGACGCCCAGAAAAAGGGAGAAAAAGACAAGACACCCCGAGAAAATCCCACTTCTCCTAAACCACCAAAGCCCTCTCCTCCATGTGCTTTGTGCAATGTTTTTGGGAATGCCACCAATAATTGTCCCTAGCTCCTTCATATTAAGAATGTGGTCTTTGATACTTTTCTTGACCCTAACATTCATGAGGTCCATATTACCTTACTCGAGTACACTAAGAAGAAAAAAACCTTACGCACGAATCACCCTTGTGCTTTGTGTGATAAGTATGGACATTACTCCCATCACCGGCCTTGTCTCGAAGACTTTCATGATACACTTCAAGTGCTTCACGAGTTAGATGCCGTTCGTAGTGACTTTACTTCCAACAATGTAAACTTTGAAATGGGAACTATAAATCTAAAATGGGAACTTTGGCCAAGAAACCCCAAAAAAACATGAAAAGCAGTGCTAAAAACGAAAAGTGTGTATACTAGAATGATGGGTTTTTTTTTAGGGTCAATTTTCAACATTTTTTTTTTGTAAGCTACGGTGTTGCTCTTTTTTCTATTACTTCAAATCAAAATAAACAGCAAGAGTAAGGTTGCCTTCAACTCGCCCTCTTGGGGAAACCGAGTATTTAAGCCACCTAAAGTTCTTAATAGCCGACCAAAAATAAAAGATCCATAGTCTGATTATCCAGGCTAAATACACTAAACAGTCTTTCAGGTTTCTAATTCTACTTGCATGCATATAACGATTTTCCACTTCTAATATTTGAAACAAACTGAAATTATCTATACTATGCAGTTTCATCAAAATTAATACATATCTATATTTAATCAGCTTCTGCCTCTGGTCGCTGGGTAGTCTCCTTGTTTTCATTCTGATTTCCTTCCCTTATCATTTGCTAAATCTCCTCAAGCTTCTTTTCTTGCATCTCCAATGTAATCTGAATAATTCTCAGCTCCCTCCTTAGGTTGGGGACTCCTTGCGCTAGTTCTGCCATCTCTGTTGCAGCTTGCTCCAGAGCTTTAGCCAGCAATCTTTTCATCACCCAATATATATGTAAGGATTGTTTAAATAAAGACATTCTACCCCTAGTGTTGCCAGGGTCGTGGAGTAGGAACTCCCAATCCTCCATCTCGGAGTTGGACTGAGCTTGAAGGGCGTCTTCCTCCATATTCTGGATAATTCTTCTAATTCTTGGGTTCGTGTTCTGGTTATATGCCTTCTCTGCTTGCTGAATTTTCTTATCCAACGACCGACTTGTCTTTTTGCCCGGTCTCCCTCTCTGCCCTTGTCGTCCTCCCCTTTCTCCTCGGTATCTGCTCGTTCCTCTGCCTCTCTTGCTGCTCGGTTCCATCCCGCTTCCCGCACCTCTTCTTCCCCTCTGTCTGCCGCTCTGCCTTACCTTTCCTCCCCGCTGTCCTAGCTGCTCGTCACTGGTTTGCTGGGTCTCCCAGCCTTCTACATTTCTGCTTCGCTCCTTACCCCGCCTGCACTGATCTTGCCGGTCCTCTTCCTCCTCAGAATCATCGTAAATTTCATATATCTCCTCAACTGTCTCTTCCTTCGCTACCGCCTTGCCTTTTCTGTCCCTGTCTCTGCGCTCCTCGGCTTCCAGTTCTTCTACTGCCCTTGCTCTCTTCCTGGTTTCCATGGCGACCTCAGTGAGTTTTCGGCGCAACTTCGCTCTGTACCAGTTCTCCACCACCTTTCCTCTCCTCACTCTCTGAGTTCCTAAACAATTTTCTCGTTGTCGAATCCTTTGCTGCCGCCCGTTTATAATCTTCCTTACTCTAATCCGCTTACCTGTCAACTTGGCTTTCCGCTGCCACCTGTTTCTTTGCCCTCTGCCTTTCCTATCAATTATCCGTCTTCCCTCATTTCCATTTATGGATTCTGACATACCTCTTTTTCCTCCTCTCCGATCACTTGCGTTTATTATCTTGCTGTGTGGTGGTTGCTTCATTCCTGTCGTCGCACACTTCTGCTGTACTGCAGCATGCCTGTCCATTATATCATTTCCCCGCCTTGTCTGACATTCATTAAATTTCTGGGCTTGCCGATCCATCTCACCTGCCCGTCGCACGAATGCTATGATTCTCGTTTGCTGCTTGCTCATTATTTTCATTCGTTGCTTGTTCATGGTCATAATTAATAATACCGGCCAATTCCTCCCACTCTCTGTTGGGCCGCAACGTTCTCCACTGATTGTCAATCTTGCCGTTTCGACCCTTGCAACCCCAATTCACAAGGAAATCTGCCGCTCGGTTTCCATTCCTTTTCACATGATTAAAGATTTTATAGTCAATTCTTTTTAGAAGATCCGCTATTTCTTGAACGATCCCTGCCGTTCGCCAGCTATTGGTGACCTGCTCCCAGTTCTTCCCGTTATTAAGTTTCTTTAGGATTTCAATTGCTATCTGAGAGTCTCCTTCTATTTCTAGGTTTCTATAGCCATTTCAAATCGCAATTCTCAAACCTTGGTGAATCACCCATAATTCGGCCTCATTATTTGTCATCTCGCCGCCCCACTCTGCATAGATCCATTTGGTGTTTCCCTCACTGTCTCGGAAGATTCCTCCGAATCCGACATTACCTGGGTTCCCCTTTGATGCCCCGTCAAAGTTTAACTTCGTAAAGTTGTCTTTGGGGTATGCAAACTTGTCATAGCTTTGAGGTCTCGTACTAAGTCTATCAATTTTTTTGTTATGCACCATTTCATATTTCAAATTTAGGTTCTTTAGAATTTTCTCCTCTCCCTGATCTGCTTTCCAGTGATCCGCATCCCACTTCTCTACTAGAATTGATTCTCTAGTTAAGTTCACTACTCTGTTCCATATTGTTACTGTGTTTTTAGATTTGTCTTGGAATACTCTGCGGTTCCTTTCTTTCCGTACCATCCAAATCACAAAACCGGCAATGAGATCCCAGGCCTTTCGGACTACTTTGCATTGAAAATTTTCTTTCTGCCAGTGGAAAATCACTTCATTTGTTTCTCTCGGAGACCTCTCAGGTTTCTGGAATAGTTTCCCGGTTTCCATCCATAGGGTCAATTTTCAACATTTAAAAAATTGGCATAAAACCGATTTTTTGTGTGCAAAATAACATTTTTCTTTCATAGGTATAATTTCAACATTTTTTAGTAATGACGATAAATATAAAATAATGGGATCTAAAACACATTAAAATTCTATCAGTTTTCCTCCATGTTAAACATATAATAACATGACACTAAAGGTCGTTAAAATTCTAATTTTTTTAAACCATAACATTAAAGATAAAAAATTTTTTTGGAAAATTTTCAACCATAAACTAAAAAAACCATGACATTATGAACAAATTAAATGACTAAATTAATCAAAATGTTATTACTTGTAAATCGAATGAAACATACATTATATCTCTAAGTTATTGTTGCATTCTAGATATTCTAAACAATAAAAATCATCATAATTAAAACATATAATCTAAGAAACATAAAAATGACTCATAACTTCATTTAACACCGTATGAAAATCAATTTTTTTATTTCAAGATACGATGCAAACATCAATTATATAAATTGTCTTAACCAATTATTCAAAATCACTCATATTTTCTTGCACACCATCATAATTCACATCTTTAGATGGATGATTGGATGCAGATGAAGATGTTCCATATTCTTTTCTTTTATCAATTAGTGCTCCACTTGAGTCCACATGCATGTCCACGATTTCAAGTTTCAAATTCTTCTGGATCTACCACTGGTTTCAGCAGACTCCCATCTCAACAATATTCCTTTTGGTAACAACCTCTTTAGAACCTCTATCGTCTTGAAATGAAGAGTTTCTCTCTTTGTTAAATTGAAGTCATAAACAAGTATGTCAACATCCTCTAATTTTACGAGTCTGTGCAGCGACGATTTATATTTGTACCATTTTTTTCTCTTTCTGCCAAATTTTTTTACCAACTACAATCTTTGGCTTATACCCACCATTGAATGGGTGTGTATTTGTGGCATACCAATGTACTTCAACACTTGGAACATTTTCATTTTATGTAATGACATTTATAACCTTAGCAACCCAGAATGGATAACCATTGGGATCTCCATCTGTTAGCATTGCGATCATGCAAGCCTCCTTAATATCTTGTACTGAACCCATGTAAAGGTATTCCATGGCTTCATGTTGTGCACAAGATCTTCTGGAACCAATATACATTTCTCTTTCCTTTGCTTGTGAAGAATTAATAATACCTTGAGATTGTTGTTGTTCAACAATGTTTATTTCCTCATGCTCATTTGACACATTTTGTGGCCAAATAAATGGATTTTCCAAAGGTATATTTTCATTTGTTGTTCTTGAAATGATATCACTTTGAGTATTAAAAAAAGACTCCCACCAAACTGAATCAGCGATATCAAGGTACTCATATATATATATATCTAATATATTTTTTAATTTCTTCTAGGCAATCAGAATAATTTATATCTCTATTCTGCCGGTGTGCATTATGAACGTCAACCACTGATTGTAATAACAATATATTTGATGCAAATATTGGATGATATGGAATGAACTTCAAAAATGCCAAACTTGATGACGGTGCCCATTCTGCAGTAGTTGAATACTTCTTGCCGCATATTAGTGTTTTGCCATCAATTTTTTTGATACAAAATTGATGTTGGAAGCTAATATCATTAAGTTGTTCAATGCATTTCTCCTCACCATGTGATCCTAGAATAAAACTTTGCATGTCAACAATTTTTTCCAACACATCAAAAATAGGCTTTGGCATGAATGATTTCTTAATACATTCAATTAATGATGGAAAACTCCCAACTTCCTTCCTCCTCAATGTGACTGAAAAACAACTGAACATCTTATCAATATGGTCATGAGTGTGCCCAACAAGAAGGAAAACAACCTTTATCTTCTGAAAAATTCTCAATTCAACAAGCATGTTTAGATATTTTAAAACAATCTAATTTTTGTTTTCATGACAAGTGTTGTCCAATTGTAGATACAAAACTTTAGGAAGATTACCAGACCAATGAGAAAGCGCATCATGAATTATGGTTATTGTCAGATTTGCATCATTATGAATATTTGGACCTGTGAAGTGTACCATTGGCAACATTTTCCCATTGAATACCATACAACCGACCAAGTAATACTGAATAAAATTTTCCTCCTATAAATTTTTGGGTGTGCAAACAAAATGTGGTAGAAGTGTTTTTTTCTGGTCCATACCATCAATTATCAAACCCAAATATTTATTTGGATTATCATAACACTTCTTTCGATGCTTGTATAACTTTTTCCTTTCACTTGTTTTTTGTTCGCGATGCTCTTGAAGTGCTTTGACATTGGAATCTACACAACACAAAATAAAGTCATTAAGAAATACATTTTCATAGTTGATGATCGTACAATTTTAAAAGTTAAAGTTATGAACGCTTACCTCTTTCTGACCCTTAACATTTATCCCTTTTTGATTTAAGAGAAGCACATGTACTGCAAATCCCCATCCTTTTCTTCTTAGGAATATGGACATTGTTGAATTCTTTCTCCCATATCTTCACAAAATATTGATATGTAATAAATCGACCATGTCCCTCAATGCCTTCTGCATATTTTTTGTATAAGTTGTAAATTTTTCGTCTTGAGAAATTATTTGGAATATGTATTGTCTCTCTATTTGGCATACACTTTCCATGTTTTGAAAACAAATCTTTCATCCATGACATTGAAATATTTGATAATGGCCCAAATTTTCGTTTATGACGTACTTTTGAATAAAATGTGGGATCTTTTTCCAAATTTTCTTGGATTCTTGATAGATAAAAATTACCAATTGAATGAAACATTTTGAAAGCCTTTTTACAGATAAATAAAGACCGAATATGATAATGATAACCTGAAAATGTAGATTGCATGCACCCCACTAAATATGAATTTTGCATGTTTTTATTCATTGATAAATATCTCTTCCTTTTCTGTAATGAAAACTTGAAATCCATATATTTCAAGTTATCTTTTTGACAAAATTCACTTGAAATGAGAGCGCTGATAGAACTTCTTCTCGTCAGATATTCTGCTCAACCCCTTGTATGTTATGAAACCAGCTCACAAAAAGATAGAAAGATAGATCAACGCCTTAGAATTCAGCCTCTTCGAGGGGGAAACCTCCCTTATATTACACAAATGAACAATTCTTGGATGATTCAAATGAAAAAACCTCTTTTCTATATATAGGAGTCTAAGGGGTCAATATAACCAAACCAACCTAATAATAAAATATAAAGACACAAAAATAAAAATAGAGGGATTCTATAGGGCACAATAATAACAATATGGGGACAATAGGAGCACAACAATAACAATAAGGGATACAACGACAATAGAAATGGGGGAATCACTAGTATTATAAAGACCTAACATGCCCCTCTCCTTCAAAAAATTGTTCTCCTCAACGCTTGAGTAGTTCTGGATGCCTCTGTATAAAATTCTCTTCCTCCCATGTGGAATCTTCAACGGGTAAGTTCTTCCACGTGATGAGATACTCTGAAATTGATCGATTTCGTAGCTGTTGAGTTCTTGTTTCTTTCACTGCTTCAGGTTCCAACATGATTTTTCCTTCCTCATCAAGTTCTGGAAATATTGTTTGAACTGGAAGCTTGTCACCTATAACCTTCTTTAAGCATGAAACATGGAAAATTAGGTGCACTCAGGAAGCTCCAATTTGTATGCCATAGTACCTATTTTTTGCAACACCTTGTATGGACCATAATACTTTGGTGATAATTTATTATCCTTCCTAGCTTGCTTGAGGGACATTTGTTTACATGGTTGTAGCCATAGGGATACCCAATCACCTCCATCAAAACTTCTTTCGCTGCGATGTTGATTTGCCCGCTGTTTCATTCTATTCTGCGCCAAGGTGAGGTTATCCTTTAAGAGTTGGAGAACTTGTTGCTGATGCTCGATGTGATCTTCCACTGCTTGAACATTAGAATTTTATCTTAAATATGATATGATGGATGGTGGATGATATCCATAAAGTGCCATAAATGGGGTCATTTTTGTTGTAGTATGGAAAGAAGTGTTATACCACCATTTAGCCAGAGGCAACCATTTGACCCATTGTGTTTGTTTATCAGATACAAAGCAACGAAAATATCCTTCCAAACATTTGTTTATTATCTCAGTTTGCCTATCAGATTGAGGATGATAAGATGAACTATGAGCTAACTGAGTACCAAGACAAGAAAAAAATTCTGTCCAAAAATTTCTAGTGAAAATGGAATCTCTATCACTTACAATAATCTTTGGGTTTCCATGTAGCTTTTGAATTGTTTGCATAAATGCAGTATAAACTGTACTGGCTTCAAATGGATGAGATAATGCACAAAAGTGTGCATACTTGGTAAATTTTTCAACTACCACCATGATAACATTGTTTCTTTCGGACTTGGGTAAACCTGTGATAAAATCCATTGAAACCTCCTCCCAACATTGGCTTGGAATGGATAAAAGTTGTAATAGTCCTGGGGTATTAATTGTTTCAACTTTGTATAGATAATCTTCGGCAAAATCACATAACCAATCTTTTGTCGACGCGTTTCGAACCAACCAGTGTGGTTCATCGTCAGGACAAGTTGAAGAACCAATCCGGATTAGCTGATTAAATAGAGTGTGCAGAGACTCCAACGGCTATATTGCCAACGGCTAATTTGACCTAAGGATCCCGGTCAAACCACTAATTTAACTATTAACATTTCTATAAATAGCTAAAACAGTTAAATTTGTTAATTATATCTAAGATTAAAATCATTTAATAATATGAGTATTGAATAATATCCATGTTTATTATTTAAATATAATGGTCATATATTTATTAGATGATCTATAATTATTATTATTCTACTATTATTTAAGTATAAATAAACGATACTCTTAGAATTTAGTTATCTTAGGTAAAAATATACCATTTTATTATTTATTATTTACATATAATGGTCCTATATAATAGCTAAAACAGGTAATTATAAACATATAAATAGCTGTAATAATATCTAAGATTAAACTCATTGAATAATATAATATCCATGTTTATTATTATTATTATTATTATTATTATTTTTTTTTAAGTATAATAATCTATAAATATTATTATTCTAATATTATTTAAATATAAATAAATGTTACTCTTAGAATCTAGTTATCTTCGGTAAAATTTACCATTTAATTATTTATTATTTAAATATAATGGTCCATTCGAAAATTAATCATCTATGTTTATTAATAAATCCATATTTATTAATAATTCATAATACCAATATTAAATAGAATTCTTATTAAAAATTTTTATTATTATTAGAATAAAGTAATATTCAAGTTTATTAATACTAGAATAACTAATATTATTGTTATATCATATATATATTTATTTATACTATTATCTAATTCTCTTTTAAACCTAATGATCATTGGTAAACTAGGTCTCCTTTAATATTTAAATAACCGATTTATATTTATTAAATACTCAATATATACTCAATATTCCATTATTAAAGTTAATTATGTCATTAGGTAAATATAATATTACTTATAAGGTTTAAAAGGGTTTTTTTAGACATTAGTAAAGGAAGCATATTTAATCAAAATAATGGAACCAAAAAATCTAATCTAATAAATCCAATATTATCATAAACGGGACAAGGTTAATACCCTAAAACTAGGACTAATGCGCCAAAAACGAAACTTAAGGAGGGGGAAGACGGAAACACAAGGGGAATGAGGAGGCTAGGAAGACAAGGCTGGGACCCAGCAGCTGCTAATCTTCCAGCCATCATCCCTATTAAGATTATTCGGCCTTTGGCAAACCAAACATTCCGCCACAAACTTTTGAATATCTGATTTAAGGCCATTTAAAAAAAAAACTTCTTAACCATGTGGTAGGTTTTTAGAAATCCTGAGTGCCCTCCTAAGGGAGAGGTGTGCAATTGCCTAAGAATCTTTTGTTTGAGTTGGGAATTTTTACATAGGTATAACCGATCCTTGTACCATAACGAATAATTTTTCCAGCTAAATGTATCAAATGTAATGGAATCTTGTTGTATCTTTTGAATGGGTACCCACACTTCCTCATCATTCTTCCATTCATCCCTTGCTTCATTTATCCAATCTGGTTGGATAATAAAAATGACGCAAAGAAATGCTTCGACATCCTCATCCTTTCTTGAGAGTGCATTTGCCACAACATTTTTCTTCCCCTTTTTTGTAGATGATTTCAAAGTCATAACCCAACATCTTTGTGACCCATTTTTGCTGCTCTTCTGAAGATAATATTTGTTCTAAAAATTATTTAAGACTATCATGATCTATTTTTACCTTGAAGTGTCTTCGCATCAGGTAGGGTCGCCATTTCTTAAGTGCATGTAGTATTGCCAACATTTCCTTCTCATAAATAGCTGTATAAATACTTTCCTTTGATTGGACGACTTTCGAAAGCAATGGGTCTTTCTTCTTGCATTAAAACAACACCAATTCCATTTCCTGAGGCATCACCTTCTACAATAAAGGTTTTTGTGAAGTCTGGTGTAGCTAAGACTGGTGCTTGGCACATTGCCTCTTTAAGATGTTCAAAGGCCTTCATTGCTTCTAGAGTCCATGAAACTGCATCTTTTTTCAATAATGTTGTTAGAGGTGCTGCTATTCTCCCATAATTCTTAACAAACTTGCGATAATACCCTGTCAACCCGAGAAATTCTCATAGATGCTTTATGGATGTGGGGATTTTCCCTTAATGGTTTTAATTTTGCTAGGGTCTACTTTAACACCTTCATGAGATATAATATGACCTAGAGATTCCACCTCTTATACTCCAAAGAAACATTTGGAGATTTTTTCATATAATTGTTTCTCCTCTAATAGTTTGAATACTAGGTCAACATGTTGGACATGATCCTTCCAAGACTTTTTGTAGATTAGTATATCATCAGAAAATACTAACACAAATTTTCTAAGGAAGGGTTTGAAAATGGAATCTATCAAACCTTGAAATGTAGAAGGTGCATTAGTAAGGCCAAATGGCATGACCAAAAACTCATAATGACCCTCGTGAGTTCTAAATGTTGTTTTTGGAATGTCTTCAGTCTTCATTTTGATTTGATGATATCCTAAACGAAAATCCAACTTCATGAAGCAAATTGATCCATGCAATTCATCCAATAATTCATTAATGACAAAAATGAGAAAATTATCTTTAATAGTGAGCTTGTTGAGCTCCCTATAATATGGACACATGCGCCATAATCCATCCTTCTTGTGAACCAATACTACTGCAACAGAGAGAACTTTGACTAGGTTGAATTATACCAGCCTCTAGCATTTATGCAACCATACGTTCAATTTCACTCTTTTGGACATAGGGATACCTTCTAATAACTGCAAACACTAGATATCCTATGGAGAAGGAAAATTTGTGTTTTTGGGGCAGCAAGAGGGTCTTTGCCTCAGTTCATGGTCCCAAAGGGAGGAAAAGAGGCCAAGGCACTATTGATAGCCTTTTAAATCTTCTTTTTATCACTACTTAACCTGCTATAGAAAACAAAAATGGAAACAACCTTCTAAATCACCAAAAGCAACCTATTTTTAACCAAGAAAGAAATTCATCTAACAGCAACTAATCCATAAACTGAAACAAAGCACATAGATACAAACAAGAGGAGTTTGGCTGCTTGGATTGGGCCCTAACCCAAGAGCTTCAACCCTCTGATGTAACTCAGTGCTAGCTCAAAATGGATTTCATATTTATTATCAAAATAGTAATAGGATTACATGAAACTGTCACCAAAAGTAAGCTCGAAGTTGAGCAGAGTTTTACAATAGCAAAAGTACAACAAAAATCTGACAAAAATTCGACCCTAGTGAGGCCCTAGGCCTCTCTACTTATACAACTGAAGCTCCCAACAACTTCCTTAAAATCAGGGAGGCTTGGCTCCCAAAACTCGAGATAAACATAAGTTATCCTCCACTTGCTCGGCTGCCTCCTAGTGCATTGATTTGGTTGTTTGTACTCCGAGATGCATGAAGGGGAATTTGAAGTGGGGAGTAATAAATGAGGGGGATTCCCTCCTATAAATCCTCTCCTTTGTCCACTTCGAATTATTGCTGCCAATTGTCCATTGAATCTTTGACTTTGTCTTCAAAATTCAACAAAAATCTGCATTAAACACATATTAGACCTCATGGCATCATAACTAACTCAACTCACTCCATAAGCATAAATATAATAAAAAAACATGCAATAAGCTAAGAGAATGGTTGATTTAACTATGTTAGGAGGCAAAATGAGCCCATATAATTACCCATTTATGGGGCTCATCACTCTTAACTAGGGAAGTACTTCCAAGACTAGGAAGTAACCATCATCATCCGATGACACTAGCCCATCTAACATCCATCACTGCAACATACCTCGTAGATGAATCCGACAATCTCAATAGTGCCTCTACCTCATCACATTTGAACCTAAATATCCCAAACCTCCATAGGGCTGCTCCCTTTGAGACGAGACTCCCTCTGAGCCTACACGATCTCCACTAGCTCAGTCCTACAAGCACTCATTCTCCTAGATCAAATACCACTAATGCAAATCCCACCAATCTCAGATATGCAACACCACGATCTGATGAAAACTCTAGCCTACCAATATATAGTCCATCACATGAAGCCATCTCGATCAACCTGATCTCGTCCATGTGAAAGAAACCCTCGATTCGTCCCAACCATCCATGAAAAATCAACAAAATTCAATGATTAGCAACCTACACTACAAAAACTTTTGTTCACTGGGCTCACCATCAACCCACCAAAACTCCCAGCCAATCTCGCTGCCAAGCCTATCAAGACCACATCTCCATGTATCCAGTTGAACCCTATGCTCGATGATCTAGACATTCACAACTCTCTCTGAGTTTCTTCATTGTGCACACTCTGATTCAATGTCTCCCTAAGTAGCTCAGATATGCTGTGATACCAAGTTGAATTTCCACGACCTTGGGTCTAGGTTAGAGTCTTAAAATCACTGACGCTACCAAACCAAGAATCTCAACCATAAACTACTTTGCACAGTGGAAATATAAAGCAGTAGATCACATATGCATATAACATAGACAAATTTTTAACTTTTCAACCCAACTTCGTTATATTAACAACATATAATAAAATATACTCTGACCATCTGGCTGTAGCATCTAACATCTCCTCTCGGTTGTAACCTGTACCTTCATGTCCTTCGGCTCCCGATATGCAACTCATGGCTGTATCAATCCTCCAAGTCCATCTGGCCACTGAATCTCAACTATCCAATCTACTCTCTAGTTATCCCTTCATCCATCAAGGGTACAACTCATCGAGACTCCTATCGAGTTGTTCACAGCTCCACTTGTAAACAACTCTCAATCTTCCCACTACTGCTCCTCAGCTACTCAAGGAATTCAACCCACTATGGTCTTCTATTGCTGCACCGATCATGACCAGCATAGGGCACAGAGAGTTTCCACCTATCACTATGAGATGTCCATCTCCCATAATGAAGATGGGCTAGGAGGACTGTCCATCATCTGTTGCAGAAGTCCTTCTCCACACGCAAGTCTCAAACTACTCAACCATGCTTTTGGTTAATCAGACCCTTGAGCTCCAAAAACAATTGCGATCCTAGCATTTACCTTTGCCCATCAAGGTACTGCACTTCAGCTCCAACATGGACACTGTCACACTATCCTCCAACAGACCATAAGTTTCCAATCTCATCCACACTTGGTTTTCTCTCACGCTACCCTTCAATAGTCCACGAGGGACCAAGTCCATGCTATAACATATACACCTAGTTAGGGCATCCAACACCTATGAACCCCCTCCACATGGTTGCTAACAGACTTCTCTAATCATTCCTCTCTCAATACACTTATCCACCTAGCATCTAACCATCAATCAAGGAGACATCTGCAAATATTGTTGCTACCTCCTTTCCTTCGGATATATGCATACATAGGATTGGTTAGGGAACACAAAAACCACCCCAACCCACTGTCCAAACACTATATAGTCCTCTTCTTCCTTTATTGTCCCCTGTAGGACTTTTGTGTACTATTTTGGACCTTATGAAAACCACACGAGACACCCTATAGGTGATTGTCCATCACGGCAATAAAAACTACTCGTAAACACAAGAAGATACCCTTGTTTGACTATGGTGTTCCTAGGGGTATTTGCAGCTAGCGTAGAGAGCCTTTACTAGGCCTCTTAGACCTCCAAAATGTGCCTCCACTCTATTGTTGTAGCCACACTTCCCTACGACCCAAACAATGACAAACTACACCACAAATACGCACAAAAATGCACCCAAACTTACCTTTGTGACAATAACTTGATCTGGGAAGAAGTCTGCTCAAAGAACTAGAGAGAAACTGCCCAAACAATCCTCCTAAACACCACACATGAGGCCTTAAGCCCGCGGCTTCTCTCTGCAAGAAATATGCACCTAAAAATAGATAATATCTCTCCACAAACTCGTGTTCCTTGCCCTAGCCTCCTTTCCTCAGATTCGTTGTTCAAATCAAAGCCCAAACCTTAGATTTGATGCAGAAGTGATGGTTTAAATGAGTCTCACACACCTTCTATTTATACACATAAGAAGGGTCAACAAATTTGATTAAGAGACATAAATTTTGGACCAAGCCTACATGACTTGATTGTCCAATAATTAATTGTCAACTTCAAAATTTTATATCTCCACTTTGACAACTTAGATTTCAATGATTCGTGATGCTTTGGAATCATCTCGACATCCTCTATCATTTCCATCCATCACATCTCAAATTATCATCACCATTTTGGCCCAAACATCAATGGATGAAAAACTCCAGGCTTGGGTTCCAAGCCCACAAGCTTCCCTTGTGGTGTTTTTCTCTCCAAACCCTAAACCCTAGGGATTGAAGTACCTCCCAAGGTACACAAATCAACAAGGTCAAGTACTTACACAGTAGATCTGCAACATTCTCCACTATGTAGTCATCCCAATAGTCTTCAATTGTTGCCATATTGGGACTCTCCTCTGTCCCAATATCCTCCTTTTGAGTCCTGATTGGCTATGCATATTCTATTATGACAATCCTTCTCCAATGTGTTCCCCTTCCACCTCAATATTTTGAATTGGTCTGGGGTCTCTTTATCTCCTCCAATTTCTACTACATTGTAGCATTCTAGAAAATCCCGCACCCACTACAAATGTTTATGTGAAAAACATAATAGTACTCTCCCCATCACTATTAGTCCCCTTATAACAAATATCTCTTGTCTCAACACCTTAAATTCTTCATCAAATTCTATCTCTTTTGCTTCAAAGTTGAATGTGGTCCTTAAATTTTGTGCCATTTCATTCCATTCCTACATTCCTTTGTGTAATTCCAACTCAATATACCAATTAGTAGGAATGGTGTCCAAGGTGTGTATGAATTGAGGTACCCACTCCTATTGTGGAACCCATCCTTTTGTCCATGCTACAACACACCACTTCAAGTGAATTCTAGGGAACTCCAAGCCTGGATACTTTTCCCCAGGGACACCATAAAGTTTCTTGAATGTAACATTCATCAACTACTTATATTGTTTCCATCCCATAATTTGTTCTTTGTGTGCAACCCACCATTTTTCTAGCGTTACACGCAACATAACGTCCAACATGGGAATCCTATGACACTCTAGCATTTGGTCTTCATACTCTTGTACAAAAATATCTACCTTAGATAATTCATTGAAGATGGGTGGACTGTGCACCTCCGTTCTTATCTAGCGCACCATTCTCGTGATATGCATGCACCTCTGCATATTGAACTCGTGCAACCGATTTTTCCAATTCTCTAAGGATTCCTACGACTCTGAGGCACAAGAACCAATGTTGCGCTAACTAAAAACTCTGTCAGTTGTGGTATTTACATAGTCATCTCGTCGAGCTGTGATATTATGAATGTTTTCCAGCTCCTCCTAGATGAGCTTTCTTTTGACTAGCTTGACGTATTGGTCTCCTTCATGCGGATCTAATAGTGTTATCACTTTGACATATACACCCTAAAAAATCATTTGTCTTTTCTTTAAATTAATTATTACCTAATTATCAAATGCCTAGTTGATCCCTAATAGAGTAGGACAGGGATTGGAATCATCCATGATCTCAATAACTTCAAAATCAGCAATACTCGACACCTCGCCGATGTCCACTATCACTCCTGTCAATCATCTAATAGGAAATATGTGATGGAAAACATAACAAGGAGTACAAGAACAAGGATTACAAGGTGGAAAACATCATACTAGACCTTAATTTGAACTTAGTTTGGAGAACCAACATACTATGTTAATCATCCAGCTAGAGTCGCGCTTTTGAACTTCATTTACCACATTAATGCATGGTCCCTAAAAGTTGATTTCAGATGTGCAATGTTTGTGGCCTCTTCATGGGCTTGTTATGCACTTGACCTATGAGAAAACCATAATATAGCTTGAAACACAAAGATATCACATGAAATGAAACAAGCTGCAAAGATATTTTATTATCCAGAATTAGAATATAATGTTCACTTGCCTCTTCGAGGGGGCAACCTACAACAGAGAAAAGCTCAATTACAATAAGACTCGATGTTCTTTCCCCTACTATCTAAGACTATTTATAGATTAATAACATCCAAAACCTTGACTACTAGTGGTCCCTTGCATAACACAAGTTAACCACTTTATTTATTAACTATGGCTTGTTTATAACTAACTGTGGTCCATTTTCTATAATGTGGGTCGACCACTTACAATTATTATTAATGTGGTTTAATGCTTACGAGCTTTATTGAATCTCTAACTAACTATGACTCTGACTAGGCCCCTTGGGCTTATTTCATAAATAAAGGGGTTAGGGTTGGACCCTAACATTCCCTCCCCCATCAAAAGCAGCCAAGGAGTTGTGGAAACTATTGAAGAATAGTGGTTGGTTCCCATGTCGTGTCTTCTAGAGAGGTGTCTTTCCACTTTATGAGGACTTCCTTGATCGTGCAACCACGGAGATGTCATTCACGAGTATCGAGGATTTGTTCTGGTCGGATCCTAAGGGAGCCTTCCTCATCCAATTCTTGCAGACTTTTTTGAAGCCTGCAATTGTTCCCCACCACTTTCTTAATTCAGAATACATGGAAGACCAGGTGGATTTTTGAAGTAGTTGGCAAGGCCAATCTGTAAGATACTTCTCCTATATGTTGAAGTATCTAATAAGGGCCATAGAATTTTGGTGCTAGTTTCTGGCAACCCTTTTCTTTGAGAGAGTTTTTCTTATACGGTTGGAGTCGCAGAAATACCTAGTCCCCTACTTGAAATGAGTGCTTGGAATGATGTTGGTTAGCCAGTTTCTTCATTATGTTCTTAGCTTGATGTATAGTATCTTTGAGATGAGTGATCATGGCGACACAAGTCTATAGGAGTTTATCAACTGCCTTATTTTGGAACATCAAGGGATATAAGAAATTGGTGAAGGTGGGAGTTGGCCAGACACTGCCTCATATGGTGCCACCTTGGTGGCTTCATGATAATTAGTATTATACCATCATTCAACTAAAGGAAGCCATTGTACCCAATGATGTTGCTTTTCTAAAGTGAAGCACCTTAGATAGTTCTCCAAACATTTGTTGATTACTTTTGTTTGACCATCTGTTTGGGGATGATAAGATGTAATTAGTTGGAGTTTCATGTCTTGGAGCTTGAAACGTTCATGCCAAAATTCATTGGTGAAAATGGGGTCTCAATCAAACACAATGGAAGTCATCCACACAATTTGAAGATTCGGTCCAAGAAAGTTTTAGCCACCAATGTTGGGGTAAATGGGTGTGGTAGGGCGTAAAAATAAGAATATTTAGAAATTTTGTCAACAACCACCATTGTTACAGGGAAAAGTGTCTATTTAGAACTACTCTATCCCACTAAGGTGTGACAGCTACCTTAGAAACAAACAGAGAAAAGCTACTTTTGTATTTCCTTTATGAATTATATATAGAGAGGAATAGAAAGAACCAACCTGTGTCTTGCGCTAATCCTTTGATTTGATCCCTCTCTTCTTTGATAGTCTCCAGCTACCTGCTCACTAGCATGCCCAGCGTCACAAAGTACCTGTAAGATCACAGAAGCATAGCATTATACAAAGACATGGATCTATATTCATAAACAACTTAGGATCAGATTTAAATTGACCATACAAATGTAACAAGCATCAATGATACATGTTATCACAAAATCACTACTGAGGGCTGCAACCAAGCAAGATTTCATGTAACTATTTCAACCTATCTTTAGACCAAAGATTAGCCTTTTTGATCAGAGAGGGCTCTCTCCCAAACTCTTGATAAAATCCTTCAAACAATAGATGGCTAACTCTTTATTTATTCATGAAAGCTAAGCTGGTTGGAAACACATCAAACTGGTTCTCATTGGGCTATGGAGTCTATAATATTAAGTAAACAAGGAAAACATAGTCATCTCATGGAAGTCAAGGCTCTTTGCATCACATGTCAAACATACTCCATCAAAACATAGCTTGCTAAAACACACAGGAAGTCAGAGCATAAGATTATGAATTCTGAGTGATTGTGTTACAACAAGGCTATAAAATAACATAGAATATAAAACACCATCATTATATTTGAACATAGCAATCCATCGAGAATCTTGAGTAGAGAACAACACTGTTTTACTATTACTGTCAAAAAAGTCTTACAATGGCCCAAAACAACTCTGTTTTTCTATAAAATATCCAACCCTTTTTACATTCTAATCTGATCCCTATATAGGCAAGCAAACTCCCCCACCTCGAGCTTCCTCCTCCAGCATGAGGGGAGCCTCGAAAGTGGCTATTAACTACTCCTACATGCTATTTAACTAATGCATTTATTACAAAGTGCTGAAATATAATTGCACACAATCCTAATCAAACTAAAACATTAATTCCTTTCTCCTCGTATGCTTGATGCTTTTCTGGCTCTTGACACATGTCCCTTTGCTGCTTGAGTTGAGATGACTGAAGGAAAGTACACTAAATGAGTTGGCTTTGGATTCCAGTCACGTAGATGGCTTCATTAATTAACCAAAGAAGGTGCTCTGTTTTCACGGCTTCTGTCTCCCAACATTCTCCTAAAGTGTAGCAACATGTTCCCAGATCTTTTAACAACCCCAGGTATGAAATACTACCATGTTTTTGAATGTGCTGTAGATGGTATTGATAAACAGATATCTCTCTTCCACAACTCCCGCTCACAGTATCACACTAACTGCTCTGCGCTTTAAAATCATCACCTACAGCAGTTTCGTAGCGCGCTACGAAACTGCTGTGTGATTAAAAGAAAACACAGTCTTCATCAATAAATTTAGCTGTCTTTGATTAACTAGGAAGAAAAGATGTATACCAATTATTGGTAATGAAGACAAAATATTTCCCATAAGATTCACTAAAGTGTTCACTGTTTGAAAGATTCAGAATCCTTGAAGCTTCAATGGCTGTCTCCATTCAATGCCAACATTCTTCTGTTCACATTTCTGGTCTTCACTCTGCCCCAACTAGATGTGCTTGTCACTGCAGCATTATAACTAGAGCTATTTGTTTTCCTGAAAGTACTTGTGACCCAAGAAAAACAAAAACTTGCTAATTAAATGGCTCAAACAACCTTGATGAATGCCTCCAAACTTAATTTCTGAAATCTTTTCACAATATCAATAATACGCATTCCTCAAATATAAAATCTTGGAAAAGTCTGTATAGCAGCCCCACATGATCATTCCTAATTCTCACCATGTTTCTCTCACAATGAGGTTTCTTGTAATTATTTTGTTCTTCTCTCACAGCTTGGTTATTCTTATAGAAATCCAAATCTTTTCCAGCACCTTCACAAAAACTATCCTTCTGAGCGGATGGTTTTTTCAATTGAACTTCCATATTACCATATTTAGAAGTGTCCTCCTGAGAAAGACTCTTTCTCTTCAAAGGACTAACCCGTTGATTATTGATGCTTGTTTGCATTCCATCCCCAGGATCATAAGGCTTTATTGCCTCTTTATGCAATAGTCGAGCTTTCCTTTTTTCCTCATGAGATACCCTCAGAACCTGCTCCAATGTAAAATTTAGATCCTGGGCAATCTTGACACAGTCCTTAAATCGCATATACTTTTTGGAGATCATCATTTGCAACACATTTGAATAACTCTGTGCGTTGCTCAACACTCGTAACCCGAACAGATGTCCATGAATGTTATATAAAAATCTCAGGTACAGTATATCCAAGAAAGGCTCGTGGTGCAACAGTTGGCTCTGCAGCACATAAATAATATTCAAGAGTTTTCCAGTAGGCATCCACTGCCTCCCTGCTGGAGAAAACAAAATCATGCCGCGCCCTTGATTGTAGGTCAAAAACATTTACTGTCAATGAAGGAATTGCATGAGGTGCAGGCTTTTTAATGTAAAGTTTGAGCTCCATATCATATGTCAGAACAGCCAGTGGAACTGTGTTAACATCCTTTGTTCCACATCATCTGATCATCACAAGGCGGGGTAACTTTAGGCGCCTTATTACATCAATGAGCCACGAGAGACGACCAGTTGTATGCATCTCCATAAGACTGTAAAATTCTTCATCCGGGAGGTCACGTAGGCAAACCCTATGCTTACAACTTTCAACCAAATCTGCAATTTTCTTCACAAACCCAATGACTTACAGAAACAATTCTAATGGCATCGCTTTAATGACAGTATCCAAGGGAAACAATTTACATATGCTTTTAGGATTCTTTATGTCAAAACCACACTTTCCTGAGTACAGAGTAACATTTCAATCGAGTTAACTAATAGCTCCACCGCTTCACCTACAATCTCACTGAATCCGAAGCTCCCACATGCAGAAAACAGGGTATGAAGAAACCCCGACATATCCACAAACATCTCTGCTACTCCCGGTGCAAAATCTCTAGATTATCATAAGCCTCTGTATATGCAAGATTTTCTTGAACTGTGGCTTTTAAATGAGCACCAGAAATTATAATAACAATCCTCCATTTGCGCATGAACGGAATGATCTATAACACCCGGCAATTTCACAAACATAATCCACAATCCGGCGCGCTGTTGTAGAGGCCATGTGTCATATAATTAACACGTATGTTATTACTTGTCCAGTAAGACCTTTATTTGCTCATTGCTATCTCTAACCAAGGCTTCATGTTTCCATTATAGTGACAGACAGCTGAATTCTCAATATCTGAAAACTCGACACTTGGGTTGTATCCTAGGCGCAATACGTGCCAGGAACTACTCAGAGGGAAGGTCAAGTTGTAAAATGTAATCAAACCCGGTGGCAGTGTTCCAAGCTTCCACAATACCCTGTCCTCATTCATGCTTTGCTACTTGTGGTAAATGCCAGTTATATCACGTTTCTTCCATTCTTTTCAAGTCGAAAACATTCATTCCATATGCCCAACCACAAGTATTCGGATCAATTCCTGGGCTATGTGAGAATTAGAAAAGTTCAGGTATTTGTCAAAGCAATGAAAACTTCTCGCTACATGTTTCAACTGTACCATTTACTTTTCCTTGGAGGTTGACAGACCAGAGTGCAGTCAAATCTTTCTGTACCACGATATCATCATCCAAAAAGAGGATCATGTCCAGTTTATATTTCGGAATGATTCATCAAACCTCATCAAACCTGTATATTAAAACCTTGGATACTTGTGCATCATATAAAGCCAGGAATCGGGTACATTCATCAAAAGCTACCAAATCAAAACCCCGTTTAAATGTGCGAATAGGATTGCTCCCACGCAGAAATGGTCCTAGCTTTGGGGACATGTACAAGTTTAGCCAATTACATACTCTGTCATGGATAAAAATCAGCAACTCACCAGATCTCAGAAATGCCACCTTTTTAATATCTTCTATCTCAGGATCACAGCACACTAATTCAAATGGATCCGAAAAAGACGGGACAATGCAATGCATGGAATTTGAATTTAACTCATCTAAATCTTTTCAAGCTTCTGACATTCATCATATTAACCATTGTTTGCCCGAAAGACAGATTTGATTTGCAGTCTTTGTGCCGAAGAAGATTCTTTGGAGACATGACAATCAAAGGATGCTCTGGACCCTGGCCATCATATCCATGAGGAAGCAAAACAACAAGTCCAGACTGGCGAAGCCATTTCGATTTCCCACTGCTTATGAGTTGATCAAAAATGACTTGGGCGCCATTTGCAAAATTACCAAATTAAACTTCCCACAGGACCAATAAATTGGGATTCTTTATTGAATAACCCAATCCAAAACCCAGAACACCAAATTCTGACAAAGAACTGTGGCTCGCAGTAGACATCTCCTCAGGTTGAATCATGATAACATGGTAAATAACTTGAAGTATTTCATTAAAATAATACCGTGAACCAAAAGAACTTGTAAAAGAATTTGATGCCTAATGCATGCACTATGAACCATCTGAAGAATTTGCCACACCATGAATCTCTGTAAATCTCAAACTCACCAGGACTCCACCAGTATACAAAGACTCCACCGGCATACAAGGTTTAGGTGAATTGTAGCCATTTAAACACATATTAAATATCCCCTGCTTCTGCACATAATCTTGCAACATGTTCTCATTCTTCACCAATGTAACACACCTGGAAACTTGCAACATCTCTCTCAAATATAAGCCAGTCACTGATAATGTATTTTGATGAATATGACAGCTGTGTAAGATTGGCTGTGGATTCAGACAAATTCCCCTTTTCGTAGCACGCTACGAAATCACTAAAACGGGCTGCGCTGCGAAAATACTCACTCTTTAAGCCAGGCTAAAAATTTTTGGCTACAGCATTTTCAGTGATAACAGTGGCTCCACTTGGGATAGTGTGCCCTTGTGGTGCACTAAGAACATGCAGCTCCAGTGCCTTATCTATTTCGACAAACTGAAATTTGCTTGACAAGCATGACTGTAGGAGAAAGAAAACTAGATCTACTGAAAAATGCTCAGTTGACCTTGAGCTTATTTGCGATTACCTACCTACCTACCCTAACCATTTCAACTTCTTCAGTTCAATCAATATGAAACTTCCAATGCAGCCAATCATTAGCCTCATCTGATATTTGATTTCTTTGACTGTCCAGGAGTTCAGGGCCAATGTAATAGTGTGATGACCGCTGCCACTGAAATTGTCTCTGACTGTATCGGATTTCAGATCCAATGTGATAGTGTAAAGACCGCTGCCACTGAACTAGTCTCTGATCTTCATAGGAAAACTGAAACACTGGAGAGTAAAACTCTTCCATGTAATCAGTTATAGGATCCCAGAACACATGATCAGCTTGTCCCTCCTTGAAACTTTCCAGCTGTGCAAACTGATCTTCAATCACAGTGTTCAGTTCCTCAATCATGAAAGAGAAAGGAACAAGCATAGTCTCCTTGTGTTCAGTCATAAAAAACTTTTGAGAATAATAATCATGATCATGAAAATTGTATGCCTGAATTTGTCCTTCTAAACCTTCAATTTTTTCCTCAATATCTTTGGCAAATTCATCAAAAAATTTCATCTTATCCTCTGACTTGCAGTCAAAGGATTTCAGATATGAGGATAAGGACAAAGAAAAAGATTCATTTGTTTCTTCTTGATTGTGATCATTATTCCATTGTTTAAAACCTTCAACTGAGGGAGAGTCTGCCACCTCCTCTGTCCTAACTGTCCATTCCTCCAAGAACATGAGCCAAAGGTCTTGAAATGATTTAATGGATTCGGCAGGCAAACATTCAACCCATTGTTTGCATTTCCCTTGAAGTGAATCATAGAATAACATAATGCAAACATCCTCATGTTTAATTCTAAGAAGCTGTGTAAATTCACAAAAATCTGCTATATGATTCAAGGTTAAACTTAAATCCTCCCCGTTGAATTTTGGACCATTCCTTAGAAAGTATGCATCCTTGGGAAAATAATTTGGGAAACCATGAATTCCTGAGAAATCTATGCATGCATACCTTGAACAAAGAAGGACAGCTTCTGGGTCTTTCATAGCTCCAGTGGAATCACCATGAATATATAACTTTGAATTCTTCAACAATGGAGTCGCCAAGGTAGTTTTGCAGCCTTGAAAATCATTTGAACTCCTGCTACCTTCAGAAATTCAATCTTAAGCTCCCGGCAGACGCACCAAAATGTTATCACAAAATCACTACTGAGGGCTGCAACCAAGCAAGATTTCATGTAACTATTTCAACCTATCTTTAGACCAAATATTAGCCTCTTTGATCAGAGAGGGCTCTCTCCCAAACTCTTGATAAAATCCTTCAAACAATAGATGGCTAACTCTTTATTTATTCATGAAAGCTAAGCTGGTTGGAAACACATCAAACTGGTTCTCATTGGGCTATGGAGTCTATAATATTAAGTAAACAAGGAAAACATAGTCATCTCATGGAAGTCAAGGCTCTTTGCATCACATGTCAAACATACTCCATCAAAACATAGCTTGCTAAAACACACAGGAAGTCAGAGCATAAGATTATGAATTCTGAGTGATTGTGTTACAACAAGGCTATAAAATAACATAGAATATAAAACACCATCATTATATTTGAACATAGCAATCCATCGAGAATCTTGAGTAGAGAACAACACTGTTTTACTATTACTGTCAAAAAAGTCTTACAATGGCCCAAAACAACTCTGTTTTTCTATAAAATATCCAACCCTTTTTACATTCTAATCTGATCCCTATATAGGCAAGCAAACTCCCCCACCTCGAGCTTCCTCCTCCAGCATGAGGGGAGCCTCGAAAGTGGCTATTAACTACTCCTACATGCTATTTAACTAATGCATTTATTACAAAGTGCTGAAATATAATTGCACACAATCCTAATCAAACTAAAACATTAATTCCTTTCTCCTCGTATGCTTGATGCTTTTCTGGCTTTTGACACATGTCCCTTTGCTGCTTGAGTTGAGATGACTGAAGGAAAGTACACTAAATGAGTTGGCTTTGGATTCCAGTCACGTAGATGGCTTCATTAATTAACCAAAGAAGGTGCTCTGTTTTCACGGCTTCTGTCTCCCAACATTCTCCTAAAGTGTAGCAACATGTTCCCAGATCTTTTAACAACCCCAGGTATGAAATACTACCATGTTTTTGAATGTGCTGTAGATGGTATTGATAAACAGATATCTCTCTTCCACAACTCCCGCTCACAGTATCACACTAACTGCTCTGTGCTTTAAAATCATTACCTACAGCAGTTTCGTAGCGCGCTACGAAACCGCTGTGTGATTAAAAGAAAACACAGTCTTCATCAATAAATTTAGCTGTCTTTGATTAACCAGGAAGAAAAGATGTATACCAATTATTGGTAATGAAGACAAAATCTTTCCCATAAGATTCACTAAAGTGTTCACTGTTTGAAAGATTCAGAATCCTTGAAGCTTCAATGGCTGTCTCCATTCAATGCCAACATTCTTCTGTTCACATTTCTGGTCTTCACTCTGCCCCAACTAGATGTGCTTGTCACTGCAGCATTATAACTAGAGCTATTTGTTTTCCTGAAAGTACTTGTGACCCAAGAAAAACAAAAACTTGCTAATTAAATGGCTCAAACAACCTTGATGAATGCCTCCAAACTTAATTTCTGAAATCTTTTCACAATATCAATAATACGCATTCCTCAAATATAAAATCTTGGAAAAGTCTGTATAGCAGCCCCACATGATCATTCCTAATTCTCACCATGTTTCTCTCACAATGAGGTTTCTTGTAATTATTTTGTTCTTCTCTCACAGCTTGGTTATTCTTATAGAAATCCAAATCTTTTCCAGCACCTTCACAAAAACTATCCTTCTGAGCGGATGGTTTTTTCAATTGAACTTCCATATTACCATATTTAGAAGTGTCCTCCTGAGAAAGACTCTTTCTCTTCAAAGGACTAACCCGTTGATTATTGATGCTTGTTTGCATTCCATCCCCAGGATCATAAGGCTTTATTGCCTCTTTATGCAATAGTCGAGCTTTCCTTTTTTCCTCATGAGATACCCTCAGAACCTGCTCCAATGTAAAATTTAGATCCTGGGCAATCTTGACACAGTCCTTAAATCGCATATACTTTTTGGAGATCATCATTTGCAACACATTTGAATAACTCTGTGCGTTGCTCAACACTCGTAACCCGAACAGATGTCCATGAATGTTATATAAAAATCTCAGGTACAGTATATCCAAGAAAAGCTCGTGGTGCAACAGTTGGCTCTGCAGCACAGAAATAATATTCAAGAGTTTTCCAGTAGGCATCCACTGCCTCCCTGCTGGAGAAAACAAAATCATGCCGCGCTCTTGATTGTAGGTCAAAAACATTTACTGTCAATGAAGGAATTGCATGAGGTGCAGGCTTTTTAATGTAAAGTTTGAGCTCCATATCATATGTCAGAACAACCAGTGGAACTGTGTTAACATCCTTTGTTCCACATCATCTGATCATCACAAGGCGGGGTAACTTTAGGCGCCTTATTACATCAATGAGCCACGAGAGACGACCAGTTGTATGCATCTCCATAAGACTGTAAAATTCTTCATCCGGGAGGTCACGTAGGCAAACCCTATGCTTACAACTTTCAACCAAATCTGCAATTTTCTTCACAAACCCAATGACTTACAGAAACAATTCCAATGGCATCGCTTTAATGACAGTATCCAAGGGAAACAATTTACATATGCTTTTAGGATTCTTTATGTCAAAACCACACTTTCCTGAGTACAGAGTAACATTTCAATCGAGTTAACTAATAGCTCCACCGCTTCACCTACAATCTCACTGAATCCGAAGCTCCCACATGCAGAAAACAGGGTATGAAGAAACCCCGACATATCCACAAACATCTCTGCTACTCCCGGTGCAAAATCTCTAGATTATCATAAGCCTCTGTATATGCAAGATTTTCTTGAACTGTGGCTTTTAAATGAGCACCAGAAATTATAATAACAATCCTCCATTTGCGCATGAACGGAATGATCTATAACACCCGGCAATTTCACAAACATAATCCACAATCCGACGCGCTGTTGTAGAGGCCATGTGTCATATAATTAACACGTATGTTATTACTTGTCCAATAAGACCTGTATTTTCTCATTGCTATTTCAAACCAAGGTAGGCTTCATGTTCCCATTATTGTGACAGACAGCTGAATTCTCAATATCTGAAAACTCGACACTTGGGTTGTATCCTAGGCGCAATACGTGCCAGGAACTACTCAGAGGGAAGGTCAAGTTGTAAAATGTAATCAAACCCGGTGGCAGTGTTCCAAGCTTCCACAATACCCTGTCCTCATTCATGCTTTGCTACTTGTGGTAAATGCCAGTTATATCACGTTTCTTCCATTCTTTTCAAGTCGAAAACATTCATTCCATATGCCCAACCACAAGTATTCGGATCAATTCCTGGGCTATGTGAGGATTAGAAAAGTTCAGGTATTTGTCAAAGCAATGAAAACTTCTCGCTACATGTTTCAACTGTACCATTTACTTTTCCTTGGAGGTTGACAGACCAGAGTGCAGTCAAATCTTTCTGTACCACGATATCATCATCCAAAAAGAGGATCATGTCCAGTTTATATTTCGGAATGATTCATCAAACCTCATCAAACCTGTATATTAAAACCTTGGATACTTGTGCATCATATAAAGCCAGGAATCGGGTACATTCATCAAAAGCTACCAAATCAAAACCCCGTTTAAATGTGCGAATAGGATTGCTCTCACGCAGAAATGGTCCTAGCTTTGGGGACATGTACAAGTTTAACTAATTACATACTCTGTCATGGATAAAAATCAGCAACTCACCAGATCTCAGAAATGCCACCTTTTTAATATCTTCTATCTCAGGATCACAGCACACTAATTCAAATGGATCCGAAAAAGACGGGACAATGCAATGCATGGAATCTGAATTTAACTCATCTAAATCTTTTCAAGCTTCCGACATTCATCATATTAACCATTGTTTGCCCGAAAGACAGATTTGATTTGCAGTCTTTGTGCCGAAGAAGATTCTTTGGAGACATGACAATCAAAGGATGCTCTGGACCCTGGCCATCATATCCATGAGGAAGCAAAACAACAAGTCCAGACTGGCGAAGCCATTTCGATTTCCCACTGCTTATGAGTTGATCAAAAATGAATTGGGCGCCATTTGCAAAATTACCAAATTAAACTTCCCACAGGACCAATAAATTGGGATTCTTTATTGAATAACCCAATCCAAAACCCAGAACACCAAATTCTGACAAAGAACTGTGGCTCGCAGTAGACATCTCCTCAGGTTGAATCATGATAACATGGTAAATAACTTGAAGTATTTCATTAAAATAATACCGTGAACCAAAAGAACTTGTAAAAGAATTTGATGCCTAATGCATGCACTATGAACCATCTGAAGAATTTGCCACACCATGAATCTCTGTAAATCTCAAACTCACCAGGACTCCACCGGTATACAAAGACTCCACCGGCATACAAGGTTTAGGTGAATTGTAGCCATTTAAACACATATTAAATATCCCCTGCTTCTGCACATAATCTTGCAACATGTTCTCATTCTTCACCAATGTAACACACCTGGAAACTTGCAACATCTCTCTCAAATATAAGCCAGTCACTGATAATGTATTTTGATGAATATGACAGCTGTGTAAGATTGGCTGTGGATTCAGACAAATTCCCCTTTTCGTAGCACGCTACGAAATCACTAAAACGGGCTGCGCTGCGAAAATACTCACTCTTTAAGCCAGGCTAAATTTTTTTGGCTACAGCATTTTCAGTGATAACAATACAAAAGCATGGAGGAGAATTCAAATAGCTTTTATTGATAAACAAGAAAAGATCCAGGAGGAGTTACAACCAGTGGTTCTGACCCAGCATCAACCTCCCAGCAAAGAAGCCCCTCTTCACCTCAAACAAAGCATAGATCACCCAAAAATCTGATGTTTGTCTCTAGAAACCAACATCAATTCTTTACAATATGCAAAATTCCATCCTCTGGATCTCTGGGATGAGGGATCCATATATAGATATATGTAAGGGGGATGAGTCAGCTTGTGATTTGATTAGTGTCTTCTCTCTGTTAGTTCTTGCTTCCACTTGGAGACTGAGGGCCTCTTACTCATCCTTGGTCGAATTCAGTGAGGCAAGTGTCACAGGAGAAGATTCTGGAAGCTTCCATTGCCTCTCCACCTCGCGGAATGACACTGCCATTTGTCATTTCTCGCCCATCGCACCCCACAGAACGGAGTTTTGAAATGCAACGCACCCTCACAGTGCATTTGGGTGAGATGCAACGCACCTAGCCAGTGGAACAGCTGCAATGATCCTGTTTTGACCAAATTTGAGTAGTTTTTCATGGAGAACTTCTGGGAGAAGCTGTAATCTGTTGACCTTGTTCGTTTAGGGGTTATAACAACACTTTTAGGGACTTAGGAGCCCTTGGTTTATGGACATTTCATGCTTGGAGTTGTAGGGCACAAAAATGTCTATAAAAGTTGCCCCCTAAAGTATGAGGCCGTTAACCTTTTGGTGTCGGGTGAAATGCTTTATTATGAGGATCCGAAGTTCTTTCAATGCTGGGAGGAGACCTGTAATAAGATACAATACAATACATTATCTTCATAATATTTTCATGATATAGCTGAGGCGGGCATTCCCATGCTCAACTTTATAAATTCATTTTCATGTACATAGGACAGATAACCGTCTGAGTGTAGACTGATGATTCTGATAGAGCCATCATCCTTTTGGTAGGATGATTATCTGTGCTGCAATGTTGTACATTTAATGTCTTTATTTCCCTGAATATATATCGCAGCCCGGATGGCTAAAACTAGAACCAGGGTCTTCAATCTCGTTCGATCTTCACTCGAAGTACAAGTCGATCTATGTGAGAAATGTTCTAAAGTCGAACATGGAAAGACATCGCTTGATTACCAGTCAATGATGTAAACTGTTAACAAGCGCGAGAGGAATCACTGATAATGATAATGACCCTCAAGGTACTGCAGTACAATTCACGTGGTGTGAATAAAGGACTTGGCGTCGAACACCACGCAAAATCTTTCGGTCGAAGGCCATTGATGTAAACCTGTCGCCGGAAGTGAGAAATTTGCCATTGAGGCATGCAAGCTTCAAAGTACTGAATGGGGTGTTCCTAGATCAACTTCTTGGATAATGAGCTAATGTTGACAAGAAGTGGTCCGTCACAGGAGGGCCTTAATGAATCCCACATCAATGACATGGAACAGAGCAAATGATTTTGATGGAGGTGAAGACGATCTGGTGATATAAGGTTCAGGGTGGCGGTCATGAGAGAATGGAGTATAATGTATGGTAGTGGGTGAGACACAGGTGACTTCTCTGGATGACTTCTCTTGAACATATCAGTGACACTGTTGTGATGGATTGGTAGCATTAACCCCAAATGTGGATGGTATGGCGTGACCATGGTGATATGACCGGTGAATGAAACAACGCAACCCGACTCGGACACGGAGTGGAAGTGTCATGTTCAAGAGCGACTTGCTACCAAAAAAGTTTCTTTGAGTTTTCTTCCCAATTTTTCCCCAGTCATTTCTGACCAGTACCTCTTTATTTTTGTCAAGCTTGAGGAGGATAACATATGCTTGTTCTATAATTTTCCCTTCGGGAAAACCCATCGCTATGTTTTAACGAGCCTAGCGATAGTGAAACTCGTTCTCGTCTAAAGACAAGTTTGTCGCTATTAATATTTTTAACGAGTTTAACGACAAAGATAACTCGGTCCTTTTCAATTTTAGAGAGTCTGAAAAGGAACGTAAAGGTAACTCCAAAATTCCTTTTTCGTCATCTAATCCCTTAAGTCCGAAAAAGTATAAAACAATACACGAGGGATGAATTTTCGATAGTTTTAACGAGCCGAACAAAACAAGCGCTCGATCTTTTTGTGTAATAATCCCTTAGGTCCAAAAAGATTAAAATCTAGAGGAGGGATAGCACTTCCTGTCCCTTTAACGAGCTGGAGAGGCCAATGGCTCGGCAATCTTTTCATATTTTACGAGTCAGTTGAAAAGAGCTTAAAGGAGACTCGTCTTTTGAGGAACGAGTGATAAAACGGGTAGCAGCTGATTTCAAGTAAGGTTTGGAATTTTCCAATCACGGTAGTGTCACAAGGATGGCTAGTGAAATCACTCTTCGCAGCTGTTCCTCAAAATGGGTAAACAATCAAATGGAGGTGAATGATCGGCCAATGAAAAGTGTAGGTGACGGTGCAAACACGACCAAGGCTTTAATGGCTGAAGTACTACATTCACGATGGTTATTTACCGGGGAATAGTTCATTTTTTAACGAGCTTAAACGCGGGTGGAAACATTTGTTCATGTCTTATGTTTATTTTTTAACGAGCTTGAACTATGTGCTAAAACTGCTCGATTAAATAGTCTTGTTTTGATTTTACCATAAATATCTTTGTCCTTTCAAAGATCGTACTGTATTTTCAACTGCTTCATTAAACTAGTCAGAAATGAACAATATATGCTTGAAAAAGAGTTAGAACACTAATATTTTACTTTGAACTACGTAAAAGTAAGGAAAAAGTGTTTTTACCTCTCATTTTACCATTTCATTTGAACTTGGTTTGTTGGAGCTTTGGAGGTGCTTTTCCCCCTCGATTTTCATCAGCTGATTTCGAGAGATTCTGTGGACGATTCTCGGCGCCGTGTGGACCAGGTAGGAGCTAAACCTGAGCTCTTTCATTTCATGGTTTCCATTTTGCATTTTGAGCTTGATTCCTAGCTTTTCTGAGTCCCTTCTTCAGGTGGTTTGATTGTCAGGAGATGGTTTATTCTGAGTATCCATATGCTGGCATGGACTTCCGGGGTGATCCAGATTTAGTACTGCCGGATGGCGAGCAGTGGGGCGCCATTGGTAAAACCTTTGACCATATTCCTGTTTATCGTTTTTTGTTTATAATGTCCTTGTGCTTTATTCTATCAAGACTTTAATCAAACTCGTGTACATGCAGATGTTGGTCCTGTTCGTCCAGTAGTTCGCCAGAGAGTACCGGCTGCTGCCCCAGTAGGAGAGGCCGTCGGAAGGGCTATTCTTCGTGACCAAGATGTGGCCTAGACTCTCACAGCATTACAGGAGCAGGTCGAGGGCCTCACTCTTAGTATTCCAGATGTGAGGACTGACGAGCTACCTTTGCGGTTACAGCAGCATACTACTGGTGTGCCCAGATGATGGACTCGTCTCTTATGCATGATCGCACAGGCTGTGACTTGTTATCACGAGCATCATTAGACTAGGGTGCCCCCTAGTATTTTGAGTTTTTGGGTCATTTGATCGATTTTGTCTTGGTTACAGAACATTATGTGTAAACCATATACAGTTATATATATTTTTGATTTTTCGGAGTTTTATTTTGGTTAAGCTACATGATCCACATGCAAACATTGATGGTGTGTTTCTTTTTATAAATGTTGCAAATGTCTATCTAACACATAGTTTGCTAATGAGTCAGTTAATGTGTTTAAGTTTCTGGAAATATGTTGATATTGAATAAAATCAAATTGTCTTTCCAAAATCTTAACCCTTAGGAACATGCGATAAATAGCTGGGTTTCGGATGGAATATATACCATTGAGTTGTAGTATTATGAGCTGTGAGTCTAGCCTGACAATTAGTCGGCGTATACCATGTGTGATGGCATCAGAGAGAAGCTCCATCAACGCGCTATATTCAACGATGTTATTTGTTGATCGACCAATACATACCCCTCTGAAACTTACTAACTCGCCGCTTGGATTAAAAATAGCCCAGGCTGCGGAGGATAGGTTCCGCGAACTACGACTTGCTCCGTCAGCATATCCAACACATGACTCCAATAGGTTTGACATCTGCAACAAATGTAAAAAGTGGATTACTTGACCAAAATAAACACTTTAGCGAAAACAAAAACATAACAAAAGCACACAGGTTACCATTACGCATAGTAACGCTTGAGGTACAACCCATTACGAGGTTGCGCCAGTGGAATTCCGTCATAATCCATTAACTCGTAGGCTCCTTTTGCTAACACTCGTTTAACAATATAGGGGCCCATCCATAAAGACTTAAATTTACCCACTCCCAATTTATCGGATTCTTGGTCGTAAAGCAAGACCAAGTCACCTTCTGAGAAGACACGAGGTTTGACATTTTTGTCGAACTGCACCTTGACTCGTTTCTTAGGGGCTTCGTTAGCCAAAGCGGCATCACGACGGGTTTCATCCAATTGGATTAATTCCAAGAAACGAGCTTCTTCTTCTGAAGTTCTGAGGAGGAGATCAATTGCGAGTTTGAGAGACGAGATTTCACACTGGATTGGTAAGACTGCTTCCAGGCCATATACCAGTTGGAAAGGTGTGAACCCGGTTGCATTCTTTACCGATGTTCGGCAAGCGCACAAAGCTGAGTACAGGATTAGGTGCCATCTTCTTTTGTGAACTCCAATCATCCTTTGCAGCATGCGTTTGAGGACCTTGTTGATTGCTTCAACTTGTCCGTTGGCTTGCGGATAATATGGAGTAGAGCTGTCGTGAGACAACCCTAGTTTGGCAGCTAATTCGACCATCATGTGATTGCGAAAATGCGATCCATGATCTGTGACTACAGCCTACAGCACGCCGAATCTGGCGACTACATGATTGAAAAAGAAGAGGGCAGCTGTTTCACCAATATTATCTAATGTAGGCATCGCCTCGACCCATTTGGTAAAATAGTCAACTGCGACTATGATGTACCCATGCCCCCCGGTCGAGGTGGAGTTACATGTCATGAAATCGATGCCCCATTTGGCGAATGGCCCAACAGCAACTATTGGTTGCAGAGGTGCGGGTGGTCTTCTGGTTTTGCTATCGAAAATTTGACAAGCATGGCAACTTCTGACTGCGGTTATGCAATCTTTGAACATTGTTGGCCAGAAGTATCCTGATCGTAAGATTTTTTGCGCTGTAGCATATCCAGATTGATGCCCCCCACACGCGCCTGAATGACAATCATTCAGGACTTTTTCTGCCTCCTCATGGGTGAGGCACCTTCTCAGAACTGTATCAATACCATGACGGTAAAGTGTATCACCGACGATCATGTAGTCTTTTGCTTGGTATCGAATACATTTTTGTTCGGAGTGGGAGGTGTTTGGCCTGTATTTTTGAGTTTGGAGATAAATGATTATATCCCCATACCACTCATTGCTTGTAGATATCAGAAACAAACTTTCATCCACGATTGTTTCTTCGGATGTGGCATCGTTGGACGACGATGGGAGATCGCACAATAATTCTGCGAAAACTAGAGCTTTCTTTGACTTGGATTTTATAAATTCCAGATCAAACTCTTGTAGGATTGCTATCCATTTTGAATATATGCCTCCCAGCAACTGTCACGACAATATATAAGTCATGGGGTTGCAATCTGACAGAATGGTAGTTTTCCGAAAGAGGACATAGTGTCGAAATCTCTGTATCGCTTGAACAGCTGCGAGTGCTAGCTTTTCAACGTAAGAATATTTGCTTTCTGTATCATTTAAGTTTTTACTTAAATAATATATAGGATGTTCAATTCCATCGACTTATTGAACTAAAACCATCGCGATGGTCGTATCCGCTGCAGCCAGATACAGGTTAAAATCTTTTTGATAATCAGGAGCGTACATTAATGATGCTTTCATTAAGGAATCTTTTAAAGCATCAAAGGAAGCTTGCGCAACCTGATCCCAGACAAAGGGTACTTCCTTTTTCAAAAGACGTGTATAACCTTTAGCAAGTCCGGCATAATTTGGAATGAACCTCCTCAGAAAGTTCGCTTTCCCTTGGAGTTTCTGAATCTGAAGCAAATTCGAAGGTGGAGGCAAATTTATGATTGCCTGGACCTTATATGGGTCGAGACAAATCCCATCCTTTGAGACTACAAAGCCAAGTAAATGACCAGAACTGACGCAAAATACACATTTGTGTGGATTGAGTTGTATCTTGTAGTGTCGACAACGTAGAAATATCGCTCTTAAATGCTGCGGGTGATCAGTCCGCTTTCGCGAATGAGCCGGAAGGTCGTCGAGGTATGGTTGAACGATGTTTTTGATGTCATGGAAGGCATAATTCATTGCCCTCTGAAACGTCGCCCCTGCGTTCTTTAAACCAAAGGGTAATTTTCGATATGTGAATGTGCCCCACGGACAAATAAATGCAGTCTTTGACTGGTCCTGTGGGCGGATATTTATTTGATTATACCCGGAGAATCCATCCATGAATGAAAAGATTTCGCATCCGGCGCATTCATCAATTATCTGGTCAATGAAGGGTGTAGGGTAGTTGTCTTTTGGACAAGCTTGATTTACATCCCTATAATCGACGCACACTCTAATTGTTCCTTGTTTTTTCATAACAGGGACAATATTCGATACCCAATCGGTTAGAGGAACCGGGTAGATGAAACCAACATGGAGAAGTTTTTCAACTTCTGCCTTAATGGCAGCGGCTTTTTTGGGGTGCACCTGCCGTAGCCGTTGTCGTACTGGTTTGACATCTGGATACATCTTAATTTCGTGCTCAACGATACTCAAGTCAATGCCTGGCATTTCATCATATGACCAAGCAAAGACATCTCTGAATTCGCGAAAAAGAGCGTTATATATCTCTAGTTCTGAAGGAGAACAACATTTGCCGACATAAATATTCTCTACAACATCTGTTTTGGTCGAGATATTTATGGCGATAGTCTCTTCAATATTGGACAAGTTTTGCTCAGAATCCACCGTGTTTATAGTATTTGATAGGAATCCAAAAATTGAAGGATGATACAGGTCATCTTGATTATCTTCTCCACAATACGGAAGAAGGGAACGATGGTGGGAATCATTCCATGGTGTCCCTTCAATTACCATAGATTGGACAATTCCTTCGTCGGTGACATGCACTCGCGACCAAGGATCTGAAGGGGTACCATATTCTCTAGACCTATCTATCCAAATGCTTGATGAATGTTGATTTGGGTTTGCCTCCCATGCTAGGAACATTGATTGCTACAATATTTCCGTTGGGCTTGGGGGCAAAACCATTGCATGATCCATGTCGATATCATTTTCTGAGATCTTTTTAAAAGATATCATGTTGCAGGTTCATATCGACGCTACTTCCGCCAGATTGATTGGGGGTGGAAGAGCGAAAGTTCCCATTAGTATAGGATCTTTTAGTAGGCCTACTCCGATATTCTGAAGCGAATGGGGGCTTCCATGGATCATGGGAATGCTTCCAGTAACTTGAGAACCATTGGGGAGGAAGTTTTGTCTATCGACGATTGTAATCCCTCCTTGAAAGGGAAATGCAATCTTTCTAAAATAGGTCGACACAACAGCTGCCATGGCATATATCCATGGTCTTCCTAGTAGGATGTTGTAATCAAGATTCCCATCGATGACTTCAACATCTATTTCTACCGTTTTACCTCCTAGTTCAACTTTCAAGTTACTTAGGATACCATATGGGGTATATGTCCTTCCGTCGAATGCTTTTAATGTCGTCGAAGATCGCAACAAGGTTGGAGATCCTAAAGTTTTCCAGCAACTCATTGACATAATGCATGTAGATGCCCCCTCATCAATAATCGTTCGATGAACAGTTTTGTTGAGGGCTTTCACTTGAACAAGGAAAGCTAGTTGAGCTGGCAATTGAGGATCGTATCCTTTATGGTTGAAGGCTACTAGATTGGAATCTTTTGGGTCTGTCCCACCAATGGCTGATAATAAATCCTGCCTTTGGGATGGGCAATCTTGTAGTACTTCAAGAGTCGACATAGCGGATGGCGATTGGGCCAAATCTTCCACTATATTATAATGCTGTGCCGCTCTAGTGCGGGGATTAAATGTCGATTTTTGTACTACTCCCTTTGGCGGTTTTATCGTCAATTCAGGAATGGTGGGTGGCACAACTTCTGTCGAAGTTGTTGTCGAACTACTTGGTTGATCTTTATCCTTGTTGTTCGACAGCTGTGGATTCCCATAATCCTTGTTCCTTGTCGATATCAAAGCATCATTTTGCTGTTTTGAAACCGACAACATTAGCACTTGAGATGGGGAAGCATTTCCACTTTAAACCAGATTTGTTCCTGGATTTGGAAACGGATCAGTTAACACTGCGGAGGTTTTCGAATTCTTGAAGAATTTCTTAAGCTCAACCCTGTGTGGACAATTCGCGGTCCAATGATCCTCATCGCATATAAAGCATGGATTTTTTGGTTTCCTATCTCCAGGAGGGTTTGAAGAAGATTTTTCAGGTGATGATTCCTCCTGTTTCTTCTTCTTCCCTTTGCCTTTTTTCTTGCTCCCTGGTTGTTTGGTTTCTTTGCCTTTATCTGTCGATACGGCATTTACTTCCGAAGCAAGAAGTTTGTCTTTTTCATTTTGACCTAAAATCTTACGGGTCTTTTTGGATGTAGCCTTTGTTGATTTCATGTCTGTTGTGCCAATCACGCCATCACCGGCATGAGAGTCATTGTTCGATTTAGGAGGAGGAGGAATTGAAAATTCCAGTCTAGGGGCGTCAGGTATTTTATCGTAGAGCGTGCCAGACTGAGTGTAAATCAAATCCAGATATTGCGCACGAGCGATAACTTGCTCTTCTGTTACGACTCCCCCCTTTGCCACATCTTCCGTGATGGAACGCAGTAATGACTTGATAAACCATTCAGCTAATAACTGATCGGGGACATACGTTTTTACCATTCTACGACGACGTCGCCACTCATGTATATGATCAGATACGTGAGTGGCCGTTGTCTGTTTGAAATTGGTAAGAAGTTCTGTTCCCGTTTCGTACCTTATTGGTAACTGAAAATGGGTTAAAAAGGTTGTGGCTAAGGTACTGAAGTTGTCGAACGAAGCTCTAGGCAATTCGATGTACCATTTTGTCGCCGGACCCGTCAACGTCCTCTGAAAGAGGCGAAGTCTTATCGAATCATCATTTAGGGTATTTGACGAACACCATAGATGAAAGGTCATCACGTGATTTGATGGATCTTCACCCGGATTTCCATTAAATTTAGGAATATCTGATGGAAGTTTATGCGGAATCGCTGGCCACCAAGGGGCGTAAGCAATTGGATCGTTGGTTAACCGGTTTAAATCAGGTAACTCCAAAGTTGCCACAAATGGTAACTGCTGATTCAGGTTAGGTGAAGCATACCCAGGGTAAGATGGGATTGCCTGAGCAGTTGGTCTTTGCATACCGGCATAATGCATTTGATGCTGGTACGTTTGGTAAGGTTGGTGGACATGACCATTGTAAAATGGTTGATTTTGACCGTTTTGAATGTACGGCTGTCCACTGTTAGCAAAGATTTGTTGCTCAGAACCTTGGTATACTTGTTGGAATTGCGGTTGTTGGTATTGCACCAGCCATGGTTGTGAAGCCACGTGCTGTTGCCCGATACTAACAGTTTGACCAAGATGAGGGGTAATTGTACCCATCTGAACCTGTGTCGTTCCACTAGTCGGAGATTGTGGTTGAGTTGCAGGGTCAAGGGGCTGTTGTATTACAACTTGAGAAACCTGAGGTTGGCATACAACAGGCAGCGCTTGAACTTGCGACACCGTCACAATAGCTGGCGTAGTCGGGATATTCGACATAGGTACGCATTGTTGCATTGAGTATACAACTCTTGGTTGTTGAGGTAGTATAGGTACCCAACCACTTGAGGTAATTCCAGTATAACCTGAATGTTGTTGTGAACTCCAGTATGGATATCCTCCCGGAGGGGATAATGAAAGGGTATACTGCCCCCCATACGGTGGTAATCCAGAACTCAAGGGAATTGTTTGCCCTTGGGGGCCGGACTGCCCAAATTGACCTCCAAATGGATGAATTTGTTGAGATTCAACATAAGAGTTTCCGGATATTATTCCGGATGAACAAACAGGAATGGACCATATTGTCGAAATAGCCCCTGAGTGGGCTCCTTCTAGCGGCTGAGAGCTAGTCGGGACAGATGGTATACCAACGAACATTTTCGGAGTGATAGCAGGGAGTTCTGCCGTCGCTGTGTCAGACGACGCAGTCCTAGATGTTGACAGTTGTTCAAACATTTGTAGTCTATCCAAAAGATTACCCAGCGATTCTACAGGAGCTTCCGCTGGTGGTAGACTAACTTCTGACGAAGAAGGATATAGAGTAATCCCGACTCCAAATTGCACTGGAGTACTTGTTTGAGGATCTTCTACAATTTCTTCTATGGCAATCAGACCAGGTGGAAGGGGAAGACCGTCAGGTCCGTAAAATATTTCTGGTGCCGAAGAAGGTGTGAAATTGGCAGCGACAGATGTTTGAAGAGTAAGACTCTCCGAACCGGTTGTAGATGGAACTGGTTCGGTAACACAAGTGTTTACTCTCAGACGAGGATCAGTATCACTGTCCTTCTGTGGCTGCTGAACTTCTTCTGTAGAGGCAGGGATTCCAGAAATGTTTGGAGTAACCGGAGTCTCTGATGTCGTTGGAACACTTGTTCTAACTTTAATAGGAGATTTGGAACCAGTTAAACGAGTTCGCTTTGTCCGTACTGGTTTCGATTCCGGAGACAAAGACAGTTGACTCGTAAGCCTCCGCGAACGACGGGGTTTCAATTGACTTTCTTCCACGATTGCAGATTACTCGATCAACTAAAATAAAGGTGAAGTATGTTTCCGAATTAAATGAATTTTAGACGCTTCGACACAACTTGTTTTTGCAGTTTTTAAGAGTCTAGAAAAAACAAAAGATGACTCTAGTCTCCTTCGATTTTTAATGAGCCTGAAGTGACAAGTGTTCAGATGGACCTTTTCCGTTAAGGAGTCTGAGAAGGAACAAAAGGGACTGCTCTGGAGATCTAGGTAGAGGGAGTACCAAACCAATCGCAAAACTGCAGAATAATTTTTACGGTACGGCAATCAATCTTCCCGAATGCTGTGTTCAGTGCATTGCGATCGATAGGGCGGCAGACACGGCTTCCTATGGATAAAGGATTTAAGCCTATAGGGGTCTCCCAAAATATACTCGACGGTACGTGGGAGCACAAGTCCGTACTGGCACTTATCCTCTCAAAGTGGAGGAATCACCCAACCATCATTGAGGACAACAGTTACCAGGCTTTACGACGCCGGAATACGTCTCTAGCCTAGACCTCTAAATGTTGTGCGTTAAGTTCCAAAGCGTTGTTAGATTCATTGAATTTATTTTAAGTTGATATTGTTTATGAAGTTTGCCTTTTGGGTTCACCACGAGATGTAGATGTAATTCCTAAAATGCAATCTAAAGATGATAAACAAACTTTTTATCTCTTTTGTGCAATGAAAATCCTAGCTACTAGGGAAAAGAAAGACAAATCTTTTCACAAAGAGCAAAGAGCACACTGTAAATGCACTTTCCTAAATCAAGCCAAACAGACTGTCTATATGCAAATGCACATGCATGTATTTGTTTTCAACTTTCTTAGTATTGATGCTAAAAAGAAAGTTGATGTACAAATCTGAATTTCTTTTCAAGCGACAAATATAAACAAGCTCTTTTTCGAAATAAAAAATAGAGATGATTATGACACCTTACGATTTTGAAATGAACACTCGTTCTTGACACTAGAAAATTACAAATTCAGACCAAAGGCAATAGTAACAGGATAATCGACCATCAACAACAATCAAACTTTCTCCTATGATCGAAATCGACACTTGCGACAGATTCAAATCAAAGGACGACAGTACGACTATGCTACTTTTGAAAAGGAAAACTGTAAACGACTCAACAAACACACAAAAACATATACAATTATTTTGTACAAAGGAGGCGGAATAACAGCAAGGAAAAGGGGTTTCAAACATACATATACTGATCACAAGCAGCAAAATTCAGGGATAGAACTGGAAAGAATAAAGCACAGGAACCATAGCTGCACAGAGCTAGTCTGATCAGCGCACCTGTAACACAGAGAATCTGAAATGCAACGTAGGTTGTCCCTTCGGGAAGTGCGCTGAAATTCAGAATCTTTGAACAGTACCTGCGCTGGGCCATAAACGAGACTTTGTCCGGGTTCTGGGTCACAGTTTGCAGTTCAGTCCTTGATTTTTGGTCGAGTAAAAAGCAATCAATAATGCAATAATCAGGGGTAGATCTAAGGAGGATCTAAGAGCTATCACAAGGGCAATCAGATAGTTTGTGAATCAGCTGTTTAAATCATAAACAGATCCAGTGAATGTATTGAAGCAACAGTTATCTACTTTGCATTTGTTATGGCAAATGCAGTTCGAATGCTACTTATAAGTTTATGAAACAAACAACAAAGAATGATAAACAAACA
This sequence comes from Pinus tabuliformis, assembly GCA_031772625.1. Taxonomy (NCBI): domain Eukaryota; kingdom Viridiplantae; phylum Streptophyta; class Pinopsida; order Pinales; family Pinaceae; genus Pinus; species Pinus tabuliformis. Next base: position 119,856,178 of record CM062806.1, read on the forward strand.
AACTAATTATGTCCCCAGTGGAGTCGCCATTTTGTTACAGGGAAAAGTGTCTATTTAGAACTACTCTATCCCACTAAGGTGTGACAGCTACCTTAGAAACAAACAAAGAAAAGCTACTTTTGTATTTCCTTTATGAATTATAGATAGAGAGGAATAGAAAGAACCAACCTGTGTCTTGCGCTAATCCTTTGATTTGATCCCTCTCTTCTTTGATAGTCTCCAGCTACCTGCTCACTAGCACGCCCAGCTTCACAAAGTACCTGTAAGATCACAGAAGCATAGCACTATACAAAGACATGGATCTATATTCATAAACAACTTAGGATCAGATTTAAATTGACCATACAAATGTAACAAGCATCAATGATACAAAAGCATGGATGAGAACTCAAATAGCTTTTATTGATAAACAAGAAAAGATCCAGGAGGAGTTACAACCAGTGGTTCTGACCCAGCATCAACCTCCCAGCAAAGAAGCCCCTCTTCACCTCAAACAAAGCATAAATCACCCAACAATCTGATGTTTGTCTCTAGAAACCAACAACAATTCCTTACAATATGCAAAATTCCAGCCTCTGGATCTCTGGGATGAGGGATCCATATATAGATATCTGTAAGGGGGATGAGTCAGCTTGTGATTTGATTAGTATCTTCTTTCTGTCAGTTCTTGCTTCCACTTGGAGACTGAGGGCCTCTTACTCATCCTTGGTCGAATTCAGTGAGGCAAGTGTCACAGGAGAAGATTCTGGAAGCTTCCATTGCCTCTCCACCTTGCGGAATGACACTGCCATTTGTCATTTCTCGCCCATCGCACCCCACAGAAGGGAGTTTTGAAATGCAACGCACCCTCACAGTGCATTTGGGTGAGATGCAACGCACCTAGCCAGTGGAGCAGCTGCAATGAGTTTTTCATGGAGAACTTCTGGGAGAAGCTGTAATCTGTTGACCTTGTTCCTTTAGGGGTTAAAACAACACTTTTAGGAACTTAGGAGCCCTTGGATTATGGACATTTCATGCTTGGAGTTGTAGGGCACAAAAATGTCTATAACAACCATGATTATTGATTTGTTCCCTGACTTTGGGAGACCAGTAATGAAATCCATGGAAACATTCATCCAAATGGAAGTAAGGAGTGGAAATGGTTGTAAGGTTCCTAGTAGCTTTGATTATTTCCCATTTTTTGTGTTGGCATAAATCACTTTTAGCTACAAAAGTAAGAATTGCATTCTTCATACCATTCCAAAAGAAAGAATGATGTGCTTGTGCATAAGTCTTCTAAAATTTTGAATGTCTTGCAATAGGAGAGGAGTGCAACTCGTCCAAGATGCGGGTTTTGAGGGGGGAGGTTGGGGATAGAACTACTTGATCCTTGTAGTGAATAATCACATCCTTCTAAGAGAAATCTTTTGAGGAATTAGGATATTCTCTTAAGTTATTAATGAGTTGGTACAGGGAGGGGTGGGAGAACCATTCATTTTTGGCCTCTTCAATCCAATATGGTATGTGTAGAGAGATTGATAGAAGGGTGTCCTCATCCTCAAATTGGTGCAATAAGGCAGCATGTACTACATTGTTAAACCCCTTCTTGTAAATTATCTCATAATCATATCCAAGTTTTTTTTCAAGCCATTTATTTCTCTGTGGCGATGATAGATGCTTCTCTAGCAAATATTTTAGGTTGTGATGGTCCATGAAGATTTGGAAACGTCACCCCAATAAGTATCATTGCGAGGTGTCTAGTACATGTAAGATGGACATCATTTCTTTCTCATATGTATATTGACCCAGATGTTTTCCACTAAGTTGTTGAATGGTGAAATCCATTGGTCTACCTTCCTGCATTAATACGACGCCAATACCCATACCTAAAGCATCACATTCAATCACAAAATATTTGGTGAAGTTTGGTAAGGCCAATATAGGAGTGGAGCACATGGCTTGTTTAAGAGCCAAGAAGGACCGATGAGTTGCGCCAGTCTAGAGAAATGATTTTTTCTTGAGAATACTAGTGAGGGGTCTAGAAATGTGTCCATAATTATGAAAAAAATGTGATAATAGTAGGTGAGACCCAAGGATCCCTTGGAACTCTTCAAGGTTTTTGGTTGGGTCCAATCTTTCTTTGCCTAAATATTTTTCGGATCAACCCTCACTTTGTCACGACCCACAATGTGTCCCAAATACTCTACTTCTACCATGCCAAAGGAGCACTTGGACAATTTGAAAAACAATTTGTGATCTTGGAGAAATTTCAATATTTGGTCAACATGTTGAACATGTTTATCCCATGTTATGTTGTAGATGAGAATTTCCTCGAAGAAGACTAGGACAAATTTTCTGAGATATGGTTCCAAAAGATGGTTCATGACAATTTGAAAAGTGGATGGATAATTACTAAGACCAAATGGCATGACCAAGAATTCATAATGGCCTTCATGAGTTCAGAAGGCTGTCTTGGGAATTTCCACTTCGTTCATGCGTATTTGGTGATAGCCCAAGTAGAGCACTATCCTAGTACATAATTTATCTCAATGGAGTTCATCAAGCAGATCATCAAGAACTAGAATAAGAAATTTGTTCTTGATAGTGAGCTTGTTAAGGGCCTGAAAGTGAGGACACATGCGCCCTTCTCCATATTTCTTTATAACCATGACCATTGGTGATGAATAAGGGCTTTTGTTTAGGCGGATAACACCAACTTCGAGGAGTTCCTTGGCGCTTTTTTCAATTTCGTTATTTTGTGCAAAAGGATATTGATATGGATGGAGATTTGGTGGTTAGGCACCTGGGAGCAGAGGGATGTTATGATCATGTTCACCCCTAGAGGGTGGAATCTCTTTAGGTTTTTCAAAGACTCGCTAGTGGCAATATAATTTTTGTTTCATCTGAAGAAGAATCTGAGTAGTGGATTAAATGGCCTAGATGGCATTAAATTGGGCTACTACTCCATGATGGCCCTTTTTTAAAATCTTCTCCATTTGATGCAAGCTAATGATAGTAGGAGCACCTTCCTGGAATCCCCTCAATGTATGAGTGTGGTCATTCCACTTAAATCTCATATATAACTCTTGGAAATCCATTGTGATAGGGATCAATGTGCAAATCCATTTAGCACCAAGGACAATGTCGTAACCACCCATTTCAATGAAAAACATGTGAGTTTTTAGTTGGTATCCCCCATTTGAAGCTTAATATTTTCACAGCGTCCTTCACATTTCATGGTCCCCCCATCAGTGATAAGGAATTGGATATTAGATATCATCCATACTCCACTGGACATAAATGCAAGGAACCAAAATTATTTCAGATTGATGCTATTTAAAACAATGCAACAGAGGAAGCTCCATCCCCTAAAATTCCTGAGGAAGAAGTTGGTGAAACCCAAACTAACACAGAAAATGATCTCACAGCCACACTAGATGAGTCATTAATATCACTACATGGCTTGGCTAGAATTTCTTAGCCCCAAACTCTCAAAATCCAAGGTTTTACTAAACATTGGCCAATAGTGGTGTTGATTGATAGTGGCAACACTCGTAACTTTATCCATAAGAGATTCGCATAAGATTTTCATTTATTTGTACGGGAGGTATCTAATTTCTAATTCCTTATCATTGATGGGGGGGACCATGAAATGTGAAGGCTGTTGTGAAAATATTAAGCTTCAAATGGGGGATTTCCACACAAAAATTCACACGTTTGCCATTGAAATGGGTAGTTGCGACATTGCCCTTGGTGTTGAATGGATTCACGCATTAGGCCCTATCACAATGGATTTCCAAGAGTTATATGTTACCTTTAAGAAAAATGACCACACTCATACATTGAGGGAACTCCAGGTAGGTGCTCCTACTATCAATAGCTTGCATCGAATGGAGAAACTTTTAAAAAAGGGTCATCATGGAGAAGTAGCCCAATTTAATGCCATCCAAGCCATTGAGTCCACTACTCGTCATATTCATCTTGAGATGTAATAGGTATTAGATTGCCACCAATGGGTCTTTGACAAACCTAAAGTGTATAAAGTCCTTGTAGATTCAAATTGCATATTGTAATATGCTAAAACAATTGACTTGAATCTACTTTACTCATAAGTGGAAACAATGATTGATCGATGAAATCATGAAACATAAAAGAGAGAGAATTCAATCATACATAACACAATATTTTTTTGGGGAGAGCCACAACTAAAAACCCCTGTTATCTTTGTATTGCATTAATCAGAAAATATGAGAAGATTACAATGCTTTTCTCAAGCTCGAGCAATCTCTGCACTATCTCAATCCATCTCACTTCTTCACAAACCAACTCAAGCCAATACTTAGCTAATTTTTCTGCCTTCCAAGATCCTTTTTTCTTGCACATTTTCCTAGGGAATTATCCCATATTTAATTGGTAAATTCCTCATCCATAATTGTGCAATCCATCGTAGGCCTTTCTATGATTAGATGCACCATCGATTTAATTTAGATGATTTTACAACTTAATACATTGTCCTTGAACTCCAATCTCAACTAGGTATTTCTTTGATATAACATGAATGAGTTAATTATGAGTGAATCTTCAGTTTACTGGTTGAGAAGTGTTGGTTACACCCCACTACTAGATCTCCTAGTAATTCCTCCATTAGTTGGAACTAGTTTAACTGAATTTAACTCAGTTAAACTGAATTAAATAATTAAAACTAAAAATAAATCAACCTGGGCCCATAAAATTTAGGAACCACTCTACATGACTCTAGATAGACTCCCAATGCGAATTAATTGAGGAAACTACGTCAAATTATCTTAGTTAAATATTACAAGTTTCTATGAGAATTAGAATTAGAATTTAATTCCTAATTTAATTCAAGGACAAAATTAAATTAGGATTTTCTTGTTTCATTTTTCAACACTCCCTCTCAACAAGAAAGGGATTATCTCCTACCCTAATCCTACCTCTATGAAACTCGAATTTGAATCTTGAAAATTCCTTTTTCAAAATATTTGCATCCTTCTCCTCTATAGGAATGTATTCCAGCAACATGATTCTCCTCTGCACACAATCTTGTATATGGTGATACCGGATGTCGATATGATTGGATCGATCATGAAAACTAGATTCTAAGAGAGTTTGATACAACTCTGATTGTCACAGTTAATCACTGCAGGATCCATCTGCTGACCCAAAAACCCAACAAAGATCTTACTCATCCAGATATCTTCACAAGCTGCTTGACTAACAACCATGTACTTTGCTTCTGCTAAACTGAGTTCAACTGATCTCTACTTCCTATTGTACCAAGAAAATGTTGTTGACCCAATACTAAATACTCCCCCAGATGTGCTCTTCCTATCAGATGGACTCCCTACCTAATTTTCATTTTTGAATCATTGAAGCTTCACTCCCTTTGTCTGTTTGTACCAAAGACCAAACTGAGTGGTGCCTTTGAGGTACCTCAACACATGTTTAGCTACCTTCCAATAAAATTTGGTTGACTTAACCTCATCTTGACTAATATGGATAATAGAAAAACACATGTCTGGTCGTGTGTTCACCAAATACGTAATTGAACCCATAAGTTGTATATAAATAGTAGCCTCTACTACTTCACCTGAAGTAGCATCCTCTTTCCTCCAGTTACCTACTAGAGGAGTCTCCATGGGTTTGTTTCTCTCCATGTTGAACTTCTTCATTATCTCATTGGCATACTTTCCTTGAGAAACAAACAGTTTTTCATCTCCTTGCCATACTTCCATACCAAGAAAATATTGCATGAGCCCCAGGTCCTTCATCTCGAATTCTCTTGCAAGATCCTCCTTGTAATATTTTATCAGCTTTTCATCACCTTTCATAATCAAATCATCGAAATATAATACTAATCAACAATTTACCTTCAACCACAATATGTTAAAGGTTCACATCTGCTTCATTTTTGGTGAAGCCCAACCCGGTGAAATAGCTATCAATTATGGTATACCAAGCACGAGGTTCTTGTTTCAGTCCATACAATGTTTCTTAGTATACAACTCTTCCTCAATAATACCATTGAGGAATGTTATCTTCACATCCATCTAATATATCTTCCATCGCATCTATTCTGACAGTGTTAGAATAGTGATGGGCCTCTAAATTAGACATAAATTAAGGTCCATGCCTCTAAATTAAACATAAATTAAGGCCTATGACCATCATTCATCACATTAAACCTCTCTTTTTGAATTAGATAATGTATTTTAAACTTTAATGTATTCATTAGGAAGGTTTGTGAAAAATTGCATATTTGTGCCTAATATTATTTATTTTTGTGGAATATTATAAGAATATTGGGAAAATTATTAAGATTTGGAGGAGTTGATAATTTAGGGACTTGCTCCCTACTATAGGAGGATAACTATTAAATAATAAATCAACAAGATATTATGGAGTTATGGCACAGATTGTGGAACTCCAATGATTGAGAAAATCTAGGAATGTGTTCTCTTCCATTTAATGCAGATTCCTAGTATTGGGAACCAGATCCACTAATCAAGGGATTTTGGTGGGGAAATATTCGTCCATTCATGGCGAATGATTCTAGTCATTTTTTATAAGTACCAATTCAAAGTTTCCTCTAGGGATAGATTTTCATTAGCGTTCTTGTGGAGAGAACTCGTATTTTTGCAATGCCATTGTATTTTTTTGTAGGGATGTAATTGCATTGATGAAAATAATGAATATTGGTGTCATGTTCAGCTTCTAAATCTTGTTCTCCTCCATAGGTCTTGAATTTTCTTGGGCTTGGCTATTCAAAGAGCCTCATATCCCTTTTGTATCATTTTCTTTTCTTCTTTTCACTTCTTATTCACATGCATCTCTTTTTTTTGTTTCCTTCTACTTATGCATTTAGTATTAATGATTTCTTGTTGTAGGATTATGTGAAATAGTTGATGTAAGTTATTTTGTAGGATAAAAAGCATCATTTAATCCTTGGAAAATATTTGGAAGGTCATAGTAATCATTGAGCTACTTGGATTAGTATTCTTATTCCCAAATCTAGATTTCTGGAACTCCTTTGTGGGAACTTGCAGTAAATTTATGCTATTTTTTAGAGCATGCTAATGAGCTTCAATCAAGTTGATTCCATTTGTATTAGATCAAAAAAAAATTCTATTTAATAATGAAATTTAGCCCATTTCATTTGCAGTTGATTAGGTTAGGCATTTGATGGATTTATTAGCTCACTAGTTCTCAAATATCTGATTTTTAGACTAGTAATTTATTGCTATTTTTTAGCATGGGTTAACAGAGGTATTTTTCTGTGATTCCACTTGGAATGGAGACCAAAGACATCCCTAGTCAATAAAAAATATGTCCCATCCAATTTTTATTTGATTTTATTTTTCATTCAATGAATTATAATTTTTTATATTAAATCTGTAACATCCTGTAGTAAAACAGGGGATCCTGTAGGAGAACTAGTACATCCTGTAGCGACCTGTTCTAAGCCCAAATTGAGAAAAATCATCGTTGAAGCTAGGATTAGGCCTCTATTTGACCTCTGTTGGGAACAGGTTCCCATAAGAGCCATTTTTTGGGCTAAAAGCCTATGTTTTGGGGCCGAAAGCCTAAATTTTGTATAAAGAATGTAAAATCTCTGCATTTTGTGGTCGCGGAGCACGAAGATATCAAGAGTCATTAAGGGTTGTTTGCCCTTGTTTTGTAAAAGATCACGTCGGCTGTAAATATCCACCCATGGTCCATGGACCATGGGATTGTATAAAAAGAATGTAAGTAAGTAAGTTCTAAGTAGTTAAGGGGAGTAGAGTTCTAAGAGCTTTTGAGTCATAAAAGAGTTAAGAGCGAGAGTCTTAGCGTAGGTAGAGGCTCTGCAGTTAAGTGCGTAAAGGCCTAGGGTAGCAGTCCGTAGTTGAGTGCGTGGACCCCTATAGCTATGTGCACAGGGCAGATAGAGTCTGTATTGGAAACCTGAATCATCAATAAAGAGAAGTATTCTGAAATTACTGTGTATTTTGTCTCTGGTTATTATATGCGACTATGTTATGTTTAGTTCTGGGTTTACATTATAATCCTAAATTGATGCACGAATATATATGTTTCTAACTGTTATTTGAACAAAATTAAGAATACATGTTTACGTGAAGATAATCTTAAATGCATGGTAATGTTGGCAAACACTTAAGATATTATGGGAACTTATACAGTAACATAGATAAAGAGGCACGTGAGTGCCTAAATCACTGATTAGGGATGCGCAAAGGATAGTCATATACCTTCGTGAAGGTTCTGAAGGGCAGAAGAGAAAGTACATTGATAAGACCTAAAGGCTTATCGATTTAAGGGATTAAGGTATAAAAATCAACATCACAACCATCTCAGGGTGCGGAAACTTGGTTCCTACATCCCCCCATACTACTTCGGGTGAGACTTCGGTTTGCACTCCGTGGACTGATGCTAAAAGGGCCAATAGTGTAGGAGTTTTCTTGGTTGACTAACATTGAACTTGGGTCAGGGTCCATCAAGCCAACAAATGCTTTCATTGCCAGGATCGGGATCTGCATGAGAGATGTGTGATGTAATATCACTGGAATCCAACTAAGGAAGAGATCGAGGACTAGTTAGATAGAAAAATCCATGAATTCATGGTGCAAGAGAACAGGAATCCGAAATTGATGAAAGAGAAGTGGTTGAAAAGATATCTGCATATAGAGATACACAAAAATTTCTTATGTTACTTCCTAGTTGAGTTGTATGAGTGGATCACGAAGTTAGCGAACAACCAAGGGAGGTGGAGGCTCGACAATGCAATTGTCTAGACCCTGGACTTAGTACGAAGATTGCAAGCCTCTGAAGATAAGATCGCTCGTGTTGTTAATCATTGGCTCGATCACATCATAGCAGGATTTGTAACTGAGTTTGCGATCGATACTTTAGTCAGTTATAGAAAAGCAGAGCGACACTTTTTCAAGGGCCCGTGAGGTAAATATTTGAAATATTTAAATACATGGATTAAGATGTTATTATGTGAAAAGTGGGTTATGCAGTTACCTTGATGTTTGGGGCTACGCGAAGTGGAAGGACTTACAAGAACGAAGGAAGAAAGGGCCCTGAATATAGCCCGCTGATTGCACCTCCTATGAGTGACGACAAGAGAGTAGCATAGGCTTCTTTGCGAAGCACTGTTTAGTTGATAAAATAGGGGTTCCTGTGAACACCACATCCACCTACACCACCTCCATATTCACCTCCATCGCTTGTGACCTCACCCACACCACCATCACCTCCATCGCAGTTCAGTATGGAAAATTCAGTAAACTTTCCACTGTTCAAAGGCTCGGGAAACGAGGACCCGGACCAATTTTGGTTCATTGTGAAGGCTGTATGGGAAGCTCAGGGCATCACAGATGATCACATGAAGAAGGCAGCATTGGTTAGTTCTTTAGAGGAGCGTGCACTAACCTGCTATATTAAGTACTCTAATGGTAACCCAATAACTACGTTGGTAGAGATCCAGACCACGCTGAATAAAGAATTCAGTAGGCCTAAGTCGGAAGTGCAGTCAATTGTGGTGTTCAAGGAAATTGCAATGAAACCATGCGAGACACCCTGGGAGTTGGATCAGAGATTGAAATGTACAATCCGCAAAGATAATATGAATTTGACAGATGGGCAGCACCACGAATGGTTCATGGCTTCGTTCCTGCCTCACCTAAGGGTTGCACTATCACAATAGAAGATTACAACCCAGGCGGAAGTCTTGGAGATTGCAATGAGACTACATGAGACACCAATGAAAGAGCTGAATTTGGGGGTTCAGAAGATTCACGTGCAACTACAAAACGTTTGCTTAGGACTGCAGAGTCTGAAGAATGATAAGACAGTTCGGCCAGAGGTGCGCGAAGTGAAATGGTTCCTGAAATGTAAAAGTCAGGGGCATGACAAAGACCACTGCCCGGTCTTTGCGAATTATGTTGTAGCAAGAGGACCAATGCCTCTAAGGCTGGAGGCTCAAGTAGGGCCAAGCGTGGGGCCCATGCTATGGTGTGATATATGTTAGGTAGCAGTAAAACATACGACTGCCAATTTCCATTTGCTGCAAAAGTTTGTACAAACCCCGCAACAGTTATTCTACAAATCTTGTAAATCAGTGGGGCATGATGAGCATAGTTTCCATAGCTATGAGTTGATGATGGGAAAAACACCCTCCTACAGAGTTCAAACAGAAACACGGCCTCCTGTTTAGGGTATTGGGATAACACGAACAAGATTTCAAGGGTGCGGACGAGGTCAGGGCGGAGGAGGACTTGGTAGAGTTCGGGGACATGTGATTTGTTACAATTGTGGAGGACCAGGACACTATGCCCATGAGTGCACTACCCTGACACATCTATCTTGCCAGTATTGTACTCTGTTCGATCATGAGATTGAAGATTGTCTTGCGATGATAGCAAGGATACCTAAGAAGGGGGCATAGCCTCTGCAACCGACTCAAAACTTGCAGATGATGAGGGATGAGCCTTGCGAAGAGGACCCAAATGTGAATATAGTACTACGAAGTGGAGTTGCAATGGATGAAGATAAGGAGGGACATCCTGAAGAAAGTACATGAGTATGCAAATCCCTAGAGAAGGAGGTTGAATTTGATCTGGAGCGTGGGTGTGAAACATTTATGGAAGTGAAGAAAAGATTCACTGAGGCCTCTACCTCAGGAAGCCAGGGTAAAACTGTTGAAGAGATGGACCCTTCTATGCTTACTACCTTCTTAGAGACCTACATGAAGCTATTGCATGATAGCAAGGCTGTAAAAGGGTTACATGAACTAATAAATAGGTGTGCTGGGAGAGAAAATGCTCCTCGTGAACCACACATACTTAGAAATATTGGTAAGAATAAGCCAAGGACAGGGCGTGAGAGGAGACTCACCGCGCAGATAGGAGAATATGAGATGGATCAAGTTATTCTAGATCTAGGGTTGGACGCGAACGTTTTTCTGAAGCAAACATGGGAGCTGATGGGGAGACCCGCACTGCAATGGTCTCTGATTCAGTTAAGAATGGAAAATCCGTAGAAGATTATCCCTATGGGACAATTGCAAGGAGTGACTATAGATATTGAAGGCCTGAGCACATTGGCTGGTTTTGAAGTAATAGAAATTGTGGATGACAGTAACCCCTACCCTGTGCTCCTTAGGATTGATTAGGTTACTGACATGAATGAGGTGATTAACTTGAAAAAGAGAAAGATGATGTTTGGAAAGAAATCACTTTGCGTAGTGGTACCCCTGGATCCCACAGAAGGATTGTGCTATACTAAACTAGTTTGTGGTTACAAAAGCGATGACGATTTGGACCATACATATAAAATAATAGTGTGAGACCAAGATTGGGTGAATCCAACAGCAGATGGATGTATTACATGGGATTGCGAAATTTCCTACACCTCAGACTTGCATGAAGAATTGGAGCGTTGGCAGAATCAGTTACATGAAGTAACTACACTGAGTTGTAACATAATGACTAAGTCAGTGCGATGTGTGTCATCAGAGGTAAGAAATCTTGCCTCTTATGATGGTTTGAATGATGTGGATATGTTTTTGGATGCATTTGAAAGGGAAGTACTAGAGAAACATCTCTTTGAGGCTTTGGATGGGCATTGCACTCTATGCCCATGAGATGGTGGGGTACGCACAAAGATAGTTTTGATGATTGGCGCGAATATAGGAGGATGATGAGAATACGTTTTGGATGATTGAAAGTACGAATGACAGACAAGTATGATGGGAGGGATGATCCATGCTATCACCTAGCCAAATGGACTAAGGCTTATGGAGCGGAGCCCCAACCTAAATGGGTGCACCTGTTTTGTCATACCCTGGATGTCATACAGATGAACTGGTACTTGGAGGGAGAGCTCTGCCATGGCACTGAAGAGTGGGATATTTTGCGCCAGGGGTTCATAATGACGTTCAACTTTGAAGATGGGTTTGACTGTATTGATGAGGCGTTACAAGAGGTTAGAGTAATGATCTTTAGGATACCGCAAGATCCTTTGGACCTGATTCAATCTGATTGGACTACTCAACTGAGCAATGCGCTGGAATGATATAACATGACCATTGAAGAAGAAGATGAAGATCCTCAAAAGATTAATATTCCAGAAACTGAGGGTAAACGCGAGGTAGAATGACCATAGATAGAGAATCTAGACATAACCGCACCACTGAAAACTAGATAGATAAACTTTGGCACTAGGGCAGAACCGAAATTCGCAAAGATTGGAGACTATTGGGATGACATGATAGTAGATAAGATCGTTGAATTGCTTCGTGAATACCAGGATTTGTTCCCTACAAATTTTTTTGACTTAAAAGGGATAATAGGGGACTTGGGCATTATGAAGATCACGCTAAAACCCTACGCGAAGCCAGTTAAGAAAGGCCTTACCATCTCAATCCAAAGAATAAGGAGAAGGTCTGCTTAGAATTAGATATGATGCTCACAGCATGCATTATTAAACCAGTAGAAGAATCCGATTGGGTGAGCCTAATGGTAGCATAGGAAAAGAAGCATAAGGATGAAATAAGGATATGTGTAGACCTCAGGAAGTTGAATGATGCATGTGTGCATGATCCTTTCCCGAATTCGTTTACTGATGAGGTATTGGATAATGTAGGTGGCCAAGAAGCGTACTCTTTCACTAATGGGTTCTTTGGGTACCATCAGATCAAAATCGCACCTGAAGATAGAAGCAAGATGACCTTCACGACTAAATGGGGATTCTTTCTGTATACCCTAATGCCTTTTGGGTTAAAGAATGTGCTTGCGATTTTTTCGTGCGTAGTCATTGCGGCATTCAAAGACTTCATTCATAAATTTCTGGAAGTGTACTTTGATGATTGGACAATATTTGTATTGGTAAAGCACCATGTGGTAACTCTGCACTTGATGCTAGATACATGTCGGAGATACTAGATCACGCTCAACCTGAATAAGTGATTGTTTAGTGTCCCTTTTTGGATCCTACTGGGTCACATGGTATGCAGTCAGGGATTGATGGTGGACCCCACAAAGATTGTGGTGATAATTAAGTTGGAGGTGCCAAGGAGTGTGAAGCAGCTGCGCGCAACATTGGGACATACTGGGTACTATAGGAAGTTCATCAAAAGCTATGCCCAAATCACCACGCCTATGGAAAAACTGTTGAAAAAAAATGTCACGTTTTGCTGGAATGATGAATTCCAGAAAATCTTGGATGTGTTGAAGGAGAAAATGTTCATCGCATTGATCTTAGTCTTTCGGGATTCGAAGGATTAGTTTCATGTACATGTGGATGCGTCATGTATTGCGCTGTGAGCAATACTAAAATAGGCTGGTGAGGGAGACTTGGACCACCCTATAGCATTTGCAAGAAGGAAGTTATCCAAGGATGAGAATAACTATTCCACCACAGAGTGTGAAGGACTAGCTATGGTATACGCACTCCAGAAGTTCAGGCACTATTTGCTGGGTGGACATTTTAAGATGTATACAAATCTTTCTACATTGAAATACCTGGTCAGTAAGCCTGTGTTTGGGGGGAAGATCTGTAGATGGTTGTTGTTGTTCCGGGATTATGATTTTGAAGTTATTATGAAGCTTGGAAGGTTGGACGTGGGCTCGGATCATTTGTCATGCATCGAAACTGGAGAGGAGCTTACTAATCTAGAGGAAGGGTTGCCTAATGCGTAAATCTTTGTGGTGCATGTCACGGATAATCACTTTGAAGATATCATACACTTCCTGATGATAGGAACTGCTCTAGAGGGATATACAAGTCAGTAGAAGAAGGAATTAGTGGTGTAGGTGACAAACTTTTTTGTTATTGTAGGGAACTTGTATAAAATGGGGTTTGATGAAATATTGTGACGTTATGTGCCGAAGTTTGAAAGAGGTAGTATCCTCGTTGATGCTCATAGGGGAGCCGCGAGAGGACATTACGCAAGAAAAGCGACTGCACAGAATATTCTATGCGTTGGGTTGTGGTGGCAAACCCTTCATAAGGATTTGAAAGCATATTGCAGAGCATGTGATGTGTGTCAAAGGACTGGTAGGCCATCATGGAGGGATGAGCTGCCTCTAAACCCATAGGTAATGTTATAACCTTCCGAGAAATGGGCAATAGATTTTATGGGACTGATTCAACCTCAAGAAAAGAAGACAGGTGTGTGGTACATTATCACTATGACTGAGTACTTAACTCGATCGGTGGAGGCACAGCCTATGAAGGACTACACAGGCTTGACGACTGTGAAGTTTATTTTTGAGTATGTATTGACTAGATTTGGGTGTCCAAAGATTTTGATGAGTGATCGCGGTACGCACTTTCTTAATGAAACAATCAGCATGTTAATGGAAGAATTTCAGGTGTATCATCAGAAAAGTACACCTTATCACCCGCAGGCTAATGGGACAGTGGAAGTGTTCAATAAGATACTGGAGAGCATGCTGACAAATGTTTGTAATGCTCAGCGAAATGATTTTGATATGCGGATACCCGCGGTGCTATTGGCTTATAAAACAACTTGCAAGAAGCTGACTGGCCAAACACCTTTCAAGCTCGTATATGGCATTGGATCGGTGATGCCGATGGAATACATTATGCCTAGTCTGTGCGTAGCAGCATTCAAAAGAATGACGAATCACGAAGCCCTGGAAGAGAGGCTTCGGCAACTCATAGAGCTTGAGGAAGAAAGGTTTTTGGCTGGATTTCACCAATAGGTTCAAAAGGAGCGTGAACATGGCATGATCGACACATTAAAATCTGCATCTTCAAGATAAATGATCTGGTTTTATTGTATGACAGTAAGTTTGATAAGTTTCGAGGGAAATTTAGGATGTACTCGCTAGGGCCCTATGTCATCATGGAGATTATCGATGGTGGAGCAATTCAATTGGTTAAATTCAATGGAGAACCTTTCCCAAGAAAGGTGAATGGAAACAGATTGAAGGCATACACCAATGATCTGGATAGGTGACTCTATGAAGGAAGCATAGTATTAGTGCTCCACGCAGCTGCAAGGAGGCACGAGACTATAAACTACATTGCTCGGGTTGGGGAGGTACGCGATGGGAAAAATTCACGGAATGAAGGAATGTCACAGTGTCCACAACAACACGCAGAGAGCTGTGCTACCAAGATAGAAACCATGCAGGGAAGCTATAAAGTGACCATTAAAGTCATTGTTCATGATTTGACAGCGAAAAAATGACCAAATGGAGTGGGGGGCGGCATTTAAGTCGGAATTTATGGGCAAGATCTTTGAAAATATTCTGCCAATCTAGCATTAATGAATCGATTTTGTGGGGAACGGTCAGATTTGAATTCAAAAATGCCTGTAAATTACAGATGGCCACCCAGCAAAAAACACTTGGCATTTTTAGAATTGAGTTGTTGAGCTCTCAGGCGCGTGTGGACCGTGAATAATTTGTAGTGTTGATAACGAGTTCTGTGTTTGAAAATCTGCCAAAGGCGACGTAGGAGTTTTTGAATAGCATTATATCGATGCCCACAAAAGCCATGGATGGTGAAGCAGTGACAACCGAGGGAGCTGTACCAGAGGTAGCAATGACAATAGAAGGAGCTGCCCCGAAAACTATGAGTGTTTAATTTCCAGCCGAAGTATCGAAGTCACCACAGGTGCCTAGGCCGAGGCCTACCTCGACCAAGGAGGGTCCAAAGAAAAAGAAGGGCAAGCTGGTCGCGACATTGCAGCTAGTGCGCGCATCACCCAGAAAGCACCCACATAAGGATAATCCCACTGCATAGGAAAAGGGAAAGATGATTAACCTAGAGCCAGAAGAAGAGGTCGAGGATATCCCAATGGATGATGAGGATGTTGGGGTGGAAATAGAGGATGTTGAAATTGAGGGGTCTGACCCCATCACTAAGCTTCTTGCATATGTTCCTCCATGCAGGGGCAAGACCAAGGTGCCCAATGACATTGATGAGAGTAAGGTCACCCTGCACACACCCCTCTTACCGGACCAAATTTTGTTTGAGGGACCGCACTTGGGGTGTGTCCCCCTTTTGAAATTAGAAGACAGGGATTTAGTAGACATAGAGAATTTCCCTCATTTAGCAGTGTACCAAGTCATGCATTGTGTTTTCCATAAAAGCATTGGAATGACTGTGTTGGAATCGCAGAATTCGCTGAGAGGCATGGATAAGGTAGGATTGCTCAACCTGCTATGGGTGCTGCATTACAACCATGCGGTCATCACAATGGTAGTATTCAAGTAGCTGTTATGATTGGTACATAATGGATTTTTGTGGATGGAGGAGCCAATACCCATCATTGATATGCTGATCCATAGGATCATGTGGCTGCCATACACAAGGGAAAATCCGACCATGTGTTATAGACATTTTTGTGCCTTACAGCCATAAGCATGAAATGTCCATAAACCAAGGGATCCTAAGTCCCTAAAGATGTTGTTCCAGCTCTTAAAGAAACAAGGTCAACCAATGACAGCTTCTCCCAGAAGTTCTCCACCAGGAACTGCTCAAAACTAGTCAAATCAGGATCAATTCAGAAGCTCCACTGGCTGACTGCGTTGCAAAGCACCAAAATACACTGGCTAGGTGCGTTGTAGCGCACTTGAATGCACTACCCAGGTGCGTTGAGCGGGAAATGACAAGTGGCAGAGTCATTCAATGAGGTGGAGAGACAATGGAAGCTTCCAGAATCTTCTCCAATGACACTTGCCTCACTGAATTCGACCAGTGATGAGTAAGAGGCTCTCAGTCTCCAAGTGGAAGCAAGAACTGACAGAGAGAAGCCACAAGTCAAAACATAAGCTGACTCATCCTCTCTGCTTACATCTATATATGGATCCCTCATCCCAGAGATCCAGAGGCTGGAATTTTGTACTTTGCAGAGAATTGCTGTTGGTTTTGAGATTGAGATTAGTGTATTGGGTGATTTATGCTTTGTTGGAGGTGAGGAAGGGATTCCTTTGCTGGGAGGTAGATGCTGGATCGGGACTCACTTGGTTGTATCTCCTCCTGGATCTTCTTATTGCATTAATAAAACTATTTGAGTTTCTTCTACATGCTTGTGTATCAATGATGTTTTGTTATATTTGCATGTTTAGCTTAATCTGATCCTAAGCTTTTTATGAATGTAAATCTATATCTTCGTGTAGTTTCTCTCTTCTGTGATCTTGCAGGAACTTGGTGAAGCTGGGCCGGTAAGGGAGCAGGTAGCTGGAAGCCAACAAAGAGGAGAGCGATTGGATCAACAAACTAGCGCAAGACACAGGTTAGTTTATCCTTCCTCTTCGTTTACATTTCATAAAGAAGAATACACAAGTAGTTTTTCCTTGTTTGTTGCTAAGGCACTGTCACACCTTAGAGTGGGATAGGGGCGTTCTGAATAGATACTTTTCCCAACAACAAAATGGCGACTCCGCTGGGGATCGTGTCTAGTTAGTTTGTTTATGTTTCTTTTGTTGTTTGCTTCATAAACACAGAAGTAGTAATCGAACTGCATTTGCCATTATCAAATGCCAAGTCGCTGCTACTTCAATCCACCCTTTGGATTTGTTTATGATTTGAACAACTGATCCACAAATGCTCTAATTTCCCTTTGTGATAGCTCTTAGTCCTCCTTTAAATCATCCCTCTAATTGTACCTTACTGATAGCTTTTACTGGGCCAAAATCCATAGATTAAACTGCAAACCGTGACCCAGAACCCGGATAGAAGTCTCGTTTCTGCCCCAGCGCAGGCTCTATGAAGAGGTTCTGCGTTTCAACGCAGGTCCCGAGAGGGCTACCTGCACTGCAATTTAGTTTCTCTGTGCAACAGGTGCGCTGATCAACCCTTGCCCTGTGTAGCTGAGGTTCTTTGCTTCATTTTGTTCAGTTTGATCTCTGATTTTTGCAGCCTGTTATCAGTGTGTGTACCTATCTGAAAACCCCTTTTCTCTACCTTAATTCCGCCTCCTTTGTACAAAAAGACTGTAGATGTTCTTTGTGTATTTGTTACATCATTTACAGTTTTCCATTGAAAAGTAAAATAGTCATACTGTCGTCCTTAGATTTAGATCTGTCGTAAGTGTCGATTTTGATCTTAGGAGAAAGTTTCTTTGCTGTTGACAGTTGATTATACTTTTTACTTTTGCTTTGGTTTGAATTTGTCTCTTTCTAGTGTTGAAACGAGTGTTTACTTCAAATTCATAAAGTGTCGTAATCTTCTCTACCTTTTTGATTTCGAAAAATAAGCTTGTTTGTGTTTTTCACTTGAAAGCAAATTCAAATTTGTACATCAACTTTCTTTTTAGGCATCAATATTAAGAAAGTGAAAACAAATACATGCATATGTGCATTTGCATATTGATAGTTTGTATGGTTTGATTTAGGAAAAGTGCATTTACAGTTTGCTCTTTGCTCTTTGAGAAAAGATTGTGTCTTTCTTTTCCCCTTGTAGTTAGGATTTTCATTGTTGAAAAGAGATAAAAGCTTGCTTATCATCTTTAGATTGCATTTAGGAATTATATCTACATCTCGTGGTGATCCAAAAAGGCAAACTTCTAAGAAATATCAACTTAAAATAAATTGAATGAATCTAACAACGCTTTGGAACTTAACGCACAACATAGAGGTCTAGGCTAGAGACGTGTTCCGGCGTCGTAAAGCCTGGTAACTGTTGTCCTCACTGATGGTTGGGTGATTCCTCCACTGTGAGACGATACGTGCCAGTATGGATTGTGCTCCCACGTACCGTCGAGTATATATTGGGAGACCCCTATAGGCTTAAAACCTTTTATCCATAGGAAGCCGTGTCGACTGCCCTACTGATCGCAATGCACCGAACACAGCATTCGGGAAGATTGACTGCCATACCGTAAAACGTATTCTGCAGTTTTGTGATTGGTTTGGCACACCCTCTACCTAGATCTTCAGAGTAGTCCCTTTCGTTCCTTTTCAGACTCCTTAACGGAAAAGGTCCATCTGAGCACTTGTCACTTCAGGCTCATTAAAAATCGAAGGAGACTAGAGTCATCTTTTGTTTTTTCTCGACTCTTTAAAATTGAAAAAACAAGTTGTGTCCAAGCGTCGTAAAATTTATTTTAAACGGAATATTCATACCCTTTTCCTACGTTGATCTTAGGTTGAGAAAATGGAGTCTACCAACCAAGGAATTCCCCTTGGTGGAAATCCTAGTCCCTTCTCCTCTTGGGGAGATGTTGGTGCACCCCATATGGCCACATTGTTGCTTCCAGGACTGACAATTGGCTTGCCAGTCTGGCTCTTCTCAACCAATGTCGTTCAGAACACCACTATTCCTGAACAATCGAATCAACCGTTAGACCGGTCCAGAGTTACCCACCAACCTTCTACTTCCTCTAATTCTTCCTCTCCTCCTTCCTCTTCGCTTGATGGGGCTGGCAAAGCCAAAAGTCAAGTTCCTAAGGAGAAGAAGGAAAAGAAGAAGAAAGAGAAGAAGAAGAAGGAGCCAAAAGCGACTGGGGGCAAACGAGTGTTGTCTAACGAAAATCCACACACTGCACTGACCAGGCCTAAATCGCCATGTGTCATTTTCAAGGGAGACCACTTTCACAGAGATTGTCCTTGCATCCCTCGGATACTAAGAGACTGGTCTCCCCATTTGCACAATCAGGTGGCGTCAACCTCTGATTGCCATGTTGAAAGAACACCGTCAACTAGCGGAAGTGAAGTCCCAGGACAAAAAGGGAAAGCTAGATCTCCCTGTAAACTGTGCGAAGGCGATCACACCATCCACCGTTGTCCCTTCTTAGATGAAGCTAAAAGAGTTTTGGATGATCGTCCGGTTTCACCGTTACGACTCCCTCCTGGATATAAAAAACTCTTGCCGAGTCCTTCATTAGTTGAGAATCCAGCTGGCCCGCTCAAGTGGTCAGCTGAAGCGCCTGTCATTGAAGATGAACCGGCTGAATCCATACCCGACGAAAGTCAAAAGGTCGAGGCGGCAGTTGACCCGGTCTTGCCTTCAGAGGATTTATCTTCGAATGACACAGTCACTGAAGAGAACAAGGATGACACCGTCCAAATTCTCTTCATCAACACAGACTCCGACGAACACGGGGGCAACCTACCCATTCCTTTATCGCAGGAAGGAAGTTCGTCAGAGCCGTACCCGGCCGTCTACTCGGTCCCACCTCCAAGCAACCTAGTTGTCTCCTTCGACTGGAATCAACTAGGCAGACCCCGTTTACCAGCAAGCATACCATTCAGAATTATCGTCCAAATATATAGAATGGTCATGGCTGGTACCATCATAGATGAGGGGGCTTCTGTGAGTATCCTTTCCTCTACTACTTGGAAAGCGCTTGGTTCGCCATCGCTTTTGCCTGAGATGAGAAATCTGACAGGCTTTGATAAAGGAACCAGTCGACCTTTAGGGATCCTCCCCAATGTGCCCATAACATTGAAAGGGAAGACCGTTCAAATGAACGTAATGGTCATTCGAGGACCCTTGGATTATAACCTACTCCTTGGATGAGACTATATTTATTGCATGGGAGCCATCGTCTCCTCACTCTTTAGAGTAATGTGTTTTCCGCACGAAGGAAGAGTGGTCAAGCTCGTGGACCAGCTTTCGTTTCCCGGATCACGCATCGCAAATAGTCATATACCATCCCTAAATGGTCTCTTCACACAAGAAATGTCTCAACCCACGGTCCGTCCTCCCGATGTGCGCGAGTAATTCGGAGGGATATGACTGGAACCCAGGGGGCATGCGTCCTGGTCTGCTTCGGCAGGAAAACTTTGGGTATAGAGTAGGTTTCCGCGGGAGAATATGACTAGTCTGTACCCCGTCCGTGATTGGAAGAGGGGTTATTCTAGAACAAGATTCTCTTGTCAAAGTTATGTGTGTGGAGCTCGTTGTCGCTCACCTTTGTTTATCTCGGTAGACATCGCCGAGGAAGAGTTTCATTTGTAACGCAAATAAAACAATCTTTGGGTAACCTGTAAGAGGCAGCACCCTTCCTGATAAAACAAATGTTTTGTCAGCTCAAATAAAGGGTGACCCTTCCTGATAGAACAAATGTTTTATCAGCTCGAATAGAGGGAGACCACGAAACTCTGTTTTATACCTGGGGGCATGCAAACCGTTTGGAGTGCAAGCAAGGGGCGACTATTTATTTTTTAAATTTTTAGGACTTCTAACCCTTTAAACTCGTAGGATTAGTCGTTTCCTAACTTGCATAAAGAAAGGATGTGGGGCAAAAATCTAAATGTTGCCGTTTTATATGAGACATTCTTATCATATGACTGGATTATCGAGAAGTTTTAGCACATAGATCAAGCTCATTAAAAAATAAACATAAGACATGAGCAAGTGTTTCCACCCGCGTTTAAGCTCGTTAAAAAATGAACTATCCTCCGGTAAATAACCACTGTGAATGTAACATTATCAGCCATTAAAGCCTTGGTCGTGTTTGCACCGTCACCTCCACTTTTCCATTGGCCGATCATTCACCTCCATTTGATTGTTTACCCATTTTGAGGAACAGCTGCGAAGAGTGATTTCACTAGCCATCCTTGTGAAACTGCCGTGCTTGGAAAATTCCAACCCTTACCTGGAATTAGCTGCTACCCATTTTATCACTCGTTCCTCAAAAGACGAGTCTTCTTTAAGCTCTTTTCATCTGACTCGTAAAATATGAAAAGATTGCCGAGTTTTGGCCTTCCAGCTCGTTAAAGCTACCGGAAGAGCTATCCCTCCTCTAGATTTTAATCTTTTTGGACCTGAGGGATTATTGCACAAAAAGATCGAGCGCTTGTTTTGTTCGGCTCGTTAAAACTGTCGAAAATTCATTCCTTCTGTATTATTTTATACTTTTTCGGGCTTAAGGGATTAGATGACGAAAAAGGAATTCCGGAGTTAACTTTACGTACCTTTTCAGACTCTCTAAAAATGAAAAGGACCGAGTTATCTTTGTCGTTAGACTCGTTAAAAAGATTAATAGCGACAAACTTGTCTTTAGACGAGAACGAGTTTCACTATCGCTAGGCTCGTTAAAACATAGCGATGGGTTTTCCCGAAGGGCAAATTATAGATCAAGCATATGTTATCCTCCTCAAACTTGACAAAAATAAAGAGGTACTGGTCAGCAATGACTGGGGAAAATTGGGAAGAAACTCAAAGAATCTTTATTGGTAGCAAGTCGCTCTTGAACATGACACTTCCACTCCGTGCCTGAGTCGGGTTGGGTTGTTTCATTCATTGGTCACATCACCATGGTCTCGCCATACCATCCACATTTGGGGTAAATTCTACCGATCCATCACATAAGTGTCGCCGACATGTTCAAGAGAAGTCATCCAGATAAGTCAACCGTGTCCCATCCACTGCCATACATTATACTTCATTCTTTCATGACCGCCACCCTGAACCATATATCATCAATTCGTTTTCACCTCCATCAAAATCATTTGCTCCGTTCCGTTCATTGATGTGGGATTCATCAAGGCCCTCCTTTGACGGATCGCTTCTTGTCGACATCAGCTCATTATCCAAGAAGTTGATCTAGGAACACCCCATTCAGTACTTTGAAGCTTGCATGCCTCAATGGCAAGTTTCTCACTTCCGGCGACAAGTATACATCAATGAACTTCGACCGAAAGATTTTGCATGGTGTTCGACGCCAAGTCCTTTATTCACACCACGTGAATTGTACTGCAGTACCTTGAGGGTCATCATCCTTATCGGTGATTCCTCTCGCGCTTGTTAACAGTTTACATCATCGACTGGTAATCAAGCGATGTCTTTCCATGTTCGACTTCAAAACAATTTTCACATGGATCGACTTGTACTTCGAGTGAAGATCGGACGATATTGAAGACCCCGGATCTAGTTTCATCCATCTGGGCTGCGATATATATTCAGGAAAAATAAAGACATTGACATGTACAACATTACAGCACAGATGATCATCCTACCAAAGGATGATGACTTCATCAGAATCATCAGTCTACCATCAGACGATTGTCTGTTCTATGTACATAAAAATGAATTTATAAAGCTGAGCATGGGAATGCCCGCCTCAGCTAGATCATGAAAAAAGTATGAAAATAATGTATTGTATTGTATCTTATTACAGGTCTCCTCCAGCATTGAAAGAACTTCGGATCATCCTAATAAAGAATTTCACCTGATAAACAGCCTCATACTTTAGGGGGAAACTGTTATAGACATTTTTGTGCCTTACAACTATAAGCATGAAATGTCCATAAACCAAGGGATCCTAAGTCCCTAAAGATGTTGTTCCAGTTCCTAAAGAAACAAGGTCAACCAATGACAGCTTCTCCCAGAAGTTCTCCACCAGAAACTGCTCAAAACTAGTCAAATCAGGATCAATTCAGAAGCTCCACTAGCTGACTGCGTTGCAGAGCACCCAAATACACTGGCTAGGTGCATTGCAACGCACTTGAATGCACTACCCAGGTGCGTTGAGCGGGAAATAACAAGTGGCAGAGTCATTCAACGAGGTGGAGAGACAATGGAAGCTTCGAGAATCTTCTCCAATGACACTTGCCTCACTGAATTCGACCAGTGATGAGTAAGAGGCTCTCAGTCTCCAAGTGGAAGCAAGAACTGACAGAGAGAAGCCACAAGTCAAAACATAAGCTGACTCATCCTCTCTGATTACATCTATATATGGATCCCTCATCCCAGAGATCCAGAGGCTGGAATTTTGTACTTTGCAGAGAATTGCTGTTGGTTTTGAGATTGAGATTAGTGTATTGGGTGATTTATGCTTTGTTGGAGGTGATGAAGGGATTCCTTTGCTGGGAGGTAGATGCTGGATCGGGACTCACTTGGTTGTATCTCCTCCTGGATCTTCTTATTGCATTAATAAAACTATTTGAGTTTCTTCTACATGCTTGTGTATCAGTGATGTTTTGTTATATTTGCATGTTTAGCTTAATCTGATCCTAAGCTTTTTATGAATGTAAATCTATATCTTCGTGTAGTTTCTCTCTTCTGTGATCTTGCAGGAACTTGGTGAAGCTGGGCCGGTAAGGGAGCAGGTAGCTAGAAGCCAACAAAGAGGAGAACGATTGGATCAACAAACTAGCGCAAGACACAAGTTAGTTTATCCTTCCTCTTCGTTTACATTTCATAAAGAAGAATACACAAGTAGTTTTTCCTTGTTTGTTGCTAAGGCACTGTCACACCTTAGAGTGGGATAGGGGCGTTCTGAATAGATACTTTTCCCAACAACACCATGGCATTTGGAAAAAAGGATGGCAAGCATGCCCTCGTGGAGGCCATGAAGGAAAAGTTCAAGTTAGCAAAGAAGCCACGCAACTATTCCATTAGAAGTAGCTTTGACCACGGGGTTAAAGTGGTGACTCATTTCTTGGCAGGGAAGGTTATGAGGAAGTTTCACACATATGAAGTGTCGACACTTGTGATAACTTTAGTGGTCCAGTGCATGGAGGGAATTCAATTTAACTGGCCATGCTACCTTTGTGGTGAGTTACTCGTGAACTGCCACGAGGCACAAGATCTCAGCAAAACTTTCCACTATGCATGGCTATTGATGTCCATAGTGTTGGTTGCATGGGAGCTACCTGAAGACAGTCAGTTTCCTCCGATCGCGTCGAATCTACCATAGGCAGCGAAGTTCGCTTCACTGTGGGCGACTAAGGATCCTTAGCGGATAAAGGAAAACAAGATATTTTGGATCTTGATGGAGATGAGTGTGCATATGGCCATCAACCGCAAGCCGCAGTTGTCACCTACAAATTTCAACAAATTGCAGGAGTATGTGGAATTCAAGGTTGACTTCCACCATGTCTCAATTTGGGCACGGAAGGACCCTGAGAAGAAATGGCACGAACTACCATACCTGGCCATGGATGATGCAATTGAAGCGGTCCTTGACCGCTAGTCAGCAAAGTGGCACATTGCCTCAAACTTGGCAGCAGGATTGAGTAAGTCCGCCATGCAACAAAAGAAGGAAGAGGCCAAGCTGAAGATGGAACAGTTGGCCATGAAAAGGAGAAAGTAGGTTGAAGACAAGGCTAAGGTAGAGCACGTTGCTGCGCAACAGACAGGTGGATACGAAGGAGAAGAGGAGCACGACTCTGATAGGAGTCAGAAGTTGCCTTCCCCGAAGACAGAGGAAGAGGATGAGCAAACGAAGAAGGGTGGAGCGGACCCGGAAATGACTCCGTTCCGCATCAAGCATATCAAATATCTAGAGAAGGTAGGGCCCTGGAAGAATTCCAAGGCTAGTAAGACATCTTTGGATTTGATCACCCTAATAGAGGGGGATCCAAATGATATAGGGGACATGGTGCAAGATGCCACCACAGAACTGTTGCACCAGTTCAAACAACAGCAACAACAGGTGTTGGGAACTATTTAGATGGGTCTACGTGAGCTGTAGATCCACACATCACAAATAAAGACCAGCACGACGCCCACCAGTTAATGGCGCATGGCAATTTAGAGGCCGTTGGGATGCTGTGCACGAGGGACTCCTAAGCCATAGTGCTTCCAGATGGAGCACTGATGACAGAGACTGAAGCTGATAGGCCAGCTGTCAGCACACTCAAGGGAGTTGGGCTCAACTTGGCTACGCTTCCTAGCAAGGCACTTCACCTTCTACAGAATGGTGTGATCGTGGAACTTCGGGCCCATGAAAAACGCACTTTGTAGGTAATCAAAGAACAAAATGTAAACAACACCCAGATGGTTGTGCAATGAGACTTCAAAATCACCACCATGAAGGACCTTACAGACAAGAATCAACGCATGACCAAGGTTATGGATGAAGCATGCAAGACTATCCCGGAGCTGGACATTCACAAGGCTGAACCAGTACATGTGCGGGTTCGGAAACTCGCTGCGGGAGTGTGCAACACACACACAAAGTTGGAAAAGGTTTAGCTGGAGCTGAACCTCAAAATCGCAGAATTGCAATTGAAGGCCCAATCTTTGACTCCACCGGAAGTCAGAGAGTAGTGCTCGACTGTTGTGAAAGATGTGATAGTAGCAGTAGAGAGTGTAGTGACGGACTGCACAATGCTCTTCGAACAATCGCTCGAGGTACTCACTTACCTACAAGAAGACCCCAATGTACATAGGCTGGAAACAGAAGCGCAGGAGCTGCAGCAGCGCTATGACGAGGTCAAAGCAACAGTGTGTACTGTCACCATCACGTAGAGGCTATAAAAACTAAAGGAGGCCAAGGCATTAAAAGAGCAGGGTGATGCAGATCAGCTCAAGGAAGCCATGCTGAAGGCTTGCTTAAAGCCTTGGCTAGATGAGGCCTATGTGATCATGACCATTATTGAAGGAAACCTAGCTAGCCTATAGAAGACTTAGCAGAAGCTACAGGTTGATAGTGTAGGGCCAGCGACAGAGCAGTCGGTTGAGGAGATGAAGTAGGCGGCAATGCAGTGCACCACCAAGGTAGTAGTTTTTTAGGTTGAGCTGGGAGGTCTTCACGACAAGATCTTCACACCAGTAGAGTGACTCAAGGGTGAGTCACCATGTTTGTGTTAGGGGGATGTTAGGAATAGGTTCCCCTAAGAGCCAGTTTTGGGGCTAAAAGCCTATGTTTTGGGGCATAAAGCCCAAATTTTGTATAAAGAATGTAAAGTCTCTGAATTTTGTGGTCATGGAGTGCAAATATATCAAGAGTCATTAAGGTTTTCCCACCTTTGTTTTGTAAAAAGTCATTTCAGCTGTAAAGATCCACCCATGGTCTGTGAACCATGGGATTATATAAAAAGAAGCCAAGTAAGTAAGTTCTAAGTAGTTAAGGCGAGTAGAGTTCTAAGTGCTTTTGAGTAATAGAAGAGCTAAGATTGAGAGTCTTAGCATAGGTAGAGGCTCTTGTTTCTGAGAAAACTAGTGTTTTTTCAATCTGCTAGTCCCACTAAGATTGTTAGCTATCTTAGAAACAAACAATCCAAGCAATTTGCGATTTCCTTTATGTATGATAGATAAGAGAGAAGTAAAGGGGACCAACCTGGGTCTTCCGCTTGACTCCTTGCTTGATTTATCTCTCCCTTGGTAGAGCTTGCAACTCCTCTCCTACTTGTCCCACTTTAGAGAATACCTATAGAGACAAAATAACAAAACACCATCAAAGCATCTTGATCTATAATATCATAAACAATGCAGAATCAAAAATACATTGAACATACAATTGCATTCACAAATAACAAGATTCACAAATACATGATTGTATGGAAGAAAACTCAAAGAATTTTATTAAAATAGAAGGTAGAATTACAACCCAGCAGTCTGATCCAGCATCATTCTCCCAGCATGAAAGCCCTCTTCACCTCATGAAAAGCAAGATCACCCAACAATACAATGTCTCTTCTCAAAGATAAACCAACAACACTTCCTTACAAATTACAAAATTCCAGCCTCTAGATCTCTCAGATGAGGGATCCATTTATAGATGTCTACAAGGGTGTGATTCAGCTTTGGGTTTTTGATTAGTGTCATTCCACTTGTAGTTCTTGGTTCCACTTGGAGATTTCATTGATCTCTTACTCATCCCTGGGCGAATTCAGAGAGGCAAGTGTCATAGGATAAGTTTCTAGAAGATTCCATGAGCATCCACTTAGCAAACTATCTCAACCATTTGTCCATTCTCGCTCATCACACCCTATAGAAGGCTTCTTCAATATGCATCACATTTGGCTAGTGTAGTAGCCAGTATGCATCACATCTGGCTAGTGTAGCAACCAGTATGCATCACATCTGGCTAGTGTAGCAGTGAAAAGGGTGGCTAACAGAACCACTCATTGTAGCTAGTCCTCAAAAAGGTAAACAATCAAGTGAAGCATATGATCGGCCAAAAGAATGGAGGTGATGGTAGGAACACAACCAAGGCTCAAAAGGCTGATAACAGGGCAATCACAAAGGTTATTTACCGAGGGTGGATTCATTTTTTAATGAGATCGAATCGGAAGAAACTATGCTCAGTGGTAGGTTTATTTTTTAACGAGCTTGAACCTTGTGGAAACATTGCTCATTCCAGCAGCTAAAGATGTCTCTCATTGGTAGGTTCATCTTTTAGTGAGCTTGAACTTTATGATAACCTATGCTCAGTTTCCTTTTTATGCAAGCTAGGAACGACCAAACTACAAAGCTAAAAAAACTAGAAAGCTAAGGACCTACTAAGGTTAGGTAGGATGGTTTTGTCTTTTGTCTAGAAAAAACCCTTCCTTTGGTCTGTCTGGTGTGTAGACATTTCCGGATCAACTGCCTAACCTAAGAAGTTAAAACTAAAAAGCTAAAAAAATCTAAAAAGCTAAGAAAAGAAATTGGTCTTTTTTTGCTTGTGTAAAAAAGGTTTGCATGCCCCCAGGGATCAAGAAAAGGAGAGCCTCCAGGTAACCATATGGAAGTCACTGCGGTTAGGCAGGATTGTTTCTGTCAGCGGTTAGACCAAAACACTTTCTTGGCTTTGTCCCAGGAATGAGTGGACAAAAGTGAATGGTGTGAGATTACACTTCCAATCACATAACCTATAGGGAAACCTATATTTTCACTTGGGTTCGTCTAGATGGACAAGGGTGCATGCCCCCTAAGCTTCGTTACATTCACTGGACTACTCGCGGCAATTAGGTGGATGGAATGAATGTTGAAGAGACACTCTTGATGCAAAGAGATCATTTAGGGATGATGTTTGACTTAGCTTTGTGTTTGAACTGGGAAATGAAAGCTGGTCGATAAGCTGTACCATTTTGCCTTCATGCGGGAAACACATCACTCGAAAGAGTGTGGAAACAATAGCTTCCATGCTATATATATAGTCATGTCCAAGAAGTAGATTGTAATCTAATGGTCCTTGGACTACCATCACGTTCAAGTGAACAGTTTTCCTTTTCAAAGTTATTGGCAACTTTGGAAGGATCCCTAATGGTTGACTAGTTCCTTTGTTAAAGCTTGACAAATTCTGTGTCACAGGCATAAGTGATGGTGAACCAAGCGCTTTCCAAGCAATTGAGGAAAGGATACTCACTGAAGCCCCTTCATCTATGATAGTGCTAGACATGATCATTTTGTAAACTTGTACTATGATCCAGAATGGTATATTAGATGGAAGGCAGGGTCTTGCTAGTTGATTCCAATCAAAGGAAATGACTAGATGCTTTGATGGTGAGTCGCCATTTTGTTTTTGAGAAAACTAGTGTCTTTTCAATCTGCTAGTCCCACTAAGATCGGTAGCTATCTTAGAAACAAACAATCAAAGCAATTTTTGATTTCCTTTATGTATGATAGATAAGAGAGAAGCAAAGGGGACCAACCTGGGTCTTCCGCTTGACTCCTTGCTTGATTTCTCTCTCCCTTAATAGAGCTTGCAACTCCTCTCCTACTTGTCTTGTTTTAGAGAATACCTGTAGAGACAAAATAACAAAACACCATCAAAGCATCTTGATCTATAATATCATAAACAATGCAGAATCAAAAATACATTGAACATACAATTGCATTCACAAATAACAAGATTCACAAATACACGATTGTATGGAGGAAAACTCAAAAAACTTTATTAAAATAGAAGGTAGAATAACAACCCAGCAGTTTGATCCAGCATCATCCTCCCAACATCAAAGCTCTCTTCATCTCATGAAAAGCAAGATCACCCAACAATACAATGTCTCTTCTTAAAGATAAACCAACAACACTTCCTTACAAATTACAAAATTCCAGCCTCTAGATCTCTCAGATGAGGGGTCTGTTTATAGATGTCTGCAAGGGTTTGAGTCAGCTCTGGGTTTTTTATTAGTGTCATTCCACTTGTAGTTCTTGGTTCCACTTGGAGATTTCATTGATCTCTTACTCATCCCTGGGCGAATTCAGAGAGGCAAGTGTCATAGGAGAAGTCTCTAGAAGATTCCATGAGCATCCACTTAGCAAAATATCTCAGCCATTTGTCCATTCTCGCTCATCGCACCCTACAGAAGGCTTCTTCAACATGAATCACACCTGGCTAGTGTAGCAGCCAGTATGCATCGCACCTGGATAATGGAGCAGTGAGTATGGTCCAATTTTGGCTAGTTCTGAGTGCTTTTTCAGGTGGAACTTCTGGGGAATGATGTAATCAGTTGACTATGATCCTTTAGGGTATGAAACAACACTTTTAGGGGTTAAAGAGCCCTTGTTTTATCGACATATAAGATTGGGGTTGCAGCGCCCAAAT
The DNA here is from genome assembly GCA_031772625.1 of Pinus tabuliformis. Lineage (NCBI taxonomy): Eukaryota > Viridiplantae > Streptophyta > Pinopsida > Pinales > Pinaceae > Pinus > Pinus tabuliformis. The sequence continues at coordinate 119,886,368 of CM062806.1, forward strand.
ATGTCTATACCAGCTTGACAACTGAGTGAGCAGATGCCTAAGGTAGAATTCCGCAACTGAGTGTGCGGACCCCCGCATCTGTGTGTGCAGGGAAAATATAGTATGTATTGGAAACCTGAATCATCAACAAAGAGAAGTACTCTGAAATTACAATGTATTTTATCTCTGGTTATTATATGTGACTATGTTATGTTTAGTTCTGGGTTTACATTATAATGATAAATTGATGTGCGAATATATATGTTTCTAACTGTTATTTGAATGCAAGTAAGAATACATGTTTACGTGAAGATAATATTAAATGCATGGTAAAGTTGGGAAACACTTAAGATATTCTAGGAACTTATACAGTAAAATAGATAAAGAGGGATGTAAGTGCTTGAATCACTAATTAGGGTTGCGCGAAGGATGGTTGTATACCTTCACAAAGGTTCTGAAGGGAAGAAGATAAAGTACATCGATAATCCCTAAAGGCTTATCGATCTAAGGGCTTAAGGTGTAAAAATCAACATCACAACCATCTTAGGGTGCGGAAACTTGGTTCCTGCATTCTCCCATACTGCTTCGGGTGAGACTTCGGTCCACGCTCTGTGGAATGATGTCGAAAGGGCCAGTGGTGTAGGGATTTGTTTGGCCGACTAACGTTGAACTTGGGTTACGGCCCATCAAGCCAACAACCTCCATGCCATCAAGACCATTTTAACCCTCTTCCTCCATACCTGTCTCCCCTGCTAAAGAAAAAATGAGGATTAGCATTTGCATTTATAAAACAAAGAGATTAAAGAAAAAGAGTTCTTTTAGATTCACACATGCACATAGTAGTTAATACTCCCTAGATTAGACTCCATGCTTAGTTTGTGTAAATAATCACAAGTGATAAATAGGGTTAAGTTAGGTTTCTTTTACATTTAGTTCATGATATTTATGCAATTAGAATATGTTTCTTTCCTTGTACTTTATTTCTTGCAATAGGTTAACGTTTCCATTTCAAGAATTTCTTTTTCTGCAATTAGTTTAGGATTTGATTTCAGTACATGCACTCCATCACATCATGACAACAAAGGAAGGACACATTGTATGTTGCACATATAGTGCTGATACCTCTTATGTTTGTACAAACCCCGATTTGATAATTAAAGTCAGCAGCCTTGGGATTTATAGCATTCTTGTTGCAATACCGAGGCTCATCAAATATATCTGATTGAAGAGTACCTTGCTAATGGAGGAAAGGTCTCATCATAATGAATTCCCTCCATCTGAGATAACCCTATGGCCACATCCCATATACTGCCTGCTTTACCTTATAAAGCCATCTAAAACTCACCACTAACATGTCTTTTGGTCTTGGGACCACTTCCCAAACATTTTTTCTAATAATGGAGTCATACTCCTCAACCATGGCATCAACCCAGACTCGTTGTTGCACTGCTTTCTTGAATGAGGATGGCTCTACCTCTACATTCTTGCTCATCAAAGCCATGTAGCCAGTGTACTGATCTAGTGACCTCTACCTACACTATGATGTGGGCGCTCCCACATTCTCTCTAGCATCATGCATCAATATGTCACCCTCTCTAGTGCACTTCCTTCTATCTTTGGAATTCTTTACATGAGTGGTGCTTCTCCTATCAGATCCTTTACATGTGCCTACTCCATATCATCTTGAGGTTCCTCCTTTGAAAATAAAATATCCTCATATGCATGTAACTGAATATCCCTCTCAAGGGACCATCTCATGGCCTTCTCTTCATCGAACTTCACATCTCTACGAACCATTTTCATCTTGTTGGATGGTAGGTACACCCAATAGTTGTTGGGATGGCATCCATGAGGTGAATTATGTTAAGTTTTGAGTCAATTTTGTAATATCTTTGTAAAGAATGTAAAGTCTTCATGAAATTTGGAAGCGGAGTGTGAAGCTAGTATGATTCCAAGGGACATTAGTCCCTTGTGTGGGTAGGTGATAGAGTGGTTTTGAGACCCGCTCATGGTTCACAGACCATGGTATTGTATTGCAAATGCTATATATAGATAAGTTATAGCGATTCTTAGAAATCAATAAAGATAGAAGAATCATTGTAAGGGAAAGGTGCTAAGGATAGGAAATATCTGTTTCTTGTACTTAGGCAAAAGGGGAAGGCTCCTCTAGCTGAGTGGGCGGAGACCTTGGCAAGTCCACAGGCGGAGTGCGCGGGCCCCTACAGCTGAATGCGCAGAAAGAAGAAGTATGTATTAAACCATTTATGATTAATAAAGACTATTTTGAGCCAATTCCAATGCATCTGTGCCTTGTTTATTACTTCTTCTAAGTTTCTATATCTTTGCCTGCTATTATGAATTATATGAATTAATTCTTGTTTAATGTGTGAAAATAATAGATCTATTTCTTTTATGCATGTTAAGTATAGTTACAGACCTTCACGAAGATCTGGAATTCGTTTGAATAGATTTACAGTAGTTGTTCAATCAAAGGGTTAAAGGTGTGCGAAGGTTGATCCAAGCCTTAGGAACTTCGGGAATCTCACACACAAGCCTCTGGATGCAGAAGGTTGGTTCTAGCATCCCCAAATATTACTTCGGGTGAGAGTACAACCTGCGCTACACGGGTTGTTACCGAAAGGGCCAACAGTTAGGGTTTTGTTGTATTGGCGTGAATAAATCTAAACTTGGGTCAGGCCCCATCAAGCCAAAAAATGGTTCCGTTGCCGGGACTAGGATCTATTTGAGGAATGTGTGTGAAGTGGATCCTACCAAAACCAAAATCAAGAAGTGGATCGATTAGAAGTTACACACGTTTGCAGCTCAAGAGAATAGGAGCTCGCGATTATCTAAAGAACATTGGTTGAATATATACCTGTACACAGACGAGACATAAGCCTTTTTCTGTTTCTTTCGATGTGAATTGCATGAGTGGTTATCTAGGTTAGCAGATAGTCAAGGTATTTGGAGGCTTGATGGTCCTATTGTTTGGACTCCAAAACTAGTGAAGTGCTTGGAAGCTTCAAATAATAACATCGCACGAGTTGTTGATCACTGGATTAATTGCATTTTAGGAGGATTTGTCACTGAGCTCGCGATCGATACAACCATCAGCTACAGTGAAGCAGAGCGCAAGTTCTTCAAGGGATCACGAGGTAAGTAGTTAAGATCCCTGAAAATTTGGATTAAAATTCTATTGTGCAAAAAATGAGTTATGTCACTACCTTGATGTTTGGGACTACATGAAGCGGAAAACCCTTCAGAAGGAATGAAGCATCGGGTTTTGAGTACAATTCGCTATTGGGATCTCTTGATAGCAACGATGAAGGAAGTGTTTTAAGATCACCGTGAAGTGCGCTACATATCGTAATCCATGGTATCTAGGGGATACCCCACCCATCCAATCCACCGCCACCTCCACCTCCCTTGCATACACCAACACCTCCACCTCCACCTCCACCTCCACATCAGCCATTTTCTATGGAAAATACCATGAAGATGTCAATATTTAAAGGGGTAGGAGAAAATACCCCGAGCAGTTCTAGTTTATTGCATATGCTGTGTGGAAGGCACAACAGATCACAGATGATAACATAAAGAAAGCGCAACTGGTCACAACATTACAAGATAGAGCGTTGACATGGTACATCAAGTTCTGCATTGATAGATCCACCATGATGATGGCAGAGACCTAACAGGCTTTAAACAGAGAATTTAGGAAGCCCAAATCCGAGGCATAGTTTGTAAGAAAGTTCAAGGAGATATAACAAGGTGTAAGTGAGTTTGCATGGGATTTCGATCAAAGGTTGAAGTGCCTGATTTGGCAGGCCAATATGGTGATCACAGATTCCCAACATAGGGACTGGTACATCACATCGCTCTTATCGCACCTAAGATTTCTTCTATCATAGTAGAAGATAGGAACATAAGCAGAGGTTGTGGAGATCATGATGAGGTTGGAAGCCTCACCAGTTCAGGATATGAACATTGGTGTGCAACAGATTCAGTTGCAGCTGGAGAGCCTGCACATCTAATTACAAAGCTTGAAAATGGAAAAGAAGCTCAAGCTAAGGTGCGTGCTAAAGTATGGTGCATAAAATGTAAAGACAAGGGTCATGATAAGAATCAATGCCATATTTATCGAAATTACTTAATCGGAGGAGGTCTTGTACCATTGAAGTTTGAAAACACTGTGGGACCAAGCACTGGAGCCCCTTTATGGTGCGCTATTTGTCATATAGCTGGAAGACATGGAACGGATAATTGTCATCTATTGCAAAAGTTTGTTCAGACCCCACAACAGTTGTTCTGTAATTTTTGTGAATCGGTTGTCCATGATGAGTGAAGCTGTAAAAGTTATGAGTTAATGATGGATCGAACCCCTGCGTATAGAATGCAAGAAGAGAATTGGCCTCATGATCATGGCACAGGTGTAGCAAGCAGAGGATTCGAGGGCCACAGATGAGGAAGAGGAGGAGGGGCTGGCAAAGGTCGTGGACAAATCATTTTCTATAACTATGGTGAAGCAAGACACTTTGCGTGTGACTACCATAACACAACACATCCATCTTGCCAGTACTGTAGATAGTTCGACCATGTGATAGAAGATTTCCTAGTGATGATAGCTAAGATGCAGGAGAAAAAGGCGCCTCAACCTACACAAAACATATAGATGATGAGGGTGGAGCCTCAAAAAGAGGATGATAGTGTCAATAGAGTAACATGAAGTGGCATTGCCACCAGAGAAGACAAAAGAAAGTAGCCAGAGGCCAAAGGTTGGGTGCGCAAGGCTACCAAGAAAGAAGTGGGATTGGATCTTGATAGGGCTAAATAAACCTTTATGGAAGCCAAGAATAACTTCGATGAGACCTCCACCACAGGAAGTCAGGAAAAATTTCCTTAAAATGGTGTAGCATCGGACGTAGATCCCTCACTATTGGCCACTTTTCTGAAAACTTGTACGAAGCTATTGCGGGATAAGAAGGAAGTGGAAGGGCTTCAGGAGCTAATTGACAATTGTGTGAGTAAAGACAAGACTCCTCCTGAACAACACACTATAACAAAACTGGGTGAACATAAGAAGCAAACAGGGCGGAAGATGAGGTTGACTGCGTAAATTGGAGAATATGAAATGGATCAATTCATCTTGGATCTTGGGTATGATGCAAATGTACTACCCAAGCATACATGGGAAAGGATGGGGAGGCCTGTGATACAATGGTATCATATACAGTTGTGCATGTCCAAGCAACAGAAGATTATTCCAATGGGGCACTTATATGGAATGACAATAGACATTGAGGGTGAAATCACTCTAGCTGACTTTGAGATAATTGAAATAGTGGACGACAATATTCCTTACCCCATGCTACTAGGAATTGACTGGGCTTTCAACATGGATGTTGTGATCAACCTGAAAAAGAAGAAGATGACATTTGAGAAGAATTCACTCAGGGTAATTGTACCACTGGATCATGTTGAGGGAGCACGTTACACTGAACCTATTTGCGACTTCATGGAAGAGGATGATGTAGACCAAATAGACAAGATTACTACGTGAGATAAAGATTAGATCAATGCCAATGTTAATGGACGAATTACATGGGATAGTATAGCTCATGTACCTAAGACTTAGATGAAGAACTCGAGCACTGGAAGAATAGGTTGCACAAAGTCTCTACGCTACGTTGTAATATGATGACGAAATCGTTGAGGCGCGTATCCACAGAGGTAAGGAATCTCTCACATTATGATGGATTAGATGATGTTAGCTTATTTTTGGATAAGTTTGAAAAGGAGGTACCGAAAGAACATCGGTTCAAAACACTTGATCTAGCACTGCGCACTACTCTTACCCGTTGGTGGGGTATGCACAAAAATAACTTCTCTGACCAGAAAGAATATAGACAGATGATGAAGCTAAGGTTTGGATATGATAATACACGGATGACTAAAAAATACAATGGGAAGGATGACCCACGCGAACAACTAGCGCGGTGGACTAAAGCTTGGGGAGAAGAACCTCAAGCTGAGTGGGTACATGTCTTTTGTCATACTTTAGATACTATCCCCATGAACTAGTACCTGGAAGCAAAGATGCACCACCGGACGACCGAGTGGGATATCTTGAGGGAAAGTTTCTTATTAACTTTCAGCTTTGAGGATGGGTTTTAGTGCATTGATGAAGCACTCCAGGAATGAAGTCCACAATATTCAGGACACCTAAGGAGTTGGTAGAATGGATTCAGTCAGACTGGAATACCCAGCTATGCGATGTGCTGGAGTGTTGCAATGTGATGGTCGAAGAAGAAGAGGAGGATCCACAAAATATCAATATTCTAGAGATCGAAGGATAGCTCAATGTTGAAGGACCTAAGGTAGTGAACCTTGATATAATAGAGTTGTTGAAAACCAGGAAATTAAATATTGGATCTGACATGGAGCCTAAGTTCGCAAAGATAGGGGACTATTGGGACGAAGACACAATCGATAAGGTTGCAGAGCTACTACGCGAATACCAAGATCTATTCCCAACTAAGTTCTCGGATCTGAAGGGAATTATAGGAGATTTGGGTGTCATGAAGATCACTCTAAAACCTAATGCGAAACCCCTAAAGCAGAGACCTTACCAGCTTAATCTGGAGTATAAGGAGAAGGTGCGTAAATCGCTAGATAAAATGTTGGAGGCCGAAATCATTGAGCCAGTAGAAGAGTTTGATTGGGTGAGCCCAATGGTTGTCCAGGAAAAGAAACAACAAGGAGAAATTAGGATTTGCATAGATCTAAGAAAGCTTAATGATGCATGCATCCATGACCCATTTCCAATTCCATTTACAGATTAGGTCTTGGAAAATGTGGGAGGTCAGAAAGCCTATTCATTTACTGATGGGTTCTTAGGGTAGCATCAAATTAAGATTGCGCCAGAGGATCGTAACAAAATGACCTTTGTGACATAGTAGGGTTGCTTTCAGTACACAATGATGCCATTCATGTTGAAGAATGCACCCACGATCTTCTCTAGAGTAGTAATTGCAGTGTTTAAAGAGTTTATTCATAAATTCTTGGAGGTTTTTTTTTATGACTGGATTGTGTTCAAGTTGGTAAAGTGCCACGTTGCAAGTCTACACCTTATGATGGATACATGTTGCAGATACCAGATCACTCTAAACTTGAAGAAATGTATATTCTATGTGCCTTTTGGGATATTATTATGCCATGTGGTATGTAAGAAGGGGTTGATGGTGGACACTGTGAAGATAGTTGTGATTGTTAACTTAGAAGCACCAAAGAATGTCAAGAAGTTGAGTGCAATGCTAGGTCACATTGTATACTATAGAAATTTCATCAAAGCTTATGCCCAGATAACTGCACCAATGGAGAATTTATTAAAGAAGGACACAACCTTTTTGTTGGGCGCGGGATCCCCCAAGGGAAGTTTTGGGGCTTAGAGCCCCGATTTTAGTCACAAATTGTAACTTCGATGTAAAGACTCCACATTTTGTGGGCGCGGAGCATGTAGCTTGTAAAAGAGTCATAGGGTTGTCCGCCCTTAATTTTGTAATGTAATATCGACTGTAGAGATCTAACCATGGTTCACAGACCATGGGATTGTATAAATAAAGCAAGGCTCTAAGTGTAAATAAATAATGGAAAACATCTAAGAAGTCTATGGATGAAGAGTTGAGTCATATCTAGAGCGTAAAGTCTAGTTTTGGGTCATAGAGTAGGAGAAGGCTCTGCATCTGAGTGTGTAGGGGCCTAGTAGTCCGTAACTGAGTGCGTAGGGCAAGTCGAGTCTGTAACAGTTGGAAGCACTAATAAAGAGAAGTTTTATACCATTCCTATGTATTTATTTCCTATTTTCTGCATTGAATGTATTGGGTATGAATTGCATTTCTATTTTTTATATGATTCGCGAACATATGTGACTATGTTAATTAAGTGAATGTGAGATAAAGTATCTGTTTATGTGAAGTTAACTAAGATATTTAAGAAGATGAGTAAGATCTGTGGTATAGTTTGGGGAAATAACACAGATCGCTACCATAGTAGCATGAAAGAACCTAGGCCCCTGGTTAGGGTTACACGAAGGCAATTATAATAGATCGCGAAGGTCTCGCAGGTCAGCATAGTGCACGAAGTGACCTGCGCGAAGGTAGGTAGAGTTGGACTAAATCAACACCTTAGACATCTCAAGGGTGTAGAAACTTGGTTACAGCATCCCCCCATACTGCTTCAGGTGAGACTTCAGTCCGCGCTCCATGGGCTGATGCCGAAAGAGCCAGAAGTGTAGGAATTTGTTTGGCTAAATAACTCTGAACTTGAGTCAGGCCCCATCAAGCCAACAAATGGTTTCGTTGCTGGGACTAGAATCTGCATAGAGATGTTTGATGTCGTATCATTAGAATCCAACTAAGAAGGAAATTGAAGGCTGGTTGGACAAAAAAATTCACGAGTTCGCAGTGTAGGAAAACAGGAACCCGCGACTATCAAAAGAAGAGTGGTTAGACTACTACCTGTACATAGAGATCCATGAAATCTTCTTTGCGTATTTCCCTACTGAGCTGTACAAGTGGATCGTGAAGCTAGCAGATAGCGAAGGAAGGTGGAAACTAGACAATCCTATTGTGTGGACCCCAGAATTAGTGTGAAGGTTAGAAGCATCATAGGATAAGATCACACGTGCTATTGATCATTGGGTCGATCGGATTATAGGGGGATTCATTACTGAGTTTGCGGTCGACACCTCAATCAACTACAATGAAGCAGAGCGACGCTTTCTCAAAGGACCATGAGGTAAGTACGTAAAGTATCTTAATACTTGGATTAAAATGCTATTGTGCAAAAAGAGGGTTATGCAGTTACCTTAATGTTCGAGGCTACGTGATGTGGAAAAACTTAAAAGAACAAAGGAAATAAGGGACCAGAAACTAGCCCCTTGATTTCACCTTCCCGAGGGGATGAGGTAGAACTCGCGAAGGTCTCACCGGGAACTGAAATCCATTTGATAAGGTAAATAATTCCACGAACACCACCCCCACCCACACCTCCACAAGCTTCGGCACCATCACCTCCATCTTCACCTGTACCACCTCCACCACCACTACAATTCAATATGGAAAGCACGATAAACTTTCCTGTGTTCAAGGGAGTGGGAAATGAGGATCTGGACCAATTTTGGTTCGTTGTAAGAGCCGTATGGGATGCACAAGGAGTTACAGATGACAATATAAAGAAAGCTACACTGGTTAGCAACTTGCAGGACCATGCGCTGACCTGGTATATTAAGCACTCCGATGATAATCCAAATGCGGGAATCACGTATATCCAAGCAGCGCTAAACAAAGAATTTAGCAGTCTGAAGTCTTAAGCACAGTCGATCATTGGATTCAAAGAGATCACGATGCTACCAAGTGAGACTCCTTGGGAGTTTGATCAGAGGCTAACGTGTATGATTCACGAAGCTAATATGAATCTGACAGATGGAAAACATCGCGAATGGTTTGTAGTGTTGCTAACACTGCATCTGAGGAGTGCACTATCACAACAGAAGTTAACGACTCAGCCAAAGGCCTTTGAGATCACGATGAGGCTGCATGAGACCCCTATGTAGGATCCTAACTTGGGATTTCAACAGATCCACGCGCAGCTAAATAATTTATGCCTGGAGATGTAGAGTCTGAAACAAGACAAGACAACTCAACCAGAAGTGTGCGAAGAGGTGTGGTGCGTAAAATGAAAAGGTCAAGGTCATGATAAGGACCACTACCTGGTTTTTGTGAATTACCTCACAAGAGGAGGACCGTTGTTGTTAAGGCTCAAAGCGCAAGAAGGAACTAGCGCGGTGCCTGCTTTGTGGTGTGCGATTTGTCAAATAGGTGGAAAAAATGCTACGGACAATTGCCATTTGTTACAGAAGTATACACAAAATTCACATCAATTGTTTTGTAACTTTTGTAGGTCGGTGGGAAATGATGAGCGCACTTGTAGAGGCTATGAGTTTATGATGGATAGAACTCCCACCTACAGATTCCAGTCTGAATCACGGCCCCTAGACCAGAATGCAGGAGTGGTGCGAACAGTATTTCAGGGGAAAAGACGAGGCCGAGGCAGAAGAGGAACTAGAAGAGGTTGCAGACAGTTGATATGCTACAATTATGGAGGGCCAGGACATTATGCCGGTGATTGTACAAACCCAACGCATCCGTCATGTTTGTATTGCAACTTGTTTGATCATGGGACCGAAGATTTTCCTACACTATATATAAGATATGCGACAAAGGAGTGCTACCGCTTCCCCCGACTTAGAACCTACAGATGATGAGGTCTGAGCCATGCAAGGAAAATCCAAATGTGAACATTGTGCTCCAAGGTGGAACCGTGACGAGAGATGACAAAGGAAAACAGCCAGAAGATAGTACTTGCGTTCGCAAAGCTCCGGTGAAAGAAGCGGAGTTTGATTTAGAGTGCGCTTGGGAAAACTTCATGGAAGCTAAGAAGAGCTTCATGGAGGCCTCCACTTTAGGAAGCAAAGATAGATCGGAGCTGGAGATGGAACCATCCATGCTCACAACGTTCTTGGAAACATGTATGAAGTTACTGCGTGATAGTAAGATGGTAAAAGGGTTACAGTAACTCATTAACAGATGCGCTGGGACCGCGCCAAGAGAACCGCGCGTAGTTAGGAAGATTGGAAAACATAAGACAAGAACTGGAAGAAAAATGAGACTAACTGCGCATATTGGAGAATATGAGATGGATCAATTTATCTTGAATTTAGGGTCGAATGTGAATTTTATACTAAAGTAGACATGGGAGAGAATGGGGAGACCTACGCTGCAGTGGTCTCCTATTCAACTGCGAATGGTGAACCAATAGAAAATAATACCATGGGGCGATTGTAGGGCATAAATGTGGACATTGAGGGAGCGAGTGCGCCAGCAGACTTTGAAGTGATAGAGATTGTTGATGACAACAATCCCTACTCCATGCTCCTAGGAATTGATTGGGCCACTAACATGAACAGGGTGATTAATCTAAAGAAGCGCAAGATGATTTTTGAGAAGAAATCACTACGCGTAGTTATACCCCTGGACCTTGCTGAAGGATCGCACTATACAGAGCTGGTGCACGACTATGAAAGTGATGATGATTTTGACTACATCTATAAGATAACAGCGCAAAACCAGAACTAGGTGAATCCCACTGTGGATGGGCAGATTGCATGGGAGCACGAAAGCTCCTGTATGTCGGATTCAGATGAGGAGACAGAGCAATGGCAGATTGGTTACATGAGGTAACTACAATTAATTGTAATATGATGACAAGGTTGTTGCGCTGCGTATCGACAGAATTAAGAAACCTACCTACTTATGACAACCTAAGTGAGGTAGACACCTTCTTGAATAAATTTGAAAGGGAGGTGTCGGAAAAGCAATGCTTCCAGGCCTTGGATTGGGTACTGCGCGCTATGCCCGCGAGGTGGTGAGGTATGCACAAAGGGAGCTTTGACGACTAGTGAAAATGTAGAAGGATGATGTGCACACAATTTCGGAAGCCTAGGGTGCAATTGACATACAAATACAATGGATGAAATGATCTGCATGCAAGTCTGGCTAGGTGGATGCAGGCATATGGAAAACAACCTGCACGGATGCACATGAACTTCACGCTGAAAGGTATGGTCAATAAGTATGTGTTGGGGGGACAAATGTGTAAATGGATCTTAATGTTGGAGAGATAGTACATAGGAAGGAAAATCGTGTAGAAGGTTATCCACGTAGAAGCGTTTAATATGGTGTGCAATGCGCTGACAAAGGTATGTAATGCGCAACAAAGTGATTGGGACCTGCACGTACCCACAATATTATGGGCTTGTAGGATGACATGTAAGAAAATAATGGGATAGACACCTTTTCAGCTTTTCTATGGAGTAAAAGCCATAATTCCTATAGAGTACATCGTACCTAGTCTGCGCATAGTGGCACTTACAAGTATGACGGACCATAGAGCTCTAGAGGAGAGGCTCGCGTAGTTGGAGGAGCTTGAAGGAGAATGGTTTTTGGCTGGATTTCACTAGCAGGTACAAAATCAATGTGAAAAGGCTTGGCATGATTGACATATGAAGTTGCGCACCTTCAAGGTGAATGATTTGGTGTTGCTATATGATAGTAAGTTTGTTCAATTCCTGGGGAAGCTTAGAACGCATTGGCTGGGACCATATGTTATTAAGGAACTCACAGATGGTGGGGTAGTGCAGTTGATAAAGTTAAATGGAGAACTCTTCCCAGGAAAAGTCAAGGCAGTCATTTGAAGGCATGCAAATGTGGCCTGGCCATCTGACTAGCTGGAAGAAGCACTGTCTTAGTGCTCCATGTAGTTGAAAGGAGGCATGGGACCATAAACTACTCTACCCGAGAGCTGCACGATGTCAGGACTATGCACAATAGTGAAGTGTCACAGGGTCCGTGATAGCATGAGGGTAGTTGTGCTACTGTACAGGTTAGCTGGAAAGTGACCGTTACAATCACTATTAATGATGTGATGATTGGCTTGAGACCAAATGGAGTGAAGGGCTTCCGATCTTGTAGCAATCCAGGTAGAGTTGCGAGGCCTTCGCATAAAGATCTCTGCACCGACATAGTGACTCGAGGGAAAGTCATGAGGTTTGTGTTGAAGGCTTGTTGGGCGCGAGATCCCCCAAGGGAAGTTTTGGGTGTTAGAGCCCAGACTTTGGTCACAAATTGTAACTTTGATGTAAAGAATCCACATTTTGTGGGCGCGGAGCGCGTAGCTTGTAAAAGAGTCACAGCGTTTTCCGCACTTAATTTTGTAATATAATGTCAGCTGTAGAGATCTACCCATGGTTTGCAGACCATGGGATTGAATAAATAGAGCGAGGCTCTAAGTGTAAATAAATAATGGGAAACATCTAAGAAGTCTAAGGATGAAGAGTTGAGTTGTATCTAGAGCGTAAAGTCTAGTTTTGGGTCGTAGAGTAGGAGAAGGCTCTGCAGCTGAGTGCGCAGAGGCCTAGTAGCTTGCAACTGAGTGCACAGACCCCTGCAACTAAGTGTGTAAGGTGAGTCGAGTTTGTAATAGTTGGAAGCATTAATAAAGAGAATTTTTATACCATTCCTGTGTATTTATTTCCTATTTTCTGCATTGAATGTATTGGGTATGAATTGCATGTCTATTGTTTATATGATGTGCGAACATATGTGACTGTGTTAATTAAGTGAATGTGAGATAAAGTATCTGTTTACGTGAAGTTAACTAAGATCTTTAAGAAGATAAGTAAGATATGTGGTATAGTTTGGGGAAATAGCGCAGATCGCTACCATAGTAGCGTGAAAGCACCTCAGCCCCTGGTTAGGGTTGCACGAAGGCGATTATAACAGATTGCGAAGGTCTTGCAGGTCAGCATAGTGCGCGAAGTGACCTACACGAAGGTAGGCACAATTGGACTAAATCAACACCTCAGACATCTCAAGGGTGCGGAAACTTGGTTCCAGCATCCCCCCATACTACTTCGGGTGAGACTTCAGTCTGTGCTCCATGGGCTAATATCGAAAGGGCCAGTAGTGTAGGGATTTGTTTGGCTAAATAACTCCGAACCTGGGTCAGGCCCCATCAAGCCAACACTTTTGCTGGGATGAAGAGTGTCAGCATAGTCTTGATGTATTAAAGGACAAGATGGTTACTGCACCCATCTTGGTATTACCATATTGGAAGAAATAATTACATGTTCATGTAGATGCCTCTTGTATTGCGCTGGGTGTGGTATTGAACCAGCTTGGAGAAGGTGATATTGATCATCCAATTACCTTTGCAATCAAGAAATTTTCAATGGACAAAAATAATTATTCTACTATAGAGCATGAAGGATTGGTGATTGTTTACGCATTGTAGAAGTTTTGAAATTACTTGTTGGGTGCACATTTTAAAATGTACATAAATCACTCCACTCTCAAGTATCTGGTCAACAAGCCTATGTTGGGGGGGAAGATTTGTAGGTGGTTTTTCCTATTTCTGGAGTATGACTCTGAAGTGATAGTTAAGCCTATGTGATTTAATGTAGGACTGGATCATCTATCCAGAATAGAGACAGGCGAAGAACCAACTAATATGGAAGAAGGATTTCCAGATGTGCAACTCTTTCCTGTGTGCATTACCAATGACCACTTTTCTTATATAATCTAGTTCTTAACCACTGGTATAGCCCCAAAAGGGTATTCTACTCAACATAAAAAGGATTTGTTAGTTCACGCAATTGATTGTCTGTAATAGCTAGAATTTTGTATAATATGGGCACCGATGAAATACTGCACTGATATTTCCCAGAGTTTGAATGAGCTAGCATCCTCATCCAAGCACATGGATGGGTGGTGGGAGGACATTATGCAGGTAGAGAAACTACGCAGAAGATTCTGCGTGCAGGATTATGGTGGCTGATAGTGCATAAATACTCTAAGGAATTTTACAGGGCATGTGATTCTTGTCAGTGGACAGGGAAGCCATCACGAAGAGATGAACTGCTTTAAACCCACAGGTTGTTGGAAATAATACTGAGAGGGGGGGTGAATCAGTATTATCTAACTCTTTTAATAAATCTTCTTTATTTGTTCTTTGAATTATTTTTGCATGTCAGTACCATAAAATAATGAGCATGAACAAAAAAAAACAGATAGTCACACCAAAGAACACAAGATGTAAGGTGGAAACCCAATGTGGGTGAAAACCACCTGCTGCAATATGTCTCTATCTTCTTTCAAATCAGAAACTCCTTTTACAATGGTTTTGTACTGGTGCAGTCCTTTACCAGCACGCAGGCTGCAACCTGCAGAGAGCTACAACTCTCTCTCTCGTTTTCCAGTCTCTCCTGGAAGGGAGCTACAACCCCCTACTTCTTTTCTTACAAGGACCACTTTTCATTAATTTTCAAACTGGATCCATAAGCATCAAATGATCATCAAGTATAAGAGAATCCCCCAGTCAACTGTAGTAACTAGATCAACAATAATAGGACCAAACCCAGAACACAACAATGATAAACAAAGATTTTAAGAGAAGTAAGCACCCTGCTCAACTGCTCGCCTGCTTACGTAAGCACCCTGCTCAACTGCTGGCCTGCTTACTGTACTCACCCTGCTCAACTGCTTGCCTGCTTACAGTACGCATCCTGCTCAACTGCTAGCCTGCTTATGTACGCACCCTGCTCAACTGCTAGCCTGCGTACCTCGCTCTGAGTCCATTGAACTACTTGCGGACCTCCGCACCTGCAACCCTTCTGTGCCTGCGTATGTACGCACCTGCAACCCTTCTGTGCCTGCGTATGTACGCACCTGCAACCCTTCTGTGCCTGCGTACCTCCGCACCTTCAACCCTTCTGTGCCTGCGTACCTCCGCACCTGCAGCTCTTCTATGCCTGCGTACCGGCGCACTTGAAACGCTTCGTTCCTGCGTACGTACGCACTTTTCTTTCACTGTACCTGCGTACCTTCGGGAATAGATGATTTCAAGACTTCAGAAATAACCCAGACAGTCAGATCTACAGATCTGAACATGCGCCGAAGAGATCTCGGTCCATCAGTAGATTCGCTTTCTTTAGATCTAGACCAGATCTAGCCCTCATAAGATATTCAACCAAAAACATGCTCAAGCCAAATGATCTCCTTTGCTTTATATAGGAAAGCTCTTCCTTAAAACATGGATCAATACCATGAGCCGACACCATAATAACACAATACCTTCGGCTAAATACCAAGAGTAAAACATAAGAAAACCCCACATGTGAATTTCTTTGCCTTGAAATGTGTGCAATGGGGGTACGCACCTCCTGAACGGGATAACTGCGGGTATGTACGCACTTTATGTAACACTGACCTGCGTGTACGCACCTTATGCAAGGTGTACCTGCGTACCCCTTATTTTCTTCACTATTTGATAGCTGATCATCAATCTCTGCTGCTGATTTGAAGTACTGTGATCTATCACCTGAATGGGTTGCCATCAAGGACAACACTTTAGCCATAATGGCAACACATGTTTCATTATAGGTATTTGAAAAATGGGAAATTGATTTTTTGGGTCTAATAGAACCACCAGGAAAAAAGATGGGCGTGCGGTACATCATTACTGCGATGACGTATTTAACATGATGGGCAGAAGCGTAGCTGTTTAAATATTATAGTGTTGCTACAACTACGGAGTTCCTATTTGAATATGCCTTGATGCATTTTGGGTGCCCTAAGATATTGATGCGTGACACGGGTGCACATTTTATAAATGAAGCAATCAACTTGATGTTCGAAGAATTCCAAGTTTATCATCAAAAGAGTACACCCTATTATTCCCAAGCCATTGAGCCAACAATATGGTGGAAGCATTCAATAAAATCCTGGAGAATCCATTGAAAAAGGTCTATAATGCGAAGAGAAATGATTGGGATGTATGCATACCAGCAGTCCTATGGGCATATAGGATGACGTGCAAAAAATCAACAGGCAAAACTTCGTTCAGGTTGGTCTATGGGATCGAAGTAGTGATGCCCAAGAGTATATTGTGTTGAACTGTGCATTGCAACTTTGAAAAAATGTCTTTTTGCGAGATCATGGACGAGTGCCTAACGCAGTTGCTGGAATTGGAAGAAGACGATTTTTTAGTAAGGTTTCACCAATAGGTTCAAACAGAGCATGAGAAGGCATAGCATGATAGGCATATTAAGTTGTGCACTTTCAACGTGAATGACTTGGTATTACTCTATGATAGTAAATTCACAAAGTTCCCTGGCAAGTTCCAAATGCATTGGTTGGGACCGTTTATAGTCAAGGAAATTACAGATGGCAGTAGGTGAAGTTGATGTAAAGGATATTGTGGGGAAATGGCCAGGGGAATGGCTACAACCCACAGATCTAGGTGTAGGTACAACTGAGGGTGGAGAGAGTTCCTCGGTGCAAAAAACAACATCGAAGAAAAAGAAGGAAGCTGAGTAGTTTGCAGTGTGATAGAAAGATACACAATAAAAGAAATAGGTTGCTACCAAGGAGGCTGATGTTGAGGCAGCTGAAGAAAAAGAGCACAAATATGTAGGATACCACAATGGACATTGAGAAGTCTGCTTCTCAATAGGCTTCTGACAAGGAAGGGTCTGCGGAGGAAGAAGGTGGGGGTGAGGAGCAGAGAACCCCCTTCAGAGTCACCAAGTGCGAAAAGGAGAAAACTTCCAGACCCCGGAAGAAGCAAAAATTAGACAAGCAAGCATGCATAGAACCAATGGTCCTCACAGAGGGGGACCTGAATGAGATTAGTGATAAATTCTGTGATACGACAATCGAATTGGGGAAATAGTTCGAGCAACAATATCAATAGAAACTCAGGAGTGTGTAGAATGATTTGCACGAGCTACATATACATACAGGCTGACTGCAAGAGAGCGTGGGCCAGGTGAGTGGGGTTCAAGCGATTCTTTAGCAAGTGAGTGATACCGTACCAGAAATAAAAAGGACTCTTGACCTTAGAGTCATTCTTTTGCTATAGGGATCATTGTGCATAGAGTCAGATGAGGGAAAC
This sequence comes from Pinus tabuliformis, assembly GCA_031772625.1. Classification (NCBI taxonomy): domain Eukaryota; kingdom Viridiplantae; phylum Streptophyta; class Pinopsida; order Pinales; family Pinaceae; genus Pinus; species Pinus tabuliformis. The sequence goes on from CM062806.1 coordinate 119,903,918, forward strand.
ACCTAGCTCAGATAGAGCAAAGGAGTGGGTGTTAATCTAGCTATGTTATCTCTTCAGACCTTCCATGCGCTTCATCAGGCATTATAAGACGAGCTTAGGATAAGGGAGTAGCACGTGCTATCAATTATCAATGAGGTGAAGATTAACAATGAGCACATCTTCGAAGAAAAGGATTAGGAACTAAAGGAAAAGGAAGAACTTGCCACGCAAAGCTAGATCTTAGAGGAAACAATTACAAAGGTGTGTAAGAAACTGCCGAAACTTCGCATTCCAAAAGATGTAGCAGCAACAACAAAAATTTGGAAGTTTGTTGTCATAGTTCGAGAGTCAAAGGGTGAGATCGGCCGAGGCACTTTTAATTCCAAATGAATATCTCAGAGCTTGAGTTGAAAATACAACCCACCACTCCGCTAGAATTTTGGGAGTAGCGCAGAGCATCCACTAGGGAGAACATGGCCACCTTGGATGTAGCAGTCACAGGTTGCACATGTACTTTTTAGCAGTCTATGGAACTATGGACGATTCTGCATGAGGACTCAAACCTGCAGATACTTGGCATAAACATCTAGGAAATGTAGCAAAAGTTTGATGAGATCAAAGCGACTACGTCCACTTTGGCACCGGTCCAATAGTTCGTGCGATTGTAGGAAGGGAAACAGCTACAGACATAGATCGAGGAGCTGTAGTGAAGAGAGGTAGTCATAAAGGCCTGAATTCAGCCATGGACAGAGGAAGCAAGCCAACTTACTCTGTTAGTCTAAAAAAAGTTGAAAACACTCTAGCAGACACAAAGGATGATGCACCTCGCAGTGGAGGGACTGACTACAGAAAATCTAGTAGAAGAAGTGCAATGCGCCACGGTGCAAGGTACAGTTGACATAGAAGTGTTGAAGATAGAGTTCCACGACCTCTGCAACAAGATAAAGGCAGCAACTAAGTGACTCAAGGGAAAGTCACCATATTTGTGTTGGGGACCTGTTGGGATGGGGTCCCTGTGGTCAATTTTGTTAAGTTTTGAGTCAATTATGTAATATATTTTGTAAAGAATGTAAAGCCCCCGCTAAATGTGGAAGTGGAGCGCGAAGCTAGTATTAGTCAAAAGGATATTAGTCCCTTGTGTGGGTACAGGATAGAGTGGTTTTGAGACCTGCCCATGGTCCGCAGACCATGGTATTGTAATGCAAATGCTATATATAGATGAGTCATAGTGAGTCTTAGAAATCAATAAAGATAGAAGAATCATTGTAAGGGCAAGGTTCTAAGGACATGAAAGATTTGTTTCTTGTACTTGGGTGAAAGGGGAAGGCTCCTGTAGCTGAGTGTATAGAGACCTTGGCAAGTCCACAGGTTGAGTGCCTGGGTCCCTGCAGTTGACTGCGCAGGAAGAAGAAGTCTGTATTGAACTGTTTATACTTAATAAAGACTATTTTGAGCCAATTCTGATGCATCTGTGCCTTTTTTATTACTTCTACTAAGTCTTTGTATCTTTTCTATTTGTTATGAATTATATGAATTAATGTTTTTTTAATGCGCGAAACTAGTAGATATGTATCTTTTATGCATGTTAAGGATAATTACAAATCTTCGTGAAGATTTGGAAGTCATTTGAATAGATTTACAGTAGTTTTTCAATCAAACAGGTTAAAGGTGCATGAAGGTGGAGCCAAGCCTTAGGAACTTTGGGAATCTTGCACACAAGCCTCTAGATGTAGAAACTTGGTTCTAGCATCCCCCAATACTACTTTAGGTGAGACTGTAACCTGTGCTACGCAGGTTTTTTCTGAAAGGGCCAACAGTTAGGGTTTTGCTGGGTTGGCACGAATAAATATGAACTTGCTTCAGGCCCCATCAAGCCAACAATAGTTGTCAGGTGTATCAGTGTACCCCACAAATATACCCAATGTAACTGTTGGCTATAGATTTTTCCATGCATCCTTGGTAACATGAAAATAGCTTGACGAACCAAAGATCCTGAAGTGTGCCACATCTAGTTTCTTAGTTGAAAAATCTTCTTCTGGTGTACTCATCCCGAGAATTTGATGAGGGCTTCTGTTCTGAGAATAAACAGTTGTGTTGCATCCTTCATCCCAATAGTGAAATAGTAGGCCCTAAACATGTAACATCGCTTGTGTCATTCCCACAATACTTATGTTCTTCTTTTTATCCACCCCATTCTGTTGCGGGTTATGAGGTGCTATTAACTCTTGTCTAATGCCTTTTTATGCATAGAATTTCTTGAATTCATTCGACACATATTCTACAACATTATCACTTCTAAGAGATTTAATTTTTGTAGCAGTATCTTTCTTAACAAGTGATTTAAATTCACAAAATTTAGAAAATGGTTGATATTTCTTTTGCGTGAAGAAAATAAAACACTTACGAGAAAAATCATCAACAAATATCAGATAATACATGTTCTTGGTCATGGATGTTGTTGAGAATAGTCCTCACACATCTGAGTGAACTTGATCAAGGATCTCTTGCATTCAATTTTCTTTATCATGAAAGGAATCTTTGGTGTAATTCCCCAACGTACACCCTTTGCATGTGTCTCTCTACTCTAGTGTACCCTTGGGAAGGCCTGTATAAATTTGTTGCATGAGCTTCAAAGCTTCGTGGTGCAAGTGACCGATGTCTTGGCTTTGCACCTTCTCTTCTTTTGTGCTCAAAGTAGTGTAGTCTTCTACATCCAATTTGTAGAGGGTCTCACCCGAACCTCGATCTGCTTCACTTGTCCTGAGGCTATGTGAAAAAGGAAAGCTTTTCCCTTTCTAAATATCACATTGCAGCCATGATCCTCCAACATGGAAACTGAAACCAAATTTTTATTCAAACCCAAAACATACATGATATATTTTAATGTGAGGGGAGAACTAGATGCCCCCTTAAAGTTAACAGTATCGATGTCGTGTTGAGAAATTTACTGCATAACATAAATAATTACTGAGAGGAATAAATATAAAAAATAACCAGCAACAACCATAAAAAGATAAACACAAATGTTTATTCGGGAAAACCCCAAATCCGGGGAAAAACCCAACCTAATAAGATCTCATTAGCATTGGCCAAAACCCTGGCCAATTCGACCAAGTAAGCCCTCACCGCTCACCTCCAGGTCTTGCATTACAATGAAGTCCTTCCAGCCTTTTATAAGCTCCATTACATATAATACCACGGGCAGAATACTATGGGTGCACAATACCATGTGCCCCAAAACCATCACTGTTTAACCTGGTCAACTTTGACTCTATCCCGAGTCAAGTTTACCTAACAATTCCCCCCTTAAACTTGACTTGGGGTTCCTTGACTAACTCCAGCCAAACCTGCTAAGTGAGACAATCCCGCTCACTCTAGCTCTTACCCCCCTCAGATTTTTTACCCGGGGTATTGTTAACCCGACATCCCCCCTATCACTTAGGTCTAACCCAGACTTTACTGGTGATCACCGAGGGGTACACATGCCTTACCAGGTCTTACAGTAGTATGCCCATTTACATGCAATAATTTTGACTTCATTAATTTTTTTTTGTTTATTGCTGTTGTGATTCTGATCCATCCTCTCTCAATTTGATTTGCTCAAAAACTTCTATCAAACCACTCCAACTGCAAGCCTAACGAGAACCTCATAGATTCCAGCACCAATGGCCTCACGTAGTAGAAAACGAACAATTTTCGAAGCTGCATGAACAATTTTCTTCTGTTGACCAAAGGTATTTCTCAACCTTCTTTAAATAGCCGCATGAATCCCAAACAATTCGTTAGCATGTTCCAAACCGGTAAATATCGCAAATTCTCCTCGAGGTTCCACCATTATTTTCAGACCCAGATCTGTAAAAAGGCTACATTGATCTCATCAGGCACTATAAACCCCTGGCATCAAAGAATCCATTTGAAGCCAATATCTGGCTCTGATACCAGTTGTTGAGAAATTTACTTCATAACATAAATAATTACTGAGAGGAATAAATATAAAAAATAACCAGCAACAACCATAAACACATAAACACAAATGTTTATCTGGGAAAATCCCAAATCCGTGGAAAAATGCAACCTAATAAGGTCCCATTAGAATTGGCCAAAACCCTGGCCAATCCGACCAAGTGAGCCCTCACCGCTCACCTCCAGGTTTTGCATTACAATGAAGTCCTTCCATCATTTTATAAGCTCCATTACATATAATACCACGGGAAAAATACTATGGGTGCACAATACCATGTGCCTCAAAACCATCACTGTTTAACCTGGTCAACTTTGACTCTATCCCAAGTCAAGTTTACCTAACATGTCGGTCACGCTATACCTCCCATCATCTCCCATCTCGATGTGCATCTGAAGGTCCTTCTCCTCAAACTCACTAAAGAAATATTTGTTGAAGGTCATATGGAATGAGCCTCCACTACCAAGGTATCTTACACTACCCATCACCGATCTCACCATACAAGCGATGAGGGCGAAATCCAATTCGAATTTTGAAGTGAGAGCTTCACCGACCACTCCTCCTGAGGGCTTCTTACTAGCCTTCTTATGCAAACACTTTGTAGCATAATGTCCCATCTCATGGCAATGAAAAATTTTAATCTTTGACAAATCCTTCTTCTTTCTACCTTGATTGGAATCTGAATTAGAATGGGATGAATTCCCCTTCCCTTTATTTTCCTTATCAACTAAGGCATAATTCACCTCATCATCATGCTTAGATAAGGATCCATCTATGGTGTTCTGTCAAATCTCTTCTTGTACCAGGTCAAACCAAAATTTCTCCCACTCTGGTAGCTTCTCCCTCCCATTGACTGAGCCCTGGTAGCTATGCCAACTCTTTGGAAATCCTAGAAGTGTTAGGCTCACCAAATGGTCTTCAAAAACTATGACACCAACACTTCCAATATCATCCCTAAATTGGGTGAACTTGGTCAAGTGCTTTAGTATAATGTCGTTGTTCTCCATCTTTATATTTCTAAGCTTGTCCTTTAGTGCCAGCGTCCCGTGGTCACTGTTGTTTTGAAATAGGTCTGTCAAGGCCTTCCACATTGCAAATGGAGTTTCCTTACCATGGAGGTTCAAGACAATATGATCTTGAATTCCTTCTAGGATAATCCTTCTCACCTTTTCCACACACTTTCTCCACTCTTCCAGATATTGAGCATCAAGTGGATTAGGAATATCTTTTCCTATTAATTTCTTAAGCTCGTTGTCTTCCAACGCTGCCTCCATCATGTCCTTCCAAGAAGTATAGTTTGAAATAGCCTCAAGAAAATATTCAAGTCTCAATCTGTAGAACGACATCCTGTTGGCTTGGAAGTATGATACTTCAAATTCAATTTCTCCTGTAAAAGAAAAACTCATATTCACCTCTTCTATAGTGATTTAAACTTTGATACCATGTAGAAATTCCTTGTATATTCAAACTGAAAGTTGTAACATGCTAAAATAATTGACTTGAATCTACTCTACTTGTTAACAGAAACAATAAGTGATCGATGAAATCATGAAGCATACAAGATAAAGAATTCAATCACACACAACACAATAGTTTTCTGGGGAAAGCCATAACTAAAAACCACTGCCATCTATATATTGCATTAATATGAAAATATGAGAAGATTACAATGTTTTTCTCAAGTTGGAGAAATCTCTGCATTATCTCAATCTATCTCACTTCTTCACAAACCATCTCAAGCCAATACTTAGCAAATTCTACTACCTTCCAAGCTCCTATTTCCTTACTCAGTTTCCTAGGGAATTAGCCCATATTTAATTGGGAAATTCCTGATCCATAACTATGCAATCCATCATAGGCCTTTCTCTGATTGCATGCATTGTTGGTTTAATTTAGATGATTTTACAACTGATTGTACAATGTCCTTGAACTTAAATCTCAATTGGGTATTTCTCTAATCTAACATGCATGAGTTAATTATGAGTGAATATTTAGTTTATTGGTTGAGAAGTATTGGTTACACCCCATTTTTGCAGGTTACACCCCACTACTTGATCTCCCACTATTTCCTCACTTAGTTGGAACTAGTTTAACTGAATTTAACTCATTTAAACTGAATTAAATAATTACAACTCAAAACAACTCAACCTGGGACCGTAAAATATAGGAACCACTCTACATGACTCTAGATAGACTCCCAACTCGAATTAACTGAGCCAACTAAGTCAAATTAACTTAGTTAACTATTACAAGTTTCTATGAGATTTAGAATTACAATTTAATTCCTAATTTAATTCAAGGAAAAAATTAAATTAGGATTTTCTTGTTGCATTTTTCAACATAACGAGGTTCCACCCTTTAGGGATGAGCATGATCATTGAGTGGAAGGACACCTCTCTAGAAAATGTGACATAGGAACCAACCACTATTCTTCAACAGCTTACGCAACTTTAGCCTTAAGGACAAGGTTGCTTTTGATGGGGGTGTAATTCATTGATTGTGCAGACATGTAGATGTCGTTCACAAGTATCGAGGACATGTTCTAGTTGAAGCGAAAGTGAGCCATCCTCATCTAATTATTGCAAATGTGTTTGAACCCTGCAATTGTTTCCCACCACTTTCTTGACACAAGAGACATGGAAGACCGAGTGGATTTTTTACCTGCGAGAAAACAAAAATAATAATTCTAAGTGGTTGACCCACATTATAGAAAAGGGACCACAATTATTAATAAACATACCAAGTTAATAAATAAAGTGGTTAACCGTTGTTATGAAAGGGACCATTAGTAGTTAGGGTTTTGGATTTCATTAAGCTACAAATAGCATTAGATTGTAGGGGAAAGATAAATGAGTCTTATTGTAATTGAGCTATGCTTTGTTGGAGGTTGCCCCCTCGAAGAGGAAAGTGAATATTTTATTTTGATTCTGAATAATAAATATCTTTAAAGCATGTCTCATTTCATGTGATATCTCTGTGTTTTGGGCTATATTATTTCTTTTTTCTAGAATTTTGGTTTCCTTGCAAGTCAAATGCATAACAAGTGGTATCATGGCACTTTCCAGGGCCAATTTTACCTCCAATTTTTGCAAAAAAAAGAAAGAAAGGCTAGAGACATGTTCCAACGTCTTTAAACCGTGGTATATGTCGTTGAGTGCATAAACCTGTGGATTTGGGGAGGCATGCATGCAGGAACTGCAAGAGGTGGTCATGCTTGTTGGAATCTGATCTGAAAATGGAATGTACTTGTTTAAGGGTGCAAGGTATCCATTTCCAATAATTTCAACTGTGAGCTAGACACTCCAAATGACCTCTAAAAATGGATAAACTTCTTATTTCTTATACAGAGATAGACTGTATGGGCATTCACCGGACATGTCACCTCTAAAAAGAGGATGAGTTCCAAAGGCTACCTGGCCCTCTACAGGCTCTGCCTAAAGAAATAACAAAGTAAACACTTAGAAGTCTTTGACATACACATACTTGAAGTTTAAGGTCTCGCGGAAAAAGACAAGTAACTTTCTGCAGCTGAACAGGTGAATATGTGTGTATGCAAGTTATAGTTATTTGCTGTTTAATACTTTATATCAGTTTTGTTTAGCATATCATCTTCAGCAAATAAAGACATCAAAATGATAAATCAGTTCACCCCCCCCTCTGGGCTACATCTACTGGACCAAACCTCTCCAACTAGGCTTGTCCTTTTGTATTAAAATTGCTACAAAGGCTAATACAAGAATAAGGGTGTGTCAAAGGACAGATCTGACTGTAAATACAAAATCAGAAGATAAGAATTAGCCAAACATGCTCTTTCCCAAAACACTAAACAATGAATTTTGTACCTTATACAATACTTTCCCCAATTGGCCCCGGTGGCCCTTTAAACTTGCATGGACAATTTCGAGGTGAAGATGACCTCAATTGGTTTTGAAACCTCTTCCATTAGACTTATAAGGTTGAAAATAGCAGACATAGGCTTTTGAATCACCAAAAACAGATGAATATAGCCCCCAAACAGCTCAATCACTGAAATGGCCCTAGTGGCCCTGAAAGCTTCCCTGAAGCTAAACAGTGAGAAGAATGCCTCAGAAGGAAAAAAGAGCTGTAGAAATGGATTCAGAATGCTGAAAAACTTTAGGAATGACCTTCGTTCCACTTCCAATGGCTGCACAATTCCCAATGCAGCTCTCAAACTGATTTGGCCCTAGTGGCTCCTGGAACTTCTACGAAGCAAAAACACCTGCAAATGACCTCAGATAGCTGTGAGACCTATGCCAATGGCCTCAGAAGGTCAAAGAGATCCAAAAAAAAAATTCGTCCAAAACCGACTTTCCTAGCCAAAGTTATGGCCATTTAAAGTTTCTCCAGTTTGCCCCTAGAAAAACTCCAGCTAACTTTAGTTAACTCCAGTTAGCTCCGCCAATTATGGTGGGTCCGCCAAATTTAGCGCTCCTGCCAAAATTCCGCCAACTTAACTGCAGTTACATTTAATGTTTGGTGGTTGCCTCGGATTTCGTGCCAGGCGGAATATTCCTTTTTTAATTTTTTTTTGAAATATAAAATTTCTAATGTTATGGACAAATTCTTCTTTTTGCCATAACTTCCTCATACGGCGACCGTTTTTCGAACCGTTTGTAGCGCCGGAATCGGGAAGATGAGCACTTTCCAGTTATTCAACTTTGAACCAGTTCTAAGCACTTTCATTTTGACCATTTTACGACACTTACGACATGAGCACCTGATCGGAATCCATTGTAACCCTTTTGGGTACTCATTCAAGTAGTAGCACATTAGACAAAACCGCACATGAACTGCACTTCCACGTACCCTTGGGTATATTGGAATCCCCCAAGGGTAGCCTAAAACCTAACCTTAGATAATCTATTGGTCATATTTCTTCTACAATGCACAGACAACAACACTCGAGGTGATTACTTGCACGTACAATATGATAGTTGAGTAGTATGGTTAAGGGCACGGTTGATCCTCCTTAATTAGCGCCCTCAAATAATGGGCCGAGTACATTGTTGGACCCCTCATTATATTGCAATCTATAGTACCTGACACTCCTTTGAGACTGTAGTTCCATCAGATATCTGAATATCTCTCCTACCTTTTCGTCTATATCAGATCCAGGTGGTGGTCTTCGACAACAATTGTCCAGATCAGATCCAGTTGTTGGTCTTCAACTGTAGTCGTCCAAATCAGATCCAACATTTGTGGTTCTTCCGCCATTATACAGATTAGATTCAACAGTTGGGTTTTTCATAGCACAGATCAAACTCTTTTTGCAATGAGGGTTTTGGCAACCATAGTCCATATCATATTTTCACAACACATTCTGCACTACCAAGACATTGGGGTTATTGTTACTATAGTCCAGGCCCAATTTTCGCAGGATATTTGGAAGTATCAAGCTTTCTAGAATTTGGCCACTACATTATTGATCAACTGGGAGTAAAACTCCTTTTGGAGCTAAAAAAAACTATTATGGTTATGCACTTGACCTGTGGGAAAACCATAATACCATAAATACGAAACAATATAGCTGAAACACAAAGATATCACATGAAATGAGAAAAGCTACAAAGATATTTTATTATTCAGAATCAAAACAAAATGTTCACTAGCCTCTTTGAGAGGGAAACCTCCAACAAAGCAGAGCTCAATTATAATAAGACTTGATGATCCTTCCCTTACTATATAAGACTATTTATAGCTTAATGACATCCAAAACCCTAACTACTAGTGGTCCCTTGCATAACACAGGTTAACCACTTTATTTATTAACTATGGCACATTTATAACTAATTGTGGTCACTTTTTTATATATTGGGTCAACCACTTACAATTATTATTAATGTGGATAACTACTTACGATCTTTATTGACTCTCTAACTAACTATGACTCTGACTAGGCCCCTTGGATTCAATGGCTTGGATGGCATTAAATTTGGCTACTACTCCATGATAAACCTTTTCTAAAACCTTCTCCATTTGATGCAAGCTGATGATAATAGGAAAACCTACCTGGAGTCCCCTCAATGTATGAGTGTGGTTGTTTTGATTAAATGATCTGAAACTCTTCAGCTACCGGAATTAACCAAGATATTTTACTTCTTTTATGTTAGCAGAATGGCATGTGAAAGAGTATAAAACAACCACTTGTGCACTATTTAAAGAAGAATAAACATAACAACAACCGTCAAATCAAAGGACACACACACATTGATATTGGAGTTCACCGAGTGTGGGTTACATCTTTGGGCTATGATGTCAAGAGTGGGGAGGTCGCTTCATCAATTGATGCAAGATGATCATGAGTACATAGTACATTCTTTGTCATTACAAGGATAAATTCCCTCAATGAGAGGGGCATGTCTCTCCATGAGAAGTTCTTAGGAACTCTCACTCATATGGGAAAATTCCTTCAACAAGAGTGACATGTCTCTCCACGAGACATCCTCCTATAGGATCTCTCACTCAAATGGGCCTTCATTTAGCATACCAAACTAATCAAAATCTCACATGATGTGGTATACAATTATCTCTCAACATAATGTTAATCAAGGATCTCAACAATAAAAACGTCATCTCAGCAAATCAGAAGAAAGACATGGCATAACTGTATCATATACCTCCACTTTGGGAATGCCCAGAAAATACAAAGACCAGTTGCTGAAATGGACTACACCATTGAACTCGTGGAACAAAATCATGTCAATTAACTATAAACTTTTCCCCATTTTGACACCATCGAATTATGGACTCTTGGGAATCTCAAAGATTCCCCTAAAGATTCCTTCCTGAAGATGGCCAAAAAATCCATTGCTTAGGTGAATATTTTGAGCACACCACTGCGCTCCCTACAAAATTATGTGAAAAATGATTATAAAGTTGGCATCATTCCGCCTCGGTAAAAAATCAGCCTCCAAGGGAATCTTTTAAATTCCAAAAGACGTTGTAAAGATTACTTGCTACTGACCACCTGAATTTTTTCTGCTCATATGGTGAAACAGACCTCATGGTTGGAATCTTGGAAAGAAAATGTGCAAAAATGACTATAAACTTGTCCAATTTTGTCACTGGCACCTATGGCCCTCTAAGGGAATATTTTCATCATCTCACATATTCCCTCGCTCATGGTTCCACACCAAAAGGGCGCTCAAGGTTCCGCACCCTCTGTCCTCCGCTAGTGTGCTGGGAAAACGATTTCAACTCTTATATAAATTAGTGGTGGACTTAGCAAGATTTGGGTCGTTAGCCTATTGACAACCATAGGCGAGTTGTGTGGGGACGGGTTAGGTTCAAAGCCCGCCCACCCCAAAAATGGTGCCATTTTGTTTTGCAAAGTGGTAGTGAGATGTGTTTAATGCGAGTGATTAACGTTGGGGCGATCACATATAATTTTTGGCATTTGTATCATAATATTTTTGGGGCCATTGATTGGGGGTCGACCCACATGGGTCAAGTGGGTGCAACTCCCGTCAACTTCCTATTGGTAGTCAAATGTTTGGGCGGGGTCCGTGGAACATGTAGCCCTGGCCCATTATACAATACATTTCATATATGTTTGCGGAGGGGTGGCGGGGGTGGTGGCCTGCGCCCCCCCCCCCCCCCCCCCTTCCCCTTCCAATATATATATATATATATATATTGGAAGGGGGGGGGGCGCAGGCCACCACCCCCGCCACCTATATATATATCTATATATATATATATATATATATATATATATATATATATTAGACCATATTGGTAAAAACCACCAATCAAAAAATAAAGGTTATTGGACAAATTAAGTAGACAACAAATTTTCCCATTTCGGTGGCTGAATTACATTTGCCAAGATTCTGCCATTTTGTTGCCTCATTAAGATTGCCACTTGGCCAAGTTTTACCATAACTTTGACCAACTATAACTCAAGAATACAAACTTATATTTGAGTGTCGTCCACACCATTGGAATCAGGGTTATAAGCACTATGATCTAGTCTTGGTTTCACTTCAATCTGAGGAATTTGACTTTTGCGCTATTATGAGCCCTCTTTGACATACACTAGTACAAAATGGATAATTAGTTACTAAAAAAATAACTAAAATTTTCATATAAATGACCATTTTTCAGTTAGTGACCAATAGTAGCTAATTTACAGTATCTTATAATGTGACCAATTTTTAGTCATTTTTAACTTAGTCATTAATTGGTTGTCTTAATTTTATCATCTAGTAGTATATTTAGTCATAAATTTGGTCATTAATTTAGTCATTAATTGGCACAAATAATTACCAAATATAAAACAAAATATGTTACTATATGATAATCTGAGAAAACCAATTCATGACCAAAATGTTGGTCGTGTTATAACATACTGTAAATTAGCTACTAATAGTCATATATATGCAAATTTTAGTCATCATTTGAAACAAATTAATGACCAAAGAAATATGACTCAATTTTGGTTGTTTTATAAGATACTGTAAATTAGCTACTAATAGTCGTATATATGAAAAATTTAGTTGTCATTTATCGCAAATTTATCATTTGCAGTAGTCATTTATCTTTCTTTGGTAGTTTCATATTGATTATATAAACGACTAGTTTAGTAGCTTATATTCATTTCATTTATTTTCATTAATAATCATTATAAATGAATAATTTATTCGTATATTCATTTTATTTATGTTTTTAATTAATCAATATAAATTAATAATTTAGTAGTTTTAGATTGATTTTATGTCTTCATTATGAATCAACATAAATTAATTAGTATGATTTTGCGATTAAATTAAAAAAATGTCATACAATGTGCACTGGTTCATCTAATTTGAAAATACAAAGTTACATATGTTAATTACAATACTAAACAATATCAAGTGCAACTATAAATAATTTCAACCACATAAATTATATTATATGAAATATCAAGTATTATAATATGAGTTTCCAACTTAATATTGTTTAGAATACAATTTACACATGAAATGTTGTTTCATCGCTACAAAACGTTATTATTGTGTTGCCAAGGCATTGCAGGTGAACACACCAACTCTAAAGACTTGACCATCAATCTCTATGTTTGTGTCTTATGTGGGATATTGGATTTAAGGGCATCACTAGGCCAATTCTCTTCTCTCTCTTTTTGCATTTGTCGCTCCAATGTTATTGTTCTCCTCTTTCTTCAAATCTTACTGCTTACCATCAATACTGAGTTCTTTTTCTGAAAACAAAATAAGATATAGTGTGAAGTGTAAAACATGAAAGATGATGAACACTAGAATATAAACTAAAGTGTACTATAAAGGATTTATATGTCATATACCTCAACATCAAAAATGTTAAAGTCATTTTCCCTATAAAAGCAAAAAACATGAACAAGTTTTCTTCAGTTGAGTGATATTGGCCACTACATGTCGAGATACCCTACATAAACAAAGAGAATAAAACGTCACCATAGAAAATAACATCTTAATAACTTAGTATTCAACTTTCAGGAAAAGCTTAGGCAGAATCATGCCAGCTAAGTTACATGCTAAAAAGCTCAAGCTGTAAATAACTTGTGAAGACAAATCATCTAAGGTGTGATGTCTAATCCTTGTCCTTTTTATTCACAACAACATGTCATTCTCTAATGCATGAACTTGGTCATATATAAAAAAAAATGTGCTCAAATAACAACATGAAAGTAGACTTTTCTAATAGTCATGAAATATTTCAATACAAAATAGTTAAAAAGATTTCAATCAATATCGTGTAATACGAATTTCATCTTCAAACTTTGGTCATTTATTAAATGGAAATAATACCAAGTATTCTCAATTTCATAGTTAAAATACAAAGCAAAAGCAAAAGAAGCATTCAAAATAAATCAAACAATAAAGAGAGGATATCATGGAATAGGAATTGCAATTATAAAAAAAATTGTTTACCTATCTGTTATATGGAATTTGTATCTATGGATAAACACATCTTCTCTAAGTGGGTGGCTACACTTAGAAAAATAGAATTAAAGAGTTTAACCTTTTCCTATAATAGATAGATGAGACAAAAGGACCTACTTGTGATCCTTCGCTTCCCTTGATCTCCTTTGAATTGCTCCCACCGCTCCCTTTCGAACTGAATTCGCTCAAATGGTACTTGCAATGAGAAATAGAAGATGACAACAATAAAAGAACATAATCTATCTACTATAAACAAATGGAATCGAAAGCATATGCAAATATACTCATTATAGATAAAGACAAGAATATGGGAAAAGGAGTAAACATCTTTATTGATGATAGAAGGAAGAGCTACAACCAAAGTAGTCTAATCCCATGTCACTCATCCATCTTGAGTTCCAATCTTCATCACACCAATGGCACAACAATCCAGTAGCACAACATTACTTGACAATGATTCGACTCTCAAACCAACAGTATTTCTCTACAATTTTCAAACTCCAACTCCTTGATCACTATGATGAGTGGTCAATTTATAGGGGAATGGAGGTGGTTTTGTCATAAATTGGGCATTGAATGGATATTACAAAATTGGAGTTAGTTTCCATGGAGGAAGGGATGAGAGGATAGGAGGTTAATGGATCCATAGCCTATCCAAATTTGATCTCGTAGGATGGGATAAGAATTGGGAACCTTCTCGAATGCTCTAGAACTAAGGAATATTGCCAGAACCCTCCAAAACTTTCTCTCTTTCTCACCCAGCGTAGGTGTAAGTGGGCTTAAGTGCTCTGCAGAGTAGGCCAGAATGGGCCTACCTACTCTGCAACATAGTTACCCCTAACGAAGGCTACGCTAGTCTCCCAAGAAGGCACTTCAATAGTGTTTTAAGCTAGGAAAGTTTCATACACGAAGGCATTCAATGTGATGACTTGTCTAGGGCATGTAGCAACTGAATTAGGGTTTGATGAGCCCTAATTGTACCGATCTTAATGTCTTGAGTATGTGCCCAAATAGACCTGTAACAGCTGCCCCATAAGGCATGAAGTCGAAAATGATAATGTCAAGTGATGTGATTTACAATGTGATGAGGAGGATCTGAAGCGGATGGTGACCTGCATCAATTACAATACATAATATCATGATATTTTTTTGAATTTTTCATGAATCCCTGAGGGAAGGCATACCCATGCTCAACATATAAACTTTTCAATACATCTACACAAATCAGATAGTCGTCTACAAATATAGACCCATGATAGGATGACCATCTGTGTAAAGCTATCATATAGAGGATTTAGTACTCTCCTGAAATCGCAACTTGGATGGATGAAACTAGATCTGGGGTCTTCTATCTTGTCCAATCATTCGATCAAGTACTATTCTAACCATGTGAGTATGTGATCTGAAGTTGAACATGAGAAGACACCATTTGATTACCAGCCAATGATGTAAGCTGTTAACAGACGCGAGAGAAATCACCAATAATGATAATGATCCTGAAGGTACTGTAGTACATTCTACATAGTGTGAATAGATGTTTTGATGTTGAACACCATACAAAGTCTTTCGGTCAAAGGCCAGTGATTTCAACCTGTCGTTGGATGGAAGCGAGAAACTTGCCATTAATGTATGCAAGATTCAAGGTACTGGAAGGGTGTTTCTAAGTCAACTTCTTGGATAATGTGTTGATGTCGACAAGAAGCGAATCATCGTAGCAGGGCGTTGATGTACCCCCCATCAATGACACTAAATGAATGTAATGATTTTGAAGACCAAATGTGATTGACGACACAATTTTTAGGAATGGCTTTCATGAAAATGAAGGTTTATGAGTATTGCAAAGGATGAATTTTATTGAGTGACTTCTCTTGAACATGTCGGTGAAACTGAATGAATTGGAATCATTGACCCAAACCAAAGTGATGGATGGTGTGATAGACCATAGGTATGATATCCATCAAGCAGATAACCCAACCCAAATAGTCACAGAGATGAGGTGAAAGTTTCATGTTCAAGAGCGACCTGCTACCATAAAGTGGTTTACCCCTTTTCCCATTTTCTCCAGTCATTGCTGAGCAGTACCTCTTTATTTTTTATCAAGCTTGAGGAGGATAACATATGCTTGTTGTATAATTCCACCCTTCGTGTGAATCCATTGCGATGTGATGTTTTAACGAGTATAGCGAAGGTGAAACTCAGTCTTGTCGTGATGGACAAGTTTGTCGCTATTTGATGTTTTAATGAGTTTAATGACAATGAGGACTCGGTCCTTTTCATGTTTAGAGAGTTTGAAAAGGGAAAAAATAAAACTCCACAAGTTCTTTTTCATAAATTTGTCTCTCAAGTCCGAAAAAGCGTAAAATAATACAAGAGAGAACCTATTGACCACGTTCGATCAACGTATTCCTTTTTTGTAAGTAATCTATCTCAGTCGAGAAAAGGGTTAAACTTACTAAGTAGATGTTGTTTCCAATCCATTAACGAGCTGAAAAGGACAAGCACTCAACAATCTTTTCATATTTCGAGAGTTTGAAAAGAGCTTAAGGAGGACTCCACTTAGAGGAACGAGTGGTGTCAAGGAGAGAAACTGGTTCCAGTGATGTTGGAACTTCTCAAAACATGTTTATTTATGTGAAGAGGTTGGCTAATAAGACCACTCATTGCAACTGTTCCTCAAAAAGGGTAAAACAACCAAGTGAAAGTGTATGATCGGCCAAGCAGATAGTGACGATGGAAGGAGAAAAACCAAGGCTCATCTGACGGAAGAGGCTGATAGAATGGCAATCATGAGGGTTAAAATGGAGATGGGTTCATTTTTACACAAGCTTGAACCATAGGGAACTATGCTTGGATTCAGTTTCATATTTACACAAGCTTGAAACGAAAAAACTATGCTTGGATTCAATTTCATTTTTACACAAGCTTGAAACAAGAAAAACTATGCTTGAGATTGGTTTACATGCCCCCCGCATGATGACTTGATTCTAGGTGCATGACCCCCAAGATTCATTGCATTCACCTAAGTAGACTACTCATGGCTATCAGGCACATGGAATGAAGGTTCATTTATGAGATCAAGTGAACAACTCGACTAAGATTTTACAAGATCTATTCAAAGACTCGAATTGGAACTTTGCTCCAAGGGACCTTGTTTCATTTTTTAATGAGCTTGACACAAGACAAGGAACTCTACTCATATTCCTTGTTTCATTTCTTAACCAGCTCGACATAAGACAAGGAAATTTTCTCTGGGACCTGTTTCATTTTTTAATGAGGTTGACACAGTAAAAGAACTATCCTCGTATTCCTTGTTTCATTTTCTAACTATCTTGACACAAGACAAGGAACTCTTCTCATTGTCTTTGTTTCATTTTTTAATGAGGTTGACACAAGACCAAGAACTATTCTCATATTACTTAATCATGACCAATAAGAGGTCATGACTTCCAAGAGGTTCTCATTAGATGGGAGAACAATGCTCTAGAAGGGATACACAACAAGGAATCCATTAGAGAGATCTGGTTCCAATGCCTCCAGTACATAGTGCACAACATCACAGAATTGATCTCCAGTTGATGTAGGCATGGAATGGGTTGCCACATAATTTACCCGTGGTGGGGAAGATACCATTGGGACAAAAGGACCATTTAGGGAAGATGGTTGACTGGAAGCCATATTTGGGCCGGGAAATGAAAGCTGGTCAATGGTGACAATTTTGCCTTCATGCAGGAAACACATCACTCGAAAGAGTGTTGAAACAATAGCTCCCATGTCATAAACATAGTCATGCCCAAGAAGTAAATTGTAATCTAAAGGGCCTGGGACTACCATCACATTGAGATAAACCATTTTTCCTCCCAAAGTATTAGGCAACTAAGGAAGGATCCCTAATGGTTGACCAGTTCCTCTGTTAAAATCCAACAGATTCTGGGTAACAGGCACAAGTGGTGGGGAACCGAGCGCTTTCCAAGTAGTGGAAGAAAGCATACTCACAGATGCACCTTCATCTATAATATTTCCAGGTACAATCATATTACAAACCTGTACTATGATCTACAAAGGCACATAAGACGGAAGACGACATCCTGCTAGTCAATTTTAATCAAAGGAAGTGACTAGACTACTTGGGGGGGGGTACCGTAAGAACGGGAGAAATACCCCCTTGAGTTATGAGAACATGAGGATTTTCCTCCTGTCTTGATGGAATAGGAGGATGGCCTCCAAGCTCATTGGAATCTGAAGAAATGAAAAGAACCTGAGTGGTATCATACTCACTCTCTATGGGAAAGGTATGATTAACTAAAGGTGAAATCGGGTCAACTGTTTCCTTGACCTGTGATTGGTCAGGTATAGACTCATGGGATTCACATTCAGAGAGAATGGCCTTGACCGATGGTTGATTTGGGTTAGTTACTTCATAAAATAGTGAAGGATTAAGGGAGAGTAACCTGTAACCATATGGAAGTAAGTGCAGAGAAGCATGACAATTATCCAACACTTTTTGGGCTTCATCTAGATGGGGACAAAGGTGAATGGGGTGATTCCCTTCACATAACCTACAGGGAAACTTAACTTTACCATTCTTTCCATGAAATTTACTATCAATAATTGATGGTGTGTCACTAGCATGATCTCTAGAAGTTGATGACACATGATGATGTGAACGAGAAGACCATTCTTCTAAGATCCGAGGAATACTAGAACAATTTCGAAGAATATGGTCTCCCATACAAAGTTTGCAAGGATATTGAAGTTTGTGAGGCTTTTCGGACGGTTTCTCATCAGAAGTTGCATTTGAAACAATGGTTTCTTGGTTTCCCCCCTACTGGATATTCTTCTTCTTCTTCTTCCCTTTCTTCTTCTTCTTATCTACTTGGTTACTAGTGTCAATAATTTCACTAGGCAAAGAGGAAAAAGGGGAGGAAGAAACAACCGATGAAGAAGGTAAAGGGTCAACTTGAGGATCAAATGGAGGTTGATTTTGTCTACTTGTAGGAATATTTAGTTGTGGGGCCAAGGAGGTTGAGAAAAACCATACTGGAAAGATAATGGTAAGTCCCGGAAGGGACAATGTAGCCATATAAGGAGCACTAATATTTTTGAAAGGAGGAAAAGAATTAGGATTCCCATCAAAATGAATTCCTTGATCAACGGAATCCGAAGTTGTTTCCATATGTCTCAACCTAAGATCAACTAAGGAGTGACATGGAGGATGTTATCCATGGTCAATTAATTTTATTTTAATCAAAATAACATAACAAAACAAAAGAGGGATAATCTAGGAAAAAGGATTACAAGTAACTGTGAACTGCAATATACTGCCTCAGTAAACCAAGGACTTAACATACGTGCATGCAATCTCCCCGAATGATGTGTTCGGTGTATCACAGTGTACAAGGTGACCAACTCGATTACATAAGGATGGATAGCAACCTAATGTAGTCCTCCCATATATACTCAAAATTACGTGGAGGCCCAATCCGTGTTAGCGTTGTCTAATGCGAAACTGCACAGTGAGAGCATTCCTTCATACTTTACGTACTGTAACACCATCCTATATAGCTAAAAGTACGTGGACGAGCTATAATATAGTTACGTATGTGGAATGAGGTATCACACTCGGAATGTATCATAGACAAGTTAGCGACAACTGTTATGTTTTATGACGCCAAAACACGTCTCTAGCCTAGAACCTCTAAATGTTATACGTTAAGTTACAATACTCCATTAGGTTAATTGAGATATATTTTAATTTGATCTGGTTTAAAATTTTTCCTTTCAGGTTCACCACATGATGTTTATGAAACTCTTAGAATGCAACTAACATGAGAAACATTCTTTCATTCAATTAACACTGAAAACCATAGCTAGTAAGGGATAGAGCAATCAGATCTTTGACAAAGAGCAAAGAGCACACCTAATGCAATTTCCCTAGCTATTCCTATCAAGCATTCACAAACTACAATATGCACAATGCAAGTTTTTCTTTTCAATCTCTTTAGTGTTTAGATGAATAAAAAGGAACTAAATGCACAAACAATCAATCAATACTTTTCACAAGAAATGAGGACTTTATGACAATTTCTTTTTGAAATAAATGAAGACTTTACGACACTCCCTTTTTAGAAAATATTAATCGATGTAAGCTAACTTTGACCATGAATTGATAATAATAAAGAAATCCCTTAAGAAACACTAAGAAATCAAGGTCAAAGTATGGCTAGGAGAGGAAATTCAAATTGATTTCAGAACCATAGAAAACATTGATCTTTCAGCAAACAACTTTAGAAGAAAATTTGGAAAAAACCAAACCAAAAGTGGGTTTTTTTTCTTAAGGATGATCAACACATGCTAGAGTGGGAGACAGTGCATTGCAGAGCACTGTCTCTAAGCCAAGGGTTCTCTACAGAGGATTGTCCCCTGACTAAGACTGTGCTGGTGCCAAAGAGGCCAATGAGGAGACATCTAAGCACAATGTTTTTAACCAAAAACACTTCAAAATGACTGAAATAAGATCAATGAAGTCAAGAAAAGTCTGCTATGATGTAATATGATGAGGGTAAAATACCAGGAACGACAGTCGTTCCCTAGTCAATTTTTTATATGGAATTTGTATCTACGGATAAACACATATTCCCTAAGTGGGTATATACACTTATAACAACATAATTAAAGAGTTAAAACTTTTCCTATAACAGATAGATGAGACAAAGGGACCTACTTGTAATCCTTTGCTTCCCTTGATCTCCTTTGAATTTCTCCCGTGGCTCCCTTTCGAACTGAATCCGCTCAAATGGTACCTACAATTAGAAAAAAAAGACAACAATGATCAAAGCACATGATCTATCTACTATAAACAAATGGAATCGAAATAATTTGCACATATACTCATTATAGATAAAGACAAGAATACGGGAAGAGGAGTAAACAACTTTATTGATGATAGAAGGAAGAGTTACAACCAAAGTAGTCTGATCCCATGTCACTAATCCAGCTTGAGTTCCAACCTTCATCATACCAATGGCACAACAATCCAGCAACATAACATTACTTGACAGTGATTCAACTCTGAAACCAACAATATTTCTCTACAATCTTCAAAGTCTATTGTTGAGGCAAATTAATTACCTATCATTTAATTTTCAACCCGACGGTTTCGTAAAACTTGCGAAGCATGTGTGCACTATATAATATATAAATTAAATTTCAATTTAGATCAATCTAACTACGAAACCAAATAATGAAAAACCAAATTCACCTATTCTAATTCAGCACTCAATTCAAAAGAAGTTATAGTACAATTATATTACAGTGCACGGAATTGAAATCTTAATCTTTCAATATTGCAAGAACTGAAAAGCACACCACTCTTTTAGAAATGAAAGAAAAAACAATCATTCTAAAACTCTCACATGGGAAAATATATGAAAGCAATTAAAAACAAATGCTCTTAACTTCTAGGTAGAAAGCAAATAAAAATAATCACTCTTAACCTCTCACACAGGAAAAGATATGAAAGAAAATAAAAAAAATGCTCTTAACTCCTAGGTAGAAAGCAAATAAAGACAATCACTCTTAACCTCTCACATAGGAAAAGATATGAAAGAAATAAATCTTAATCTACGAAAACAATAAATCTTAATCTATGAAAAACAATAAATCTCACACATTGTAGGTGGCCAAGCCAAAAGCATGAGAGATGGAAAGTTGAGAGGCTCCAAATGCAAGCATAACCAAATCATGGTGAACATCCCTCATGAGCATGGTGCCAAATACAAATTCTATATTCAAAACATGAGCATTTCCCCAACTTTACACATGCCTTTCAAAGGAGAAGGCTCTCCTACAAAAACATAAGAAGCTACCTCATTAATGGAGGTCCATTATTCTCTCCCTAGATCCTTATAAAATCTCATAGAGTTACAACTCAAATAGGTAATGATGAGACACATATCCTCTTTGACCTTTATCCAAATATTCTTCCATATCTTGAAGATAATCCGAATTTCAGTATTGGAGGCCACATAAGGGTGCCTTGGAAGCTTCCAAATGACCTACACATGTCATGAAACTCAAGCCATTTTTGAAAATGGAGTCGGGTTTAGGTGAAGCGCGGGAGTGGTATTTTCAAAAGGAGTCGTTGGATATTGATCCGACACCCGAAGACCTCCTCGCCTGTTGGGGACTGGAAGAATCAGAGGAGAACCTGCATCATTTCTTTCCGAAGCAGGCAGTGAAGTCAGTAAGCGTGGAAATGGCAGTGGATGCAGGAGTAAAGGTAAAAGGTGCTATCGACCGGAGTTCTGGGGAAAATACAATGCGGGAAGGACTGATATCAAGCTCTGCTCGGCCCTCGACTGTAGAAGAGATGGGAAGAGATTTAAAAGTTTCAGGAAAAGAGGGTCAAAATCAAAGTTATTTGTCAGGATCGGCGGGTGGGGGTTCCAGGATGGCTGAGGAGCCAAATGAAGGCACCTATCTACAGTCTGATAAGAATTCTGAGTCATTTGAGGCTGTAGAGGGAGAAGATAAGATGGAGGAAGTGGGTGGAAAGAGGAAGAAGCCCAAAATTTGCAGGAAAAAGGCGGTAAGACCCAGTTGTGTTTTTGGAGTGGATATCCACATAGACAGGGCGCTGGAAGCATCAGAAACCCTTCTAGTTGGCAGAGTCCGTGGAAGGAAGTTCTCGGTGGCCTTCATTAAGCAATGGGTTCTGGCTGAATGGAAAGAAGCTCCGGGACAACCAGAAGAGGTCAAGATGCTTGACAGAGGCTGGTTCTGTCTTCGGTTTGGGCAAAAGGAGCATGTCGAATGGGTGTTGTCAAAGCACTGGAGCCTAGGGAAGAGGCCTATCTTATTCAGGAAATGGACGCCTCTCTTTGATGCCCAGAAAGAAAAAACAGAGGAGTTTCCAGTCTGGGTCAAACTAATGGGCCTCCCTATTCATTTCTGGACTGACTCGGCTTTCTCCTCAATCGGAAACACTCTGGGCAAGTTCCTTGATTCAGATAAATCCTATTTATACACTCATGACTGGAGCGCAGCCCGCCTTATGGTAAGTTTAAACCCCAAAGAAGGTCTGGCGGATGATATGCTTTTGAAGTATCGTGGACAAGAGTTTATCCAGACCCTGGACTATGAAAACCTTCCTTTCAGATGTCATCGATGCAAAGTATATGGTCATCTGGCTCGGGATTGCCCTCGAGGACATCGTCGACGTCGAAGGCAGAGGAAAAATGGGATTAAGGTAGAGGAAAAGGAAAAAATGAAGATCACTGCTCAGAAGGAAGAGGTTCAGTCCAAGGAGGCTGAAGTCTTGGCAAGTGTCCAGGAGTTAGGTCCGGAGCCTATGGAGGGCATTGGAATATTTCAGTCTGAGGTGACAGCGAGTGCTATTGTTTCAACTCAGCTCTCTACAGCTAGTTTCTCAGCAGTCATTGCAATGGAAGAATTGAATCAGGCTTGTCCCCTACCCCCTCAATACTCCTCCCCTCTCTTATCAAGCGCATTGCATGTGTCGTGTAGTGGTGAGTTAGATCTGTTATGTCAACTCTCAAACGATATGACAGACACGAATAAGGGACTAAACACAACTGACAGTGTTCTAATGTCGGTTCCATCCCCTCCTTCTCTCGGCTCTACGCAATCTGGAGATGGAGGACGTGAATCTCATTACAATCTAAGGCCTTTAGCCACCAGAAAAGGAAAAGGGCTGGTAGTAGGCGGTTTGGCAATGGATGAGGTGTCCATAGGTCCGAGGAAGTTAAGAGGGAGGAAGTCGGATTTATCGAAAGCAAAGCTGAAGGCTATCATTGATATTGCTGGAGGGAAGCAGTTGTCACTGCCAGGGGTGCTTAGAGCAAAGCAACCACCCCCTGAGGTTTTTAAATGATCATTTTATCTTATAACTGTAGGGGTCTTGCTAGTATCCCCAAAAAACTAGCTCTGAAGGATCTGGTCAGGTCTAACAAACCTGATATTCTTTTTCTTCAGGAAACTCTTGGGAAAGGAGATGATATTATAGGCTGTCTTCATAAGCTTTTGCCGGGTTGGAGTTTTCATGCAATGGATGCAAATGGGCATTCTGGAGGTGTGGTTTTGGGGTTTAATGTGAAGGTAGCGCGTGAAATCTCATCCTGGGGAGCAGAAAATGTTTTGGCGGTGGAACTCTATTCCAACGAACTCTGTATTCCTTTTCTTTTTCTGAATATCTATGGTCCTAATTCGGAGCGGGAGAAGTTCTGGAACTCTTTCTTCGCGAAGTCTTTTTTGGCGCATCCAAATCTTATTATTGGTGGAGACTTCAATTTTTCTTTGGGCCTGACTGAATCCTGGGGGGTTAATGCTAGAGCGGATCCCCTCTCTGCTTTCTTTCATCAGAAATTGGCCTCGTCGCCTCTTGTTGATGTTAACCCATTAAAGATGCGTCCCACTTGGAGGAACCGCAGAATTGGCGATGACTGGATTGGGAAGAAACTAGATCGTTTCTTAATAAGCGATCTGTTGGCTGAGAAACTACAGGCGTTCAGGCATTGGGTTGGAGATGGTGGCCTCTCAGATCACTTACCGGTTCTCCTGGAAGTGAAAGGTGATTTATCTAAGCCAGGTATCCCTTTCAAATTTAACTCTTCTTGGCTTTTGGATGCATCTTACATTAGTCTTTTTCATAAAACTTGGAGGAAAGCCGTGGTTAATGAAAATGAGAATCGAAGTCAGCTGTTTATGGAAAACTTATTAAGGATGAAGGCCGCTTCAAAACGCTAGGCTCTACAAAAGAAGCTGAAGGAAGAAGAATTAATGCAAGCGGTGAACTCAGAACTCGCCCTTCTCGAGGATCCAGATAGTCAGGGCTATGGCTCAGGTGCATCTCGATCGAGGATCCATGAGTTGGAAATGGAAAGAAGGAGAATTCTGCAGCTCAGGGAGCAAAGCTGGTGCCTTAAAAGCAGAGCGATCTGGTTACAGGCAGGGGATGAAAATTCCAAGTTTTTCCAGAATTATGCCAAAGGGAGAAAAAACTCAAACACAATATGGGAAATGAAGAAAGCAAATGGTGATTTAGTGCTTTCTTTCAAAGAGTTGGCTACTGAGGGGGTAAATTATTTTAAACACCTCTTTAAAGCTCCAGGTGAAGCTTCAATTGCAGAAGTTATAAGGGTTGCCCAGATTTTCCCACGGTTTATAGAGGAGGAAGACAATGAATTTCTCATGGCACCTATTTCTAAAGAGGAGGTTGCAAGCATCCTCAAATCGATGCAAAAGGAAAAAAGCCCCGGCCCGGATGGCTGGACAGTTGAATTCTTCCAACATTTCTTTGAATTCATTGGTGATGAGTTAGTGGAGGTAGTGGAACAATCCAGACTTTCAGGTTCTATCTATCAACCCTTTAATGCTACATTTTTAACTCTCATTCCCAAGTCTAATCTCCTAGGTTCTTTTGCCGATTTCAGGCCCATTTCTTTGTACACCTGTGTTTACAAACTTATTGCTAAAATCATTGCTGTCAGGCTAAAACCCTTCCTTTCTAAAAATGTTTCTCCAGAGCAGTTTGGCTTTTTAGATGGCAGGAAAATTCATGAAGCTGTGGGAGTTGCTCAAGAAATGCTCCACAGTCTTAAAGTTGGAAAGAAAAAAGGAGTCGTTGTGAAAATAGATTTATCGAAGGCTTACGATAGAATCAACTGGCTATACCCGAGACTCTTGTTAACTCATCTTGGCTTCAGTTTTGATCTTGTAAGATGGATTATGAGCTGTGTTTCGTCTTCCTCCATAGCTGTTCTAATCAATGGAGTAGCCTTCAGTTTCTTTAGCCCTGAACGTGGCCTGTGCCAAGGCTGTCCACTCTCTCCCCTCTTGTTTTTGCTGGCAGCAGACGGAATCAGTCGTTTGATCCATGAAGCAAAAAGACAAGGTTTGTTGAAAGGAATCGAAGTTGCTCCAAATTTCTAGGTCACTCACCTTCTCTTCGTGGATGATATAATACTCTTCAGCAATGGCAGCCTTGAAGATTGCAGGATGCTTAAGAGGATCTTGGACCTCTTTCTGAAAGCGACTGGCCTCTGCATAAACGAGAGAAAATCTACTATTACTTGCTCTGGTCTGGCTAGAGAGGAGGTGCGTAGAGTGGCTTTGGTTCTGAATTTTGAAGTTAAATCGCTCGAGGATTCTTTCAAATATCTGGGGTTCTATCTGAAACCAGATAATTATAGGATAAAAGATTGGCAGTGGATCCTTGTAAAATTGGATTCGAAACTGAAACATTGGAGCCACAAGTGGCTCTCTCAGGCAGGTAGGCTTGTTTTAATAAAATCAGTTCTGATGGCAATTCCAGTCTATTGGGCGAGCCTAACTTGGGTGCCCAAAGGTATTCTAAACTCTATTGAGAAATTTTGCAGCAACTTTCTGTGGGCGGGGTCCAAGTCTGAGAGAGTTACCCCATGGATCGCATGGGACAAAATAGCTCGCCCTAAAGAGTGGGGAGGCTGGGGTATAAAAAACCTTGCTAGTTTCTCCCAATCTCTTGCAGCAAAGTTGGCTTGGAGGATCATTACAACGGAAAATCTATGGACTGTTGTGACTAAAAGGAAATATATAGATCCATTATCAACGCTAGATTGGATCAGACTGCCGCAAAAGTCGTCCAAAAATTCCTCGGTGGTCTGGAAAGCAGTGGTTGCATCTGTTCACATCATTGAGAAGGGGTTGGCATGGTATGTGGGAGATGGAACTCAGATCCGCTTGGGGCGAGATCCTTGGATTGGATGTTCTGAGGGGTTTACTCTATCTCAAGGTTTGGTTGCGGCTTTAAAAGACAGAGGTCTATACACTCTAAACCAGGTAGCTGATCCCCGGGCCTCTTCCATTTGGAATCAAGGGTGGCTTCAAGGGCGAGACTTAGATTTGACCGAAGATAGGTTGGAGGAATGGGACAGGTACACAAGGGATCTCCTCAATTCCTCTGTGCGGCTATCTGACTCTCCGGACGAGCTAAAATGGGTTTTTGCTCAGAATGGTTTTTATTCCCCAAAGGCAGGTTACAAATGGATGATGTCTCAAAACGGATGGGAGAATCCAGACTGGTGGACTAAACCGTTATGGAAGTTAAAAGGACCAGCTAAATCAAAATTGTTCTTCTGGTGTGTCCTATTCCAGAAAGTTCCTACGTGGGATTTCCTTCAAAGAAGAGGTAGAATTGGTCCTGGTAGATGTCCACTGTGTAAAGACAGTGCTGAAACAGTTCAACATTTATTTCTCTTTTGCCCTTTCAATTCTAGCCTTTGGGCAGCAATGCTAAGCTTAATAAATGTTCCTCATAGATGGGAAGGGCAGGGGCTCCTAGAGGCCTGGCAGAGTTGGTGGAACGTTTCTTTAAACGAAAGGGAACGAACCATTCCGTTACTCATTACATGGGGGACTTGGCTTGCCAGAAATCAAGCTATTTTCAAGGACTCTGCATTCCCTATTGGAAGACTTGCCGCTGAAGGAGCTGCCATCTATGAAAGCATTCCTATCCCTCAAGCTCTTAATTCCTCCAGAGCTGTTAGTCAAGAAGTCATTAGACACTCTATGCCGTGGGCTTATTTTGATGGGGCTTCGGATATTAATGGTCGATGTGGGGCTGGCTTGATCATACATTTTTCAGAGGAGAAGATTGTTAAAGCCTCAATAGGTCTGGGACAGGGTTCAAATAATTTTGCCGAATTGAAAGCCCTTCATCTCCTCCTCAGCTGGCTTATTCTTCGAAATGTGAGAGAAGCTCAGCTTTTCGGGGATTCCATGAATGTGGTGAAATGGTTCAACGGGGCTCATCGCTGCAGCAATCTTACTCTGCTTCCTCTGTTCAGAGAAGTTTCTCGGCTTAGGAATCGCTTCATGGAGATCTCTCTTAGCCATATCTACCGGGAAAGGAATTCTGAAGCGGACCGTCTTTCTAAAGAAGGAGTAGAACTTGAGATGGGGTCGTGGGCTGTCTCGGAGGTTGATAATGGGGTTGTTCGACTTGTCGAACAACCCATCTTTGCTTAACTTATCCTCTCGTTTCCTCTGTTCCTGTAAATAATCGTGTGGTTTTTCTGTCTCTTTTTCCTTGTTTTTCTACTCTCTGTTTTTTTTCCCCTGCCGATTTTCTTGGGCTGTTTTCCCTATTTGTGGATGCCTAGGCAGTGGTTCCAGTCTCTTCTCTGCAGCAGTTTCAGAATCCTCAATGCTTATTGTGGATCTCTGAGGCCTTTTTCCCTGATCGCGTTCACTCCCGCGTGGTATTGTTTCCAACGAATCGGTTGGATTTGGAGGAGTTTTTCCTCTTGCGGTGGCTTGCTTTGTTATAGCTGCGGGCAGTTTTGACTGTGTTTCAATGAAACGTGTGGTTTGGGAGGAGTTTCTCCTTCCTGCGGTGGCTTGCACTGTCAGCGAGCAGGTTTGGTAGTAGGCTGAGATTCTCCCCGCTTGCTGGAGGATACAGTCTTGGCATTTTGCTTACATATTTTATGTAACCCCCCTTTTTATAATAAAAGGATGGACTTTTTCTGTGGAAAAAAAAAAAAAAAAAAAAAAAATCTCTTATAATACTAGAAATCATTAACTTTTGGAAAAAAACAAAGGTAACCCATATAATTATGAAAATGGAGGCTAATGAAAGGTTACATGGTCATGGAGTTGTGACATGTGAGTGAAATGGTGGTGATAAAGGTAAAAGTGGATGATATTTTGAATACATTTTGGAGACTCTACATCCATCCCCTTGATCACTATGATGAGTGGTCAATTTATAGGGAAATGGAGGTGGTTTTGTCATAAATGGGACATTAAATGGCTTCTGAAAATTGGAGTTAGTTTCCATGGAGGAAGGGATGAGAGGATAGGATGTTATTGATCCATAGCCTATCCAAATTCGAGCTCATAGGATGGGATAAGAGTTGTGAACCTTATAGAATGCTCTAGAACCAAGGAATATTCGTAGAACCCTATGCAAAATTTTCTCTTTCTTGCCTAGCGTAGGTGTAAGTGGGCCTAAGTGCTCTGCAAAGCAGCCCTGAATGGGCCTACCTGCTCTGCAGCACAGTTAGCCCTGACCAAGGCTACGCTGGTCTCCCAAGGAGGCATTTCAACAGTGTTTTAAGCTAGGAAACTTTCATAGATGGAGGCATTCAATGTGATGACTTGTCTAGGGCATGTAGCAACTGAATTAGGGTTTGATGAGGCCTAATTATACTGATCTGAATGTCGAGAGTGATTTTCCCAAACAGACCTGTAACACTATCCATCAATGTATTTTCAGACATTCCTAAAACATTTTCTTGCCCAAAATAACCATGAGGTGAAATAATCACAAAATTAAAAACATCGATGGATAACCTATGCTCAAATAATTTTTAATTTTGTCACTTAAAAATTAATTTAAACAAGATATAGCACTGATCTCAAACAACTTACAAAAAAAATTCTTAGTGGCACAAACTCTCCCAGTATCTGTATCAAAGATTAGAATAAGTATGTATACTCCTTTCAAGACTATTTTCTATATGCCGCTTGTATTTGGTAAACTTCAACAACATATTACACTCTTTAAATGGAAAATCAGATACAATTTCAGCAAACTGACTGAAAAATTAAGAGTGAAATGCATAGACACTAATACCATTGAACAAAAAATATGTTACCAATAAGCATATTTTTTTTAATAACTTAAAGGAGGAAAAAATACCAACCTAAGTATGATTTAAGAGCCTTTTGAATATTGACATACTTCTTTCTCACATACTCTTTCAACATGCATTCGAAAGATTGGGTAACAAAGTTACCTGTAGCTCCTGCCATTGAATTAAAATAATAAAATGTTATTTTCAGCCTCTTGCTCTTGGGAGTGTTTTTTTTACATTTCCCCTATTTCTAGGTGTGTCGTCCCATCATCAAACCTACACAGGGAAAATGATCTCAATATTAATGGTAAGCATGAACAAGGAACTTAGTACCTAAGATTTCTCGTTCTCATTCTTGGTACCTATTTCTTACAATGGTCATCATAGACAACTTGATGTCATAAAGTCAAATAGAGATCAAAATTTAACCATAAATCCTATAGTCAAATGATAAGGTCCATCTTACATAATGTATTTTAAGGAATTTCTCATGATATCCCACAATTAAATAAATATATTACCATGTTTCAATGTTAAATTTCCAATTTAAGATCCTAATATCATCAACTATAATCAATATGACTAGTCTGACATCTTGCATCACAAAAATAGTTCTCCCT
Source organism: Pinus tabuliformis (assembly GCA_031772625.1). Classification (NCBI taxonomy): domain Eukaryota; kingdom Viridiplantae; phylum Streptophyta; class Pinopsida; order Pinales; family Pinaceae; genus Pinus; species Pinus tabuliformis. Next base: position 119,934,057 of record CM062806.1, read on the forward strand.
ATATAATGACCGAATTTTAAAATTAAAATACTAACCTTCAAAGTTAACAATAAACCATCACTCATTAGCTTCAAATGGGGGCATGTATCTTATGGCTTTAAATGACAACTATAATCTAATTGAAAGATACAATTTATGAAGCATGCATAAAAATTTGAAGATGTAATCAATGTGAAGTTTGTAATTTAGACAACGTATTTTAAAATTTGAAGATAAAAAATAAGTAAATATGTAATTTATACCACACGTTTTAAAATTCAAATTTTTAAAGATAAAAAATAAGTAAAAATAATAAAAATTTAAATTTAAAAAGTTTACATAAATACATTATTTTTTTACCCAAAACCTTGTACATTTATAAAATATCAAACATGAACCAATCACTTTAATATTTCAAACTTCATATAAAAAAAATTCCTCACTAAGTCACTCACAATTACTTCCTATAAGCCAACATACTAACCATAACATAAATTTTTTTATAATATCCTCTTCCATGAAAGGACCTTTACACATTAGATAGTGTACAATTCCAAAGCTTGCCTTGATCTATTCACTTGTTGCTTTATGTAAAGATACAAAGTACTTTGTAATAGTGTGGGAAGGATAATTCCAAAGCTTGTCTTCACCCCTCTCTTGTTTGATCAAGCAATCAAGACCATGATGGTTGGAAGTATAATTTGGAAAAAACACCTTAAATGTGATTTGAGAGCTATCAAAGGCGTGGTTGGCATGGCTCGAGTATGAATTCCTCAAAGGGTATCTATCGTGCGTTTTTCATTAGGAAAGTGGTTGACTGAGATCATCTCATTTCATTCTTCTCTATTGTCATATTCATCCCTCCATCCATTCATTTCTACATCCATATCCCATCCATCCAAATGAGAATTTATCTCTGATGTCCCAACAAGAATCAATATCCCCAAGGACATATCAATTTGTCAGTGAAACAAAATATCTCTAAAAGGGAAAGCCCCAACCCCACCAAATTTTTGGGCTACTGGAACATTTGTCCCTCCACCCCTCTATCCAACCATGTGTCATGAGTTCTAGCTATTTCTAATCAAATCTATTCAGGGTAGTTCCAAGATCTCCACTAAAGAAAGGGAAACCCTATAATTGGTACAAGAAAATATTCAGGAATAAGAAAATTGTTAATGGAAAATGCATGGTATCCTTTTCAATTTTCTGTGAAATTTAATTTTTTCCATGGAATAAGAAATATTTTTTTTGAAATAAATAATACAACAGTGGATGATGAGTAAGTAAAGTAAATTAGTGAACAAAGAAAAACAAATATATCTACAAACTGACGTGTAGAGGAGAAGTGTCGAGATCTGACTTTAAAAAGAAGAGGTAGTGGGCGGGGAGAAGAAAGATCCATGTTACCCATAGTGCATATTTTATGTTCTGATTGCATCCTTTTCTGTAATGGGACGTGGAAAATAGGCCATGTAACAGATGAATTGTTTTCACTCTAACATGGAAAAGTTCATATTTGTGTAACAGAGAATCACAGTGATACATCTAGGGTGGGATAAATGATTCCCACATGAAAATATGAAAGATACAGTATCTTCAACTGTTAAAGGCATGGCAAGAACCATCGTGAGATGAATAAGAAAATCGTACAGTCAGGAATAAGAAAATTGCTAGTTCAATTCCATTATAAGCACCAGTAGAATATGAAATCACTTGGGTGGTTGAGATGTGACACTTTCGGGGGCACCAAAAATGTAGATCAACTGAAAATTTAGCCTCACCACAGACATCTGGATCAGTGCTACCATCGCAGAAATAGTGCCAAGTTGTAAAACAATGACAATTTATTGAAATATTTTAAAAGAAATTCAAAGCATATTTATCAATTACATAGTTCACTAGGACAAATCAGGTAGGTACTTTTTCAAAGTCAAAACCTTACATCCAAATAAATATAAGAAGAGTAACTTGTAGACAGTTTAGAAAAATTTTTTGGTTGATCCCATGACCAAAATAAAAAATTACATTTGGATTTGTTGAAAATGTTATGCTTCTTAGACCTGTAACTGAAAATTGATTACTTCAAAGTTCATTTAGCAGGCAATTCAGTGTGCATCAACAACTCAAGACATGGCTTCCAAAATACGAAATAAAGAAAACCTAACTTAAATATGAAGACTGGTAAGAAGTAAGAAGTTGTTGGAAGCACACCACTACCAATATTATAACCTCCATAACTGGTTGATCCATGATATGAGCCAACCCCATATAAAGATAATTATATACTTTCTGACATCTCCTGTCATGTGCATTATGACCAGGTAAATTGTAAGATGAAATGTTGGATATGCATTGAATTCCCCTGTCATATACACAATCACCAGGTGTTAACGGGAAAAGTGTCTATTCAGAACGACCCTATCCCACTAAGGTGTGACAGTGATCTTAGAAACAAACAGAGAAAACTACTTTTGTATTCTTCTTTATGAACTATAAACAAAGAGGAATAGGATGAACCAACCTGTGTCTTGCACTAGTCCTTTGATCCAATCTCTCTCTTCTTTGACATCTTCCAGCTACCTGCTTCCTTACTTGCCCAACTTCACCAAGTTCCTGTAAGATCACAGAAGAAGAAAACTACACAAAGACATGGATTTATATTCATAAATATCTTAGGATCAGATTTAAGCTAAACATACAAATGTAACAAGCATCAATGATACACAAGCATGTAGGAGAAACTCAAATAGTTTTATTGATATAAAAAGAAGATCCAGGAGGAGTTACAACCGATGATTCCTGATCCAGCATCAACCTCCCAGCAAAGAAGCCCCTCTTCACCTCCAACAAAGCATAAATCACCCAATACTCTGATATCTATCTCAAAACCAACAACAATTCTCTGCAATGTACAAAATTCCAGCCTCTGGATCTCTGGGATGAGGGATCCATATATAGATGTATGCAAGGAGGATGAGTCAGCTTATGATTTGACTAGTGTCTTCTCTCTGTCAGTTCTTGCTTCCACTTGGAGACTGAGAGCCTCTTACTCATCCTTGGTCGAATTCAGTGAGGCAAGTGTCATTGGAGAAGATTCTGGAAGCTTCCATTGTCTTTCCACCTCGCGGAATGACACTGCCATTTGTCATTTCCCGCTCAACACACCCTGATAGTGCATTTAGGTGCGTTGCAACGCACCTAGCTAGTGTATTTGGGTGCTATGCAATGCAGCTAGCCAGTGGAGCAGCTGAAATGATCCTGATTTGACTGATTCTGTGCAGTTTCTGGTGGAGAACTTCTGGGAGAAGCTGTAATTTGTTGACCTTGTTCCTTTAGGGGTCGGAACAACACTTTTAGGGACTTAGGATCCCTTGGTTTATGGACATTTCATGCTTGGAGCTGCAAGGCACAAAAATGTCTATAACACCAGGTAAATTGTAATATGGGATACTAGCCATTGGAGTAGTACGTTGTAAGTCAAAAAAAATATAACGGGAAAAGGCACTGGGATGGGTAGGTTTAGTAGGGAGCAATGAATAATAATTGGAAAGGGAAAAGGTACTAGGAGGGATAGTTTTAGGGAGAAACGAAGAAGAATTGGGAAGGGAAAAGGCACTAGGAGGGGAATGTTTAGGGAATAGTGAACCAAAAACAACACCAACACCCCCACCATCATTATCATTGCTATGACGAGCCTAATTAGTGTCAGTCCTAATGGATTTGTAGATCTTTTCCTCTCTTCCGTGTCTTTTTGTAACTGAACCACACATTTTTTAAGGTCTTTGGTAGGCATCTCGATTCAATTTTGTGCACTTCAATATCTTTGGAAATGGAGTACCAATCATGGCCACACACATGCCATTTTTTAAATCTCTCCCCACTAATACTTTCATTGCAATGCTTCCAAAGCATGAGATTGGTGTATGCACCAGCGACATGAAAATGAGAGACAGGCCACCAAAATTTAGAGTAATTACCTGAAGGACTGTTCTCTTTCCCGCACATAATCTTTGACAGATTGTAGTTAATAACTGTGATGCTAGGATTCTTCATGGCATTGTGAAAGAATGAGGGCTGCAAGATAAGGTACTCATCTCCATTGATGTTCAACAGAGGATATATGTTCTAATCACAGTGTATCTGAAACTGAGGATTGCCACAACCACTGTTAATTTTCCCAAAAGTATAGTTGAATTCAAAATCCCCACATGTATCCTAGAGACATCCATAGTACTCACTACTGAGACATAATTTTGGGATGCAGAGGAGGGGGAGGAGAAGGGTAGTTTCAATGACCATAAAGCAAAGTTCAGAAGCAGTGTGGACATTGAATTGGTAAGAATTAGAGTACATACTCCCATACTCTGCTCTGATTTTGGGGATAAAGAACTTAGTAATGCAGAATTCTACAAAGAAGACAAAGGAGATGAATGAGAATTTGCTTCTTGTAATGTGAAAAATCTAGTATCCCATCATTTCTAATTCCATGAACTAGCGATGCTTCTCTAGTCCATTGTGATGGTTGCTTGACAATAAATTCCACACGCCTTTATCTTTCGAAAAAGAACTATACATTGATCTAGGCTTAAATACTTTGTGAAGGGGAGGCGAATAAAGTGAATTTGATAGAAACTTATTAATGTCATGTTCACATGGTGTGACCAGACTATCTATATATATATATTTTAAATGCCTCCCAAAAATTAGTGCTCAATAAAATTATCTAAAAAATCCAATACATAACAGAGGATTTCAAATCAATATTCAAAATTAATCCTTGAAGTTAACCTCACCTGCAAAAAATCTATATGCAGGCATGGATGAAACATCAACAACTAGTATTAATTACCTAAGCCTTCAATTTACCAAAAATATTTGCCTTTTCCTAGGTTGTCTGGAATCGCCCATGCCCAAACTTAGAGGATGTGTCAATGAACTTCAACTTGATTTCCTCCAAGGCAGTATGAGAAGTCTCTTTCAACAATGACTATCACAAAGTAACCACCCGCTTCTTGGTGCCCATACAACATCCTCTGATCATAATGTAATCATCTTTTACCACACCATAATGAGGGAAACCACCCATTGGTGTTATATCCTTCTCAGTCCTATCGAATTCAGTCATTGCCTTGTGGGATTCTTGATCTTCCTTTCCAATCTTGTAGATCTTCTTATTCATCTCAGTATGATGATGGTAACCATTCTGACCAGACCTGGAAACAATAAAGGAAACCCTAGCTGGATGCCAAGCACCAATACAAGCTACCTTACACAAACCCCTGTGAGTTTTTCAGGGAAGTCTTGTAACACCCCACCTGGTTACCACACCTTCATAACCCTTACCCTTTGTGACACCAATAACATCAATCATTTCATCTTTTTGGAAAAGAGCATCAATAGGAACTTGTTTCTCAAAGAAGTTATACACATACTCTACTTTCTGGGCAATTTTTCCCCATTAACTTGTATTTCCATCAGGTGTGCCTTCTTCTGTTTCAATCCTTTCATATTCTTAATCTGGGTGTGAGAAAGAACCCTAATGACGGTTCCATACTTCTTCATTTTCTCGAGCTCCACTTGGATCTCCTTCTTACCCTCCTCGAAATCATACTTCTTGGCGTATTTAGTGAAAGCCTTCTTCTTAGCCCAGTACCAGTATTTGTATCATCCCCATCTCATCTAGTCCAGAAATAATCCCTTTTGTTTTGTAAGGAGTGCTGTTGGGGTATGGCTGCACCATTTTCTTTGGCAATATAAAATAGCCATCACATTTTAGAAAAACAACCCAAACTCTCAAATTGCTAAATCCAAAAAGGCACCATTCATTTGGTAAAAACATGGAGTTGATTGTATAGTTTATTGTGTGATAATATATCTTATCGTAATGCACCCCCGATCCAGGAATTCATTTATTGCACAAAAAGACAAAGATTGATTTCTTTGATTTGAGCTAGCAAAGCTCAGGGATGTAACATAATTCCATTCTTATTAGACAATCATTTTTAATCTTTTCCACGTAACTGGACAATATATTGAATTTACTTAAAAACAAATAGCATACATTGTAGAACAAGGTATTATAGATCACGTGGTCAAACACTCAAATCAGTAACACATCGTAATAGACACCATTTTGTTTTGCAATAAATAACCAATGCATACATCCATATAAAATATTTCGCTCATTTTAGATCATAACAACTTCAAGAATGCAAAAATACTGAAATATTTTGCAGATATCATTTTCAAGGGATCAGATTCTTTTACAACTTCAGATAACACATAATTTATAGTGCCCCTGAGAGGAAAAAGTATCTGCATTTTCAAGGGATCAAATTCTTTTACAACTTCAGATGACACATAATTTATAGTGCTCCTAAGAGGCAAAAGTAATCTCACCAGCTTTCAGAAACTTAAGTAGAAAAACAAACTAACTGCTAGAATAAACAATGTAAACTTTTAAACGGGAACCCATACTGTTACCCGGTTTGTAGAGATAGCAAAAAAGTGACCCGATTTTGAAAATGGGTGATGCAGAACACACATGTGTTTTTTGGAGCTTAGTTTTTGGCACTATAAATTTTTTTATGTACATTGCGTTTTATAATGGTAGTGTTTTTTATGCTGATTTAAAAATGTGGTAATTCTACACCAAGCCCTTTTTTTAAAAGGCTTTTTTTTTCTAATGTATGAAATGTAAATAATTATTTTGTAAATTTAATAATTTTTGAAGTGGTATTTTTCTTCATATTTTCTTGTTTTTATTTTAATTTTATTTTTTTGTAGTGAGGTTTTTATTATTTCGCATATTTAAAGAAGAAGGTCGATATTTTGAATTTTCGATATTCTACATATTTATACATCGTTAATTAATTTTTCAATCCACAAGAAATAATTGTTTCTAAAAAACAATATTTTTTAACAATGGACATGAAAATAGCCTTTTTTAACATAAATATAATTAAAAAACTACACGTTTTGATAATTTTTTGCTACAATTGACATGCGAAAATCACAATTTTTATACTAAAATTTTAACTAAAAATAGATAAATAATAGTTTTTTTAAATAAATTTCATGTCAAAAAAAAAGAATAATCACTTTTCTTTTCAAAAAATAATGATTAACTTAAAAACTAATGCGAAAATAAGATATTACAAATATTGAACGCATAATAACCTTAATTGAGTGTATATTCTTCTCATAAAATGTCAAAGTCAAAACATTGCAAGTATAACTACTTAATAGTTACAAAAAATGAGCTTGATTTCTAAGCATAGCTTAAATTTAATCAACAATGTCACGTAATCCAAACTCGTCGTCCTCTAGAGTTTCATCATTGTCTTCTTCTACAATATTTTCTACTTCCTTTTGCTCATTTTTGTCTTCTAATGGATCTTTGATGTCTGTGAATCTCCCAATGTATGTCTTTCCAAACATCCCATGTAATGGTGGTCGAGGTTCCTTTGCCTTTTTTGCCACACGTGATTCACTAAAGTCCCCTTTCTTCAACCCAATTTCATGCATTGCATCTAGAAGAAATTGAAGAGCATTAATTCTTTGCTGAATGAAATTGCACTGTAATGGATCTTTTTCAATTGCAATGCAATTTCTTCCTTTTTGAAGGCAACATGCTATTGTTGTACCTAATTGTCAAGCACAAAAGAAATAATGAAGTAAATTAGTACAATGACATATTAATTAAAAAAATAACATATTGAAATTCAATTCTATATAATAAAACTTACCTGAGTCAGAAAATAAATCTAGAACCCAATCTCCTTCATTTGAACATATGTCTATAAGATAGTTAATCAATAATTGTGGTTTTTGATAAATGTTAACTATCTCTCCTTTTGCTTCTTTGTCTTCATATGTTAGTTTTCTCACAACAACATCATAAGTCAGTGTTTGGCTATGACTCTTTCCGTCTACCTGATTAAAAATCATAGACATATAGCTATCATCTTTTGCCCAACTATCAATATGAATGAACTCACAATCATTTATAAATACTTGATCGTCATGGTTAAGAAGATTTGACTTTTGCCTGTAACATGAAATAGTAAAAGTTCAATCAACTTGTACATAAATGAATTTTTCAACATTAATCAAATATACATTTTAAACGTTTTACCATGTAAGTTGCATCCTTGAATTTGTTTTCCCTTTGAAGCTTCACAATATCATTGTCAATTGTGTGTCTGAATGAAATGTTACAAATCTCCAAAATGGTGATGACGTGACTTCTACAAATCCCGCAACCACTTTACTAAGAGCTTGATAAGTATAAGGGTCACTATCATAGTCAATGTTTGGAATATTGAAACCATGGGGAATATCTGGAATAACTAGGGCATACTCAGTTTTAGGTATGAGTTTAGCAATGTCTTCACTGTCGCCTTGTATTACTTAATATTGAACAGTGTCTAGCCCATTCCAAATGAAATGAGTAAGAGTTGGATGAAGTTCAACATTCTTAACACGTTGCTTCCTCAGTCTTTCGATCTTTATTTTTCAATAAAGGTTCTGAAGCTACTTGGCACTCCATTATCATCCTTCTTCATCTTTTATAAAATAAACAAATATATGTGTAAGTTATAAATTAAAAATAGTACACAGATGAATAAAAATTAATTTGTAAATCAAGATACCTTTTTAAATGCAAGATAAAAAGCTTTTAATGTTGACGTAGAACTTGAATCTAGATAGTTGCGTACAACATCATCCCAACTATCTTCATTCAACAATCTAACCATTTGTTCTTGAATTTTCATGTAAATTTTGTGACTGCATAGATAAAGTAACAAAAAGTCAATATAATGATATGTATAACAAATACTACCAAGAACAACATGTCTTATTTAAAGAAAATTATATTCTAGAAATAAATAAAAATAATTCAACAAACTTACTTTTGAAATTCCTCAGACATTTCCTCCAATGATAATTCCCCTGACTTCACACGAGATTATATTGTTTTGACAATTTTTTCATCTTTCACTCCTTGCATTGCTCTCCAAGGTGTGATAGTCATATCTTCTGGAAGCTGCTTCAATTCACGACCTGATTTATTGCTGCCACATATCAATGGCTTAGACTTTTTGACCTTCTGGTTTTTAATGCCAATGTTTTCCCACATGTTAAAAATCTCATCAATCAACTTCCAAACATCTCTAGTTCTAAATGCCAATTGGAAAATGTTATCAACACCTCTAAATATCTCACTAGGAAGGTTGCATTTTCCACCTTTTGAATTGGGTTTATCTTCAATTTGATAGCCTATTTCCATACAACATTCCCTTCGGAAATCTGCAGTAACATTTATCCTATCCTCGCCACATTTTTCTTGAAATTCACTATGAATAAATCTAACCCTTTGGATGAAAGTCATAGACATCCTATATTCATTATCTAAATTATGATCCCATGCCACTAAAATTGCTTCTGTATCCAATAAACCAGCAGGAATGATACACTTCATTGTTTCAAAATGTGGGTTATTGGGATATTCCTTTATCAATTGTCTTTGAGCTTCTACAGAATGGTTCCCCCCAAGCACATAATAATTTTATTCAAAACATTTTGACTTATCAAATGATTCTTTGTTGGGAACTTGAACTGGATCAACAAGAAGCACATAATTAACCACATGAGCATATGGATTGTACCTCATCAATGTCTTCAAGTTGTGAACATGCAGATGGTGTGGCTTTCTGACTTGATCTTGACATTGTCCTTCACTTGCCTTATAGGTTTGTCTAAAATTAAGCTGAAATGTACGACCACCATCAATTAAGTTTTTCTTTGTCAAATTCTGTCGAATGGAATTTTGTTTTGTTTTGATAATGCCATCCTCTAAATCAGCTCCTGGTGTAACGATTTCTCTGCTTTCTTTTGAAGTTTCAGTAGGTTCTTGACTGCTGGTAATGACTACTTCAAAATTTTCAACTTTACTCTTCTTCGTCATAACATTCTCAACAGATTTATTCTTGGCCATTGTTACTTTTGGTATTTTACGGCTCTTCTCAGTTCCAATGTCATCTTCAGTAACGAAAACATATGCTTCACTGTCAGTTTCAACTTCATCATCCTCAAAAGTAACATGTCTACCCTTGCTAGATTTATCCACTAGAGGCCTTTTTTTCTGATCCTTTGGATGTAGTTTTGTAGCATCATCAATTACTACATTTTGCTTGTTTTCCATATTTTCTTCTGACACTGAGTAAAAACTACTGACAACTTTCATTATATCATGCTTTATGAAATGAATGCCTCCCAACCTAATTGAACAACTTTCAACAAAATTCTGCCAAACAAAATATCATATGTCAATAAAAACAAAATTAAAAAAAATATAGCTTGACACTTTCAAGAAAGAAAAATACAAATATAAATAACAATACTTACGATGTTTTATTTCATCCCATTTATGATTTGTTTACACAACTTTGTAGATACCTCTATCATGTCATACAATGAATATGTTAGTCTATATTTAATCCTTTCATGTGACTTGGGAGCTTTTGTAAGTATGTAAACAACTTCAGTGTCCAGTACGGAACACATATCTATGACTTTTCCCATCAGCTCAAAAATTCCATTTTCATTCGGTATATCAATATATAGATATATATTCACATTTTGGCTTTCTCTTTCTTTTACATACCAGATTCTTGATGGGAATTTCACCTCTTTTGAATTCTTCCAGTCTAAAATCATCTTCTTATCATTTGAGGTACTTGAAAAATTTGTAGCCATGAGCTCAGGTGGAGTTCATTCATCAATGTTTTTTGAAGATGCACCTTTAAGAGTCTTTGGTCCAGACAGATTCACAAAAATCTTCTTTGATGCCATTTTCCTGAAAAATAGAAACACGTAAATAAGGAAATAATAAAAACATATTAACTTAAATCCACAACGAAAATATATCATAAATTTTTAATTTGTATAATCAGATAGTTGAAATTAAAAAAATATTAACACTAAAAAATGACAGAAGCCCACCGCCACCACCCCGTCCATCCGCGGAGTGGTGGGCGATTTCCCCAACCCCTACCCCCCATGCCCCCCTCCTACCCCTCCTCCCCCCCAACCGACCCACGCCACGCCACGCCATGCCACCCCACAATCGGACGGCTAACCAACCCCACCCTTACCCCCCTTCCACCCCACCCCCCTACGCCCACGCCACCCCACCCCCCAACCACTTCCGCCCCACGCCCCCCCTACTCCCCTTCCCCCCCTACCCCCTAACCCCCCTAACCCCTGCCCCCCTGTCGCACGGAATGAGTCGATCTTGCGGACAAGATAGACCTTCCTAGAATCTAAAGAAGACCTAACGACAAGCAAACCAACCAGACACTATCTTTCTCTAAATATGCTTCAATAAACAATAGAAAACAAAGGTTTTTAGGGCCTACCTTTGGTCCAACGCAAGCTTGTGGATGCCCTCGCTCCTTTGATCCGAATGAGCTCCTTTTCGTGAAACTGCAAACACAAACAAAGCAAACACATTAAATAGCACCTGAAAAACCAATTGCATAAAACATATTTAACATGAAAGTCAAGGAGTCCATGAAACAAATAACATAAGATACTTGTTGAGAAAAATGAGTTTGATTGTATTAATTCAAAAGAAGAAGAACCTTACAACCTTTGCCTTGACGCTGTACAAACTCCTCCTAGGGTCCAACAAGATGTCTCCTCTACTTTGACAAGTTTCACTCACTCTTCAATAAAACCAAGAGGTATGTGATCTCTCCTCTCAAGCTCAACCAAAGAGTCTCAATTTCACCAGCATTTACCCTCAAAATGTTCAGCTTCTAACCTCCCTAGTCCTCACCCCAATGCCTGTATTTATAGTGCAATGGAGGGAAGTTACTAGGTCCTCCTTCAAAGGGATAAAGCTCTCCTTCAAAGGGATATCTCCTTTAGTCAAGGGATTAGCTCCTTCTCTTTTGGGATGCATGAACCACCTCAGAGCGAACAATCCACGTCAAAACTCCTTCTAGAAAACTCTAGAATTAACCCAAAGTGAGTTTTTTAAGATAAAAATTGCGCCTTTTGACTTTCACAGGGGTCCGCACCTGCACCGTTAGGAACAGAGTGGGTAGGTACACAGCTTTTGTACACAGAAGGTGCGGGACCGCAGTTGACCATGAGAGAAAGTGCAGAACCAGAGTTACATTGAATTTTAATGTCTTTCTCCCACTTTCAAAGCTTGATTTGAAGAGCTGAGGTCCTAGACTTGCTTAGGAGGATAGTACAAGTGATGATATACCCATATTGATTGCAAATAATCATGGTGACGATATTTTTGTGTAACAGATTTGCCCCTAAAGTGCGAAGTCTGTAGTAGATGAGGATTTTATTTATCATATAGGAAGAGTGAAGTACTTTATCATTTTGAGGATTATCTTGTGGAGAGCCCAGTCAGAACCTGTAAAAACATTCAATGCAAGATATATATATATGAGATCATATCATCGCTGAGTTAGGCATTCCCATACTCAGATCAAAACTAACTAGAAAACCTATCTACTGTCTGATACAGGAATGATCTTGTAAAACATCATAAGTATAGACTCGTGTGAACACAGTATGGACGCAGCCATCTGTTTATGAATAGTCCACAACATAATGAATACAAAATTCCTCGCAGCCTGGATGGTGGAAACTAGATCCAGGGTCTTCATTTCTATATCCCGAAATAGTACGATTCTATCCATGCGAATAAATGTGTTGATGTCGAACATGGTAGAAACCACTAAATTACCAGTCAATGATGTAAACTGTTAACAAGTGTGAGAGAAACCACCAGTGATGTCAATGGCTCTCAAAGTACCCAGTACAATCCACAAGATGTGAGTAAATGTGTTGATGTCGAACATGTCACGGAATCCTTCGATCGAAAGTCAATGATGTAAACTGTCGTCAAAGGCGAGAAACCTGCCATTGAGGCATGCAGATTTCAAGGTACTGACGATTTCTAGATCATCTTTCTAGATAATTAGCTGATGTCGATAGAAAGCGATCCGTCGTAGGCAAGCCCACAACACGAAATCATAGATCAAGTTGAAGAAATTTAGTTGCAAGGACTGACTCAGGGATGGTCAAGATGGATGACAGATATTTTGCAGATGAATGGCTTATTGGCAGTGACCTCTTGAACACATAACGACACAACAGATGGCTTGGTGACAATTGACCCAAAGTTAATACCTAGAAACCGGCTAAAGACTTTTAATGTGGTTTTATCAATTGTTAGGCAAAGGATTTCCCAACCCAGGTGAATAAAAGTGTCGTGTTCAAGAGTGGTTACAAAGTATGACAAACAGACTCATTTTCCTCTCTTTTCCCCCACCATTTCTGGCAAGTACCTCTTTATTTTGACAAGCTTGAGGAGGATAACATTTGTTTGATTATAAGCTCATCCTTCGGATGAGTCCAACTTAGTTTAGATTCGAACTCTAAGAAGGAGTGGTTCGTTCCTGTTTGTAATTGAACAGGTCCTTTACTGTGAAATTTTAACGAGTCCAGTATAGGAGAAACTCGGTGTTTTTCAATTTTAGAGAGTCTGAAAAAAGTTAAGAAGACTCCAGGGTTGACCTTTTTCGTAAATTTGTCTCCCAAGCCCAAAAAAGTATAAAATAATACTTGAGAGAACCGCTTGACCTTTTACGACCAAGGAGTACTTTTCGTTATTAGTGTCGTTATTAGTGTCACTGATCCGAAAAAGTAAAAAAGCGATCAATGACACGTCGTTTTATAACCAATATCGAATTTGAAACGACAAAAATCCGGCAATCTTTTCATGTTTTTTACGGTCGGAAAAGAGCTGTAAGTGGACCGTCTTTTAATTCCATTTTAACGAGTGTAAAAGAAACGCTCGGCAATTTTTTCATGTTTTAGGAGTCAGAAAAGGGCTTAAAGATGACTCTACTTGTTTTTTTCGTTGAAAATGATAGATTTCGCCTGAATAATCCTGTATTCTGCACAAAGACACAAACATTACTCATACCCGTTTGAAATGGATAAAAATGTCGTAAAATACCTTTTCAAAGTGAAACATAAAAAAATTTGCAATTCATTTACTCAAAAAACTTATAAAAAGGGGTTTTGACAATTCATTTTTACCGTTCGAGTTTGGGTGAGAAAATAGTGTTTTTGCTTAGAAAACTTCCCGTGAAGATTGTGGAAAATCCAACCGTCGGAATCGAGCGCCGTCTTCTCCAGGTAATCCACATCATCTTACTCTTCATTTTCAACCGTTTATTTTTTTGATTTAGTCCCTCATTTCATTTTTTGGGAGGGTTTTTAGGCGCAAAACCCGCGCGCGGGGGTCTGCAGGTTTACCATTGCGGACCCCGACTTTTTCTCCATTGGGAAAAAGCTCGGGGTCCGTACCTTCCGTGTAGACAAAGTGCGGACCCACGCACTGTGTCTAACGTGGAGGGTGCGTACCCGCCGCAAGGGTTTCGAACCCAAAATTTCTCAAAAATGGACCAATCAACAAGTTTTCTAGCAATCTAATTAATTTTATTCTTGATGCAGAGAATATATCATGCTAGATTGGCGCGAACGGGAGCATGAGGACGTGGATACCGCCGCATGGAATCATCAGCCTTCACTTGATGCTTTGAGGGCATGCGGACTGTACAAGTTCTGGACCATTCCTGGCATGAGGGCTCAGGTAGATTTCTTACAGTGGCTGGTTGACCGATGGAGCGTACAGGACCAGTGTTTCTTCATTGGCGGGCACTGGCTCGAAATCGAGCCGGAGGACATTTATTTCTTGACTGGTTTGCCTAAGAGAGGTGAGGACTTGACTCTATACGGGACTAGGCCAGGTGGCCAGTCTGTCGATAGCCTCCGGCTAGAGTACTGCAACAGCCAGGCTAAAGACAAAGGGATAGACATAAAAACCATATCCCGTCCTGAGCTCATGGTGATTGCGTTTACTGTCACCAGACTTTGCGGAGCTGCCGCATTACATGTTGCCACCGGATCCCAGATGCGTATGGCAGTTGATTGCTTTTAAGGCACCATCTTCAACTGGTGCAATGCTGTGCTGGCCAATGTGAAAGGCCAACTGACCAGGGCCAAGAGCGGATGACTAAAGACCTTTGGTTATGGGGCTTTGGTCATGAGTTTTGGCCTGGAGAGGGTTCCTATGCTGATCCCACAACATCTTACTGTTGGAGCTGGGCTTCCTCGAGAGCCCAAACTGATGCGATGGGTCGCAGTCATGGCCCGTCACCCGGACGAGAGGACAGAGGTTGCTCGGTTCAAACCTGAGTATTTCCAATGGTTGGAAAACCAGGTTTTTGCCATTCAGGACTTCCCTTATGCTGGGATAGATTTCCGTGGTGACCCAGACATGGCTCTTCCACCAGGAGAGCAGTGGGATGAGTCAGGTAAAATCCTTTTCAACTTTTCTATTTAAATTTTTTTTATTTTTGCATCGTCTCAAAACTGATAGTAAAAATTTAAAATGCAGATGTGGGTCCACAGCGACCAGCCGCTCTCCGGCCTTTCGAGAGGAAACAACCAGTTGCACCCTTGCCAGCCCCACAGGATGAATCAACAGAGGTTTTGGCCGAGTTGGAGGGCCATCTTGAGTGCTTGACAGGGGATATTCCTGAGACCACTATAGACGACATTCCTCGTCGACTTCAGTGCTATGTGATTGGAGTCCTGGGACCTTTTAGGAGGTTCCTTTGCAAGGTGGCCCGGGCAGTGGTTTCTTATAGAGATCATCACCAGTGATAGGATGATCGCCTTTTGTGGGCACATGTGACATTTTGTTTTTTGTACTTATCATTTTGCCGATCATAAGGTGTTTTTCAACCTATGATCGAAGACGATGTATTTTTTGACACACTCCTATATATATATATATATCACTCTTACCAGCTTATCTTGTAAATCATATTATGGAATGGTTTTAAATTTACATGTATGATTATTGCAAATGTCTATTTAACATTCGAGAAGCAATTGCATCTGCTAATGTATTTAAAGACCTTGGAATATGCTGATATTCAATGTAATCAAATTCACGTTCCAAGAGACGCACTCTCAAAAATAATCTTAATAACACTGGATTTCTAATGGCATACACTCTATTAAGCTGTAATACAACGAGTTCAGAATCTAACCTCACTATCAAACTCCGAATCCCAAATGAAATAGATTCAGACAATAACTCAATCACTGCACTGTACTCTGCAATGTTGTTTGTTGTTTGACCGAGGCTTACCCCATGCATAGAAACTAACTCGTCAGAGGGTGAATAGATAACCCAAGCTGCGGAAGAGATGTTCCGTGTATTACGACAAGCACCATCAGCAAATCCAATGTATGTTTGGAGAGGCATCGACATCTGCAATATCAAGAGTAAAACCAAGATAAGCAGGAATAATGACGAAAAAACACTCTCTAAGCTAAGCACACTTTTGTTTTTAAACTAAAACACACCAGCTAGAAAGAAAAACTATCCTAACTAAAAATCTCCATACCCCATTCTTTTAAGCATAGTACCTCTTCAAGTAAAGGCCATTTCTGGGTTTACCTAAAGAGTCCCCGTCAAAGTCTACCAACTCATAGGCCCCTTTTGCTAGCTTTCGCTTGAAAATATAGGGCCCATGCCACATAGGAACGAATTTTCCAGCACCTAATTTATCATTAGCTTGATCATACAATAACACTAGGTCTCCTTCCGAAAAATTTCGAGGGGTCACATTCCGATCATACTGAGCTTTCATACGTTTTGCGTGAGTCTCGATCGCCAATGCAGCATCACGTCGATTCTCATCTAATTGAGCTAAGTATAACAAACGCTTTTCCTCTTCGGAAGTAGCTGGAAGTAACTCGATGGCCATTTGCAGTGACGGGATTTCGCACTCAATGGGTAACACGGCTTCCAAACCATAAACTAGTTGGAAAGGAGTGAACCCTGTTGATGTTTTTACTGAAGTTCGGTACACCCAAAGCGCTGAAAATAGCATGTTTTGCCAATTCGACCGATGAATCCTAATGATTCGTCGGATCATGATAACTAAAACTTTGTTGATGGACTCAACCAGACCATTCGCTTGTGGATAATAAGGAGTTGAACTATCGTGACGTAAACCAAGCTGGCCTGTAAGTTCGGTCATCATAACGTTTCGAAAATGACGCCCATGATCAGTGATTATCGCTTGTGGGACACCAAACCTAGCAATTATATGATTGAACATGAAAATTGCAGCTGTCTTGCCGTCTGCCTCGAATGTAGGCATCGCCTCGGCCCACTTAGTAAAATAATCTACCGCAAGGATGATATACGCATGCCCCCCGGCCGAGTGAGGGTTACATGTAATAAAATCGATACCCCATTTGGCAAAAGGACCAACGAAAATTATAGGGTGGAGAGGAGCGGGTGGAGCGCGCATCTTACGATAAAAAATCTGGCAGTTGTGGCATTTTCGGACCGCCGTAATACAATCTTTAAATAAAGACGGCCAGAAGTAGCCAGCGCGCAATATCTTTTGGGCTGTGGCATACCCAGACATATGACCGCCACATGCTCCAGAGTGACAGTCATTTAGAACCCTTTCAGCCTCTTTGTGAGTTAAGCAACGTCGAAAAATAGAATCCGCCCCACGGCGATAAAGAGTATCTCCAATAATTTTGAATTGTTGGGACTGGAAGCGAATTTTCCGACGTTCCGACTTTGAAATTTCTAACCGAAAGGATTGGGTCTGGAGATAGACGATGATATCCCCATACCACGGATCTAAAGTGCTGATTAGAAACAAAGATTCGTCCGCAATGGGCTCCTCTGCCACAGTTTCCGTGTCAGCACGCGGGAAGTCACACATTAACTCTGCAAAAACTAAAGATTTCTTAGACTTAGATTTCTCAAACTCCAAGTCGAACTCCTGCAGGATAACGATCCATTTAGAGTACTTGCCCCCTAGCAATTGTTTGGTCAAAATGTAGATCATAGGGTTGCAATCCGAAATGACTGTAGTTTTGCGTAGTAAAATGTAGTGACGAAAACGTTGGACAGCTTGAACGGCTGCCAATGCCAATTTCTCCACATGTGAGTATTTTAGCTCAGTTGGATTTAACGTTCGACTAAGGTAATATATCACATGTTCCGTTCTGAATTCATCTTCCTGAACTAAGACCATTCCAATGGTGGAATGGGAGGCGACGAGATACAAAAAGTAATCCTGGTTGTAGTTGGGAGGATGCAACAACGGTGCATGGGTCAACGCGTGTTTGAGTGCATCAAAAGATTTCTGAGCTATCTCATCCCAAGAAAATTGAGTATTTTGTTTCAACAACCGTGTAAAACCCTTTGTAACCTCGGCGTAGTTAGGAATGAATCGTCGTAAAAAGTTTGCTTTCCCCTGCAAACTTTGGAGTTGGCGAAGACTCGAAGGAGGAGGCAAATTGATAATAGCTTCGACCTTCGAGGGATCAACGCGAATGCCGGCTTTCGAAACTACAAATCCCAGCAATCGACCCGTTTCTATACAGAAGACACATTTGTGTGGGTTCAACCGAATACGATAATGCCTACACCTCATAAAGATTGCTCGTAAGTGGACGAGGTGATCAGCTCGATGTAGTGAATGAGCAGGCAAGTCATCGAGATAGGGTTGCACAATGTGCTTGATGTCATGAAACGCATAAGACATCGCCCTCTGAAAAGTTGCTCCGACATTCTTAAGCCCAAAAGGTAATTTGCAATAAGCAAATGTCCCCCATGGACAAATGAAAGCCGTTTTTGGTTGATCGGCAGGTAGAATGTTGATTTGATTGTATCCGGAAAACCGTCCATAAAGGAAAATATTTCGCTGTCGGCACAATCATCAATGATTTGATCGATATAGGGAGTTGGGTAGTTGTCCTTTGGACAAGCTCGATTAATGTCCCTATAGTCGATGCATATTCTTATTGTTCCCTGTTTTTTGTTAACCAGAACAATATTCGATACCCAATCCGTTAACGGGATCGGATAAATGAAACCTGCTTTCAACTTCTGCTTTAATTGCAGCAGCTTTTCGTGGGTGAATCTGACGCAAACGTTGTCGGACGGGTTTAGCATCCGGGTAAGTCTTGATCTCATGAACAACAATCGCGGGATCAATTCCTGGCATTTCCTCATAGGACCAGGCAAACACGTCGCAAAATTCTTGAAATAGGGCCTTATATAATTGGATTTCGTCATCTGTACACGAGGCACCTATATGAATGTTCTCAACAATTCTGGGCTTAACCGAAATGTCAATGGGAATAGTTCGAGAGATGTTTCCCAAATTTAACTCTAAATCGGGATGTTTCATTGGATTCTGAGGTTCCTTGACATATTCAGTCGTAAAGATTGATGAGAAATCATTTTCAAAACGATCATCCTCAGGTAAAAACGAAGATCTGTGATGGAGATCTTCCCATGGTAAATCATCTACACATAGGATTTCACGAATTTTCTCATCAGAGTGAACAAGTTCAGAAAACATAGTTAAATCCGAGGTTGATGTGAAAAGTGATCCCTCACGGACCACATTCATTAAGTCATTTTCGGTTGAACACGTGTCGGAAAAAAACTGCACGGCTTCATAGGCAATTTCATATGGACTCAAAGGCATGGAATTACCAAATGAGTCTATTTCAGATTCAGAAGGAATGATCCAAGGATCGTCATAAAAAATAGTGTCTGATGTAATCATATGAATGGTTGCAAATGAAGATGATGCGTTGATTGGAGGAAAAGGAAAAGTTCCCAGTAAATCGGCATCTTTAACTAATCCTACTCCAACATCCTTATATGGGATAGTCGTTTTACCGACATGCTGAATACTCTCCGAAGAGGCTGGGTCGGATGAAAAGTAAGCCAGCTGGTCTATTGTTACGATCTTTCCATTATGTGGAAACTTTATGACTCTAAAGACCGATGAAACGACCGCTGTCATAGCGTAAGACCAACTTCGACCCAAGAGAAGGTTGTAGTCTAGAGGGGCATCAACCACCTCCACATCTAGACTAACGGTTTTTCCTTCAACCCCTATAGGCAAATCCTGTAGAATGCCAAAAGGATGAAACCCACGGCCATCAAAGGCCTTAAGAATTGTCGGGGATTGATTTAGTGAAGGAGAACCAAGCGATCTCCAACACTGTATCGACATAATACACGTTGAGGCTCCCTCATCAATTACAGTCCGATGAATAGGCCTGTTTTTGACTATCACTGGGATCTGGAAAGCCATTTGATGAGGCAACCACGGTGTACTATTTTCTAGATCAAAGATTATTAGGTTCGGGTCCTGAACATCAACAGCTCCTATAGCCGACAAAAGTAATTTACGCTGTGCTGGGCATGATTGCAGCACTTCCAAAGCCGACATTGCTGAGGGTGAAACAGCTAAATCCTCAACAATGTTATAATTCTGAGCCGCTCTCGCATGTGGATTGAAAGCTGACTTTCGAAGTATACCCTTGGCGAGCGGTTTGATTACTAAGTCTGGATTAGGTTTCTCGATCTGTAGTGGATCGGAACCGGGAGCTGAGGTTGATGGATTAGAATGAGAAGATTCTGCTTCTTTGCCATCAACAGAACTTTTACTATCATAATCTTGCGATCGAGTCACAATCCTTACATGGGACATCATCAATATGGGTTCTTCATTGGTACTCGAGGAAGAACCTATCATCTTGCTATCTTGATTTGGAAATGGATCCTTCAAAACAGCAGGAGTTTGGGAACCTTTGACGATCTTCGCAACCTCTGCTCGATGAGGGTAGTCTCTTGTAAAATGTTCTTCGTCACAAATGAGACATGGATAACGAGGTTTGTGCTTTTCATCATTGGATTCCGCCTTTTCAGATTTCTATTTTGAACTTTTGTCCGTATTATTCAGCGGAAACCTCTGCAGAAGAATCTCCTGTTGGGGAATCAGGCAAGGTTATGATAGGAGAATAATTCTTGGAAGACTTCTTCTTACTTTTAGTGCTAACCGTACCAATCATACCGTCAACGGCATGAGATCCCGAAGGAGCTGCAGTGATTTGATTTGACTTGGGAAGATCAGGGATCTTTTCGTGTAACGTACCTGACTGAGTATAGACCAAGTTAAGGTACTGTGCTTGAGCAATCACTTGCTCCTCAGTAACAACTCCGGCTTTAGCAACATCTTCAGTGATCCTTGGCAACAAAGGTTTTACAAACCACTCAGCCAAGATTTGATCCGGAATAAATACCTTCACTAAACGTCGTCGACGTCTCCACTCATGAATATGATCTGAAATGTACGTGGATGTTGATTGTTTTAGCAAAGTTAACAATTCTGTGCCATTGTCATATCGGACTGGCAACTGGAAATGAGTTAAAAACAAGGTAGTTAAGTGACTAAAATTATAAAAAGTGCCTCGCGGTAACTCAATGTACCACTTGGCCGAGAGATCAATTAGAGTGCGCTGGAAAAGTCTAAGACGGATCGAATCATCTGTGATGGAGTTAGACGCACACCAGAGGTGGTAAGTCATCACATGGTTCGACGGGTCCTCTCCAGATTTACCTTCGAACTTGGGAATGTCGCTGGGCAATTTATTCGGCATTGGCGGCCAAAATGGAAGATAATTAATTGGATCGTTCGTTAGGCGCGACAAGTCTGGTAAGTCCAAAGTTGCGATAAATGGTAGCTGCCGATTAGGATCCCTAAAACTCTGGGTCATGAGACCAGCCCCAGGAGGAGGATATCCAGGATAACTAGGAATAGGAATCGCGTTCGGGATATTGTATCCTCCTGGAAAACCAGGATTAACCGAACTGTACTAGGGTTGTTGAAGTTGTTAATAAGTGTACCCAGGATATGGTTGATACTGATAAACTGGCTGCTGGACAGCAGGACCGAATTGGTACTGTCCCTGGTATGGTTGATAAGTGAATTGTGGTTGGCTTGTGACAACCGTACTTAAACCAGGTTGTCCTACAGGCATCTGAACCGTAGTTTGAATCGTGGATCCAGACGGTGGTAAAGATGTCTGAGGAGTAGATACAGGAACAGTAGAAACCGAAGCTGTTGATACTCCAGAAGTAGGTGGGGTAGATTGAATAGATGTTGCGGCAGTTGCAGAAGTCGTTTGAGATGGAGTACGAGGCGCAGTAGGCCTAGACTGAGAAACTACCGAAGGTACAAAAGTTTGAATATTAGACTGATCTGGTTGCTGGGGTGAACAAGAAACTAAGGGTTGTCCAGTTTGAGATGACAACTGTACATTTGGCTGCAACACCTGTTGAGTTTGTGATGGATCCCACACTATGTTCATTCCGGGGTACTGACCCATAACAGGTTGAGAATATTGAGGACCATAACCAGGTTGAGGGTAGGTTTGATAATTGAAAGGTACATTTCCCGTCCCTTGTACATAAGATTGACCTTGGGGTGGTTGGAAACCTTGGTTCGAGTACTGACCTTGGGGTAGATACCCCTGAGGCACGTACTGATACTGAGGTTGACCTTGAGGTATAAATTGATACTGGGGTTGACCTTGGGGTACATATTGAGTTTGGGGTTGACCTTGAGGAACGTATTGTACTGTAGGCACGTACTGTCCTTGAGGTTGCCCCCCAGATGCAAATTGTGTACCTTGAGGTTGCCCCCCAGGCGGTAATTGGCCACCTTGAGGTTGAGAATTGGGAATAGAACCTGACATCATAAGAATGTCTTCTACGCTCAATGACTTTGCACCATTGCTTCCAGTGAATAACCCTTGTTCAATGGGTTGAGGATATGCTCCCGAAAAAGTACCAGAAAGTGAATGATACCCAGAGGGAACAGAAGGACCGCCGTACAAAAAAGATTCAGGCGATTGAGTAAACATGGACGACTGACCTGACATATTTACGGGAGTATAAAAACCTCTAGGATGATAAGGAGCACGAGGTGGTGAAAAACTTAACACTGAGTTTTCCAAATAATTAGTCAAAGAAAGATACCAAGTAGTACTTCTAGGTGGACTGTAAAAAATTGATTCACGCTCCCTTAGATCAATAATAGGTTGATTTTCAGGGATAGGGATGCCTACTTCTTCTCCCGGAGCAAGTTCTTCAATAGCTATCAAACCAGAAGGAAGATTTTCGGTGATTACTCTTTCTACCCTAGGTGAATTAGGACCACTAGAAGTTGGAGAGACAAATCCCGATGTTGGAGTAACAGGTTCAGATATCTTATGTTCTTCGCCTATATCACTAGTAGATGAAAAGCTACCAGGAAGTTCGGAAACCGAAATAGCTTCAGGATTATAACCTGTTTCTAGAGTTTGGTAATCAGGATGTACAACCAATGAAGACTCTCCCTCTTCAGGTGACCCAACTTTACTGCCACTAGGAGTTACGAGGACTTTCAAGCCTTCAAGATGGCTCGGGACTTCTTCAAGAGGTTGGCCCCAAAGTCTACGGGACTTCCTCAGTAAATCAACCACGGTTACAAACTCAGGAGACTGGCCCCGAAGTCTACGGGACTGTCTTGGTAATTCAACCACAGTTAAAAACTTTTAACTACTTCACACGCAAACAAAGTAAAATATCAATGAAAAACACCTAAAGCCTCTAAAGAACCAAACAAATTTGAATCACACGCCTAAAGAATCTAGAGATCAAACACACACAAACAGTAACTTTCCGGACCAAAAACACTAGTTGGTGATAAAATCCAACGTCGCAGAATTCAGTACAGAAATGGCGGTCGGAACAGTTACCCCGGCAACCTGCTTAATGAATAGACTAGACCAAGTTCCTCCACTTAACCGTCTCGAGTGAAGTGAACCCCCCAGAAAATCCAAGTGAGTCTAGCCGACGTCTGCTCCAGGTACAGTGGGATCTTCCCACCACTGTCACCTTAGGAAGAATCCTAAAGAATATGGTCACTAAGGCTACCAAATGAGATAAATACACCTGGGGGAACAGTCTACGATCTGATACGCATGCAAGGGCAGAGTAGCAAGCTCAATCCCCTTGAAGGCTCCTTGACATAATCCAAGGTTTACCAACAAGCGACCCCAGGCTCCTCGACAATGGTTAATCCGAGGTTTACCGTTTTTAATACGTGAATATCTGGCGTCGTTCCCAATGAGGAAGGATTGATTCCCACACTGGTTCGGACATGATCTCATGCTTCTCCTTTAAGAGGAGCTTTCCGAGAGCATAAATGCAACAATTGGATTTCTTCCTACCACAAGATACATCTACTTGTTTGTTTTTACTGTCTTGGAGAGTTAATTACTCTCCTACTCCAAGACACTAGCCTAAGCTAAGTTGGTGTATCAGAGCCCTAGAAATAAAATGTTACTAAGTGAATTTTTCTTTAAGCGTTAATTTTAGTGGTTGTTGTTTAAGTCAAGAGGTGGCGGAGATGAAACTCGTGGTGTAAAGACTCGACTCGAAATCACTAAAAAGATACACCTAAGATGATTTGAACAATCTTTTCTCTTCGATGAACTTCTAAACTAAGAAAGAGTTTGAGAATGAAAATACTTTGTAAACACATATATTTCTCAATTAAACAAATTAAAAGAAGAGCTTTTCCCTTTCCAAATCATTCAAAAACGAGACAACTAGCTATTTCACACAAATTTCCCTTTTCTTTTCAAAGCACTCAATCACTACAAAAACAAACTTTTCCAAAAGAGATATTTTTTTTATATTTTGTAAATAAAACACTCAAAACTAATGAAAATGACTAACTTTGAGAGCTACAAACTATAAAAAGCTACTTGAAGTCAAAGCCTACTAAAAGTATTTTTGAGGATGTTTTACTTAGCTGAATGTGAGCTAAGGACTAATTTATGCAGAATCACAATTAGTCAAAAAAAACCAGACTTTCGTTTTCTTTTTGTAAAAATGAAAATTCCAAACTTTCAACTACAAGCTTTTCAAAATTTTGAAATGAGAAAACTCAAAGCGAATTCCTCAACAAGGGGAGTTTTCATAAATGGTCAGACTCACAAGAAGACCAGTAGACACCAAGGTAATCTGAGGTCCCTAGGGCTTCTAAGCTCAGAGCCACTACACAACCAAAAACGAAAAACAAACCCAACAAGCAAAATTCCTAGGAATTCCACCTAAAACCCTAATGCTAATGAAATCAAACCAAGGAAAGTTTTTGACAGGGAACAAGCAGGTCTGGGCAATGGCTAAAACCTATAAACAAATTCTAAACTGATAAAAAAGAGGAAAATTAAAAATTTTTCAAATTTTTGACAGGGTACGCAGGGAACCTGTTTACATAGGTGTGTCTACGCTCTGTACACAAAGGAAAAGTGCGTATAGGTACGCACTGTGCCTAACTCAGAGGGTGCGTACCTCTCCCAAAACTATGAAAAATAAAAACTAACTCAAAACTAACTAAATTCACCCAATCCCACAATCATCAAGTCAAAAACAGAAATAGGAAAAACAATTTCTCAGGTTAAAGTATAGACAAAGAAAACAATCAAGTCCCCAGCGGAGTCGCCATTTTGTCGCACGGAATGAGTCGATCTTGCGGACAAGATAGACCTTCCTAGAATCTAAAGAAGACCTAACGACAAGCAAACCAACCAGACACTATCTTTCTCTAAATATGCTTCAATAAACAATAGCAAACAAAGGTTTTTAGGGCCTACCTTTGGTCCAACGCAAGCTTGTGGATGCCCTCGCTCCTTTGATCTGAATGAGCTCCTTTTCGCGAATCTGCAAACACAAACAAGGCAAACACATTAAATAGCACCTGAAAAACCAATTGCATAAAACATATTTAACATGAAAGTCAAGGAGTCCATGAAACAAATAACATAAGATACTTGTTGAGAAAAATGAGTTTGATTGTATTAATTCAAAATAAGAAGAACCTTACAACCTTTGCCTTGACGTTGTACAAGCTCCTCCCAGGGTCCAACAAGATGTCTCCTCTACTTTGACAAGTTTCACTCACTCTTCAATAGAATCAAGAGGTATGTGATCTCTCCTCTCAAGCTCAACCAAAGAGTCTCAATTTCACCAACATTTACCCTCAAAATGTTTAGCTTCTAACCTCCCTAGTCCTCACCCCAATGCCTGTATTTATAGTGCAATGGAGGGAAGTTACTAGGTCCTCCTTCAAAGGGATAAAGCCCTCCTTCAAAGGGATAGCTCCTTTAGTCAAGGGATTAGCTCCTTCTCTTTTGGGATGCATGAACCACCTCAGAGCGAACAATCCACGTCAAAACTCCTTCTAGAAAACTCTAGAATTAACCCAAAGTGAGTTTTTTAAGATAAAAATTGCGCCTTTTGACTTTCACAGGGGTCCGCACCTGCACCGTTAGGAACAGAGCGGGTAGGTACGCAGCTTTTGTACACAGAAGGTGTGGGACCGCAGGTGACCATGAGAGAAAGTGCGGAACCAGAGTTACATTGAATTTTAATGTCTTTCTCCCACTTTCAAAGCTTGATTTGAAGAGCTGAGGTCCTAGACTTGCTTAGGAGGACAGTACAAGTGATGATAGACCCATACTGACTGCAAATAATCATGGTGACGATATTTTTGTGTAACACCCCCAACCCCCATGCCATTCCACCCCCTTCCCCCCCACTCCCCAACCCCCTACAACCTACCCCCCTTCCCTCCCCCCAATCAAGCCACCCCACCCCGCAATCGGATGGCTACCCCAGCCCACCCTTACCCCCCTTCCACCCATTCCCCCTACCCCCCTCGCCTGCCCCCCCCAACCGACACACCCCTCCCCGCGATCAGATGGCCACCCCACCCCACCCTTACCCCCCTTCCACCCTTCCCCTTACCCCCAACCGCCACCCCCCTCAGCCCTCCCTCCTACCCGCCTCCCCCACCCCACCCACCTACCCCCCCTCTCCCTCAGCCCTCCCTCCTATCCCCCCCCTGCCCCAAGCCCCTCTCCCTTGGCCCTCCCTCCTACCCGTATAAGCCACCCCTTACCCCCCCCTCTCCCCCAGTCCACCCTCCCACCCCCCTTCCCCCCTACCCCACTGACCCACCCCCTCTCCCTCATCCCTCCCTCCTACCCCCCCCAACCCCCTCCCTTCCCCCCCAACCCCCTCCTCCCCCCTCCCTTCCCCCCCAACCCCCTACCCCCACCCTACCCCCCTTACCCGGCCCCCCCCCCCACTCTACCCCCTTACTCGGCCCCCACCCACACCCCCTCCATCCCCCCTCCAGCCCCCCTACCCCCCTCGACTCCCCCTCCCCACCCCCCCTACTCGGGCCCCCTACCCCCTCGGCCCCCCCACCCCATCCCCCTTACCCGGACCCCCACCCCACCCCCTTACCCACCTTCCCCACCCCCTTATCCCCCTTACCCCCCTCGGCCCCCCCCTACCCCCCTACCCGACCCCTGTAACACCCTACCCCGCTACCCAGCCCCCTCACCCCACCCCCTTGCCCCCCTCGGCACCCCGACCCTATCGCCCTACCCGGCTCCCCCACCAAACCCCATCCCGTTCCCTTCCCACCCACCCCAACCCCCTCCCTTCCCCTCCCCCCTCGGCCCCCCCTCCCTACCCCCCTACTCGACCCTTCCCCCTCCCCCCTCAGCGCCCCCACCCTACCCCACTACATGGCCCCCACCCGTCCCCCCCAATCTTCCCCCCTACCCGGCCCCCAACTGCCCCACCTCCCTTCCTCCTCCCCCCTTAGCTCCCCCACCCGCTCCCCTCCCTTCCCCCTCCCCCCTCAGCCCCCCCACCCTACCCCATACCCGGCCCCCACACGCCCCCCACCCTTCCACCTCCCCCTTGCCCCCCTCACCCTACCCCTTCCCCCTCTCCCACCTACCCTCCCCCCTTCCCCACCCACCCCCCTCCCTTCCCCCTCCCCCTTCAGGCCCCCTACCTGGTCCCCACCTGCCCCCCCTCCCTTCCCCCTCCCCCACCCACCCCACCCGCCCTCCGCCCCTCGCCTCCCACCCCCTCTGCCGGCCACTCAGGCGAGCGGGCGAGCTGCTAGGGTGGCGCGGGGTGGGGCGCCGCTGCCCACCCCGCGCCACCCCGGTGCCCCCCCTGCCCACTGGGGTGGCCAGCCGATTCCGAGAATTGGCCGGCTACTTGGGTGGCGTGAGGTGGGTCGCGTTCACCCACCTTGTGCCACCCCGACAGCCTGCCTGCCCGCCCGGGTGGTCGGCCGAGGGGGTGGAGGGTAGGAGGCGGGGGGTGGAGGGCAGGTGGGGTGGGTGGGGGAGGGGGAAGGGAGTGGGGGCGAGTGGGGGAGAGGGAAGGGGGGGGGGGCGGGTGGGGGCTGGGTAGGGGGTGGGGTGGGCAGGCCAGGTAGGGGGTAGGGTGGGGGGGTCGATGGGGGAGGAGGAAGGGAGTGGGGGTGTGTAGGGTCCAGGTAGGGGAGTGGGTTGGGGGGGCTAGGTAGGGGGGTAGGGTGGGGGGTGGGTGCGGTGGGCTGGGGGGCTAAGGGGGGAGGGGGAAGGGAGGGGGGGTTGGGTGAGGGGGCCGGGTAGGGGGGTGGGGTGGGGTTGTGTGGGGGGGCCGAGGGGGGAGCGAGGGGGGGCCGCTGGGGGAAGGGGAAGGGAGGAGGGGCAGGTGGGGGCTGGGTAAGGGGGTAGGGTGTGAGGGTCGAGGGGGGAGAGGGAAGCGGGGGGGGGGGGGGGTTGGGGCAGGTGAGGGTCGTGTAGGGGGGTGGGGGGTGGCAAGGGGGGTGGGAAAGTGGGGAGGAGAAAGGGAGGGGGTGCAGGTAGGTGGGGTAGGGTGGGGAGTGGGAAGGAGGGTAGGGTAGCCGGGTAGGGGGGTGCGGTAGGGGTGGGGTGGGGGGTAAGGGGCCGGGTAGGGTGGTCGAGTGGGGGGGCGAGGGGTAGTGGGGCCGGGTAGGGGCGTAGCGGGGATGGGTAGGGGGATAGGGGTGAGGGGGCGGTGGGGAGTAGGGGGGATGGGTAGGGGGGTAGGGAGGTGGGATGGGATAGGGGTTGGGTGGGGGGGGGGAGGGTTGGGGGGTTGGAGTGGGATGGGGGTTGAGGGGCGGGAGGTGGTGGGGGGGGAGGCTGGGGGGGGTAGGTGGTAGGGGGGATGGGTAGGGGGGTAGGAAGCTGGGGTGGGATGGGGGTTGAGGGGTCGAAGGTGAGGGGCGAGGAGGCAGGTAGAGGGGAAAAGGGTGGGGAGGGGGGATAGGCGTGGGGTTGGGGGGCGGCTGTGGTGGGGAAAGGGGGTAAGGGGTAGGACGTGGGGGTTAGGAGGTAGGGGGGAAGGGGTGGCGCGGGAGGGTGTGTGTGGGGTGGTCGAGTGGACAAGGTGGGTGAGTTTGGGGAGGGGGATGGTAGGGTGTGCAGAGGGAGTGGGTGGCCAGCCGATTGCAGGATGGGGGTACCCCAGGCACACCATGCTCACAACGAAAATATTGGTTAATTTGGCTGACAAAAAATCTTAAGTTTAAAAAAAAAAAATTCTACTTCTTTAAACTAATTTAATATGAGAATTTTCAAGGAAAATAATTTAACTGACCTTTCAGTTGCGAGAATTCTTCGTTGAATATGTTGTTGATACCAATGTAGCTGCTCCACAAATTCGCTCCAAGTCTTTCAACGAACCTCAGAAAACCTTGATGTAATGTGAGTAATAGTGATAATGGAATATATAGGTGAAATTACGGAGATGTTTTACCGTACGGTGAATGCGGGATTAATCAGTTTTTGTTGAGATTGCAACAAGATGATGGAGCTTAGTGAAAAGAGTCGCCTTCATTAAGTGGGCCCGCAGGCTATTTTTGGCGCAAGTCTATTTTTAGACTATGTCTATTTTTAGACATATGGATCATGTCTATGGATTGCAGGTTGCTGTTTATGGATGATTGATCAAGTTGGGAAAAAATAGATGGACTTCTATTTTTGATGAAAGTGTGAGTGATCACAGTGTGAGTGATCAAAGTCTATTTTTAGACTGGCTGTCAAAAATAGAAAAGTCAAATATTATTATCTCACAGTAATATTTGGACTATAAACTTAATCTTATTCTCTTGGAGCACTTCAGTTTGAGCTACAGAGGTGGCACATGCAGCTGTCAGAAGGAAATACACTTTTATTATGAGTCAGTTGAGTTGTTGCATGCATGACTTCAGTTAGAACTCAATCAGTTGAGTTTGGTGGAGTTGATTGTGGAGTTGATGGAGTTGTGTTCAGTTTAGCTTTGTTAAACTGGTTGTATTTAGTCTAACTGGCAAATAGACTAGAGATGAGTTGGGTGAATTAGTTATTAATTAATTCACAAGTTATTAACTCATAATACAACTAATGAATACAACAGTTAACTCAGTTGCATGTCAGTGCATGTTCAGTTCAACAGGGACATGTGGTAGATAATCAGATTGCTATCAGTTGTGACTATAGTTGTGCACCAGATCTTGCACAATCAAGGGATTGAGTATACCAATGAGTTTGCTCACATATTTTCCCACATTATAGCTTGTGCTCACGTCCAAAAAAGAGTGAGTGACTATTTTGCAGGTGAAAAACGAGTTTGGTGAGCCATTCTCATCAGTTCTTGAGCAGGTATTGAGCAGTGGAGGCAGGCAAGCAGTGGAATAGATTTGGAGATAAGATTTGAGCTGTATTGTGTGTAACAGGTGGAGCTGGTACTGGATTGCTTGTGATAAGCATTGTACTTTGTAATGTTACATGATTCAATCAATATAATATACAGATAGTTGGGGTTTTTAGCGAGATGCTTTCCCTGGGATACATACTGTGTTTATGAGTTTGATTGATGCTTCTATGTGTGCCTGTGAATGTTTCTGCTTCTGTAAATTGATGATCAACGTAGAGGAGCCTATGTATTGTGTATGTATTCTGCAATAATACATGATCAGGATAATCTCTGTTGAATATGTGTTAAATTATTCAAAATTTCTACATGGTATCAGAGCGAGCTAGATAATTGTAGAAAAATTTCTACATGTTATCGGAGCTGTTGATCATTAGATCTACTATTCAGGAAGTGTTTACATTCTATTTCTTCAGGCATAGTCTGTAATCGGGCCAGGTAGCCTCTGGATTCATCCTTCCTTTGGAAGGTGAAATATCAGGTAAAAGCCCATACATTCAATCTCTGTACGAGAAATATTTTGTTCTCACGAATTCTAGATCGGAAGCAGTTGAGTTGGTTGCTGGTGGAATTCGAATTTGCAGCAGTGTTGTTGAAATGTCTTTCAACGGATTACGATTGGAGTATGCTCTTGAGGGCAGCTCAAACTATATTGCATGGAAGGACAGGATGGAGGCAGTATTGAATGATAATGGGCTGAAGGAGTTCATAGATACGGATATCCCAAAGCCTATTGATGCTGCTGAGGCGAAAGTTTGGCAAAAGAAGACCGCAAAATGTCGAAGGATTCTGTTGGAGGGCGTGAAGGATCACATTGTGTCCAGCCTCCATGGAAAGGCTACTCCATATTTGATGTGGAAATCATTAACAGAATTATTCCAAAGCAAGAGCGATCAGAGGAAGCTGGCGCTCAAAGATAAACTCAGAAACATCAAATGCGAGAAGGGTGACAATATTCCCAAGTATCTCATGAAGTTCACTCAGTGTCGAGATGAGCTGGGAAGTGTGGGGGTTACTGTCGATGATGAGGACTTGGTGAGCTTGGCTCTCCTTGGTCTTCCAAAGAGTTGGCATTCCTATCAGGACTCTGTCAATGGTCGGGAGAAGTTGCCAGGATGGGAAAGACTATGGTCAGATCTTGTGCAGGAGGAGATCAGGCGGAGTACTAGGGATGGATCTTCGTCAAAGGGATCTGATGAAGAGAATTGTGCTTTGGCTGCCAAAGCAAAGAAAGGGAAGAGCAAGAAAGCTTCTCAGTCTGGTGCGAAAGGCAAGAAGCAGGATGTTTTCACTATCACCAGCACGGACACTATGCCACAAATTGTCCGCAGAAGAAGAAGAACAAGCAAGCTACTGGATCTGCAGGGGGAGAGGCCTTAGCTTCTTAGTTTGAGCTTGATTTTTCATTGATCGCATGCTTGGTTTCAAGTGTGATGGGATTAGTGTGGTTCTTGGACACTGGTGCGTCTTTTCACATGACGGGAGATAGAGATTTGTTCTCTGATCTGGAGGACAAAGATCTTGGAGTGCACATCGAGATGGGCGATGATGGTAGATACAGTGCGACCGGTATCAGTACCATTTCCTTTGAGAGGGAGTCTGGTAAACCCTTTGTATTGAAGGAAGTCATGCATGTTCCAGGATTGAAGAAGAATCTCATCTCAGTGGTGATGTTAGAAGACAAGGGGTATGATGTTGTTTTCAGCAAGGGAAAGGCCTTCCTGCGCAGCAAGACAACTGGTGAGACCCGGAAGATAGGGGTTCGAGTGAGGAACCTTTATCAGTTGCATGTAGATGGATGTGCAACAATGGCGGGCAAGGCAGAAGGATTGGTGAGCCGGGATGATGGTGAGTTGTGGCACAGGAGATTGGGTCACCTTCACCATCGAGCCTTGAAGATACTGCAGCAGATCACTACAGGGCTTCCTAAAGGCACACTTGCACAGTCAGATTAGTGCAAGGGGTGTACTTTGGGGAAGTTTGTGAAAGCCACCTTTCACGAGAAGGATAGTCGTGCCACGAAGATCCTTGAGAGAATTCACACAGACGTGTGTGGACCTTTCTCAGTTGCTTCGACAGCAAAACACAGGTATTATGTGATTTTTGTTGATGATTTCTCTCGTAAGTGCTGGATCTTCTTCATGCAGAAGAAGAGCGAGACATATTCAAAGTTCTGTGAATTCAAAGCACTGGTCGAGAAAGAGTCGGGGAAGAAGGTGAAGGCTCTTAGGAGCAATAATGGTGGTGAATACATCTCGGACGAGTTCAAGGATTTCTGCAAGGCATAAGGGATTCGTAGAGAGCTCATAGCTCCCCATGACCCACAGCAGAACGGGGTAGCTGAGCGGAAGAACAGAACGATCGTGGGTGCTGCATGGGCAATGTTGCATGATCAGGGCCTACCCCTTCACTTGTGGGCGGAAGCATGCAATACAACAGTTTATGTGCAGAACCGTTGTCCTCATAGGATACTTGGCATGAGTACACCTGAGGAGACTTATTCTGGTAAGAAGCCTGATCTTTCTCATTTGAGGATTTTTGGTGCTAACGTTTACATGCATGTGACGAAGGATGCCAGGAAGAAGTTGGAGCCGACCGCAGAGGTTGGGATATTTGTGGGGTACACTGATACGCCCCACAACTATCGTGTGTATTTGCCAGACAGTGGTAAAACTGTTGTGCGACAAGATATAAAATTTCAGGAGGAGAAAGCCATGAAGTGTTCGCTTGAGAGGGAGCTACACTTGCATGCAGATGAGGAGCTATTAGTTCCTAAGGATGAGCTTCAGGACGTGGATCAGCCACAGGATGAGGTTCATGGAGTGGAAGAGACCACTCATGCAGCGCCAGCCATCAGAGGGTGAAAGCGCTTGACAGAAGCTGAGCGACTGGCTCAAGATGCAGAGAAAGTTGTAGGACCACCTACAGCCCAATGCAAGCAGAGACAGTCACCTGATCGGTACACTAGATACATGGCTCTTATGAGCAAGTGTGTTGTGACTGAGCAATCCTCTTTCGAGGAAGCTGTGGAGGATCCCGCATGGGTAGACGCCATGGTGGAAGAGTATGATTCTATTGTCAGAAACAGTGCATGGGAGATTGTTCCTAGACCGGAAGGGAAATCAGTGGTGGGTTCGAGATGGATCTACAAAGTTAAGCAGGAAGCTGACGGGAGTGTGGAGAAGTACAAGGCAAGATTTTTTGCCCGAGGCTTTTCACAGATTGAGGGGATCGATTATGAGGAGACCTTTGCACCCGTCGCAAGGTATTCTTCCATACGGACGATTCTTGCTTTCTGAGCGCAGATGGGATGGCACATTCATCAGATGGATGTGAAGACTGCGTTCTTCAACGGAGTCATTGAGGAGGAGGTGTACATTGAGCAGCCCGAAGGCTTTGAAGTCTTCAGCAGCAAGTCGCATGTGCAGGCTCAAGAGAGCGCTGTATGGGTTGAAGCAAGCACCACGTGCTTGGTACACACGGATAGACAACTATTTTACAGGACTTGGATTCTCCAAGAGCGAGGCGGATCCGAACCTATACCAGATTGTGGTGGAGGGTAAGTTGCTTATCATTGTACTGTATGTTGATGATTTGATTCTAACGGGTGATGAGCTGTTGATACTGTCATGCAAGAAGGATCTTGCTACAGAGTTTGAGATGAAGGATTTGGGCCTCCTTCACTATTTCCTGGGATTGGAAATATGGCAGCGCAGTGGTGGATTGTTTGTTTCTCAGGGCAAGTATGCTCGGGAGATACTGGAGAAGTTCAACATTCATGGCTGCAAGCCTGTTGATACTCCTCTTCCTGGAGGTTGGAGGAAGGAGGATGCCACTTCGGGAGAAGAAGTGGATGCCACTGTTTATCGACAGTTGGTGGGGTCGCTGATGTATTTGGTTAATACACGACCTGATATATGCTATGCAGTTAACCAGCTTTCACAAGCTATGGTTAAGCCTACCAAGCTCTTCTGGAAGGCGGGCAAGCATGTATTGCGCTACTTGAGAGGCACATCGGGATATGGTTTGTGGTACAGACAGGAGGATGAGGTGAAGCTATGTGGCTTCACGGATGCAGATTGGGCAGGGAGCCCAACAGACAGAAAGAGCACATCAGGAGGGGTCTTCAGTATTGTATCGACAACAGTTTCTTGGTACAGCAGGAAGCAGAGATCCGTGGCACTCAGTTCAGCGGAGGCTGAGTATATCGCAGCAAGTTTGGCTGCATGCGAGGCTATATGGATGAGGAAGATCCTAGTTGGTTTGTTCGGTTCTCATTTGGATCCTACTGTGATTTACTGTGATAACCAGAGTTGCATTAAACTCTCGGCTAATCCTGTATTTCATGATAGATCTAAACATATTGACATCAGGTACCATCATATCAGAGATTGTGTGCAGCAGAGGATCATGTTACTTTCGTACATTCCAACGGAGGATCAGGATGCTGATATTTTGACGAAGGGTCTCACCAGGAGCAAATTCGAGTACCACCGAGGCAGGATAGGGGTTGCTGATAATCCATATCTTGTCGAGAGGGAGTGTTGAGATTGCAACAAGATGATGGAGCTTAGTGAAAAGAGTCGCCTTCACTAAGTGGGCCTACAGGCTATTTTTGGCGCAAGTCTATTTTTAGACTATGTCTATTTTTAGACATATGGATCATGTCTATGGATTGCAGGTTGCTGTTTATGGATGATTGATCAAGTTGGGGAAAAATAGATGGACTTCTATTTTTGATGAAAGTGTGAGTGATCACAGTGTGAGTGATCAAAGTCTATTTTTAGACTGGCTGTCAAAAATAGAAAAGTCAAATATTATTATCTCACAATAATATTTGGACTATAAACTTAATCTTATTCTCTTGGAGCACTTCAGTTTGAGCTACAGAGGTGGCACATGCAACTGTCAAAAGGAAATACGCTTTTATTATGAGTCAGTTGAGTTGTTGCATGCATGAATTCAGTTAGAACTCAATCAGTTGAGTTTGGTGGAGTTGATTGTGGAGTTGATGGAGTTGTGTTCAGTTTAACTTTGTTAAACTGGTTGTATTTAGTCTAACTGGAAAATAGACTAGAGATGAGTTGGGTGAATTAGTTATTAATTAATTCACAAGTTATTAACTCATAATACAACTAATGAATACATCAGTTAACTCAGTTGCATGTCAGTGTATGTTCAGTTCAACAGGGACAGGTGGTAGAGAATCAGATTGCTATTAGTTGTGACTATAGTTGTGCACCAGATCTTGCACAATCAAGGGATTGAGTATGCCAATGAGTTTGCTCACGTATTTTCCCACATTATAGCTTGTTCTCATGTCCAACAAAGAGTGAGTGACTATTTTTCAGGTGAAAAACGAGTTTGGTGAGCCATTCTCATCAGTTCTTGAGCAGGTATTGAGCAGTGGAGGCAGGCAAGCAGTGGAATAGATTTGGAGATCAGATCTGAGCTGTATTGTGTGTAACAGGTGGAGCTGGTATTGGATTGCTTGTGATAAGCATTGTACTTTGTAATGTTACATGATTCAATCAATATAATATACAGATAGTTGGGGTTTTTAGCGAGATGCTTTCCCCGGGATACATACTGTGTTTATGAGTTTGATTGATGCTTTTATGTGTGCCTGTGAATGTTTCTGCTTCTGTAAATTGATGATCAACGTAGAGGAGCTTATGTATTGTGTATGTATTCCGCAATAGTACATGATCAGGATAATCTCTGTTGAATATGTGTTAAATTATTCAAAATTTCTACAGTTTTAATAAATTTTAACATGTTAATTTTTTTATGGCGATGAAGGAAAATATGATAAAGCAAATATTATGGAATTGTTTTACAACGGGGTGAATATGGGATTAATTTTTTTTAGAATGTATTATAAAAATTAAAAAAACATTCAATTGTTTAGTAAATATTATATACTTTGACTATTAAAATAATTTAGGTAGAAGTTGTAGTTTACAATTTTAACATTAATGGTTTATTTCATAAAAAAATTTGGTTTACATTTTTCATTAAATTGTAGAATAAAATAATGAAGAGAAATAAATCTCACAAACTTTTAGGAGGGAAATATTTTCGCGAAATTTTTTGGGAGGAAAATTTTTGGTGGGAAATATTTTTGCAAATTTTTTTTTTTTGGGGGGGGGGATTTTTGGAGGGAAAATTTCATTCTCTAAGCTATATAATATCTTTAGGAGACTCTCCATTTGTATCATTCAACATCTTCTATTTGAAAGGGATGGATTGTCCTGATAGTGATTTTTCGATTTATACAACATCAACATCTTCATCACGTAACAAATCTATTCATATGGATGAATATAGCAGGAATTCTTCCACTATGAATAGAAAGTCAATTCTTCCACTTAGTCCTGATCCTAAGGACTATGAGAGCAACACCGATGAAAGAGGGGATGGAGAATTTCAAATAAATAAAGAGTCACAGATTCCACTTAGTTCGAATTCGAAGGACTATGAAAGCAGCAGTGATGATGAGCTTGATGACAAATTTCAAAAGAATGGAGTCTCACGGTGTCCACTTAGTCCTAATTCTAAGGACTATGAAAGCAGCAGTGATGAAGAGCAAGATGGTGAAGTTCAAAAGAATGGAGTGTCACGGTGTCCACTTAGTCCTAATTCTAAGGACTATGAGAGCAACAGTGTCGAAGAGCATGATGACTAATTTCAAAAGAATGGATTGTCACGGTGTCCACTTAGTCCTAATTCTAAGGACTATGAGAGCAACAGTGATGAAGAGCGTGATAATGAATTTGAAAATAATGGAGTGTCAAAGTGTCCTCTTAGTCCTAATTCTAAGGATTATGATAGCAATAGTGATGACGTGCATGATGATGAATTTCAAAAGTATGGAGTGTCACAGTGTCCAGTTAGTCCTAATTCTAAGGACTATGAGAGCAGCAGTGATGAAGAGCGGGATGTTGAATTTCAAAAGTATGGAGTGCCACGGTGTCCAGTTAGTCCTAATTCTAAGGATTATGACAACAGTAGTGATGAAGAGCGGGATGAAGAATTTCAAAAGAATGGAGTGTCACGATGTCCACTTAGTCCTAATTCTAAGGACTATGAAAGCAAGAGAGATGAAGAGCGTGATGATGAATTTCAAAAGAATGGAGTGTCACAATGTCCACTTAGTCCTAATTCTAAGGATCATGAGAGTAGTAGTGATGACGGACAGGATGATGCACTTAGTCCTAATTCTAATGAGTATAAAGGTAGTAGTGATGAAGGACAGGATGATGCACTTAGTCCTAATTCTATGGACTGTGAGAGCAGCGCTGAAAATGCATATGAGGAAGAATATCTAATAAACATCGAGTCAAATTTTCCATTGAGTTCGAATTCTAAGGACTATGATAGTAGCACTGAAGAAGGGGAAGATGAAGAATATCCTCCAAGTTAGTATTTGAAAAGCACAGTTGATCATAGTGTGGATAACATTCCTCTTAATGATGATGAAAATCCGTATAGAAATGATGATCCAATGATGGAGATGTTGCCAAAAAATATTGTATCGAGGAGTAGGAGCAGACCTT
This sequence comes from Pinus tabuliformis, assembly GCA_031772625.1. NCBI lineage: Eukaryota > Viridiplantae > Streptophyta > Pinopsida > Pinales > Pinaceae > Pinus > Pinus tabuliformis. The sequence continues at coordinate 119,972,178 of CM062806.1, forward strand.
TTCGTATCAATGCAAGATGTTCTAGTTATACAAGGGGTAGAGCAGAATATCTGACGAGAAGAAGTTCTATCGGTGCACTCATTTCAAGTGAATGTTGCCAAAAATATTGCTTGAAACAAATGGATTTCAAATCTGCATTAGAGAGAAGGAAGAGATATTTGTCAATGAATAAAAGCATGCAAAATTCATATTTAGTTGGGTGCATGCAATCTACATTGTCAAGTTATGATTATCATATTAGGACTTTATCTATCTGTAGAAAAGCTTTCAAAATGTTTCATTCGATTGGGAATTTTCGTCTCTCGAGAATTCAAGAAAATTTGGAAAAGGATCCCACATTTGATTCTAAAGTACGTTATAAAAGATAGTTTAGGCCATTATCAAATATTGTAATGTCATGGATGAAAGATTTCTTTTCAAAGCATGGAGAGTGCATTCCAAATAGAGAGACAATAAATATTCCAGATAATTTTTCAAGACGAGAAATCTACAACTTATACAAAGAATATGCAGAAGGTGCTAAGGGACATGGCCAGTTCATTACATATCAATATTTTGTGAAGGTATGGAAGAAAGAATTCAACAATGTTTGTATTCCTAAGAAGACAAGGATGGGGATTTGTAGTACATGTGCTTCTCTTAAATAAAAAAGGGACAAATGTGAAGGGTAAGAAAGAGGTAGGCATTCACAACTTTAACTTTTAAAATTGTATATTCATCAAGTATGAAAACATATTTCTTAATGGTTTTCTTTTATGTTGTGTAGATTCAATTGTCAAAGAACTTTAGGAGCATCGCGAACAACAAACAAATGGAAGGAAAACGTTGTACAAGCATCGAAAGAAGTGTTATGATAATCTGAATAAATATTTGGGTTTGATAATTGATGGTATGGACCAGAAGAAAACACTTTTACCACATTTTGTTCGCACACCCAAAAATTTACAGGAGGAAAAATTTATTCAGTATCACTTGGTTGATTGTATGGTCTTCAATGGGAAAATGTTGCCAAAGGTGTACTTCATAGCTCCAAATATTCATAATGATGCAAATCTGACCATAACCATAATTCATGATGTGCTTTCTCATTGGTTTGGTAATCTTCCTGAAGTTTTGTATCTACAATTGGACAACACTTGCCGTGAAAACAAAAATTAGGTTGTTTTTGGATATCTAAACATGCTTGTTGAATTGAGAATTTTTCAAAAGGTAAAGGTTGGTTTCCTTCTTGTTAGGCACACTCATGACCATATTGATTAGATGTTAAGTCATTTTTCAGTCACATTGAGGAGGAAGGAAGTTGGGAGCTTGCCATCATTAATTGAATGTATTAAGAAATCATACATGCTAGAGCCTACTTTTGATGTGTTGGAAGAAACTGTTGACATGCGAAGGTTTATTATGGGATCATATTGTGAGGGGAAATGCATTGAACAACTTAATGACATTAGCTTCCAACATTAATTTTGTATCAAAAAAATTGACGGGAAAACACTAATATGGGGCAAGAAGTATTCAACTACTGCAAAATGGGCATCGTCATCAGGTTTGCAATTTTTGAAGTTCATTCCAGATCATCCAATATTTGCGTAAAAAATATTGTTATTACAATCAGTTGGTGAAGTTCATAATGCACGCAAACAAAATAGAGATATAAATTATTCTGATTGCCTAGAAGAAATTAAAAAATGTATTAGATATACATATGAGTACTTTGACATTGCTGATTCAGTTTGGTGGGAGTCATTTTTCAATAATCAAAGTGATATCATTTCAACAACAACAAATGAAGATATACCTTTGAAAAATCCATTTATTTGGCCACAAAATGTGTCGAATGCACATGAGGAAATAAAAATTGTTGAACAACAACAATCTCAAGGTATTATTAATTCTTCACAGGCAGAGGAAAGAGAGATGTATATTGGTTCCAAAAGATCTCGTGCACAACGTGAAGCCATGGAAAACCTTTACAGGGGTTTAGTATAGGATATTAAGGAGGGTTGCATGATCACAGTGCTAGCAGATGGAGATCCCAATGGCTATCCATTCTGGGTTGCTAAAGTTATAAAGTTCTTTACAGAAAATGAGGATGTTACAAGTGTTGAAGTACATTGGTATGCCACAAATACACACCCATTCAATGGTGTGTATAAGCCAGAAATGGTAGTTGACAAAAAAATGGCGGAAAGAGAAAAAGAAAGGGTACGAATATAAATCGTCACCGCATAGACATATTTAAATTGGAGGATGTTGACATACTTGTTTATGACTTCAATTTAACAAAGAGAGGAACTCTTCACTTCAAGACGATAGCGATTCTGAAAAGGTTGTTACCATAAGGAATAGTGTTGAGATGGGAGTCTGCTGAAACCAGTCGTAGATCTAGAAGAATTTTGAAACCTGAAATAATGGGCATGCATGTGGACTCAGATGGGGCACTAGTTTATGAAAAAGAAGAATATGGAACATCTTCGTCAGCATCCAGTCACTCATCTGAAGATGTGAATTCTGATGGTGTGCAAGAAAATATGAGTGATTTTGAATAATTGTTTAAGACAGTTTATCTAACTGATGTATGCATTGTATCTTGAAATAAAATTTTTGATTTCCATATGGTGTTAAATGAGAAGTTATGAGTCATTTTTATGTTGTTGGATCATTTTACTAGAATTTTTTTTTTAAATTTTGAAGATTGACCCTAAAAAAAAAATCATCGTTCTAGTATAATCACTTTTTTCGTTTTCAAGCTGTATTTTGGAAGAAAATTTTGTTTTCACTGCCATTTTTAAAACATGTTCAAAATTGTCCCTAAAAAGAAACCATCATTCCAATATACACACTTTTTGTTTTTAGCATTGTTTTTGATGTTTTTTTGGCGTTTTTTGGCCAGAGTTCCCGTTTTGAGTTTATAGTTCCCATTTCAAAGTTTACATTGTTAATAACAAAATTAAATAATAACAACATTATTAACCATGGGTGTTAACCACCTCCCACAATAAGTTCTTCGGTAGAGGCTTGGACATGTCTTGAGCTTGCAGAGCTGCAGTACGAAGAATCTCAATGGTCAACAAATTAGCCTCCCAGAATGGCACATTGGCATAGTGAAAGCAGTGTTTGGCACACAAAGATTGCACAAATGGAGAAATTTTCCTCAGATTTATCCGAACTTAAACAGGAACGCAACAACTTATAGATATAATTATAAACACTGAGATGCAATAGAAAAACACTTCCTTTCATTAATAGAAAAATATTGAACTGTGATTACAAATAGAATGGAAATAAGATAGCTTGAGTGATGGTAGGTTATCTATGAGAAGAGATGTGGAAGCTACATGCCTCTGAACTGAGTTACAATGAGGCTCAAGGGCATTTTTGTTATTGAATAATAAGAGAAAACCATAAAGAACCAAAACCCTAATCGAGGAGATGTAACACCAAGAGTTTATGGGCCCGTTAGGGTTAGTTGGCCATCCATCTGCCTGGGGTTGTAACTTGGTCATATTATCACCGTTTGACACATATGGTACCTCGTTGGAAACATATTTCCAAGGAATACAGTTGTTGACATTATTTCCTTGGTAATCGCCGAAATAAATTTGCCAAAAACACATCGTTTAGGGCCTCAAAATGGCTCCGAAAATTCAGGACCCGAAAAACTTCCAAAAATAGTAAATTGTGTTACAATTAAGGAAATAGATGAAATTGACTAGGGGGTATAGGTGGAATAGGTGGGTGGCCACCAATATCCACTTCGATCATTCCTTCCCCCTTAGGAAGCAATGGTTCCCATTGCGTGTAGAGCCTCCATGAGGTGAGGAAATTTCTGTTGAACTTGGTCCCTTATGAACCACTTGCCCCGGTGAAGGAGTTGGCCTTCTTTGACAACTCGATATAATTGTATCCTCTGTTTCCGAGTGTTATTCATCTGTGTGTCAATGATTTGATCAGTTGTGGCATGTTCCATGCAGTCTGCGTTGAGTTTTGTTGGTGTGATTTGTTATGTAATGTTTGATGTGTCCAAAAATGGTGGAAAGTAAGGCCGAAGGCGATCTACATTGAATATTGGGTACAAACCAAGGAACAGTGGCATTTTGAGCTTGAAGGCATTGTCCTTGATGACCTTGGTGATGGTGTATGGGCCATATCCATGTGGGCGAAGCTTATGGTGGGGTACGGTAGGGCGCTCCTTCTGCAAATGAAGCCAAACTTTGTCGCCCACCTAGAATTTGTGCAGCACTCAATGTTGATCAAGACGTTGCTTGTACTTAGTATTGGCTCTATCAAATATATTTTTGACCTGTTATTGGATGTGTTGAATGTGCTCAATGAAGCTATTATCCCTTTCGGCGTCAGACTGCACATGAGCCGAATTTACCTCAGTGGATGCAAATGGTATGGCCACATAAATGGGGCATAATGGTTGAAATCCCAGCCCTACCTGAAAGAGGTTGTGGCCTGTTGAGCTGTGGAGATCTCTCTTGTAGCTCTGTTGGACATAGGGGAGTCTTTCATCCCATGTGCATGGATGCTTCTAGTTTTACATGCATAAAATGTGTACGATTATCCTGTTGACAACCTCTGTTTGGCCATCGGTTTGAGGATGGAAAGCGGTGGACTTAGTAAGTTTTGCATCCATCATCGACCAGAAAATTGACCAAAATGAACTCAAGAATATTCTATCCCAATCTGAGATAATGGATTATGGGATCCGAAAGTGTACCCACACTCGCTCAAAGTAGAGCTTAGTAGGGGCCTCTGCTGTGATACTCTTCTTGCAAGCTACCATGATGGCCATCTTAGAGAATTTGTCGATGACCATGAAAACACAATCATTTTCGTGCTTAATAGAAGGAAGGCCTGACATATAATCCATGGAGAAATATTCCCAAGGCTGACTAGGAGTAGGTAGAGGAGTATACAAGCCTTGCTTCTTAATGGTTGGTTTGGAAATGGTGCAGGCGGTGCAGGATCCAATGTACTTTCCAACATCCCAACGAAGTTTTGGCCAATAAAAATAATTCTGCAATATCGCCACTCTTTTCTCCACTCTTAAATGTCCATCGACCTGACTGTAGTGCACCTCCCAAATAATCTTGGCATGCTCACTTTATGGAACACATATGTGTCCCAAGTGGCATAACAGTGCATTCTGAAGGTGAAAATTTGGAACTTGCTTCCCTTCCAGGAGTGTCTGGCATATGCTGTCAAATTTTGGATCGCTCTTCTAAGGATGTGGCCACCCCATTGTCTCGTTCCCACGGGATTCAAGCACAATGATTAACGCCATGATCGGTGGTTGATTGAGGCAATCAATGACATTATTGGTGCTACCCTTCTTATACTTAATGTTCAAATGGAATTGTTGCAGATATGTGGACCATTTCTAATGATGTTTGTTCTACAACTTCCCTTGTGTCTGTATGAACTGTAGAGGTCGGTGGTATGTGTGGATGACCGTTTCCTTCCCCATAATTTAATGCTTCCATTGATGGTAGGCCTGCACAATGGAATACATTTCTTTGTCGTAAGTGAGGTACTTTCAGACTGTGTATGAAAGTGTCTCACTATGTTAAGCCATTGGATTCCCATGTCGAGTAATAATCACACCAATAGCATAGTCAGAGGCATTTGTCTCGATCTCAAATGGTTGTTGCAGGTCTGGTAATGTGAGCACTAGTGTAGAACAGAGGTGATTCTTCAACTCAGAGAATGCTCGCTCTTGGGTTTCCGACCAAAAGAACTTTTCTTTCACTCTGTGATTGGTGACTTGACTTAAAGACCAAGTGATATGAGAGAACCCCAACACGAACCTATGGTATAAATTGGCAAGACCCAAAAAGTTGCGGAGCTCTGTTAGTGTGGTTGGTGCTGGCCAATCTCGAATGACTTGTATCTTGGATGGATCCACATGTACAACATGCTCATCAATGATGTACCCCAGATATTGAACTTGGGTTAGGACAAAGGTGCATTTCTCCAACTTAGCACACAACTTATGCCGTCGAAGGGTTTGAAGGACCTTTCAAATATTGTGGAGGTGCTCTTACCAACTCTGGCTGAAGATTAATATGTCATCTAAATACACCACCACGAATGCATTGGTGAAGGGCCATAAGATGTCATCCATAAGTCTCATGAAGGTTGTAGGGGTTTTTTTCAATTTGAATGGCATGACCAACCATTGGAAGAGGCCCTCCTTGGATTTGAAGGCAGTCTTCCACACATTGGATGGTTGGATAGGTTCCTAGTGATAACCTGACTTCAAGTCAATCTTGCTGAAATATTTGGCCCCCTTGAACTTTTCCAGAAGGTCATCAATCCACAGGATTGGGTACCTATTCCGTACAGTGGTCTTGTTCAGCTCCTGATAGTCAATACAAAGCCTCCAGGTCCCATCCTTATTCTATACTAATACAATCGAGATCCCACAGGGTGATGAGCTTACCCTGATGTGCCCTTTCTATAGTAGTTCCTGAATCTTCCTCTTGATCTCATCATTCTCCAGAGAAAAGCATCGATAGATTGGTCCATTGGGAAGCGGCATTCCCAGGATCAGATCGATGGAGTGCTTGACCTTACAATATAGAGGTACAACTATGGGTGAGGTAAAAATATCCATGTACTCCTCAATGACCTTGTCCATCTATTGTTGTTGTGCATAGGGGCCCTCCATGGAATCCGTGGCCACAACCTTCTTCTTTCTTTGGGGGTGAATCATAAGGAAAACAATTTTTCTGGTCTAGGAAATGATCTTACTGCATTTCTTTGCAGTGATTAAAGAGATGGTGGTAGGAAGGGCTACCTTTGGTATCGTGTACAACTTATTAGCCAAAGTAATAATCATAAAGCGAGGTTTAGACTCATATACAACATGTTTCTTCCATAAGTATGGTTGTCCTAACAATACATCAGAAAATTCAAGAGGAGCAACATCACATAGTACCTCATCCGTGAAGGGCTTGATGTTGTAGGGAAGGCGACACTTCTGGCTGACGTGAAGATATTGTCCATGGTGAAGCCACCCAATGGTGTATGGTTGTGGATGTGGTGTAGTATTTAGGCCCATCCGCTTCAAAACTTTTATTGAAATGAGATTCTTTTGGCTCTCGTTCTCAACAATGAACTGCAGTGGAGAACCCTTCACCCACATTTGTGGGTGGAAGAGGCGTTCCCCCTCCTCTGGATCTTCAGGCTCAATTTTCTAGATCTTTGTGGTGGCCACGGTGGCAATGGGATCTACATCAATGATATGCTTCCCTTTGTCATTCCTCTTATCGGGTTCTGATTCAGAGTCAGAACCTGCGTTTGATTCGAAAGCCTTCAACTCGGCCACTAGTAACTGCTTGGCCTGACAAGATGGGTTGTGTTATATTATTTCCACAACTAGACCATGTAGTTAACTGGGGGGTTAGAAGGGGGGTGGAGCCCCCTCTTCATTGCACGGATTGCGTAGCGGGAGGGAGTCACAGGGGGTTTGAGGGGTGCAGGTAACCCTGCTCTATAGGGTCCGGGGCAGCACCCTAGAAAATTTTGGTTTTTGACCCTATATTATGTTGGGCGGTGGTGGGCTCCAGTATTGTAGCAATAATGCTACAACTCCTAGAGCTTCCTTCTCTAATTTTATCAACCCGGTAGTTCGTAAAAAACTTGGAAGTGACGGTGCTGTATGCACAAGTACTAGCTCTTGTCGTATCTGTCACTTGGTCAGCTGGCACAAGTCCGCTAGGGCTCAAGCAAACTTCTATATGTTCTCAGAAGAAGCTTTTTAAGTGATGAACGAAAGCTATCTCAAAGGAAATTAACCTACTTTGCCAGAATGAATTGAAAGCCAACAAAACATGGAAACCCTAGTAAACCCTAATTTGACCAGCTTAATCCTTACGATGCAATGGTGGGAATGCAACTTCTAAAAATGATGCCATTACTTCTAGTGAGATGAGATGCATGAGTCTAAACTACTTTCATCTGAAGAGAACATGTTTTTGTATTTTTTCTCAAGTGGTTGGAGTTATTATGACTGTGCTTCTTACTGGGTCTTGACTGTGCAGGGGTAGTTCAAGGGGAGGAAGGCTTGGAAAAGGTCAGGAGGACTCTGAGAGGTTCCAGGGGATCCCTAACATCATTCCACAGAAGTTCACAACGTTCAGATGCCTGGCAACCGTGTTTGCAAGCTTCTACAGGATGTCTGCAGGGGATCCTACAGGAAGCTCGGGATTTCTACAGGAAGTCTGCTAACTTCTACAGGATGTTCTGCAATCGGAGTTTTGGGTGATGGAGGAGTGAATGAGCTGTATGGGTGGATAGGTAGGATGAGAGGGGAGCTTGTGATGGCTTATGGATAGAGAGATGAGATGGAGAGGGGGTGTGTAAAGCTGGTTGGTCGATAGAAGGGTGGAGGCAATGGAAGGCCGAAAAGATAAAACAACGTGGATAATAGAAGAGTTGGTGGGCAAATGATCTAGCTGGGAGGTAAGGAGATGGCTTAGGCACGGCTGAGAAGGATAAGGAAATGATAAAGTGGTGCTGCACAGTGTAAATGGAACAAATCACCTCTGTCTTGAGTATCACCGAAATGTCATCAATCTACTCTCACTGTTTTATTAAAAACCAAAGAACAACAATGTAAGTTAAGGGAGAATCGTGCATGGTGCTGAAACAAAGAGCTACTCCACAAAATCTAAGTGCATGGACACTCCTACAACTGAAATTATTGCGTTAAAGCTTGCATGAACATATAAAACAATGTTTTTGGTAGTTGGCACGGTCTGCAGTTCCCGTCCCCAAACAGAGGTGAAAGTGAGTGTGCATTCAACCTTTTTTCGAACTCTGATTAACTCCAATCCTTACTCTAATCTAAACTACTGAAAGCAACTTTGTTCATAACATTAACCTATGTAACCACACCAAGAAATCCGAATCAGCAAACTGTGTTTCCAAGGGCATGTAAAGGACAAGAAATATGATGCTGAAGAAAAGACAAGTAACAATACAAAGAAAGGAGGCCTATTGCTCTCAGGTTGGGCCCAAACCTGAGAGCTATAGCTCCTCTAAGAACTCAGAATTAAACTCAAATCTGCCTGCCTTTTATTAAAAGATCATAATCATAAGTCTAACAACATGCCAAAAATGGCGTACAAAGAGAAAAACAGAGCTATAGCTCGTGATTCAAAATCTGCAACAAAGGTTCAAAAGTCCCCATCGAAGGCTACAGCCTCAAGATTTATACATTATGAGGGCCAAGCTGGCCTCCTAAATTAGTGGGGCTTGGCTGTCCAACTAAAAGTAAACTGCTGTTCCTTTAGAATCCGTTGGCTGCCTTCTAGCTCGGTGGTGATAACTGTTGGAGCTCGTAGTTGGGGTGGAGATCACGAGGAAGGTCATTCAAGGTTGTGGACAACCTTCCTACAAAACCGCAATGCCACCTTGGCTGTCTCCTTGCCTTCATCTGCGTGGTTTTGCTCCATTTAATGTCAAAAAAACATGAAATAAACATGTATTAGCCACATAGGCATAATGACTGCCCTCCTTCCTACAAATAACATGAATATACTAAGAAATGATGCATAAGTGATAAAAAATGAAGGGTTGAGCAAGGTAAGTAGGCCAAATGAGCCCAAAATGTTACCAAAATTTGGGGCTCATCATCACCCCCCAGCTAAAATATTTGCTCGTCCTTGAGCAACTAGTCCAACTCTTCATCCTTCATTACCTTTACTTCCACCCTTACATCCCAAGCCTCTGTAATAGTGTCCTCCTTGCTGATATGAAACCCAGCCTTTCTGTTCACCTCTTCCCACTGTTCATTATCATCCTTCTCTGTGCTGCCCTCCATTAATCGTAGCAGCAGTGGTGGGCTTAGTTTGAGGCCAATCCAGCTGGCCTGGAGGTTTTGCATGGATTTCTTATAGAGGGCTACTCGTACTAGAGCTTCCCTCATCCGAGTTGGGGTATGATACTCTCGGATTTTCAGACTGTGGGCCAATGTATTCCATCTGCGAGTGCATGCTTGGACAACGTTGTCTCCTAATAGTCTCTCCATGTCCTCAAAATGAGCTATGGCTTGGGCCTGTTGATCCATATATCTCAATGAAGCTTGAGGGTCAGTGGAAAAATGTTGGTGTGCCGAGATTAGTGCAACTGGATCCCCTGGTTCTGGTCTGATGAGTAATGGCTCATTCAGCTCTCGGTTCATGACCGCTTTGGCTTCTGCTGCTCTTTTGTCCTCATGGTTCAGCCATGAGGCAAATGCCATTAATTGCATATCTCCCAAGGCCGTATTGGGATCCCATGAAACTACATTAGGCAGGGCCAAATTATGGAGGTAGAACTCCGATAATTTGGCCTTATCCTCTGATGAGCTGGTGCTGCATACTTCAGTGAATTGCTGCAGGTCTTGGAGCTGAGAGATACCTCTTTGCACCAAGGTATTGATTTGAAATTGCAGCCATTGGTCTTTCAAGTATAGGCCATAGGATTTGGCTGGCTGCCTGCATTGTATAGCATCCATGGCCCAACTGGCCATGCAGGCCAATTGTGCCTCTTTCTGCTGCAGCTGTTGTCTGAGAGCTTTCACCTCAATTTGTGCTTGCTGTTCTGCTTCCTGTAGATGTGTGGTTGGCTCCCCAAGACCGGTGTGAAGTTCCTTTTTGCCTTGCTGTTCTGCTGTGGTGTCATTGGAGGGTGTACCTGTTCCTGTCCTCAGCTCCTGTAGCTGTAATCTCAGCTTTTGGTTTTCCTCCTGTAGGAACACTCGTTGGCAATTTTCCACATGTTTAACCATGGACAATTCACTTATGGCCTCCTTGAGCTGCTCCTGCAAGGGACCTATGTCCGCCACACCCTTTGACTTGGCTATTTTCATCCACGTGTGTGTACGGACTCTTTCTTCCTCCAATGAAAAAAACAGTGGCACAGTAAATTTCTGAGGTATAATTTTGCCAACCTCTAAAAAGTTGTATTATGAACTCAGACTTGGCTGAGGGCTGGACTCTGGTATATGCTCTTTCTCCACTTCTTTTGGTGGCTCTACTTCGCCCTCCCTCAGTGGTGATGAGGGTGCTTCTCCTTCCATTCTCTCAGTTTCTTTAAGCCTGGCTAAGGTTTCCTGTAGAGCATCCTCAGCATCCTGTAGCCGAGCTTTTGTAGTCAATTGGTCTATCCTTTCTTTCCAAGTAGTTTTCTTCGGGCTCCCCCTCTCATAGATGACTAATATCTTCGAGGGGGACCTCTCCTTGGGTGAAGTAGGGGCATCTTCGATAATGATTGGGCTGCTGGACGGAGGCTGTGGCTTGCCCGTTTTTATTCTCACACTTCTTCTAGCTTTAAAATATAGAGGGGTCTCCCTCTTTCTCTTCTCCTTTGGCTTAGGAGGTGTGCTGAGGGCGGCCAGCACAGCTGCTGCCTCCCTTGCAAGAATGTCAGCTTTCTTCTCCTTGGGTTTCGGCTTTTCAGGGCTTCCTGTAGAAGACCCTGTTTTAGTTAATTTCGGGCTTCCTGTAGAAGGCCCTTTTTCAGCTGATTTCGGGCTTCCTGTAGAAGCCGGTTTCGGTTTTCCTGTAGAGACAGGTGGCACCACTTTAGATTTCTTTGCTGAGGGTGTTTTACTTTTTGACTTGGTTGCGGCTGCCGACGTGGTGCCTTTGCTGATGTGGACCTGCTCAGTCTTGTCCACTCTGCTTTGTAATCTTTTTTCTCTGGCTGTCAAAATGGGTGTGTCATCCTTCTCTTTGGCACCCTTTTTCTCTTGTTTCTTCTCTTGCTTTTTCTTCTGCTCCGTGGTCATGGTCTTCTGGCCTTTTTCTTTCTTCCCTGCGGGCACTGACTCTTTCTCCTCACTGCTAGATGAACCGAGCTCTTCGGTCAGCATCTTTATATCACCATCCTTAGTCAAATTTCTGAAGGCTTCCCATGAGAGAGGAACCTTTTATGTGTGGAGCGCATCCTCCACGAGGAGTTTGATGAGTCCATGGTGGGCTACCTGGTCTGGTGTGCCTTCTTTCAACTTGGTGGCACACTCAATCAGAGACTGTAGTAGAAAGTAGGGGAGACTGAGTTTGTTTTCTACAGGTAGGTCCATCTGGTGCCTTAATTCCATGAGTAACCGAAAATGGTACCCATATACAATGCTAAAACGGCCTTCGCAGGTGATGTACTTCATAATCTGAAGGCTAACTTCGCTCCACAGTGGCAGTAAACTGGTTCTACGAACCCCATTTTTATCTTCTGAGAATTCCTCCTCTGGTGGAAAGAAGTCTTTCTTAGCCTGTTGGCCCAATTTCCTTTCTTCTTTATCCCATGGTAATCCCATTGGGAGCTTAGTAACTCGGCTGATGAATTGTGGGGTGAGTCTGAGACTCAAACCCCTAAAGTTAACGGTGGCCAATGTTTTGGATTTCGGCCTCAGAGCTTGCAAAAACTCCTCTGCCACCTCGTCGTCATAGCCCTGCAATTTGTCACAGAATGATATCCATTGCGCTCGCGTGAAGGGCTCCACCACCTTAGGATTTTCTCTTAGCTTTGAGGAGTCGGTTGGTTCCCTTCTGATGAACCCACCCGGCATGGTAAAAAACTTGCGACGTTAACTGGAGGTGGTGGGTGCGGAAGAAAATTGGCTAACTGGGACAGAGCGTAGAATTACGCCTCTGCCACGCATACAATTCACAAAACTTATCTCTCGACGACCTTAACACGGTTTAACTATAACTCACATCCTGTAGGACGACAATTCATGCAACAACAGACAATATTTGCAAAATTTTCTTACGACCAGACTGTAGACGTCGATTCTGCCACCCTCAAAACCAATTGCATGGAAGGTTCAGGCTTACCTTTTGAATCCGCCACCTTTTGACGTGAGGAACCCAATTTCCTGTAGAAACAACTTTCCTGTAGAAGCAGCGCGCGAATTCCGGAGGATACTGCAGTGGGTCTGCGCTCTCTGTGCTGCTTAACAGGCGTTCGAACGGCCAAAGACTTGGAGTGTCGAGCTGCAGAGGGATCCGGATGATCACTCGACTTTCAAATGGTGAATGATAAATGCGTGGGGTGGCAATCTAGCCGATTATATTTGAATTCGGCGGAATCCGTGGCGCGGGGGTGAGCTGTCCCTGCCGGACTGTTGGACGATGTCACTCCATCATTCGTCTGCGAGTTCCCTTACTGCCGCATCATTCCCCGTAGATCCGCCGCCATCACTTCTGTTAAAACTCGTTTTTCCCGACTAGATGGCTCTCACGTGTGCACTGCTCGTTCCTTTTTGGCACGACCACCGTTCAAACATCCGACTAGACCACTGATTGGTCGACGTGGCCAGTCGAATGGCCATACGACCGCTCAACCCATTCACTTTACACTTCGCAAACATTCCAAATTAAAATTCATGCAATTTGACGGAAGAAAGGGCGAGGCACTTACCTGTGCGGCCGCGACACGATTCTTCAGGCTTTTGGACGATGATGAGTCGATTTGTTTGCTGCTGCGTGATTGCACAGGTTCGGAGGTTCCTCTTTATAGGCCGTTGACGATGAATTTGATGCTTCGGTTGCATGCGCCCGCGTGATCTTTGCATGTTGCAGGCGGTGGAATGGTGTGCACTCTAGTTGGCTTAACTGCTACGGGACTCCTGCAGGATGTCCTGTAGCAGTTTTTCCTCCTCAGGTGCATGCTGCACGGTGAAGACGGTGGCCCCACGATCATGCTCACAGGGCTCTTAGATAGCTGGGATGGGTATGGCACGACATCTCAACGTTTTTTCATTAACAAAAAATTGCTTTCTCTTGAATCTCAATGATCTGCCTTGATTGTGTAGGTACCTTCATTGCATGTCAACAGCGGTGGTAGAAGGAGGTGACAACAGTGTGTAAGGGTGAAAATAGTAGCTTGCATGCGTCCAAACCGAACCTTGGTCGTTAGATCTCCTCATATAATCAGTTCTGGGCCGTTCAAAACTTCTACAGGAAGTTTCCTGTAAAAATACAGAACTTCCTGTAGAAATTCTGTACTTCCTGTAGAAAGTCTGTAACTTCCTGTAGAAAGTCTGTGACTTCCTGTAGAAGACTAAGCTGTGATGAAATCGTGCCCATACCTTGGAGAAGATGAGTATTCTTGGAGGAGGTGCTGGTGAGGTCCCCTGGTAGTATGATAAGGATCCTTGACTTTGAGTTGAGAGACCTACTCTCCTTCATAGAACACCTGCAACCTGCATGCATTTCCACATTATAAACTTGTTGTCCCTGTCTTTTTTGCTTATTGTTTTTTTTTGTTTTTTTTTTTGAAAGATAGCAGGGGCGCCTCAATGAGGTTTTCACCCTTACCATCTGCCTTAAGCGCCTCAGAGAGGTTTTCAGTCAAGGATCTTTTTTTAAATCTCTTTTTTCTTTTTTTTTTTGAAAGACAATAGGGGCGCCTCAATGAGGTTTTCACCCCTACCACCTGCCTTGGGAGCCTCAGAAAGGTTTTCCCCCAAGGATCTTTATTTATTTTTTTTTTTTTTAGATCTTTCAGGGTATGCCCAAAGCAGAGGCAGAACCCTTCTCTATGACCAACACTGATTTCTCCATAGTTTTGATGAACTCTTGTCTTGAGAGAGGTTTCCTGTAGATCTTCAGTCGATGCCCATTGACAAGCATGGGGATGGACTCCTCATCAATGGTCCGAATAAGAAAAGATCCATTGTCATGACATTTTTCCACTGCATATGGTCCCAACCATCTGGTTCTCAGCTTCCCCTTGAAATCTTTGTGCCTGGAGTCATACAACAATGCCCAATCTCCTGGCTGGAATTGCTTGTCATTGAGGTGTTGGTCATGCCGCACCTTTCTCTGAAGTTGAACCACTTCTGAGTGAAGGAGGGCCTGCATTCGGTGCTCGTCCAGTCCATTCAGCTGCAATAACCTTTCTTGTTGTGCATGGCTGAGATCTAGGTCCAGCTGAGCTGCCATCCTCAAAGTGTTGTATTCAAATTCAATGGACAGCAAAGCTTTCTTCCCATAGACCAGCTCATAAGGTGTGAAGCCGGTGGTGGTCTTCCAGGTGGTGTTGTAAGCCCATGTGGCCTCAACCAGGCGATCTGCCCAATCTTTCCTACTGCTGCTCACCACCTTAGTCAAAATCCCTTCCAATGCTCTGTTGGTGACTTCCACTTGCCCATTTTCCTGAGGATGATAGGGGGTGGAAGTCCTATGCTTGATTTTGTGATGAATTAGTAGGTCTTCAATTAAGTTGGATATGAACTGGCTCCCTTGATCGGTGACCAGCTCTCTTGGGTAGCCAAATTTGTAGAAGATGTTCTCTCTTAAGAACTCAGCCACCTTTTCTTCTGTTGCTGCTTTGATTGCTTTAGTCTCTGCCCACTTTGTCAGGTAGTCGGTGCACACAATGATGTAAGACCTTTGCCTCGAAGGAGGGTTGATTGGACCCACAAAGTCCATACCCCACTTCTCAAATGGCTCAAGAGTCACTTGAGGTTGGAGAGGCATCTCATCCCTTTGAGTCGGTTTCCCCATTCTTTGGCATCGGTCACATTGGCTGGTATACCTTCTGACATCTTGATGAAGTGTGGGCCAATACTAGCCTGCCTGCAGGATTTTGAAGGCAGTCCTCTTTGCTGCAAAATGTCCTCCACAAGGCCCATCATGACAGGTGAGGAGGATATCAAAGACTTCCTCCTCCCTTACACAATGCCTTAAGATCTGATCAGGGCCAAGCTTGAACAGGTTGCCCCCGATCCAAGTAAATGAGGCACTTTTTCTGATGATTCTGCTCTTCTCTCTTGAAGATAGGTGCGGAGGGAACTGTGCTGAAACAAGGTAGTTTGCTATATCAGCAAACCATGGAGAGAGTATTGAGATAGCAAACAGATGTTCATCGGGCATCTGGTCATCCACTGTTCCATCCTCATCTGCAGACAAATCCAATCTAGATAAAAAGTCAGCAACAACATTTTCTTTACCTGGTTTGCCAACAATGGTAAAATCAAACTGTTGCAACAAAAGTAACCATCTAATAATACGAGCATTCACATCTGGTTTATTCATTAAATATCTAATTGTAGCATGATCCGTATGTACAAAAGTTTGATAGCCAGTGATATAATGTCGGAACTTGTTCAGTGCATGGACCACAGCCAAGAATTCTTTCTCGGTTACAGTGTAATTCAGTTCAGCTTTGGATAAGTTTTTGCTAACAAAGTAAATGGCATATGGAAGTTTTTGTTCAACTTGTCCTAAAGCTACCCCTATGGCTTTGTTTGAGGCATCAGTGTGGATGTGGAAAGGTAGGGCCCAGTTTGGACCTCTCAAGATTGGGGCAGACACTAACTTGTCCTTTAATTCATTCAGAGCCCTATGACAATCGTCAGTCCATTTAAACTCCACATCTTTTGCCAACAGGCCAAACAATGGCGAGGCTAGCTTGCTGAAGTCTTTAATGAATCTCCTGTAATACCCTGCTAATCCTAAGAAACTCCGAACATCCCTTACCTTTTGGGAGGTGGAACCCTCTTGATGAGAGCAATTTTGTTAGGATCCACTTGTAACCCTTAGCAAGAAATGGTATGGCCTAGCACGGTCCCTTTAGTCATCAAGAATTCACATTTTTCAGGACTAAGGGATAGGTTCATATCAATGCATTTGGTTAGGACTTTTCCCAGATTGGACAATGCTTCCTGGAAGTTGGACCCATAAGGAGTGAAGTCATCCATATAGATTTCCACCTCATCATGGACCAGCTCCGAGAAGATGCTCAAGACAGCTCTCTGGAAGGTAGCAGGAGCATTGCATAGCCCCAAGGGAAGAACTCGGTAGGCAAAGGTACCCCAAGGACAAGTGAAGGTGGTTTTATCTTGGTCTTCCGGGCTGATTTGGATTTGGTTGTACCCGCTAAACCCATCTAGGAAAGAGAAGAACTTCTTTCCTGCCAGTCCATCCAACACTTGATCTATGAAAGGTAGAGGGAAATGGTCTTTCTTGGTAGCTTTGTTTAGTTCTCGGTAGTCCACACAGATTCTCCACTTCCCATTTTTCTTGGGAACCAACACCAGAGGGGACACCCATTCACTATCTGAGATGGGGTAAATGAATCCGGCATCCAACAGTTTTTGCAATTCTTCCTTGACAATGTCCTTAAGGGCTGGATTCATTCTCCTCTGGGGTTGCCTAACCGGTTTACAATCCTCTTTGATGTATATGTGATGGGTACAGACCGAAGGATGGACTCCTTTCATCTCCTTATAGCTCCAAGCAAAAGCATCTAGATGACTAGCCAACAGGCTACACAGCTCCTTTTCCTAGGAAGGAGATAGGGAGGAGCTGATCTTTAACGTTCTCTCAGGGCCGAACTCCACATTCTTGACTCTGGGAGTGACAGGGTTAGTTGCACAAAGGTCCACTAAGGTGCTGGCTTGGGCATCCTCCACCAATTTCTCTAAGGATAGTGCACTGGGAGGTGGATTCTGGATCAAGGTCTCAATCAAGTCATCCTCGGTTGGGGGGTCTCTTCTAGTGGTGTCTAGGGTGCACAAAGGTACCGAGTACACCTCATCCTCTTCTCCTTCCTCCAACCAAAGTGGTAAGTCATGCTCTAAGGAGGGTTGGGTAGGAGGGTATAGGGCTAGTTGCTTGGACATAGGACCATTTTTTATGGTCATGTTTTCTGCACGGCAACTTATGTAAGCATCTGCAGTGGCTAACCAAGGCCTTCCCAAAATAAGAGGATATCCAGTAAGCTTTGCCTTTGGTTGCAGAACCAAGAAATCTGCAGGGTATTCCCAAGAGTCGACAGAGACCAAGACATCCTCCACAATCCATTCGGGAGTCATGGTGGAGCGATCTGATAGTTGCAGGACTGTCGAGGTCTTCCTCAGGGAACCCTGAAGATTGAGTTTGAGCATGGTATCCCTGGTCATCACATTAATGGAAGCCCCCAGATCAATCAAGGTGTGCGGTATGATGGTGCCATTGATGTGGACATCTACTACAGGACTCCCAGGATCTAGATACTTTGGGCAGATGACTTGTCCTAACATAAGGTCAGATAGTTGTCCTAAGACATTGATGGTTGAAGCATCTCTCTTTCGCCTGTCTGGGTGTTTGAAACACTTCTCCTTAACCAGTTTGTTGTATATTGGCACATCCTTGATGGATTGGAGAAGTGGTATTTTCACACACAACTACTTGAGCTCTCCCAGAAGCTCATCCTCCTCTGGGTTGGGTTGTGTGGTGGCTGTTAGTCTCTCAGGAAAGGGTGGAATAGCCTTTGGTTCACTTTCCTGTTTGTCTTCCTCGTCCTCTGGGGGAGGAGGTTGGTGATCCGGAAGAGTCTTTCCAGATCGAAGATTGATCTCCTGGATCTCCACAGCATAGGTAGGACATGATGTTTCCCCAGTGTATACCTGCTGGGCCTGTCTATTGTTGGGGTTCGAGTTCGGTTGAGCAGGCATTTGAGGTTTCCTTGGAGGAGCAGGAGGTAATGGTTGAGGTTGAACTGGTGGTGGAGGCAAAATGGCGGGAGGAGTGTTGCACTGGGGCCTCCACCCCGATTGAGGTGCATTCCACTGAGGCTGTGGCTGGGCATGTGAGTGATATGAATGAGTAGTGGGTTGAGTAGGGTACTGAGGTGGATAAGACCATAGAGGAGGCATAGACCAGGAAGGATGAGCAGGGGGACCCCAAGAAGGCATAGGAGTAGATTGGTTGGGGCTGTAATAAGCTTGGGGTGCCCCTTGCATCCCCTGCCGGTAAGGTCTAGGTCCTTGTGGCCTCCTTTGGTTCAAGAAATAGAGAGGTTCAGTGGGGGCTTCTGTCCCTTGGTATATGGCTTTAAGCCCAGGTAAGGTTGGACATTGATTTATGGGATGGTCCTCCTCACAAACGAAACATACCTCAACCGAATGTAATGGGCATTCGTTCTTAGGGTGTCTCCTTGTACATCTAGGGCAGAAGATAGCCAAAGCCCTCTCAGCTTCTTCCTTCTTCTGCTGGATCCTGAATGTGTCAAGTTGCATGGCAATGGTCTATCTAACCTCACTTTTGAGATCCTCTAATTGATTTGCAAACTCATGTTTGGAGAAAGGAATACCAGCTGAGAGGAGGTTTCCTCTACCTCGTTTCTGGGCTGCCCTAGAGTGGTTCCTAAACACAGTCTTGATGTCCTCATAAGGCAGTTGGTAAATATCTCCTCCAGCTGACATGTGAAGGGTATCTAAGAGGTCTTCAGGGACTCCTCGGAGCAGGACCAAATTGAGGGATTCAGGGTCAAGTGTGCACCTGGCCCGTTTATAGCTAAGTTGGAACCATTCCTCATAATCCTCTAAGGACTCATCATTTCCCATGGTCATCCAAAATATTTCTCCCTTGGTTTCCTTGGACCTACAGTAGTCTCGGTACTTGGTATTGAAAGCTTGCTGCATCTGAGCCCAAGTGGTGATACTATTCCCAGGTAAGCCCATGAACCAGCGTAATGCTGCATCCTTAAGAGTTGAAGGGAAGAGTTTCAGCTTCTGCTCATCTTCAGTATAGTCATAGGTTCGACAAAGGACAACAAACTCAAACAGGAAGGTATCAGGATCTTCAGTAGTCAGTCCATGGAAGTGAGGTAAAGCGGAGGGGCTAATGTTCTTCATTTTCATGTCTCCATTGGTTTCTCGGATGGGGAAGGCACCTTCTATTCTCTCATCTTCTCCTCTATTGTCAGCCATAGCTTCATATGGGATGGTATCTAATTCTTCTTCTGCTATAGGATCTTCGTATATCTCAGGAGGTTCACGTATAGGTTCTTCTGGATCACTGTCACCGAAGAAGAGAGAAGGGTGACTCAGTGATGTGGTGGGGGTGTTGGGTAAGAATTTGCCTGTTTTATCTCGATTCCTACGAGGCATGAAATGGAAAGACTTTTTTGATTGCTTTTGTTTTTTCCTTTGGTACCTGCAAAAACTGAAACAGATTGATCTACAACTAACTATCTTGCTGAAATGAAAATGCAGAATTGAAATGAAAGCAGGAAAGAACTAGTCTACTTTGCTCAAATGGAATTGCAGGAATGGAAATGCTAGTCTACGCTTGCAGAATTGAAATGCTAATCTATGCTTGCAAAATTGAAATTGCGGAATTGAAATGCTAATCTATGAAAGTAGGAATTGTCTATGCTACTTTTGCATAATGGAAATGAAATAAACTACTTGGCAGAAGGCGAGAGTAGGAAAATAGAAGAAAAGCAACAATTACTAATACTTTGACGCTTCCCCAGCAACGGCGCCAAAAAGATGGTGGGCTCCAGTATTGTAGCAATAATGCTACAACTCCTAGAACTTCCTTCTCTAATTTTATCAACCCGGTAGTTCGTAAAAAACTTGGAAGTGACGGTGCTGTATGCACAAGTACTAGCTCTTGTCGTATCTGTCACTTGGTCAGCTGGCACAAGTCCGCTAGGGCTCAAGCAAACTTCTATATGTTCTCAGAAGAAGCTTTTTAAGTGATGAACGAAAGCTATCTCAAAGGAAATTAACCTACTTTGCAAGAATGAACTGAAAGCCAACAAAACATGGAAACCCTAGTAAACCCTAATTTGACCAGCTTAATCCTTACGATGCAATGGTGGGAATGCAACTTCTAAAAATGATGCCATTACTTCTAGTGAGATGAGATGCATGAGTCTAAACTACTTTCATCTGAAGAGAACATGTTTTTGTATTTTTTCTCAAGTGGTTGGAGTTATTATGACTGTGCTTCTTACTGGGTCTTGACTGTGCAGGGGTAGTTCAAGGGGAGGAAGGCTTGGAAAAGGTCAGGAGGACTCTGAGAGGTTCCAGGGGATCCCTAACATCATTCCACAGAAGTTCACAACGTTCAGATGCCTGGAAACCGTGTTTGCAAGCTTCTACAGGATGTCTGCAGGGGATCCTACAGGAAGCTCGGGATTTCTACAGGAAGTCTGCTAATTTCTACAGGATGTTCTGCAATCGGAGTTTTGGGTGATGGAGGAGTGAATGAGCTGTATGGGTGGATAGGCAGGATGAGAGGGGATCTTGTGATGGCTTATGGACAGAGAGACGAGATGGAGAGGGGGTGTGTAAAGCTGGTTGGTCGATAGAAGGGTGGAGGCAATGGAAGGCCAAAAAGATAAAACAACGTGGATAATAGAAGAGTTGGTGGGCAAATGATCTAGCTGGGAGGTAAGGAGATGGCTTAGACACGGCTGAGAAGGATAAGGAAATGATAAAGTGGTGCTGTACAGTGTAAATGGAACAAATCACCTCTGTCTTGAGTATCATCGAAATGTCATCAATCTACTCTCACTGTTTTATTAAAAACCAAAGAACAACAATGTAAGTTAAGGGAGAATCGTGCATGGTGCTGAAACAAAGAGCTGCTCCACAAAATCTAAGTGCATGGACACTCCTACAACTGAAATTATTGCGTTAAAGCTTGCATGAACATATGAAACAGTGTTTTTGGTAGTTGGCACGGTCTGCAGTTCCCGTCCCCAAACAGAGGTGAAAGTGAGTGTGCATTCAACCTTTTTTCGAACTCTGATTAACTCCAATCCTTACTCTAATCTAAACTACTGAAAGAAACTTTGTTCATAACATTAACCTATGTAACCACACCAAGAAATCCAAATCAACAAACTGTGTTTCCAAGTGCATGTAAAGGACAAGAAATATGATGCTGAAGAAAAGACAAGTAACAATACAAAGAAAGGAGGCCTATTGCTCTCAGGTTGGGCCCAAACCTGAGAGCTATAGCTCCTCTAAGAACTCAGAATTGAACTCAAATCTGCCTGCCTTTTATTAAAAGATCATAATCATAAGTCTAACAACATGCCAAAAATGGCTTACAAAGAGCAAAACAGAGCTATAGCTCGTGATTCAAAATCTGCAACAAAGGTTCAAAAGTCCCCATCGAAGGCTACAGCCTCAAGATTTATACATTATGAGGGCCAAGCTGGCCTCCTAAATTAGTGGGGCTTGGCTGTCCAACTAAAAGTAAACTGCTGTTCCTTTAGAATCTGTTGGCTGCCTTCTAGCTCGGTGGTGATAACTGTTGGAGCTCGGAGTTGGGGTGGAGATCACGAGGAAGGTCATTCAAGGCTGTGGACAACCTTCCTACAAAACCGCAATGCCACCTTGGCTGTCTCCTTGCCTTCATCTGCGTGGTTTTGCTCCATTTAATGTCAAAAAAACATGAAATAAACATGTATTAGCCACATAGGCATAATGACTGCCCTCCTTCCTACAAATAACATGAATATACTAAGAAATGATGCATAAGTGATAAAAAATGAAGGGTTGAGCAAGGTAAGTAGGCCAAATGAGCCCAAAATGTTACCAAAATTTGGGGATCGTCCGGCGGACCTACCTATGGTTTTGTGCATGTTTTCCACACATGGTTTTGGACGCACTGGTTTTTGGTCCATGGTATTGGATGCTTCAGCATGTATAAATATGTATTGTAACATTGAAAGGAACATAATGAAATATCAAGCTGGTAGTCCTGGTTTTGGGATCCAGTGGGAAAATGTGTGTGTATATGTGTTTTATGTGTTATGCTCTCAGATTGTTTATTTTCTATGTTTTAGAATTTGTATGCAGGTAATTTCTATGCGGGGTTAAAACCTACAGTAGCGTGGTCCACTTTATGTATTTATCTTCATAGCTCCTGACAGGATAATATTGTTCCTTGATGGCATCTCAAAAATAATTCCAAGTGGGTGTAGCTAAAAACAGTGAGGGTTCACTCTTTTCATTTTGTTCACAGTAGGTTTCCCACCAATCCTTGACTTGTGGGGTGGGTTTGAGAAGTGAAAACGTAATCTTTTTCTGATTGGAAAAGTCACGAACTGAAAAATTATCCTTCCAATAGATTTAACCATTTATCTATGACATCTTCATCTATCAGTCCTTCGAATATGGGAATATCAAAGTTAACTTGTACCTTAAAAGGAGTGGCGCCTCCAGAGTGGCTGTTGAATGAAGATGCATCGCCTGTGGGTAACCATCGAAGGATCTGGGGAAACTTATCCATCATCACGTCCCTATGTCACTCGAGGGCTTCCTCAAGAAACATTTTGAAAGGATCTCCTACCCCCTCATTTTTCTTTTCTTTTGCCATGGGAGGTCATCAGGTTTTGCAAGGTTGATCCTACAATGGTTCAACCAGATCAAGCCTCAACTCTTTATACCCTGACCTCATTGGGGACATACAAGGAAAAATAGAGAAAGAGCAGACCGCTCTGATGCCACTGATCCAAACTTAAACATGAATGCAACAAATTATAGATATACTTATAAACACAAAGATGCAGCAGAAAAACACTTCCTTTCATTAATAGAAACATATTGAACTATGCTTACAAACAGAATGGAAATAAGATAGCTCAGGTGATGGTATCTTATCTCTGAGAAGAGATGTGGTGGAATATACATGCCTCTAAACTAAGTTACAATGAGGCTAAAGGGTTTTTTTATTATTGAACAATAAGAGAAAACCCTAAACAACCAAAATCCTAACCCGAGGAGATGTAACACCAAGAGTTTATGCGCCCCGTTGGGGTTAGTTGGGAACCCAACTTCCTGGGCTTGTAACTTGGTCATATTATCTCTGTTTGGCGTGTATGATACCTCGCTAGAAAGATATTTCTGAGGACTACAATTGCCGATGCGATTTCCATAGCAATCACCTAAGGAATTTTCCCAAAAAAAATTTGTTTACGACCTCAAAATGGCTCCGGAAGTTCAGGACCCAAAAAGCTGCCAAAAATAGTAAATTGTGCTAAAATTAAGGAAACATATGAAACTGACTGGGGGGTGTAGGTGGAATAGGTGGGTTGCCACCAATATCCACCTTGTTATAGAAATTTTTGTGCCTTACAACTCCAAGCACGAAATGTACATAAACTAAGGGCTCCTAAGTCCCTAAAAGTGTTGTTCTAACCCCTAAAGGAACAAGGTCAACAGATTACAACTTCTCCCAGAAGTTCTCCACCAGAAACTGCTCAGAATAAGTCAAAACAGGATCATTTCAGCTGCTCCACTGGCTAGGTGCGTTGCATTGCACCTAAATACACTGGCTAGGTGCATTGCAATGCACCTAAATACACTGTGAGGGTGCGTTGGGCGAGAAATGACAAATGGCAGTGTCATTCTGCGAGGTGGAGAGACAATGGAAGCTTCCAGAATCTTCTCCTATGACACTTGCCTCACTGAATTTGACCAAGGATGAGTAAGAGGCCTTCAGTCTCCAAGTGGAAGCAAGAACTGACAGAGAGAAGACACTAATCAAATCACAAGCTGACTCATCCTCCTTACACATATCTATATATGGATCCATCATCCTAGAGATCCAGAGGCTGGAATTTTGCACATTTTAAGGAATTGTTGTTGGTTTTGAGAAAAACATTAGAGTCTTGGGTGATCTATGCTTTGTTGGAGGTGAAGAGGGGCTTCTTTGCTGGGAGGTTGATGTTGGGTCAGGAACCATCGGTTGTAACTCCTCCTGGATCTTTTCTTGTTTATCAATAAAAACTATTTGAGTTTTCCTCCATGCTTTTGTATCATTGATGCTTGTTACATTTGTATGGTTAACTTAAATTTGATCCTAAGTTGTTTATGAATATAGATCAATGTCTTTGTATAGTGTTCTTCTTTTGTGATCTTATAGGTACTTGGTGAAGCTGGGCAAGTAAGGGAGCAGGCAGCTGGAGGCTGTCAAAGAAGAGAGGGATTGGATCAAAGGATTAGCGCAAGACATAGGTTGGTTCTTTCTATTCCTCTCTATCTATAGTTCATAAAGGAAATACAAAAGTAGTTTTTCTCTGTTTGTTTCTAAGGCAGCTGTCACACCTTAGTGGGATAGTTCTAAATAGACACTTTTCCCGGTAACAAAATGGCGACTCCACTGGGGAGAATGTCTAATTAGTTTGTTTGTGTATCTCTTTGTTGTTTGTTTCATAAAATTATCAGTAGCATTCGAACTGCATTTGCCATAACAAATGCAAAGTAGACATCTGCTGCTTCAATCCATTCACTGGATCTGTTTATGATTTGAACAGCTGATTCACAAACTATCTGATTGCCCTTGTGATAGCTCTTAGACCCTCCTTAGATCTACCCCTGATTGTGCATTAATGATTGCTTTTACTCGGCCAAAAACCAAAGACTGAACTGCAAAATGTGACCCAGAACCTGGACAAATTCTCGTTTCTGGCCCAGTGCAGGTATTGTTAAGAGATCCTGAATTTCAGCGCACTTCTCGAAAGGGCAATCTGCGCTGCATTGCAGTTTCTCTGTGTTACAGGTGCGCTGATCAGATTAGCCCTGTGCAGCTGTGGTTCTTGTGCTTCATTTTCTCCAGTTCTATCTCTGAATTTTGCTGCCTGTGATCAGTATATGTCTGTTTAAAACCCCTTTTCCTTGCTGTTATTCTGCCTCCTTTGTACAAAAGATCTGTAGATGTTTTTGTGTGTTTTTTGAGTCGTTTACAGTTTTCCATTGCAAAAGTAGAATAGTCGTACTGTCGTCCTTTGATTTGGATCTGTCGCAAGTGTCGATTTCGATCATAGGATAAAGTTTTATTGCTGTTGATGGTCGATTATACTGTTACTATTGCCTTTGGTATGAATTTGTGATTTTCTAGTGTCAATTACAAGTGTTCATTTCAAAATCGCAAGGTGTCGTAATCATCTCTGTTTTTGATTTCGAAAAAGAACTTGTTTATATTTGTCGCTTGAAAATAAATTCAGATTTGTACATCAACTTTCTTTTTAGCATCAATACTAAGAAAGTCGAAAACAAATACATGCATGTGCATTTGCATATAGACAGTCTATTTGGCTTGATTTAGGAAAGTGCATTTACAGTGTGCTCTTTGCTCTTTGTGAAAATATTGTGTCTTTCTTTTCCTCTAGTAGCTAGGATTTTCATTGCACAAAAGAGATAAAAGTTTGTTTATCATCTTTAGATTGCATTTTAGGAATTACATCTACATCTCGTGGTGAACCCAAAAGGAAAACTTCATAAGCAAGATCAACTTAAAATAAATTCAATGAATCTAACAACGCTTTGGAACTTAACGCACAACATTTAGAGGTCTAGGCTAGAGACGTATTCCGGCGTCGTAAAGCCTGGTAACTGTTGTCCTCACTGATGGTTGGGTGATTCCTCCACTTTGAGATGATAAGTGCCAGTACGGTCTTGTGCTCCCACGTACTGTCGAGTATATTTTGGGAGACCCCTATAGGCTTAAATCCTTTATCCATAGGAAGCTGTGTCTGCTGCCCTATCGATCGCAATGCACTGAACACAGCATTCTGGAAGATTGACTGCCGTACCGTAAAAATTATTCTGTAGTTTTGCGATTGGTTTGGTACTCCCTCTACCTAGATCTCCAGAGCAGTCCCTTTCGTTCCTTTTCAGACTCCTTAACAGAAAAGGTCCATCTGAGCACTTGTCACTTCAGGCTCATTAAAAATCGAAGGAGACTAGAGTCATCTTTTGTTTTTTCTCGAATCTTAAAAACTCAAAAAAACAAGTTGTGTCAAAGTGTATAAAAATTTATTTTAAACGAAATATTCATTACCCTTTCCTACGTTGATCTTGGGTTGAGAAAATGGAGTCTACCAACCAAGGAATTCCCCTTGGAGGAAATCCTAGTCCCTTCTCCTCTTGGGGAGATGTTGGTGCGCCCCATATGGCCACATTGTCGCTTCTAGGGCTGACAATTGGTTTGCCTGTATGGCTCTTCTCAACCTCTGTCGTTCAGAACACCACTATTCCTGAACAATCGAATCAGCAATTAGACGAGTCCAGAGTTGCCCACCAACCTTCTACTTCCTCTAATTCTGCCTCTCCTCCTTCCTCTTCGCTTGATGGGGCTGGTAAAGCCAAAAGTCAAGTTCCTAAGGAGAAGAAGGAAAAGAAGAAGAAAGAGAAGAAGAAGAAGGAGCCAAAGGCGAATGGGGGAAAACGAGTGTCGTCTAACGAAAATCCACACGCTGCACCGACCAGGCCTAAATAACCATGTGTCATTTGCAAAGGAGACCACTTTCACAGAGATTGTCCTTGCATCCCTCGGATCTTAAGGGACTAGTCTCCTTGTTTGCACAACTCGGTGTCATCAACCTCTGATGATCATGTTGAAAGTACACCATCAACTAGTGAAAGTGAAGCCCCAGGACAAAAAGGGAAATGTAGATTTCCTTGTAAACTGTGCGAAGGCGATCATGCCGTCCACCGTTGTCCCTTCTTAGATGAAGCTAAAATAGTTTTGGATGATCGTCCGGTTTCACCGTTACGACTTCCTCCTAGATATAAAAAACTCTTACCGAGTCCGTCACTAGTTGAAAATCCGGCTGGCCCACTCAGGTGGTCGGCTGAAGCACCTATCATTGAAGATAAACCATCTGGACCCATACCAGACGAAAGTCAAAAGGTCGAGGCGGCAGTTGACCCAGTCTTGCCTTCAGAGGTTTCATCTTCAGATGATATAGTCACTGAAGAGAACAAGGATGATACCGTCCAAATTCTCTTCATAAACACAGACTCCGACGAACAAGGGGGCAATTTACCCGTTCCTTTACCGCAGGAAGGAAGTTCGTCAGAGCCGTACCCGGCCGTCTATTCGGTCCCACCTCCAAGCAACCTAGTTGTCTCCTTCGACTGGAATCAACTAGGCAGACCCCGTTTACCAGCAAGCGTACCATTCCGAATTATCGTTCAAATATATAGAATGGTTATGGCTGGTACCATCATAGATGAGGAGGCTTCTGTGAGTATCCTTTCCTCAACTGCTTGGAAAGCGCTTGGTTCACCATCGCTTTTGCCTGAGATGAGAAATTTGATAGGCTTTGATAAAGGAACCAGTCGACCGTTAGGGATCCTTCCCGATGTGCCCATAACATTGAGAAGGAAAACATTTCACATGAATGTAATGGTAGTTCAAGGACCCCTGGATTAAAATCTACTCCTTGGACGAGACTATATTTATTGCATGGGAGCAATTGTCTCCTCACTCTTTAGAGTAATGTGTTTTCCGCACAAAGGAAGAGTGGTCAAGCTCGTGGACCAGCTTTCATTTCCTGGATCATACAGAGAAAATAGTCATATACCATCCCTGAATGGTCTTTTCACACAAGAAATGTCTCAATATCCAGTCCGTCCTCCCGATGAGCGCGAGTAATTCAGAGGGATATGACTGAAACCCAGGGGGCATGCACCCTGGTCTGCTTCGGCAGGAAAACTTCGGGTATAGGGTAGGTTTCCGCGGGAGAATATGACTAGTCTGTACCCCGTCCGTGAGTGGAAAAGAGGGTTATTCTAGAACAAGATTCTCTTGTCAAAGTTATGTGAGTGGAGTAGCCTCCTTCACTCACCTTTGTCTATTTCAGTAAACATCGCCGAAGAAGTGTTTTGTTTGCGCTGTGAATAAAGCAATCTTTGGGTAACCTGTAAGAGGTAGGCCTCTCTCGGTAAAACAATGTTTTATCGGAAAGAAGTAGGGGTAACCTTGAAACTCTATTTTATACCTGGGGGCATGCAAACCTTTTGGAGTGCAAGCAAAGAGTGATCATTTATCTATTTTTTGGATTGGTCGTTTCCTAACTTGCATAAAGAAAGGATGTGGGGCAAAACTCTAAAAGTTGCCGTTTTATATGAGACATTCTTATCACACGACTGGATTAATCGAGCAGTTTTAGCACATAGTTCAAGCTTGTTAAAAAATAAACATAAGACATGAGCAAATGTTTCCACCCGCGTTTAAGCTCATTAAAAAATGAACTATTCCCCGGTAAATAACCACCGTGAATGTAGTACTTCAGCCATTAAAGCCTTGGTCGTGTTTGCACCGACACCTCCACTTTTTCATTGGCCGATCATTCACCTCCACTTGATTGTTTACCCATTTTGAGGAACAGCTGCGAAGAGTGATTTCACTAGCCATCCTTGTGACACTGCCGTGATTTGAAAATTCCAAACCTTACCTGGAATCAGCTGCTACTCGTTTTATCACTCGTTCCTCAAAAGACGAGTCTTCTTTAAGCTCTTTTCAACTGACTCGTAAAATATGAAAAGATTGCCGAGTCCTTGGCCTTCCAGCTCGTTAAAGGGACATGAAGTGCTATCCCTCATCTAGATTTTAATCTTTTTGGACCTGAGGGATTATTACACAAAACGATCGAGCGCTTGTTTTGTTCGGCTCGTTAAAACTATCGAAAATTCATCCCTTTTGTATTGTTTTATACTTTTTCGGACTTAAGGGATTAGATGACGAAAAAGAAATTTTGGAGTTACCTTTACGTACCTTTTCAGACTCTCTAAAATTGAAAAGGACCGAGTTATCTTTGTCGTTAAACTCGTTAAAAATATTAATAGCGACAAACTTGTCTTTAGACGAGAACGAGTTTCACTATCGCTAGGCTCGTTAAAACATAGCGATGGGTTTGCCCGAAGGGCAAATTATAGAACAAGCATATGTTATCCTCCTCAAGCTTGACAAAAATAAAGAGGTACTGGTCAGCAATGACTGGGGAAAAAATTGGGAAGAAAACTCAAAGAATCTTTATTGGTAGCAAGTCGCTCTTGAACATGACACTTCCACTCCGTGTCCGAGTCGGGTTGGGTTGTTTCATTCACCGGTCACATCGCAATTGTCACACCATACCATCCACATTTGGGGTTAATGCTACCAATCCATCACATCAGTGTCGCCGACATGTTCAAGATAAGTCATCCAGAGAAGCCACCTGTGTCTCACCCACTACCATACATTATACTCCATTCTTTCATGACCGCCACCCTGAACCGTATATCATCAGATCGTTTTCACCTCCATCAAAATCATTTGCTCCGTTCCGTGTCATTGATGTGGGATTCATTAAGGCCCTCCTGTGACGGATCACTTCTTGTCGAAATCAGCTCATTATCCAAGAAGTTGATCTAGGAACACTCCATTTAGTACTTTGAAGCTTGCATGCCTTAATGGCAAGTTTCTCACTTCCGGCGACATGTTTACATCAATGAACTTCGACCGAAAGATTTTGCGTGGTGTTCGACGCCAAGTCCTTTATTCACACCACGTGAATTGTACTGCAGTACCTTGAGGATCATTATCATTATCGGTGATTCCTCTCGCGCTTGTTAACAATTTACATCATTGACTGGTAATCAAGCGATGTCTTTCCATGTTCGACTTCAGAACATTTCTCACATGGATCGACTTGTACTTCGAGTGAAGATCGGACGAGATTGAAGACCTCGGATCTAGTTTCATCCATCCGGGTTGCGATATATATCCAGGGAAATAAAGACATTAAATGTACATCATTGCAGCACATATAATCATCCTACCAAAAGGATGATGGCTCTATCAGAATCATCAATCTACACTCAGACGATTGTCTGTCCTATGTACATAAAAATTAATTTATAAAACTGAGCATGGGAATGCCCGCCTCAGCTAGATCATGAAAACAGTATGAAGATAATATATTGTATTGTATCTTATTACAAGTCTCCTCCCAGCATTGAAAGAACTTCATATCCTCATAATAAAGCATTTCATCCGACACCAAAAGGTTAACGGCCTCATACTTTAGGGGGCAACTGTTATAGACATTTTTGTGCCTTACAACTCCAAGCATGAAATGGCCATAAACCAAGGGCTCCTAAGTCCCTAAAAGTGTTGTTCTAACCCCTAAAGGAACAAGGTCAATAGATTACAGCTTCTCCCAGAAGTTCTCCACCAGAAACTGCTCAGAATAAGTCAAAACAGGATCATTTCAGCTGCTCCACTGGCTAGGTGCGTTGCATTGCACCTAAATACACTGGCTAGGTGCGTTGCAATGCACCTAAATATACTGTGAGGGTGCGTTGGGTGAGAAATGACAAATGGCAGTGTCATTCCGCAAGGTGGAGAGACAATGGAAGCTTCCAGAATCTTCTCCTGTGACACTTGCCTCACTGAATTCGACCAAGGATGAGTAAGAGGCCTTCAATCTCCAAGTGGAAGCAAGAACTGACAGAGAGAAGACACTAATCAAATCACAAGCTGACTCATCCTCCTTACACATATCTATATATGGATCCCTCATCCCAGAGATCCAGAGGCTGGAATTTTGCACATTGTAAGGAATTGTTGTTGGTTTTGAGACAAACATCAGAGTATTGGGTGATCTATGCTTTGTTGGAGGTGAAGAGGGGCTTCTTTGCTGGGAGGTTGATGCTGGGTCAGGAACCATCGGTTGTAACTCCTCCTGGATCTTTTCTTGTTTATCAATAAAAACTATCTGAGTTTTTCCTGCATGCTTTTGTATCATTGATGCTTGTTACATTTGTATGGTTAACTTAAATCTGATCCTAAGTTGTTTATGAATATAGATCCATGTCTTTGTATAGTGTTCTTCTTCTGTGATCTTACAGGTACTTGGTGAAGCTGGGCAAGTAAGGGAGCAGGTAGCTGGAGGCTGTCAAAGAAGAGAGGGATTGGATCAAAGGATTAGCGCAAGACACAGGTTGGTTCTTTCTATTCCTCTCTATCTATAGTTCATAAAGGAAATACAAAAGTAGTTTTTATCTGTTTGTTTCTAAGGCAGCTGTCACACCTTAGTGGGATGGAGCAGTTCTAAATAGACACTTTTCCTGGTAACACACCTGGATCACAAATTGTGCCTCGGAAACCTTGGGAATAGATGATGTTCAATCTGATGCTGCAAACTTCCATGAAACCACTCAATCGAAGAAGAACATAAGATGTCAATTGTCCCACTTGTTTGGGATTGAAACCATGTATTACTACAAGTATTTCCAATATACAAACTACCAGAGAAATGATTTGAACATAACTGGACATGCTAGATCCTAGTCACAAAAAATCTAGACAGCACAAACGTTGTCCTCTTAGCCCAAGTAGGAAAGCAGGAAACCAAAAGTGGAAACCAAATCCAGAACAAAACAATGCATGCGAGCTCCATACCCTTGTTTGGAACTCTCTTCTTAGACAAAAGCAAAGCAATCAACTGCCCAAACAAATTGACCCTCACAACCGCCATGACAAGATAAAAGGTCCAATGTTGGTAACTCACGAAAAACCTAGCCAGGCCATCAAAATTCATTTTCCTCTCATAGAAATAAGAATACAAAGAACCAAAATACCCAGAAGACACTGCAAACAAGGGCACATACTGAAGATCCAGATCAAAATCCAAACTATTGCATGCAATATGATGGGCATTATGATTTCTCTTCCACCACGCAATACTAATCCCAGACATGCAATTTCTAGCCAGTAACTGAATAATCCTATCTGTTTTCTTATGACCTATAAGCCCACAGTGAGCCAAATTGTGCCCAATCCATCCACTCTGAATCCACACTGCCCCCAACAAAACCCCACATCCAACATGAAGCCAAAACCCTTCATAAAACACCACATCTGCTACACACAAAACCAACATTGCCATCTGATGAGCGCTAGTATTGCAGCAAGAATGCTGCAACTCCTGGGCTACCAACTTTACTTTATCAACCTGGTGTTCGTACAAACTTGGAGGTGATAGTGCTGTATACACAAGTAATAGTGATGGTTCTGCCTTTTTTCATTGTTTAGCTAGTGAGAGACCACTAGGGTTTTCAAGCCAGACTTCTATGGGTTCAGAAGAAGCTTGGTTTCTTGATGGAAGAAAGGGGAATCTACTTTAAGAGAGAGCTAATCTACTGCAATAATGAAAAAGACTGAAATTCAATGCTAAATCACACCATTTCCTAATTAACTGCTATGAAACTATGCTTTGTAATAATTCTAAATTAACATGAACCAAATGCTATTGTTTAAGTATGCATGTTAAAAGCATCAAAAATCACTATTGTGCAAGTAAAGGGACTGAAATAAATATGTTTTTGTCTTTTTGTTCTTTTCATGCAAAATCAAGTATGCAAACTAATTTCTTTTGGTGATGTGGCAGGTGGTTGGAGGATGGCTAGAAGGGTTAGGAGATGGTTGGATGGTGTGGGAGACCCTTGGGTGACCTTTTGTGGCTTCCTAAAGGTTTTCCCTCAATTCAGCCTCAAAAGAGGCCACTACAGGAAAACCTACAGGATGTACTAGAAACCTACAGGATTCCTTGTATTTATATAGGATACGGGCGAGAGAAAAACAAGAGGCGTTGGAGGTGATGGAAGGCTTAGGGAAGGTGGTTTATGGGTGGAATGGAGTGAGAAAAGGCCTAGGATCACTCAGAGGTCAACAACAAGGTTAGGAGATGGCTGGATTTTCTCAATGTGCTTGGTAGAATCTCTATGTAAAATGCTGAAATTAGTGAAGGCAATGGTGAAAGCAAGGAATGATTATGGTAGATGAAGTTGAAAGTGGTTGCTTGCAAAGAGTTCTTTGTCTACTCCTAAAGCACCTTCTCTGCATCAAACATTTGTAATTTCCAAAAATCTATGTAAACAAGAAGCATTCTCATAAGCTAGAAAAGAAGAATTAATGACTAACTGTCTACCTTATGCATGAGGAACGTTGCTGAAAGAAATGGAATTGTGGATGAGATCTACTGCAAGAATGAAGATAGAAGATATGACAATGAATTCCTACTTTGCAAAACTGATCAAATGCTAGCTTAAATATTGTAACCTCTAAAGGTTATGAAAGAAATAGAAATATGTGTTGTTGGGGTTGCATAAGGGTCCCTTCCTCAAATCATGATCCCATAGGGAAGAAGTGAGGCCAGGACACCTGCTGACAACCTTGTGGTGCTTCTTTTATCCCTGCTACCCCTGCTACTGAATTAAGGCACAAATGGAAGCAAACCAATAAACAAC
This sequence comes from Pinus tabuliformis, assembly GCA_031772625.1. Taxonomy (NCBI): domain Eukaryota; kingdom Viridiplantae; phylum Streptophyta; class Pinopsida; order Pinales; family Pinaceae; genus Pinus; species Pinus tabuliformis. The sequence continues at coordinate 120,005,992 of CM062806.1, forward strand.
TAATCCAATCTACACTACTTGCAATGAAAATACCTCTAAAGACAAATTAACAATGAATCTATATAAATAAGTTTAAACATACAGATACAAAAAAGAGGAGCCTTGGTTGCTAGGGTTGGACCCTAACCCAAGAGCTTCAACCCTCTGAGTTAACTTAGTGCTAGCTCAAAACAAAACTCATTCTTATTACCAAATCAGAAATTTACATCAAAATATTCCACAAGTCTGGAGCTCGAAAATAACTTAGAGTTTTACAACAAAAATTTGAATCCTAATGATGCTCTAGGCCTCTCTACTAATACAACTGAAGTCCCCGATGACTTCCTTAAAATTAGGGAGGCTCGACTCCCAAACTTGAGATAAACTAGCTCTTTGTCTCTCACTTGCTCGTCTACCTTCTAATCCTCATGACTTGGCTGCTTACACTCCAACCTGGTGTGATAAATGGAGGAATATTCGAATGGGGGAGAATTAAATGAGGAGGATTTACCTCCTACAATCCCTCTCCCTTGTTCCATTTGAGTTTCAACCTTAATCTTTGCCAAAGTTCCTTGATTTTCTCCTTCAAACATGCATTCAATGCATATTAGTCCACTAGGCATAATATTCCACTCTAACTTGTCTCATAAACAAAATATAATAAAAAACATGTAATAAGTTGTGAGAAAAGTTGGTTTGACTAAGCTAGGAGGTGAATTAAGGTCCATATAATTACCCAATGATGAGGCTCATCATCACCCCCCTACTGAAAGTGTTTCTCATCCTCTGAGAAACTCAATCAATATCCATATCCTTTGATCCAAAATGGATTCAGTTTTGCCTCCAGATCAAAGTATTCAAATGCAGATGAAAGTGGTATCAGAGTAGTGAAGCATAGTTGTTGGATCAGTCAGATCAATGAACGAGAGTGAGGGAGATAGATGGCTAGGATTAAGTCGCACAAAATAAAGTTAAGAAATGAAGAGATCATATTAAGCCACGTGTTAGCAGAACAGAGGAGTAGTATTCGTAAGCGGTAAGCAGTATCTCGCACGCTTATAAAATGGTAAACAATATTCCTCAATTTCACGTGATTAACCTTAGCGGGCGACACATAGCACGAGAAAACCACTTTTCTCATGCGCTCTCGATTTGATATCGATCATGCAAGAATTCACACGAGATTGCACAATAGCCATTGGATCACGCAGGATTGATTGACGGTGGAGATCGGCCAAGATAGTTGGCGAACAATTGACGTGATAGTCGTTGGATCAGACGGGACTTGGTAATGGATGTTATAAACTTGTATTTATTTTGGTGTCACGATCTCCACTAGAAAAAGGCCAGACGGTCGGGGTGAACCCCATGACCATTGGTCCTTTCATTTTATGTTATCACATTATACCACATTCACCGTAGATTGCAACTACATATGGTATATCAATACCATATCACCAAAATAGAACCAACATGCCAAAGGGTGGGACTTGGTTAACCAAGCCACCAATTTTTTAATAAATCATTGCAGGTTCCGAACCCGTCCTACCACCAGTGCATAGTCTTAGGTGGTTATATGCAAGCCGAGGTGGTTTTTGCCAAACAGAGGGTGGTTTTGCAGGGACAAAGGTGGTTTTGGACCATTCCAAGGGGTCTGGAGGTCACAGTGGACAAATATGGTCGAGTTTATACTCGTTTGACTCGAAATCTCGAGTTGAACGCAGTGGTGATGCCCATTTACTTATTTGAGGCTCTGTTTTCAAGCTCATACCTATAATAGCAATTTGAAGACAAAATAAAGAGATCAGCACTGGAAGTGAAAGGACCAGGAGATGTAGCCAGAAAGTCTACTAAATTCCTTTATAAAATCTGGTTGTTGATGTGTTTGAATGTGTTTTCAAGTTTTTTATGTGTTTATGTTATTCGCAATCTTTTCGATCCATTGCACTAAGTAACATAAGCAAATTCATACATAGTCTATAATACCATTTTCATTAACGGATCAAGTGGTATCAGAGTGTCAAGGTTTTTAAGGTTTGACAAGTTTGTGTGGAGATTTGAATGCTTACCAGGTTGAGGCTCGGATGAGGTGAAGGTGAACTTATTGAGGTGAATCCAGAGATTGGAAGGGTCTTTTCACAAAGAAGGATGGCAGATGAAATTCCACTTGGGTCAGAATCTCAATTCTTGGATAGTTTCATGACAATGTGTGCAATGGTGGAAGAGATGTATCGCGAGTTTAAGAAGAACAAAGATAACGACACTTCATCACCTAAACATCAAGAAGATAAGGGAAATGGAGGAATGCTTCCTCCACCATCTCCTCCATCATCACCATCATCATCATCATCATCCTCTTCTTCTCATAAATCTAGTCCTTCTAAGAAGAAGAAGAAGAAATCCTCTTTGATCAAATTAGATGTAAATTTTGATTTGCCAATTTATGATGGAGAAATTAACACTAAAAATCTTGATAATTGGATAAGACAAACTGAAGTATATTGCAGGGTGCAGAAAGTTGTTTTAGAAAGAAAGAAGATCCAGCTTGCTAGCCTTCGACTTGGCGGAACCACACTTGTATGGTGGGAAGGCAAGACACAAAAAGATCTCCAAAAGCATGGTAAAATCATTTCAACTTGGAATGAATTTGTTTCTGCTATTAAAAAGAAATTTTATCCTTTGGCTTATATGCAACAAGCAATGATGAGTTGGCAAACACTACGTCAATTAAAAGGTCAAAGTGTTCAAAGTTATACTCAGGAATTCCATAAGAGAGCTTTAACATTAGGCATATCATTGGACTCACTAGAGACATTGTTGAAATACATAGGTGGTTTTCATAGTTATTTGAGGCATACCATACTTATGTTTAATCCAACTAGCTTAGATGATGTATCAGTTCAAGCAACTCATCTAGAAGCTAGAGGCAAAAATGTAACCCAAGATGTTTGGAAATCATCCAAACCTATTGAAAGTAAGAATAAAGGCAAAAATAAACTTAAATGGAAGGATAAGAAAAAAACACTGTGAAGAAGGATAAACCTTCATGCACTCATTGGAAGAATGAAGGACACGATGAGGCACACTGTTGGTCATTGCATCTAGAATTGAAGCCTAAGAAGTTTGGGAGTAAAGAGTGAAAGAATGATGCTGCTATTCAAAAGGACTTGGGATCAGATTTAGGTGACAAGACAACGGTTATAGCTACAGGTATAAAAGGAAAAGATTCTAAAGCATCTACAAGTACTTCTTCACATTTTGTTGATAATGATAATGATGAGAGGAAAAGAAATGAGCTATTTCATATTAGAGTCATTTCCAAGCATACTAAAATTGATACATTATTTGATAGTGGGTCACAAGTTAATTTGATTTATGAAGCAATTGTAAAGAAGTTGGGTCTACAAACAAAACCTCATAAAAAGCCATATCCATTAGGTTGGGTGTGTGATAAAACTAATCTACAAGTTACGAAACGATGTAAACTTCGTTTTCCTATTGGGTGAAAGTTTGTAGAAGAGGTTGAGTTAGACATAGTCCCATCGGATATATGTGGAATTGTATTAGGAAGTCCATACTCGTACGATAGAAATGCTATCTTCTATCGAACTGAACATAAGTATCAACTCACTAAGGATGGAATTGAATATATTGTAAGGGCTCATAAACTAAAAGATAATTTCTCTCTCATAAATTTAGGACAGATGAATAGAATTGTAAATTCAAGTAAACAATCTTTACTTATGATTGTAAAAGCAAAGGATATTGATAAATTCAATGCTTTCCAAGGCTGTAATCCTAAATAGAAAGCATATCTAGTTAAAGTTGTTTCTGATTTTGATATTCTATTTCAAGAGCCTAAAGGGCTTCCACCCAAGTGAGAGATAGAACATCATATTTATTTGTAGCAAGATGCTCCACTACCTAACATTGGAATGTACAGGTTATCATCTCTAGAGAATGTAGAGATAAAGAAGCAGGTACATGAGTTGCTTGATCAAGGGTTTATTTGACCAAGAACATCACCGTGCAGATCACCTAATGTGTTAGTGTGAAAGAAAGATGGTTCGTGGAGAATGTGCATTGATTTTAGAGCATTAAATAAAATCAAAATAAAGAATCGTTATCCTCTTCCTCGTATTGATGATTTGTTAGATCAGTTAAAAGATGCACTTTACTTCTCTAAATTGGACTTGCGAAGCAGCTACCATTAGATTAGAGTTGCAGAATAGGATGTATGGAAGACTACTTTCAAAATGAAGTAAGAACTCTATAAATGGATGGTTATGCCTTTTTGCTTAACTAACGTGTTAGCTACATTCATGCGAGTCATGAATGGTGTATTTAGACCATTCATTAATGATTTTGTAATAGTTTATTTAGATGATATTCTTGTTTTTAGTAGAACATGGGATGAACATGTAAAGCATGTAACGCAGATTTTAGATATTTTGTAAAGAGAAAATCTCTATGTAAAACTGTCAAAATGTGAATTTGGCAGAATATCTTTGAATTATTTGGGTTATATTGTAGGGGGTGGTGAATTGAAGATAGATCCCTCTAAGGTCGAAGTCATTGTAAATTGGCCTAAGCCCAAAACTACTACATAAGTTAGAAGTTTTTTAGGGGCAGCGCAATATTGGAGAAAGTTTATTGCTAACTTTTCTTTGATTGTAGCTACTTTACATGCTTTGACTAGTGTGAAACATGTGTTTCAGTGGGGAGGAAAACAACAGAAAGCCTTCGACACATTGAAAGAAAGAATCAGTACAACGTCAATACTAGCACTTCCAGATCTTCAGCGTCCATTTGAGATCGAGACAGATGCAAGTGAATATGCCCTGGGGGCAATGTTGATGCAGCAAAGAAAGCCTATATTCTTTCATTCTGAGACATTCACATCAACAGTAGTTAACTATCCTACATATGATAAGGAATTATATGCATTAGTTCAAAGTGTTAAAAAGTGGAAACATTACATAATGGGTAAAGAAACAATCATACATACAGATAATCAACCACTACAATACTTACACTCACAAACTAAATTGCAACAATCACGACATTACAGGTGGATGGGTTTCTACAACAATTTCATATTGTTATCAAATATAATAGGGGCATACATAATAAGGTTGCAGACATGTTATCAAGACCAATTATAAATGCATCCACAATACTTAAGCATAATTCGGTAATTCATGAAACTTATATTGAACAATATGCTCAAGACACAGATTTTAAGGACGTATATGCAGCTTTAAGTCATGGAAAGCAGATAGAAGAATTGGATTATTACATAAAGGACAAACTCTTAGACCATTTGGGAAAGTTATGCATTCCACAAACTAAAAGAGTTAATATAATTCAAGAAGAACATACTTCTCTCATATCAGGTCATTTTGGGGTAAGTAAAATAATTGCACAATTACAAAGATTTTGTTATTGGCCACAAATGAATGAGACAATTTCTAGATATATTAAAGGATGTACTATGTGTGCTACAAGCAAGCCAAGTAATAGAAAATTAGGCTTGTATACTCCACTTCCAATTCCTTCTCGTCCTTGGGAAAGTGTTTCCATGGATTTTGTTGGGGGATTGCCAAAGTCTAGAAAGGGTCATGATTATTTGTATGTAGTTGTGGATAGGTTAAGCAAGATGTGTATTTTGACACCATGTAATAAACAGGTTACAGTTGAACAAACTGCAAAGTTGTTCTTTCAAAATGTATGGTTTCATTTTGGCTTACCCACTTGTACTGTATCCAATCCAGATTCTCGATTTGTCGGGAAATTTTGGTCAAGTCTATGGGAGTCAATGGACACAGCTTTTAATAAGAGCACGACATTTCATCCACAAACAGATGGTTAGACAGAAGTGGTCAACAGGATAGTGATACAGTTGCATCGAGGATATTGTATCAACCATGCAAAACATATTTCTACTCAGAGATCTCCTTTTGAGACTTGTTTTGGTTTTATACCAAAGTTTCCCTTGGATTTTGTCTTTGGTAAAGACATCGCAATTGATGGACACTCTGATGTGGACAAAGAAACCAAGCTCATTGAACAAATCCAAGAAATTCACTAGGTAGTACAGAAACATCTAGAAAGAATCCAAGAAAAGTATAAGGCACGACATGACAAGCATCGAGTTGAGCATAGTTATCAATTTGGTGATCAATTTTGGTTGTACATCAGCGAAGAAAGACTGCAAGGGGAAGGTAAAAAGTTGAAACCAATTAGATATGGTCCTTTCAAAATACTTGACAAAATTGGTGAAAATGCTTTCCGCCTAGATCTACCAACTTACATGCAAATCCATTCTGTTGTAAATGTTGAAAACTTATGATTGTATGAGCCCTCATTTATTGAAGATCCCAAAGAGCAAGGTCAGCTACCTTCCATTGAAGATATTTTGCTCGATTATCTCAATGAGCTATAGGTGGAAACTGTTCTTGACAGGAAGATAAGGACTTCACGAGAGGGAAATGTTGAGTATCTTCGAGTTGGACTCAAAGGTAAAAATCCAAGTAAAGCACGATGGATAGATATTGGAAAAGTGAGGGAAATTTATCCTTACTTAGATAGCTAAAACCAACTTTTGGTGGACCAAAAGCTTCCAGTGGGGAGAAGTGATCCAAAATGGATTCATTTTTGCCTCTGGATCAAAGCCTTCAAATGCAGATGAAAGTGGTATCAGAGCAGCGAAGCACAGTCGTTGGATCAATTGATCAACAAACGAGAGTGAGGGAGATAGACGACTATGATTAAGTCCCGCAAAATAAATTTAAGAAATAAAGAGATCATATTAAGTGATGTGTTAGCATAATAGAGGAGTAGTATTCGTAAGTGGTAAGCAGTATCTCGCGTGCTTATAAAATGGTAAACACTATTCCTCAATTTCATGCGATTAACCTTAGCGGGTGACATGTAGCACGAGAAAACCACTTTTCTCGTGTGCTCTCGATCTAATATCGATCGTGCAAGAATTCACGTGAGATTTTGTGATAGCCGTTAGATCACATGGGATTGATCAACGGTGGAAATTGGCCAAGATAGTTGGCGAACGGGTGACGTGATAGCCGTTGGATCAGAGGGGACTTGGTAATGGATATGATAAACTTGTATTTATTTTGGTGTCAGGATCTCCCCCGGAAAAAGGCCGGAGGGTCGGGGTCAACCCCACGACCATCGTTCCTTTGATTTTATGCTATCAAATTATCCCACATTCAGCGTAGATTGCAACAAATATGGTATATCAATATCATATCTCCGAAACAGAACCAACATGCCGAAGGGTGGGACTTGGTTAACAAAGCCACCAATTTTTTAATAAACCATTGCAGGAGCTGAACCCACCCTACCACCAGCGTGCAGTCCGAGGTGGTTTTATGTAGGCCGAGGCGGTATTTGCCAAACAGAGGGTGGTTTTGTAGGGACAAAGGTGGTTTTGGACCATTCCAAAGGGTCTAGAGGTCACAACGGCCAAATATGGTTGAGTTTATACTCATTTGACTCGAAATCTCGAGTTGAACACAGTGGTGATGTCCATTTACTTATTTGAGGCTCTATTTTCGAGCTCATACCTGTAATAGCAATTTGAAGACAAAATAAAGAGGTTAGCACTGGAAGCGAAAGGACCAGGAGACGTAGCTAGAAAGTCTGGTGAACTCCTTTATTAAATTTTGTTGTGTTGATGTGTTTTCAAGTTGTTTATGTGTTTATGTTATTCACAATCTTTTCGATCCGTTGCACTACGTAACATAAGAAAATCTACACATAGTTTATAATACCTTTTTCATTAACATATCATCCTTCATAGCTCTAGTGGCCTTCCTGACATCCCATGCCTCTATTGTGGTTTCCTCTTCTTGTTCATAGAAACCTGGTTTCTTTTCTACCTCTTGATGAGCCCTAGAAACAAGTAATTATATGGGCTCATTTTGCCTTTTATTTTGACTTAATCCACAATTCTCATTAGTTTATTGCATGTTTTTGATTATATTTATGCTAATAGAGTGAATTGGGTTAGTCATTATGCCAAAAGGTCTAATGTGTGCTTTATGCATGTTTTTGGTCAATTTTGAGACAAAATCAAAGGTTTAATGGGCATTTGGCAACCAAATTCGAGGAAGAACAAGGGAGAGGATTTGTAGGAGGGTGTCCCCTTCATTTATGAACCCTTACCTCGAATTCTCCATCAGAAACTTAGAGCACAAGCAGCCACATTGATGATTCCAAGGGGCAGCCGAGCAAGTCAAGTAGGACTGTTGTTATCTTCAGTTCTAGGAAGCCAAGTTCCTTAATTTTAGGAGGACTGTTGGGAGTCCCCATTTGTATAAATAAGAAGGCTTAGCGCCTCAGTCTTTTTAGTTATATTTTAGCTATTGAACAGTTTATTTTCGCACTTTAGTGCAGCTCTATATTCAACTCATTTTCGAGCTCTTTCTGTACACAATTTTGTGATGTGACTATTATCTTTTGATCAATGAAGATGAATCCAGTCTTGAACGAGCATTGATATTTCTAAGGGGGCTGTAGGTCTTGGGGTTGGGCCCAACCCAAGTACCCAACACCTCCTTCTTGTATTTATATGTGTTTTACATGCATTCCTGAAATAATTTCTGTTGTTTAGATTAAATCTTGCTTTGTTACTTAGGTTGTTTTTGATGATTAGAATAGTTGTCCTAGTTTCGGGTTGATTAGATAGTTTGCTCCAATAATAGAAGAAGATCCACAAAAAGGCTACCAAGTAGGCCTTGATCTCCTTTCTCCCTTTGTGGGACCATGAATTCAGACCAAGGCACTCTTGTTGCCACCAAAACACTGTTTTTGCTTTCCAATGCAATTGTTAGTGAGAGATTTTGAGTTGGAGAAGTTAATATCAGTTGTATTTACATGCTTAGATCTGTTCTTGTTCAATTTCCATGGTTTTCTTGCATAATTTCCTATCCATAAAGTTATGTTCAACACTTTTCTGGTTTTTAGGGCAGAATTAGGTTAAAATAGGAAAAACTCTGTTTTTTTTAGTTATTGCTTGGGACAACTTTGAAACGTAATTGTGTAGCTCACTTGTAGACCCTTCCAGCTTATCATTCTTCCATCACCCAACCTACTCCAGTCCATTTCTCAATATTTCCTCCACTCATTTGCCATACTTTCCCAAACTGCCCTAACTTCTACATCCTTGTGCAAAATTGCTTCTTTGACCTTTGAACAAATCCAACCATCTCTTTCATGTTTGAACTTCATTCACCGAGTCCTAGACCCTTTGACACCTCCATCCAGCCTTCCTTTCCCTTTTTCCACTGTTTTTCCTCCTTCAAACCTCTAAAAACCACTTTCGGCCTCCCCTTGTAGAACTTCCTGTCGAATTTCCTGTAGATCCCCTGCAACCTTCGTGTAGAAGTTCATGCGAGCAATTTTTTGAAGCCTAATCGTAATAGAAATCTCCAGAAGGGTGCTAGGGACTCCTTAGGTCCTCTCCACACCTTCCCAACCTGTTGCAAAAGCCAAATCCATCTCCCTTTGTCGCCGAACCTCTGCACAGTCACAAATAGTTAGAACACAAGCATAATAATTCTACATAAAATTGCTCAAAAGTAAAAAAAGATGATTTTTCCACATTCTCCTTTAGAAGTATCTTAAATACATGCATTTTTCCTTTTCAGTAGTCAATGGCATTCATTTTAGTAGTTTCCTTTCTTTTTCTTGAAAAAGTAGGGTTAGAGGGTAACACTAGGGTTTGCTATGGTTTGATTTTCCTTTTAAGTTTTCATCTTATTTCTACAAATAGAATAACCTCTTTTGAGTTAGCTTCCTTCCATCACAGTTAAAAGCTTCTTCAGAGAACTCATATAAGTTGGCTTAAGCTCCTAGCGAACTTGTGCTAGCTGATCAAGTGACAGCCTGCAGTAAGAGCTAGTACTTGTGCATATAGCACCGTCACTTCCAAGTTTGTTACGAACTACCAGGTTGATAAAAGTAAATTAGGGAGTCCTAGGAGTTGTAGCATCATTACTGCAATACTGGAGCTCACCATCTTTTTGGCGCCATTGCCGGGGAAGTGTCAGAGTATCTTGTGATTACTGCTTTCTTCTACTTTCTACTGCAACATTCTGCTAAATAGTTTATTTCATTTCAAATTCTGCAATTTTCATTTCGTCAAGCGTAGATTAGAGATTTCCTACTTTCATTTCAAATTCTGCAATTTTCATTTCAGCAAGTGTAGATTAGACATTTCCTAGTTTCATTTCAAATTCTGCAATTTTCATTTCAGCAAGCGTAGATTAGACATTTCCTGCTTTCATTTCAAATTCTGCAATTTCCATTCTAGCAAGTGTAAATTAGTCATTTCCTGCTTTCATTTCAATTCTGCAATTTCCATTCCAGCAAAGTAAATTAGTCATTTCCTTGCTTTTATTTCAATTCTACAATTTCATTTCAGCAAGTTCATTTCAGTTAGTTGCAATTTGTTGTTTAATCCATTTCAGTTTTGCAGGTACGAGCAGAAAAAAAAAAACACAAACCAACCAAAAAGACTTCCTTTCATGCCTCATAGGAGTAGAGCTAATCCAGAAAAATGTTTTCCCAACACCCCCACTGCTGCACACGACCAACCTTCTCTCTTCTTCGGTGGCTGCAATCAAGAAACATCCTTAGGTAATAGCTAGACATATTTGACGAACCTATAGTAGTAGTAGAAGAAGAAAACATTCCTTTGGAGCCCATGGATGAAAACAGAAATGTTGGGAGCAATACCTTTTCTCCCAACTCATCTCTTAGAGGTGAATGTGAAAATTTGCTGGAAGATTTCAAAAGTGAGATGAGGAAGATTCTTGCCATGCATATCAAAAGAATACAAGAGGAAGCAGAGAGGGCTTTGGCCATTTTTTGTCCCAGGTGCACTAGAAAGCATCCTAAGAACGAATGTCCATTGCACTCCGTAGAAGTGTGTTTTGTCTGTGGAGAAGACCATCCTACAAATTAGTGCCCTTCCTTACCTGGATTTAAAGCTATGTACCAAGGGGCTGAAGGAGCCACTGAACCACTCTATTTCATGAACCAAAGGAGGCCACATGGACCTAGACCTTACCAACAAGGAATGCAAGGGACATCCCAGACCTATTACAACCCCAATCAAGTCACATTCATACCTTCTTGGGGTCCCCTTGCTCATCCTTCCTGGTCCACACCCCCTCCTTGGTCATATCCTCCTCAATATCATGCTCAACTAGCTACTCATCCATTTCACCCCTATGCTCAGCCACAACCTCAGTGGAATGCACCTCATCAGGGGTGGAGGCCCTAGTACAACTCTCCTCCCACTCCTTTGCCTCCACCACCTGCTCAACCATAACCATTACCTCCTACTCCACCAAGGAAACCCCAATTACCTGCTCAACTGAACATGAACCCGAATAATAGACAGATCCAACAAGTATATAGTGGGGAACCACAATTTCCAAACTCGCACATCGAAGTAGCTCAACCCAATTGCAAAGCTGAGGTACAACACTTCCAAACAACTCCTCTTGAGCTCAATGATATTCACCATAGCTCAGGAAGAGTATTGCAAAAAAGAGATTATATTGATATCATTGAAGGACCACATCTAGCAGAAGAAGATGCAAAAGAGAAGGTCAAAGAACCATTGGCTGCACTTGATAAAGAGAAGACAATAAAATCAGAGATCGAGAGAGCTCCCTCATGGTTACCATCAAATCCTCCATGTATTCAAGAGAAGAATCAACAAAAAGAGGAAGATATGAAGGTCATGGTAGAAGAAGACATGAAGAATGATCCAGATCAACAAAAAGGCCAAGGACATCACAACTATATTGAGATATGGTTCCAGACGGTCACTAAGGTGCAACATCACTCTCTTCCTCAACTATGCTTGATCCCTTCAAAGTCAAATCATTTGGTCTCTGAAATCCGGATACCTGTCAAAGCATGCATTTCAAGCCTCCACATCATTTTGTCTCTCATCTCGATGTGCACATGGCTCCATTGGAAGTATTCTTATACTTGAAAATGATTTTGTTTTTCAAGTAGGGTAGGGTAGAGAAAAAAAAAAGAGAAAAATGAAAAAATGAAAAATAAGAGAAAAATAAAAATCTAAGGTGAAAACCTCCTCGGAGGCGCCTCAGATTGGCTCATTGATTGAAAACCTCCATGAGGCGGTCAATGGGTTGGAAAGAAGAGAAAAGAAAAAGAGAATAAGATCCTTGGGTGAAAACCTCCCTTGGAGGCACCCAGGGCAGGCAATTAGGGTGAAAACCTCCTTGAGGTGCCCTAGTTGTTTCCAAAGAAAAAAGAGAAAAAGAAAAAGAAAAATGAATTTCCAGTTGTATTGTAGGATTGCAGGAGAACTTCAGGAAGCAGAAACAGGTGCCAAGAAAGCTCTAAAATCAATAACAACACCTATCCTACCTTCCCTCACCCTTCTCCATCATTCTTGACATTCTTTCCACCTCACTGTGCTTCTTTTCTGAAAACTGTGTTTTCTACAGGAGGCTCCTGTAGAAATTACAGAGAGCTAGAAATGGATTTTAAAAGCAGTTTTGGGAACATGGAAGCTTCATAAAGGGTTTATAAATCCCCCTGCAATCTTCAAAACTCTCTTCCATCATTTCCAAGTCTGCATTACAGCCCAAGCTCATTTTTTCTTACTGTCCAGAAAACTGCAGAATGCTCTGATACAAAAATACATAGAGCAGAAATTTGTTTTTTCCCTAACTTGAAAACTGTGCATCCATTTAAAAAAATGTTTCATGGGGAGTTGTATAGGGATGATGTCAACATGCCCAAGCAATTTCAGCCAATTCCAGTGCACTATTTCCAAGAAATCAGCCACCATCAACTTCAGCCATTTTTTCATTTTCTCCATATCCGTCCATCCATTTAAAAATGTGTTTCATGGGGAGACGTATATGGGTGATAGTAACTTGCCCAAGCAATTTCAGCCAATTCCAGTGCACGGTTTCCAAGAAATTGACCTCCGTCACCTTTAGCCATTTTCATATTTTCTCGAAATCCGTGCATCCATTGACCACATTTTTTTTTATGGCAGGTGCATAATGATGATGGAAACATGCTCAAAAAATTTCAAGTCAATCCAGTTTACTGTTTGGGAGCTATGGACAAAACAAATCACTGTCCTGCAAAAATCTAGCATCAACAGCATGAGGGTGCAAATATGAAGGTTGAAGCAGACTCCTGAAGATCAAATCTAGCCAGAAAGGAACCTGCACAAAGCATAGCCACATATCAGCAACCAAACAAGCATGCATCCACAGAAACAAAGGCATGCAACAGAAGGAAAGGCCACAACACCTCACAACAAATGCATTCGACTTCCAGGTAAGTGACTAAACCCGTTCCTCTATTGCATGAATGTAATTTGAAAACTGCATGGACATTGAGATGGTTGTGATTAAATGAGATTGGTGGCCAGCTAACTGCCCACCCTTGTCTAGTTCAGACAACACCTCGTCTAGTTCTACAGTGCTCAGCTGGAAATCATACAGCACATGTGTCTAGTCAACTCACGGGAAATCTAAAAAATAGGTAGTGGCAGATGTTTTGAACTCCAGCGCAGATAATGGGAAGTGATTACAGGCAGAAAGCATAAAGTCTCATGATGGCACTACAGTAGGGACCAACAGTCCAAATAATGCCAACGCACATTTTTGCCAGCTCACCATCAACGGAAATATTTCACAGAAAACATAACTACTCTGCCTCGAACTCATTCACCACCTTTGTTTCCATTTTATTATTGTCCCTGCAGCTGAAACAAGCTCTATACCACCTCCATAGACTCAAAAGCATCGTTCTCTATCATTTTTTGCTATCGGCATTCTACAGGAAGCTGTAACAGTTCTACAGGAAGGCCAGTGAGTAGCTCCATAGAGGAAAATTTGGGATTTTACGTCAATTTCGAGCTTGAAAAGAGGTAGGCTCAGGAAACCACTTTGCATATGATATATTTATATAAGGTGGTGGATTAAAAAACACAGTATTGGGTTGAAAAAAGGAAGTGAAGCTTAAAAGTCTGCCTGTATTTTTCTGAGTTCTACACAGTCTCCCCATTTTCTTCTCTACATTCAAAGTCTGTCTTCTTCTTCCTCACATTCTACTATAAAGAAAAAAGGATGCAACCATAGAAACCAACCTGTGAAAAAACCGAATTTGCAAGTCTGTCTACTCTCTGAAGAAAAAACCCTGTGTTATTTATTCTCTATTTTGTAAATAAATAAATAAATAAATAAAAATTGATTTTTTCCAAAAACCGAGAATCAAATTTAGGTTAAAAACAGTTTGAAAAAGGGGAGAAATTGCAAAATTGATGTGGTGAAAAAAGAACATGAGAAATTCCCTCTCTAGTTTCAGAAAGACAAACATAAGCTATTCCTCTGTTTCCAGTTTTGAAAGTTGTTTCCTTTTTCCTCACCTGGGAATTTTCAAAGGTCACTAAACACCATGCCAGAACGTTTTATGAGAAAGGAGCCGTTGAACTCCAACAAAGTGCATGAGCACCCAGAAGTGGTGGACCTTTTCACCAGGGAAAACTGGATATTTTTCTTTGAGAGAATTCATGGATATGATGAGGAGGTGACATAAAATTTTTTATTGCCTTTAAAACCTCATTCAAAAACCCATGCCACAATCAGTTTCAGGGGTCTAACCATAGAACTTACATCTGAGTTTATCAGTAGGATTACAAGCCTCCACTTGGACTCCCCTGGAGCAAAGAAGAAAAACCACTGGGTCAAGTTCCCAAGAACACCTTCATAGCCTGGGAGACTTTTAGAAATATAGCAGGGGAATATGAGGAGGAAACAGAAAAAGAGGAAAAGACCAAAATAGAGAAAGAAGAACCTGAAACAAAGAAGAAAAAGACAGAGGCAGAGAAGACAAAAGAAGAGGAAAAAGAGGAAGAAGAAAGACAACGGTGGGAGGAGGTGGATAGAAAAGCATAATTCCATGATAAATAGGAGGATATCACATTAGAAGCATGGGATGTGAGGGAATCCATCAGAGCCATCAAGGATGAAGAGTTAGATTAGTTGCTCAGAGGATGAGCAACACCTTCAGTAGGGGTGATGATGAGCCCCAGAAATGAATAATTATATGGGCTCATTTTGCCTCTTATTTCAACTTAATCCACCATTCTCATTAGTTTATTGCATGTTTTTTATTATATTTATGCTAATAGAGTGAATTGGGTTAGTTATTATGCCAAAAAGTCTAATGTGTGCTTTATGCAGATTTTTGGTCAATTTTGAGACAAAATCAAGGTTTAATGTTATTTGGTAGCCAAATTCAAGGAAGAACAAGGGAGAGGATTTGTAGGAGGGTGTCCCATTCATTTATGAACCCTTACCTCAAATTCTCCATCATAAACTCGGAGCACAAGCGGCGACATTGATGATTCCATAGGGCAGCCAAGCAAGTCAAGTAGGACTGTTGTTATCTTCAGTTCTAGGAAGCCGAGTTCCTTAATTTTAGGGGGACTATTGGGAGTACCCATTTGTATAAATAAGAAGGCTTAGGGCCTAAATTTTTTTAGTTATATTTTAGCTATTGAATAGTCTATTTTCGCACTTTAGTGCAGCTCTGTATTTAGCTCATTTTCGAGCTCTTTCTGTAGACAATTTTGTGATGTGACTATTATCTTTTTGATCAATGAAGATGAATCTAATCTTGAACCAGCACTGATCTTTCTAAGGGGGCTGTAGCTCTTGGGGTTGGGCCCAACCCAAGTGCCCAACACCTCCTTCTTGTATTTATATGTGTTTTACTTGCATTCATGAAATAATTTATGTTGTTTAGATTAAATCTTGCTTTGTTACTTAGGTTGTTTTTGATGATTAGAATAGTTGTCATAGTTTTGGGTTGATTAGATAGTTCGCTACAATAATAGAAGAAGATCCACAAAAAAGCTACCAAGCAGGCCTTGATCTCCTTTCTCCCTCTGTGGGACCATGAATTGAGACCAAGGCACTCTTGCTGCCACCAAAACACTATTTTTGCTTTCCAATGCAATTGCTAGTGAGAGATTTTGAGTTGGAGAAGTTAATATCAGTTGTATTTACATGCTTAGATCTATTCTTGTTCAATTTCCATGGCTTTCTTACATAATTTCCTGTCCATAAAGTTCTGTTCAACACTTTTCTGGTTTTTAGGGCAGAATTAGGTTAAAATAGGAAAAACTCTGTTCTTTTTTTTAATTATTGCTTGGGATAGTTTTAAAACATAAGCGTGCAACTCACTTGTAGACCCCTCTAGCTTATAATTCTTCCATCACCCAACCTGCTCCAGTCCATTTCTCAAGATTTCTTCCCCTCATTCGCCATACTTTCCCAAACTGCCCTAACTTCTACATCCTTGTGCAAAATTGCTTCTTTAACCTTTGAACAAATCCAACCATCTCTTTCATATTTGAACTTCCTTCACTGAGTCCTAGAACCTTTGACACCTCCATCCAGCCTTCATTTCCCTTTTTCCACCATTTTTCCTCCTTCAAACCTCCAAAAACCACTTTGTGGCCTCCCCCTGTAGAACTTCATGTAGAATTTCTTGTAGATCCCCTGTAGCCTTCCTGTAGAAGTTCATGCGAGCGATTTTTCGAAGTCTAATCACAATGGAAATCTCCAGAAGGGTACTAGGGAATCCTTAGGTCCTCTCCACACCTTCCCAACCTCCTGCAAAAGCCAACTCCATCTCCCTTTGCCGCCAAACCTCTACACAGTCACAAATAGTTAGAACACAAGCATAATAATTCTGCATAAAATTTCTCAAAAGTACAAAAATATGATTTTTCCACATTCTCCTTCAGAAGTAGCTTAAATACATGCATTTTTCCTTTTTAGTAGTCAATGGCATTCATTTCAGTAGTTTCCTTTCTTTTTTCTTGCAAAAGTAGGGTTAGTGGGTAACACTAGGGTTTGCTAGGGTTTGCGTTTCCTTTTAAGTTTTCATCTTCTTTCTACAAATAGAATAACCTCTTTTGAGTTAGCTTCCTTCCATCACAGTTAAAAGATTCTTCAGAGAACTCATAGAAGTTGGCTTAAGCTCCTAGCAAACTTGTGCCAGCTGATTAAGTGACAGCTTACAGTAAGTGCTAGTACTTGTGCATACAACACCGTCGCTTCCAAGTTTGTTACGAACTACCAGGTTGATAAAAGTAAAGTAGGGAGTTCCAGGAGTTGCAGCATCATTGCTACAATACTGGAGATCACCACCTCCTCCCCATGCCTCTTTTCTTCTTCTTCCTTCCTTCCTTTTAGTATTCCTAAGAGTGGTGGTGGATTAAGTATCAAGCCAATTCAATTGACTTTGAGCCTTTGTATAGATTGCTTGTACATGGGTGTCATGTTCAGTGCTTCTCTCATTATTTGAGGAGAGTGGTACTCTCTTATCTTTAAATTGTATGGAAATGTGTTCCATCTCCTCAGGCAAGAATGTATGCTGTCATCCCCTAACAACTTGAACATGTCCTCAAAATGTGAAATTTCTTGCTCTTGGGTAGCAAGATAACTGGGTACAAGATGAGGATCATTTGCAATTAAATTATGTGTGCTGATGAGAGCCATTGGATTGGACTGCTCAACTCTAATCATAAGAGGTTTTGTTTGTTCTCTTGCCAATATGTTCTTCATTTCTGTAGCCCTTTCTTCCTCATGGTTCATCCATGATGCTAAAGCCATCAACTGTAAACCTCCTAGCTTAGCATTAGGGTCCCATACATTCACGTTTGTTAAGGCCATGTTATGCAAATAAAAATTAGACATCTTGGCCCTATCTTATAGTGTTCTATGATCACAAAGATCAATGAACTGCCTGTAGTCCTAAAATGACATAGTGCCCCTTTGTGCGAGGGTGTTAATTTGGAACTACAACCATTGTTACTTAAGGTATAGGGCATAGGACTTAGCTGGCATCTTGCACTGCATTGCTTCCAAAGAGAGGTTGACCATGGATGCTAATTGACTCTCTCTTTCTTACAGTTGTCCTTTCAACAATGCATTTTCTATCTCTAACTAATTCTTCATTATGGCATCTCTGTCTCTCAAGCTACTTAGATTTCTACCCATCTCTTTGAGCTTCTACTCCATGTGACTAACGTCTTTCACCCCCTTGGATTTGGCAATCTGCATCCATCGATGAGTCCTGGATCTCTCCTTCTCAAGCTCAAAGAATAGTGGAATAGCAAATTTTTGTGGAATGACCCTCCTCCTTCAATAAATCTGTTGTAGGAGTCAAGGTTAGATTGGGGGCTAGGTTCCTTTAACACTGGGTCATCTTCTTTAGTTTCTTGCTATAGGCTTCCCTCCTTATCCAATTTTTTAGTCTCTTGTAGGTTTAGTAGAGTATAATGTAGGACTGCTTTAGCTTCATGTAGGTCATGTTGTATGTCCCGTAGGATTGCTTTTCCCTTGGATGAGGTGGATCTAGTTATAGGCCTTCTCACATAGGTGATAGGTGACTTAGGAGAAGGAATTTTATCCTGTTGTTTAGGTGAGTCCTCAATCAAAATGGGAATTTTGGTTGGTGTTTGGGGTTTCCCCTGCCTTATTCTTGTGATTTTCCTTGTCCTAAAAAATAAGGGGGACTGGCTTTGTCTTTTGCCTTTTTGCTTGATAGGGGTGCTAAGAGTAGTGAGGGAAGCTACTTCCTCTCTCTCAATGGATTTTGGAGACACCCTAGGTGACTCCTCCTTGTCATATTCCCCCTCTTTCCCATTTCTCTCTTCACCTATGTCTTTCCTTTCTTCTTCTCCTTGTAGATCCTCATCTTCTTTATCAGTTTCCTCCTTAACATCTTCCTCTGTTTCTTCATCATTCTCTTTCTCTTTCTCCTCTTCTTCTTCATCTTCCTCCTCATCTATCTCATCTTCATCCTACTCTGCTTATTCTTCCTCTTCTTTAGTCTCTTCCTCATCCTTTTCACTGACAGTAGAACTAACATCATAGCTGGGAGCTTTGATGTCCTCCTCTTTCTGCATATCTCTGAAAATTGACCATTGGATTGGAATTCTGAGGTTTTGGAGGGAATCTACTATGATGATTCTAATTAGCCCATGATGGGCTAATTTTTTGGAATTTACCTCTTGCACCTTTATGCTTGTGTCTATAAGTGATTTCAGAAGGAAGTATGGTATGATGAGCCTATGGTGAGGAGGTGTTTCTGCTCCAAACCTCAACTCTTCAAGAAGCCTAAATTGATAGCTATAGACCACACTATACCTTCCCTCACATGATATGTATTTGATAAGTTGGTAGCTCACCTAATTCTAGGGATATGGTAGGATTGATCTCCTTACTCCATTCTTATCCTCAATGGGTTCCTCACCTTCTAAAAAGAATTTCCTCTTGGCAATCTAGCTATCTCCCCTTTCTTCCTTCCTCCATGGTACTCCTAGGGGAAGTGTGGTAACTCTGTTGATGAGTTCAGGGGTGAGCTCTATGAAGAGGCCTCTTACCATAATAGTGGCATGGACTCTGGTAAGTGGAATGAGGAAGAGAGAAAAATCTTGGGCCACTTCATCATCAAACCCTCTTAATTTTTCAAAATACCCCATCCAATTATGCCTTGTGAAGATTTCTGGCACCTGAGGGTGTTGTTGGATTCTCATAGTGTTAATGGGCTACCTTCTATTAAACCCTCCTGTCATCTTGGTTTTTGAAGTTTGAGGAAATGAGATGGTTGATACAATTTCTAAATGCAGCAGTAAATAACTAAAATTACTGTGTGGACAATTCCCTTACATAGCTGCAAAATTCACTCAAACTAGAGGATTTCTTGTTCAATTCAATTGGAAAAAGGGAAGTAATTATAGAGCCTACCTCTTCATAGTGTTTGTTGTGGCCAACCCCAATGTTTTCCCCTCTGAAACTCCTCTCCACCAATCCAGGAGACTGTCTCTTTATATCTTGTAGGAATCTGGTGTGCAATCCTGTAGGATTTCCTGTTCAATCTTGTAGGAAGTCCTGTGTAGGAAAATGATGGAGTTTTCCTTTCTGTAGGTTTCCCGGGTATGAGATCGAATTGTTAGAGAGATCCTCGAGGAAATGAATGCATGATATCATGGGGATCGACAATTATTTCCTCTTATGGTCAAGTTGGGTGAGGTGGTGTGCTGACAGCTGAGGTACATTTTCCATTTTTGGACCATTGGTGCCCACTACCACCTCATCATTCCCCACTCCTCGTAATCAACTCCCACTTCATTCATACATAGCCTTAACTGCTTTTGTCCTTCTCGTTTATGTTTTTGACTTGATTGCTACCATGTGTGAGAGGACAAATTGTTTTGTCTTTGTTGACTGAACAAAGGTGGCCAAGTTAACTAGCCACTTTTCTCTTATAAACCAAGTTACTCGTAACCTTTACATATTTTGACTACATTATGCAAATGAGAGAGTGCGCAGGCTACTTGCCTATGGTGCTAATACCTTGCTATAGATGTTGAAGACTAGAGGTGCCTGTTGTGTGTTGGCTGCATGCTATTCTTTCCTCTCTTTTTTTTTTGATGATCTCTATTGATTCCTTTGTTGTGCAGGTACTTGTTGTTGAAGATGATGGTGGTGATGCTACTTTGAAGCTTCTTCTGCTCTTGGATCATCATGCTGGAAGCTTACTATTCTCATGATTTGTATTTTGTGGGATAGGCCACTACAAGATTTCCTACAGGATGTCCTATAGCTGCTTCTCCCTCGGAACTCTTAATCATACACTATGCTGGGATTTTGAAGATCGTGACATGGTTTGAGAGGGAGACTAGGAGTGTGTAGAATGAGAGATACTCAAGTGATGCTCCCTTCTGCCCTCTATTTCCTTATATTTTTTCGAAGACTGTGATTTTTTTTTAAACTTATTTTTTCAAGGGTGAATGCAAAGGTGATGAAGGTGGACATAGGTATGGTAATGAGATGGTGATGTAGGGGTATTATTTCACTGACATAGAAAGTCATTTTTCTTCCCTAAGGTCGCCTCTTGTAGGATTTCTGGGTCACTGTAATTCCTACAAGATCATCCTGTAGGTTTTCAGGGGATCCTATAGGTTTACAGAGTATCCTGTAGAAAACACAGTCCCCTTGTAAACTAAAGCAAAGGAGTGAAAAAAATGAAATAAATGGTGGAGTGATGGATGACAATGAGTGGAAAAATAAAAAAGTGAGTGAAATAGGTCCCTTTTTGATCCTCCCTTGTTCTTTGATCATCCTCCTTGCTGACCTGCAAATAGGATTTTTAATGATTTTTTTCCTTTTTTCCTTCTTTCCCTTTTTTTTTTTGAAAATAGCTAGGTTGCCTCTGAGAGGTTTTCATCCTAGTTGTTTTCCCTGGGCGCCTCAAAAGAGGTTTTCACATAGGGATATTTTTATTTTCCTTTTTTTCTCTCTCTTTTTTTTTTTTTTGACACCATTGGTCCGCCCCAAGAGGTTTTCAACCCAATATTGGGACTCAGGTGCCTCATGGAGGTTTTCACCTTAGTCCTTATTTTTGTTTTTTTCTCAGTGATTTGATGAGGTAGGCACTAAAACTTGCTCCACTACCATCACTGTTTTATTGATACCATCAATGAATGCTTGCTTTGACAATGGTATTTTGTAAAATTTCAATCGGTGTCCCTTAAAAAGTAAAGGAATGACCTCTCAATCTATAGTTCTAATTTGTACTGAACCATTATCATGGCATCTTTTTACAACATAAGGTCCTAGCCAACTTGTACTTAACTTTCCGTTGAATTCTTTATATCTAGAATAATATAATAAAGCCCATTCACCTTCTTTAAATTGCTTATCCTTGATGTTCTTATAATGCCAGATCTTCCTCTGAAGTTGAATTACCTCTGTATGTAGGAGGGCCTGCATTTTGAACTCATCTAAACCATTCAACTGGAGCAATCTCTCTTTTTGTGTACTGCTGAGAGCTAGATATAGTTAGGTTGCCATCCTTAATGTGTTATACTCAAATTCAATGGACAATAGGGCCTTTTTCCCATAGACCAACTCATAGGGTGTGAATCCAGTGGTGGTCTTCCAAGTGGTATTATAGGCCCAGGTGGCCTCAACTAGTCTATCTGCCCATTAGCTTATGGATGATAGGGAGTGGAGGTTCTATGCTTGATCTTATGCTGACTAAGCAAGTCTTCAATCATGTTGGAAGTAAATTGGTTGCCTTAGTCAGTGACCGGCTCTCTAGGGTACCCAAATTTGTAGAATACATTCTCCCTTAGGAACTCAGCTACCTTCTCCTCTGTTGCTGCCTTAATTGCCTTGGTTTCAGCCCACTTAGTTAGATAGTCAGTGCACATAATGATGTATTGTTTTTGTTTGGAAGGAGGGTCAATAGGTCCAATGAAGTCCATGCCCCACTTTTCAAATGGCTCGAAAGTCACTTGAGGTTGCAGAGGCATTTCATCTCTTGGAGTAGGCCTTCCCATCCTTTGGCACCAATCACATTGACTAGTATATCTTTTCACATCCTGATGAAGAGTGGGCCAATAATAGCCTGCTTGTAACACTTTGAATGATGTCCTCTTTGCTGCAAAGTGACCTCCACAAGGCCCATCATGACAGGTCAGAAGGATGTCAAAGACTTCCTCCTCCCTGACACACCTTCTCAAGATTTGATCTGGGCCAAGTTTGAAGAGATTTCCCCCAATCCAAGTGAAGGGGGCGCTCTTCCTTACTATCTTGCTTTTCTCTTTGGAGGACAAGTTTGGTGGGAACTGTGCAGATACCAAATAGTTTGCTATATTAGCAAACCATGGAGAGAGAACTGAAATGTCGAATAGGTGCTCATCCGGTAAATGATCATCAACCATTCCCTCTTCACCTGTAGGAAAATTTAATCTGGACAAAAATTATGCAACAAAATTTTCCTTACCAGACTTATCAACAATAGTTAGATCAAACTACTGTAATAAAAGTAACCATCTTATAATCCGAGCATTCACTCCGGTTTATTCATTAAATATTTGATTGCAGCATGGTCAATATGTAAAAATGTTTGATAGCCTGTAATATAATGCCCAAATTTGTTCAATGAATGCACAGCAACTAGGAGCTCTTTTTCGGTCACTATGTAGTTTAGTTCAGCCTTTGGTAGATTCTTACTGATAAAGTAGATAGCATAAGGAAAATTTTCATCTATCTGACCTAAGGCTACTCCTATGGATTTGTGTGAGGCATCAGCATGAATATGAAAAGGAAGGGCCCAATTTGGGCCTTGGAGAATCGATGCAGTGGTTAACTTGTTCTTTAGGGTGTCTAAGGCCTCTTGACAACGTTTTGACCATATAAACTCAGAGTCCTTGGCCAACAACCAAAATAAAGGAGGCCAATTTGCTGAAGTCCTTTATGAACCTTCAGTAGTATCCATCTAACCCTAGGAAATTTTTGACATCCCTATGCTTTTGAGGAGGTGGGACCCTTTGGATCATAGCTATTTTGTTTGGGTCCACCTGCAGTCCTTGCTGAGATATTGAATGACCTAGCACGGTCCCTGCAGTCATCAAAAATTCACATTTTTCGGAACTGAGAGACAGGTTCATTTCAATGCATTTGTGCAGTACTTTACCGAGGTTGGATAGAGCTTCTTGAAAATCACATCCATAAGGTGTAAAATCATCCATATAAATTTCTATCACATCATGGACTAACTCGGCAAAGATACTTAGGACTGCTCTCTAGAAAGAGGCAAGAGCATTGCATAGGTCAAAAGAAAGGACCCTATAGGCAAAAGTACCCCAAGGACTAGTGAAGATGGTTTTATCCTGGTCTTCTGGGCTGATCTGGATTTGGTTGTACCCACTGAATCCTTCTAGGAAAGAGAAAAACTTTTTCCCTACCAGGCCATCTAGAACTTAGTCGATGAAAGGTAGAGGGAAATGGCCCTTCTTGGTGGCTTTGTTCAACTCCCTATAATCGACACAAATCCTCCACATACCATTTTTCTTTGGAACTAACACCAAATAAGAGACGCACTCACTGTTGGAGATAGGGTAAATGAATCATGCATCTAGTAGTTTTTACTATTCTTCTTTGACTATACCTTTATGAGTTGGATTCATCCTCTTTTGGGGTTGTTGGACTAGCTTGAAACCCTCCTTTATGTATATGTGATGAGTACATACTGAGGGATTCACTCCATTTCTTTATAACTCCAAGCAAAGGCATCTAGATGTTCCTTTAGCATGTTGCATAACTTCTCTTCTTGGAGAGAAGAAAGAGATGGATTGATTTTCAAGGTTCTCTTAGGGCCAAATTCTATGGGTTTGACATGGAGAGGCTTGGAATTGGCCAAGCATAGGTCAATTGGATGAGTTCCTTTACCACATCTTCTAAGGACAATGTACTGGGAGTTGGACTTTGGAGTAGGTGTTCAATAAAATCATCTTTATTCTGTTGTCCTCCTCCCATGGTTGTTTCTAAAGTATAAAGTTGGGTGAAATAAACTTCATCTTCCTCCTCCTCCTCTAGCCATAAAGGTAAATCATGCTGTAGAGATGGCTAAGTAGGAGGGCATAGGACTAACTTCTTGGACATAATATGCCCATTCTTGATGGTCATATTCCTAGCTCTATAGTTGATGTAAGCATTGGAAGTAGCCAACCAAGGTCTCCCAAGGATGAGAGGGTAACCGGTAAGCTTAGAATTAGGCTGGAGAACTAGGAAATCTGCAAGGTACTCCCAAGAGTCAATGGAGACCATCACATCGTTCACAATCCCCTCAAGGGTCATTGTAGAGAAATATGCAAGTTACAGAAATATTGTGGTCTTCCTCAATGAACCCTGGATGTTAAGCTTGAGCATTGTGTCCTTGTCATCACATTAATGGAAGCTCCAAGTTTGATCAAAGTGTGTGGGACAATGGTGCCATTGATGTGCACATCTACTATAGGGCTTCCAGGGTCCAAGTACTTTGGATATATTACCTACCCCAGCATTAAGTTGGACAGTTGTCCAATGACATTAATGGTAGGGGAATCTCTTCTTTGCCTCCCTCGATGCTTGAAGCACTTCTCCTTAATCAACTTATTGTAAACAAACACATCTTTTATTGCTTGGAGAAGTGGAATCTTTACACATAGATTTTTCAATTCTCCCATAAGTTTAGTCTCTTCTAGGGTAGGCTGGATTGGTTGGGTTAATCTCTCAAGAAAGGGTGGATTTAATTTAAGAATGTTTTCCTCTCTTTCTTCCTCAACCTCCCTAGGTGGAGGTGGAGGTTGGTTATCTGGGAGAACTCTCCCAGATCTCAGGTTAATTTCTTGGATTTCCACAACATAAGATGGATATGATGTCTCTCCACTGTATACTTGTTGAGCCTGTCTGTTGTTCAGGTTCGGATTTGGTTGGGCAGGCATCTGGGGTTGCTTGGGTGGAGCAAAGTGTAACAACTATGGTTGGGCAGGTGGTGGAGGCAATAAAGCTAGAAAATTGTTGTATTGGGGCCTCCACCCCTAGGGTGGTGCATTCCACTAAGGTTGTGGCAGAGCATATGGTTGAAATGACTAGCTGGCTAGCTGGGAGTGATACTAAGATGCAAAGGACCAAGGAGGAGGTGTAGACTAGGAAGGATGAGTAGGGAGTCCCCAAGAAGGTATGGATGTGGTCTGGTTGGGGTTGTAAACTGCATGGGATGACCCTTGCATGCCCTGCTGGTATGGCCTAGGCCCATGAGGTCTCCTTTGGTTCATGTATCAGAGTTGCTCAGTGAGCCCTTCAGATCCTTGATATACACCTTTGAGTCCAGGATAAGAAGGGCACTTGTCTGTGGAGTGGTTTTCTTCATAGACTGAGCAAATTTCAATACAAGTTAATGGACATTCATTCCTAGGGTTCCTCCTTGTGCATCTAGGACATAAAATGGCCAAGGCTCTCTCTGCTTCCTCCTGATTTATCTTAATGTGCATAGTGTCCATTTGTAAGGAAAGGGTTTGCATCATCTCACTCTTGAAATCTTCCAGCATGTTTCTAATTTCACCCTTGATGAATGAGTTGGAAGAGGATGTACTGACCATAGCTTGACTACCCCTACCCTTTTTCTAGGCTACCCTAGAATAGTTTCTAAATACAGTCTTGATTTCCTCATAGGGTAACTGGTAAATATCTCCTCCTGCTAACAAGTGTAGGGTATCCAAAAGATCTTCCCTTACTCCCCTAAGCAGGACGAGCTTTAGTGACACAAGGTCAAGTGTGCACCTAGCCCTTTTGTAACTAAGCTGGAATCTTTCTTCATAATCCTCTAGGGACTCATCACTTCCTAAGTTCATCTTTAAAATTTCCTCTTTAGTATCCTTTGACCTACAGTAGTCTCAATACTTGTTGTTAAAGGCTTGCTGCATTTGAGCCCAAGTTGTGATGCTATCCCCAAGTAAACCCATGAAACGGTGCAATGATGCATCCTTGAGGGTATATGGAAATAGTTTCAACTTCTTCTTATCATCTATATAGTCATAGGTTCGGCATATAACAAAAAACTCAAATAGGAAAGTGTTTGGATCTTTTGTGGTTAAGCCATGGAAATGAGGAAGGGTAGAGGGGCTTATATTTTTCATATTAGTGTCCCCATTGGTTTCCCTGATGGGGAAGGCACCCTTAACTCTCTCTCTATTTCCTTTGTCATTTATGTTTTCAGCCATTGGTTTGGTAGGAATGGGTTCTTCTTCTTCTTCTTCCCTGTAGGTTCTTCAAATATGTCAGGTTGATCACCTAAGGGTTCCTCCAGTTCATAGCCACCGAAGAAGAGGGAAGGTTGGTTGTTTGATGCAGTGGGGGTATTTGGCAAAAATTTCCCTAAGTTATCCCTATTCCTACGAGGCATGAAAAGAAATGTTTTTGGTTTGGTTTTGTATTTTTTTTTTCAAACTCAGAAAGTAATTTTCAGAATTGAAATTGCAGATTGAATGAAAACTACTGACTGAATGAAAACTAATTGTTGAATTGAAATCTTGCTTGCAAAATGGAAAGGAAAGTAGAGAATGTAGAATGAAAAAGGGAGCAACTAAGTACTTTTGCATAAATAAAACTAATTGCAGAATATTAGAAACAAGAAATAGAAGAAATAAAGCAATAATCACATATTACTCAGACACCTCCCCGACAACGATGCCAAAAATTGATGAGTGCCAGTATTGCAGCAATAATGATGCAACTCCTGGGCTACCAGCTTTACATTATCAACCCAGGGTTTGTTATGCTCTTGACCTATGAGAAGATGCCAGAATACCAAATGTGTGAAGAAATATAACCCAGAACACAAAACAAAATGAGAAATAACAACATGTATTTTATTATTCAGAGATGAAAGCAATGTTCACTTGCCTCTTCGAGGGGGCAACCTCCAATAGAGCAGGGCTCGATTATAGAATAAGACATGACCCTCCTCAATGGGGAGTCTCTATCCTTTATATAAGATTCATACTTGCAATATCATGGGTCAGTACCATGGTTCTATTAATACCATGGCCCATTTGCAACTAACTGTGGTCCCTTTCTTTAAATGCGGGTCAACTACTTACAATTATTAATATGGGCTTTATTGACTCTTTAACTAACTATAACTATGACTCGACCCTATTACATAAATAAGGGGGTTAGGGTTGGAACCTAGCATGCCCTCCCTCATAACAACATCCTTGTCCTCAAGGCTGAAGCTACGGAAACTGTTGAAGAATAGTGGTTGGTTCCCAAGTTGCATCTTCTAGAGAGGTGTCTTTCCACTTGACGAGGAATTACTTGATTGTGCGACCGCGCAGGTACTGTTCTCGGGTGTCAAGAACTTATTCAGGTTGGAGCCATATTGAACCTTCTTCATCCACTTCCAGTAGACTAGTTTGAATTCTGCAATTGTTCCCTACCACTTTCTTGAGGCATGAGACATGGAAGATGAGATGGATTTTTGTAGTGGGTGGCAAGGCTAGCTTGTAGGCTACTTCACCAATGCACTGAAGTATTTGAGATGATCCGTAGAATTTTGGAGGTAATTTCTAACGAACCTTGTATTTGAGTGATGTTTTCTTGTATGGTTGTAGCCTCAAGAATACCTGATCCACTTCTTGAAATGTGCGCTCTGAATGATGTTGGTCTACCTATTGCTTCATGCGATTATGAGCTTGATGGAGATTATCTTTGAGGTGGGTGAGCATGGTTGCATGGTTCTGTAGGATTTGATCCATTGCTTGTACCTAAGAGCATCCAGGGATATAAGTAGGTGAAGGGGGGAGTTGAACATAAACTGCTTCATATGGAATCATCTTGGTGGTGGCATGATAGTTAGTATTATACCACCATGTGGCTAGAGGTAACCACTATACCCATAGATGTTTCTTTTCTGAAGTGAAACACCTGAGGTAGGTCTCCAGACATTTGTTGACTACTTCAGTTTGTCCATCAATTTGGGGATGATAGGAAGTACTGAGTTGGAGTTGGGTGCCTTGTAGCTTGAAAATTTCTTGCCAAAAGTTACTGGTGAAGATCGGGTCATGATCAGACACAATGGAAGTGGGCATGCCATGCAATTTGAAGATCTGGTCCATGAAAGATTGAGCCGCCAAAGTGGGTGTAAAAGGGTGGGGTAGGGTGAAAAAATGAGCATACTTAGAAATTCTGTCCACAACCACCATGATGACTGACTTGTTGCCTAACTTCGGGAGACTAGTAATGAAATCCATAGAAACATCTGTCCAGATTGAGGCAGGTATGGGCAATGGTTGTAGAGTGCCTGGGGACTTGACTGTTTCTCCTTTGTGGTGCTGACACACATCACATTTAGCTACAAAAGTAAGAATGTCCTTTTTCATGCCTGTCCAAAAGAAGGAATGATGAGTGCGAGCATAAGTCTTCTGAAAGCCTGAATGGCCTGCAGTGGGAGCTGAGTGCAAGTCTGCCAAAGTGTTCCTTTTGAGGGTGGATGTTAGTGATATCACTACTTTGTCCTTGTAGCGAAGAATCTCATACTTCCAAGAGTAGCCCGTTGTGGAATTTGGATCTTCTTGCAAGTTATGAATGAGTTGGGAGAGCGAAGGATGTGAAAAGCATTCCTTGCGAGCTTCTTCAATCCACTCTGGAATGGGAAGAGAGATTGCTAGCAGCGTGTTGTCCTCTTCAAATTGATGTGATAAAGCATCCACTATGACATTTTTGCGCCTTCATGAGTTCGGAAAGTAGTCTTCGGAATGTCTACTTCTTTCATGTGAATTTGGTGATAGCCTGAGCGAAGGTCTAGCTTAGTAAAGAATTGAGCCCCATTCAGTTCATCCAGCAAATCATCAACAACCAGGATGGGAAATTTATCTTTGACTGTTAGCTTGTTGAGGGCCCTGAAGTCTAGAAACATATGCCATTCCCCATCTTTCTTGAGCACCATGACCACAAGCGATGAATAAGGACTAATGCTAGGATGAACAACACCAACTTCCATGAGTTCCTTGATGATTTTTTCAATTTCATTATTTTGGGTGAAAGGGTATCTACATGGGTGCACATTCAATGGTTGTGCCCCTGGGACCAAAGTAAGGCTATTATCATGTTCCCCTCTCAATGGTGGAAGCTCATGAGGTTTGTCAAAGACCCATAGATGGTTGTTTAAGACCTGTTGCATCTCAATATGAATATGAAGAGTAGGGGGCTTGAAGGCCTGAATGGCATTAAAATGGGAGATAACTCCATGGTGGCCCTTTTATAACAAATTTTCCATCCGATGTGAGCTGATGATAGAAGGAGTACCTGCTTGGAGTCTGCGAAGGGTATGCATGTGGGCATTCTGCTTAAAGGTCATATATAACTCCTAGAAATCCAATGTGATTGGGCCGAGTGTGCGGAGCCATTCAGTACCGAAGACAATGTCACACCCACCCATGTTGATGGAAAATGTATGGGTCTTTAGGTGGTAATCTCCCATCTGAAGTTTGATATTTTCACAGCGGCCATCACATTTCATTGTCCCCCCATCAACAATCTATACCTGGAAATTAGAGAATGCTCTGACAAAACAATGCACAGCTTTTGCGACTCGCTGATGGATAAAGTTATGCATGTTGCCACTATCAATCAAGACTACTACAGGGCGATGTTTAATAAAACCTCTGATTTTGAGAGTTTGGGGAGAATAAATGCCTGCCAAAGCATGGAGTGAGATAACTGGTTCTTCTGGTGTAGCTGGGAGCTCATTGTCCTATTGGTTGTCCTCATCTTCCTCCTCTAGTCCCTCAAAGGATGGGGCTTCCTCAGATGAACTGTGATCAGTAGCATCAATTTGAAAGAATTTGGGTTCCTTGCATTTATGCCCTGGGGAGTATTTGTCATCACAGTAGTAACAAAATCCTTGCTTTCTTCTTTCCACCATTTCTGCTAGTGACACCTTTTGAACCTTAAGTGTTTGGGTAGTGCCCAGAGCCTGGGTGGGGCATCCCTTGGCTATGAAATTTGGACGAGGCGACTAGGCTACTAACGCGTGTTCCACTTCACGAGCCATTGTGCAAGCTTCCAGCCATGTGGGTGGGTGGTGCATCCGGATGTGAGCTTGGATGGCATCTTTGAGACCATTGATAAAACATTCCAAGTAGAATTCATCTGCCAGACCTCCTGTGCGGAAGGCTAATTTCTCAAAGGTTGTAATATAGTCGTGTACTGTGCCTGTCTGTTTGAGCTTAGTAAGACGACCCAAAAAATTGGATTCACGTTCAAAGCATTCACAAAGGGATTTTGAGAACGCCTACCAAGTAATTGGCCTTGCATAGCATTTTTTATGCCACTACCACCATTGCCATCTTTCTTGGTCCAAGTAAAGGCCTCCCACACGTAGCTTAGTCTCATCATCTCTGATGTGATTCAACATGAAATATTGGTCCATTTGTGATATCCATATTTCCAGATTAGAGCCATCAAATTTGTACATGTCCAACTTGGGTGGTCGAGGGTGGGAATGTTGGTGGTTTCCATGGAAGTGAAGAGAATGACTAGATTCTCCTTCATGGTCTTCATTAAAAGCATATGCCTCCAATTGTACCACTGACTTTCCCTTTGTGATTGTGTCATTCAATGTCTGGATCTGCCTCGATAATTCATCCAACCTATTTTCAAGGGATTCCATCTTCTCATTGGCCATAGCTTGAGCTCTGGTTTCTACCATACACAGATCTGGTTCACTTGTCGTCACTGTGAAAAAATTTGGGACCGCCTGAAAATTGAAGCTGACAAGTGAATGGTACCACCTTGCTCAGCCCATCGTCCTGATTCTTATGGGCTAAGTCTCTTATAAGCATCCCAGGAGGGCCTCATACTTTTTTTTTTTACTCCGAAAGGAGTTTTACTCCCTACTTATCAATACTATAGTAGCCAATTCCCAGAAAAGTTAATCCTGCCCAATGTCCAGTGAGAATCACCCCAAGGTATAAGAGCCACAAGCCTCCCTGCACAAACGGTCAGATCTGTCTGCGAGACCCTCAACTGCAGAGTGTGAGTAGGTAAGCGGTAGCAATTGAACCCCC
Organism: Pinus tabuliformis; assembly: GCA_031772625.1. Classification (NCBI taxonomy): domain Eukaryota; kingdom Viridiplantae; phylum Streptophyta; class Pinopsida; order Pinales; family Pinaceae; genus Pinus; species Pinus tabuliformis. Next base: position 120,037,484 of record CM062806.1, read on the forward strand.
GCTGCTAGATCTAAATGGTATTCTGGTTAATCTGATTGTTGTGGTGGCATAGAACCCAACCTGCTAGATCTGATCTAGAAAATAAGCTGATGGGCAATCTTCAGAGAGACAAGGGAACTATGGTCTCAAGGAGTGTCAGGTGCTATAGATCACAATATACTTAAGGGTCCAACAATAGTACTCGGCCCAATCTTTCAGGGCACTAACTAAGGAGTATCAACCGTACCCTTAACCGTACTACCCGACTACCCTATCGTACGCACGAGTAATCTCCCCAAGTGCTCTTCTCGATATACTGTAGCAGTAAGACAGCCGATGGTTTATCTACGGTGAGTTTTCAGGTGAGCCTAGGGGGCTTTTGATATACCCAGAGGGTACGTGGAAGACAGTAAATGCGCAGTTCTATCTAATGTGCTACTACTCGAAGGGTTACCCACAAGGGTTACAAGGGAGTCCAACAAGCGTGACTACCTCTTGTGTATCCTGCATGCATGCCTCCCCAAATCCACAGGTTTATGTGCTCAATGACAAATCTTGTGGTTTAAAGATGCCAGAACACGTCTCTAGCCAAAAAAAAATTCTACTACAAATGGAGATACCACTGACCTTGGAAAGTGCTCTGATACCACTTGTTATGCTCTTTACCTACAAGAAGATGCCAGAATACCAAATGTGCGAAGAAATACAACCCAGAACACAGAACAAAGGAGAAATAACAACATGTATTTTATTGTTCAAAGATGAAAGAAATGTTCACTTGCCTCTTCCAGGGGGCAACCTCCAATAGAGCAGGGCTCGATTACAGAATAAGACATGACCCTCCTTAATGGGGAGTCTCTAACCTTTATATAGGATTCATACTTGCAATACCATGGGTCAGTACCATGGTTCTATTAATACCATGGCCCATTTGCAACTAATTGTGGTCCCTTTATTTAAATGTAGGTCAACCACTTACAATTATTAATATGGGCATTATTGACTCTTTAATTAACTATAACTATGACTCGACCCTATACATAAATAAGGGGGTTAGGGTTGGACCCTAACAGGGTTCATACAAACTTGGAGGTGACAGTGCTGTATACACAAGTAACAGTGATGGTTCTGTCTTTTGTCAGTGTTCAGCTGGTGAGAGACCACTAGGGTTTTCAAGACATACTTCTATGGGTTCAGAAGAAGCTTGGCTTCTTGATAGAAGAAAGGGGAATCTACTCTAAGAGAGATCTAATCTACTGCAATAATGAAAAAGACCGAAATTCAATGCTAAATTACACCATTTCCTAATTAACTGCTAAGAAACTATGCTTTGCAATAATGCTAAATTAACATGAGCTAAATGATATTGTCTAAGCATGGAAGTTAAAATCATCAAACATCACTATTGTGCAAGTACAGGGACTGAAATAAATATGTTTTTGACTTTTTTGTCTTTTCATGCAAAATCAAGTATGAAAACTAATTGCTTTTGGTGATGTGGCAGGTGGTGTAGGGATGTTGGAGGATGGATAGAAGGGTTAGGAAATGGTTGGATGGTGAGGGAGACCCTTGGGTGAACTTTGGTGGCTTCCTAGAGGTTTTCCCTCAATTTGGCCTCAAAATAGACCACTACAGGAAAACCTATAGGATGTACTAGAAAGATACATGATTCCCTATATTTCTACAAGATATAGCCGAGAGAAAAATGAGATGTGTTGGATGTGATGGAAGGCTTAGGGAAGGTGGTTGATGGGTGGAATGGAGTGAGAAAATGCCTAGGATCACTCAGAGGTCAACAACAAGGTTAGGAGATGGTTTGATTTGCTCAATGTGCTTGGAATAATCTCTATGTAAAATGATGAAATTAGTAAAGGCAATGGTGAAAGAAAGTAATGATTATGGTGGATGAAGTGGAAGGTGTTTGTTGGCTATGATATCTCTGTCTACTCCTGAAGCACCTACTATGCTTCAAACATGTGTAATTTCCAAAAATCTATGTAAAAAAGAAGCATTCTCATAAGCTAGAAAAGCATAATTAATGACTAACTGTCTACCTTACGCATGAGGAAAGTTGCTGAAAGGAATGGAACCATGGATGAGATATATTGTAAGAATGAATATATAAGAGATGGAAATGAAATCCTACTTTGAAAAACTGATCAAATGCTAGCTTAAATACTATAACCTCTAAAGCTTATGAAAGAAATAGAAATCTGTGTTTTTGGGGCTGCATAAGGGTCCCTTCCTTAAATCATGATCCTAGAGGGAAGAAGTGAGGCCAAGACACTTGCTGATAGCCTTGTGGTGCTTCTTTTATCCCTGCTACTAAAGTAAGGCACAAATGGAAACAAACTAATAAACAACTAATCCAATCTACACTTCTTGCAATGAAAATACCTCTAAAGACAAATTAACAATGAATCTATGAAACTAAGTTTAAACATATAGACACAAAAAAGAGGAGCCTTGGCTGTTGGGGTTGGGCCCTAACCCAAGAGCTTCATCCCTCTAATTTAACTCAGTGCTGGCTCAAAACAAAACTCATTCTTATTACCAAAATATAAAATTACATCAAAATCTTCCACAAGTCTGGAGCTCGAAAATAACTTAGAGTTTTACAACAAAAATTCAAATCCTAATGAGGCTCTAGGCTTCTCTACTTATAAAACTAAATTCGCCAACGACTTCCTTAAAATTAGGGAGGCTCGGCTCCCAAACTTGAGATAAACTAGCTCTGTCTCTCACTTGCTCGGCTGCCTTCTAATCCTCATGACTTGGCTACTTGCACTCCGAGCTAGTGTGATAAATGGAAAAATATTTGAATGGGGACGAAGTAAATGAGGAGGATTTACCTCCTATAATCCCTCTCCCTTGTCCCATTCGAGTTTCAACCTTAGTCTTTGCCAAAATTCCTTTATTTTCTCCTTCAAACCTGCATTCGATGCATATTAGTCCACTAGGCATAATATTCCACTCTAACTCATCTCATAAACAAAATATAATCAAAAAAATGTAATAAGTTGTGAGAAATGTTGGCTTGACTAAGCTAGGAGGTGAATTAAGGCCCATATAATTACCCAATGATGAGGCTCATCGCCATCATCCATAAACCTATCAAGAAATAAACTAACAGAGGCCCCTTAAACAACCCAACCTTCTTCAAATCCCCCAAAAGCTTATGATAATCCTTGGAAATCTTAGAAACTTCATAATCTTCATGAAGGCCAATCATGAACTGATCCAAATACTTCCAGGCAGAGCCCGGATGATAGGCAATGAATGCATCCGTCACATCCTGGCCTGCAAGATTTAACAGAGGCAGATCCCCTCCAGGATGATTGTCCAACCATTTAGTGACATCATAAACCTTCCCACTTATCGAAATCCACAGATCGTCTATCTTATCATGTGTTTTCAACTCTGCAGTGCTGATTTTCCTCCATGAGGGACGCTTCTTTGGGCTCAAAAGGTCATCCATGGCCAACATTTTATGGTCCCGACTTAGATATAAATGCTTTTTATATTTATTTCTCAAAGAAAATCGTTCTCCTGCCCATTCGCAATGAAACAATCTAGATCCCTCTAATAGACACCATTTACTAGGCCAAAATATTGAGATAATTGCACAACTTTAATGTTCAAGTTCTTGGTATAATACCCTCAATCTAACAAATCATTTATCATACAAACATTCAGAGAATTTTTTGTTTTTCATTTTATGCTAGCAAAGCCCAGGTGTCAAAATGAGCTCCATGCTTGATTAGGCCCCCACATTCTCACCATGGCCCTGGGAGGTCCACGCTAGCCGCTGACGAATTGCAGAGGGGTCTGATATGGACTTTTGTGTGTTTTGGCTAAAACAAGGTCTATAAAATAATTCAAGATGTAGAGGTTGAACCGAAACCTTTGCAGGCATTTCGAAGATAATTTAAGGAAATCAAAGCAATGCCAATAGTTGGAACACGTAAATGATTCCAGTTCACATTTTGTACATCCAAAACCTGATCTCCATCATGGTAAGATACGTAAGAGCTTAAAATAACCCAAATCTAAATTATATCCAGAAATTGAGCTCCATAGCATTAGGAAAACTCAAATGCAACCCTACAAAATGGTCTAGGAAGACAATAACATGTAAAATCCAGCCATCAAAAGAATTCACAACAAGGTTTCATGGAGCATACCTTGTAAAACCACCTCTGCACCTCCTCGCTAAGGTGTTGAGCCCACACTTTATTAAGGGTTTGAAGCCCTATGGGAGTCTTGATATAAACAACAACACCCATGATCACCATTCACGGGGTCTCAATTACTATCATAGCCTCCCATGTTTCCTTCTTGTGACACTTCGATTCGGGGTTCTCGACCTCTCTAATGATGTGGGTCATGCCGGCCTTATAGCCCAAAAAGGTTGTCAGCTTGCAGGGCTTCGATGGATCATCCCTGGGGAATGACTTCACTTTTCCTCTATGTCTACATGCCCTCTTGCAAGGGAGAAATCCCAGAGAGCCATGCCTGGGATGCTCGAACTTCCTGTGACTCATATCTTCAGCTGCAACTCCCCCTACTTCTTCCTCCTGTCTGCCCCCAAAGTCTCTAACATGGAGTCGATCCCCAACATTAACCACCATAAATAAATCTTGGCCTGAATGATCATTCTACTGCATAACCATCCCGAGTCACTTTGCTGGTGTGGTGATCTTGGCACGGAGCCCCTCCAACTGTGCCTATGCTGCGTGAAGGTCCGCAGCACACTATTCTGTCGTCTGCTAGATCTGCTCTGCTCTTTCGACTGAATGCTCACTGTCAGGGGCAAATCCCTGTCTTAAGGCATGCATCACTTTCATTTTTGCGAGCTTTCCTTCGATATTGGCAGTGATGAGGAAGGCCTCATCAATCCAAGGCTGGACGCGCGCTTTAAGTACTGCCTCTTTCTGTCATGCGGCATCCACTTGTTCCTTCAATGCCTTCGCCTGTTGTAGCTTCGCCAGCCACTGGGTCAGGAAAACTATCTGCACTGTTCTACGCACACTGTCATACTGTAATTGAAGCTCCCACGCCTCTGTTTCCAAGCACTGTATGGTGGGGTCCTCCTTTAAGGAAGTAAGGACCGTGAAGGATTCTTCCAACATATTAGTATAGGTCTGCACTGCTTGTCCTATTTCATCTAGCCCTTTTTGGATAGCTTCAATGCACTGTTCCCTAACTTCCGGGGGTGTGGATGACTATGCCTTTAACCACAGTTTGGAAATCTAAAGGTTGAGGTCCAGCTGCATCCTCATTGCTTCCTCCTTTGCCTCATGGAATCCACTAGCCAATTTGTGAATTCACATTCCTACTAGTATATCGGTCGGGACAACCAATTCTGGGATATTTCTATAGGCGTCATCCACTGCTTGTGCCAGTCCTTGAGTCTGTGTAATGAGTTCATCACACTGCCGACTGAGCTGTTCCAGATTAATCTTTTGTTCGCTCAATGCCTGTAGCGCACAACCTTCTCTGGTGTGAAGCTCGGCTATGATCCCATCCTGTAACTAGTACAAGGTTTCTCGTGGAAGGGAAGCCAAGTTTATGCTCAACCCCTTAACTCGGTCAAATTCATTCGCTACCGCTAACACACCCTCGGGGAACATGAAAGTGTTGGTCACGTGGGTGCACAACATTTGTTCCGTCTCTAATGTACCTGCTGTGGCGTATGGGACCATCATTCTTGTTTGAGGGGGTTTCACCTGTAGTCCCTGTAATTGCGTTTGTAGTGCCCCCAACATAGTGTTCTACTCCACCATCACCTCTTGGAGCGCGTCCTTAGTGACATCACGAATCATTTCACCTATGTCAAAAATATCACCTTCTGTAAGCGTGATTGGGTCAATGGACATCTTGGATGCCTTCGTCTTCTTTCTGGGGACTAGTTTCAAAGGGACGCGTGGTCGTTTTAACTGTTGCAAGGTAGTTTCCTGACCCACGTGCTCTTCATCCAGGTCGATGTCCTCAGCCTCCTGTGTGGACATTTCATGGCCCCCCTCAGCCCCCTTTATTGGCGCTGTTGTTGTTTCTTCCATCTGCATTGTTGTTGTTGCATCGACCATCTTCTGCTATGCGACTGCTTCTTATTCCTGGCGCCTCTTTTCAGCCAGCTGTGCGATGCATAGCTTGGTGCTCTTCTTCCTTTGTTGGGCTGTGGTATTCTCCATTCCTGCCAAGTCTAGGGCGCACCACTCCAGAGGCCATGTTTCCAATGGTGTGAATATGGCGTCATCAGTAGCAATAAAGGGAAGATTTGTCCATTCCTTTGCTGGATCCTTCCACACCCAGATATGAATGTTGTGCATGTCAATTTTGAACTCTACAAAGCTCTGCAGAGTGGTGTACATTGTGGGTGACAACTGTGGTCTTCTATTGATCCACATCCGGATGCTTGCCTCCATTAGCACCCAAAAAACCTTGATTGCGTGAATCCACTTTGTGTCCTTCGTGGCCCAAAGCGAAGCATACTTCGCGGCCTCAGGAAGGTCCTGGTCGATAGGCGGGAACTGGCTATCTGTCGGTAGTTTGCCTGCTACCAGCAAGATGGATAAGAGCAACCACGCGTAGTGGAAGGTCTTACCTTGCTCTTGGGCCTCCTTGCAGTTCATCAAAAATTCCTCACAGAGGAACTCAGCCCAGTTGAACTGGACCCCCTCTGCACACTGCTCAGCCAGCGCAACCATGTGCACTGGTACTTCATCAGCACGGCACTTCCGCATTAATTTGTCGGCCAAGAGCTGGGTGGCTACGCGCACACCTTTGTCCTTGATACTCACAATTGCATAGCTGCGCTTCTTCTTTTCTAGCTTGTATTTGGCTTTCATGGCTTTCGCGAGAGCCAAATCGCTGCTTTTACCAACTATTTCCCCAGGGTCCCTTCCCTTATAGGGAAGCTAAGAAATCCTGTGAATAAGTTCCACCATGATGGGAATAGGCTCCTCCAGCCATAGATACCCATCATGCACCAGGCACAACAGCTTCTTGATGACGAAAATGGTGATGGGCACATGGTGAAAGTGGGGTATCCATCGTAGATGAAGTAACCTGGCCTTCTCCACACCGCGCAACCATTTTCGTGGCTCCAACATGATCATTGGCCCCTCCAACTTTTGTTTCATCAAGCTTTCTGTCGTCAGGTGCGGGAACTTCTCACTGTCTGTGAGGTCCCAATATTTAAACTTCAGGGTAGGCACCCGGCCGAGGGGCGGACCTTCAAAAATAATGTTGTCCTGGAGGAGCAGGGTCTGGAGTGCACTCTTCGTGGCCTCCATGTCTTTAGCCACCTGAACTTTCCCTTTCCACAGAGGGACATACGTGGGTAACTTTGTTGCGGAAGGAATTGGTGGGACATCCTCCTCCACATCGTCTTGCGCCTCTATCTGATCAATTAGAACCTATAAGTATTCCTCCTCTTCATCTGATTCAATGGTGATGGCTTTGCCTTTTTCTTCCATTGACAACTTGCCAAACCGTGGGTTTCTTGGAGATACGCGGATTGGTCCCATAGTCTTCTTATCTTTCTTTGACTGCGACATCTGTGGTGATTTTGGAACTTCTGGTGCAATTGCTGCATCTCCGAGCTTCTCATGGACCATATGGGGCTCCGCGGCCTCACCAACCGTATCTCAGGTGAATCTCACTCCTGGTCTGGTAGAAGTCATTGTGTTTACGCAAGATATGTTATGTCGTGTACTCAAAGGTGGTAAGAGTGCTCGACGTTCACTGCTCTGTAATCGCCCAAATCTTAAACAACCAAGTGTTGTCTCATGGCGAGTCCTAGGGGTTTTATAGCATTTTTTGAATTTGAATTCGACCATTCTCCCCACTTCTGAGTCATTAATGCCTTCTTGGAGGCAGATCATCCCAAATCTAGCTCTTAATTCGTGTCTTAATTTCCCACCACCTGCTCCTCTTTGTCTTAAATTGGACATATTGTCATGAACAGTGATACCAATGGTCACTTCCCAGCCTACCCGCACGACAGCATAGCCCCCTCTGCATAGGTGCAACCCTTGTGACCTGCCGATCTTGCGCGCAACCTCCCTATTGCGCAACTCCCTCACAGACTCTTTTAGAGTCCCGCACTCCCTTTCAACTGCTAGGAGCACTGAGACTGTGCTCCCTACAACTAGTCAGGTGGTCGCACCACCTGTGCGAGACTTCAATTCACCTTCCATCCTAGTTTGTAGGCACTCCTAAATTACCGTCGCGACATTTAGCGCCGCGTGTTCTTCCTTATGTAGTGTGCTCCCCTGGTTACTTTGTTTGGTAAGGTGTAGCCGCATCCATGTTAGTAGAGTCACAAATTGTCGGCGACAATCTTCTAATGCTGTAGTATGGATGTCCATATCTTGTTTTTTCATTCTTCATTTATCAACGAGACATGCTTGCGTGACTTCATTTTTTAGTTTTTTGATCTCCACATCCATTAACATGCTTTTCTTCCTCAGTCGTACCTGATCTTCTTCGCGAAGTTTAATGTTCCCTCGCCAAATGGCTTCGTAAATCCACATATGTTCACCCTCACGTGGCTGCATAATTCCTTCGTCCTAGTCCTCGTGTACTATTCCAATTGTGGGAGCTACTGCGTGAGGATTCCTTTCCTCCAAACTTATGGTTTCGACTCTGCTCCTCAGCTTTGGAATTGTTTCCATGCTCAAGGTTTTGCACATGGCCCTATAGGCCCATCGAACTGCTAGCATCCGCAGGTCACAATCAGTTCTTCCTGACTGGTGAACCCTGTTCAGGACTCCACACACCTTATTGAATGCTTCCACATGGAACGTTTGTGGTGCGCGTCGCCTTTCCTTTTGCTGCGTCCTGTTCCGATTTTTCAATCCTGAGTTTGGGTTGTGCTTGTGCGGGCTACACAACACATGTCTGTACCCATCGAGACAGGTGGGTGTGCAAGTTGCTCCATCCTTGCTGACCAACCCTTGTTCAAAGATGGGGGCTTCCAAACCATAGGTGCATCATCCTTCTACATCTGCACCAGCCCCCAAAATTTCCTTGATGTGTAGCCCACCATTGTGTGGGTGTTGCGTGCAGTGCCCACTTCAATGCATCAAACTGCTACTGTTTCGGTACCGCACTTTCAAATTTTCTGAGGAATTCATCCACCACTGTCAATCCATCATATTTTGGTAGCTCTTTTACCTCTGTTGTTATGCAACGTAGTGATCTAACCACCATGTTGCAATTTAGCGTCGTTACTTCGTGCAACTGATTCTTCAATCGCTCTACTTCTTTTGAATCCGAAGTGTAGGAGCTTTCGCACTCCCACGAGATCCTCCCATCTGCCGTCAGATTCACCCAATCCTGGTCTTGCACAGTTATCTTGTAAATACAATTGAGATAATCATCGCTATCATCATCGCACATTGGTTCAGTGTAGTGCGCTCCTTCGACTGGGTCCAGTGGGACTACTACACGTAGTGACTTCTTCTCGAAGATCATTTTGTGCTTCTTCAAGTTGATGACTCCATTCATATCAGTGGCCCAGTCTATTCCTAACAGTGCGGGATAGGGATTGCTATCATTGACAATCTCTATTACTTCAAAATCCACCTACGTGCTCGTGCCTTCAATATCAATTGTTACCCCTTGCAACCTCCCCATGGGAAAAATCTTCTATTGGTTCGCCATTTGTAATTGAATAGGGGACCATTGTAACGTGGGCCCGCCCATGCGTTCCCATGTTTTCTTCAGTATTACATTCATATCCAAACCCAGATCTAAGATTACCTGATCCATTTCATACTCACCAATCTGTGCAGTCAACCTCATTTCCCTTCCACTACGCAATTCATGCTTCCCCAATTTCCAAACTAGGCGTGGTTCTCCTGACCCCGTGCACCTGGTGATCAGCTCCTGTAGTCCTTTAAGTGCCTTGCTATCGTGCAACAATTTCATGCATGTCTCCAGAAAGGTAGCGAGCATTGAAGGATCCATTCCTAGCTCTGGTTGATCCTTACTCCCTAAAGTGGAGGCCTCTGTGAAGCCCTTCTTAGCTTCCATGAATGCCTCCTTTGAACATTCTAAGTCAAACTCGGGTTCCTTTGCAGGAACCTTTTGAACCCATGTACTTTCCTCTGGTTGCTTCCTCATATCCTCTCCCATGGTCGTATCGCTTCTAAGCATCATGTTTACGTTCGGGTTCTCTTCGCGCAGCTCAAACCTCATAATTTGCATATTCTGAGTTGGGAGAGGGTGGAATACCCCTTTTTCACACATCCTTGTGATCAACGTAGGACAGTCTATTGTTTCATGATCAAACTGAGCACAATACGAAGAGGATATCCTCATTGGGTTGGTACAATCGCGGGCATAGTGCCCTGGTCCTCTGCAATTGTAACAAATTAATTGTCCACAACCCCTTCTTGGTCCCATTCTGTTGTTGGGAAAAGTATCCAATACGGAATGACCCTATCCCACTCTAAGGGTGATAGTACCTCAGCAACAACTGAATGCAAAGTTATTCAAGATTACTTCTTTATGAGATGAGAGAGAGAAGAGAAAGGGGATCCACTAACCGTTATCTTCCGCTAATGGTTGATCCAATCTTCCCTCTTTGCTGCTTGCTCCTAGCTCCTTGCTCTTTCACCGGCCCAGCTACACAAAGATCCTGTAAAAGCACAAGAAAAGGAAACTACAAGAAGCATACATCCATAATTGATTCAAGGATTAGAATAAATCAAATATACAAACATCAATACGCCACAGAGACACATGCATATAGAAGAACCTCAAATACTTTATTAATGGAAGAAGTAAAGTTCTGAGAGTGTTACAACCATAATAGGCCCAATCCAGCAACACCTCCCAGCAGAAAGAAATCTCCTCTTCACCTCCTTCAAGCAAATCACCCAATAGTTCTATACTCAAACCAACAGCACTTCCTTACTTGCACAAAATTCCAGCCTCCCTAGACCTCATGAGAGAGTTCTATATATAGGAGTTTTGGAGAAAGGATGAGTCAGCTTGAGGCTGGCATGAAGCTGACTAGTGTCCTCTCCCACTTCAGTTATACTTCAGTTCTTGAGTCCACTTGGAGTCTCTTGCTTCCACTTGGAGATCTAGATCCTCTTACTCATCACAAGGCGAATTCCCTGATCCAAGTGTCATTTTGGAAGCTTCCTGGGCATTTGACACCTTGCAGAATGACTGTGCCACTTGGCCAATCTCACCCAGCGCAGGTGGCCTTCATTGATTTTGAAATTCAGCGCAGGTACAGAGTGGAGCAGTTCACATTCAGCGCAGATGCTCAGTGGAGCAGCTGACATGATCCAGAAATAGCTTGTTTTTGAGTGTTTTCAGGTGGAGAACTGATTTTCAGTGCTGTGGTTTGCTGACCTTGTTCCTCTAGGGGTAGGAACAACATGTTTAGGGACTTTGGATCCCTCAGATTATTGACATTTCATGCTTCATGCTGTTAGGCACAAAAATGTCTATAACAGTTGCCCCCTAAAGTATGAGGTCGTTTATCGGGTGAAATGCTTTATCAGGAGGATCCGAAGTTCATTCAATTGCTGAGAGGTGCCCTGTAATAAAATACAATACAATACATTATTTTTCATTCTGCTTTCGTGATCTAGCTGAGGCGGGCATTCCCATGCTCAGCTTTATAAATTCATTTTGGTACATAGAACAGACGATCGTCTGATGGTAGACTGATAACTCTCTGCTGAAATTATCATCCTTTGAGAAGGATGATCATCTGCTGCAATAATGTACATATCAAATGTCTTTATATTTCCTGAATATATATCGCAGCCCGGATGGATGAAACTAGATCCGGGGTCTTCAAACTCGTTCGATCTTCACTCTAAGTACAAGTCGATCCATGTGAGAATTGCGCTGAAGTCGAACATGGAAAGACATCGCTTGATTACCGGTCAATAATGTAAACCGTTAACAAGCGCGAGAGGAATCACCAATAATGACAATGACCCTCAAGGTACTGCAGTACAATTCACGTGGTGTGAATAAAGGACTTGGCGTCAAACACCACGCAAAATCTTCTGGTCGAAGGTCATTGATGTATACCTGTCGCCGGAAGTGAGAAACTTGCCATTGAGGCTTGCAAGTTTCAAAGTACCGGGGGTTTTGTTCCTAGATCAACTTCCTGGATAATGAGCTGAAGTCGACAAGAAGCGATCCGTCAAAGGAGGGCCTTAATGAATCCCACATCAGTGACACGGAACAAAGCTAATGATTTTAGTGGAGGTGAAAACAACCTGTGAAATATGATTCAGGGTGGCGATCATGGGTGGATGAAGGATAATGTATGGAAGTGGATGGGACACGGTTGACTCTTTCTGAACAACATCTCTTGAACATATAACGACACTGATGTGATGGATTGGTAGCATTACCCCAAATATGGATGGTTTGCCGAAGACCATGGTGATGAGACCGGTGAATGAAACAACCCAACCCGATGTGATACGGAGGACAAAGTGTCATGTTCAAGAGCGACTTGCTACCATTAAAGCTTTGAGGTTCTCCCAATTTTTCCCCAGTCATTTCTGACCAGTACCTCTTTATTTTTGTCAAGCTTGAGGAGGATAACATATGCTTGTTCTATAACCTGCCCTTCGGGCAAGCCCATCGCTATGTTTTAACGAGCTTAGCGATAGGGAAACTCGTTCTCGTCTAAAGACAAGTTTGTCGCTATTTAATCATTTTAACGAGTCTAGCGACGAAGATAACTTGGTCCTTTTCATTTTTAGAGAGTCTGAAAAGGTACAGAAAGTTAACTCCAAAATTCCTTTTTCGTCATCTAATCCCTTAAGTCCGAAAAAGTATAAAACAATACAGAAGGGATGAATTTTCGATAACTTTAACGAGCCAAATAAAACAAGCGCTCGACCTTTTTGTGTAATAATCCCTCAGGTCCAAAAAGATTAAAATCTAGAGGAGGGATAGCTCTTCCGGTCCTTTTAACGAGCTGGAAGGCCAAAACTCGGCAAACTTTTCATATTTTACGAGTCAGATGAAAAGAGCTCAAAGAAGACTCGTCTTTTGAGGAACGAGTGATAAACAGGGATAGCGGCAGATTCCAGGTACAGGTTGGAATTTTCCAATCACGGCAGTGTCACAAGGATGGCTAGGTGAAATCACTCTTCGCAGCTGTTCCTCAAAATAGGTAAACAATCATATGGAGGTGAACGATTGGCCAAATGGAATGGAGGTGGCGGGTGCAAACACGACCAAGGCTTTTTATGGCTAATAATTTTACGATCACAAATGGTTATTTACTGGTACTGGGTTCATTTTTATAAAGAGCTTGAATGCGCCAAAACACTGCTCAATGCTTATGTTTATTTTTTAACGAGCATGAATTCCGCGTTAAAACTGCTCGGAGATAAGTTCGCATGCCCCCAGCATAATAACGCAAATCGAGGTGCATGCCCCCCAAGCTTCATTGCATTCAACTCGGTGGTTGGAATGAAGGTTTACCTTTGAGAAAGGGGATTTGTTTCATTTTTTAATGAGGTTGACACAAGATAAGAACCGTCCTCGGAGTCCAAATCCATCAGACATAGAAGGTTTCATATTCCACTGTGGCCACTTCCGCCAGATTACTTGGGGGCGGTAGGGCAAAAGTACCCATTAAGGCAGGGTCTTTTAGGATACCTACTCCGATATTTTGGAGCGAATGATTCCTTCCATGGATCATTGGAATGCTTCCCGTAACTTGTGAACTGTTGTGGAGAAAAGTTTGTTGGTCGACGATTGTAATTCCTCCTTGGAAGGGAAATGCAATCTTCCTGAAGTAGGTCGACACAACTGCGGCCATGGCATAGATCCATGGTCTTCCGAGTAGGATGTTGTAATCGAGGTTTCCATCAATTACTTCAACATCAATTCCTACTGTTTTGCCCCCCAGTTCAACTTGCAAGTTACTTAAAATCCCGTATGGAGTGTATGATCATCCATCAAATGCTTTTAACGTCGTTGACGATTTCGACAAGGGTGGTGAGCCTAAATCTTTCCAGCAACTCATCGACATAAGACATGTAGATGCCCCCTCATCAATAATTGTTCGATGAACAGTTTTGTTGAGGGCTTTCACTTGAATAAGGAAAGCTAGTTGAGCTGGTAACTGAGGGTCATATCCTTTATGATCAAAGGCGACAAGATTGGAATCCATTGGGTCAATTCCACCTATTGCTGATAATAAAGCTTGTTCTTGGGAGAAGCAATTTTGCGGTACCTCAAGTGTCGACATAACGGACGGCGATTGGGCCAGGTCCTCTATCTGTGCTATTTTCGCACAAGGATTAAATGTCGATTTGTGTACTTCTCCCTTTTGCGATTTTATTATTGGCTCCGGGACGATGGGTGGCACAACTTCGGTCAAAGTTGTTGTCGAACTACTAGGTTGTTCATTAGCCTTGTTGTTCGACAACTTTGGATTCTTGTAATCCTTATTCCTCATCAAAGCATTATTTTGCTGCATTGAGGTAGACAACATAAGCACTTGGGATCGGGAAGCATTTTGATTAGCAACCAGATTTTGACCTGGATTAGGAAACGGATCAGTCAATACTGCTGGGGTTTTTGAACTCTTAAAGAGTTTCTTAACTTCAGCTATATGTGGACAATCTTTCGTCCAATGATCCTCATCGCATATATGACACCCTGCTGGGGGTTTCCTTTTTCTCCCTTTCTTTTTCTTCTTGCCCCCTGGTTGCTTCAGTTGTTTGCCCTTGTCGGTCGACATGGAATTTACTTCTGAGGCAAGAAGTTCTTCATTTGCATTTTGACTATAAATTTTGTGCTTGCCAATCATGCCATCGCCGGCGTGAGAGTCATTGTTTGATTTAGGAGGAGGAGGAATTGAGAATTCTGGTCTAGGGGCGTCAGGTATTTTGTCGTAGAGCGTGCCGGACTGAGTATAGACCAAGTCCAGATATTGCGCACGAGCGATAACCTGCTCTTCCGTTACGACCCCCCCCTTTGCCACATCTTCCGTGATGGCAGGAAGTAATGACTTGATAAACCATTCAGCTAATAGCTGATCGGGAACGTACGTTTTTACCATCCTACGACGACGACGCCACTCATGTATATGATCAGATATGTGGGTGGCAGTCGTCTGTTTGAAGTTGGTAAGGAGTTCTATTCCCGTTTCATACCTTATCGGTAATTGAAAATGGGTTAAAAAGGTTGTGGCTAAGGTACTGAAGTTGTCGAACGAAGCTCTAGGCAATTCAATGTACCATTTTGCCGCTGGACCCGTTAACGTCCTCTGAAAGAGGCGAAGTCTTATCGAATCATCATTCAGGGTGTTCGATGAACACCATAGATGGAATGTCATCACATGATTCGACGGATCTTCACCCGGATTTCCATTAAATTTAGGAATATCTGACGGAAGTTTATGCGGAATCGCTGGCCACCAAGGAGCATAAGCAATTGGATCATTCGTCAGCCGGTTTAGATCTGGTAATTCTAGAGTTGCTACAAAGGGCAACTGTTGATTCAGGTGAGGCGAAGCATACCCAGGATAAGATGGGATCGCCTGAGCAATGGGTCTTTGCAAACCAGCATAATGCTGGAAACTTTGACAAGGTTGATGGGCATAACCATTATAGTATGGTTGCCCATTACTTACAAAGACTTGTTGCTCAGGTCCTTGATATGATTGCTGGAATGGCGGTTGTTGGGATTGAACCAGCTCTGGTTGTTGGACCATTTGCTGTTGACCAATACTGGATGATTGACCGGGATGAGGAGTCACAGTACGTGTTTGAGCCTGAGTCGCTCCAGATAAGGAGGCACTACCCTGAGATTGTGATTGAGTCGTTGAGACAAGAGGCTGTTGTATTGCAACCTGAGAAACTTGGGGTTGACATACAATAGGTGGAGCTTGTACTTGCGACACATTCACTATAGCAGGTATGGTGGGAATATTCGACATAGGGTGTACTGGTTGCATTGAATATACAACCCCTGGTTGTTGAGGCAGTATGGGTAACCAACCGCTGGATGTAATTCCAGTTTGACCTGAACTTTGTTGTAAACTCCCATATGGTTGTTCTCTGGGAGGGAACAATGAAAGAGCATACTGCCCTCCATATGGTGGAAATCCAGTACTTAATGGGTAAATTGGCCTTTGAAGACACATTGGATCAATTTGTTGAGTTTCAACATAAGAAATACCAGATGATAATCTGGATGAAGAGATAGGAACTAACCATGTCGTTGTCCCTGATTGGACTCCGACTTGTTGTTGACAATTGGCCGGGACAGATGGTATACCAGTGAACATCGTTGGAGTAGTAGCAGGAGGCTCTGCTGTTGCTGTGTCGGACGACACAGTCCTAGATGTCGACGGTTGTTCAGACATATCTAGTCTATCCAAAAGATTTCTTAGCGATTCTATAGGAACTTCCACTTGTGGTGGACTAACTTCGAAGATCAACGAGGGAAAGGTGATGATTATTCCGCTTAAAATAAATTTTATAACGACGCTTTAGACACAACTTGGTTTTTCAGTTTTAAAGAGTCGAGAAAAAGCTAAAGATGACTCTAGTCTCCTTCGATGTTTTAACGAGCCCGAAGTGACAAATGCTCGGATGGACTTTTTCAGTTATAGAGTTTGAAAAAGGCCAAAAGAAACTGCTCTGGAGTTCTAGGCAGAGGGTGTGCCAAACCTTTCGCAAAACCACAGAATACGTTTTACGGTACGAGTGGTCGATCTTCGTGAATGCTGTGTTCACTGCATTGCGATCAGTAGGGCGGCCGACACGGTTTCCTATTGGATAAAGGCTTTGTTCCTATAGAGGTATCCCAATATATACGCGATGGTACGTGGGAGCACAAGTCCGTATTGATACTTATCGCTTCACCGTTGAGGAATCCCCAACCACTCAACGCTAAGATATCACGTTTAACGACGCCGGAACAAGTCTCTAGCTTAGACCTCTATGTGTTTGTGTTATGTTTCAAAGAGTTGTTAGGTTCATTCAATATATTTTAAGTTGATCTTTTTTAAAGTTTGCCTTTCAAGGTTCACCACGAGATGTTTTGATACAAATTCCTAAATGCAGTCTAAGATGAGAAGCAAGCTTTTTCAATCTTTTCGACTTATGAAAATCCTAACTACTGAGGGAAAAGAAAGACAAAATCTTTTCACACAGATCAAAGAGCACACACTAATGCACTTTTTCCCTAAATCAACATACAAACTTATATGCAAAATGCAAAATGCAGGTATTTCTTTTCTCTTTCTTAATGTTGATGTAATATAAAAAGAAAGCTGTTGTATAATTTCGAATTCAACTTCAAGTGAAAGCAAACAAGCTTGTCCAAAATCAAAAGACACCTTAAGATTCACTTGTTTCGACACTAGAAATATATAAATTCAAACCATATGACGAAAGCAAAAGCTCAACCAACTATGAACAGCAAACAAACTAACTCTTAAGATCAGAACGACACTTTATCACAGGTCTAGATCTAAGAGGCCACAGCAAGACTAGTTCACTTTCGTTATGGGAAACTGTAAATGATACAAGAAATACACAAAGAACAAACACAATTTCTTTCTACAACCTGAGGCGAAATAGTGGCAAGGAAAGTTGGTTTCAGATAGGTACATTGACTGGTAACAGGCTGCAAAAACAAGGGTGAAAATAGGGCAAGAAACAGCAGGAAACCCCAGTAGCACAAGGCAAGACTGGTTCAGCGCAGGTGGTACACTGTCAGTTTGACATTCAGCGCAGGTAGCCCCTTCGGGAACTGTGCTGAAATGCAGACTGCCTTCACAGCACCTAAACTGAAGATTCAAACTTTCATTTTTCTCAGTTTCCGGGTCACAGATTGCTAAAAAATTCACAGTTTTTGGCCAAATCAGAAGCTATCAGTCAAGGACACACTAAGGGATGAAAAGGAGGATGAAAAGCTATCACTAAGAGCTATTTAGAGTCCTTGTGGATCAGCTCTTCAAATCATAAACTTGCCCAGAAACTGAGCTAGAGTAGCTGCCCTCTACTTTGCATTTGAAAGATCCAAATGCAGTTCGATTCGGTACTCCCTGTGTTTATGAAATGAATAGAAAAAACACAAACAACTAACAAGATACGTTCCCCAGTATGGTCGCCAATTTGTTGTTGGGAAAAGTATCCAATACAGAATGACCCTATCCCACTCTAAGGGTGATAGTACCTCAGCAACAACTGAATGCAAAGTTATTCAAGATTACTTCTTTATGAGATGAGAGAGAGAAGAGAAAGGGGATCCACTAACCGTTATCTTCTGCTAATGGTTGATCCAATCTTCCCTCTTTGCTGCTTGCTCCTAGCTCCTTGCTCTTTCATCGGCCCAGCTACACAAAGATCTTGTAAAAGCACAAGAAAAGGAAACTACAAGAAGCATACATCCATAATTGATTCAAGGATTAGAATAAATCAAATATACAAACATCAATACGCCACAGAGACACATGCATATAGAAGAACCTCAAATACTTTATTAATGGAAGAAGTAAAGTTCTGAGAGTGTTACAACCATAATAGGCCCAATCCAGCAACACCTCCCAGCAGAAAGAAATCTCCTCTTCACCTCCTTCAAGCAAATCACCCAATAGTTCTATACTCAAACCAACAACACTTCCTTACTTGCACAAAATTCCAGCCTCCCTAGACCTCATGAGAGAGTTCTATATATAGGAGTTTTGGAGAAAGGATGAGTCAGCTTGAGGCTGGCATGAAGTTGACTAGTGTCCTCTCCCACTTCAGTTATACTTAAGTTCTTGAGTCCACTTGGAGTCTCTTGCTTCCACTTGGAGATCTAGATCCTCTTACTCCTCACAAGGCGAATTCCCTGATCCAAGTGTCATTTTGGAAGCTTCCTGGGCATTTGACACCTTGCAGAATGACTGTGCCACTTGGCCAATCTCGCCCAGCGCAGGTGGCCTTCATTGATTTTGACATTCAGCGCAGGTACAGAGTGGAGCAGTTGACATTCAGCGCAGATGCTCAGTGGAGCAGCTGACATGATCCAGAAATAGCTTGTTTTTGAGTGTTTTCAGGTGGAGAACTGATTTTCAGTGCTGTGGTTTGCTGACCTTGTTCCTCTAGGGGTAGGAACAACATGTTTAGGGACTTTGGATCCCTCAGATTATTAACATTTCATGCTTCATGCTGTTAGGCACAAAAATGTCTATAACACATTCCACCTCGTCCTTGACCTTGCCCCTGAAATCCAATGTGCTCCATCCCTGCATCTGGGTCGAGGGCTCGCATTTCAGTCTACATCCTATAGGAAGGGTTCCGATCCATCATTAGCTCGTAACTGCGACAAGTGTGCTCATTGTGGCCTACCAACCTGCAGAAATTACAAAACAATTGCTGGGGTGTCTGTGTATATTTCTACAACAAATGACAATTATCCATCGTGTGTTTACCCCCTATCTGACAGATCACACACCATAAAGCGAGTGCTATGCTCGGCCCTGCCTATGCCTCCAGTCTCAACGGCATTGGCCCTCCTCCTGCCAAGTATTTCACGAACACTGGACAATGATCCTTGTCATTGCCCTGGCCTTTTCACTTTATGCACCATACTTCCTTGCGCGCCTCTAGCCACAGTGCCCTATCCTGCTTAAAACTCTACATCTCCAAACACAGATTCTATAGTTGCACATGGATTTGTTGAACTCCCAACCCAGGGTCTTGTATCAGGGTCTCCTGTAATCTCATTTCCATTTCCAATGCTTTGGCCTGGGTGGAAAGTTTCTATTGTGACAACGCCATCCTCAATTGCGGTGTCATAGATGCTACAAACCATGCACGATGTTGTCCATCTCTCAACGTCATGTTGGCTTCACAGATCGTATTTTTCATTCGTTGATCTAGATCCCAGGGAGTCTCACCCAGGAGCATCGTAATTTCTTTAAACCAGATGATTGATCGTGTTTCTGACTTTGGCTTGCTAAATTCCCTATTCAGTGCATTCTGGATCTTTTCTATCCCTATGTTTGGGTGGTCGTTAGAGTGCTTGATGTACCATGTTAATGCGTAATCCTGCAGCGTGCTCACAAATGTAGCCTTCTTAATATTGTCGTCCGTGACAACTTGTACTTCCCATACTGCTCTTACCACAAACCAAAATTGGTTTGAATCTTCATTCCCTACTCCTCTGAATACCAGTGGTTTGATTGTGCTCACCATACTGAACTATGGAGGTGGTGGAGGTGGAGTGGGTGGAGATGGAGGTGAGGGAGGTGAAGCGGGTGGCAGTGTGGGTGGAGGTGGTAACCGCGGAATGGCTGCCTTATCAAACTGATTGCGCTTCTTGGAGAGACCCTAATGAGATCTTCCTCATTCTCTTGTGAGGGTGAAATTAAGGGACTGTTTTCTAATTCTTTGCTACTCTTGTAGATCTTTCCGCTTCGCGTAGTCCCAAACATTAATGTATTTGCATGACCCTTTTTTCACAAATCAAAGTATTCAAAGATTTAATATACTTACCTCCCGGTCCTTTGAGAAAGCATCGTTCTACCTCGTTGTAGCTCATGGTCATGTCTACCTTAAACTCAGTGATAAATCCCCCTATGATCTGGTCGAGCCAATGGTCCACAGCTTGTGCGATCTTATCTTTTGATGCTTCCAATCTGTGCACTAATTCCAGAGTCCACACTATTGGTTTGTCGAGCCTACACCTTCCCTGGATGTCGGCTAACTTCATGATCCACTCATACAACTCAGAAGGAAAGGATGCAAAGGAAATCTCGTGGATTTCTGTATACACGTAGTGCTCCAACCAGTTTTCCTTAGATACTTGCAGAGTTCTGTTTTCCTGTGTCACGATCTCATGAATCTTCTTGTCCAACCACTCTTCAATTTCATTCTTTGTTGGGTTCCATTGGCACGACATCAAACATCCCTTATGCAGATCCCGGTCCTAGCAATGAAACCATTTGTTGGCTTAGTGGGGCCTGACCCAGGTTCAGAAGTTGTTTAGCCAAGCAAATCCCGGTACTACTGGCCCTTTCGGTAAGAGTCTGTGGAGTGCAGACTGAGGTCTCACCAAAAGTGGTATGGGATGGTGCTAGAACCAAGTTTTCGCACCCTGGGGATGTCTGATATGAGGTGATTGGTACGTGGTCCAACCTTCGCACTTGCTGTGCTACGCGCAACAGTGGGCACCCTGCGCCCTGTGATACTGCCTTTACCCAGTTCTAGTCATAGTGCGACCCGTGTTATTTACCTAGTTCTCCCTTAATTACGCTCTGTTAGCTGAATACTTAGATTATTTTCATATATAAGAATTGATACAAGTATTTATCATTTGCACAGTAAATAAACAGAGTAACAATAATGCATAACATCAAAATACGGATTCAATAATATATGCACAGAGTAAACTTCTCTTTATTAACTTTCAATCCCATATACAGACCCGACTTCACCCTGCGCACTCAACTGTAGGGGTCCATGCACTCAGCTGCGGACTCTACTAGGCTTCTGTGCACTCAGCTGCAGAGCCTCTTCCTACTATTATGACCCAGTACACTTCAGATCCAACTCTACCCTCAAACCATGCCTTCATTATTCTATCTATCCTTGACTCTCCCTTTACAACTTAGAGCCTCCCTCTATTTATACAATCCCATGGTTTGCAGACCATGGGTAGGCTGACACAAATTTACATGAAATTACAATATTTTAGGGCGGAAAACCCTATGACTCATCCTAGGTTTCACGCTCTACGCCCACAATTCATGAAGTCTTACCATATACTCGACCAAACTTGGGCTTTGAGCCCCAAAAACATGCTGCAGGGGATCCCATGCGCAATAAGGGTATAAATTAATAATGGATTTCATAACTTTTTTTAAAATGGAGGACACAACTTAAGTAGTTTTACCAAGGGAAATAAAATAAATTTGATGTTCTCTATATACCTAGCTTCAAACAATAGTTTCTCTTACAAAATAATGTACAAACGAGGATGACTCAACCTAAAAGGTTAACTCAACTAGTTGTCACCAATGATGATGGTACCTTTGCTAGTATAATGCCAATAGGTGCATGATTAAAATCCCCCTAGGTTAGGCATGATTATCTACATTGATGGGCTTACTAGGGGTGCCATCCATGAATGCGGGGAAGCATATTTCAGTTGGTCCAAAAGGTTTTCCATGGAAGAAAGGAGAGGAATAATTAGAGATTAGGAAGGTGACATGCCATTCCAAATCATCTTACACCATATTTCTATTGTCATTTAATTGTTTCATCATTATTTGTAACACAAAAAGTATGTGTCCATATCATTAATGTGTTGTAGTGTACAAGGTTACATGACTTGAATTTTAGCACATTTGTGGTGTTGTTCTTATGTCATTGCCCACAATCATTGGATTTGGGCCACAATGTTAGTTTTGTGCATAACCATCCCAAGGTGAGGTAATCATTTTATCATTAACACAAATATCATTCTACAACCTATATTTTAAGTCAATCCCTTGCTCCACTAGGATTGTTAACCCAAACATCAATCCAAATATTAATTCATCTTTTATTTATTTTACCAATGTGAATCAACATGGTGGTTGATGTTTCATATTTATATAAATTGAATAGGATCCTTTCAAAATATACAACCAAGAACTTGAAATTAGTTGATGAAGATCAATGTCATGTTACTTGGACTAAAACTTTTATATGGAAGGTTGAGTGACATCAATCACTAACCTAAAAAAAATTGTGTTTTGATGTTTTAATGTTCCAATACATTAACAATTGGAATGTAATACATAGTTTAATAACTTAAATATTGTAGTTTCTAAGATTGGTTACATATATACCTATCCACACAAATTTATAAAGTCCTTGGACTAATGAGAAGTTTCTATAGTTTGGGATGTTCATGTAATACATTTCAACACAATATACTCTACTAACCACTTATATAAAATGCCTATCAACATAATTAGTAAATTGAAATGTACATATTTTAGTTTTCAATGAAAGAAAATCAACTTTAAATTATATTTAGATTTACGTGAACACACTTGATGCATTATTTTGATAAGTTCAAAATTATAAATAAATTAAATTATTCAACACAAAGAAATCTCAATATCATATTGGTGTGAGAATATTTTATTTAATCAATTATTTGAATTTTACCTTTGAATTAATATGTTAAAACATTTAATTTAATATAAAAGTAAAAAGAATAAAAATATTAATTAATTATGAGATAATTCCAAGAAAATTTATTTTCTTATTTAGTTAAAAATAATATTGAGAATGTTATTAATTTTTCCAAGTTACTTAAAATATTTTGTGTTATGAAACCAGCTCACAAAAAGATAGGAAAGAAAGATAAACACCTTAGAATTCAGCCTCTTCGAGGGGGCAAGCTCATTTACATTACACAAATGAACAATTCTTTGATGATACAAATGACAAGACCTCCTTTCTATATATAGGAGTCTAAGGGGTCATAATAATAACAATATGGGGACTACATGGACACAAAAATATAACAAGGGGGTTCTACTAATAACAATAAGGGGTTACACTAGTAGTATAGGGACCTAACATGCCCCTCTCCTTCAAAAAGTGTTGTCCTCAATGCTTGAGTAGTTCTTGATGCTTCTGTATAAAATTATTGTTCTCCCATGTGGAATATTGAGCGGGTAAGTTCTACCACTTGATGAGATACTCTGAAATTGATCAATTTCATAGCTGTCGAGTTCTTGTTTCTGTGACTACTCCGGGATCCAATATGATTTTTCCTTCCTCGTCAAGTTCTGGTAATATTGTTTGAACTAGAATCTTCTACAACTTTTGAATGAGTGGCCACACTTCTTCGTCCTTTTCCAATCATCCCTTGCTTCATTTATCCAATCTGGTTGGATAATAGAAATAACACAAAACAATGCTTCCACATCCTCATCCTTTCTTGAGAGTGCATATGCAACAACCTTTTTCTTCCCCTTTTTGTAGATGATTTCAAAGTCATAACCCAACATATTTGTGACCCATTTTTTCTGTTCTTCTAAAGATAATATTTGTTCAAAAAAGTATTTAAGCCTATCATGATCCACTTTTACTTTGAAGTGTCTTCCCATTAGGTAAGGTCGCCATTTCTTAAGTGCATGTAGTATTGCCAACATTTCATTCTCATAAATAGCTTGCTTGAGATGTAGCCGTAAAAATACCTAATCGCCTACATCAAAACTTCTTTCACTGCAATGTTGATTTGCCTATTGTTTCATTCGATTCTACACCAAAGTGGCATTATCCTTTAAAAGTTGGAGAAATCGTTGTTGATGCTCGATGTGATCTTTCACTTCTTGAATATTTTTCTTCTTGATATGTCCTTCTATCTTGAGAGTTTGAGGAGTGGTAATTTCTTCCAATTCATTACAAGATATGGTCGGATTCATTTCTTGATGTTCCATGTGATCTTTCACTTCTTGAACATTTTTCTTCTTGATATGTACTTCTATCTTGATAGTTTGAGGAGTGGTAATTCTGGCCAATGCATTACAAGATATGGTCAGATTCATTTCTTCTTTCTCAATGTGATCTTTCACTTCTTGAACCTTTTTCTTCTTGATATGTCCTTCTATCTTGAGAGTTTGAGGAGTGGTAATTCTTTCCAATGATTTACAAAATATGGTCGGATTCATTTCTTCTTTCTCTGGGGTTGGTTCCTGGTGTATATCCTCTTCTTTTGATGTTTCTTGATCCTTTTCTTCCTCCTCTTCACAATCAATGTAAAATAATTTCTTCTCAGCACACTTATGACCTTTAATGTATTTGTTATCACAATTGTAACAAAGTCATTTTTCTCCTTTTTATTCCAATTGTTGTGGTGTCACCCTTGTAGGTTGTGGAAGGCTAGGAGAAATAACACTTCTATCTTTATAGTTGTGAGGGGTAGAATTCCTTGTTGCCATAATTTTTCTTTCCACTTTTCTTGCCAACTTGAATGCCTTCTCCAATGAATTAGGTTCCCAAAGATGAAACTCATGTTGAATGTTATCCTTTAAAATCCCTATGGAGACATCAATCCTCTACTTCTCTGGAATATCATTTTCCCTTATATTCAATTTTTGAAAGTCCTCAATGTGCTCTGCCATTGAACACTTTTGTTTGATATTTATCAATTGGCTAAAGAAGGTGTTTCTCTTTGTATCCTCATATTGTGTTGTCATTTCCTCTGTGAAAATTGACCATGTAGCAAGTGGTTTACGATAAAAAATCCATTTATACCATAAAAATTAATCTGGTTCTAAATATGAGGATGCAATACGTACCTTTTGTACCAGTTGCACCTCATGTAGATCAAAATATTGCTTCATCTGTTGTATCCAATTTACCAGATCCTTGCCATCAAACTTCCTCATATCTCATTTTCTTGATTTTAGGAGCTTGATCTTGAAAAGACTACAAATCTATAATTTCAGATCTTCTAGTTCTGAAATTGTGACCTCTGCATTCTCTTTCCAATTCCACTAGTCTGATCGAAATTGGATTCTCCAAGAAAGAGCTATGAAAAATCTCCCATGATGACCTGATTATATACCTTTTCAGAAGAGCAAACTTGTATGAAGTACCACATGTCACTATTTTCAACTTCAGATCTAAAAAATATACATATAAAACTACAATCCATCCTATTTCTGTAACTTCTTACGAAATTTCAATCTGATGCACAGAGAAAAAGATATGACGATTTTCCCAAGGTCACTTGTTTAAGATGTAATTCAGGAATCTGCAAAAACCCTAAATTCCTCAAATCATATATCCGAAAATATAGCGCGACAAAATCTGAAATTCAGACCCAAGGTTCACGCTGCTTTCTTCTCAAATGGGTTTTTTTTAGCTTCTAAAACTTTGTATCGAAAAAATTATAGCGAAACTTCCACGATGACCAGTTTTAGATGACATTCTGGAGATTGCAAAAACCATAACTTCCTCATATCATATCTCTGCAAATATAGCGAGACAAACTCTAAAATTTGGACCTGAGGTTCAGCGAGATTTTTTCTAAAATGGGTTTTTTTGTTAGCGTTTGAAACATTGTAGAAAAAAGGTATAGCGAAAATTCCACAATGACCTGTTTGGAGCAGCAAAACCCTAGAAACCAAAGTTGTTATACCAAATGTTATGAAACCATCTCACAAAAAGATAGAAAAGAAAGATAAATGCCTTAGAATTGAGCCTCTTCGAGGGGGAAATCTCCTTTACATTACACAAATGAAAAAATATTTGATGATACAAATGACAAGACCTCCTTTCTATATATAGGAGTCTAAGGGGTCATAATATAATCAGAGCCGACATAACAATAATAATGCAAGGGCACAATAATAACAATAGTCGGCTTCTATGGGGCACAATAACAACAATATGGGAACTACATGGGCACAACAATATAATAAGGGGGTTGTAATAATAACAATAAGGGGTTACACTAGTAGCATAGGGACTTAACATTTTGTTTTTCAAAATTTTTAACATCAAAATAAAAATTTAAAAATTATATATATATATATATATATATATATATATATATATATATATATATATAATTTTTGGAAAATATTAAATTTATTTCGAATTAAAATGGTAAAATAAAAAACAGAAGTTTGCACTTTTACATACAAACATATCCCTTGCCAAAGGATAAAAAATTCATTTAGTCAAAGAAATATATTTAAATTAATATGTCTTGAAAAGTGATTAACAACATGCATATCATATTCCATGAAAATAGAAAAAAAGTTTAATACAAGTGCTCTTCCTTTTTATTGCTTTGTTTCTTCCTTCTCTCACATGTGTAGATTTTCCTTCTTTCACATGTATAAAACAATCTATGGCAATCTTCAAACAATAATGGGTTGTATAGTTATTAAAAAATTGTTGATAGTCACTCTATTCACAACAATGGGACTTGCCACAGAATAATGAGCATGTTTCTAGGTTAGGGACTCAAATACATAGTTCCTTGAAGAATTTTTCATGGCTCTGAGTGCCACCCTAAATGATTTCTCCTCCCCTTTCTTAGAAAAATCAAGCCGTTTGGGCTCAACTGACACCGAAACTCTAGGAGGAGACCTCACCTTTGCCTTATAAGTTGTAGGTCCCTCTGCCACATTTTTCACCTTTATTTTCACAGTCACAGACCCTTCCAGTTGTGAGACCGTAATTGAAGGATAGTTGAGGTCATGTATTTTAGGTTGGCGTGTCGGACAAGAGAGTGCCGTACCTGTTATGGCCTTGATCTCTTCTAAATTATAATTCAAGCTGCACAAGAATCGATAGTAGTCTTTGAGAGATAGATTGTAGAGAAGATCAGGATTTATAACCACATTCGGATTGACATGACCTACACCATAGTTGAAAGGACCTGCTCTTTGCAACGATGCATTCCTAATTGGCTTATTAGTGTCGTCCATTCTTTCAACTGTGATTTACACAAGAAAAAACAAAAGAGAAAAGAAATCATGGAAGGGTAATTTATCATATAATATCTATCTCTCTATAATTTTCTATTATGTTATATGCCTTCCTAAGCCATCTCAGCTATTTTTTCATGGTGAGAACATTGTTGATGTCCAATAAGCATAGTTAAGGTGAAAATGTGGATCTCTAATAAATATAGTCATTGTGAAAATATGGATTGATTCTTTTTTAATGTGCATGTATGTGTGTGAGAATAAATGGATAAACATGTACACTTGTAGTCATAATGGCAGACTTAATAGTTGCAGGGCTCCAATGAGATATGCTCCCTTTAATAAAGCTGCAACACCAACAACATGTGGGCATGACATAGATGTGCCAGAAAGTACATTGAAAGGTACATGCCAATGATCAAATGAAAGGCCAGTCGTTGATGTTGCCATTGAATATACTGCTAGGATGTTCAACCCTGGAGCTGTAATATTAGGCTACATTGGAGAAACAATTCAGAACTTCATGTGTGAAAAAGTGCAGTGTCATACAATGCGTTATCATCATGTAAACACAAAAATTTGGGGAGTGGAATATGACCTTGAGGATGTCTGGAGTAAGACTATTTGGTCCCTGAGAGGAAAATGTTGTCATCACTAGAGTTGGCTTTGCATGCAATTCAGTTCTTGCAGGAGAAATGTAAGCAATAGGAGACCTGAATGAGCAAACTTTTATGGAAAATTAGGATGTTCCATGTAAGGACCTTAGTTGACTACAATAATTTTCAATGTAGGGCTAATATAAGTAAAATTGTTGTCCTGAAAACCTACATTGTAGAATTGATGTAGTCAAATACATCTGCCCCATCAATTGCATTCAACTGGGTAGCTGGAAGAACATGAGAATCTGCAGTAACATCATTGGCATTTACGGGGTCATTGCAAATATTCATGCCTAATCCTCCTGCCATGCGAACTGCTTCAACCTTCTCAATTCTTGCATTGATACCATGAAGGCAGGAAACAATCTTTCATTTAACTTTGCAGGGATCTAGAGATCCCAGGAAGCAATGTTTTCTGCAACATTATTACATAAAATCTATTAAAATTCATTAGAGATGTAGTTTTTCATTCCTTGGACTAACACTAATCCAAATTTCTCCTTTGGAAAGAATATGTCATATTGATAAGTTTGAATTTTTGTTATTATGAAAATCATTAAAATTGGTATTATGTAGCATACCCGACAATTTTATTTTGATTTGGAGCTGTAACATCAGCTGATGATACCAAAGGGCACATTTTTTTCTTTGGTAGCTGGTACTCGGATATGCTTTGTCCCTGGCATCAAATATATATATATATATATATATATATATATATATATATATATATATAATATATATATATATATATATAGATATATATCTATATATATATATATATATATATACATATATATACAAAGGCATAAAATGAGTTTTCTAGAATAATGCAAGGGATCAGATTTGACTTCAATTCCCTTCAGAGGCCTTCTAATGGTTCAACAAAAAAACCCTTAAACTTGAAAAACTAGATACATGGATTTTTCAATTTGATTGGAGGACAGAAGGAAAAGTTCAATAAGCACAATTTCCCCTGAAATTTTCATTAAAGAAAATTACCATCATAGCACTTGAACTACTCTGATATCAATGCATGTGTTCTAGACATTAAAAAATAGACAGTGGTTTTAAAATGACTTGCAATGTGAACAAAACGAAAAGGGTAATAAGCCTATCAACCTATTTTAGTTTCTACATGTTTTAGGGGTAAATTTCATCCTCGATGGTTATGGGAAATATTTTTGTATATGGATTTCATATGATGAGTTAAATGTGCTTTCAGATTTACCTAAAAACAGAAATGAAAATAAGGTATACTCACTATATATGTTTTGTTGTTTCCAAGAAGAGCGCTTGAAGGAAATTGTCAATTAATGTTACTTTCTCCCACGGTTATGATCCATGGAGCCACATTTGTAACTGTCCCTAGAGTTGGACCATCATTTCCAGCGGAACAGACAACTACCTTTCCTCTGTGGACTCCATGGAATGCTCCACTTGCAATTGCATCTTGAAAATAATTAGATAGAGGAGGGCCAAATCCGGTGGAAAGAGAGAACACATCAACTCCATCATGTACCCCTGCATCAAATGCTGCAAGAGTATATGCATCATAGCATGATCCATTTGGAGTGGAAGGCCAACAAATTTTGTAAGCTACAACTCTAGCATGAGGAGCTCCTCCTTTTGCAATCCCTTCTGCATATCCAGTTATATTTTCATTTTTCACAAAATTCCCACCTGTTGTAGACAAAGTATGAGTACCATGTGCATCTTTATCCCATGGAGAAAGAAATTCACCAGTTCCAGAGATATTCAAAGGCCCATTTGCAGCCTCATATCCTTTGATGAAGTATCTGGCTCCAATCAGTTTCCTGTTGCAAACAAAACATGGAATATTGAAACTTTGACCCTATGAAGCAAGGTTCAAGATAACTACTTTCTAATCAAATTCCTATAGAATGTGAAACCTTGGTTCTATGAATACAGGTAATAAAGGTCCTTGTTTTATAGGTAGGTATATCCTACAATGGAGTTGGGTTCTAACAGCCAACAACAACCTAATAAGCAAAGAGAGACAGAGGATTGATTTTCTCCTTAGAAATACAACAGAACAATAAGAAACATTGACCACATTAGTCTGTAAGAATATAGGAAGACCAAACAAGAATACAACAGAGTATGTGCAAGAAGCATGTTGTATTGTTTTTGTCTTCAGTAGAATACAAAAATAAGTATCACAAACACAAAGACAAGATTCACCACTCAGAAATCAAATGTAGTTAAAGTAAGGCCACGCCCACCCTCGCCTCCTCATTTTAAATCAAATCAAATCAAATGTATAGTAAATCAAATCAAATCAAATTCACCACTTAGTTAAAGTAAGGCAAAGCACACCTTGGCTACTTTGGAATCCTTGTGCTTACTTTGATTAGCCTTCTGCAAAATACAAGAAAACGATTTAATTCTTATTCAATGAATAAGAACGTTGAGAGATGAAAAAAACACAATATGACATTTTCTTCAGAGCCCTTTGTTTGCTAACCTATCACACCCATGATTGTATTGTAAGAGAAGGGTACGAAATAATAGTAAACAGAGCCTCAACCAGAAACATGGATGCATATGACAGTACTAGGCATTTCCCTTATGCATCTTACCCTCCCATGCTTGCTCCTTCGCAAGACCTCTGGGGAAACAATTATCCTGCATCTAGATGTAACAGATAAGGCTTACTCCTTCACAATGACCTTCCTTTAGATATGTAATTTCACACTCACCCGTCAATTTGTTCTGAGCACTATGGAAACAAATTGGATGATATCGTAATGCATGAATGAATGATCGATCCAGATTGTGTTAGAACTATAGAGCAATTCCCTTCTCAATAACTCTGAAATATGTGATCCCATTCAGAAATCAAGCTAACGGGGAACTTTCTGTGTGTTATCAGTTATCCAAAAAACAACAAAAGGGCATACAGAGAGAAGGAGGTATTTACTATGAAATTTATGAACAAGATGGATCTTACCTATAATTCATTGCACTAGAACCACCATTTGATTCCGCATAGGTGGGAAAGGAGAGAAAAGACATCAGATTCCCCATAGGGAGTAGGAGAAGCATCCATCGCGGTTACATAGGTATTATTGTGGATTGGTGGGAATGGAAAAAATATTTTCTCTTCTCCTTATTTATTTTCCGCTCTGCTTGCTTATATTCCTCTAAGATGCCTTGTTCAAATTTCATGGATATGAAACTCATATCCGCAATAATAGGGATCCCAAAGTTAGATTCGAAAGACTTAAGGTGGTCATTATGGGAGCTGCATCCACACCTAGAGGCAGACACAAAAAAATAGAAAGGAGTAATGGACATAAGGTATAGGCCTAGGGCGGGAGCAGAAAATATGCGCTAGTATTGTATATAGAATTGGAGTTTCCTGTGCAATTTTAGTGGATAGGTTCATCTTTCAGAGAGAGCCAAGAGGTCTAGTAAGTGGCCAAACACATAATCGATCAGTTTAACCCCTTTAGTGTAATGGCCCTAGGCGAAGTTGTTACTAGGTCCATAACAACATTGTTACCAGGTCCATACCGGCCTCTTTCTCGACGACATCCAACACAAAATAAATGAGTTCAGCCCCTTCAGTGTAATGGCCCTTGACACAGTTGTTACGAGGTCCACATTGACCAAAAACAAAGTTGTCAAGCCTGAATATATGATTGTAAGGGCTTGATATCACATTGTCCATGGTTTTAGGCTCAAGGCCCATGAGAATAGGCCCCGGAACAAATCTCAACCAACCCACCCTTTATCACCCCAAGAAACTCTCCTAGGTTGTATGTCAGAGATGCTCGGGAACATTACAAACTCAACAAAATGTTGGAAATGTATGAATGGAAGTAATGATGCTTGTTCAAGCCAGATAACCACTTCTACTATGCTTAACTCCAGACATGGGTGAACACCCCTAGACTACAAGGATTTAGACCACCAATTACTCACAGTTTAAGGATTTGGTGAATATGGAGAATACTGACCACACCAGCAGATGCACAAGACCATGTGATGGCTAGCTGCAACCAGTAAAAGTTTTGCAAATCTATTTCCTAATGCGCAAACAGGATGACAGCTCTTTGGCACTAAGTTAACAAAAACCTGCATAACACATTCAATGATACACACTAGACTTCAACACAGAGGTAGGATGACAGCTCCTCTAATGCTAAACATCAATAGTACATGAAAACTGCATAACAGGCACAACCTAGAATAGAATAGAAGTGGAAAGTGGGCAATTAACAACAAAAGAAGCTTGTATTAGCTGAAAATGAAGACCAGACGCTGCAAGTATCAAAGTAGTTACAGTCTCTAGAAGTTGAACCTTACATCAAAACAACAACCATCAACCTCCATTACATCTATGTTCTGGGTATATATAGAGTTTGATTACAAATATATTCTACTGTTCTATGCGTGGAGGGGTCATAATGGACCACCAACTGCTTTAACTATCTGAAACGGTCTCTGTTACAATTTGTTGCTTCAGTGAACAAAATTGATCTTCTCGGATGCTCTGTTGTCCTTCTCGAGCAGGTGGAGTGTTATATGGAAGGAGTTCCATAACTGATAAATGTGTTTATCTGCTTGAGGCTAGTCCTTTCCCTTCTTAGCCATCCTATTTGTTGAATGCAGTGGTTGAAGATTAACTGCGTAGAGTGTTGAATACTGGCCACCTTCTTCCTTCGGATGCATGGGACAGGCTATGGATGCAGACAGTATGGCAGAGGCATGAGTAGCGACGAGAACAAATATCAGTTGTTGCATCATGCAGATGAACGACGGATATGACTTGGCAGGAGATATCAGGAGGAAACAGGAGCAAACAAACGTGAGCCGTCAGATCTCTAGCGGACAGTTTTGACGGCCATCGGGCAGGAAAGATACATGGGAGATATGAGAGCGAAATAGGCATGGGCTGTTGGATCTTGTCGGGACTGATCAGACGGTGGAGGAGCGATCGCAATATCGCATCGACGGAAGTCAAGGGGTTTGGGCCTTATACACACATGGATGTGATTGCGATCAGCGACTAAACCTGGACCCGATAAGGAATTAACTGCTTTTAATATCACATCGGCGGAAGTCAAGGGGTTTGGGCCTTTACACTGGGCGATTTGCGATAGTGATTAGATCACAGCGCAATATCGCATCGGTAGAAGTCAAGGGGGAAAGCCTTTATACATATGCGATTTGTGATAGCGATTAAAGCCCGGACTCGATGCTACATTACAATATGACTTAACCTGTCATCGCATCCGTCGCAGATCACAAGCTGAGAAGTCTTGCCACATGAAAGTGCCAATTGCGATGGAGCTATGTACCCGACGAAGTCATTAACAACAATTTATAATCATATCGCATCCACTAGGGGCAATCGGTAATCGGCCATCAGCGATGTTATAGACATGACTTATTAAAGACCTCCTGAAATCTGCGATTGCAGCAGAAGGTTGCATGGGCGTGGGTTCATGGGTTAAGAGCCCGAGGCTTAAGGTTTGAAAGGGCGATTTTGCAGAGTTTATAGGAAAAATAGAGGAAACAGAGCCGAAGGAGGATAAGCGGGATAGGGGTAGAAAGGAGATAGTGACCGATGCGGAATCCTTCTGCGCACAACCAAACAGAGCAAGCCTATCTCTGACCTTAGAAAATCATTGTTGTATAGCAGAGCTAACACCACCCTCCAAGAATGACACCACTACAACCTAGCACATTCCATAAAACAAATAGTGTGAGGCATCTACACCTTCTCATGGACACTTTCTTTTCTTCAACTTCCTTCGCCATACGTCACACTCGTTTAGACTAGAGGATGGAGAAATGGGATAGATCCCAGAGGGGCCATTACATTTGCTAGAAAGGCACGTTGCAACCGTCATTTCATGTAGGCAATGGGGAAATATTCCAGATGGAAAATTTTAATTCGCGGAAAGGATGAACATATGGAAAGTTTTAATTAGTTGGAAGGGAAAAAATAAAAATCTCCCATTGACTGGGGTGAACAGTGTTTTCCCACCTGAAGAAAACAAAGAAAATGATTATCGGCGTAATTATGCCATTCTCAAGTGACGTTGAGAGATACTCACTAAAATCGTGACAAATTAAAACCCTGAAAACCCTTTAGGGTCTACAAAACCTTCTTGGCGATGTCCGTGACCCATCTCAGTGCCACGGGGGCTTCTTTATGGATCATCGTGAGCTCACTATGGGAATTGAGCAAGAATTCCTTGAGGCCCTCGACGTCCATATTCTAGCATAGAGATTTCAGCTCTAACAATTTCTTTCTTTTGGATCAAGTAAATTTTTTAAGGTGGACACTTACCAACAAAATTGTGCTTTCAAACCCTACCCTATGACTGTACATGTGACTTCGCACTAATTTTGGCCTCCTTTACCATTCCTTGTTTCCTCTCTCTGAATTTTCCTCTCTCTCACACAGTTCCAAACGAGTGAGTTATACCAACCACTGGATTCACACTTTAGTGAAATATTTATTTATACTACTCTCACTTGCAAAAGAATTTTATTTGAGCGGTTTAGCACATCCCAAGGCTGGGTGGATTATAATAAATGATTTTCAAAACATTTCACACACTAAATTTTATTTTTCTTAACACTTTTCACAACAAACTTTATTTTACAGACTTTCCTTAAATTAGATATTAAAATTGATTTTTGAATAAATTAAAATGGCTATATTTTTTTAATATTAGAATTTAGTTTTAATTTGCTCCATGGTGTAGATAAGTTGATGATATTTTGTTAAGGAATTTCTTATGATGTTATTGGTTTAAACTTTGATTATCTCAGTGCATCACGTGTGAGGTAATGTGGGTACTCTTGGAGGTGAATTTGGTAGTGGATATAATCGATCCCTATCATGTAAGTACAAGCTCACTATAGTTGTCAATTTTGCCATATATGAAAAATAACAATAAGAATAATAATCTTATTTTTTTTTAATTTTATTGAATTAAATATTTATCAAAATTAGATATTATTAAAAGCACATGATTTTATTGGAGGTGGTTTAGATGACAAAAATAAGGGAAACAAGTTTTCTTGTAAGCATTTTCTAAATTGTGTCGTCACTCAAACACTCTCATAGAAAAAAAAACTCTTAACCCCACTGAGAATGCCTAAAAGGAAACTTTCAAGCAAGCCACCCAATGTCACCTTGGTGGCCTTATCTCACTCTTTAGACTACACTTAAGGATATCCTTGTCAAGGGGGGAGTCGTTAAAGATCGAAGGGAAGTTCCTTAACTAAGACTAGTGATTTGGCACTACTCACTCTCAAAGTAAAAGGCCGGGGATAAGTGTGCAAATAGTCAAACAAGCCATGAATTATGAACAAATTTTGAATGATTTTAATTAGACAACTATGCTTATTCATGTAACAAAATTATACTTGAAAAATGAAAGATAAAATTTTCTCAATTAACCATATAACATGAAATGTTAGTGAATCATATATACAATGGCACAATAAAAATAGAAAATGAATCATAAATTGTGTCCACACAAGTAAGGCATTAGATAATTCATTAATTGTATTTATGAGAATTCAAGATTGGGAGTTATTTATCATCATCAAGAGACCATTCCACAATTAAGAGATCATACACCAATAGTGATAACTATGTTTGGGACAACAAAGAGTTATGTGTTTGCGATGATAAATAAAGGAAATATTCAGACTTGTCATTGTTACTAAGGGCAATCAAGACAAAAAAATTGAATGTGGACCACTTACAAATTTGTAACATTCAAATTTCATCCATTTATCATCAATTTATCAACATTTATAGTTGGGTAGTTTGTAACCATAGAATTGTGACCCAAACAATGTATTTGTAACATTCCAAAGTGTGTAATTACAACTAATGAACCATGAGCAATACCATTAGCATGTGAGAACATTGACCACTATGTATTTAGAACAAATTTCCATTAAGACTAGAGATCAATTTAAGTTTTAAATCTCCCCTAAACAATAATAAATTTCATATGTCAACATCAAATATTTAAGAATTGTGTGCAGGGTGCACCAATAGTGGCATTATTGGGCTTCGATCACTATCTCATTATGTGTGTTAGGATGTGTCATTTTAAATTATAAAGTGATCACACATCTACAAAATGGAAATCAAGTAAACTGCCAAGATAATCTTAAAAATAGTGAATTGTTAGCCTTATGAACCAAGTCATTTCACATTCCCATGCATTGATTTACGTAAGGGTGTGGTTAAAATGTCAAATGTGTTAAAAAATGTAAGAAATAAATGTATCAAGAACTGACCATGATGCAAATTTGTAAACCCTTTTCACAACTATAATTAAAGAGCTTAAATCTCAAGGTGTTTCATGCATTCATGTGCTCATGTGAAGATTAACAGTGTTTACTATGCCATAGATATGTTACCTAGATATGTAAAATCCAACATGAAAAAGTAAAAATATGATATTGTATCCTTACAAGTAAAACAGTAATCATTTTTAATTTTGTCACTTATTATCTAGTTATATTTTTTATTCTTAGACTAAATTAGTCATTTACGTTAGCCGCTTTTAGTTGATTCACTTAATATCTAGCCATATATTTTATCCCTATACTAAAATAGTTGTTTAAGTTAGTCATTTTTAGTTTGGTCACTTAAAATTGGTGAAATTTAGTAGTAATTCACTTGAAATAATTGTGGTGACTAAATGTTTTAGTCATGTAGTCACTAATCTCTCATTTTTGACTAGCATTATTTGGAGCCACTAGTATCATTCCTCCCCACTGAGGAACTTTTGGACTTCCAAAAGCATGAACTTAATCTGCAACTATTGTGTTACATTGTCTGCATCACAAGTGTCCTCACAGGTCACACTTCCTTCTCCTTCGCCCTTGTTCTTCGGAGCCATAAGTGATGAGCCAACACTTGCATCCCCTACAAAACTGTAGTACAATATTTTCATATTACATGCTCAATTACATGACACTCTTTGGTCAAGTTTACATCAAAATATAAACCAATACCCTAGCTATCAACAAAAGTCCAAAACATCATCATTGCCTTAATAAGCGATGGGAAACACATCATCACTTTTACAATTATATTGCAACACATGATTTACAAAATGAGGCCATGACAAACTATCATATCTAGTAAAACCATCTCTCACTCATGAAAGTGAATGGGCCATCATCTCCCTGTGGCGGATTTGCTTGTCGAACAACTTTTCCAACTGGTTCCTGTATGGGTGCTTGGTCCTTAAGACACTACTCTGGATGGAGCCTCCAACATTTTTCTCTTTGATATCCACATTTTTTGCAATGTTTGAAAAAATTATTCTTCCTCTAGACCTACTTAACCTTCTTCCTTCCCTGATGTGGAGAAGGCCTTTCACACCTCATCGTCTTTCTTATTTCCATTCTCTTCCAACACTCAACAACCACATGATTATATAAACCACAAACTACATGGTTTTCTATGCCATGAATTTTGTTCATCATTAACATACTTGTAATCAAAATGAACTTTAGGACTATTTATACCTCCCTTGACAGTCTCTGGTGCGATTTTGGTGATGAGAGCTTGTCTTATCTCAACCTTTGTGATGTGCACTGTCATGGGAGGATAGTGATGTTTTCCCATCATTATCTTTATTCGACGGTTCCAATAATGTATTGGAAGCTTCTGTAACCTTTGAGCACTCTCCTTCATTGTATCCAAAACCTGCGAATTGAGGTATTTATACCATCTCCAATGGCACAGTCATCCCTTGACTATTAACACCAAGTCCTCCTCCTTTATACCCCATCTTGGTAAGGAGTATCATGTTGGCTCCTAAAATCAATACCTCCATGTTTCCAATAGAAATAGTGTCATGTGAAAGAAAAACTTAAGAACTATCAACATTGTTAACCTAAGTTGTTGATTCTGGAACAACTGATGATAGCTTCACTAATCCTTCATTGCATTTCAATTTTTCCAAGGCCTCTTCCATGGCTCATAATTGAAGCTACAATCTAAGCTTCTCCTCTTTTTCTTCTCATAGAAGTCTCCTCAATTCAAAATTCGCTGCTTGAAGGCTCTGGTTGATCTCCTCATCTGAATGATGAGAAGATGATAATGAAGATTAATGTCCACCCGAGGGGGTTGATGGAGCATCGTCCTTTGTGGTTTCTTTCTTGCATTCCTCTA
This sequence comes from Pinus tabuliformis, assembly GCA_031772625.1. Lineage (NCBI taxonomy): Eukaryota > Viridiplantae > Streptophyta > Pinopsida > Pinales > Pinaceae > Pinus > Pinus tabuliformis. The sequence goes on from CM062806.1 coordinate 120,075,783, forward strand.
TTGCCATCTTCTCCTCATAATCTGCATATATTATGTCCAACATGCGTGACATATTGAGGAGGTCCTTGTACATATCTTTGTTTTTCTTCGCATCCCTTTTTATTCACGTTCAATCATTCACACTCGCAATTCGCATCAACGAGAAGACCATTTTGATACCAAACTTGATCTTGTAACTCTTCAGCTACTGGAATTAACCAAAATCTTTTAGTTATGTGATGTTAGCAGAAGTGCATGTGAAAGATTATAAAACAACCACTTGTGCATTCTTTAAAGAAGAAGAATCATAATGACAACCATCAAATCAAAGGACACACACACATTGATAACAGAGTTCACCAAGTGTGAGATACATCTCCAGGTCCTGGTGTCAAGAGTGGGGAGGCCACTTCATTAAATGCTACAAGATTATCATGAGTACATAGTACATTCTTTTTCATTACAGGGATAAATTCCCTCAACCATAATGGCATGTCTCTCCACAAGACATTGTCAGGAATTCTCACTCATATGGGAAAATTTGCTCAACAAGAGTGGGACATCTCTCCACGAGATGTCCTCCTATAGGAAATCTCACTCAAATGGGCCTTCTTTAAGGATAACAAACCAATCCAAATCTCACATGATGTGGCATAGAAGTATCCCTCAACATAATTTTAATGAAGGATCTCAATGATAAAAACATCATCTCAGCAAATCAAAAGAAAGATATGGCATAACTACATCATATACCTCCACTTTCGAGGATGGCCAGAAAATGCAAAGCTCAGCTACTGAAATGGACTACACCACTAAACTTGTGATGTGAAATCGTGTCAAATGACTATAAACTTTTCCCCTTTCTCACACCGTGAAATTCTAGACCCTTGGGAATCTAAATATTCCCCTAAAGGTTCCTTGTTATGCAACCAACTCACAAAATAGAAGAAAATTTACATCAACGACTTCAAAATCAGCCTCTTCGAGGGGGAAACCTCATTTACATTACACAAATGAACAATTATTAGATGATTCAAATGACAAAACCTCCTTTCTATATATAGGAGTCTAAGGAGTCATAATATAATCAAAGCTGACATAACAATAATAACATAAGGGCACAACAATAACAATAGTGGGCTTCTATGGGGTATAATAATAACAATATGGGGACAATAGGGGAACAACAATAACAATAAGGGGATACAATGACAATAGTAATGGGGGAATCACTAGTATTATAGGGGCCTAGCATGCCCCTCTCCTTCAAAAAAGTGTTGTCCTCAATGCTTGAGTAGTTCTGGATGATTTTGTATAAAATTATGATCCTCCCATGTGGAATCTTCAGTATATAAGTTCTTCCACTTGATGAGATACCCTAAAATTTGCATCATCTTGTACAGAAAATAATACTTTGGTGATAATTCACTATCCTTCTTAGCTTGCTTGAGGTACATTTGTTTATATGGTTGTGTTGTAGCAGCTATAACCACCCTCCAAATTTTTTCCTTTGCTTCGTTTTGGAGCCTCCCTTCCAACCTTCACAGCATCCTTCCTTGCTTCGTCAAGTTCACAAGCTTCAGTGTCTTTCTTGCACAAAGGAAGCCTGTCAATCACAACTTGATTTATTCCCCTCACACGTTGTTCACTGGACTTGGTCCAGCTGCAGGTTGAGCAATTTCCCCAAGAAAATTGTGCATTTCTAAAGGGAAACCATCCTTCCCTCCAGAAATTCTGCAATCTTGCCTAGTAGCCTGCTGGGCTCCAAGATTGCATAATTTTTCTAGTCAACACTCCTAGCATGTATTGCGAAATTTTTCCTAGCATAGCTGCTTAGCCCAGAATTTGCACAAATCTGGGCAGTAGTCAGTTGCTCTGCCTAGAAATTGCATAAACCCTTTGGGCAGTCAGCCGAGCTCCCAGCCAGAAATGAGCATTTCCTTCAAGCAGTCAAGCAGTGTCTTGCATGTGCAACTGCGTTGACCGCTTCCCTTTGGGATCAAGAAAAAATGACTTGCATGAAGATGCTACTTCTCCCAAGGAAGCATGTAAAGGAATCCCTTATTTCAGGGATCTATGTTTAGCAGTTGAAGGTTACATGCAAGGCTCATTTCAGAAACCTCCCACCAAGTGTCGCATTCCCTATATTTGTGGCATGTGTGTCACAACCTCGATGTTATCGAAACTCATCAACCTGATGTTGTAGGGCTCATTCCTCATATCCTCCTTGCAACTCTAACATACCACATCACATCTAGAGCAGTTGGCACATTCAACTCAGATGTTTTGGGGTAACCTCACTTCCCATGCCTTGCGTTGCATTTCTGTTTCTTTTTGTGTTTTTGCTTGTATGAGTACTGTTTGCTTGATTTATTTGAATGCCTGATGTTGTTTACATGTATATTAGCGTGTCCTAGCATTGTTTAAGTTTTCGTCAACATCTCACTGCTGTCGCATGCATGAAATTATTTTTTGCAAATGGTCACCGATTTGGCGACTCGCCTCACCGACATGCATGTTGTTCCATTTTCTGAATCTGTCATTCTCCATTTGTATGCATGATCATTCACTTATGCATACACTCAGTATCAACATGAATTCACACTCACATTCAATTTCAGTTGCCCGTCGGCAAGTCTAGGCAGCCTTGGCCTGAACTCTTCCTCTCAAAGAGCCTTAACAGGACAACATTGCGCAATCCTGAGAGAGAAGGCTCTGCCTTCCTCTCCATTAATGTGAATTTCTACCCAGCAGTTGTTCCCCATGCCTGCTTTGCACAATCTTGAGGGACAGTCACTGTTGGCCAAGAAAATTGCGCAATGTAGTCCTTGAGCCTGTAGCCATTGCCAGCTAAGATTGTGCATTGTGCAATCCCAGCAGTCAGTAGCCTGATTGGACTATGCATTGCACATTTCCAGTAGTCAGTCAGTCTCCCAATAGCCCAAACTATGCCTTATGCAGTCTTAGTAGTCTGTCTCTCGATCTCCTTGCCGAAATTGCGTAACCTTCATGATCAATCACACAGGTATGTTGCCATTCAGTTATCACGTTCATTTTTGTTTTCGACTGAAAAATTTCTTTCCATGAGTGTTTCCATGTCTCCATGTATTTTAGGTGTTCATCTGCCTCTTAGCAGTGTAGGTACAATGGTTTTCAAGGGAGTAGAGTTGAAGACACCATCCAAAGCACACCTAGAGATGCAATCAATTAGATGTCTATGAGCTTTCCTTCTCACAACAATATCAAGTTGCTCGTAGACAAGGACATCAAGATACGACAGCAGCAACATCATGAACAGTATTTGAAGGTAGCATACCGAATGTAGCGAACACAATGAATGCAGTGAATGAAGCAGATGTAATGAATGCAAGAGAAAGGTTGTTGATAACATAGCAGTGGAACAAAGTTGCAAGCTCAGGCAGATCCACTGATGATGAAAGCAACTATGGAGACTTAGGTTATGAGGTGACGGCGCGACATGAATATCACGTGAGGACAGGGAATGGAACAAAAAAGAAGTTGCATGTGTTGAAGCAGCAACTCAAGGAAGAACATGAAGCTACACAGATAGACAAATGAGTTGCAGTAGGATCAAGAACAGTAGTGGGCGCAACATGCACTCAGGGATGAAATTGCACCTGAACAAGTTAAAGATCCATCCCAGCAACTACCACGAAGCAGACATGGTGAGCAGTGTTGGTGATCGCATCTAAGGGATTCAGCAGCATGCATGTCATTGTGCACACGCATGCAACCCAACCCATTCATCACACACACCAGGGAAAAAACAAGAAGCAAGTCCAACTAAATCTGAACATGTACTTCGGCAAGTTAATGCACATGACCACTAGCACACACTTGAAGATCAGCATGGACATTATGCATCAATGTGTTGCTAGTTCAACTACACCCAAGAAGACCATGCGCATGTTAGCAGACAAGTTGCATGAAAGGGCTGAACCAATGCACCGTTACAACGGAGGCAAGAGTTCACTTCAGTAAGATGTCACCATGAGGTGCATGCACACCATCACGGATGACCAGGCCTAGCATCAGCTCACCACCTTCACCATCACGATCATGTCAAAGAGTTGGTCTCATCACAGTGGACCGAGTGTCAGTGATATCTTGTATGGCTTGCTCAAGACATGTTGTCTCACATGAGTACATGTGCATTGTAATGTTGAGTCATGTCAAGTGTAAGTCAAGTATCAATAGTTGGATGTAAGAATCATAGAGTAGATGAAGACTCATGAGGGTAGTTGAACTGTCACAAAGGGGAATGTCAAGGGTCACCCCAACCTTTGCTATAAATAGTCCCTCATAACTCATTGTAAGGTATTTTGGTCAACCAAGCTTCTATTAAGTCTACCTTGAAGAAAGCTTGGACAGTATTGTAACGCACCTTGGCTTCTCCACTGCACGAAGTTAGTACATCTCTTTGGAGGAGTAAGTGGATGTGGTTGTAATGTTTCACTGTTGGGGCTAGCGGGTTTACATGGATTTATTGTATGATGGGAACTTACACTTCTTTATATACTAAGAGCCAACATGTTTTCACACATGTATTATATCTGTTGTAAGAATGATCTTCAATAATTGTAATGCATGTTGCTTTAACCCGTGTTCTACATCTGAACTGATTCATTTGTTGTAATGCATAATCTATTATTGGAAATGTGTTGTATATGTTGTTAATTCTATCACATTTGTGTCGAATTCTTTGCCGGACATCAGACAGATCTTTCACATGAATCTTTTTGTGACAACTGTTTCACTGATTCGAAATGATCCGTGAGTGTTGTACGTGTTACCTTACCTTGTATGTTATGACTTCCGTATCGGAGTGGACTACTCTACCGAAAGCTATGTATGTCATGTGTGTTGTGTGTTCCTAGCTGAGTTGGGACTGATCCCTTTCGACCTGGAACTCACCTTCGCCCTCATCTCAACCCACCTGTGTTAGAACCTGTCATACACCTTCCTTAACTCACTGCAACAGTCACACCCTTGCTACTCACAGAGTTATCCTACTTGCATCTGTGCGACATCACAGTCAAGGCATTGGTTTACGACCCATTGTTGGGACTCCTACACCAAACGGTCTGAGGTCTAATTGGTAATTCTTACTGGGGAGATCCCCTTATATGTTGGTGAGTCTAGAACCGTCAACATTTTGGAGCTAGAAGGAGGGCCAAATGACAAACTAAGTCCTCACATCTCTTTTGAATCTCTACACATCTATCATGACTACCTATCGAGTTGCTCTTCCAGAGTGCATGTCTTATGGAAATGAATTAAGTATCTTTGAAAAGCTCTCAGATAACTTGTTTCATAAAACATATGTTGGCGGAGGCTACGCAACCTTGGTTAGGCTCACAGTCAGCGGTATAGGCTCATGTGAAAGACATGGACTCTTTGAGGAATACATAAGATGCGCTTTGTTCATCTACACACTTCAAGGGCACCTAATGCACTAGTGTGCCACACTGCCCGAAAACTCTATTCATTCTCTTGTTCATCTAGTGAGAGAGATAGATCGTGCTTTCAATCATTTTGGCCATGAAGCGCTTGATCAAGAAATTATGAAATTACGAAAAGAACCCGATGAATCTGTTGATCAGTTTTACACAGGCTTTTTTAATCTTTCATACTGATTTACTAAAGATGAAATTCATTGGGATTTTCTTTATGGAAGATTTGAATATCTTCTTCACTTATCCAAACCCCACTCAGCACACTTCGATGATGGAGTTGCACAATCACAGGCAGGCACAATCACTATCACAAGTGACTGTCCGCCTTCACCCCATCAAATAGCTCCACCACAGCGGAGTGATGTGGGAGATCATGCACACGCCTCTTTTGAACTGTCACACCCTCCAACCCCACCTGCTCTTGAGATTTGCACAGATTTGGCTAGCAAGCTTGTTGGTTTTCACGTGGACTCTTTCCCTTGACCTTCATCCTCGTGTTCTGTTGATCCTCCAGATTGTACTGCCTTGTGTTCTCCCATTCTAGACTCCTCACCTATTGTGAACGAGGATCACGTTTTCAACGGAGTTGGTGTTATGAAGCCAATCTGTGCCATCATTCATGATGAGTGTGTGCGTGAATCTAAAGAAGAACGCGCGGTGAAGGATGAATCCCTTCCAGCTGCGCCTCATTCGCTTCATCCTGACATCCCTTGTTATTCTACCATTGCTGATTTCCCCTGTGAAAACTCATTTTTGGATGCTTCTACTTCCGATCATTCACAGGACACGTTGGATGTAAGTCTGTCATTACACTGTGGAGAGGACACATATTCCTCGGAACATCCATCCAATCTATCATATATCTTTCTTGAAAACACAGAGGGTGAACATCTTTTCTTCTCATCTACCCCCTACCCGATTCATCAAATTTTGAGGACGCCAATGAACATCTCAAATTTTATGATCTTGGTTGTCGTGATGTATTCACTTCCTCATCTGATCACAATGTTGATTCAACCATTGTTAATCTATCCAAGACACTTGTCTACAATGATCTATCTGTCAACGAAGTTGAAATCCCCCAGACTGTCGAGGCACTTCAGCCCGAGCTAATGGTTATGTCAGGCCCTCGCTGTCCTGAGGTTGGTTTCACTTCCGGTCAGGAAATTGTTGAAACACTCAAGGCTCCTCATCACTCTCTGCTTTGCATAGAAGATCAACCAAACACCCAAATTTCACTTCCTCCACTCGGACTACATGATCCCATCGCTCATGCATTGGAGGAATCTTACACAACAAGCACACATGCACAACACAAGTGATCTACCTTTCTCACGTTTCCTTTCATTTCACAGTCAAGAGAATGCATACACTCAACATAGACACGTGGTTTAGCACCACAGAATGCATGTCATGCACTTTCACTCATCTTTGTTATGTGGTCACTTGAAGCTCAGACTGTGTTTGTCTTCACTATTATATGTTTCTTGTTCACTGGTTCGCACTACTGTCTTGTTCATGAACCATGCCTTCACCAACATGGGTTAACCAATGCGCCGATGGCTGCATTGGAAGTATCACTTCACATGAGATCACCCATGCACTGTTAGCTTAGGAGTAGGAGTAGTGTTTGATTTTGAGTTGTTTATTTGCATGATTGTTTGCTTACTTTGTTTGTTTGTTTGTTTGTCTGCTTGCTTGTTTTCTTAATTGATTTTCTTTCGCTTTTGATTTTGCTTTTTCTTTTGTTTATTGTTTGTTAGTTCACTTGTTTCGTTTCATAGGATAGTTTCGCATGAAAGCATGTATGACTCTTGAAGCAAGATGGGTAAAGTACAAGAGGCATTTTGTTGCTATCACTACTTGGTTACCTATCATCCTACCTCTATATGAAGAACTTGTTACTTTCAGTCCATGATACATCGATGGAAAATACATATTGTTCAAAGTGAACCTTGGTGAAAACACAATGCTTGTGCGCTAACTAGTGTCACCAACTCTAGTCAGTCGTTTTTTGGTTAACCCTTGTCAGCTCAGTCAAGTAGAGTAAGGTGAGGAGGAAAACCTTAACAGGCACGTCAGAGGTATAATATACTACTTCTCTGCAAGAGAAACCTCTTCTACTCTCAATAAGTCGGGATCCCTCTTCAACCTATGAAATGAATAAGTGTTATGCACAGTTAAAAAATGAAAAAAGGAAAGTGAAAAAATTCAAAATTCAAAATTAATAAGGGAAAAGAAGAGAAAGGCTTCCTCTGCAGGGAGGGGATGCAAGTAACTCTGCCGGCATACAGACCAGGTTCGCTGGCAGCGGAGCCATGATTGTGTTCCTATGTGACTTTGCGGGGGTACTGTCTAGGCCTATTGGTAGCGGAGCAACACCAGAGATGAAACTAAGACTCTGACGACTATATTGCTTGTGCATCAATATACCCCTCAACCCCAATCAAAATAACTGTGTTTCCTTGGCTTGGTATGTGTGTCAATCGACCAAGAGATTGGCATATGCTTCATCTTACAATCAAGCTAGTGTGGAAACCAAGAGGAGCTAAGAAATGAACAATACTTCTGGAGGTGTTAGACTTGCTTTTCACGAAGAAGATCCATTCAAAGAGCTGGATTTCTACCAGTGTGTCACCAAGTGTTGTAGCGGCTACAACCACCCTCCAAAATTTTTCCTTAGCTTCGTTTTGGAGCCTCCCTTCCAACCTTCACAGTAGCTTGCCTTGCTTCGACAAGTTCACAAGCTTTAGTGTCTTTCTTGCAGAAAGGCAGCCCGTCGATCACAGCTTGATCAATTCCCCTCACAGGTTGTTCACTAGACTTGGTCCAGCTGCAGGCTGAGTAGCTTCCCCAATAAAGTTGTGCATTTCTGGAGGGAAACTAGCCTTCCCTCCAGAAATTGCGCAATCATGTCTAGAAACCTATTGGGCTCCAATATTATGCAATTTTTCTAGTTAACACTTCCAGCAGGAATTACAAAATTCTCCCTAGCAGGGCTGCTTAGCCCAGAATTTGGGAAAATCTAGGTACTGTCAGCTGCTCTGCACAGAAATTGTACAAATCTCTTGGGAAGATAGCCTAGCTCCCAGCCAGAAATGAACATTTCCTTCAAGTAGTCAAGCAGTGTCTTGCATGTGCAGCTGAGTTGACCATTTCCCTCCAGGACCAAGAAAAACTAACTTGCATGCATAGGCTACTTCTCCCAAGGTAGCATGCAAATTCATCCCTTGTTTCAAGGATCTATGTTTAGCAGTTGGAGGTTACATGAAAGGATCATTTTAGAAACCTCCCACCAAGTGTTTCTTTCCCTATATTTGTGGCATGCGCGTCACAACCTCGATGTTATCGAAACTCATCAACCAGATGTTGTAGAGCTCATTCCTCACACCAACCTTGTAGCTCTAACATCCCACATCACATCTAGAGCATTTGGCACATTCAGCTCAGCTGTTTTGGGGTAGCCCCTCTTCCCATGCCTTGTGTTTCATTTCTTTCACTTTTTTTGTTTTCACTTGTATGTGTATTGTTTGCTTGATTTATTTGAATGTCTTCTGTCATTTACATGTATATTAGCTTGTCCTAACATCGTTTCAGTTTTCACCAACATCTCACTGATGTCACATACATGAAACTATTTTTTGCGAATGGTCACTGATTCAGCGAATCGCCTCACCCACATGCATGTTGTTCCGTTATATGAATATGTCATTCTCCATTTGCATGCATGATCATTCACTTATGCTTACACTTAATATCAGCATGCATTCACACTCACATTCACTTTCAGTTGCCGGTTGGTGAGTTTGGGCAGCCTTGCCCTGAAATCTACCTCACCAAGAGCCTCACCAGGACAACATTGTGCAATATTGAGAGCGAAGGCTCTACCTTCCTCTCCAGAAATGTTTATTTCTTCCCAGCAACTATTCCCTAGGCCTGCTTTGCGCAATCCTGAGGGACAATGACTAATGACCAAGAAAATTTCACAATGCAGTCACCGAGCCTACAACCATTTTCGGCTAAGATTGCGCATTGTGAAATCCCAACAGTCAGCAGCCAGACTGGACTATGCATTGTGTAGTTCCAGTATTTAGTCAGTCTCCTAGCATCCCAGAGTATGCCTTGTGTAGTCTTGGTAGTCGGTCTCCTGACCTCCCGACCGAAATTGCACAATCTTCATTATCAGTCACACAAGTATGTTACCAGTCAGTTCTCAAGCTCATTTTTGTTTTCGACTGACAGATTTTTTGCCATGAGTGTTTCCATGTCTCTAGGTATTTTAGGTGTTCATCTGTCTCTCAAGAGTGTAGGTACAATGGTTTCCAAGAGAGAAGAGTTGAAGACACCGTCCAAAGCACACCTGGAGATGCAATCGATCACATGTCTATGAGCTTGCCTTCTCACGAAGATATCAGGTTCTTCGTAGACAAGGACATCAAGATATGATAGCAGCAGCATCACAACAAGAAGCATTTTGAACAACAGTTGAAGGTAGCATACTGAATGCAGCGAACACAAAAAATGTTGTGAACACAGCGAATGCAGCGGATGAAATAAATGCAAGAGAAAGGTTGTTGACAACACAATGATGGAACAAAGTTGCAAGCTAAAGCAGTTCCACTGATGATGAAAGCAACTATGGAGACTCAGGCTATGAGGTGACGACGTGACATAAATATCACGCAAGGACAAGGAATGGAGCAAAGAAGGAGTTGCATGTGGTGAAGCAAAAACTCAAGGAAGAACATGACGCTGCACATATAGATGAATGAGTTGCAGCAGGATCAGGAACAACAATGGGTGCAACGTGCACTCACAAATGAAACTGCATCCGTACAAGTTAAAGATCCATACCAGTAGCTAACACGAAGAAAACATGGTGATAAGTGTTGGTGATCACATGAAAGGGATTCAGCAGCATGCATGTCATTGTGCACACACATGCATCCCAACCCATTAAGCACACTCACCAAGGCGAAAACAAGAAGCAAGTCCAACTGAAGTTGAACATGTACTTCAACAAGTTGATGGACATGACCACAAGAACACAATTGAAGATCAGCATGGGCATTATGCATAAGTGTGTTGCTGGTTCAGCCACACCTAAGAAGACCATGTGCATGTTAGTAGATGAGTTGGATGAAGGGACTGAACTAATGCACCGGTTGCAACGGAGGCAAGAGTTCGCTTTAGAAAGATGTCACCGTGAGGTGCATGCACACCATCATGAATGACCAAGCTTGACATCAGCTCACCACCTTCACCATCATGAGCATGTCAAAGGGTTGGTCTCATCACAACGAACTGAGTGTTAGTGATATCTTGCATGGCTTGCTCAAGCCATGTTGTCTCACATGAGTACATGTGCATTGTAATGTTGAGTCATGTCAAGTGTAAGTCAAGTATCAATAGTGGGATGTAACATTCATAGAGTATGTGAAGACTCATGAGGTTAGTTAAACTATCACAAAGGGGAATGTCAATGGTCACCCCACCCTTTGCTATAAATAGTCCCTCATAACTCATTATAATGGCTTTTGATCAGCCAATATTCTATTAAGACTACCTTGAAGAAAGCTTGGATAGTATTGTAATGTGCCTTAGATTTTCCATTGCACGGAGCTAGTACATATTTTTGGAGGAGCAAGCGAATGTGGCTGTAATGTTTCACTGTTGGTGCTAATGGGTTGTTGGGCAGCGGATCCCCCCCACAGAATATATTTGGGGATTGTAGCCCAAATTTTGGTCAAAAGTAATGTAATACCCCACAAAATGTGGCGCAGAGTGCGAGAGTCTAGCATTGTCTGCCCTAAAGTATTGTAATTTAATATAGAATGTGTCGGCCTACCCATGATCCACGGACCATGGGAATGTATAAATAGATCAAGGCTCTAAGTGTAGAAGGCAGTTTTTGGTTAGTCTTGATCTGAAGTGTTATGGGTTTTTGAATAAAGGGTTCACTCTAAGGTTGTAAGTCTGAGTCTTGGGCTGTAGTAGTAGGAAGAGGCTCTGCAGCTGAGTGCACAGAGGCCTGGTAGAGTCCGAAACTGTGTGTTCAGACCCTTGCAGCTGAGTGCACAGGGTGGAGTTGGGATTGTACTGGAATAGAAGATTAATAAAAGATAAGTTGATTCTAGAATACTAAGCATCTGCTTATAGATCTATGTGTTTATGCTTCAGTTATATCTTTGCATCTCTTTACAGTTTATGATTGCGCACACTAGTGATAAATGTTGAATGATTGATGAGAATATTGGGCCCACATAATTACGTTAAGATCTATAATAATAACATTGCAAGGATAAAGGATCTAGACAACACTCCTTCGTGCTCTTTACAGAGCTACACGAGTTGGGCCCACATAATTACGTTAAGATCTATAATAATAACACTACAAGGATAAAGGATCTAGACAACTCCTTCACGCTCTTTACAGAGCTACACGAAGGTCAGACAGCTGCGCGGAGCAGCGCAAGCATGCAGGATCAATTCGCGAACTTTCCAGAATTCATCAAGACATCCCTAGGGTGAAAAAACCTAGTTCCAACACCCTCTTATACTACCTTAGGTAAGACCTCAGTTCGCGATCCACGGACTATTGCCGAAAGGGCCGATAGTTTTAGGATTTGTTTGGCTAACTCATTTCTGAACCTGGGTCAGGCCCCAACAAGCCAACAAATGATTCCGCTGCCGGGACTGGTATCTGCCTAAGGGATGTTTGATGTCGGAACACTGGAACCCCACAAAGAATGAAATTGAAGAGTGGTTGGATCAGAAGCGTCATGAGTTCGTGACACAGGAAAACAGAACTCTGCAGATATTTGAGAAAAGGTGGCTAGATCGCTACATATATACAAAAATCCATGAGATATTCTTCGTGTCCTTCTCTTCTGAACTGTACAAGTGGATCGTGAGGCTAGCCAACAGCCAGGGAAGGTACAAGCTCGATCAACCGATAGTGTGGACTCCGGAGTTAGTGCGCAGACTAGAAGCATCAGAAGATAAGATCGCACGAGCTATGGACCATTGGCTCGATCGGATAATAGGGGGATTTATCACTGAGTTCGTGGTAGACATGACTGTGAGCTATAGCGAAGTGGAACGACATTTTCTCAAGGGACCGCGAGGTAGGTACATCAAATCCTTGAATACCTGGATTAAGATGTTGTTATGTGAAAAGAGGGTTATGTGAATACATTGATGTTTGGAACGACATGGAGCAGAAAGATCTACAAAGGTATTGAAGGATTAGGAACCAGTCCTTTAATTTCACCTCCATGAGAGAGCGAGGAAGAGCGCGCTCAGGTTTCCCCGATAAGTGCAGTCAGTTTGATAAGACAACGCATTCCGCAATTATCACCTCACTTATGCCATCACCCACTTCACCTCCTGTTGTGGTCACCAACAACCCCCCTCTTTGTTTGATAATATTAATAACATCAAGCAAAGGGGGACCCTTAACCAAAAATCCAAAAAAATATTTTGTTTAAAAAATATTTTGTATTAACTCCCTAAGAGCTATATCGCGTCGCAAAGGTAGAGAGAAGCGTTTTCCCAAAGCGCATAAATACACTGAAAAAGAGTGACGCGAGAACCCATCGCATCGCGTGCATTAAAAGCACTCAAAAAGGGAAAACCTAAGGAATCGCCGACGGCCGATATGCGATGTCACACGTCGCAATGTCGCATAAGCCGCACAGAGTGATAAAGTGAAAATCTTGCGATCTTGCGATCTGCGATCATACAAAACTGCGATCTGCGATATTGGCAATTTGTGATAACACTTAATGACGTCGCAGTCCTCGATACTGCGATTCCAATCGCAGAAAGGACTCATCGCAAGAATTCTCCGACATAAACGGTAAACCCAAAATTGAGCGCGCACCTTAAGGGAAATTAATGATCGCATGCTTCAGTATCCAAGAATGATTGTATCGCGTTTTTCGAAGAGTCAAATCATGATGAGTGTCAGAATTACACATTCATTAGAACTTGATGCTTTCATGTCAATCTTTTCATCATTTCTCTTCTTCTTTGCGTAAACTGCAAGACATGTAACTGATATAAATCTATATGCAGGAAACATCTAAGGAAAAGAGGAAAGCGCCAATGGGGTAACAGAGAGAAGATGCCTCCGCAAATGGATGCCGCATGCAGCAGGACCGCGGATTCCAGAGTATCACCCAACAGGCGCTGATGAAAATAGACTATCTAAGACTCAGAGTCAAAGGCACACAAAAGCAGCGTGTTTGCAAAAGATCTTGAAGCTCAGACTGGGTAAAGCAAAAAGAGAAACACAAAAGAAGGAGGACGCTCCAGAAAAGCCTGGAACAAAGAACGGAAGCAATTCTCGATACAGGGGATTGTCCATACAACGCGACTCCTAACTCATTGAGTCATTCGCACGACCAGAAACCGAAATAGCAACAACAAAATCAGTTCGAAAGGAACCTGGGTTGTACTAAGTGTACGCACAACGAATACACCCAGCTAGAGAAAGGTTTTCGAAAATATCTTCTAGTCTGTCAGAAAGAGGTGCCAGCTCTTGTCATTTCTAATTTTCAAGCTCGAACAAAAGGAAAGGACAACCAGCTGACTCTTTCACGGCGAACAGCACATTGCTTACAGCACTAAGGAGCAGATACAAAAATGGTTAGAAATTAGATTTGATTTTTAGAAATAAATTTGCTTTTAGTAAAAGGGCGGTCATTTGAAGCCGTTCCCTAAATTTGTGTAATTAAGATTAATTAGTTAGTAGTATTTAACCCTTCTCATGGCATTTGGAGAAGGGTCCGGAAATCTGTCAAAAAACTTGTCCTCAGAACATGCACTTTTGCACCCTCGGAGGGGGTTTTTGATGAATGGATGGATCGAGATTTATTTATGTTTGCATTTTAATGTCTGTTACTGATGTTGCACTTCTGTACTCTTAGCAGATATTAGAACAAGTAGAAATAAATCGTTATTGCTTGAAGTTTATTAGTGAAATCAGTCATAAATGGTACTTTTATCTCTTGACTAATTTCTGCTTATATTCCTAAAGTGATATGCAGCTGAGTTCTTTATATGTTAATGTATGAATGTGTGTATTACCATTTGGAACTTTTGTACAGTGGAGTCATTTATTTGTGCTTGACATATGAATAACCAATTATACGATATGATGTTCACAACTGTTTTGCCTAACTTTTTATGCAGAATGGTTTATCTTAATGGATTTCTATTCTTATGATAGTTGAATGATCTTTATTACCAGCTATTGTTTGAAATCTTTCTAGATTGCATAATAGAAGAAAAATACCCCGGGTTAGCGTAGATTAGATGTATTGTTTTTTTCATTAGATTACAATAGCATAGAGTTAGTTTAGAAGTTAGAATTAAATTAGCTTAAAATACCCCTAGATCAATACCATCAAACTCTACACACACACACACACCCCTCACATTGGGAAACTGGTCCCATTACCCCCAGTCGGACCCGCTACACCAAACGGGCACGGAGCCGCCAACCAGGTTCCCGACCGGGTGGGTATCCCCCTTGTTGTTGACCCGATTTCGGGGCCCTCAACATATATTTGGTGCTAGAAGGAGGGCACGAGCTATGAATGGCGCATAAATCAAAATCTAAATACCATTCTGAGAGCAAATCACCCTCACCAACTCCCCCGACTTCTCCAGTACGATTAAACTCGGAGCTAGAAGTCGCTCGGGCATCCACCGCTGCTACACACCCTAATATATCAGACCAACTTATCATTGATCCCCCTGAACTTCAAACTTTGATTCGTAAACTCCAGGGATTCTCTATTTTTACTCAGAGGTCTGATAAATCTAAAGGTAGCGTGACTTCGCAGTACAATCCTGCTCATCCCCTGACCAGATTGAAGAGTGAGAAGTTTGGCATCCAGCCAACTGAAATCCCTCTCCCCACTAGGAAAAGAGCAAGGAAAGCACTTCCAGAGTCTGACATAGAGACTCTTTCATCTACCTTGTCCATTTAGCCTCCCTCACTGCGAAGTCAGCCACCCACATCTTCACCCCAGATCACTCATCCATCTTCCGCAACCCTTCCTCTGCGATCATCGAAGATCATAATATCTCCATCTTCTCAGCATCAGAGATCATCTTCTGCACTTCCATTGACTAGCAGCTCAACGATGGCCCAGTCTCCATGGAACAACCCTGGGGCGGTTTTAATGCCTCCACCCTTGAGCCCTATACCGGCCCATCCTGAGAAATGGCTGCCTAAATTCAATCCAGAAGCAGGCATGCTAGCCGAAGAACATATCAATAATTTCATGCTTTCTGTTAATCTCAACGGAGTTACTAACGAAGATGTTGTTGTCCGGCTTTTCCCTTATACAATGCAAGGAACAACCGGGTCGTGGTACTTTTCGTTACCTTCCGGATCCATCACAAGCTGGGACATTTTTCAAAGTCAGTTCCTCACCAAGTTTGGTGATGACAGATCCACGACGACATTGATCAATGACCTATCTAATCTTAAGGCTGAGGCTAGAGAACCCATTAAAGATTTTAACTTACGGTTCAATAAGATCCTCAACAAAATCCCCGCTGCTTCACAACCCAGCGAGGAAGTAAGATGTGAATGGTACATCACGGCCTTACCATCTAACTTGGCTATCTTCGTAGATAGGGCAAGCAAGACAACCTTAGTTGAAAACTTAATAGAGGCGTTAGCAGTTGAAAAACGCATAAGAGCCCTTGAAAAGAGATCTGCAATTGAAGAACGTAAATCTAAGAAGATCTCTTTCAAAGAAGACACCAAGAAGAAGCAAACGAAAGATCCTTTCGATATGGAAGGATTAAAAAAATTATTAAAGGCCATGTCCAATGAGATGATTGATATAAGAAAACAAGTAGCAGAAACGTCTTCAAGAAAGCCTTTCAGGACTTTTAAAAGAAACCCTCCCATGGAGACGAAGCCACCCAACGCTGTCTCAAACGTTGAATCTAAAGAAGAAGAAGAAGAGAATACCATCGAAACACAGACCGACGATGAAGAAGTGGTGGAACTACAAGGAATGTGGGATTTCATCCTCCCACAAGAAGAGGATCAAGAAGCATTTCCGGTTAGCACACGAAGCAAAAATCAACTTGATCCTCCCCAAACTACCCCTAAACAGAAGGGCGCAAGCCTTGCAGCAAAAGATAAGGTCGCAACAAAGAAAACAATCGCCAGAGCGACCCAATTTAGCCCAGTCCAATCAGACCAATCGCCTCCATCAAGAACACTGATAGTGTCGGATGAAATGGAGTATAACATCATTGATGACATGAAGAAGACTAGGGCTAACATCACTCTTTATGAATTGAGTAAATTGAAACACCAGCAGAAAATAATGATGAAAGAATTACATGCTGTGCCTACTACATCTTTACCTACAGCTGTAGCTTCCCACAATCTGGGAAGGCCTCCAACCAATGCGATCAATAAGATTGATCCAAATGACATCGCCTTGATTGGAGGAAGATCAAGATCCCATACTCCTCCTTTTCTTCTCACATATGAAATCTTCAATAAAAACGTGCACAATTGCTTGGTCGATTCTGGTGCTTCAACGAATATTTTACCCAGGTCAATATGTGCCAAATTGAATGTGCAACCTCAAAAATCCGCAGTACGTATAGTTCAACTTGATCGATCCCAAGTCGAAGTGATTGGTGAACTTAATCAGGTGACCATAAGATTGTCGTCTAACCCAAAAGTGTGTCAGGTTATCGACATTCTAGTAGCTGATATCCCTGAGTTCTATGGTTTGATTCTTAGCAGGGATTGGTCAGAGAAGCTCCACGGATATTTCTCAACCGACTGGTCGCACATGTGGTTACCATACAATGGTAAACCAAATCAGATAAAGGTTGAACGAGAGTTGCACCAAAAATACATAGTGACAGAACTGGAAGGAGAAAATGAAGCCATGACATACAATAGCAACATTGTAGGCAATTACGCAGTAGATTCTTTCCTCGGCAATTTCAATGCTCATATTTCACCTTACTTAGAGAATTCAGTTTTATCCCAAGTTGAAAATTTCTCCCAAACTGTTGACTCAAAATGTTTTAGTTTTTTAGATAATTCTGTAAATACATCTTTATTTTGGAAATTATATTTTGACGGGTCTAAATCCAATGAGGGAGCAGGAGCAGGATGCGTTCTAATTAGCCCAGACGGGAACAAGATTATGCTCACATGCAGACTTGAGTTCGATTGCACGAACAACACAGCGGAGTACGAAGCCTTGGTTCAAGGCCTATACAAAGCAATCGGATTGAACGTTAAGTATCTTCAAGTCTTTGGAGATTCTGAGATCGTCGTAAAACAGGTACGTAACACCATACATTGCCTGTCAAGTCATCTAAAGCACTATCAATCGTTAGTTCAAGATCTCACTGCACATTTCATAGCATTCAACATCTCGTCAATTCCAAGAATTCAAAACACGAGCGCAGACCTGTTAGCTAACGTAGCCTCTAGACTTATTCCTTCCGAAGATTTTAGTCCTGATAGGTTTTCAATAGAATTAATCTTTAGACCATCCATCCCTGACAACATCACCAATTGGAGAGTATTCAACGACGATCCTGACATCGTAAATTTCCTTACTTCTGAAGGATCCTACTCAAACCAGATAATCGACGAAGACTATCATGATCACCAAATACAATAAAGTAGCACTGACAATGCTATACAGAAATCAGTGGTCAAGTTAGAAGATTTATATGATTTGAAAAGTCGGTTTAAAAGGTCCGCCAATGCTAAACTTTACAGTTCTACCCTAAACTATGAATTAGTAAACCTAGGGACCAATCAGAAGCCACAAAACGTTAACCTAGGCCACGGCCTAGCCCCTGAAGAGAAATCAGCATATATCCGTCTTCTGAGACAGTACAAAAACGTTTTTGCCTGGAATTACGATGAGCTGAAGACTTACAACACTTCTATCATTCAGCACACTATCCCTATGATTGACAATGAAAAACCTGTCCAACAGAAGCTCAGAAAAATACACCCTAACTTAGAAAATCAGATAAAAACTGAGCTTAATAAGTTGTTGAGAGCCAGAATAATTTTCCCCATCAGGCATTCCAAATGGGTATCCAATATGGTACCGGTTAGGAAGAAAAACGGAGACATTAGAATCTGTATCGATTTCCGAAATCTCAACAAAGCCTGTCAGAAAGATAACTTTCCCCTCCCACCTATGGAACAAATATTATAGGCAATAGCAGGCTCAGAATTAATGTCTTTCCTGGATGGATTTTCAGGATACAATCAAGTACTTGTGCATCTCGATGATCAGTTAAAGACTACGTTCCGAACCAAATGGGGCACTTATGCATATCGGAAGATGCCATTTGGTCTGATCAATGCCGGAGCTACCTTTCAGAGAGCCATGGACATCACGTTTAAAGGGTTAGTCAATAAATCGGTAGTGATTTACCTGGACGATATAACAGTGTACTCCAAGAATCGAAGCGACCACCTCAAAGATTTGAAGCAAATCTTTCAAAGATGTTTGAGGTATGGGATTTCGCTCAACCCAAAGAAATCTTTCTTTGCATTAAGCGAAGGTAAATTGCTAGGATTCATAGTGTCAAAATCTGGTATTCACATTGAACCTGACAGAATCAAAGAAATTTCCGAGATATCCATGCCCCATAACAAAAAGACCATGCAATCCTTCCTTGGACAGATCAATTTTGTCAAAAGATTTGTCCCGGATTTTTCACTTATTATTTCTCCCTTACAAAATATGATAAAAAAGAATTCAAATTTCAAATGGGGTCTAGATGAGCACGAAGCATTCAACTTAATCAAACAAGCTATCATCAACGCTCCATCTTTAGCAACCCCAAATTTTTCAGAACCTTTTATCTTATACACATTTGCCTCAGAGAAATCTTATGCTGCGATTTTAACTCAAGCGAATCAAGAAAAGGTAGAAGCTCCAATCGCATTCTTTAGCTAGAACTTACAAGGTGTTGAACTTAATTACTCAGACGTAGAGAAACAGGCATATGCCGTTTTCAAAGTGATCAAATATTTCAGACATTTCTTGCTAAAAGCCCATACCAAAGTCATAGTACCGTTCCCAGTGGTAAGAAACCTCCTGATACAGAAGGACGTGGGTGAAAAGAGAGCGAATTGGATCACCGCCTTACAAGAATACGATCTTGAGATCAAGCCAGCACACATCGTGAGAGGTCAAGGCTTCTGCAAGATGTTAGCTGGAGCATCGCAAATTCCTGAGAACTCGTCTTAAGAGGTAAACACATATGAGGTAAGCCTAAACGACGCAGAATCATTATATGCTGACACCATTTATTTTCTTAAGAACGGGTATGCTCCATTTCACCTGGATCACACCAAGAAGAGAGCCCTGAGATTGAAAGCTAAACAATACCAGCTCATAAATGATGTTCTGTTTAAAAGAAATTACGATTTTGTGCTTCTTAGATGTCTTGAGAAAACTGAAGCCGAAAAGGTTTTGCAGGAACTTCACGATGGACCAGCAGGTGGACACTATGCTGGAGAAGCCACCGCACATAAAATCTTGCGTGCAGGATATTACTGGCCCACGCTGTTCAAAGACTCATACAATTATGTAAGGAAATGCCAAGTCTGCCAGACTACTGCAGGGAAACAAAAGAAGTCATCCATGCCACTGCAGCCGGTTAACATTGAGCAACCGTTCAGTCAATGGGGCCTGGACATAATAGGTGAGATCGTTCCTCACTCTTCTAAACAGCATAGGTATATCCTCATGGCAACTGACTATTTTACCAAATGGGTAGAAGCAGTTCCTCTCAAGACAGCTAATTCTGAAAACATTATTGAATTCATAGATCCGTTTATCATCACTAGGTTTGGATTGCCAACAGCCTTAATGTTTGATAATGCATCAGATTTTTCTGGAAATGCAATGACTGAGTTTGCGCTCAAAAGAGGGTTCAAACTGAAGTATTCTGCCAACTATTATCCGCAAGGTAACGGGTTGGCCGAATCAACAAACAAGAACCTAATCAGGATTATTAAAAAGACAGTCGACCAAAACCAAAAGAATTGGCACAAAGCGCTGGTAAATGCCTTATGGGCAGATAGAATTACAAAGAAATCTTCTATCGACACTTCTCCCTTTAATTTAGTTTATGGGAGAGAAGCGGTTCTTCCGACTCACCTAGTCATTCCCTCTTTGTCTTTAGTGCAATACATTGATGAAGTACCTACTTCCTCCTTACAATTAAGACAAATGGAAATAACCAAACTAGAAGAACGACGAGAACAAGCTAATAAAACCCATGCTCACCACCAAGCGCTAATAAAATCCTCTTTTGACTCAAACATAATGACCAGAAAAAATTTTCAGATGGGAGATTTAGTTTTAAAATGGGATAAGGCTCATGAAGAAAAGGGCAAACATACGAAATTCCAGAAGCTGTGGCTTGGTCCTTTTCAGATTGTAGAGGTCATAGGCCCATCGACTTTTGTGTTGCAGGATTTAACAGGCAGGAGAGATTCTCTGCCTGTGAATGGACAAATTCTCAAAATATATTTTCCATAGAAGAGAAATCTTCTAATTTTTGTAGGATAGATTTAATTTTTAGTTTTTATTTTGTTTTGTTTTTCTCTTTTTATGAATAAAACCGGTTGTAAATGATCATTTAAAAGGATTCATGAAAGAGCACGCCAATTCTCTATCAGATTTTGATTTCGCTTGTACAAATAGCAAAATTTTTGAAAAATCTAAATTTTATTATTGACAAATAGAGTTAACTTCACCTTGATTACGATGCTAGTTTCAACCTCTAAAAAACTTTGACAAAAGCAACCTTTGGTAAAGAATTGTTTTGTATCAGCACAATGAAAGGTATCATCAATAATAAAATAAGTATTCTCTGCAAAACTGTTGTTTTCAAAAACTCTATTATTATCATCCAGATCTTTCTTAAGGAAAAACAATGACTTCCTCCATGCTAAAAGGAAATTGCAGCATTCAGAGAAACAATCCAAGGAAAACACTATATCTCAAAGAATAAGAGGTCTCATCACGAGCCGGCTTATCATGATCACAGATATTATAACTTGCTGACTTTGCCAATACTGTCTATCAAAACAGGGCAACGACTTAAGATTGTTGCAATCAAAAGACAAGAGGTCTCATCACGAGCCGGCTTGTTCAGAAAAAGTGTAAATCAAGTGAATGACTGTGTCATAATTTGGCCACCAAACCAAGACATTGTTCTTTAGAGAATTAAAAAAGGAAAAGTGTGTCAAAAAAGGATTTTTTCTCTGGAATGTTGCGAGTAACCTCATGTAGGAAAAAGGATCATTGCTGGATAACATGGTAACCCTGTCGAGGCTATGGACGCTTGCGGGCAGCAGAGGCTCTACCTACGACAAATGAGCATACTTTTAATCCAGTACGCATAGAAGACCTTATTTTATCTTTAATCAAGACCAAGTAATGTCTGGTGCGAATGCAAGAAAAAGCCTGAGGAAGCAAGCAATTGGGATATAAAAAAGGTTGAGACAAAGTATCGTTGACGAGGTGAGGGGTAATCTACTCTATTTGTCCATAACAAAATTTAGACATATAAAAATTTTGCTGTTTCGGAAGTGAACGGTCAATAGAAAAGCAGAGATAACTGGTTCTTCACAGTGAATCGCCATTGTTGTGGTCACCAACAACCCCCCTCTTTGTTTGATATTAGTAATAACATCAAGCAAAGGGGGACCCTTAACCAAAAATCCAAAAAAATATTTTGTTTAAAAAATCTTTTGTATTAACTCCCTAAGAGCTATATCGCGTCGCAAAGGTAGAGAGAAGCGTTTTCCCAAAGCGCATAAATACACTGAAAAAGAGCGACGCGAGAACCCATCGCATCGCGTGCATTAAAAGCACTCAAAAAGGGAAAACCTAAGGAATCGCCGATGGCCGATATGCGACGTCGCACGTCGCAATGTCGCATAAGCAGCACAGAGTGATAAAGCAAAAATCTTGCGATCTTGCGATCTGCGATCATACAAAACTGCGATCTGCGATATTGGCAATTTGCGATAACACTTAATGACGTCGCAGTCCTTGATACTGCGATTCCAATCGCAGAAAGGACTCATCGCAAGAATTCTCCGACATAAACGGTAAACCCAAAATTGAGCGCACACCTTAAGGGAAATTAATGATTGCATGCTTCAGTATCCAAGAATGATTGTATCGCGTTTTTCGAAGAGTCAAATCATGATGAGTGTTAGAATTACGCATTCATTAGAACTTGATGCTTTCATGTCAATATTTTCGTCATTTCTCTTCTTCTTTGCGTAAACTGCAAGACATGTAACTGATATAAATCTATATGCAGGAAACATCTAAGGAAAAGAGGAAAGCGCCAATGGGGTAACAGAGAGAAGATGCCTCCGCAAATGGATGCCGCATGCAGCAGGACCGCAGATTCCAGAGTATCACCCAACAGGCGCTGATGAAAATAGACTATCTAAGACTCAGAGTCAAAGGCACACAAAAGCAACGTGTTTGCAAAAGATCTTGAAGCTTAGACTGGGTAAAGCAAAAAGAGAAACGCAAAAGAAGGAGGACGCTCCAGAAAAGCCTGGAACAAAGAACGGAAGCAATTCTCGATACAGGGGATTGTCCATACAATGCAACTCCTAACTCATTGAGTCATTCGCACGACCGGAAACCGAAATAGCAACAGCAAAATCAGTTCGAAAGGAACCTGGGTTGTACTAAGTGTACGCACAGCGAATACACCCAGCTAGAGAAAGGTTTTCGAAAATATCTTCTAGTTTGTCAGAAAGAGGTGCCAGCTCTTGTCATTTCTAATTTTCAAGCTCGAACAAAAGGAAAGGACAACCAGCCGACTCTTTCACGGAGAACAGCGCATTGCTTACAACACTAAGGAGCAGATACAGAAATGGTTAGAAATTAGATTTGATTTTTAGAAATAAATTCGCTTTTAGTAAAAGGGCGGTCATTTGAAGCCGTTCCCTAAATTTGTGTAATTAAGATTAATTAGTTAGTAGTATTTAACCCTTCTCATGGCATTTGGAGAAGGGTCTGGAAATCTATCAAAAAACTTGTCCTCAGAACATGCACTTTTGCACCCTCGGAGGGGGTTTTTGATGAATGGATGGATCGAGATTTATTTATGTTTGCATTTTAATGTCTGTTACTGATGTTGCACTTCTGTACTCTTAGCAGATATTAGAACAAGTAGAAATAAATCGTTATTGCTTGAAGTTTATTAGTGAAATCAGTCATAAATGGTACTTTTATCTCTTGACTAATTTCTGCTTATATTCCTAAAGTGATATGCAGCTGAGTTCTTTATATGTTAATGTATGAATGTGTGTATTACCATTTGGCACTTCTGTACGGTGGAGTCATTTATTTGTGCTTGACATATGAATAACCAATTATGCGATATGCTGTTCACAACTGTTTTGCCTAACTTTTTATGTAGAATGGTTTATCTTAATGGATTTCTATTCTTATGATAGCTGAATGATCTTTATTACCAGCTATTGTTTGAAATCTTTCTAGATTGCATAATAGAAGAAAAATACCCCGGGTTAGCGTAGATTAGATGTATTGTTTTTTTCATTAGATTACAATAGCATAGATTTAGTTTAGAAGTTAGAATTAAATTAGCTTAAAATACCCCTAGATCAATACCATCAAACTCTACACACACACACACCCCTCACATTGGGAAACTGGTCCCATTACCCCCAGTCGGACCCGCTACACCAAACGGGCACGGAGCCGCCAACCAGGTTCTCGACCGGGTGGGTATCCCCCTTGTTGTTGACCCGATTTTGGGGCCCTCAACACCTCCTTCACCTCGATCTTCACCCACCCCACCTCCACCACCCCCACGGTTCAACATGGTGAGCATGATCAAGCTACCCATATTCAGAGGAGTAGGGAATGAAGATCCAGACAAGTTTTGGTTCGTGGTAAGACTAGCAACGGAAGCATAAGGGGTCACGGATGACAACATTAAGAAGGCCACAATGGTGAGTGCATTGCAGGATCACACGCTGACTTGGTATATCAAGCACTCGAATGATCACCCAAATGCAGGAATAGTGGAGATCTAGAATGCACTGAACAGAGAATTTAGCTGGCCGAAATCAGAGACACAGTCAATCATCAGATTTAAAGAGATCGTGATTCCTCCAGGCAAGACCCATTGAGATCTAGATCAGAGGATGAAGAGTACAATCTGCGAGGCTAATATGATGCTAATGGATGCGCAACACCACACATGGTTTGTGGCATATTTGACACCACACCTGAGGATGACGTTGTCACAACAGAAGCTTTCAACCCAGGCCAAAACATTGGAAATAGCGATGAGGTTGCATGAAACACCGATACAAGATCCGAGATTGGGAGTCCAACAAATCAATGTGTAGCTGCAAAATCTATGCTTGGAGATGCAAGGTTTGAGGTAGGATAGGGTGCCACAGCCAGAGGCACGAGAAGAGGTGTGGTGCATAAAATGTAGAGGCCAAGGCCATGACAAAGTCCACTGTCCAATATTCGCAAACTACTTGGCAGGAAGGGGACCAATGCCAGTGACACCAGAGGCATAGGCAGGGCCAAGTGTGGCACCCACACTCTGGTGCGTTATCTGTCAGATAAGAGGAAAGAAAATGACAGACAACTGTCATTTGTTTCAGAAGTATGCAACAAATTTTTTGTAATTTTTGTAGATCAGTGGGCCACAATGAATGTACATGTCGGAGCTATGAGTTAATGATGGATTGAACCCCAACCTATCGAATGCAGACAGAAACGTGATCCCTCGACCCAGTAGTGGGAATGGCGCGCGATGGATTTCAAGGGCGAGGTTGAGGACAAGGAGGAATGGGGCTAGGAAGGGGTTGTGGACAGTTAATATGTTACAATTGCGGAGGACCAGGGCACTACGCCTGCGATTGTACCAACTCGACGAGACTATCTTGTTCATACTGTGCGCAATTCGATCATGAAGTAGTAGATTGTCCAACGTTGATCACGCAGATGCGTGAAAAAGGGGTACTTCAGCCTACTCCAACGTAGAATATTCAAATGATGTGGTTTGAACCACGTGAAGAAGACCCAAATGTGAATATGGTGGTTCGAAGTGGTGTGACTACAGGGCAAGATAAGGGGAAGCAACCCGAGGAAGATACATGGGTTCACAAGGCGTTTACAAAGGAACCTGAGTTTGACTTAGAACGCATAATGGAAGCTAAGAAGATCTTCGCGGAGGCCTCTACTTCAAGTAGTAAGGATCAACCAGAGACAAAGAGGATCCTTCTATGCTAACTACCTTTCTAGAGACATGCATGAAATTGTTGCATGATAATAAGGTAGTTAAAGGACTACAGGAATTGATAACTAGGTGCACAGGGTCTGGGGAACCGCGCGTAGTCGAGAAACTAGGAAAGCATACATTGTGCACTGAGAGGGAAATGAGATTGATGGCGCAGATTAGCGAATATGAAATGGATCAGGTAATCTTAGACCTGGGTTCGGATGTGAATGTGTTACCAAAGCATATGTGGGAACGCATGGGCAGGCCCGCGTTGTAGTGGTCCCCCATTCAATTGCGAATGGCAAACCAATAGAAAATTTTGCCCATGGGGAGATTGCAAGGGGTAACAGTTCATATTGAAGGCGCGAGCACACAGAAGGACTTTGAAGTGATGGAGATTGTTGATGACAACAATCCTTATCCTGCATTGCTAGGAATAGACTGGGCCACGGATATGAATGGAGTCATCAACCTGAAGAAGCAGAAGATGATTTTCAAGAAAAGTCCCTACGTGTAGTAGTTATGCTAGATCTAGCCGAAGGAGCATGCTACATTGAACCTGTGCGCGACGATGAGCTAGATTGCATTTACTAGATAACGGCGTAAGACCAAGATGGGGTAAACCCGATAGCAGATGGGAGAATCTCATGGGAGTGCGACAATTCTTGTACTTCGGACTTAGATGAAGAAATAGAACTCTAGTAGAACCGGTTACACGAAGTAACAATGCTAAATCACAACATGATGATTAGATCACTGCAGTGCGTGAAGACCGAAGCAAGGGAACTGCCAACCTATGATGGCGTAACAGGAGTGGATGAATTCTTAGACAAATTTGAAAGTGCAGTACCAGAGCAATAGTGGTACGATGTGATGGAATGGGCGTTGTGTGTGACACTCGCAAGATGGTGGAATACACACTGGAAGAATATTGGAAACTAGTGCGAATGTAGAAGATGAATGCGCTTACGATTTGGAAGTCTCCAACGTCGCACGCAAGCCGGCCGGCCAGGCGAAGCAGTTTGCGCTCCCACCTATGTTGATGGGTGCAAACATGTGCTGTGAAAGCACATCCCAGGCTAAGGATCGAAAATCAGAACCCGACGCAGGAAAAGCGACGCACACCACAAATACCCACCTTAGAGCATTCACAAAGCTACGCAGAATCATGAATAGAGTTTACCAGACAGGACAAACGGATTGGGACCTGCGCATGCCAGAGTATGGTGGGCCTATAAGGCCATGTGCAAGAATTTGAGCACGGGAATGATTCTGAGGATGACGAGCAGAGTCGAGGCCGTAGTTTTGGGAAAGAATCCTCACACAATCACTCCCATAATTGCGACAGCACACGAGGACTAGAGTGAAGAAATTATGCGGCTGCGTGAGGACGAACATATGAAGATTCAAGAAGCCATTCAGTGAGGGAACCTTGAGCTTCGCAAACTCGAAGAAGATTGGGTACTACTGAAGAAGAAAAGCATATTAATGGATAAGGATATCAGAAAACTGGAAACCAAAATCTCGCAAGCATTACACAGGACGGGGCCACGTATGGGAAACCCTACCACCACACTAGAAGATTGTCACTGAGATTTTTTGACTATACTACCATGGCTGCGATTGCACCTTATAAAACAAAGTCACCAAGGAAACACACCGCCTAAGGAAGAATGCGAGGTGCTAATGAGAGCTAGGGTAACTAAGGGAGGAACGGGGACCAGATTGAAAGGTGATTTGAAGCCTCACACCAGTAGGACGACCACTTCACTATCCATAGGAAGAACAGTCTCAGCGCTCCAAGCAGTTGGAAGAGAGCGTGGGACTGTAAAAGAGTCTGTGTGGAAGCTACGCGACATGGGAGTTGCGCGTAGCATCAGTATGACGTACGGGTTGCATTCGTGTGTAAGGGACTGCGCTGCTGGACAGGCTGGAAAGTGACCATTGGTGTCACTGTAAATGACAAGATGGCCAATTTAAGACAACGAGGAGTAGACGACGGGCAATTAAGACACAAAGTCAGAACAAAATTTGTGACTATATACCACTAGTCTCACATTAATAAGTTGAATCTGGGGGGAACAGTGGAATTTGAATCCAAAAGGGCCTATAAATCATAGGTGGCCCTCCACCGAACAACCCTTGGCATTTTTCAAATTCAATTGTTGCATTATTAAGTGGGCATGAACCTGATGAATTTGGAGGTTGTAAGAGCAAGTCCTTGGTTTGAAGCATTACAAAAGGAGACACAGGATTCCCTAATCAGAATAATGTCAACAACCAAGCGATTCATGCAAAGCTCTATGCCATTGGTAGGGGATGCACCAGAAATCCCTAAATTGCCCCAAATGCCGAGGCCCAAAAAGGACCCATAGGTAGCAGGACCAGTCCATATGTCCCCGTGAAATCTGCGGTTTTGAAAAACTGTCGATGGAAGAAAAGGGAAAAACAGTTAATATTGAGAGTGATGATGAGGAGGAGGATCCTCAGACCTTTGTAGAAGAGATGGAACCAGAGGAAGAGATGGAAGAAGACATCCAACCAGTACGCGCCACAGCAAAGCTACCCAAGTATGTCCCTCCGCGGAAAGGGAGGGTAAAGGTACCTAAAGATTTGGATGTCATTAAAAGCACACTCAACACCCCGTTCCTCCCCACGGGAGTTCTATTTGAAGCTTCGGCTGTGGGCCACATACCCACTATCAAGTTTGAAGACTCGAACCTCACGGATAGCGAGAAGTTCCCTCATTTGAAAACTAGCTAGCTGATGGAACAAAGCATGAAGGGGGCAGTTACAACACTGCAGCCACAGAAATGGCTGCGTGGGGTGGAGGAGGCTGGGCTACTCAACCTCCTATCAATTCCAAACTTTCATCGAGCTCCAATCACGATATTTGTCATCAAGCAACTACTTTTCCTGGTGCACGATGGGTACTTGTGGCTGGTGGAGCCCATTCCCATCACGACAGAGCTCATTCATAGGATGTCTCAGTGTCCCTGCATGAGAAGGGACCCCGCAGAAATTGTTGGTACAAGTGGAGACTTGGCAATTGTAGAGGCCATGAAAAAGAAATGTAAGATGGTGAAAAAGAAGAGGGGTTACGTTATTACTAGCATTTAGGACAAAGGGGTTTGCATCGCTACCCATTTGTTGGTAGGAAAGGTGATGAGAAAATGTCGTGGCAACGAGGCACCAGCAACGGTCATCGCATTGGCCGAGCAATGCGCAGAAGGGGTACGGTTCAACTGGGTATAGTTCCTCTGTGAGGAGTTCTTGAAGAATTATAGGGAGGCCCAGGAGTAGGGTAAGACCTTCCACTACGTGTGGCTGCTCTTATCCATCCTACTGGATACAGGGGAATTGCCTGAGAATAGTCAGTTTCCTCCCCTTGACCAAGACTGGCCAGAGGCAACAAAATACGTGTCACTATGGGCGGCGAAGGATGCCATGCGAATCCAAGAAACCAATATCTTATGGGTACTAATGGAGGCAAGCATATGGCTATGGATCAACAAATGGCCGTGCCTATCCCCCTTAGTATATGACAATCTAAGGAGCTTTGTAGACTTTAAAGAAGATATGCACAATGTGTATATCAACGCACTGAAGGATCCGGAGCAGAAGTGGACCACTCCCCTTCATCACAATAGATGACGCTATTTTCGTGGTGCTCGACACATGGCCACCGGAATGGCACACACCAGATGTGGTAGTGCACGATGAGATGAAGATTCAAAGACAGAAGGCTGCCGCCAAGCTGCTAGCATAACAGAAGGAGAACGAACAGCTAGCTGAAGAAGTATGGACTTCTCGGGAGGTAGAGAAGGTCACTGCGGAAAAGGCAGTAGTAGTAGGGGTCGCTACACCACAGGATGAAAGAGGCCCGAACTTGACCACAGGGCATGGGACAGATGATACGATGGAAGGCGTGGACCCAAGCACCACCTCTACACAATTGAAATGGCTGCGCGAGATGGAACAAACAGGGCCATGGAAGAAGACCAAGGCTTCCAAGTTGGATGGGGAGCCTATTACACTGACCGAGGGTGACCTATACGACATCGGCGACACAGTTTGTGAAGTCACCAGGGAGGCACTCTAGGAAGCAATGACGGAGCAGCAAAATGTGTTGGGAGTGCTCAGGGCACAACTCCAGGAACTTTAGGTGCGACCTGCATAGCACGGAATGGTAGCCGCCTATGGGGCTATGGGTACATCAGCAATCGAGCAGTTGTTGTAGGCCAAAATGGCTAATGTTGTTGCACTACCGGAAGGAGCACTGATAGTGGAAAACACGGAGGACAGAGCCATGGTAGGCCGGCTCAAGGGACTTGGCCTAAACTGAGCTTCCCTTCCATGAGAGATATTATATCAGCTGCAGGATGGAGTGACGATAGAGCTCTACGCTAGGGAAGGACGTGCAGTACAAATGCTCAGTGAACAGTGAATCAACATCGAGCAACTGAGCCTCGAACACGATGAAGCGGTAGCACAGATTCAACAGTTGGAGCAAATCGTCGAGAAAGCATGTCGCCTCGTCCCCGAGCTAGAGATTATAGCAGACTTACCAGTAGTTATACAGATCCAAAAATTGGCTAGTGGATTCTGCGAGGTAAAGGAGGAAGCAACAAGGATCTAGTTGGACCTCAACTTGCAGATCACAGAGCTGAGGCTGAAGGTGCAGCCCTCTACACCATCGGAGGTCAGAGAGAAGTGGCACCACACTCAGGGTTGGAAGCAATAGAGCGCGCCATATAGGATTGCACATGCTTGTTAGATCAATCACTCATCACCCTCACTTCACTGTAGGAAGACCTAACGCTGCAGCGGTTAGAAACAGAAGCGCGGGAGTTGTAGCAGGCCTATGACAATGTCCGAGGGGCCTCGCAGATGGTCACCATTACTCAGCGATTGGCCAAGATGAGGGACGGTCATGCTCTAAAGGCACAGGTGGACGTCACACGTTAGAAAGAAGCAGTGCCTAAAGAATGAATCCAGCCTTGGCTCGAGGCAGCATTCACGGTCACCACCAAGATCAAGGGAAAGCTGGCACAAATGCAGGGTGTATATGCACTCAGGCAAGGAATTACACCTGAAAACAAAGCATTATAGATACGTGCACAACAGGTACAGTGGACAGCGGAAGAAAGTGTTGCAGATGTAAGTGAAGTGCAGAGGTTGCTGGGTGAACTTCGCGCGAAGATCACCGCACCAGCTGAGTGACTCGGGACGAGTCACGATGATTGTGTTGGGGGCTTGTTAGGCAATGGATCCCCCCCACAGTGGATATTTGGGGCTTGTAGCCTGAATTTTGGTCAAAAGTAATGTAAGACCCCGTGAAATGCAGGGGCAGAGCGCGAGAGTCTAGGGTTGTCCACCTTAAAATATTGTAATTTAATATAGAATGTGTCGGCCTACCCATGGTCTGTAGACCATGGGAACGTATAAATAGAGAAAGGATCTAAGTGTAGAAGGAAATTTTTGGTTAGTCTTGATCAGAAGTGTTATGGGTCTTTGAATAAAGGGTTCACTCTAAGGTTGTAAGTCCAAGTCTTGGGTTGTAGTAATAGGAAGAGGCTCTGTAGCTGAGTGCATAGAGGCCTAGTAGAGTTCGCAGCTATATTCGCAGACCCTTTCAGCTGAGTGTGCAGGGAAGAGTTGGGATTGTACTGGAACAGAAGAATAATAAAAGATATGTTGATTTTGGAATATTATGCATCTGCTTGTAGATCTATGTGTTTATGCTTCGGTTATATCTTTGCATCTCTTTATAGTTTCTGATTGCGCGCACTGGTGATAAATGTTGAATGATTGATGAGAATATTGGGCCCACATAATTAAGTTAAGATCTATAATAATAACATTGCAAGGATAAAGGATCTAGATAGTGCTCCTTCGCGCTCTTTACAGAGCTACGCGAAGGTCAGAAAGCTGCGCAAAGCAGCGCAAGCACGCAGAATCGATTCACGAACTTCCCAGACTTCATCAAGACATCCCTAGGGTGAGGAAACCTCATTCCATCACCCTCCCATACTACCTCAGGTGAGACCTCAGTTCGCACTCCATGAACTATTTCCGAAAGGGCCAGTAGTTTCAGGATTTGTTTGGTTAACTCACTTTTGAACCTGGGTCAGGCCCCAACAAGACAACAGGGGTTTACATGGATGTATTGTATGATGGGAACTTACAATTATTTATATAATAAGAGCCAACATGTTTTCACACATGTATTGTATCTATTGTAAGACTGATCTTTGACACTTGTAATGCATGTTGCTTTAACCTGCGTTCTACATCTTAACTGATTCATTTGTTGTAATGCATAATATATTAATGGAAATGTGTTTTATATGCTGTTAATATTGTCTCGTGCATGTCAACTTCTCTGTCGGATATCAAACAGACCTTTCACATGAACCTTGTTGTAGCAATTGTTGCACTCGTTCAAACTGATCCGTGAATGGTGTACGTGTTATCTTACCTTGTATGTTGTGACCCACTGCTCGGACTCCTACACCAAACAGTCTTAGGTATAATTGGGACTTATTACTAGGGAGATCCCCTTACATATTGGTGGGTCTAGCACCGTTAACAGGTTGTAGTTGTAGAAATACCCAGTCACCTAAATCAAAACTTCGTTCACTACGATGTTGATCTGATTGTTGTTTCATTCTATTCTCCACCAAATTGAGTTTATCCTTTAAGAGTTAGAGAACTTGTTGTTGACGCCTTATTTGATCTTAGACTACCTGAATCGTATAATTTTCTCTTAAATATAATGTGATGGATGGTGGGTGATATCCATAAAGTTCCATAAATGGGGTCATTTTTGCTGCAGTATGGAAGGAAGTGTAATACCACCATTTATCCAGAGGTAACCATTTGACCCATTGCTCCTGTTTATCAGATACAAAGAAACGAAGATATCCTCCCAAACTTTTATTTACTATCTTAGTTTTCCCATTAGATTCAGGACGATAAGACGAGATATGAGCTAACTGAGTACCCAAAAAAGAAAATAATTTTGTCCAAAAAATTCTAGTGAAAATGGGATCTCTGTCACTTACAATAATCGTTGGGTTTCCATGTAGCTTTTGAATTGTTTCCATAAATGCAGTAGCAACTATATTGGCTTTAAATGGATGAGATAATGAGAAAAAGTGTGCATACTTGGTAATTCTATCAACTACCACCATGATGATGTTCTTTCCTTCGGACTTGGGTAAACCTGTGATAAAATCCATTGAAACCTCCTCCCAACATTGACTTGGAAGGATAAAGGTTGTAATAGACTTGGGGTCTTAATTGTTTCAACTTTATTTTGCTGGCAAACCAAAAATTCCGCCACAAACTTTTGAATATCAGATTTAAGGCCATCCCAAAAGGATTCCTTCTTAACCCTGTGGTAAGTTTTTAAAAATCCTAAGTGCCCTCCTATGTGAGAGGTGTCCAATTCCATAAGAATCTTTTGTTTGAGTTGGGAATTCTCACATAGGTATAAGTGATCTTCGTACCATAATGAATCATTTTTCCAGCTAAATGTATCATATGTATTGGGATCTTGTTATAACTTTTGAATGAGTTCCCACACTTCTTCATCACTCTTCCATTCATCCCATTTTTGTGACCCATTTCAAAGTCATAACCCAACATTTTTGGGACCCATTTTTACTGCTCTTTTGAAGATAATCTTTATTCTAAAAAGTATTTAAGACTATGATGATCTGTTTTTACCTTGAAGTGTCCTTCCATTAGGTAGGGTCGCCATTTCTTAAGTGCATGTAGTATTTCCAACATTTCCTTCTCATATTAGCTTTGTGTAAATGCTTTCCTTTGATTCAACGACTTTCAAAAGAAATGGGTCTTTCTTCTTGCATTAAAACAACACCAATTTCATTTCCTAGAGAATCGCATTCCATAATAAAGGTTTTTGTGAAGTTCAACGTAGCTAAGACCGGTGCTTGGCACATTGCCTCTTTAAGATGTTCAAAGGCCTTTGTTGCTTATGGAGTCCATGAAAATGAATCTTTCTTCGATAATGTTGTTAGAGGTGCTTCTATTTTCCCATAATTCTTAACAAACTTGCGATAATACCCTGTGAACCCGAGAAATCTTCGCGGATGCTTTATGATGTGGGGATTTCCCATTCCTTAATGGCTTTAATTTTTCTAGGGTCTACCTTAACACCTTCATGAGATACAATATGACTCAAATATTCCACCTCTTGTACTCCAAAGAAACATTTGAAGGTTTTTGCATATAATTGTTTCTCCTCCAATAGTTTGAGAACCCTGTCAACATGTTGAACATGATCCTTCAATTTATCATGTCCTAAATTGCTACATTAATTATCAACCGGGAGTCGTAAACTGACGAAGTGTGGCGCACTATATGTGCAAGACAACCTCCTTCTTGCTTTTTATTGTTTTCAATTTTTGTTTTGTTTTGGGGGTTTTATCTTCGTTTATCTCCTAATGTGAATGGAAATCCTATTCCTAAATTTTAAGAATACTTCAGAAGGTAAGTATGGATATAGATTTTAAGGCAATTATGTCCTTTATGCTGATTTCCAGAGCTTAACACTTCAGAGGATCTCAAAACATACTAATAATGAAATTAATACTTGAACAAGAATGAAAACATGCTGCTATTCAAATCAAACAAATAATGAACTACTGATCATGAAACCATTATCTCTGCTGCTATCTAAATATAGAAAAATGAATTAAGCTATTGCACTCAAACAAATCAAAATTTGCAATCTAGTAAAAGTAAAATAAATTCACATCATTCATAGTTCGATACCTCGCTAGGTAGTCTAAGCTATGGCTTTTGGAGATAACGTCAATAATATGAGCAAGTTGATGTCTAATTGCAGAAAAGTAAAACTAAAATCAAATCACATCATTCATAGTCTGATCCTCGCCAGGTAGTCTAAGCTATGGCTTTCGGAGATAACGTCAATAATATGAGCAAGTTGATGTCTATATGCAAAAAAGTAAAACTAAAATCAAATCACATTATTCATAGTCTGATACCTCGCCAGGTAGTCTAAGCTATGGCTCTCGGAGATAATGTCAATAATATGAGCAAGTTGATGTCTAATTGCAGAAAAGTAAAACTAAAATCAAATCACATCATTCATAGTCCGATACCTCACCAGGTAGTCTAAGCTATGGCTTTCAGAGATAACGTTAATGATATGAGCAATCTGATATTTAAACTAAGTAATAAAGCAAGTAAATAAAACTGGAATCAAAGCATAATTGGAATTAAAAAAACTAAGAAAAGCAAAGTCAGCAGAGAGGCTAATTTCATGTCACTAGTTATTGCAAAGATTGTATGAAAATGCCCGGGCCTACTCTATCCTAAAACACACACACACACACACTGATTAGCATTATCAACAATATACATAGCTGAAAAATCATGTACAGAAATGAAATGTTAATACCATAGCAAATGAAATATACACAGGTGGAAAACTATGAAATATGTGCAATGGAAACAAAGAAATGATGCATAAGAGCTTTACAACAAATAAGGAAAACAAAACCTCAGTGTGCAGGGGCCCTCTGCACAGCCTCGGTCAACAGGCTATCAATCCAAAATTATTCTCACGCAGTCATATAAAAACAGAGTCTTCTTTATAATTCAAAACAGACGAAGAATCCTCTTGTTATCACAGTGGAACTAGTGTCACGGCACAGTAAAATTTAACAACAAAATTACATTAACAAAGACTAACTTTATGCGTTTGGAAATGTGTTATTTATAACAAAAGCTTCATAACTGTTTTCCTGTGAAACTATGTCAACAGAGGACACGTAAAAGACAGCGTCCGTAAACTTAGCATACTGGTTGCTGAGATTATTCAATCTATCAAAAGTGGTTGTTGGATTCACATCGTGGGGCAGTCTACAACTGTCAACATGACCCTAGGGATCTAGGAACGGTCACGAATCCTTCACGTGTTTGAAAACGGAGTGCTGTTGCTGTAGGACTCCTCTGTTTGACCACCGCTTGACCACCGTTGACCACGGCTTTCCTTGATGAATCCAGCTGAACCAATAGGACCTGATTCATATCCAGGTCATTTCTATCTTTCCCATGTGGCTTGTTTTTCCTGATGACACCTGCAACCTGGAGTTTAACAAAAACAGCTACGGAAAGTTGAATCAGCTGCGGAAAGTGGCTGCATTCCGCAACTAATGAGCAAAATCTAAGTCAAACAGCAAACACAAAAACATAGTTAGAAAACCACTTAAATGCTCTTTTAGAATCAATATGCAATGATCTTTGATAGCTTATGGAGTACTGGTGAGGGGAAAAAGTCTGGGAAAATGTGTAGGAGAGGTGTAATTTCAAAGCTCAACATACCCCCACTGTGAAGGTGTTGCATGTCCCCATGCAACCAAAACTTTGATCATCCTCCTTTCAGTTCATGTGTTCTGAGACCTTTGCCAATACATCCAACCTTCTTTTCTTCTTTCTTGGGACCACTTTCATCCTCGGCTTCCTCATTAGGCACTTGAATTTGAGGTTGATGAGAGCCCTGCTTAACCTCCTGTTCTTTTTCTTTAATTTTAGCCCGGGATGCAACATAGTGTTGTCATGAATAATTTTATCCAACCTGCTTTGTTCCTTTAATGTTTCATTTTTTCTTTTGATGTGTCTATTTAAGACCTCCAGCTTGAAAACTTCCTTCTTTTAGTGATTGGATTTGAGCTTCTTGGGTTGTATTAGGCTGGACAGATGAAGTGCCTGGATCTGTGGCAGTCTTCTCCAATGTCTCAATGTAATCATACATTTCTTGCTGGGTTGGGTCTATCTCAGGTGTAGTCTTTCTTTGGCTGACCCCAAAATCCGGTTGAGAAGGACTGATGTCAAAATCTAGTTGAGAAGGACTGATCTCTAAATCTGGCCGAGAAGGACTATTTTCAAAATCTGGCTGAGGAATAGGAGTATGGTGTGGGCCACGGCCAGGAGGGATTGCTGAAGGTTGTTCCGGTGTTTCCCCTCCTAAATCAATAAAGTGGGGCCCTTTTGTTTGTACTTTCCTCAATTTTCCTTTAAGTCTGGAGCTCCTCCTTAACTTTGGTGAACTAGTTTCTTCTTTCTCCACACTTTGTTTTTCTTTCCCTTTTTTCTTTGCTGCAGCTAACTGTTCCTAAAGGTAAACTAGTCTTTCAGACAATATTTTGTGGTCCTCTTCTGAGGAAGGTTCTGGGGTTTGATAGACAACCTCAATATTTCTTTTCCCTTTTGATTTTCTTGGCTTCTTACCCTCAGTTCTTTCCTTCCTACTTTCAGATAGTTTTTCTTCCCTATTAGTTTCTTTAACTATGTTAGTAGGAGTGTCCTGAATTCTAACACTTGTTTTCTTTCTTCTGCTTTTTCTTGATGAGCTGCTTTCAGGTGTTTCATGTGGATCTTGAAAGAAATTTCTAACCAAAAACTGCTCCCAGGTGTCCTTCTTTTCCTTTAATTGTTTTTCAATCAAAATTTTCACAAGGCTGTGATGATACAGGTGGGGTTCTATGCCCCCCAGATTCTTTTGGACGGTGATGGACATTTTCTTCAGGCTATTTAACAAAAAGTAGGGAAAATTAATAGTTTGGTTTTCTAGAAAATTCATCAGCAACCGGGTGTGGTACATATACATTGACCCGAATCGTCCCTCACAGGTAATGAATTTCTAGATTATCAATAATAGACTAGCCCACTTTTCTTCTAAAGCAGAGACAGGGATTCCACGTTTGAAAATGGTTATATCCATACCTAGATTTCGTAGGATAACCCTCCATGCTCTCTCGTCAAAGCTTTTATTTTTGAACCACCATTCTCCCTCCTGTGGGAGTTCCGTTGCGGCTACTATGGATGCCTCTGTGACTGAGAATTTAAGGTCTCCAACCTCAGCTTCCACGCCATCAAAAGACCTCGCAAAAGTCTTCGTAACTTCTTTGTTGTAGCCTCTGAATTTCTGAATAAATTGTAGCCACCGTGCCTTTCTTAGCATACTTTTCAATTGCGGATATCCTTCCATAAATTTGGGCCCTTTCGGTTTTTCTCTCAACAGAGGACCCATTCCTTCCCCTGCTTTAAAATACGTCTGTGTGAGTGATAGACTGGCAGAGGTGAGATGGTTTGTGCTTGCGGGGGATGTAGAAGGACTGTGGAGAAAAACCAGTAGTTGTAAATGGAGGAACAGAGAATAGGTAGCAAAAATGAGTTCACGGAATGAAGGCTAGAATGGGTTCATAGAACGAAGGCTTATGTGAGTAGACCAACAATACAAATGCAACTCCGATGGGGCAGTATAGAAATAGAGTGAGCCTGACACAGTTTTGAACTAGACGGCTGCAGAATAGATGTTATCATGCTCACAAAATGGCTGCGGAATTTTTGCGGTAGGAAAGAGTCGTGACCAAATCGATCATGTCCCCATAATTACCTGGTTTAACAGGTGGAGTGTCAAAGTACGATTAAACATGAGTTAAGATCGGAGATGGATCATGAGGCCGTTAAACATTAATGCAAGGTTTGTGGTGGAATTATGTAAAGGCTATGGATTGGTTATGGAAGCTATCAAGGTGAATCATTACATATAATGGAGTCGGTGGTTTCATAACTATGTAAAATGTGCTTTAAAATGCTATTTGAAATGGACTTCGCTCATACCTTGGAACTTACCACTTTCGTCCACTGACCTTTGATTGGCTGCTTCCTGATGATGCTTCTAGGTGCTTTATATATTCAGAATATCTTCCTTTGCCATATCTGCATTTGATTTTCATGATCATTTAACTAACATCTGACTGTCAGTGTTGAATAACATAGAGATGGTTGTGGAATCAGCTTCTAGCTGCGGAAACTGGGTTCAG
This sequence comes from Pinus tabuliformis, assembly GCA_031772625.1. Classification (NCBI taxonomy): domain Eukaryota; kingdom Viridiplantae; phylum Streptophyta; class Pinopsida; order Pinales; family Pinaceae; genus Pinus; species Pinus tabuliformis. Next base: position 120,114,472 of record CM062806.1, read on the forward strand.
CTGCAGAAACTGACACAGTGATCATATGACTGAATGGAGATGGATAAATGATGACTGAGTGAATGAAAACTGGTTATGAAAGGAATTTTATTGGCGGAATAAGATGATACAATGAAGTGAAGTGAAATGAGGTGAAATGAAGTGAAGTGAAATGTCATGAAACTATGAATACAATGAGAAAAGAGATATTTTTTTTTTTCGGAAAATATAGGGTGTCAGGAGTTCCTGATTTTCACCCTATATTTTCTATATAAGACTGCCAATCAGTGATTAGTTTTCAAGCTTATACAAATTTTAAAAAAAGAAGAAAAAAAAAAGAACAAAGGCTAGGCTGGTGGAGAAGAAGGATTCTTCTTCACCAGCCTTATTGCAGAACTATCTTGAAAGATTTTGACAAATTACTCTCCGGAGAGTGGCTTATGATAGATCTTTAATCTGTGGCCATTCACAATAAGAGGAGTTTGATGTTCATCAATGGTTTTGATTCTTACCACTCCATTGCTAATATTTTGTCAATCTCATATGGCCCAAGCCAATGAGTCTGAAATTTTCCTTTAAAATCTTTAAACTTGGAATCAAATAGCAATGCCCAATCTCCTTCTTGAAACTTTTTCTCCTTGATGTATTTGTCATGCCACTTAGCTCTTTGATATTGAACTAGATCAGTTCTTAGGATTGCTTCTTGTTTGATCTCATCTAGCTCATTCAACTGCTCCATTCTATGTTTTTGGGCTTCTGATAGATCCATTCCCAACTGAACTACCATCTTGAAAGTATTGACTTGGAACTCAATGGGGAGCAGGACTTCTTTCCCATAAACAATTTCATAGGGAGAATGTCCTGTTATATTTCTCCATGTAGTTCTGTAGGCCCACAAGGCTTCAGGAAGCCTTTCTGCCCAATCTCTTCTGTGTAGATGAACAGTCTTGGTAATGATGCCTTCAATAACTTTATTTGTAGATTCCACTTGGCCATTTGCTTGCGGATGGTAAGGAGTAGACTTTCTGTGCTTGACTTTGTATTCTTCCATCAGTTTCTCCACCAGGTTGGATGTGAATTGACTTCCCTGATCTATCACAATTTCTCTTGGAACAACAAAGTGAGTAAAAATATCCTCATAAAGAAAACTAACAATTGAATGCTCAGTAGCAGAAAATAATGCTTTGGCTTCTACCCATTTAGTGACATAATCAGTACATACCAATATATACTTTCTTTGTTTAGATGGTGGGTTAATAGGTCCAATGAAATCTAAAGCCCATTTTTCAAAGGGTTCGATGAGTACCTGTGGCTGCAATGGCATTTCATTTGAAAGGGTAGGTTTCCCTACTCTTTGGCAGTTGTCACACCTTTTGACATATTGTTTTGCATCTTTGAAAAGGGATGGCCAATAATATCCTAAGGAGAGGATTTTATAAGCTGTCCTTTTGTCAGCAAAGTGTCCACCGCATGGTTCATCATGACATGCTTTGAGGATATTAGGCATTTCATCTTCCCTAACACATCTTCTGATCACAAGATCTGGCCCTGTTTTAAACAATTCGTTAGAAATCCATGAATATTTTGAACTCTCTTGAATAATCTTTCTTCTTTCACCAGGAAATAAATGTGGAGGTAGTTTCCCTGTAACCAAATAGTTAGCTATATCTGCATACCAATGGGTCTTAGTAGTTACTACAAATAAATATTCATCAGGAAACTTGTCCTCTACATGAGAATCTTCTTTAGTATTTTGAATCCTAGACAAGAAATCAGCTATCTTATTTTGTTTCCCTGGTCTATCCAACACAGTAATATTGAATTCTTGTAAAAGTAGGAGCCACCTTGTAACTCTACCATTAGTAATAGGTTTATTCATTAGATATTTAATTACAGAATGATCAGTATGAATAAAAGTTTCATAGCCTGTTATATAATGTCTGAACTTATTGATTGCATGAACAACAACTAAGAACTCTTTTTCAGTCACAATATAGTTCAACTCAGTGGGAGTTAAATTTTTATTGGTATAGTAAATGGCATAAGGAACTAAATCTTTTTGACCCAGCACAGCTCCTAAAGCTGTATCTGAAGCATCTGTAGAAATATGGAAAGGAAGTTTCCAATTTGGTCCTCTCAAGATAGGCGCTTCAGATATTCTTGTTTTCAAAGTTTCAAATGCTTATTGGCAATCAGGATCCCATTTAAATTCACAGTCTTTTGTAAGCAATTTGAAGAGTGGAGATGCTATTTTAGTGAAGTTTTCTATAAATCTTCTATAGTATCCAGTGAATCCCAAAAAACTTCTAACATCGTTTTGACAATTTGGAATAGGCAACTTGGAGATGACTTCAACTTTTGATCTATCAACTTTAATCCCATACCCTGAGATATGATGTCCCAAAACAATACCTTCAGTAAACATCATAAAGCATTTTTCATGGCTTAATGAAAGGTTTGTTTCTTTACATCTTATAAGGACTTTTTCCAAATTGTCTAATGCCTCTTCAAACGAATCACCATAAACTGTAAAATCATCCATATAAACCTCTACACAATCATGGATTAGATCAGAAAAAATTCCTGGTACTACTCTTTGGAATGTTACGGGTGCATTACATAATCCAAAAGGAAGCACTCGATAAGCAAAAGTTCCCCATGGACATGTAAATGTGGTCTTACCCTGATCTTCAGGTGCTACCTGAATTTGATTATAACCACTAAAATCATCCAGAAATGAAAAGTACTTTTTGCCTGCTAATGTATCTAATACTTGATCGATAAAGGGCAAGGGAAAGTGATTCTTCAAAGTTGCTTTATTCAATTCCCTGTAATCAATGCATACCCTCCATTTACCATTCTTTTTAGGTACTATAACCAAAGGAGAAACCCATCAACTATCTGAAATTGGATAAATGAAGTTTACATTGAGTAGTTTTTGGAGCTCTTCTTTCACTATCTCCCTAAGATTTGGATTCATCCTTCTCTGAGGTTGTCTGATTGGTCTACTGTTTTCCTCGATATAGATATGATGGATGCAAGTCTTAGGGTCAATACCTTTGATATCAGTATACTACCATGCAAATGCAGTAGAATGTTTTTGCAAGATTTTGGTTAGTTCTTCCTATTGTGACTTTTCCAAATTTTTGTTGATATTCAATGTTTTACCTGTAAAAATCTCAATGGTAGAACTACCGAACTCTTCCATAGAGTAAAGAGACATTTATCTTGATGATAAATACTCAATATCAAAATCTAACTGAAATTGTGTGTGGTCATACTTTGAAGATGTTTCAAAATTTTCTAATGTGTTCAGAATTTGACTATCTTCACTAATTTCAGAAATGGTAAAGATAGGTTGTATAGTGTCCTCATCATCGACCCATTCATTGTCTCCTACTTTTGTAATTGCTTTTGCTGGAGGATACAAATTGAATTTCTTTGTCGAACTACCATCAGAAATGTACATATCTCCAGATCTACAACTAATGAAGGCATCAGCTGTGGCTAGCCAAGGTCTTCCTAAGATAAGCGGGTGCCCTCCTAAATTACTCTTGGGAGTCAAAATCATGAAATCTACTGGATATTCCCAAGAATCTAAAGAGACTGAAATATATTATAATACACCATCTGGTTTGATTATTGATCTATCTGCAAGTTGCAGTAAGGTGGGTGTAAAAAGAAGATTAGGAAGTTTAAGATGTTCCATATTCTGTCTACTCATAATGTTGATAGCAGCCCCTAAGTCGATCAAAGTATTTGGAATTTCTATCCCATTTATATGTGTTTTGACAATTGGACTACCTGGATCTACATATTTCCGCATGGTAATTTTTCCCATCATGATATCTGAAATTTTTCCTACCAGGTGGATTCTTTTTGTATCTCTTGGTTTCCTTCCTGGTCTTTTTAGACTCAACTCCTTTATTGTTTTTCCTAGAATAGGAATCTCTCTAATGGCTTGTAGCAAGGGAATCTTGATATAGACATTCTTTAATTCATCTAGAAAATCATAGTCAGGAAACAAGATTTTTTTTCCACCCCTTTGTCAATTTGTAATCTTTTAGGGAAAGGAGGTGTGGATGAAGATGCAGGTTGCTCAACTATAGGAGTTGTGGGGGTTGACTCTTTTTCTTTTTCTTTTTGACTGTTTGGGTTTTGAAGAGATGCTTCCTCAGAACCTTTATTGGCTTTAAGAGAATCCTCCTCAAAGGTATCTTTCTCTTGAACATCTATAGAAGGTTTTTCTAAAACTCTACCAGACCTGAGTTGTACATAATTAAGAGGAACAATCATATAGGTAGGAAATTGTTGTCCTTCTACCATGTAAGCATTTTGAGGATTTTTATTATTGGGATTTGGCAATGGCTGGGCTGGTAGTTGATTTGTCTTTTTTTGAAATGGAAGTAAGAGTTGAGGATTTCGATTTTGTTGAGAAGGTTGTTGTTGTGGGAATGGTAATGAAAGTTGTGGGTTTTGATTTGGAAGTTGTGGATTTTGAAAAGATGGAGGATATTGATAAAATTGAGAAAATCTCCCATAAGGATTTTGCATCCCTTGTGCCCATGATTGGTATGGATTTTGAGATTGGGGCCAAGGTTGTTGCCAAGAATTCCAATTGGGCGGGGGCTGAAAGTTCATAGGATTGTTAAATCCTTGATTTTGTGGCCCCTGCCATGGTCTTCTTGAAACAAAACAAAGGGAATCTACTGAATTTGGATCTTCCTAAAAGACAGCTTTAAGCCCAGGAATCGAAGGACAATCCTTGGTCTCATGGCTTTCTGAGCAAATCACACATGTTTCTACAACTTTTGCATCCAAGGGGCATTCCCTTAAAGCATGTTTTTTTCTACATTTTGGACAAAAGATGGCTAAGGCTTCGGCTTCTGCTTTCTGCTTGTTTTGTATTTTAAGGGTGTCTAGTTGTTCACTAAGGCTCCCTAGAATATTAGTTTTGAATTCATCAAGCATATTGCCAATCTCTGCCCTGCTTATGGATCCAGTTGCAGATTTGTTTGCTCTAATAAGAGAAGGATCTCTAGGCCCTTTTTCAGTTTTAGATTTTCCCCTTGAGAGATGGAAACATAGTTATGCTATGTCATGAAGTGGAAGTTGAGAAATATCTCCCTTCCCCATCATGTTCAAAATATCTATCCATTCATCTCTAATGGCTTTCAATAGAAGGGCTTTGAAGTTTTCCTCATCTAAATTGCTCATTTTTTATCTCTTTAAGTTGTATTGAAATCTTTCAAGTAAATCCTCCAAGTTTTCATCTTCTTTTTGCATCATTTTGAATACCTCATCCTTATGATTGGTGGGCATACAATAATCCAGGTATCTATCCAAAAATGTTTATTTCATATCATTCCAAGTCCTAATAGATTGAGTGACTAATCCCATGAACCATTTTAGCGTAGCTCCTTTCAATATTGAAGGAAACAGTTTGAGTTTTTGAGAGTCTTCCATATAGTCATAGGTTCGGCACAAGACTTCAAACTCAAATAGAAATGTTTTAGGATCCTCACTTCGCAACCCATAAAAGTTTGGGAGGACAGATGGTGAAATGTTTTTCATTGTTGTATGGTTTTCCTCATTGGCTATAGGGAATCCAAATGAGTTATCTCCATCCCTATTTCCCCCATTGTTACCTCTACCTCCTCCATTATTTCCTCCTCCTCTACCTCTACCTCTACCCCCTCCTCCAAATCCATCTACTACTTCTTCTGTCATGATAGTTTCGTCGGAGTTCTCAGAGCCCTCTAGTTCTTCTATTAATGGCGAACGAGGAAGAGTTTCTCCCTCCTCTTCTTCAGGTGATTCTACTTCTTTGATTACAATATGTTCCCCTGTAGAAGTGAAGAAAGGTTCTTATCCTAGGTCAGATTTAATGGATAGTGTGGAGGAGTCTCCTAATTCGATTGCTTCCTCTTGAATTCCAAGAATCCTAAGGCTGGGAGTGTGAGTCGGAGATGATGGAGGTGTATCTTGTCTATACCTTGAAGTAGCTGGAGTTGTGAAAATCGAACTTTTGGCCCTAGCTATAAACCTTCCCCTAGAATCTCTTGCTCTATGCATGTCATTTTTTTATTTTTATTTTTTTAAGTCGGTCTAATAATTCTCTTTTTGATCTTCCAGGTCACACTAGGTGCAAGAAGAAAGCATAATCAAGAAATTATTGAACTAACAGCTCTCTTTTTTGATCCTCCAGATCACACTAGGTGCAAGAGGAGAGCATACTTCAAGAAGTTATCAATTTTTTCCTTCTTTTTTTTTTATGTAAGAGATCGGCTACCTAGTTACACTTCCCCAACAATGGCTCCAAAATGTTTAGTCAATTTAGCATGTCCTAAATTGCTACATTAATTATCAACCGGGAGTCGTAAACTGACGAAGTGTGGCGCACTATATGTGCAAGACAACCTCTTTCTTAATTTTTATTGTTTTCAATTTTTGTTTTGTTTTGGGGGTTTTATCTTCATTTATCTCCTAATGTGAATGGAAATCCTATTCCTAAATTTTAAGAATACTTCAGAAGGTAAGTATGGATATAGATTTTAAGGCAATTATGTCCTTTATGCTGATTTCCAGAGCTTAACACTTTAGAGGATCTCAAAACATACTAATAATAAAATTAATACTTGAACAAGAATTAAAACATGCTGCTATTAAAATCAAAAAAATAATGAACTATTGATCATGAAACCATCATCTCTGCTGCTATCTAAATACAGAAAAATGAATTAAGCTATTGCACTCAAACAAATCAAAATTTGCAATCTAGTAAAAGTAAAATCAATTCACATCATTCATAGTCCGATACCTCGCCAGGTAATCTAAGCTATGGCTTTCGGAGATAACGTCAATAATATGAGCAAGTTGATGTCTAATTGCAGAAAAGTAAAACTAAAATCAAATCACATCATTCATAGTCCGATACCTCACCAGGTAATCTAAGCTATGGCTTTCGGAGATAACGTCAATAATATGAGCAAGTTGATGTCTAATTGTAGAAAAGTAAAACTAAAATCAAATCACATCATTCATAGTCTGATACCTCGCCAGGTAGTCTAAGATATGGCTTTCGGAGATAACGCCAATAATATGAGCAAGTTGATGTCTAATTGCAGAAAAGTAAAACTAAAATCAAATCACATCATTCATAGTCCGATACCTCACCAGGTAGTCTAAGCTATGGCTTTCGGAGATAATGTCAATGATATGAGCAATCTAATATTTAAACTAACTAATAAAGAAAGTAAATAAAACTGGAATCAAAGCATAACTGGAATTAAAAAAAAAACTAAGAAAAGCAAAGTCAGTAGAGAGGCTAATTTCATGTCACTAGTTATTGAAAAGATTGTATGAAAATGCTCGGGCCTACTCTATCCTGAAACACATACACACATTGATTAGCATTATCAACAATATACATAGCTGAAAAATCATGTACAGAAATGAAATGTTAATACCATAGCAAATGAAATATACACAGGTGGAAAACTATGAAATATGTGCAATGGAAATAAAGAAACGATGCATAAGAGCTTTACAGAAAATAAGGAAAACAAAACCTCAGCGTGCAGGGGCCCTCTGCACAACCTCGATCAATAGGCTATCAGTCCAAAATTATGCTCACGCAGTCATATAAAAACAGAGTCTTCTTTATAATTCAAAACAGAGGAAGAATCCTCTCGTTATCACAGTGGAACTAGTGTCACGGCACAATAAACTTTAACAACAAAATTACATTAACAAAAACTAACTCTATGCGTTTGGAAACGCGTTATTTATAACAAAAGCTTCATAACTGTTTTCCTGTGAAACTACGTCAACAGAGGACACGTAAAAGACAATGTCCGTAAACTTACCATACTAGTTGCCGAGATTATTCAATCTATCAAAAGTGGCTATTGGATTCGCATCGTGGGGTAGTCTACAGCCATCAGCATGACCCCAGGGATCTAGGAATGGCCACGAATCCTTCACGTGTTTGAAAACGGAGTCCTGTTACTGTAGGACTCCTCTGTTTGACCACCGTTTGACCACCGTTGACCACGACTTTCCTTGATGAATCCGGCTGAACCAATAGGACCTGATCCATGTCCAGGTCATTTCTATCTTTCCCATGTGGCTTGTTTTTCCTAATGACACTTGCAACCTGGAGTTTAACAAAAATAGTTGTGGAAAGTTGAAACAGCTGCGGAAAGTGGCTGCATTCCGTAGCTAATGGGCAAAATCTAAGTCAAACAGCAAACACAAAAACATAGTTAGAAAACCATGTAAATGCTCTTTTAGAATCAATATGCAATGACCTTTGATAGCTTATGGAGTACTGGTGAGGGGAAAAAGTCTAGGAAAATGTGTATGAGAGGTGTAATTTCAAAGCTCAACAATTAGTATATCATCAAAAAATACTAACACAAATTTTCTAAGGGTTTGAAAATGGAATTCATCAAACCTTGAAATGTAGAAGGTGCATTAGTAAGGCCAAAAGGCATGACCAAAAAATCATAATGAACCTCATGAGTTCTAAATGTCGTTTTCAGAATGTCTTTAGTCTTCATTCTGATTTGATGATATCCGGAACGAAGATCCAACTTGGTGAAGTAAATTGATCCATGCAATTCTTCCAATAATTCATCAATGAAAAGAATGGGAAATTTATCTTTAATAGTGAGCTTGTTGAGCTCCCTATAATTCGGACACATGTGCTATGATCCATCCTTCTTGTGCACCAATATTGTTGAAGCATAGAAAGAACTTTGACTAGGTTGAATTATACCAGCCTCTAGCATTTCTGCAACCATAAGTTTAATTTCTCTTTTGGGAATAGCGATATCTGTGAGGCCTGATGTTTGGAGAAAAATTTCCTATAATCAAATGAATAGCATGATCATGATCATGAATAGGTGGGAGGCCTTCGCGAGTCTCAAATACCTTGGAATGATTGTCCAAGACTTTTTGGAGATATGGAGAAATAGATGATTTCAATCTCGGAACCTCTAGCGAACATAATTGTGTAATTACACCTCGTTGTTCTTTCTTTAGAGCCTCTGTCATGAAACTAGAGCTAATTATCTTTCTCAGTTTCCCTACGATACCCATTTATTGAACTTCCTTTCCTTCCAAAAAAAATTCAAGAAACATTCTTGAAAATTAAAAGCTATCGTACCCAAAGATTGTAGCCATTGGATTCCTAGTACAACATCAACACCACCCATTGGAATGGAAAGAATTGTAATATTCAATACATATTCTCCCATAGATAGCTTGATATTATGGCACCTTCTACAGAAATTTATCGTTCCTCCACTTGCAACCATCACTTGAGACTCTGGTGCTAGATATAGGAAGCAATTCAATTCCTTGGCTATCTTACAATGAATAAAATTATGGGTATTGCCTGAATCAATCAACACAATTACCTTTTTCTTCTTTATATGTCCTTCTATATTGAGAGTTTGAGGAGTGGTAATTATGGCCAATGCATTATAAGATATGGTCGGATTCACTTCTTCTTTCTCTAGGGTTTGTTCCTAGTGTGTATCCTCTTCTTTTGACATTTCTTGTTCCTTTTCTTCCTCCTCTTCACAACCTATGTAAAATAATTTCTTTTCAGCACACTTATGACCTTCAGTGTATTTTTTATCACAACTATAACAAATCCCTTTTGCTATTTTTTCTTCCAATTGTTGTGGCGTCAACCTTGTAGGTTGTGGAAGGCTAGGGGAAATAACACTTCCATCTGTATAGTTGTGAGTGGTAGGCTTCCTTGTTTCCATAATTTTTCTTTCAATTTTTCTTGCCAACCTAAATGCCTTCTCCAATGAATCAGGTTTCCAAAGGCGAACCTCATGTTGGATTTTATCCTTCAAAGTCCCTATGAACACATCAATCCTATTATCCTATGGAATATATTTTACCCTTATATTCAATTTTTGTAAGTCCTCAATGTGTTCCACCATTGAACCCTTTCATTTGAGATTTATCAATTGGCTAAAAAAGGTTTTTCTTTTTGTATCCTCATAATGTGCTATCATTTCATCCGTAAAAATTGCCCAAGTGACAATTTGTTTATGAGAGAAAAGCCATCGATACTATACAAACTAATTGGGTTCCAAATATAAAATTGTAATGCGTAACTTCTGTGAGTTTTGCACATTATGAAGATCGAAATATTGCTTCATCTATAGTATCCATGTTACGGGTTCCTTTCCATCAAACTTCCTCATATCGATCGTTGGAACATGGTGAGTCTTCAATCCAATGTTAGAGTCTATGAAATCATGATTAACATTTCTTTTGTTCTCATCTTGAGTTTCATTTACTACCCTTTCTCCATTAGTAAGCATCTCTTGTAGCAACTTTGTCAAATCTATCTTCAAATATTCCATGTTGCCTTTAATTTTTGCCTCTACACCATCCATCTTAGCTTCCATGCCATCCATATTAGCTTCCACGCCATCCATCTTAACTTCCGTGACTTTCTTTAAACCATCCATCTTAGCTTCTGTTACTTTTTGTGAGAGTGAAAATTGTTGCACTTGGTCTCGTAATTTTGATATATCATGTTGCATTTCTTCCTCTTCTTCATGAGTCATGGTAAAATTTTAGGTTGCTTTCAAGGTGTTTCCATTTTCTTTCTTCGGGGCATCAATTAATGATAATTATGCCTCACTATTCCCTTTGAATCACTTCAAACTATTTTTAAAAAAAAACTTATGCAAATTAGAAAACAAACTACACACCTTTTTTCGCTTTGTAGGAGCTCGATATTGAATCTATTGTATCTCTGTAATTTCAGATTTCAAGGTTTGAAATTGTGTCCTGTGGTAGCCCTATGAGTCTTATTTATAAACCCACCAGTCTAATCAATATTGTATTCTTCAAGAAAGATTTATGCCAAATATCTCATGATGATCGGATTATAGACTGGTTCAGTAGAGCGGACTTGTACGACCTACCACGTGTCACTATTTCAACCTTCAGACCTGAAAAAGATACACAAAAAACTACAGTCCGTATTATTTCTACAACTTCTTATGAAATTTCAATTGATGCTCAAAGAGAAATTTATGATGATTTTCCCAAGGTCACTTGTTTGGGATGTAATTTGGGAGCCTGCAAAAACCCTAACTTCCTTACATCATATCTCCGAAAATATATTGAGAAAAGATATGAAATTCGGACTCGACATTCATTAAGGTTTTGGCTCAAATAGGTTTTAATTTCAGCTTCTGAAACATTGTAGAAAAAGCGTTATAGCGAGAATTCCACGTGACCAATTTGGAGCAGCAAAACCCTAGAATCCAAAGCTCTGATACCAAATGTTATGCAGCCAGCTCACAAAATAGAATAAAATATATATCAATGACTTCAAAATCATCCTCTTTGAGGGGGAAGCCTCCTTTACAGTACACAAATTAACAATTATTGGATGATTCAAATGACAAAACCTCCTTTCTATATATAGGAGTCTAAGGGGTCACAATATAATCAAAGTTGACATAACAATAATAATATAAGGGCACAACAATAACAACAATGGGCTTCTATGGGGCGCAATAATAACAATATGGGGGCAATAGGGGCACAACATAACAATAAGGGGCTAAAATGACAATACTAATGGGGGAATCACTAGTATACTAGGTGCCTAACATTCCTTCTTGAAGATGGACGAAAAATCTATTTCTCGAATGAAAACTCTTAGCATGCCACTGTGCTCACTGCGAAATTCTATGAAAAATGACTATAAATTTGGCATCATTCTGCCTCGGTAAAAAATCAACCTCCAAAGGAACCTTTTAGATTCCACAAGATTCTATAAGGATTCCTTGTTGTTGGCCACCTTATTTGTTTCTCCTTAGATGGGGAAATGGATCACACAGTTGGACTCCTGGCGAGAAAATGTGCAAAAATCACTATAAACTTGTTTAATTCTATTACCGACACCTTTGGTCCTCTAAGGGAATATTTTTAGAATCTCACATATTCCCTCACTCATGGTTCCACACCAAAAGGCCACTTAGGGTTCCGCGCCCTCTTTCCTCCATCGATCCACTAGGAAAATGATTTTAGCTCTTATATAAATTAGCAGGCGGACTTAGCAATATTTGGGTCGTTGGCTTGTTGGCAACCATAGGCGAGTTATGTGGGGGAAGGTTGGTTTCAAAACCCACCCACCCCATAAATGGTGCGATTTTGTTTTGTAAAGCGACAGTGATATGTATTTAACGTCGATGTTTAATGTTCGAGTGGTCACATATAATTTTTGACATTTTTATTATAATTTTTTTGGGGCCGCCCATTGGGGGTTGGCCCATGTGAGCCAGGCGGGTTCAACCCCCGCTGACTCCCTACAGGTAGTTAATGGTTTGGGCAGGGTCTGCACTACATGTGGCCCCAACCCATTATAAAATATGTTTCATATATGGTTGGGGAGGGGTGGCAAGGGTGGTGGTTGGCCCCCCTATTTATATTTCTTTTTTATTTTATTTTATTTATAATATATATATCAAACCATATTGGTCAAACATTGTTGACCATAAAATAAGGGTTACTGGACAAATTAAGTAGGAAACAAATTCCCCCATTCTGATGGCCAGATTCCATGCACTAGAACTCTACAAATTTGTTGCCTCGTTAAGGCTGCCACTTGGCCAAGTTTGACCATAAATTTGACCATATATAACTCGAGCATATGAAATCATATTTGATTTTCGTTTGCACCATTGGAATCAGGGTGATGATCACGACGATCTGGTCCTAGTTTCATTTCAATCTAAGGACTTTTATTTTTGAGATATTATGAGTCCTATTTGACTTCTGAGTGTCTCTAGAGCCACTTGGATCATTAAAGCTCATATATAGCTCTTAGAAATCCATTATGATAGGGCCCAATGTGCGAAGCCATTTAACACCAAGGACAATGTCACAAGCACCTGCTTCAATGGCAAACATGTGGGATTTTAGGTGGTAGTCCCTCATTTGAAGCTTAATATTTTCACAGCGTCCTTCACATTTCATGTGTAGGTTTTAACCCCATATAGAAATTACCTGCATACAAATTCTAAAACACAGAAAATAAACAATGCAAGAGCATAACACATAAAACACATATACACAAAGATTTTCCCCTGGATCCCAAAACCGGTACTACCAGCTTGATTTTTCATTATGTTCCTTTCAATGTTACAATACATATTTATACATGCGGAAGCATCCAATACCATGGACCGAAAACTACCGCGTCCAAAAATATGGACTGAAAACCATCGCGTCCAAAACCATGGACCAAAAAAACCATAGGTAGGTCCACCCAACCTAATATAGGGTTCACTACGTAGGTTAGTCGTGGAAAGAATATAACACAACCCAACATTCTCCCACTTCTTGTTTTCTTTCCACAGGGGGCCATAAGAGATCTTAGTCATTTATCCAACCCTGAAATGCCCATTGTTTTTCTACACCAAGAGAACTTCTCAGAGCTCACAGATTTTGTCAATGCATCTACAATATTCTTCAAAGTGTCCATCTTTACGAGCAACACCTTTTTATCTTCTATCATATCCCTCACAAAGTGATACTGAACATCAATGTGCTTTGTCTTTGAATGATAAGCAAGGTTATTTGCCAATAAAATTGCACTTTGGTTGTCACAGTCTATCCTTATAGCTCCCTGTACTGACCCCATACTTGAACACAATCTCTGTAACCAAACGGCTTCCTTGCTTGCATGAGTGGCTGCCATGTATTCTGCCTCTGTATTTGATAGTGCCACTACAGATTGTTTCTTACTCATCCAACTGACTGCACCTCCAAACAGGTTAAACACATACCCACTTGTAGATCTTCTCTAATCCAGATCTCCAACCCAGTCTACATCAACAAAGCCACGAATATCCAATACTCCGTCCAATCCTAGTCTTCCTTAGTAGCACAAACCATAATCACTAGTTCCACACAAATACCTGAAAACCCGCTTCACTGTTGTCTAGTGATTCTTCCCTGGTTTTGACATAAACCTAATCAATACTCCCACTGCATGTGCAATGTCTAGTCTAGTACAAACCATCACATACATTAGGCTACTGACTGCACTTGCATATGGAACACGAGACATATCCTCTTCCTCTTCTTATGCCTTGGGACATTGTTCAGTAAATAACTTTATACCTATAGGAACAGGAACCTTCATTGGTTTACTATCCTGCATATTAAACCTCTGCAGTATTGTCTCGACATACTTCCTTTCATTTAACCAAAGCTTCCTCTTTTCCCAATCTCTTTTAATTTCCATGCCCAAAATATAGTTTGAAGCACCAAGATATTTCATGTCGGATTTGGAGGACAATTCGGTCTTCAAATCCTGGATAATTTCTTTGTCATTTCCAACCAGCAAATGCCCTCCCCCATCAAAAGAAGCCTTGTGCTCAAGGTTGAAGCTGCAAAATTTGCTGAAGAATAGTGGTTGGTCCCCAAGTCGCATCTTCTAGAGAGGCCGCCCCAATAACTATTATTGACAAGTGTCTACTTCATGTAATATGGCCATCATTTCTTTCTCATATGTATATTGACCCAAATGTTTGCCACTAAGTTGGTGACTAGTGAAAGCCAACGGTCTACCTTCCTACATTAATATGGCGCTAATACCTACACCTGAAGCATGACATTCAATCACAAAATATTTGGTGAAGTATGGTAAGGCGAATACTAGAGTGGAGCACATGGCCTGTTTGAGAGCCAAGAAGGCCTGTTGAGCTACATTAGTCCAGAGAAATAATTTTTTCTTGAGAATATTACTGAGGGGTCTAGAAATGCATCCATATTACGAACAAATTTGCGATAGTAGCCCATGAGACCCAAGAATCCCCTCAAAATCTTCAAGGTTTTTGGTTCGGACCATTCTTGCATTGCTTGAATATTTTGCAGATCAAGCCTCACTCTATCACGACCCACAATGTGTCCAAAATAATATACTCAACCATGCCAAAGGATCACTTGGATAATTTGACAAATATATATATATATATATATATATATATATATATATATTTATTTATTTATTTATTTATTTTTATTTATTATTATTATTATTATTATTATTAATATTATTTTTCTTGGAGCAATTTCAATATCTCATCAACATGTTGAAGATGTTTATTGCATGTTATGTTCTAGATGATAATTTCATCGAAGAAGGCTAGTACAAATTTTCTGAGATATGGTTTCAGAAGGTGGTTCATGAGGCTTTGAAAAGTGGATGGAGCATTACAAAGACCAAATGGCATTACCCAAAATTCATAATGGCATCTATGAGTTCAGAAGGTTGTCTTGGGAATGTCCACTTCCTTCATGTATATTTGGTGATAGTCCGAGTACAAGTCTAGCTTGGTAAAGAATTTTTCATCATGCAATTCATTAGGCAAATCATCAACAACCAGAATAGGATATTTTTGCTTGGTAGTGAGCTTGTTAAGGGCCCAAAAGTTAGGACATAGGTGCCATTCCCCAACTTTCTTTAGAACTGTGACTACTGGAGATGAATAAGGGTTGGTGCAAGGGCGGATAACACTAGATTCACAGAGTTTCTTGATGATTTTTTAAATTTCATTCTTTTATACAAAAGGATATCGATATGGATGTACATTTGGCAGCTGGGCACCTGGGACCAATGGGATGTTACGATCATGTTTACCCTTAGAGGGTGGAAGCACTTTAGGTTTGTCAAAGATTTGCTAGTGGCAATCTAATGCATGTTGTACCTCAGGATGAATCTTAGAAATATTGGATTCAATGGACTGGATGGCATTAAATTGGGCTATTAATCCATGTTGGCCCATTTTTAAAAGCTTCTCCATTTGATCTGAGCTAATGATAGTAGAAGAACTTTCTTAGAGTCCCCTTAATGTATGAGTTAGTTCGTTCTACTTAAAACTCA
Source organism: Pinus tabuliformis (assembly GCA_031772625.1). Lineage (NCBI taxonomy): Eukaryota > Viridiplantae > Streptophyta > Pinopsida > Pinales > Pinaceae > Pinus > Pinus tabuliformis. The sequence goes on from CM062806.1 coordinate 120,130,394, forward strand.
TAAATAACTCTTAGAAATCCATTGTGATAGGGCCCAATGTGTGAAGCCATTCAACACCAAGGACAATGTTGCAACCACCCATTTCAATGGAAAAAAATGTGGGTTTTTTTGTGGTAATTCCACATTTGAAGCTTAATATTTTCACAGCGTCCTTCAAATTTCATGGTTCCCCCATCAACGATAAAGACTTTGAAATAAGATACTTCCCATTCTCTCCAGGACATAAATGCAAGTAACCAAAATTCATTTAGATTGATGCTACTAGAAACAATTTAGCTGATGAAGATCCTTCCCCTAAAATGCCTGAGGAAGAAGTGGGTGAAACCAAAACTGACCCAAAAAATGATCTCACAGTCACGCTAGATGAGCCAGTTATATCACTACATGCCTTGGTTGGAATTATTCACCCCATACTCTTAAAATCTGAGGTTTTATTAAACATAAACCAATAGGGGTGTTGATTAATAGTGGCAACACTCATAAATTTGTCCATAATAGAGTCACAAAAGTTGTACATTGCTTTGTACGGGTGGTATCTAATTTCCAAGTTATTATTGTTGATGGGGTGACCATGAAATGTGAAGGACGCTATGAAAATATTAAGCTTCAAATGGGGGATTACCACCTAAAAACCTACATGTTTTACATTGAAATGGGTGGTTGCGACATTATCCTTGGTGTTGAATGGCTTCGCACATTAGGCCCTATCACAATGGATTTCCAAGAGTTATATATGATCTTTAAGAAGAATGACCACACTCATACATTGAGTGGACTTTAGGTAGGTGCTCCTACTATCATCAGCTCGCATCGAATGGAGAAGATTTTTAAAAAGGGCCATCATGGAATAGTAGCCCAATTTAATTCCATCCAAGCCATTGAATCCACTACTCCTCATATTCATCCTGAGATGCAATAGGTATTAGATCGCCACTAGTGGATCTTTGACAAACTTAAAGAGATTCCACCCTATAGGGGTGAACATGATAATCAAGTGGAAAGACACCTCTCCAGAAGATGTGACATGGGAACCAACCACTATTCTTCATCAGTTTCTCCAACTTCAACATTTGGGAAAAGGTTGTTTTTGATGGGGGAGGAGTTACTTTATCGTGTGGTCGTGGAGATGTCATTCACGAGTATCGAGGACTTGTTCTAGTCATAGCCAAGGTGAGCCTTCCTCATCTAATTCTGGAAGACTTGTTTGAACCCTACAATTGTTCCCCACCACTTGCTTGAGGCATGATACATGGAAGACCAGTTCGATTTTTGACCTATGACAAAACCAGAATAATAATTGTAAGTGGTTGACCTGCATTATAGAAAAGGTACCACAATTAGTTATAAACGGGCCATAGTCAATAAATTAAGTTGTTAACCTGTGTTATGCAAGGGACCACTAGTAGATAGGCTTTTGGATTTCATTAAGCTATAAGAAGTCTTATATAGTAAGGGAAGAATCATCAAATCTTATTGCAATTGAGATCTACTATGTTGGAGGTTGCCCCCTTGAAGAGGAAAGTGAACATTGTATTCTGATTCTGAATAATAAAATATATTTGCAACTTGTCTCATTTCATGTGATATCTATGTGTTTTGGGCTATATTTTTTCATATTTTTGGTTTTTAGGTTTTCTCATAGGTCAAGTGCATAACAAGTGGCATCAGAGCACTTTCCAGGGCTAGTTGTACCTCCAATTTTTGCAAAAACAAAATTAGGTTAGAGACGTGTTTTGACGTCTTTAAACCATGGGATATGTGATTGAGCGCATAAACCTGTGGATTTGGTGATGCATGCACGCAGGAACTACAAGAGGTGGTCACACTTGTTGGACTCCCATGTAACCCTTGTGGGTAACCCTTCGAGCAGTAATGTATTAGACAGAACCATGCATAGACTGCATTTCCACGTACCCTTGGGTATATCAGAAGCCCCCTAGTGTAACCTGAAACCTAACCTTAGATAATCCATCAACCATCTTACTGCTATAGTACACTGAGAATAGCACTCAGGGAGATTAATCCCACATAAAATAGGGTAGTCGAGTAGTATGGCTAAGGGTACAATCGATCCTCCTTAGTTAGCGCACTAAAATATTGGGTCGAGTACTATTGTTGGACCTTTGCGTATATTGCAATATGTAACACCTGACACTACTTTGAGACCATAGTTCCCTCATTTATCTGAAGATATCCCTTACCTTTTCATCTAGATCATATCCAGTTGTTTAGGTTCGACTGCAACCGTCTATATCAGATCGAGTAGTTGGGGTTCTATCACCGTCATACATATCAAACTCAATAGTTGGGGTTTTCACAGCAGAGATTAGACGCTTTGTGCAGTGAGGGTTTTGGATTCCATAGTCCATATCATATTGTCATAACACATTTTTCACTACCAAGACATTAGGGTTTCTGTTACTACAATCTAGACCCAATATTTGCATGATATTTGGTAGTATCAAGATTTTTGGAAGTCGGTCACTGCAGTATTGATTAGCTGGGAGTAAAACTCCTTTTGGAGTTAATAAATAAAATAAATAAAAATAAAAAACTATTTTGTTTATTCACTTGACCTGCGAGAAAACCAGAATACCATAAATACAAAACAATATAGCCCGAAACAAAGAGATATCACATTAAATGAGACAAGCTGCAAAGATATTTTATTATTCATAATCATAATACAATGTTTAATTGCCTCTTTGAGTGGGAAGCCTCCAACACAGTAGAGCTCAATTACAATAAGACTCAACGATCCTCGCCTTGCTATCTAAGACTATTTATAACTTAATGACATCTAAAACCTTAACTACTAGTGGTCTCTTGCTTAACACCATTAACCACTTTATTTATTAACTATGATTTGTTTATAACTAATTGTGGCTCATTTTCTATAATGTGGGTCAACCACTTACAAGTTTTAGTAATTTGGATAACCTCTTACGGGCTTTATTGTCTCTCTAACTAACTATGATTCTGACTAGGCCCCTTTGATTTAATGGCCTGGATGGCATTAAGTTGGGCTACTACTCCATGATGGCCCTTTTTCAAAAACCTTCTCCATTTGATGCAAGTTGATGATAGTAGGAGCACCTACCTGGAGTCCCCTCAATGTATGAGTGTGGTCATTATGCTTAAAGCTCATATATAACTCTTGTAAATCCATTGTGATAAGGCCCAATGTGCAAAGCCATTCAACACAAAGGACAATGTCGTAACCACCCATTTCAATGGTAAACAAGTGCGTTTTTAGGTGGTAATCCCCCTTTTGAAGCTCAATTTTTTCACAACATCCTTCACATTTCATGGTCCCCCCATTAGCAATAAGGACTTAAAAATTAGATACCGTTCATACAAATAAATGAATATCTTCTGCGACACTTGTATGGATAAAGTTATGAGTGTTTCCACTATCAATCAACAACACTACTGGCCGATGTTTAATAAAACCTCAGACTTTGAGAATCTAGGGAGAAGAAATTACATCCAAGCCATGTAGTGACATAACCAGCTCATCTGGCATGGCTGTGAGATCATTGTATGGTTTGGTTTGGGTTTCAACTGCTTCTCCCTGTTGAGGGCCCCGAAATCGGGTCAACAAAAAGGGGGATACCCACCCGGTCCGGAACCTGGTTGGCGGCTCCTTGCCCGTTTGGAGTAGCGGGTCCGACTGGGGGTAATGGGACCAGTTTCCCAATGTGAGGGGTGTGTGTGTGTAGAGTTTGATGGTATTGATCTAGGGGTATTTTAAGCTAATTTAATTCTAACTTCTAAACTAACTCTATGCTATTGTAATATAATGAAAAACAATACATCTAATCTACGCTAACCCGGGGTATTTTTCTTCTATTATGCGATCTAAAAAGATTTCGAACAATAGCTGGTAATAAAGATCATTCAGCTATCATAAGAATAGAAATACATTAAGATAAACCATTCTGCATAAAAAGTTAGGCAAAACAGTTGTGAACAGCATATCGCATAATTAGTTATTCATATGTCAAGCACAAATAAATGACTCCACTGTACATAAGTGCCAAATGGTAATACACACATTCATACATTAACATATAAAGAACTCAGCTGCATATCACTTTAGGAATATAAGCAGAAATTAGTCAAGAGATAAAAGTACCATTTATGACTGATTTCACTAATAAACTTCAAGCAATAACGATTTATTTCTACTTGTTCTAATATCTGCTAAGAGTACAGAAGTGCAACATCAGTAACATACATTAAAATGCAAACATAAATAAATCTCGATCCATCCATTCATCAAAAACCCCCTCCGAGGGTGCAAAAGTGCATGTTCTGAGGACAAGTTTTTTGACAGATTTCCGGACCCTTCTCCAAATGACATGAGAAGGGTTAAATACTACTAACTAATTAATATTAATTACACAAATTTAGGGAACGGCTTCAAATGACCGCCCTTTTACAAAAATCAAATTTATTTCTAAAAATCAAATCTAATTTCTAACCATTTCTGTATCTGCTCCTTAGTGCTGTAAGCAATGCGCTGTTCGGCGTGAAAGAGTCGGTTGATTGTCCTTTCCTTTTGTTCGAGCTTGAAAATTAGAAATAACAAGAGCTGGCACCTCTTTCTGACAGACTAGAAGATATTTTCGAAAACCTTTCTCTAGCTGGGTGTATTCGCTGTGTGTACACTTAGTACAACCCAGGTTCCTTTCGAAATGATTTTGCTGTTGCTATTTCGGTTTCCGATCGTGCGAATGACTCAATGAGTTAGGAGTCGCGTTGTATGGACAATCCCCTGTATCGAGAATTGCTTCCGTTCTTTGTTCCAGGCTTTTCTAGAGCGTCCTCCTTCTTTTGCGTTTCTCTTTTTGCTTTACCCAGTCTGAGCTTCAAGATCTTTTGCAAACACGCTGCTTTTGTGCGCCTTTGACTCTGAGTCTTAGATAGTCTATTTTCATCAGCGCCTGTTGGGTGATACTCTGGAATCCGCGGTCCTGCTGCATGCGGCATCCATTTGCGGAGGCATCTTCTCTCTGTTACCCCATTGGCGCTTTCCTCTTTTCCTTAGATGTTTCTTGCATATAGATTTATATCAGTTACATGTCTTGCAGTTTACGCAAAGAAGAAGAGAAATGACGAAAAGATTGACATGAAAGCATTAAGTTCTAATGAATGCGTAATTCTGACACTCATCATGATTTGACTCTTCGAAAAACGCGATACAATCATTCTTGGATACTGAAGCATGCGATCATTAATTTCCCTTAAGGTGCGCGCTCAATTTTGGGTTTACCGTTTATGTCGGATAATTCTTGCGATGAGTCCTTTATGCAATTTGAATCGTAGTATCGAGGACTGCGACATCATTAAGTGTTATCGCAAATTGCCAATATCGCAGATCGCAGTTTTGTATGATCGCAGATCGCAAGATCGCAAGATTTTCGCTTTATCACTCTGTGCTGCTTATGCGACATTGCGACGTGCGACGTCGCATATCGGTCGTCGGCGATTCCTTAGGTTTTCCCTTTTTGAGCGCTTTTAATGCACGCGATGCGATGGGTTCTCGCGTCGCTCTTTTTCAGTGTATTTATGTGCTTTGGGAAAACGCTTCTCTCTACCTTTGCGACGCGATATAGCTCTTAGGGAGTTAATACAAAAGATTTTTTAAACAAAATATTTTTTGGATTTTTGGTTAAGGGTCCCCCTTTTCTTGGTGTTATTACTAATATCAAACAAAGAGGGGGGTTGTTGGTGACTACAACAATGGCGATTCACTGTGAAGAACTAGTTATCTCTGCTTTTCTATTGACGTTCACTTCCGAAACAGAAAAATTTTTATATGTCTAAATTTTGTTATGGACAGATAGAGTAGATTACCCCTCACCTTGTCAACGATACTTTGTCTCAACCCTTTTTTTATCCCAATTGCTTTCTTCCTCAGGATTTTTCTTGCATTCGCACCAGACATTACTTGGTCTTGATTAAAGATAAAATAAGGTCTTCTCTGCATACTGGCTTAAAAGTATGCTCATTTGTCGTAGGTAGAGCCTCTGCTGCCCGCAAGCGTCCATAGCCTCGACAGGGTTACCATGTTATCCAGCAATGATCCTTTTTCCTGCTTGAGGTTACTCGCAACATTCTAGAGAAAAGATCCTTTTTTGACACACTTTTCCTTTTTTAATTCTCTAAAGAACAATGTCTTGGTTTGGTGGCCAAATTATGACACATTCATTCACTTGATTTACACTTTTGCTGAACAAGTCGGCTCGTGATGAGACTCTTGTCTTTTGATTGCAACAATCTTAAGTCGTTGCCCTGTTTTGATAGACAGTATTGGCAAAGTCAGCAAGTTATAATATCTGTGATCATGATAAGCCGGCTCGTGATGAGACCTCTTATTCTTTGAGATATAGTGTTTTCCTTGGATTGTTTCTCTGAATGCTGCAATTTCCTTTTAGCAAGGAGGAAGTCATTGTTTTTCCTTAAGAAAGCTCTGGACGACAATAATAGAGTTTTTGAAAACAACAGTTTTGCAGAGAATACTTGTTTTATTATTGATGATACCATTCATTGTGCTGATACAAAACAATTCTTTACCAAAGGTTGCTTTTGTCAAAGTTTTTTAGAGGTTGAAACTAGCATCTTAATCAAGGTGAAGTTAACTCTATTTGTCAATAATAAAATTCAGATTTTCAAAAAATTTGCTATTTGTACAAGCGAAATCAAAATCTGATAGAGAATTGGCGTGCTCTTTCATGAATCCTTTTTAAATGATCATTTACAACGGGTTTTATTCATAAAAAGAGAAAAACAAAACAAAATAAAAACTAAAAATTAAATCTATCCTACAAAAATTAGAAGAATTCTCTTCTATGGAAAATACATTTTGAGAATTTGTCCATTCACAGGCAGAGAATCTCTCCTGCCTGTTAAATCCTGCAACACAAAAGTCGATGGGCATATGACCTCTACAATCTGAAAAGGACCAAGCCACAGCTTCTGGAATTTCATATGTTTGCCCTTTTCTTCATGAGCCTTATCCCATTTTAAAACTAAATCACCCATCTGAAAGTTTTTTCTGGTCATTATGTTTGAGTCAAAAGAGGATTTTATTAGCGCTTGGTGATGAGCATGGGTTTTCCTAGCTTGTTCTCGTCGTTCTTCTAGTTTGATTATTTCCATTTGTCTTAATCGTAAAGAGGAAGTAGATGCTTCATCGATATATTGCACTAAAGACAAAGAGGGAATGACTAGGTGAGTCGGAAGAACCACTTCTCTCCCATAAACTAAATTAAAGGGAGAAGTGACGATAGAAGCTTTCTTTGTAATTCTATCTGCCCATAAGGCATTTACCAACGCTTTGTGCCAATTCTTTTGGTTTTGGTCGACTGTCTTTTTACTAATCCTGATTAGGTTCTTGTTTGTTGATTCGACCAACCCGTTACCTTGCGGATAGTAGTTGGCAGAATACTTCAGTTTGAACCCTCTTTTGAGCGCAAACTCAGTCATTGCATTTCCAGAAAAATATGATGCATTATCAAACATTAAGGCCGTTGGCAATCCAAACCTAGTGATGATAAACTGATCTATGAATTCAATAATGTTTTCAGAATTAGCTGTCTTGAGAGGAACTGCTTCTACCCATTTGGTAAAATAATCAGTTGCCGTGAGGATATACCTATGCTGTTTAGAAGAGTGAGGAACGATCTCACCTATTATGTCCAGGCCCCATTGACTGAACGGTTGCTCAATGTTAACCGGCTACAGTGGCATGGATGACTTCTTTTGTTTCCCTGCAGCAGTCTGGCAGACTTGGCATTTCCTTACGTAATTGTATGAGTCTTTGAACAGCGTGGGCCAGTAATATCCTGCACGCAAGATTTTATGTGTGGTGGCTTCTCCAGCATAGTGTCCACCTACTGGTCCATCGTGAAGTTCCTGCAAAACCTTTTCGGCTTCAGTTTTCTGAAGACATCTAAGTAGCACAGAATTGTAATTTCTTTTAAACAGAACATCATTTATGAGCTGGTATTGTTTAGCTTTCAATCTCAGGGCTCTCTTCTTGGTGTGATCCAGGTGAAATGGAGCATAACCGTTCTTAAGAAAATAAATGGTGTCAGCATATAATGATTCTGCGTCGTTTAGGCTTACCTCATACGTGTGTACCTCTTCAGACGAGTTCTCAGGAATTTGCGATGCTCCAGCTAACATCTTGCAGAAGCCTTGACCTCTCACGATGTGTGCTGGCTTGATCTCAAGATCGTATTCTTGTAAGGCGGTGATCCAATTCGCTCTCTTTTCACCCACATCCTTCTGTATCAGGAGGTTTCTTACCGCTGGGAATGGTACTATGACTTTGGTATGGGCTTTTAGCAAGAAAGGTCTGAAATATTTGATCGCTTTGAAAACGGCATATGCCTGTTTCTCCACGTCTGAATAATTGAGTTCAGCACCTTGTAAGTTTGAGCTAAAAAATGTGATTGGAGCTTCTGCCTTTTCTTGATTCGCTTGAGTTAAAATCGCAGCATAAGATTTCTCTGAGGCAAACGTGTATAAGATAAAAGGTTCTGAAAAATTTGGGGTTGCTAAAGATGGAGCGTTGATGATAGCTTGTTTGATTAAGTTGAATGCTTCATGCTCGTCTAGACCCCATTTAAAGTTTGAATTCTTTTTTATCATTTTTTGTAAAGGAGAAATAATACGTGAAAAATCCGGGACAAACCTTTTTACAAAATTGATCTGTCCCAGGAAAGATTGCATGGTCTTTTTGTTATGGGGCATGGATATCTCGGAAATTTCTTTGATTCTGTCAGGTTCAATGTGAATACCAGATTTTGACACTATGAATCCGAGCAATTTCCCTTCGCTTAATGCAAAGAAAGATTTCTTTGGGTTGAGCGAAATCCCATACCTCAAACATCTTTGAAAGATTTGCTTCAAATCTTTGAGATGGTTGCTTCGTTTTTTGGAGTACACTGTTATATCATCCAGGTAAATCACTATTGATTTATTGACTAACCCTTTAAACGCAATGTCCATGGCTCTCTGAAAGGTAGCTCTGGCATTGATCAGACCAAATGGCATCTTCCGATATGCATAAGTGCCCCATTTGGTTCGGAACATAGTCTTTAACTGATCATTGGGATGCACCAGTACTTGATTGTATCCTGAAAATCCATCCAGGAAAGACATTAGTTCTGAGCCTGCTACTGCCTGTAATATTTGTTCCATAGGTGGGGGGGGAAAGTTATCTTTCTGACAGGCTTTGTTGAGATTTCGAAAATCGATACAGATTCTAATATCTCTGTTTTTCTTTCTAATGGGTACCATATTGGATACCCATTTGGAATGTCTGACCGGGAAAATTATTCTAGCTCTCAACAACTTATTAAGCTCAGTTTTTATCTGATTTTCTAAGTTAGGGTGTATTTTTCTGAGCTTCTGCTGGACAGGTTTTTCATTGTCAATCATAGGGATAGTGTGTTGAATGATAGAAGTGTTGTAAGTCTTCAGCTCATCGTAATTCCAGGCAAAAACGTTTTTGTACTGTCTCAGAAGACGGATATATGCTGATTTCTCTTCAGGGGCTAGGCCGTGGCCTAGGTTAACATTTTGTGGCTTCTGATCGGTCCCTAGGTTTACTAATTCATAGTTCAGGGTAGAACTGTAAAGTTTAGCATTGGCAGACCTTTTAAACCGACTTTTCAAATCATATAAATCTTCTAACTTGACCACTGATTTCGGTATAGCATTGTCAGTGCCATTTTGTTGTATTTGGTGATCATGATGGCCTTCGTCGATTATCTGATTTGAGTAGGATCCTTCAGAAGTAAGGAAATTTACGATGTCAGGATCGTCGTTGAATACTCTCCAATTGGTGATGTTGTCAGGGGATGGTCTAAAGATTAATTCTATTGAAAACCTATCAGGACTAAAATCTTCGGAAGGAATAAGTCTAGAGGCTACGTTAGCTAACAGGTCTGCGCTCGCGTTTTGAATTCTTGGAATTGACGAGATGTTGAATGCTATGAAATGTGCAGTGAGATCTTGAACTAATGATTGATAGTGCTTTAAATGACTTGACAGGCAATGTATGGTGTTACATACCTGTTTTACGACGATCTCAGAATCTCCAAAGACTTGAAGATACTTAACGTTCAATCTGATTGCTTTGTATAGGCCTTGAACCAAGGCTTCGTACTCCGCTATGTTGTTCGTGCAATCGAACTCAAGTCTGAATGTGAGCATAATCTTGTTCCCGTCCGGGCTAATCAGAACGCATCCTGCTCCTGCTCCCTCATTCGATTTAGACCCGTCAAAATATAATTTCCAAAATAAAGATGTATTTACAGAATCATCTAAAAAACTAAAACATTTTGAGTCATCAGTTTGGGAGAAATTTTCAACTTGGGACAAAACTAAATTCTCTAAGTAAGGTGAAATATGAGCATTGAAATTGCTGAGGAAAGAATCTACTGCGTAATTGCCTACAATGCTGCTATTGTATGTTATGGCTTCATTTTCTCCTTCCAGTTCTGTCACTATGTATTTTTGGTGAAACTCTCGTTCAACCTTTATCTGATTTGGTATACCATTGTATGGTAACCACATGTGCGTCCAGTCGGTTGAGAAATATCTGTGGAGTTTCTCCGACCAATCCCTGCTAAGAATCAAACCATAGAACTCAGGGATATCAGCTACTAGAATGTCGATAACCTGACACACTTTTGGGTTAGACGACAATCTTATGGTTACCTGATTAAGTTCACCAATCACTTCGACTTGGGATCGATCAAGTTGAACTATACGTACTGCGGATTTTTGAGGTTGCACATTCAATTTGGCACATATTGACCTGGAAAAAATATTCGTTGAAGCACCAGAATCGACCAAGCAATTGTGCACGTTTTTATTGAAGATTTCATATGTGAGAAGAAAAGGAGGGGTATGAGATCTTGATCTTCCTCCAATCAAGGCGATGTCATTTGGATCAATATTATTGATCGCGTTGGTTGGAGTCCTTCCCAGATAGTGGGAAGCTACGGCTGTAGGTAAAGATGTAGTAGGCATAGCATGTAATTCTCTCATCATTATTTTCTGTTGGTGTTTCAATTTACTCAATTCATAAAGAGTGATGTTAGCCCTAGTCTTCTTCATGTCATCAATGATGTTATACTCCATTTCATTCGACACTATCAGTGTTCTTGATGGAGGTGCTTGATCAGATTGGACTGGGCTAAACTGGGTTGCTTTAGCAGTTGTCTTTTTTGTTGCGACCTTATCTTTTGTTGCAGGGCTTGCGCCCTTTTGTTTTGGGGTAGTTTGGGGAGGATCAAGTTGATTTTTGCTTCTCGTGCTAACCGGAAATGATTCTTGATCCTCTTCTTGTGGGAGGATGAAATCCCACATTCCTTGTAGTTCCACCACTTCTTCATCGTCGGTCTGTGCTTCGATGGTATTCTCTTCTTCTTCTTCTTCAGATTCAACGTTTGAGACAGCGTTGGGTGGCTTCGTCTCCATGGGAGGGTTTCTTTTAAAAGTCCTGAAAGGATTTCTTGAAGATGTTTCTGCTACTTGTTTTCTTATATCAATCATCTCATTGGACATGGCCTTTAATACTTTTTGTAATCCTTCCATATCGAAAGGATCTTTCGTTTGCTTCTTCTTGGTGTCTTCTTTGAAAGAGATCTTCTTAGATTTACGTTCTTCAATTGTAGATCTCTTTTCAAGGGCTACTACGTGTTTTTCAACTGCTAACGCCTCTGTCAAGTTGTCAACTAAGGTGGTCTTGTTTGCCCTATCTACGAAGATAGCCAAGTTTGGAGGTAAGGCCGTGATGTACCATTCACATCTTACTTCCTCACTGGGTTGTGAAGCAGCGGGGATTTTGTTGAGGATCTTATTGAACCGTAAGTTAAAATCTTTAATGGGTTCTCTAGCCTCAGCCTTAAGATTAGATAGGTCATTGATCAATGTCGTCGTGGATCTGTCATCACCAAACTTGGTGAGGAACTGACTTTGAAAAATGTCCCAGCTTGTGATGGATCCGGAAGGTAATGAAAAGTACCACGACCCGGCTGTTCCTTGCATTGTATAAAGGAAAAGCCAGACAACAGCATCTTCGTTAGTAACTCCGTTGAGATTAACAGAAAGCATGAAATTATTGATATGTTCTTCGGCTAGCATGCCTGCTCCTGGATTGAATTTAGGCAGCCATTTCTCAGGATGGGCCGGTATAGGGCTCAGGGGTGGAGGCATTAAAACCGCCCCAGGATTGTTCCATGGAGACTAGGCCATCATTGAGCTGCTAGTCAATGGAAGTGCAGAAGATGATCCCTGATGCTGAGAAGATGAAGATATTAAGGTCTTTGATGTTTGAAGAGGAAGGGTTGTGGAAGATGAGTGAGTGATCTGGGGTGAAGATGTGGGTGGCTGACTTCGCGGTGAGGGAGTTGAAATGGATGAGGTAGATGAAAGAGTCTCTCTGTCAGACTCTGGAAGTGCTTTCCTTGCTCTTTTCCTAGTGAGGAGAGGGATTTCAGTTGGCTGGATGCCAAACTTTTCACTCTTCAATCTGGTCAGGGGATGAGCAGGATTGTACTACGAAGTCACGCTGCCTTTAGATTTATCAGACCTCTGAGTAAAAATAGAGAATCCCTGGAGTTTACGAATCAAAGTTTGAAGTTTAGGGGGATCAATGATAAGTTGGTATGATATATTAGAGTGTGTAGCAGCGGTGGATGCCCGAGCGACTTCTAGCTCCGAGTTTAATCGTACCGGAGAAGTCGGGGGAGTTGGTGAGGGTGATTTGCTCTCAAAATGGTATTTAGATTTTGATTTATGCACCATTCATAGCTTGTGCCCTCCTTCTAGCGCCAAATATGTTGAGGGCCCCGAAATCGGGTCAACAACAAGGGGGATACCCACCCGGTCTGGAACCTGGTTGGCGGCTCCTTGCCCGTTTGGAGTAGCGGGTCCGACTGGGGGTAATGGGACCAGTTTCCCAATGTGAGGGGTGTGTGTGTGTGTAGAGTTTGATGGTATTGATCTAGGGGTATTTTAAGCTAATTTAATTCTAACTTCTAAACTAACTCTATGCTATTGTAATCTAATGAAAAACAATACATCTAATCTACGCTAACCCGGGGTATTTTTCTTCTATTATGCGATCTAAAAAGATTTCGAACAATAGCTGGTAATAAAGATCATTCAGCTATCATAAGAATAGAAATCCATTAAGATAAACCATTCTGCATAAAAAGTTAGGCAAAACAGTTGTGAACAGCATATCGCATAATTAGTTATTCATATGTCAAGCACAAATAAATGACTCCACTGTACAGAAGTGCCAAATGGTAATACACACATTCATACATTAACATATAAAGAACTCAGCTGCATATCACTTTAGGAATATAAGCAGAAATTAGTCAAGAGATAAAAGTACCATTTATGACTGATTTCACTAATAAACTTCAAGCAATAATGATTTATTTCTACTTGTTCTAATATCTGCTAAGAGTACAGAAGTGCAACATCAGTAATAGACATTAAAATGCAAACATAAATAAATATCGATCCATCCATTCATCAAAAACCCTCTCCGAGGGTGCAAAAGTGCATGTTCTGAGGACAAGTTTTTTGACAGATTTCCGAACCCTTCTACAAATGCCATGAGAAGGGTTAAATACTACTAACTAATTAATCTTAATTACACAAATTTAGGGAACGGCTTCAAATGACCGCCCTTTTACTAAAAGCAAATTTATTTCTAAAAATCAAATCTAATTTCTAACCATTTCTGTATCTGCTCCTTAGTGCTGTAAGCAATGCGTTGTTCGCCGTGAAAGAGTTGGCTAGTTGTCCTTTCCTTTTGTTCGAGCTTGAAAATTAGAAATAACAAGAGCTGGCACCTCTTTCTGACAGACTAGAAGATATTTTCGAAAACCTTTCTCTAGCTGGGTGTATTCGCTGTGCATACACTTAGTACAACCCAGGTTCCTTTCGAACTGATTTTTCTGTTGCTATTTCGGTTTCCAGTCGTGCGAATGACTCAATGAGTTAGGAGTCGCGTTGTATGGACAATCCCCTGTATCGAGAATTGCTTCCGTTCTTTGTTCCAGGCTTTTCTGGAGCGTCCTCCTTCTTTTGCGTTTCTCTTTTTGCTTTACCTAGTCTGAGCTTCAAGATCTTTTGAAAACACGCTGCTTTTGTGCGCCTTTGACTCTGAGTCTTAGATAGTCTATTTTCATCAGCGCTTGTTGGGTGATACTCTGGAATCCGCGGTCCTGCTGCATGCGGCATCCATTTGTGGAGGCATCTTCTCTCTGTTACCCCATTGGCACTTTCCTCTTTTCCTTAGATGTTTCCTGCATATAGATTTATATCAGTTACATGTCTTGCAGTTTACGCAAAGAAGAAGAGAAATGACGAAAATATTGACATGAAAGCATTAAGTTCTAATGAATGCATAATTCTGACACTCATCATGATTTGACTCTTCGAAAAATGTGATACAATCATTCTTGGATACTGAAGCATGCGATCATTAATTTCCCTTAAGGTGCGCGCTCAATTTTGGGTTTACCGTTTATGTCGGAGAATTCTTGCGATGAGTCCTTTCTGCGATTGGAATCATAGTATCGAGGACTGCGACGTCATTAAGTGTTATCGCAAATTGCCAATATCGCAGATCGCAGTTTTGTATGATCGCAGATCGCAGATCACAAGATCGCAAGATCGCAAGATTTTCGCTTTATCACTCTGTGCTGCTTATGCGACATTGCGACGTGCGACGTCGCATATCGGTCATCGGCGATTCCTTAGGTTTTCCCTTTTTGAGCGCTTTTAATGCACGCGATGTGATGGGTTCTCGCGTCGCTCTTTTTCAGTGTATTTATGCGCTTTGGGAAAATGCTTCTCTCTACCTTTGCGACGCGATATAGCTCTTAGGGAGTTAATACAAAAGATTTTTTAAACAAAATATTTTTTGGATTTTTGGTTAAGGGTCCCCCTTTGCTTGGTGTTATTACTAATATCAAACAAAGAGGGGGGTTGTTGGTGACCACAACACTCCCTTAGCAATTTCAGGGGATGGAGCTTCCTCGGCTGAACTGTTTTTAGTAGCATCAATCTGAAAGAATTTTTGTTCGGGGGAGTACTTGTCATCACTATAGTAGCACAATCCGTGTTTCCTTCTTTCAGCCATTTCTACTGGTGAAACCTTTTGAACCTTTAATGTTTAGGTGGGGCCCGAAGCCTAGGTGGCACATGCCCTAACGACGAAATTTAGACATTTGCACTGGGCATTTAAGATGACTTCACATCTAAGGCCTTGCAACATGCATCGAACCAAGTAGTTGGGTGATGTATTCGGACATGGGCGTGGATGGATTCGTTTAGGCCAATGATGAAACATTCCAAGTAAAATTCATCTCCTAGGCCTTCAGTTCCAACGGCCAATTGTTCAAAGGCTACAATGTATTCCTTTACTGTACCTCTTTTCTCGAGCTTAGTGAGATGACCCAAAAAGTGAGATTCTCAATCAAAGCAATCACATATGGATTTTGAGAGCATCTGCCAAGTTTTCCTCATTGGATAACATTTTTGATGCCAATATAAGTCTTTCAAATTAATCACAATGTTAGGATTTGGTCAACGTTGCAAACCAACTAATGTGGTTCATCCTAAATATAAGGTGAGAAATCAATCGATCTATAGGAATAAATAGCATGGATGCATCATTGCCCAGAGTTAGTTGTTGCACTGCCATCTCTCTTGGTCCAAGTAAAGGGATCCCAAATGTAGTTTAGTGCCATCCTCGCTGATATTATTAAGGAAGAAATATTTTTCCATTTGTGCCACCTGTTATCACTGAGGTTGTCCTTCTGGTCGGCTCAAAAGGATACGGCCGAGGTAACCACAGACCAATCTTTGGACTGCAGGTTCTAGCCCACCTGCAATCAGAGAGGGCTCTCTCTTTCTGATTTAGCTTTGTTGATAAGGTTTTTAGGCTAGTTATTGAGTTCAAGGGGTTTTGTTTTGTTTTTTGGTGGGAAGGATGATGCTTTCAAGTAAGGAGGCAGGGATAGCATGAAAGTTTTAGAACCATTGGGCGTGGAGTCAAGGAGTAGGACTGCTGGTGCATTTTCTTGGTCACAAGAAGGAATATGGAGCAAGCTAGCTGCATATGAAACAATCATTCAAGGTAAAAGAGATGGATTAAAGGCTAAGGAATGAGGGGCAATTAAGAATCTCTCATTCAGGTTAGCAGAAAGAAGATAAATGAGCCCTATCTAGGAGCAGTTAAGAATTCCTAGATAACAGTCATCCATATGTGAAATAGGTCAAATATGAGCCATAACAGAATTCATATTTATGCCTAGATCAAGAAGAAAACAATAAGAAGCCACAGAAACTGAGCATAGAGTGCAACTAAACAAATTCTAAACCAATCCTTCATCCTGCAACTTGAGCATAAATGAAATTGAAATAACAGAGGTGAAGAACACTTATTGATTCATATTGCAGCACAAGAATTCCACATTCAATTCTTCAAACCATTAGACACAGAGTAGACAGTCGTTTCCCCAAAGCTTTTCAGCAATCTTTGATTAAGTAAAACATCTCAGATATCCAGTGCGAGTCTCTAATGAAGATTATCAACCAACCAACCCTTTAAACAATACAGAGGGTTGGTATAAATAGGGAAAATTATCGAAAAATTAATCTATTACAACCGACCTAAACAGGTCTAAAAGAAAATGATTAATTTAACCTAATCTTATCCAGAAATAAATGCATGTAAATATCTTTGAGCTGCGCTGAGGGCAGCTGTATCAAAACGGAGTTAATGTCTGTCCTGGGTGGCTCGGTGCAGTCCTCCTGTAATAACTGTGATTTGTCCTTTATCTCCACCTCTAACTTGGTTTTGCTACTGTTTACTGGCATTAATGTGCACTAATCCTGACCAGAAAGGCTTTTAAATGGCCTTAACTGCTTTGCTGACTTTGATGAAGGTTTTTAATTTTCACCTACTTTGATGTTGCTGAACTGATACTCTTTGTCGCTTCATCTTCCCTCTGATACTCTTTGGCACTGATCCTGGAGTCTTTAATATCTTCTGAGTGGTTTAGACTGTCCCATCGATCTTTCATGGCAGTTGTTCGGCCCTCTGTTGCTTTAAAAACTATGTTTGCCCCTTTCTAAATGCTTCGTGAAGAAAATTGGGTCATTCTGCGCCTTTCAGGCTTGCTGGGGGCCGCGCGGTGAGGGGCTTTCCATTTTGGCCTATTTCCCGTAGCGCATGGAAAATTGCATCAGATTCTGATTCTGGGCTTCCTAGGCTGCGATTTTCGCCTTTCGCACTTTTTGACGATGACGTCAGTAGTGGGTCCCAGTACGGCGGTGACGTGGCAGGATGACGTCAGCAGTACGGCCGGGTGACGTGGCGGTACGACGGAGGAGGTGACTTGGCGGTACGGAGGCAGCTACGTGGCAAGGACACGATGGCAGGAGGCCAGCACGGGATGGTGATGCGGCAGGGTGACGTCATGCTGACGCAGGAAGGGGGAGAGAGCAGTATTCGGTTTCGGGCGCACCACCTATCCGCATAGGTGGTTTCGACAGAGGGGGCTCCGCCACAGCAGGGAGGGTGACGCGTGGCGGGAGTACGACGACAAAACCGTCGATCTCCCGGGCATTAACCCTCGGCGGCTTCACTGGGGAAAGGACCCGCCCACTATTGATCTGCAGTGCGCCAGATCTAATGGTTGGCGGAAAAGATGAGGCGGCGGAGGATTAGGGACGGGGCCCGTTGCGCGATTTGAATGATTTATTAAATGGAGGGGGGTTTTAAACATTAGAAATGTGGGTTTATGGGTTATAACAGATTTTTAAAGGCATCGGGAGGGGTCCGAAAGCCTAGAAAGATGGATTTATGCAGTTTGAGAAGGGTTTTAAGGCAAAACAAGGGGTTTATGCCTTGGGAGGGTGAAAACAAGTCGAATAATATGGTTTTTATACACATGAAAGGAATTTTATGCTGTGTGATGGAGTAATATGCATGAAAAGATATTTTGAGGGTGGAGATGAGGGTTCTTGCTGAGTTTCAGATAAACTTAGCAATTCCCAATGAACTTATGGTTATGTTTCAACCAGGGGAAGGGGATAATTATATAGGGGAGCTATTAACATAATTTTAGTAGGGGAAGGGGAACACAAATAGGGATTTACATAATAGAATCAGTAGTTAATATGGAAATGACAAGAAAGCGTTAAGTATGTGGATCTTAGGCTATCAAAGGGGGAAAAGTGACTCATAGAGGAAGAATGAAAATCTTTGAGTGAAGCAGATCTTCACCAGGCAAATGATATGGAAAATGATGAAACTAAGAGGAATGAAGCAGATCTTGACCTCTTTAGGGAAATTAGTGAGTGATTTGGGGGAAGAGGAAGAAGGGGAGGTTAGAGATGTCCAGTTTGAGCTCCTCCAAATGAAAACTGCCTTGTACCTGTGATTTGAAGTACAATATCACTTTAAAACACAAAACTGATCACATATCAACATTCTGCAACCTCAAAAACTACCTACCCAACCTACTTACCTAGCATTTTTTCTTCTTTTTGGTTTGGGTGCACTTAGACTTGCAGACCCTGCTTTACAATTTTTCTTTTGACTGCCCTCCTATCTAAATCTACACTTATTTCTGCCAAGCGCCTAGATTAAGCAGTTGGGCTCCTTTGATTCTCTACCTATCTACAAATCTGCCAAGATTAAACTGTTTGGATAGATATCAATTCTCTACATTCTAAAACAAGAAATTGAAACCTAAGGAAGCCAAGATTAAGCTGTTTGGACTTCCCTTTTACAGAACATTCTTCAAAAATGGTTAAGTCATCAAAATTGGAATATAGCAGTGGCATTTAGACTGGCACATTTTCATGGCCTCTTCTTTGGCCTCTTTAAGAAATATGGAGCATTGCAGTATGCAAAGTATGACATATTTGGCATGCAAAACTGTCAATCATGAAAGATGAACACCTGTTGCAATAGGAGGCTAGCAGTGGCTCCACTTGGGGATGGATTTTCCTTGTGAAAAGCCAAGAACAACAGGTCTGACTGCCTTGATCTTCTATCGTTGCTGTAGATTGAAAAACTTCTTTATACTGGCTGTTAGAGTGTGAAACTTTGAAATATGAACAAATCCCTCCTCAACTGAATTACTGTGAACTGTATAGCATCGCCTGCTTTCTTCTGCGTGCTTGATGTTATGTATAGTATTGCTTGAGCATTGTGCCTTTGGAAAACATAGATCAAAACTGATGTGTTTCCTTTAGCTCTGGTCTAGAAATAGTTGCTGATGTGAAATTAAAAAATGCTCCGCTGATGTGATACTGTTTGACTGAAGACTTCAAGCTGCCCACTGTTTTCTTTTACCATGAATTTCTGTGATATGACAGTGCTACTATTGCTGTTTTACCGAGATTAATGCAGAGACAGAGCTTTAAAAATGGAATACTGGCAATTGGTTGTGTCTTCCCAAACATTGTTGCCGCTCCTCTAACACTCAGACTGCTTATACAAAAACTAAAAACAAAGTGCTGATATATACAAATATCAATGTACAAAGAGATATGTATAGAGCTGGATTGTATCCCTTTAAAAGGGATCATGGTAATGTTTCAGCATTCGGCCATTTACAGGGCCTTCTTCAGCCGTGCTGCCCTCTACAGATTTGAGAAAATATGTGTTATTTCCCTGAAAGTTAGAAATAACGAATGGCCCTTTCCATAAAAAATCAAATTTTGCATGTTTTCCCTTGTCTTCTCTCCGTGAATCCCACCTTAGAACTTTGTCACCAATATAGAAATCCTCAGCCTTAGCTCTCTTATCAAACATCTTTTTGAGCTTTTCTTGCAAAATATGAGCTCTGTCATAAACTTCCTCTCTGGTTTGCTGAAGATGAATGGTTTGGTTGATTCTTCTTTGAATGTCATTTGGTTCAGCTTGAATCTCCTGTAACAGTCTGATAGTAGGGATGCCCAAAGATGAAGGAAACCTGGCTTCCATGCCATATACTAGCTCATAAGGGCTCATCCCAATGGATTTCTTTGTTGAAATTTTGTCTGCCCATAGGGAATTTGTGAGCTTTCTATGCCAGTTCTTCTTGTTTTCTTCTAGCACTTTCTTTATGATATTAATCGGGCTCTTATTAGATGACTCAGCCAAGCCATTACCTTGGGGGTAATAGGATGTGGAATGCCCCAAGGTGATGTGAAATTTGTGGCAAAAATTGATCATTTTTTTGGATTTAAAAGCAGCGGCATTATCAGTAATGATCTTCTCAGGGCAGCCAAATCTAGAAAGGATGTTGCACTCAAGGAATTGGATAATGATGGTGTCATTGGCTTGTTTGCATAGGATGGCCTCAACCCACTTAGTGAAATAGTCAGTGGCTGTTAAAATCCATTTGTGCTGGCCTGAGGAAGAGGGATGGATTTCTCTAATGAAGTCAAGACCCCATTGTTGAAAAGGATTTTTAGTTGAGATGGGTTTAAGGGGCAGGGGCAACAACTTTCTTTTGCCCTCAAAGATTTGGCATTTGTGACATGAAATGGCAAACTTCTTTACATCTGCAAAAAGAGAGGGCCAATAGAAACTAGCCCTTAGAATTTTATCAGCAGTGGACTTCCAATATAGATGCCCTCCACAATCACCTGCATGGAATTCTTTCATGACATTGTTAGTTTCATTCATGATTAAACAATTAAGAAATATACCTTCATGATTTTTCCAAAATAATGCACCATCTATGACACAAAACTTTCAAGCCTTCATTCTTAAAAATCTTTTCTTAGTTCTAGACAATCCTGGGGGAGCAAATAGGTTTAACAAAACAAAGGATATATCAGCATACCATGGGGATTGCAAAAAGGTTTCACTGATCTGTGGAGTCGCTAGCTCCTGTTCATTGTCCAATTGGTTAATGTCTAAGGCTTGAAAGTTTGTTTCGGACATCAGTTTGGCTAAACATTGTCCCTTTATGAGCTTGGTTGGTTTTATTTCTATGTCATACTCGAGGATGTTTGCAATCCATTTGCCTCTTTTGCCCTCTAATCCCTCTTGGGTTAATATGTCTTTTACAACAGCATTTGGGACATAGGCAATCACATGTGAATATAAAATGTACACTCAGAAATCTTTGATTGCTTTGACCAGGGCATAGGCCTGCTTCTCCATGATTGGGTACTTCAAAGGGGCATCTCTTAAGGCTCAGCCGAAAAATGCAATTGGCTTTTCAGCTCCTTGATCATCCTTTTGCAAAAGAACAACAGCTATGGTGTGATCAGATGCAAAAGAAAATATGATAAAGTCCCTATCAAATTGTGGACTTGTGAGGACAGGGGCTTGGGTTAAGGCAGATTTTATGCCCTCAAAGGCTTGTTTGGTTTCAAGAGACCATCTTACCTTGGCATCCTTTTTTAACATGTTGCTTAACAGTCTTATCAGCTTAGCTAGATTTGGAATAAATCTCCTTAGGAAGTTGATCTTTCCCAGGAATGCTTGCAACTCTTTTATGTTTCTTGGATATGGGATTTTGAGAATGGCTTGGATTCTTTCAGGATCAATTCTAATCCCGTCCTTTGATATGATATGGCCAAGGAGTTTGCCTTCTTCAAGGCCAAAGAGGGATTTCTTGGGGTTCAAGGAAATGCCATATTTCCTACATGTCATGAATATTTGCCTCAAATGTTTCAGGTGCTCTTGATCAGATTTAGAGAAAGGGGTTAGATCATCAAGATATACAACTAGGAAATCATGTATTTCTTTGGCAAATGCAATATTCATTGCCCTTTGAAAGGTAGCACCAGCGTTTTTAAGTCTGAATGGCATCTTCACATACTTAAACGTTCCCCACGGTGTGGTAAAGGTTGTCTTGTCTTGGTCATCCGGGTGAACCAGTATTTGATTGAAACCTGAAAAGCCATCTAGCAAAGAAATTCTAGATGATCCTACTACTCTCTGCAGAATATGATCCATTTTGGGTAATGGGTAGTGGTCTTTTAGGGAGACTTGGTTTAAATTTCTTAGGTCTACGCATAGCCTAATCTCACCTGTCTTTCTTCTTGTAGGAACAAGATTGGATACCCATTCAGAAAATCTGATGGGTGCTATGATACTTGCTTCAAACATTCTTTTCACTTCCTTTTCAATCAAAGGGAGAAGCATAGGATTGATTCTCCTCAGTTTCTGTTTGAAGGGTTTTTGGTTTGGTTTTAAGGGAATGGTGTGTTGGATTACTGAGGTGTCATAGGATTTCAAATCCTCATAACTCCAAGCAAATACATCTTGGAATTCTTTGAACAAATCAACATATTTGGGCTTATGATCAGGTGGAAAATTTTTAGATAATTTGATCATTTTGGGCTTCTTTGCTGTCCCGATGTTATGTTATTCTATAGCAGCGTTTAGGGGTTGCATTTTTGGTTTCTTGGGAACATCATTAGCATCAAACATGTCTTCCAACGGAGTGAGGCCAGCAAGGAGTAAGTTATCTTTCAGATCAACGATCTCGGCCTCTGTTTCGGCTATTTCCTCCAAATGCATCAGTTTCATCTCTTCTATATTTGTATTATCAAAAATAGTTGGGTTCAGCATTCATTTGGCCGTTATACGTGTTACAGCCTGCTAATTTTCATTCGTTTGCTGTTGTTCATCTGAGATAGGATCCATGTCAATGTTAATATTTGAAAACTCATGCTCAAGAGTGAGGAAATTGTTAATCTAGGCATCATTCTCGAACACTTACCAATCTTTAACATTATTTGGGACAACTTGCCTGTGTTTTATCTCAGCAGTAAAATGATGATTTGGCTCAAAGGGAAGCTTGCATGTACTAGCAAAAGTGGCTAGGTTGTGTGCATGAATGTTATGCTCTCTTGAAATTTTGGCAAGCTTGGATTCAGTGAATGTATTGAGTATAGTAGTGGTAGCAGTCTTATAGGCCCTCATTCTATTGTCATTGGTAACAAAATTACCTTTCATCTGTTGTATGATTAAATCAGAGTCACCTAAAATGGATACTTTTGCAGCTCCTAGAGCTTTGAGCAGTTTAAGGCCTAAGAGGAGAGCCTCATACTCTGCCATGTTATTAGTGCATTTGAAATTTAGTCTGTAGGCATGGCCTTCTGCATGATTGTTATGTGTATTGTGAATCCAGACACCTGCCCCCGCTCCTAACTTGTTGACAGAGCCATCAAACTCTAAATACCATGTGATTTCTTGCTTGTGGTTAGTGTCAAGAGTTTCAGTCATTCTTGCAGTGGACAGATTTGAATTTTCTGTTTGGGGAGGTTCTTCTTGTAAGCTGGTTGCCTTGATTGTTTTGACAGTTTTATCAGTATGGGCAACCGATTCTTCATTGATGTGTGTGTTCAGTTCTAAAGCCAACGGCTTGTCATCAATGGGAGGACTTATTTCATCATTAAATAAAATGAAAGAATCCATATCAGAATGGATTGAGTAAATGGGAAAATTTTCAGGCTTGCTCTCACTAGTTACCACATATTTCATCAGTGTTTCTCTATACAGTCTCTTTGGTTGCCCAAAGACAGATATAGTGGCATAAGAGAGGTCTAATTGGAGGGATCCTTGGAGTTTTGCTCCCCAAGATCTTGACAATAACATGCCATACTTTGGTGGAATGTCAGCAACCACCACATCCATGAGGATTGTCTTGTTAGGAAATTGGACTAAGGAGACACACGGGTCTTTGATTAGGCCTAAACACTTGACTTGACTTGAGTCAAAGGAGAATAGATCTTTGTAGGGTCTTGTAACATCAAGGTTCAACTTTTCCATTACAGCTTTGGGCATAAGGTTGTGTGAGGCACCTGAGTCAAACATGGCATTGTGCAGGACTTTGTCATGTATATGTAAACTGACATAAAAGGGCAAGACAGATCCATATGTTGATTTCCCATTAACTTATGGACCGAACAACAGCTCAAGTTGATCATCAAGAACATTCACATCATCCTTTACCTCTGGCATTTGAAGTGACCTTTGAATTTGTTGCCTATACACATCATGTTTGGTCAGTTCGGATAAGGGGATATATATCTTCAATTTACCTATTTCTGCCTCTAAGTCAAATGATTTTTCAAATTGGGTTTTAGTAATGTGAGAGGCAGGTTTCCCTTTTTCCATTGGAGTATCAGCAATTTGGTCTTGTTTATCAGTGTTACGGGAAGTATTTGATTGCGGTTTTTCTGTTTTAGGAGGGATTTTTGGAATGTTGTTCAAATTTTCTTTCGAGGAAGAAGGTGGCAGAGGCTGGTCAATAGAAGGCTGCATTTGTGTTATGTCCTCTACAGTCACTTGATGCGGGTTTGGGACAGGTATATCAGCTGGTTCTGTTATGACAGCCTTGCCTTTAATCTTGTTGGGTTGTTTGCCATCCTTTCGTTTGTTTGGTTTAGGAATGTCAATGGTCCTAGTTCTCAGCTTATATTGTTTGTGGACCTCATACACAACAGTATCATAGCCTTGTTTAAAATCAAAAGACTAACCAGACTTAGTCTGAAATTGATTAAAGTCATGCTCATCTTGGTCTTGTTGAGTTAGAAAAATTTATTGCTCAGCCCTCGAATCCACTAGGTTCATGTGAGTGTCCTCTGTGGGCTCACTGGATGTGGATGCTTCCACATAATTTTCATGAAAAGGTGGTCTTATATCATGGTCTGGACTAGACCTACCAGCATTTGTGTTCTGCGTTTTCCTGAAATTTGGGTTCCTTATGGTATTGGACTGTTGTCCTTCCCATGATGATTTCCTCTCAACACTTTCTACTCTGTCTCCCAGCCTTTGCATGCCATTGATAATAACATCAAGTTTCTGATCTAAGGCTGAGGGTTCTTCTTTGAAAGTGGTTCTTCTCTCCATTCTAGCTCTATTTCTTTTGGCAATTAGGTTGGCCTCTACGCTAACAGCAACATTTTGCATGTCTGCAAGGGTTTGAGGGGCTCTTTCTTTTAACTGGTAGGCCATATCTGGGTCGAATCCATCAGGGAATTTATACAAGGCAAGGTCAGGTGGAGGTCTTAGGTTTTGTGGTATTGCATTATAGACATTATTGAATCTTGCACAGTAATCTAGGACAGACTCTTGAGGGCCTCTTTTTATTGTATCGTATTCAGCAAGTATGTGCAAGGGGTCTTTCTTTTTCTCCCATCTGTTGGTAAAGGATTGGTAAAGCTCATCCGGAGTGGTTATGGAATTTGCGGCAAGTGATCTGAACCAAGTTCTTACATCACCTATTAAACTTTGAACAAAAATTTTCATTCTCACACTATCATCATCTATTTCGTAGTTCTCAAAGTAGTCTTGCATCTTCTTTGTATGTTGAAGGGTTGTGCAAGTACCAGTTCCATCAAAATATGTAATTTTAGTTTGATAATCCTAAGGCATAGCCTCAAGGTTTGCAGGTAATTGCAGGGGTGCATATCTATTGGCCATGTTTACAGGGACGACCGGAACAACAGGGATAAGTGGAACAACTGGGACAACTGGAACAACAGTAGTGGTAATGGTAGTATGTGTAGTGAATGGAGGTGTGGAAGGAGTGCTTTGGGAATTAGATGATGAACAAGGGGAAACAGGGGTTGAACGAAATAAAACTTTGGCAGGGGTTGGAACACTGCTTGGGTGAACTGCTTCAGGACTGTTATCAGTAAAATCTTCTCTTTGTTCTTGCTTCCTAAGGATTTTTGGGATTAAGTTCGGATTTTCAAAAGCATCTGGGGGATTTGGGTCTGGATTTGACCTAGTAAAGCGAGAATTCTTTTTGGGAACCAGATTCTGAATTTGTATTGGTATTTTCTGCGAATGTTTTTAGAATTAGCAAGGAACTGATCAAATTTCTGGGACAACTATCTGTAGTTTAAAACTAGCATGAAGATTGACTGAAGCAGCATTTATTTACTCCTGTAACTGCAAAGCAAGAATAGTTTCAAAGGCTTCCTGGCCGACATTCAGACTTCATATGTAGTTTTAAGGAATAGACAGCACTGATTTTTGTTCCTATGGAGTTTTCCAACTTGATTTGTGAAAATAACTCAGGATGTCCCCAGCAGAGTCGCCATTATGTTATCACTCAGGTTGTCCTTCTGGTCGGCTCAAAAGGATACGGTCGAGGTAACCATAGACCAATCTTTGGACTGCAGGTTCTAGCCCACCTGCAATCAGAGAGGGCTCTCTCTTTCTGATTTAGCTTTGTTGATAAGGTTTTTAGGCTAGTTATTGAGTTCAAGGGGTTTTGTTTTGTTTTCTGGTGGGAAGGATGATGCTTTCAAGTAAGGAGGCAGGGATAGCATGAAAGTTTTAGAACCATTGGGCGTGGAGTCTAACGAGCTATCGTACGCGTCAAACGGAGATCGTATGCCAAAGTTACGACCCCGGGAAATTGATGTACCAATTTACCCAAACGGGGCCCACAATTTGGCGTTTCATCTTCTAGGGTTAGGTTTCGGGATGTGAAGGGTTTTTCATTGTTTCTCAACAATAAATAGGCCTTGGAGCCTCATTGTAACACAGTTCAGAACAGTTCAGAGGCATGTAGCCACACATCTCTTCTCAGAGATAAGCTACCATCGCCCTAGCTGGTTTATTTCCATTTCTGGTTGTAAGCATATTTCAGTATTTTCCATTAATGAAATGAAGCATTATTTCCGCTGCATCTCTGTGTTTATGGTTATTGTATCTCTGTATTTATGGTTATCTCTGTAATCTATTGCGTTCCTGTCTAAATCCGGATCAGTGGTATCAGAGCGGTCTGCTTTTTCTCTGTTTTTCTTTGCATGTCCCCAACGAGGTCGGGATATAAGGAGTTAGGGCTTGAACTGGTCGAACCTTTGCAAGACCAGCCTCGCAAATCCCGACGGCCTCCCATGGCGGATGAGAAGAAAGACGAGGGGGCAGGAGATCCTATCAAAATCTTGCTCGAAGAAGCACTCGAGCGGCAAAGGAACGCGATGATGGATAGTTTTGCGCAGATTCTTCAGCGGCTACCCAGAGGCGACGCATCGGCTTCCAACAGCGACTCTGGAAATGCCACACCCTTCAAGGTACAAGTTAATTTTGAAATCCCCATCTTCGAGGGTAAAATAGACGCAGATGCTGTAGATAAATGGTTAAATCTGCTAGATGGGTATTTTTCTGTTCACGAATTTTCAAGTCGGGAAAAGATTGTTTTCGCTCTTCTCAAAGCAGCCCCCCACGTCAAGGACTGGTGGGAAACCTACTGCGAGCAGAAGGATGAAAGTACAGGCTCACTATTTTCAACCGCACCCACTTGGAATGACTTCCAGGATGCCATCAAAGAGCAGTACTACCCTGTCGGAAGCTATGAGGACAAATACATCAAATGGACCACACTGCGGCAGGGACGAGACCAAGATGTGTCGGAGTTCACAAACATTTTTCATACCCTTCGCACACAGTTGGGTATCAAAGATTCTGAGCTGCATCTGGTACTCAAATACCGTGGCTGCCTGCACAGATACATCCAGGAAGAGATGGTGTTCTTGAACATCCCCTCACTCGGCACAGCATACCGATACGCTGCCAAAATCGAGCAAAAGTTCAAACAGAAGAAGCGAGACTTTGGATCTGCAAATCCGAAGCCCAAAGGACAAAGCCAAGGCGGGGTGACCCAAGACAACCCATCGAAGCCGCAAGAAAAGAACAACACCACGAAGCCGAAGAAGGACACAGGGAAGTGGTGTGAGTTCCACAAGAGTCCCACTCATAACACAAGTGAGTGCCGAACCAAGCAGTCGCTGGTGGCCGAATTGAAGGCTTCCGAATCAGATGCATGTTCCGACCCTGAGCCAGAACCCGACAAGGGGAATGGCAAAGGGAAGCAGATCATTGATGCGGATCCCAGCGCCACTGTTGCCACCGCCAAGATCCAGAAAGATGAGCCCGAAAATCCAGAGGAAGGGGAGCGTCTTTTCCACTCACAGATGTGGGTGAAGGGTTCGCCGCTACAATTCATTGTCGACAGTGGCAGCCAAAAGAACCTCATTTCAGCAGAGGTTGTGAAGCGGTTGGGCCTACCGACTACACCACACCCGCAGCCGTACAGTATCGGGTGGCTTCACGAAGGACGAGATTTGAAAGTTCGCCAGCAGTGCCGCCTTCCATACAGCATCAAACCCTTCACAGACGAGGTATTGTGTGATGTTACACCTCTGGATGTTTGTGATGTATTATTAGGCCAGCCATACTTGTGGAGGCAACATGCTGTGTATGAGTCAAGGCCTCGCGCTGTCATTATTTCTTTGGGTGATTCATTATACAGGATACCAGAGGTAGCTCCACCTACTGCCACATCTTTGATCACTGCTAAGAAAGGCAGCAAGCTCATATCACAGACTAGGAAATTCATTTGTCTGGTTCACTCCCAAAGTAAGGGGAAGATCGTTGCTACATCCATGACCCCTGCAAAGGGTTCCTCCACGCAGCAGCAACAGCAAAGGGATACGGTCATGACAGAACACAGGAACAACTTCTCCTCATCCACAGGGGTACCACACAAGTTTCAGGTGGGCGACAAAGTTTGGTTACATCTGCAGAGAGAACGCCTTACCAGAACCCATCAGAAACTCAGGCAACTCCGACATGGTCCTTACACCAGTACCAAGGCTACGGGCAACAATGCTTCGAAGCACAGCATTCCTCCATTCCTTGGCTTGCACCGAGTGTTCAATGTGGACCGTCGTCGACCATGCTTCCCACCATCACTGGACACATCAGAGATTGCAGGACAAGTTCAGCAGATGGAGGAACTCAACGCAATGGGGACCATTGCTTCCTAAGGGGGGAGGAATGATCCAGGTGGATGTTGGTGGCCACCCACCTATCCCATTTGGACCCCCACAACTGTCTCTTTCAGTCTTTTCAGTTTCCTAAATTGTAGCACAGTTTACTATTTTTAGCAGTTTTTCGGGTCCTGAACTTCCGGAGCCGTTTTGAGGCCCTAAACGACGTTTTTTTTGGGATTCTGGGGCAACATGGGTCCATGGACCCATGTTGCCTCCCAAAGTGGTAGTACTCGGATAGATCTTTCTAACGAGCTATCGTACGCGTCAAACGGAGATCGTATGCCAAAGTTACGACCCCGGGAAATTGATGTACCAATTTACCCAAACGGGGCCCACAATTTGGCGTTTCATCTTCTAGGGTTAGGTTTCGGGATGTGAAGGGTTTTTCATTGTTTCTCAACAATAAATAGGCCTTGGAGCCTCATTGTAACATAGTTCAGAACAGTTCAGAGGCATGTAGCCACACATCTCTTCTCAGAGATAAGCTACCATTGCCCTAGCTGGTTTATTTCCATTTCTGGTTGTAAGCATATTTCAGTATTTTCCATTAATGAAATGAAGCATTATTTCCGCTGCATCTCTGTGTTTATGGTTATTGTATCTCTGTATTTATGGTTATCTCTGTAATCTATTGCGTTCCTGTCTAAATCCGGATCAGTGGTATCAGAGCGGTCTGCTTTTTCTCTGTTTTTCTTTGCATGTCTCCAACGAGGTCGGGATATAAGGAGTTAGGGCTTGAACTGGTCGAACCTTTGCAAGACCAGCCTCGCAAATCTTGACGGCCTCCCATGGCGGATGAGAAGAAAGACGAGGGGGCAGGAGATCCTATCAAAATCTTGCTCGAAGAAGCACTCGAGCGGCAAAGGAACGCGATGATGGATAGTTTTGCGCAGATTCTTCAGCGGCTACCCAGAGGCGACGCATCGGCTTCCAACAGCGACTCTGGAAATGCCACACCCTTCAAGGTACAAGTTAATTTTGAAATCCCCATCTTCGAGGGTAAAATAGACGCAGATGCTGTAGATAAATGGTTAAATCTGCTAGATGGGTATTTTTCTGTTCACGAATTTTCAAGTCGGGAAAAGATTGTTTTCGCTCTTCTCAAAGCAGCCCCCCATGTCAAGGACTGGTGGGAAACCTACTGCGAGCAGAAGGATGAAAGTACAGGCTCACTATTTTCAACCGCACCCACTTGGAATGACTTCCGGGATGCCATCAAAGAGCAGTACTACCCTGTCGGAAGCTATGAGGACAAATACATCAAATGGACCACACTGCGGCAGGGACGAGACCAAGATGTGTCGGAGTTCACAAACATTTTTCATACCCTTCGCACACAGTTGGGTATCAAAGATTCTGAGCTGCATCTGGTACTCAAATACCGTGGCTGCCTGCACAGATACATCCAGGAAGAGATGGTGTTCTTGAACATCCCCTCACTCGGCACAGCATACCGATACGCTGTCAAAATCGAGCAAAAGTTCAAACAGAAGAAGCGAGACTTTGGATCTACAAATCCAAAGCCCAAAGGACAAAGCCAAGGCGGGGTGACCCAAGACAACCCATCGAAGCCGCAAGAAAAGAACAACACCACGAAGCCGAAGAAGGACACAGGGAAGTGGTGTGAGTTCCACAAGAGTCCCACTCATAACACAAGTGAGTGCCGAACCAAGCAGTCGCTGGTGGCCGAATTGAAGGCTTCCGAATCAGATGCATGTTCCGACCCTGAGCCAGAACCCGACAAGGGGAATGGCAAAGGGAAGCAGATCATTGATGCGGATCCCAGCGCCACTGTTGCCACCGCCAAGATCCAGAAAGATGAGCCCGAAAATCCAGAGGAAGGGGAGCGTCTTTTCCACTCACAGATGTGGGTGAAGGGTTCGCCGCTACAATTCATTGTCGACAGTGGCAGCCAAAAGAACCTCATTTCAGCAGAGGTTGTGAAGCGGTTGGGCCTACCGACTACACCACACCCGCAGCCGTACAGTATTGGGTGGCTTCACG
Organism: Pinus tabuliformis; assembly: GCA_031772625.1. Taxonomy (NCBI): domain Eukaryota; kingdom Viridiplantae; phylum Streptophyta; class Pinopsida; order Pinales; family Pinaceae; genus Pinus; species Pinus tabuliformis. The sequence goes on from CM062806.1 coordinate 120,161,270, forward strand.
AAGGACGAGATCTGAAAGTTCGCCAGCAGTGCCGCCTTCCATACAGCATCAAACCCTTCACAGACGAGGTATTGTGTGATGTTACACCTCTGGATGTTTGTGATGTATTATTAGGCCAGCCATACTTGTGGAGGCGACATGCTGTGTATGAGTCAAGGCCTCGCGCTGTCATTATTTCTTTGGGTGATTCATTATACAGGATACCAGAGGTAGCTCCACCTACTGCCACATCTTTGATCACTGCTAAGAAAGGCAGCAAGCTCATATCACATACTAGGAAATTCATTTGTCTAGTTCACTCCCAAAGTAAGGGGAAGATCGTTGCTACATCCATGACCCCTGCAAAGGGTTCCTCCACGCAGCAGCAGCAGCAAAGGGATATGGTCATGACAGAACACAGGAACAACTTCTCCTCATCCACAGGGGTACCACACAAGTTTCAGGTGGGCGACAAAGTTTGGTTACATCTACAGAGAGAACACCTTACCAGAACCCATCAGAAACTCAGGCAACTCTGACATGGTCGTTACACCAGTACCAAGGCTACGGGCAACAATGCTTCGAAGCACAACATTCCTCCATTCCTTGGCTTGCACCGAGTGTTCAATGTGGACTGTCGTCGACCATGCTTCCCACCATCACTGGACACATCAGAGATTGCAGGACAAGTTCAGCAGATGGAGGAACTCAACGCAATGGGGACCATTGCTTCCTAAGGGGGGAGGAATGATCCAGGTGGATGTTGGTGGCCACCCACCTATCCCATTTGGACCCCCACAACTGTCTCTTTCAGTCTTTTCAGTTTCCTAAATTGTAGCACAGTTTACTATTTTTAGCAGTTTTTCGGGTCCTGAACTTCCGGAGCCGTTTTGAGGCCCTAAACGATGTTTTTTTGGGATTCTGGGGCAACATGGGTCCATGGACCCATGTTGCCTCCCAAAGTGGTAGTACTCGGATAGATCTTTCTAACGAGCTATCGTACGCGTCAAACGGAGATCGTATGCCAAAGTTACGACCCCAGGAAATTGATGTACCAATTTACCCACCGGGGCCCACAATTTGGCTTTTCATCTTCTAGGGTTAGGTTTCGGGATGTGAAGGGTTTTTCATTGTTTCTCAACAATAAATAGGCCTTGGAGCCTCATTGTAACACAGTTCAGAACAGTTCAGAGGCATGTAGCCACACATCTCTTCTCAGAGATAAGCTACCATCGCCCTAGCTGGTTTATTTCCATTTCTGGTTGTAAGCATATTTCAGTATTTTCCATTAATGAAATGAAGCATTATTTCCGCTGCATCTCTGTGTTTATGGTTATTGTATCTCTGTATTTATGGTTATCTCTGTAATCTATTGCGTTCCTGTCTAAATCCGGATCAGTGGTATCAGAGCGGTCTGCTTTTTCTCTGTTTTTCTTTGCATGTCCCCAACGAGGTCGGGATATAAGGAGTTAGGGCTTGAACTGGTCGCACCTTTGCAAGACCAGCCTCGCAAATCCCGACGGCCTCCCATGGCGGATGAGAAGAAAGACGAGGGGGCAGGAGATCCTATCAAAATCTTGCTCGAAGAAGCACTCGAGCGGCAAAGGAACGCGATGATGGATAGTTTTGCGCAGATTCTTCAGCGGCTACCCAGAGGCGACGCATCGGCTTCCAACAGCGACTCTGGAAATGCCACACCCTTCAAGGTACAAGTTAATTTTGAAATCCCCATCTTCGAGGGTAAAATAGACGCAGATGCTGTAGATAAATGGTTAAATCTGCTAGATGGGTATTTTTCTGTTCACGAATTTTCAAGTCGGGAAAAGATTGTTTTCGCTCTTCTCAAAGCAGCCCCCCACGTCAAGGACTGGTGGGAAACCTACTGCGAGCAGAAGGATGAAAGTACAGGCTCACTATTTTCAACCGCACCCACTTGGAATGACTTCCAGGATGCCATCAAAGAGCAGTACTACCCTGTCGGAAGCTATGAGGACAAATACATCAAATGGACCACACTGCGGCAGGGACGAGACCAAGATGTGTCGGAGTTCACAAACATTTTTCATACCCTTCGCACACAGTTGGGTATCAAAGATTCTGAGCTGCATCTGGTACTCAAATACCGTGGCTGCCTGCACAGATACATCCAGGAAGAGATGGTGTTCTTGAACATCCCCTCACTCGGCACAGCATACCGATACGCTGTCAAAATCGAGCAAAAGTTCAAACAGAAGAAGCGAGACTTTGGATCTGCAAATCCGAAGCCCAAAGGACAAAGCCAAGGCGGGGTGACCCAAGACAACCCATCGAAGCCGCAAGAAAAGAACAACACCACGAAGCCGAAGAAGGACACAGAGAAGTGGTGTGAGTTCCACAAGAGTCCCACTCATAACACAAGTGAGTGCCGAACCAAGCAGTCGCTGGTGGCCGAATTGAAGGCTTCCGAATCAGATGCATGTTCCGACCCTGAGCCAGAACCCGACAAGGGGAATGGCAAAGGGAAGCAGATCATTGATGCGGATCCCAGCGCCACTGTTGCCACCGCCAAGATCCAGAAAGATGAGCCCGAAAATCCAGAGGAAGGGGAGCGTCTTTTCCACTCACAGATGTGGGTGAAGGGTTCGCCGCTACAATTCATTGTCGACAGTGGCAGCCAAAAGAACCTCATTTCAGCAGAGGTTGTGAAGCGGTTGGGCCTACCGACTACACCACACTCACAGCCGTACAGTATCGGGTGGCTTCACGAAGGACGAGATCTGAAAGTTCGCCAGCAGTGCCGCCTTCCATACAGCATCAAACCCTTCACAGACGAGGTATTGTGTGATGTTACACCTCTAGATGTTTGTGATGTATTATTAGGCCAGCCATACTTGTGGAGGCGACATGCTGTGTATGAGTCAAGGCCTCGCGCTGTCATTATTTCTTTGGGTGATTCATTATACAGGATACCAGAGGTAGCTCCACCTACTGCCACATCTTTGATCACTGCTAAGAAAGGCAGCAAGCTCATATCACAGACTAGGAAATTCATTTGTTTGGTTCACTCCCAAAGTAAGGGGAAGATCGTTGCTACATCCATGACCCCTGCAAAGGGTTCCTCCACGCAGCAGCAGCAGCAAAGGGATACGGTCATGACAGAACACAGGAACAACTTCTCCTCATCCACAGGGGTACCATACAAGTTTCAGGTGGGCGACAAAGTTTGGTTACATCTGCAAAGAGAACGCCTTACCAGAACCCATCAGAAACTCAGGCAACTCTGACATGGTCGTTACACCAGTACCAAGGCTACGGGCAACAATGCTTCGAAGCACAGCATTCCTCCATTCCTTGGCTTGCACCGAGTGTTCAATGTGGACCGTCGTCGACCATGCTTCCCACCATCACTGGACACATCAGAGATTGCAGGACAAGTTCAGCAGATGGAGGAACTCAACGCAATGGGGACCATTGCTTCCTAAGGGGGAGGAATGATCCAGGTGGATGTTGGTGGCCACCCACCTATCCCATTTGGACCCCCACAACTGTCTCTTTCAGTCTTTTCAGTTTCCTAAATTGTAGCACAGTTTACTATTTTTAGCAGTTTTTCGGGTCCTAAACTTCCGGAGCCGTTTTGAGGCCCTAAACGACGTTTTTTTGGGATTCTGGGGCAACATGGGTTCATCCCAAAGTGGTAGTACTCGGATAGATCTTTCTAACGAGCTATCGTACGCGTCAAACGGAGATCGTATGCCAAAGTTACGACCCCGGGAAATTGATGTACCAATTTACCCAAACGGGGCCCACAATTTGGCGTTTCATCTTCTAGGGTTAGGTTTTGGGATGTGAAGGGTTTTTCATTGTTTCTCAACAATAAATAGGCCTTGGAGCCTCATTGTAACACAGTTCAGAGGCATGTAGCCACACATCTCTTCTCAGAGATAAGCTACCATCGCCCTAGCTGGTTTATTTCCATTTCTGGTTGTAAGCATATTTCAGTATTTTCCATTAATGAAATGAAGCATTATTTCCGCTGCATCTCTATGTTTATGGTTATTGTATCTCTGTATTTATGGTTATCTCTGTAATCTATTGCGTTCCTGTCTAAATCCGGATCAATGGGCTAGGTCTTTGGAAAGCGTCTCGAAATTGCCCCAAATTTTTTTAATTAATTAATTTATTTATTTTTTACTCTGAAAGGAATTTTACTCTCAGCTGATCAATATTGCAATGGTCAAATTCCAGAAAGCTTGATACTGCCAAATATCTTGCGAAAATTGGGCATGGACTGTAGTAATAGAAACCCCAATGTCTTGGTAGTGCAAAATGCGCTGTGAAAATATGATTTGGACTATGACAACCATGACCTTCACTGCACAAAGAGTCTAATTTTCACTGTGAAAACTCCAACTACTGAATCTGATCTGGATGGCTAGAGTCAAACCCCAACAACTGGACTTGATCTAGACAAAAAGGTAGGGGATATCATTAGATAGTTGAGGGAAATATGGTCTCAAATGAGTGTAAGGTGTTGCAAACCACAATATACATAGGGGTCCAACAATAGTACTCGGCCTAATCTTTCAAGGCACTAACTAAGGAGGATCCATTGTACCCTTAGCCATAATTCCCAACTACCCTATTATACGTGTGAGTAATCTCCCCGAGTGTTGTTCTCAGTGTATTGTAGCAACAAGATGGTTCTCAGTTTATTTTAGCAACAAGATGGTTGATGGATTATCTAAGGTTAGGTTATAATTACCCTACGAAGCTTCCGATATACCCAAGGGTACATGGAAGTGCAATGTCTATGCGGTTCAGTCTAATGCACTACTACTCGAAGGGGTAACCACAAGGGTTACAATGGAGTCCAACAAGCCTGACCACCTCTTGTAGTTCTTGGGTGCATGCCTCCCCAAATCCGCAAATTTATGTGCTCAATGAAAAATCCCATGGTTTAAAGATGTTATAAGACATCTCTAGCCTAAAAATGAAAAATGAAAAAATTGGAGGTACAACTGGCACTGGAAAGTGCTCTGATACCACTTGTTATGCACTTGACCTTTGAGAAAACCATAATACCAGAAATATGAAACAATATACCCCCAAACACAAAGATATGACATGAAATGATACAAGCTGCAAAGATATTTTATTTTTCAAAATCATAATACAATGTTCACTTGTCTCTTTGATGAGGAAACCTCCAACAGAGCAGAGCTCAATTACAATAAGACTTGAAGATCCTTCCCCTACTATCTAAGATTATTTATAGCTTAATGACATCCAAAACCCTAGCTACCAGTGGTCGCTTGCATAACACGGGCTAACCACTTTATTTATTAACTAAGGCCTGTTTATAATTAATTGTGGTCCCTTTTCTATAATGCAGGTCAACCACTTACAATTATTATTAATGCAGATAACCCCTTATGAGCTTTATTGGCTCTCTACCTAACTATGACTTTGACTAAGCCCCTTGGGATTATTACATAAATAAAGGGGTTAGTGTTGGACCCTAACTCGACCTTCTTGGCTATCCAGATGGCCTCAAACATGAATAGATGTTGTTCTGGGTCCTCGGTCCCAGTGCCATGAAACATTAGTATTCATATGTCCACACCTACCATTGCACTTTGCGTGGTACTTCCAGATGAAGTACTTCCACCTACACTTGTTGAACTCCTATAAAACTATGTGCTTGATTGTGCACCACTTGGAACTTGAGCACCATGTGTCAATCCTCCTACAACCTAACTAATCCCACTACTACTAGTATTTATTGCTCCTTAACTATAATTACCCTCTATGCTAGTTTTATTAGTGTGTTGAGTAATTACTTCCTAGTTCATGGATGTGCACAGGATTGTGGGATTGACACCAGACACGGTTTGATTCTGTTGTTTTGGTTCCAAAGATTTTGTATTGCGTGGACTCATATACTCTTTGTCCTCTTCCTCTGTCCAAGGCATACCAAACTGTGTTCCTTCCTAACTTTGGTCACTAGCACTACTCCTCGTCCTTCAGTGGCCTCTAATAGCCCCTCTCTCCAATATTCTCCTCTCGGAAGGCATCGATGTTGACCGATCTCTTCCTACATCACCCTGTCAAAAGCTACTTCTACTCTTCAAAGTGCCACCCTCAAAACTCTCTCTCTCCATACTATCTCTTTTCGCCTTCACTTACGCAGTCCTAGATCCGATGTCAACTTCCACCGCAACCTTCCTATTTCTTCTCCTTTTTTTCTTATTATACCATCTCCTGGTTCTCCCCCACTTTTGTTTGCGTGCAAGTGACCTAGCTACTCATGTCATCTGATTCTAGAGGCAAAACTTTGTGGTCATATAACAACATATTGACGGCTAATGGAAATGACCGTATGAACCTGCCTCTTTGTTCCTTAAGAAACTTCCGCTCTTTTGTGGTATATGACACTGTATTTCGAGTGCAAACTCAACAATGTACCCTTCCAATACACTTTCAAACCAGAAATATATAGTGTGAGAGGTTTTATTACTTACTACTTGGAGCTAGTGTACCTTCTCTAACATCCACCTCCTTGGTTCGTCGTGGTGATATGTCTGGTTATTGTCCTTTAGTCATTGAATTCACTCTCTCAAGATATTCATAAATTTCATGAAGAAGACTGTGGAATTCAATAAACATGTGCTTCTATAGCCACTTCTTTGTGCTCTACTTCTTATTCTCAATCTCTTTCACTGTGAATTCATGCTCCTGCATTGAAGCGACCAGGTAATCTCCTCCTTGGTTGGGTTCCATGGCTTCCATATTCCTATAAGCCAATCCTGTCCATCATATTATATCATATAAGCAAAAGGCGCCAAGCGCTATAGTTCAATAATTACACAATCCGGCTCACTAGCCATTAGCTCTGTACAACGTATAAAATAGGAAACCATCTACAATGTGAAACTAACAACATATATATATATATATATATCTATCTATCTATCTATATATATATATATATATATATATATATATATATATATATATATCTATATATATATATATATATATATATATATATATATATATATATATATTACATTAGGGTTGCAAAGCAACTACAGAATCAACTATTTATGCCAACAACTATAGACAGACAGACACAGACCAACACAGACAAACACATTACAACTGAAGTAATAATCTCCTCCTCGAGCAGTTGACAACTCGATATATTCTTCACTGAGAAAGCTCCTTTGGTTTTCGTTCTAACCCATGATCTATCTTGAACATTCACTTTTATCTTTGCCTAGAAGCTCTTCGAAACTTCTCGACTCTCTCATTTATCGTTTTAGTTGTCCCCAAGACCATTATGATATTTCTTGATCCCTCCTTTGAGTTAGCCCATGTGTGCCAACCACCTTTCGAAATATATCTCGTCTAGTTGCTCCACTCTACCATCCTCCCTTTACTTGCAAAATATTTGTAATTCCTTGCCTGCCAAGACATCCCTTACCTGCTTCATCCCTACTGCAAAATCCTAATAGCTTATTCTTCCTCGCAAGCGTCTCTTCTCCCTAGACGCCACCATCTCCTTCACGTGCGACATCTCCTTGTGCCACACCTCACCTTTTGCACCAACCCCTTGTTGCGCACAATTTGTACCTTCAATCCTCCTGTGTGGTCCCATACTTAACAAAATTTAACGAAAAAATTGTTGGGCTCTAACATACTCAATTAATAAAAAACTCAATTTACCTTCAAATAATCATACACAAGTACGATAACCTTTTCTTAGTTATTGCATCAAGAAGTTCTCTCCAACCCAATATGGTTGAGATGTTGTAATGTAATGTTTAACATTTTGACTAAGTCAATTTACATAAAAATAAAAATAAATAAAAAGGTTAATGTAATGTAACGTAAAAGACTTCACTCCATCAAAATGAAATAAAAAATAAAATTAACAAAATAAAACTAACCCTATAAAAATAAAATAAAAATAAAAATAAATATGACCCATGGTATTGAGAATCCATGGTATTGACCCATGGTATTGTGTGGAATATAGCTTATTTATAAGGGGAAACTAAACCAATATAAATATATCTTAACTTTGGATCTACCAAGCACCAACCAAATCTCTTTAGATAAAAACCTCTTTTAAAAAAAATAAAATAATAATCCTTATTAAAAATATAAAAATTTACTAAATTTACTTAATTATTTTAATTACATATACCATTAAAATTATAATTATAAATATAAATTTAAATGAAAATATATTTAAAAGAGAAACAGAATGCAATAGATAAATGTTAATGGATGCACACCATTTTTATGCATTGAAATAGACTTTATATATCATTGAGACTTGTGCATATTTAGAGCCCCTACATAAAAACGAAGGGTAAATATTAAACCATATAGTGTTTAATCCCTTCTTTACCGTTGAAGTAAAAGTTATTGTTCCCCTAGATTCGAGTACAAAAAGTGTTTAATCCCTTGTTTAGCCTTGAAGTAAAAGTTAATGTTCCCCTAGATTCGAGTACAAAAAAACGATGTCCGGTCACATCTGGCCAGCAAAGTATCCACAGATTTTAGGTAGAGGGGACCAATGTTTAATAGAGTTATTATTAATGTTTGTATTCTTCACGTGCCATTTGTGACAGTCGGGCCATTGTGCTTTGCACGTTCTTTGAAGCATCCGCATGAGACCTCTCTTGCATTCTACGAAAGGCACGTTGAAGGTGGACCTCATAATATCAATATTAAATAATTATAATAAATAAATTATGTATAATTTTATTTTATTATATTTTTGGGAGGTATGGTATTAAGTATTTTTTTTTTTTTTTTTTTGGGTTATTTTTAGTTATTATTTAAATTTATTTATTTATAAGATAATTGATTGAAATTTTATTATAGATTTTATAGTTTATATGAATTCGCTTTTTATTATTTTTAATCATTATTTAAATTTACTTATTTATAAAATAATTGATTGAGATTTTATTATAGATTTTTTAATTTCGTAATTTCCATAGTGATTAATTTTTTTGTTTTTTGTTTTTAATTTTTTTTATATTATTTACATTTTGATGAATTATATTTTTTTTTTCATATTCTCAATTTAAGGTTATATATATGATGATGATGATGATGATGATGATGGTGGTTAACCTCTACTGAGACTAAATTTTGGTCTATCGACCTAAAGATACGAATTATTTAGTTTGATTTAAGATTTTATTCTTATGCTCAAAAAGCTTGGAGAGAAGCCTCCCAAGCTCACTATAATATTGACATCATAATAGGCTAGGAAGGTCATATTTCTTAATTTTGGTTATAACATTTAACAATACAACATTTTATTACTTGTTTTATTTTTGTGATGAAATATTTGTCTTTATTATTTTTTAGTTTAATTAAGCTATATTTAAGGTAAATTACACGTACTAGTTGCTATGTAACCTTTATTTTATTTTATATGAAAAATGGTAAATGAAAGTTTAGGTAAATCTAGTTTTTCATAAGTGAAAGGTTTTATTTTCATTTAAGTAGTAAGAAAATATCTATTTAAATTATTATTTCTTTCTCCAAGATTATACAATTATGAAAATTTGTGAGTGATTATTTTTTTCTCGAGGATTATAAATTTATGAAAAATTGTGTGTCTTTCTTCATTGTAAAAATAGTATCAGGGATAGTAATATATTTATCATAAATTCAATAGATTGTTTATAAGACTTGAATTTAGATGGGAAAGATAACAATTATTCCTTTCAACAACTTGACTTAAATATATTTGGAAAAAAAATATTTACACATTAAAATCATTCATGAATATAATTCTACCCTTTAATTTTAAAGGAAACAATTGTGGATATTTATATTAACAAAAATTGGGAGAGGGACGAAAACCCATACATGTGGCATTTGATTAAAAAAACATGTCTTTATCATCGTAAAACAATAGTTTACTAGCCTTTGAAATTCCAAACCAGATTTGATAAAAAATGAAATTGTTATATATTCTAAGAAAGTCCCAATAAATAATTTACATTTACAAAAAAACATAGGTTATGTGAAAAGAGGATTGTAACTGACTGCATATCCAAAAATACACCACAATAACAAGCAAGAATGACCCAATGTTGCAACCACCCTCCTTGGGTCATTTGGGACATCGAATCCTTTTATGGTCAGGAAGAGCCTTAGGACCATTGCTACCATGTGACACTCTTGTTTCATATGCCGAGGAAACCTCCAACACAACCACCCTTTCAGTATGGAGGGGAATTTCTTCCTTCACATCATCCAAAGCCTTCCATTACATCATGGAGGGAGAGAAATTTGGCCTCCAAAAAGAGTTGTAAATAACACCTTTGACGCTCAACCATATCTTCCAACCTATCTATTGAGACAAGCAGAGCTTGAGAGGCATCCAACAACCTATTGTAGGTTTTAACCCCATACAGAAATTACCTGCATACAAATTCTAAAACACAGAAAATAAACAATGTGAGAGCATAACACATAAAACACATATACACAGAGATTTCCCCCGGATCCGAAAACCGGACTACCAGCTTGATTTTTCATTATGTTCCTTTCAATGTTATAATACATATTTATACATGCCGAAGCATCCAATACCATGGACCGAAAACCATCGCTTCCAAAAAACGTGTGAAAAATTCATGCACAAAACCATAGGTGGGTCCGCCCAACCTAACATAGGGTCCAAAACCAAAATTTTTCGAGGCACTACCCTGGACCCCATAAAGTGGGGTTACCTACACCCGTCAAACCCCCAGTTAACTACGTGGGCTAGTCGTGGAAAGAATATAACACAACTCAACATTATCCCACTTGTTGTTTTCTTTCCACAAGGGGCCACATCAGAGATTAGTCACTTATCTAGCCCTGCAATGCCCATTGTTTCTCTACACCAAGAGAACTTCTCAGAGCTCACATATTTTGTCAATGCATCTGCAGTATTCTTCAAAGTGTCCACCTTTACCAGCAACACCTTATTGTCTTCTATCATATCCCTCACAAAGTGATACTGAACATCAATGTGCTTTGTCTTTGAATGATATGCAGGGTTCTTTGCCAAGAAAATTGCACTTTGGTTGTCACATTCTATCCTTATAGCTCCCTGTACTAACCCCATACTTGAACACAATCTTTGCAACCAAACTGCTTCCTTGCTTGCATGAGTGGCTGCCACGTATTCTGCTTCTGTAGTTGATAGCGCCACTACAGATTGTTTATTACTCATCCAACTCACTGCACTTCCAAATAGGTTAAACACATACCCACTCGTAGATCTTCTTTGATCCAGATCTCCAACCCAGTCTACATCAACAAAGCCATGAATATCCAACATTTTATCCAAGCCTGGTCTTCCTTGGTAGCACAAGCCATAATCACTAGTGCCACGAAAATACCTAAAAACCCGCTTCACTGTTGTCCAGTGCTCCTTCCCTGGTTTTGACATAAACCTGCTCAATACTCCCACTGCACGTGCAATGTCTGGTCTAGTACAGACCATTTCATACATCAGGCTACCGACTGCACTTGCATATGGAACACGGGACATGTTCTCTTCCTCTCCTTGTGTCTTGGGACACTGTTTAGTAGATAACCTCACACCTTCAGGAATAGGAACCTTCACTTGTTTACTATCCTGCATATTAAACCTCTGTAATATTCTCTCAACATACTTCCTCTGGTTTAACCAGAGCTTCCTCTTTGTCCGATCTCTATTAATTTCCATGCCCAAAATATAGTTTGCAGCACCAAGATCTTTCATGTCAAATTTGGAGGACAATTGAGCCTTCAAATCCTGGATAATTTCTTTGTCATTTCCAACCAGCAACATATTATCCACAGACAAGACTAGATAAATAACATGGTCACCAATTAATTTAAAATACACACAGTGATCTGCTTTGCTTCTGGTGAAGCCAAGTCTCCGTATAAATGTATCAAATTTCTGATACCACATCCTTAGTGATTGTTTTAACCCATATAGAGACTTCTTTAACTTGCATACTAGTTCTTTCTTACCCTTCACCGCAAAGCCTTCAGGTTGCTTCATGTATATCTCCTCTTCCAGATCCCCATGAAGAAATGTTGTCTTAACATCCATCTGTTCTACCTCAAAATCAAAAGCAGCAACAACAGATAAAAGTAATCTAATAGAAGTTACCTTGGCAATAGAGGAAAAAATATCACCAAAATCAATTCCCGGCACCTGGGAATAACCTTTTTCTACCAACCGAGCTTTGTATTTCTCCACCTTTCCCTCTGCATTTGTCTTCTTCTTGAACACCCATTTGCTGCCAATGGGTTTCCTTCCAGCCGGCAACTTCACTAGATCCCAAGCCTCATTTTTGTGTAAAGATGCCATTTCATAAACCATGGCCTCTTTCCAGAGTTTTCCATCCTCTGAATCCACTGCTTCCTTCACATTTCTGGGATCATCATCAGTAACAGACAAAGAAAAATTTGAATAGAAAGCAAATGGACTATACCTTTCTGGCTACCTTCTTTCTCGAACTGATCTTCTCACGGCCAGAGTTTGTGGCTCTTCATCTTCTGATTCCTCCTCTGCTGTAGAGTTTGATTCTTCCTCCTTTAGCTCAGACTCTATCTTCTTAGGTTCCTTTGGTTGGACTTCATGTTTAATAACATCTTTCACCTCTCTGAACACCACATCTCGGCTATACACAACCTTTCTTATTACTGGTTTCCAAAGCTTATAACCCTTTAAACCATCCTTATACCCAATAAAGATGCACTTTTCAAATCACTATCCAACTTGGTTCATTTCTCCTTTGGAACATGTACATATGCATCACATCCAAATACCCTCAGATGTGAAAGAGAGGGTTTTTTACCAGTCCATACCTCTTGTGGAGTCTTATCCTCCAACACTGATGAAGGTGACTTGTTGACAAGGTAACATGCAGTATCCACCACCTCTGCCCAGAATTCTTGTCCTAACCCGGCACCACTGAGCATGCTTCTTGCCCTTTCCATCAACATCTTGTTCATTCTTTCTACAACTCCATTTTGTTGAGGTGTATATGGAGAGTATTCTGTCGTGCTATACCACACTTCTTATAGAATTCTTCAAATTCCTTGCTGCAAAACTCTCCACCATTATCTGTCCTCAGCACCTTTATCTTCTTCTCTGTCTGATTTTCCATGAGAGCCTTAAATTCTTTAAACTTGTCAAAGACTTCGGATTTCTTCTTAAGGAAATATATCCATGTATTCCTTGAGAAGTCATCTATAAATGATACATAGTACACAGACTTACCCAGTGATGGAACCTTCACAGGACCAAACACATCACTGTGCACAAGCTCTAATAGATGTTTCTCCCTCTTACTACCAGAGGGGAAACTCACCTGATTCTGCTTCCCATATACACAATTTTCACAGAAATCAAAATCCAGAGAGCTATTACTCATACCTTCTACCATATGTTTACCATGAAGTATTCGAAGGCCCTTCTCTCCAATATGTCCAAGCCTTTGATGCCACAACATGGTCTTCTCTCCAGAGACCACTAGATTTTCTACTCCACTTTTAGGAACCACTGAACTGTTTCACCCATCAAAAATCGTGCTACCTTGTAGCTTGTACAGAGTTCCAATCCAAACTCCCCGCATCAATACTAGTGCTCCCCGAACCATCTTGCATATATCCTTCTCAAACACTGTTTTTACACCTGTATCATCCAACTTACTTACAAAAATCAGATTTCTAGCCAATGCAAGAATATGCAGAATACCCATAAGTGTTCTAACCCTTCCACCTTGCAATTTCAACTTTACTTGTCCACGACCAATGATTCTACCCTTCCTATCATCCCCCAAGAAGACATCACCACCATCATATTTCTCATACTCACAGAACCACTCTCTATGGGGAGTGAAGTGAAAGGATGCACATGAGTTAATCAACCATGCCTCATGATCTACATGTGTACTTGAAGAAGCCATGTACACATCCCCACCTTCATCTGAGGTGGTTTTTGCCTCTGTAGAAGGAGCATTATTAGATCCCTTTCCTTTATCAGGAGCTTTAGATTTACAGTCCCTTTTGTAGTGCCCTTCCTTTCCGCATTTCTAGCACACCACCTTTACAGATTTTCCTGGAGATTTAGATCTCCCTCTAGATTTAGATCTTCCACTCGATGACTTATTTTTGTTTTTGTTCTGGGACCGTCCTCGTACAGACAAGGCATCACCATTCTGGCTCTCTATATTTTTCCGTCTCATCTCCTCCGTTAGCAAGGATGAGACTATTTCATCAAACTTCAAGGCAATTGCATTACTACCTATTGCAATAACCAGACTATCCCACAAATCTGGTAGAGAACACAACAAAATGATGCACTTATCTTCATCTGAAATTTTAATATCAACAGATGCTAACTGACTTACCACATTATTAAATGCGTTCAGATGCTCTGTCACCGAGTCTCCATCTTTCATCCTCGGGTTATACAAATTTTTCCGCAGGAACAATTTATTCACCAAAGAATTAGATTGGTACAAAGTCCCTAACTTGTCCCACAAAGCCTTCACTGTAGATTCCCCTGATACATTCAACAATATTGAATCTGAGACACACAATCATATTGTGCTCTTTGCCTTCCGATCCAACTTCTTTCATTCTTCATCGGACACTCCCGTTGTTTTAGTACCCGGATCTACCGCAATCCACTGATCTTTATCCACCAACAAATCCTCCATCTTGAGTTTCCAAAACTCAAAACTCTAACCATTAAATTTCTCAATCTCTATCTTTCCATTGCTCACCATCTTCTTTCACCACCAGAATCGTTCTCGCAGATCTCCCACTGAACAGGGTCTACCACAGGCCCGAGCGAAACCCCTCAGCAACAAAGGCGTCCCCTTGAAGCCAAAACAACTCTGGTAGCAAATGTAGGTTTTAACCCCGTACAGAAATTACCTGCATATGAATTCTAAAACACAGAAAATAAACAATGTGAGAGCATAACACATAAAACACATATACACAGAGATTTTCCCTTGGATCCCAAAACCGAGACTACCAGCTTGATTTTTCATTATGTTCCTTTCAATGTTATAATACATATTTATACATGCCGAAGCATCCAATACCATGAACCGAAAACCATCGCGTCTAAAAAACATGTGCGAAAATCATGCACAAAACTATAGGTGGGTCTGCCCAACCTAACGTAGGGTCAAAACCAAAATTTTCTAGGGGCGTTGCCCCGGACCCCATAAAGTGGGGTTACCTACACCCCTCAAACCCCTAGTTAACTACGTGGGCTAGTCGTGGAAAGAATATAACACAACCCAACACCTATCAATCGTAGTTGGAACCTCGTTGTTTCCCTATTGATCTAAATTGTCTGCCATCCTGAAAGGGAAACTCGAAATTTTATAAGGTAGGGTAAGAAGAAACATGGGAGGACAACAAACCAAACCACAATGAGCAACAATAATTTCCCATTTAAGGAGCGAAAATCCAAGAGATATAATTATATAGAAAATACCTAAGCTCTCGCACGAGCCAACCTGCAACAAATGACCCAATTATTCATAAATATTTCTCCAACGCATATGAGTTGCATAGAAGCGACACCTCAGGACAGGAGAATTGACCTCATTCATTGGAAAAATGCATTGGATACCTTGACCCACTGAACATGTAAGGACCCGAGCTACATGCTAATTAAATATACTTTTCCTTCATTTAGGATCGATTCTAAAGGAGGTAACCACCTGTGCATGGCTGAAAGGCACATGGATTGTGAATTGATATTCCGGGACCAGAGGTGAGAGAGGGAAGAGATAGGCCTGCCAATCCACAAATACATGTTGTTTGTTCATTGACATCCACTATATTTCTTGAGGATATAGGAAGAAGTGGGGAGCTCACCTCCTTGAAGTCAATTTTTTAATTCAAGTGCTTAGCATGTTATGGGATTGGAAAGAAATCTCGCTTTTGATTATGCTCTATTTTACCTTGATTCAATGTGTCACCCTTCTTAGCAAGCTCATCGATCTCTGAATTTAGATGTATAAACACATGGAAGAAGTTTACCTCTTCAAAATTTAAAATTAATGCGAGAATTATTTGACTTAATGTTGTTGACTCGTTGCTAATGGATTTCTTAGTCTTTGTGAATTGTCAAATGATGAGCATTGAATCCTCAAATACATTTATTTTGAGAATTTTGCATTCCTTGCAATCTCCAGACCCTTCCATAAAGCTAGATATTATGCTTGATTGTAAGTGATAGTTCTGAGTTCCCAAATGAATTGAGAAACCATTTTTTTCATCAAGGCCAAGTAAAACCCCTCCCACTCCAACCTTCCCCATATACTTCTTCGTCTTTTAACTCTTCAAAAAAAATTACTTTGTCAACTCAACATATAAATTAAAAAGAAGAATAACCATTTTCCTTATCTTCACATTAAAGCCAATTAACTTTAAACTTAATTAATATATTTATATAATTTATATAATTTTTTTTAAATTAAATAATATGTGATCACTAAACTTAGATAAACTATAAATGACATCTTTGAACTTAGTTTATTATCATACAAATGTTTTCCTTTCGTGTAATACTTTCAAAACAAAACAACATTCCCAACATAAGTCTAATCTTTGAATCATTGTTATGAACTCTTCTCATAGAATTATCTATTTCTCAAATTGGTGTTATTTACCGTGAAACAAGGGATACCCCACACGCGCGCACACACACACACACACACAAATATAATTTTAAATTTAATAATAGTTTTTAATATAAATATTGTTGAATTTGTTTGTAGATTAATTTGCATATTTTAAGTTATTATAAATTGATTGTTTAAGATATTAAAACAAATTAGATGGTACACATTATGTGTATTAATATGAAAATGGAGCACAATTCCAAGAAAGATAAGAGAGATGAATTACAATATAACTTTTTAAAGAATAAAGAATCTTTTCCAAACACCCTAATACATTCCTACATCTAAATCACATACAGCCCAATACATTCTTACATCTAAATCACATACACCCCAATACATTCCTACATCTAAATCACATATTTCCATAATAACTGTATATTCTCTATATACGGTTATTCACTCATTAAACATAATGCCTTTATTAGGTTGACAACCATTACACTCATTTACTCATTACATGCACCTTTAATGATCCAAGTGGATATTGGTGGCCACCTGCCAATTCCACTTGGACCCCCACCATTGTTTCTTCCAGTTTTTCAATTTCCTTAATTGTAGCACAATTTACTACTTTTAGCATTTTTTTGAGTCCTGAACTTCCGAGTTGTTTTGAGGCCCTAAACAACGTGTTTTGGGGAAACTAGGAGCAACATTGGTCCATGGCCTAATGTTGCTCATCACAAAGTTGTAGTCCTCAGATAGATCTTTCTAACGAGGTACTGTGCATGTCAAGCATAGATCGTATACCAAACTTATGACCCCGGGAAGCTGATGTACCAATTTACCCAAAACGGGGCCCATAGTTTGGCGTTTCATCTCCTAGGGTTAAGTTTTTGGATGTTTAGGGTTTTCCAGTGTTTTGCAACAATAAAAGGCCTTCGAGCCTCATTGTAAGACAGTTCAAAGGCATGCCGCCACATCTCTCCTTAGAGATAAGCTACCATTGCCCGAGCTAGTTTATTTCAATTTCTATTTGTAAGCATATTTAAGTATTTTGCATTAACGAAATGAAGTATTACTTCTGCTGCATCACTGTATTTATGGTTATCTCTGTAATTTGATGCGTTCCTATTTAAATCCAGATCAGTGGTATCAGATTGATATGCTTTTTCTCTATTTTTCTTTGCATGTCCTCAACGAGGTTAGGATATAAGGAGTTAGGGCTTGAACTAGTCGAACCTTTGCAAGAACAGTGTCGCAAATCCCAACGGCCTCCCATGCCGCATGAAAAGAAAGATGAGTGGGCATGAGATCCTATCAAAATCTTGCTTTAAGAGGCCCTCAAGAGACAAAGGAACATGACGATGGACAAATTTTCCAAAATCCTTCAGCGATTTCCCAGGGGTGACACATCTACTTCCAGCAGCTACTCTAGAAGCGCCAGACCCTTTAACGTACAAGTTAACTTTGACATTCCCATATTTGAGGGTCAAATAGATGCAAACGCTATAGATAAATGGTTAAATTTTCTAGAAGGGTATTTTTTTGTTCATGATTTTTCCGGTCGGGAAAAGATTACTTTCGCTCTTCTCAAAGCCAACCCACACGTCAAGGACTGGTGGGAAACCTACTGCGAGTAGAAGGATGAAAGTACAACCTCACTATTTTCAGCCACACCCACTTGGAATTCATTCTGAAATTCCATCAAGGAGCAGTACTACCCTGTCAAAATCTATGAGGATAAATACATAAAGTGGACCCCACTGCGGCAAGGAAGGGACCAAGACGTGCTGGAGTTTACTAATATTTTTCATACCCTTCGCACAAATTTGGGTATCAAGGATTTTGAGCTACATTTGGTACTCAAATACCGTGACTGCCTACACAAGTACATCTAGGATGAGATGGAGTTCCTGGACATTTCCTTGCTCGGCACGGCGTACCGATATACTGTCAAGATTGAGCAAAAGTTTAAACAGAAGAAGTGAGACTTTGGATCTGCAAATCCGAATCAAGGGAAAGGCACCCCCAAACTGCTGAACAAAGGACAAAGCCAAGGCAGGGTGGCCATGGATAACCCGCCAAAGTCGCAAGCAAATAATAGCACTGTGAAGCCAAAGAAGGATACAAGAAAGTGGTGTGAGTTCCACAAGAGCTCCACTCATAGCACAAGTGAGTGTCGGGCCAAGAAGTCACTGGTGGCCGAGCTAAAGTCTTCGGAATCAGATGCATGTTCTGACTCTGAGTCAGAACTTGATAAGGGGAATGAAAAAGGGAAGCAGATTATCAACGCGGAGCCCAATGCCACCGTTGCCACCAAAACGATCCAGAAGGAGGGACCTGAAGATCCAGGGGAGGAGAAGCGCCTCTTCCACTCCTAGATGTGGGTAAAGGGCTCCCCGCTACAGTTCATTGTTGATAGCAGGAGCCAAAAGAACCTCATTTCAGCAGAGGTCGTGATGCAACTGGGCTTACCGACCACAGCACACCCACAACCGTACACCATCTGGTGGCTTCACTAAGGACGAGATCTTCACGTGAGCCAGCAGTGTCGCCTTCCATACAACATCAATCCCTTCACGGATGAGGTATTGTGTGACATTGCTCCCCTTGATGTTTGTGATGTATTATTAGGCCAACCATACTTGTGGAAGTGACATGTTGTGTATGAGTCAAGGCCTCGTGCTGTTATTGTTACTTTGGGAAATAAGTTGTACATGATACTAGAGGTAGCACCGCCTACTACCATCTCTTTGGTTACTACAAAACAATGTAGTAAGCTCATTTCCAAAGTTGGTAAATTTGTTTTCCTGATTATATGCCCTCAAGGAAATAAGAAGACTGTGGCCACGACCTCCAGATAGGGCCCCTCTGCACGAAAACTACATATGGACAAGGTCGTGGAGGAGTATGAGGACATCTTCACCTCCCCCATAAGGGTTCCTCTACACTATTAGGTCAAGCACTCCATTGATTAGACCCCAGGTGCACCACTACCCAATGGACCAATCTATCGGTACTCCGTTATGGAGAACGATGAAATCAAGAGGTAGAGTCAGGAGATGTTGCAAGGTCACATCCGATCGAGTTCATCGCCCTGTGGGAGCTCGATCGTGTTGGTACAGAAGAAGTATGGGACTTGGAGACCTCTGTATTGACTATCGGGCGCTGAACAAGATCACTGTCTAGAATAGGTACCCGATCCCATGGATTGATGACCTTCTGGGCCAATTGAAGGGGGAAAAATATTTCAGCAGGATCGATTTGAAGTCAGGATATCACCAGGTACCAATAAAACCCTCCAATGTGTGGAATATTGCCTTCAAAGCCAAGGAGGGCCTTTTCGAATGGTTGGTTATGCCTTTCGAGTTGATGAATGCTCCTGCAACCTTCATGAGGCTAATTGATGACATTTTGCAGCCATTCACCAACTCATTTGTAGTGGTATACTTGAATGACGTCCTGATCTTCAGCTAGAGTTGGGAAGAGCACCTCCACCACATCCGACAGGTTCTCCAAACACTATGGCAAAACAAGTTATGTGCCAATTTGGAGAAATGCACTTTTGGCATGACCCAAGTTCAGTATCTAGGATACATTATTGATGAACAGGGGTTGCATGTAGATCCAACCAAGATCCAAGTCATTCGGGATCTGCCATCTCCAACCACTCTGACAGAGCTCCACAACTTTCTACGTCTTGCCAACTTCTACCGCTGGTTCGTGTTGGGATTTTCTCATATCACTTGGCTTGTGAGCCAAGTCACTAAGGGAGGATCGAAAGAAAAATTATTTGTAGGAATTTACAGGGTAAGTTCCTCAGAAAGAACACCAAAAGGACACCGCTCACAACCAGATCACAGATCAATACACCAGTATTTTTGACGTGGTTAAAACCCTCAAAGAGGGAAACAGTCCACGGCCTGCGCCAACGTGGCTACTACAGGCAATTTATTAATCAAAGAATGAAAATTTACATAAGCTTCTCTCATGCATGGATTACCCGAACAATGACCCTCCATGCGCTTTAAATAGAACTCATGGACCTGTTATCACTCAGAACTATAGTTCATGTATATAAGGTTGTCCATAAGTTTCATATAAAGGTTTTAAGTCTTGTGAATAGGTTTATTGGTGTATGTCAATTTGAAATTTGAATTTCAAAAGGTATTGATGTGAATTCGTGTAAAGAAAAGATCATTAGATAGCCTCCATCATTGTTAGTTAAAGCCTGTCATGTCATTAGTACTTTGCGCAGTTTCGCAGCGCATGTTTGTTTGGTCCATTTAGCTGCGCAATGATGATTCTGTCTTTTCGCAGCGTACTGTCAGCAGCCATTTCGTAGCGCGTTTTGTTAAATTTGAACTGTCCGCGCTACGAAATCGGGGTTTCGGGGTGTTTGTAGCGTTTTCTCTTGCAATGTCAAATCCGGGACGGGTGAGTCATAGGTCCGGTCATGTTTGTCAGTTTACGTCCTCTCCAGGTCTTGATAAACCATCATTCCGCCATAAGGTCCAGAGTCATGCATTTGAGTGTCAGTTTAAGGGATTTTACAAGGGATGGTTATATCATAATGGGTTTTTCATAATGTGTAAACATGTTTGCTGTATGAGAAGCCCAAGTTCTTATTTAAAGGGACCATTGCAAGCGAGCCTGCACTCCAAAGCCGAAGTTTGTTTTCGTGCTACAAGCTACCATTAGTTTCCTGTGTGAAAATATTCAAAGCAAGATGGAAAGGAGGGAACACCGATCCGGTAAGTGTGTGAGGACAGAGCCGGAGGGGTTAGATGTTACTCTCAGGGATGAAGGTGTAGCAAGAGCCTTTCGAAATGCTGGCTGCTGGCAGTTTTGCGAAAAATTGAAGGGAGGACATGCAGAGGTGACGAAGGCTTTCGCATTAAATTTCACTGGACTGAATTCGAAGGTGGCAATGTTAGAGTTTCCGGTGTCTCCTGAAGTTATTTCCACTGTCACTGAAATTCCGAGGGGTGGCCAAGAATGGTTCAAAAACTTCAAGTTCGACATGAGTCCCTATAAAGAGTTTTTGAAGGAACCTTATGTAGATGAAGACCTCACCAAAGCGGTGCCAAGGAGTTATATAAAAGAGAATTATGCTACGCTCCTCACATGCATCCAGAAATACCTGACATGCGAGGGTAGGTACAATAAAGTTTACTCCTACCACTTCAAACTTCTGTTACATTTCACAGGTAAGGTTTCAATAGACATACCTTTCTATTTGTTCAGGAGCATTAGCAAAATGTGTGATAAAATTCAGTTAAAGAAAGATAGTTGTGAAACATCCCTTTTTCATCATGGTCTAGTAAAGTTGCTGGTGTTGGATAGTTTACAAAAAATTGGTAGAGATTGGGATTCATTTGTGTTTATGGCCGGCTTCCCAAGCAAAACAGGCCTCACTCCATTGCCTGTGAGAGAAAGGGAAGAAAGGAGTGAAGAACCCACTTTGGCTGAACTTAGAAGAGAAGTGACAGACCATAAGCAGCCTAAAACTAAATCAAGGAAATCAGAGAAGTCTGTGGCAACTAAAGAGACACCTGAAGCATCAGTGAAGAAAACTCCTAAGTCATCTAGAGTATCAGAAAAGGAAACTCCTAAGTCATCATCTAAGGAAACACCTCAGTCATCAAAGCAGAAGATTCAGAAAAAGAAGGATGAAACTAAATCAAGTGAAGTTGAAAAGATTTCAAGGGTGAGAACCAGAGGTCAACTAAACAAGGAGAAAGGAAAGTCAGTTACTGTGGAAGAAAGTCCTATTTCAAAAGGTAGTTTAAATGACTTACTTGAAGCCATTGAACTAGAGCAAGATCAGCCAGTACAAATTGAACCACTAGAATTTGAGCAAGATCACTCGGGGCAGCCAATGCATATTGACCTCACTCAGTCCTCACCTGAAAGTTCTAAAAAATCAAGGGCTTCTAAAAGGTTGAAATTTGAAGAGCCAAGTAAAGAATATGCTTTTAAGCCACGCAGACCAGTTACAAGAAGGCAAATCAAAGAAGTGGAGAAAGCGCAGAAAGAGAAGGCACCATTAGAAGTGCCTAGGACAGAGGTACTTGAGGTTTTCACCGGAATAGTTCAAGCAGCCAAAAGCAAGAACAAGAATAATAAGGTTATCATCAGTCAAAGTGGAAATGTTATTGCTATCAAGAAACAAGCTGGAGCAACAAAGGAAGAAATACCTCAGATTAAAAATGTTTCTAAGGAAAGGGCAGTAAGATATACAAATTATAAAAAGGCTGTAATGAAAGGCAGAACAAGTTTGATTAGCCAAACTGATTCAGTATCTGATGCGTATGTGTGGACAGTGCCAGCTCTGAAGCAGGCAAAAATCATGAAACAAATGAATACAAGCTTAAGAGCAGAAAACAAGGTGTTAAAGGAAGAAGTTAGCAACTTGAAAAGGAAGCTAGGCAAACTAGCTAATTGATCCAAGGGGAAATTTGCCTTCCAAATTTTGGTAAATTTTGGCTGTCATCATTTTGAAACTTTTTGAAACTTTTTGAAGTCCTTACACCTGTGTAAAATAGCTGAAGAGATCACAGAGTTAAGTCATTGTTTCTTTAAGGTTCATATGCTTAATTTTGATTACCTACAGCAGTTTCGTAGCGCGCTACGAAACTGCTGTAGATGACTGTTTATATGAAAAATTTGAGATTGATGCTGAGGTCAGCGAATCTTAAAGGGATGACTCGAGGCTAGCATGGAGATTATATAAAGCCATTCAGATGTTTAAAAAGGTGCCAGGTGTAAGTATTTAAGGAAAAGGTGAAATTTTGTCTTTTGTTAAAGTTTTCACTTTATATCCGAATTTTTAGGGTTCTGGTAGGGTTGCCGAGGTGTTGAGTGGTACACCTGTTCAGTTTATGAGATGGCCAGATCATAAGGTTTCTTCCATCATACGTGACTATTAGAGGATTAAATGGCTTGAAGCATAATCTTAAATGCATGAACACTAATGGGAGGCAGAGACCGTGAACATAGGGCACAGATTCTTATCAGTTAATGAATCATCCATATATCAGTCATCCGAAGCTGCTCATTCAGTGAATGTTCTTCCAGCTTGGCTTGGCTATTATTGAAGTGCTACAGGTGTCAAATTTCAAGAATGCATCAATGCACACGAGGAGATAGACTTGAAGTTTCAATGGGAATGGAACCCTCTGTTTTCGCAGCACAATACCTTTGTAATTAATTAGTTTGTTTAAGATATAGATAAGATAATTAATGATAGAATTCCGAGCTCCCTTCATGCTTGTTGAGGAGTCTCAGGTAGTAGTATTTTGGTTTGCTATATATAGAAATGACTCTGATGTAAAAAAGGTTGGACATTTTATACAAAAACAGAGTTATTTGGGCCATTGTAAGACTTGTGACAGTAATAGTAAAACAGTGTTGATTTCTTCTCAAGATTCTCGATGGATTATTGTGTTCAAATATAATGGTGGTGTTTTATATTATATGTTCTTTTACAGCCTTGTTATAGTACAATCACTCAGAATTCATATCCTATGCTCTGACTTCCTGTGTATTTGGCAAGCTGTGGTTTTTATGGAATATGTTTGGACATTTAATGCAAAGAGCCTTGACTTCCATGAAATGACTATGTTTTCTTGTTTACTTAGTGTATGAGACTCCATAGCCCAATGAAGACCAGTTTGATATGTATCCAACCAGCTTTTGCTTTCATGAATGAGTAAAGAGTTAGCCATCTGTTGTAGTGAAGGATTTTTATTAAGAGTTTGTGAGAGAGCCCTCTCTGATCAAAGAGGCTAATCTTTGATCTAAAGTTAGGTTGAAAGAGTTACATGAAATCTTGCTTGGTTGCAGCCCTCAGTAGTGATTTTGTGATAACAGGACCAATCGGGTGTCAAGCCAAGGATCAAGTGTCGGTAATACCGAGGAGAGAGTGAACCGTCGGATCACTACATATCGTGACCGTCGGATTGTAAGTTACAAAATGTACAACGGTAAAGAAACACACTTTACCTAACTCTATACCTAACTCTAAACTAGACCAAGTTGTACTTAACTATTTCCTATGTGTCGGAATATCCTAACATTATTTTGGTCTGAATCTCAACAGAAGGCATTCATAGAGTTGAAACATTGCCTCTGCTCGGCACCAGTGCTCACATTACCAGACTTGCAACAACCATTTGATATCGAGACATATGCCTTTGACTATGCTATTAGGGTAATCCTTACTCAACATAGGCATCCAATGGCAGATCACAGTGAGATACTTTCAGACACAGTCCAAAAGTATCCCACTTATGAAAAAGAGATGTACTCCATTATGCAGGCCTTTAAAAAATGGAAGCATTACATTTTGGGGAAGGAAACGGTCATCCACACATACCACAGGCCCCTACAGTGGACACAAGGGAAGTTTTAGAATGATCGCCATCAGAAGTAGTCTACATACCTGCAAAAGTTCCATTTGAATATCAAGTATAAGAAGGGCAGCACCAATAATGTTGCAGATTGCCTCAGTTGACCACTGAACATGGTGTTAACCACTGTGGTCAACTCTTGTGGGCATAAGACTTTTGATTAGCCACTTCTCTACAAAAGCGACCCAGAATTCGGCCACACATACCAGACATTATTGGAGGGTCAGCATGTTCCATATTTTCACCTCCAGGATGCCATCTTATGCCACCTGGGTCACCTTTGTGTTCCTTTAAGTGAGCGTGCCAAGATGATTTGGGAAGTACACTACAGTCAGGCTGTTAGGAATTTCGGTGTCGAGAAAATGGTGGCAGTACTGAAAAAGTATTTCTATTGGTTGAATCTTCGACAAGATGTCAGGAAGTATATCAGATCCTGCACTGCATGCACCATTGCCAAACCGACCATCAAGAAGCAAGGCCTCTATACCCTGCCTCCTACTCCTAGTCGACCTTGGGAATCCATCTCCATGGATTACATGTTGGGCCTTCGTTTTACTAAGCATGAAAATGACTTTGTTTTTGTGGTCATCGACAGGTTCTCGAAGATGGCCATTATGGCGGCCTGTAAGAAGAATATCACAACAGAGACCACTGCTAAAATCTTCTTTGAATGAGTGCGGGTACACTTTGGGATCCCACAGTTTATCATCTTAGATCGGGACAGCAAGTTTCTCAATACATTTTGGTCCAGTCTTTGGTCGATGTTGGACACCAAACTCACTAAGTCCAAAACCTTCCATTGCCAAACTGATGGCCAAACAGAGGTTGTCAATAGAATGATCGTACACATTTTGCACATGTACAACTTAAAGCATCCATGCACATGGGATGAGAGCCTCCCCTATGTTCAGCACAACTATAAACAGGCTCTCCATAGCTCAACTGGCCACAACCCTTTTCAGGTGGGCTTGGGATTCCAACCACTATGTCCCATTGATGTGGCCATGCCATTTACAGCTACTCAGATAGATTTGGATCATGTCTAGTTCGAAATAGATAAGGCAAACAACTTCATTGAGCACATCCAACATATCCGCTAGCAGGTCCATGACATTATGGAGAAATCAAATGCCAAGTACAAGCAGCGACATGATCAACATTAGGTGCCACCCAAGTTTCAAGTGGGTGACAAAGTCTAGTTGCATTTGCAAAAGGAATACCTTACCGGAGCCTATCGGAAACTCAGATAACTCTGATATGGTCGTTACACCATTACCAAGGTTGTGGGAGACAATGCATTTGAGCTCAACATTCCCCGATTCCTTGCAGGGAAAATTTTAAGAACCCCCCTAAATTTATAAATATAATAAATGGGTGAATCTCCATGGTATATAGGAAAAATGGAAGGCGATTTTATCAATAATATAATATGTATATATAATTTTTTGGCGAATCTCTCACCAGGCATGGCGAATATTTTACTCAATTATAAGATCTTGTAAGATCTTGGCGAGTCTTTCACTAAATAATAAAACTTTGTAAAGTCCTAGTGAATCTTAGCATAGGCTACATGCTAGTTTAATTCCCCCATTTAAATAGGCTACATTCCAGGTGAATACCATGGGTCAATACCATGTGCCATTTTGGTGAATACCATGGGTCAATACCATGTGCCATTTTTATTTTTATTAATTCTAATATTAGGGTTAATAATGGTTTTTTGCATGGTATTAATAACAATCTAGTCCATGGTATTTGTCCCATAGTATTTTGGCCATAGGTTTCACCTAAATATAACCCATTTTTTTAGTGTTCGTAAATATAAGGTGACTTATGGAATAAATATAAAAAAATGTTTTATTTGTTTACCATACCTCTCGTTTATTTATATTTTTATTAATTTACCATGCCTCTTTTACAAATATGGTATTTGGCCCATAGGATTCACTTAAATAAAACCTCTTTCTTGAGCCTTCATAAATAGAACGAGGGTTATGGACTAAATATAAAAAGAGGTTTTATTTATTTAGGATACGTCTAGTTTATTTATATTTTTATTTATTTACCATACCGTTTGAGTAAGTATAAAAATACGTTTTATTTATTTACCATACCTCCACTTTACTTATATTTTTATTTGTTTACACCGTTACATGTATAGAAGGTGACTTATGGAGTAAATATAAAAAATGTTTTATTTATTTACCATACCTCTCATTTACTTATATTTTTATTAATTTACCATACCTCTTTTATAAATATGGTATTTGGCCCATAGGATTCACTTAAATAAAACCTATTCTTGAAAATGGGTGAATGGATTCACTTAAATAAAACCTATTCTTGAAAATGGGCGAATGGAAGGTTGTAAGTCCTAATTTCAAGGGCTAAATTTACCTTTTTTACCCTCTCCCTTAAAATAAGGTGGGCTATTTGAGGTGATTTGTAAAAATGTACTATGATACAAAATATTCGTCCACTAAAAATTTAAAACCCCTTAATTTCGCCAAAGGGCGAACATTCGCCCCTAAAATTATCCTTGATTCCTTGGCCTACACCTAGTGTTCAATGTGGACCACCTTCAGCCATACTTTCTACCATTACTAGACACATCCGACATTATAGAATACCTCACACCAATAGAGTTAAATCCATATTGCGTGGAACAAGTTGCAATTGATCGGATCATGGACACGTAGATCAAGCACACTCACCAGTAGAAGATCCAACTGTATTGAGCTATCAAAATAGGCCAGCTCCTTCACCAGGGCAAGTGGCTCATGAGGGACCAAGTTTAGCAGAAGTTTCCTCATCTCATGGAGGAACTCAACGCAATGGGGACCATTTCTTCTTAAGGGGGGAGGGATGATCCAAGTGGATATTGGTGGCCACCCATCAATTCCACTTGGACCCCCACCATTTTTTATTTCAGTTTTTCAGTTTCCTTAATTGTTGCATAGTTTACTATTTTTAGTAATTTTTCAGGTCCTGAACTTCTGAAGCCGTTTTGAGGTCCTAAATGACATTTTTTGGGAAAACTGCGAGGAACATGGGTCTATGGACTACTGTTTCTCATCCCAAAATTTGAGTCCTCAGATAGATCTTTCTAATGAGGTATTGTGAGCATCAAACAAAGATCGTATACCAAAGTTATGACCCTGGGAAGTTGATGTACCAATTTACCCAAAACGGGGCCCATAGTTTGGCGCTTCATGTCCTAGGGTTAGTTTTTTTGATGTTTAGGGTTTTCCATTGTTTCTCAACAATAAATAGGCCTTCGAGCCTCATTGTAACACAATTCAGAGGGATGTAGCCACCACATCTCTCCTCAGAGATAAGCTACCATCACCTGAGCTAGTTTATTTCCATTTTTGTTTGTAAGCATATTTCAGTATTTTACATTAATGAAATGAAGTATTTATGTATTTATGGTTATCTCTGTAATTTGTTGCGTTCCTGTTTAAATCTAGATCATTAAACCTCATACGTGACCCTTAGTGATCACACCATTAGTTACCTAAGATTTTTTAAGATTTTGGTTGAATATGGAGTCATTGATTCAAATATCGTAAATTGTTGTTCAAATTTCCTAAGTGTTATAGCATAATTTAGCACTATTGTAGTTCTGATGCTTCGGTATGGTCTTGGGCAACCCTTTCCCATACAGATTCAATCATTTATTAAAAAATAATATTTTGAATTCCATACGCGACTCTGTCCTTTAAAAAGCGCATACACACGTGGGTGCCATAATACTGAATCTGCGTATATGATTTAAAATATGAAAAAATAAAATAATATCCTATTTTTGAGCTGGGTTTACGAGTTTCACCGAAATCCCACCTACAGGAGCCTATGGCCTAATTGAATCAAATGATTTATGGTGGTATTTATACACCTCATGGGAAGGCCTAATAAGATCAAGGGGATAGGATATCGACATATAGTATTTTTGTCCCCAGATTGATCCAGGTGGATGTTGGTGGCCACCCACCTATCCCATTTGGACCCCCCACAACTGCCTCTTTCAATTTTTTCAGTTTCCTAAATTGTAGCATAGTTTACTATTTTTAGCAGTTTTTCGGGTCCTGAACTTCCGGAGCCGTTTTAAGGCCCTAAACGACGTTTTTGGGAAATATTGGAGCAACATGGGTCCATGGACCGATGTTGCCCTTCCCAAAGTGATAGTTCTCGGATAGATATTTCTAACGAGCTATTGTACGCATCAAACGGAGATCGTATGCCAAAGTTACGACCCTGGGAAATTGATGTACCAATTTACCCAAACGAGGCCCACAATTTGGCGTTTCATCTTCTAGGGTTAGGTTTTGGAATGTTAAGGGTATTCCATTGTTTCTCAACAATAAATAGGCCTTCGAGCCTCATTGTAACACAGTTCAGAGGCATGTAGCCACCACATCTCTTCTCAGGGATAAGCTACCAACGCCCTAGCTGGTTTATTTCCATCACTGTTTGTAAGCATATTTCAGTATTTTCCATTAATGAAATGAAGATTTATTTCCGCTGCATCTTTGTGTATATGGTTATATTTGTATTTTTTTGTGTTCCTATTTAAATCCAGACCAGTGGTATCAGAGTGGTCTACTTTTTTTCTTTGTTTTTCTTTGCATGTCCCCAACGAGGTCGGGATATAAGGAGTTAGGGCTTGAACTGGTCGAACCTTTGCAAGACCAGCCTCGCAAATCTAGACGGCCTCCCATGGCGGATGAGAAGAAAGACGAGGGGGCAGGAGATCCTATCAAAATCTTGCTCAAAGAAGCCCTCGAGCGACAGAGGAACACGATGATGGATAGCTTTGCGCAGATCCTTCAGTGGCTACCCAAAGGCGACGCATCGGCTTCCAACAGCTACTCTGGAAATGCCACACCGCTTAAGGTACAAGTTAATTTTGAAATCCCCATCTTCGAGGGTCAGATAGACGCAGATGCCGTAGATAAATGGCTAAATCTGCTAGAGGGTTATTTTTCTGTTCATGAATTTTCGAGTCGGGAAAAGATTGTTTTCGCTCTTCTCAAAGCAGCCCCCCATATCAAGGACTGGTTGGAAACCTACTGTGAGCAGAAGGATGAAAGTACAGGCTCACTTTTTTCAGCCGCACCCACTTGGAATGACTTCCGGGATGCCATCAAGGAGCAGTACTACCCTGTCAAAAGCTATGAGGACAAATACATCAAGTGGACCACACTGTGGCAGGGACGAGACCAAGATGTGCCAGAGTTCACAAACATTTTTCATACCCTTCGCACACAGTTGGGTATCAAAGATTCTGAGCTACATCTGGTACTCAAATATCGCGGCTGCCTACACAGATACATCTAGGAAGAGATGGAGTTCCTGAACATCTCCTCGCTTGACACAACATACCAATACACTGTCAAAATCGAGCAAAAGTTCAAACAGAAGAAGCAAGTCTTTGGATCTGTAAATCCGAAGCCCAAAGGACAAAGCCAAGGCGGGGTGACCCAAGACAACTCGTCGAAGCCACAAGAAAAGAACAACACCACGAAGCCGAAGAAGGAGACAGGAAAGTGGTGTGAGTTCCACAAGAGTCCCACTCATAACACAAGTGAGTGTCGAACCAAGCAGTCACTGGTGGCCGAGTTGAAGGCTTCTGAATTAGATGCATGTTCTGACCCTGAGCCAGAACCCGAAAAGGGAATGGAAAAGGGAAGAAGATCATTGATGCGGAGCCCAGTGCCACTGTTGCCACTGCCAAGATCTAGAAGAATGAACCCGAAGACCCAGAGGAGGGGGAAAGTCTTTTCCACTCATAGATGTGGGTGAAGGGTTCGTCGCTGCAATTCATTGTCGAAAGTGGCAGCCAAAAGAACCTCATTTTAGCAGAGGTCATGAAGCGGTTGCGCCTACCAACTACACCACACCCACGGCCATACAGTATCAGGTGGCTTCATGAAGGGCGAGATCTCAAAGTTCGCCAGCAGTGTCGCCTTCCCTACAGCATCAAGCCCTTCACAGATGAGGTATTGTGCGATGTTACACCTCTCGATGTTTGTGATGTATTATTAGGCCAGCCATACTTTGGAGGCGACATGCTGTGTATGAGTCAAGGCCTTGCGCTGTTATTATTTCTTTGGATAATTCATTATACAGGATACAGGAGGTAGCCCCACCTATCGCCACCTCTTTGATCACTGCCAAGAAAGCCAGCAAGCTCATATCACAGACTAGGAAATTTATTTTTTGTCTGGTTCACTCCCAAAGTAAGGGGAAGATCGTTGCTACATCCATGACCCCCGCAAAGGGTTCCTCCATGCAGCAACAGCAGAAAAGGGATACGGTGATGACAGAACACAGGAACAACTTCTCCTCACCCACAGGGGTACCACACAAGTTTCAGGTGGACAAAGTTTGGTTACATCTACAGAGAGAATGCCTTACCAGAACCCATCAGAAACTCAGATCACTTCGACATGGTCCTTACACCAGTACCAAGGCTACAGGAAACAATGCTTTGGAGCACAACATTCCTCCATTCCTTCACTTGCACCAAGTGTTCAATGTGGACCGTCATCGACCATGCTTCTCACCATTACTGGACACATCAGAGATTGCAGAACAACTCACCAGAGACCCAACTCAGCTGAAGCTTCCTCATCTCAGGGGGAAACTCAACACAATGGGGACCATTTCTTCCTAAGGGGGGAGGAATGATCCAGGTGGATGTTGGTGGCCACCCACCTATCCCATTTGGACCTCCCACAACTGTCTCTTTCAGTTTTTTCAGTTTCCTAAATTGTAGCATAGTTTACTATTTTTAGCAGTTTTTTGGGTCCTGAACTTCCGGAGCCATTTTGAGGCCCTAAACGACGTTTTTTGTGAAATCTAGGGGCAAAATGGGTCCATGGACCGTGTTTGCCTTCCCAAAGTGATAGTTCTCAGATAGATATTTCTAACGAGCTATTGTACGTATCAAACGGAGATCATATGCCAAAGTTAAGACCCTGGGAAATTGATGTACCAATTTACCCAAACGAGGCCCACAGTTTGGCGTTTCATCTTCTAGGGTTAGGTTTTGGAATGTTAAGGGTCTTCAATTGTTTCTCAACAATAAATAGGCCTTCGAGCCTCATTGTAACACAGTTCAGAGGCATGTAGCCACCACATCTCTTCTCAGGGATAAGCTACCAACGCCCTAGCTGGTTTATTTCCATTACTGTTTGTAAGCATATTTCAGTATTTTCCATTAATGAAATGAAGATTTATTTCTGCTACATCTTTGTGTATATGGTTATCTCTGTATTTTGTTGCGTTCCTGTTTAAATCCGGATCACAGATCAAGTCTGATTTTCCCTGTGCCTCCTGCACTTCAAGTCATATAAAACCCTTGTTTCCTTGCATAGATGCTCATCCTTCATTATATGGCATCCTTTTTCACATGCTTGAGAGGTGATATTTGAGGCTTGGGTTGGATGGATCTAGAGGAAGGTTTCATTTGTGCCATGGTTGGATCAAGTTGTATCTATCCACCACTCTCTACTGATATCAATAAAGAATCTCTGTCTTTTTTCCGATATGTTATGGTCTCATGTGTAATATGTCATGATTTATATGTTTATGCTTGATGATCTAACATGTTTATTATGCACACACTTTGAACTACTTGCTATGTATATGCTTCTCTGAACTGTGTTGTAGGTATGCTCACTTGGGAGGAAACAAAGGGTTTGGACGCTACGAGATCGACATCAAGCGTAGGACCTATAGGTACTTCTCTCAAACCCAAATTTAGTAGTTTATATAATTTTCTTACTTGAATGTATGCTTCTTGTTGATTGTCTGCCTTCAACCTGTTGAGGTTATCCACCATTACCTTAGGGAAATTTTTCCCGCCAACAGAACTGGCGACTCCATTGGGGAGTACAGTCACGTATTTCCTAAAAGGGTTTTTTTTCCCTTGATCTAGGCTTTTCTTTCTTGTTTATTTATTTTTGCAGTATTGTTGACCCATTTGTAGTCTGGGAAATCAGTCTAATCTTCTGGATCAGGTCTGAATTTTTTATTTTTTCCTATTTTTATATATATATGCTCTTTTTGTTGTACACAGAGGCATACATACGTGGTTTCTACCAAATAAAACAATGTATATGCTTGTTTCTTTAGAAACAGTCACGTGCATATGCAAATCTGTTATTACACAGTTGCGTGCATATGAAATTCTATTATGAAACAGTCACATATATTTGGAAAATTTTGAATTTTTCAAGTTTTTCCTTCAGTCAGGGGTGTAGCCTGGTTTTTTCTATTTTCTTGAAGTCATCTACATTATGGATTAGTATTGTTTCTTGCTGGTGTTAGTTTCTTTATCTCGTTTTGCAAAAAAGAATTTTTCAACCTAGGGTTTGCATTTTTTCGAAGTGTTTGCATTTGAAGTTTAGGTTTCAAACCTTTTTTGTGAAGTGTCTGACTATTCTACACTTTCAGGACAGTGAATTGGTTTTCAACTTACTTATAATCCAATATTTTCATTACTTCACTTTGCATTCTTGAAGTTGACTCATTTAATTTCTTTTTGATTATTTGAGAAGGGTCTTTGAAATTTGGGTTCAGTGAAGGATTTTGGTTCTCTAAAATATTTCTGTCTTTCTGAATATTTATGTACCTTCAGGTCCATTTGTTCAAGTGTTTTGATCTCTTATTCACTCTAGTCTTATTATCTTGGTGATTGTTTATGGCTTGTAAAGTTTAGAGTCTTTCGCTTGATTTGATCTTGAAGTGATTGATTGATTTGCATTATTGAAACTTTTGTCATAAGTCCCTAAAAGGAAAATGAAAAAAAACATTTGTTTTTTCTTTTATTTTCTTTGTTTTTTTTTGGTTTTTGGTCTTTTTGGATTTTCAACAAGTGTGCAAATATTTGCTTGAGGTTGAAATTTGCTTCATTTGGGAGATATTTTCTTGGATATTTGTTTCTCCTTGTTTGTCAAATTTTGGCTTTAGGTTTTTTAAATTAGAACGCATTTATTTGTTTAGAGAATTCCATATAATCATGCATTTAGGCATTTTAGTATGCATTAAGGTAGTTTTCATTTTAAGCATTTTAGTCTCTTTCGATAGATGTTGAATGTGTGAATGCATTTTTTTTTTCTTACTTTATTAAATTCCTCGTAGAACCTTTGTAGAAATCACTTTTCATTGAAGAACATGAGTTGCATTTTCATGTAGCTAGGTTTTCTATTGATTTATTTTGCATCAAAACACCATCAGTTGCACTTCCATTTCCCTATGTCCTAAATAACAACCACTTAAAATAAGTGCTTCATTTAAATGAACTAGACTTTTATTTTTGTTATAGATACATCAACTAGTCTAGGACATTAGGGCCTTGGAATAGGTGTGTGGAGAGTAAACTCTCCAAGACCACTTAAATTAAAAATATAGAAGTTTACTAAAGAGTGGAAATCTAGTCTCGTTAAGTTGTCTAGGAAATCTCTTCTAACACATGAGTTAAGCACGAGGATGTGTGAAGATAAGGAAAGAGAGACACCGCCTCTCCTACTTGTTGGATCACATGCCCAAGACTGTTTTTCCTGGCTTCTGATTGTGAACTAGTGACCTTAGTTGTCTTTGCTAAGGACCACACAAGTGACTGTAGGGGGGAATTCCTGTGATACCTAAGGAAAATGTTGCAAAGCTCGGGTACTTGCATCGGAAAAGGCTATTGTTTAGAGGTTAGTGGAATTGTTTCTGATACCTTCACTGGTAGGATTAGGCTGTAATTATACCAAACTATCTTCGTTAGGTCCTTATCTTTGCTTTCTTGTATTTTGGTGTCTAGTCCTAACCACCCAGAGCGAAAATACTTGGAAGTTTCTTGTTTGGTTGTATATTTAGAAATCTATAGTGGAGTTCTCTTTGATATTTGTATTTAGTTGGCTTTAGGTGGACTTGACTTGTCACTTTTTGATCGTTGATTCTAAGTGACTAACCAACCACTCCATTGGTCTTGAAAGGATTTTCATATTTCTTTTGAAATTGTGGAGTTGCCTCCTTAGGAGAAAAGTTTTTATTATGCATCTCTCTTCCTTGAAAAGTCATTTGAATAATCCTATAAGGGATGGATCTATGTATAAGTTGGGCATGACCAATATTCTTGTGGAGGCCAACCAAGGGACCCATCCAGAAGGGGATCCTTTTGCTTTTCCTTTCTTTGGAAACGTTGGTACCCCCTTCATGGTCACTTTTAATATTCCTGGATTGAATGTTGGGCTACCAGTTTGGATGTGCTCCACTCTAAATATTTTGAATGTTCTTGAAGTTTTTCAGATGAATGATATATTTCAAGGGCATCAAATGGGTGTTAATTGTTCATATTCTTCACAAGAGAAATCTAGGCTTCCTATTTCTCCTCCATCATGTAATAATAAATATAAAAAGAAGAGAAAAAGGAAGAATAAGAAGAAGAATAGTTCTCTCCATGAATCATCACTAACCTCTACAAGTCATGTTGGAGATGAGCCGTCAACCACTGCAAGTCACGTTGGAGGCATAATTCTTGTCACTACAAGTCATACTAGCAATGGGACACCTACCTCTATGAGTCGTATTTTTGTTGACTCACCTGCTTTTATGAGTAGAACTGGGGGCACAAGTCTTATCTCTCTCGGGAAAGAGTCACTAACCTCTGCAAGTCATGTTGGAGACTCTCCACCAACCACTACTAGTCATGTTGGGGGAATGGATATTGATCAGAAACCTAGGCGTAGAATATTTAAACCTAATTTCCCTTGTAATATATGTAAGGGAGACCATATTACTCATTTGTGCCGTAGTATTTTAGTGGTACAAAGGTTATGGTCTGAGTCTAAAGGTTCTTTTACTTCTGAATCTGTTCTGGTTTCTCAACAATCTAGTTAGCCATTGGTTGATGAAGTGATCGATCCAGTGCAATCTTTGGATGATTAAACTCCTCTTCTGGGAGGTGAAGTGCCTAAAAATAAAGTATTTGATTTATAGTTCAAAGTCTTCTGGTCTAGGGGGTATGCTGGTCTCTTCAAGTGTACCCCCTCCAAGTTCCAGGAGTGTCTCCTTTGATTGGGATAACCTTGTTGAGCCTTGTCTTCCTTTTTCTTCACCTTTCGAAATAAGGGTTAGAGTTAATTCCAAGAATTTCTATCGATGTATGGTAGATGAAGGATCCTTTGCAAGTATTATATCCTCCTCGACTTGGAAATATTTGGGTTCTCTAAAGGTTTTGGAAGCTTATAGTTAGTTTTTAGCCTATGATAGAAGACTTGGTGAATTTATGGGTGTTCTACCTCAATTCCTATTACTTTAGGTGGGAAGACTATCTTAATCGATATGGTCATGGATTATCTCCCTTTAGACTTTAATATGCTACTTGGGCATGATTATGTCTATGCTATAAATGTTGTGGTGTCTTCACTCTTTCGAGTGATGTATTTTCCTCATAACAGAAGTATTGTCACTATTGATTAGCTTGCGTCTGATAACCACCCTTCTAATTCGAAATTATTTCATAATACCCCTTGGTAAGTTCCAAGTGTTCAAGTAGGCTCTACCCCACAATGGGTGAATTATGTGGCATTATATCCTAAATGTTCAATTGCTTCTAAGAAGGACCCTTTGAACTATTGTTTTCCTTCTCGGGACGTGGTCTCGACAGTTGATCGAGTGATTTTTTCTATGGGGACATGGGACTCCTTAATTCCATCTTTTGATCCTTCTAGTTCTCATGATTTCTTGGAAGTTGAGTTTCCTTCGTAGGAGGAACTTTTTGAAGCCATGAGTTTTAGTTACCAAAGGAGTCCTTGGCCTAAGTCCCACAAGGGGCTTGTCCTGAAGAACTATTATATGTAAGCCACAAAGCTGCGTGGTTTCTTGTACCATATTGTATATATAAGGTATGAATTTTTAAGTTTTGTATTCTATAACACAACATTTTATCTGAAGCTTATATATGGGATGTATTAAATTTTTGCCTAATGTTCCTATTTATGTCTAGAGAAATTTGAAGACTTCTCCTTTGGGAATTTTTATGGTTGATCCGTTCTAACAAGTATTGGTTCTAGAAATTGGCATATAGGTTAGTTTTCCCACTTGCATTGTGAATTTATGATTTTCCATTTTCATTTTGGCCCTGGGATTGACCCCACCAAGATGTGACATGGAACCTTCTCGCTGCTTAGAAGTGTCATAACTTGTGTGGTAGGAGCCTATGGGCACCCTATATGGTACCTTGTTTTCACTTGGAATCCATATTGAACTTTTGTTTTTAGGCCCAAGAGTCCTCTGTAGTCCCACCATGACTTTGCGATGAAGCATCATTCTTCTTCTTCTTCTTTACTATTTTCTAGCTTTATACCCTAGATGCTCCCATGTGTTAAGTTATACTATTGCATTGCATATTGACTACTTGTACCTTTTTTCCTTAAGCCAACTTCACTTGGACTCATGTATAGGCCACTTTTGACCCGTTGATGGTGTTGGTCCCGCCAACATTATTGGATATCCCCGGTATGAAGTCCCAACTAGACATCACACCGTTTGGTGTAGGAGTCCCATCCGGTATGATGGGCCGGTTGCCATTATATTAAATATTTGCCTCAAATCTTACTTGTTAGCACAGGATAGTGGTCTGCTTTGTCTTTCGAGAAGCAAGGTTCATGTGCCTGGTGATTGTAACTGTCACTTGTGTCAATGGTTCTTTCACCATAGAGGGAGAGGGTGGGAGTGAGTCCCAAGTCGCTTGGGAGAAGTCCCAACTCTGCTAGGAACACACAACACAATAGGACATGCACAGCTTCTGACGAAATAGTCCACACGGATGTGGAAGTCACAACACACAAGGGAAGATAACATGTATAACACTCAGCAGATTAGTCTGCATGAGTGCAACGATTGTTATAGAAAGTTTTATGTGAAAGGTATGTCTGATGTCCAGGAGAGTAGTCAACACGGGCAAGACAACGTTAACAACATATACAACACATTTTCATTAACATATATGTATTACAACAAGTGAATTAGTTCAAGTGTTAAACAAAGGTTAAAGCAACATGCATTACAAGTGTTCAAGAATAGTCTTACAATAGTTACAATACATGTGGGAAAATGTGATGGCCTATTAGTAGGATTTTGAATTAAGTGAAAGTCCCAAGACACCTCGTTACACCATACATCACTAACCCTGTATGAGGGGTGTTGGAGCCACTACTTACTACTAAAAGAAAATATTATAGACTCTCAAGGCTATGTGGGAGGAGCTGAGGTGAAAAGTCTCTTACATGTACAAATGAGGGGGTTTTTATAGCCAAGGGTGAAACTGACCCTTGTGGCTGTTCAACTACCCTCATGACTGTTTCAATTCCATGAATTTCTGGCTTTACATGACTCTTCATACAACAAGTGGGTCTCTTGGAATTCCACATTACATTACATTGATTGACAATATTGCCCACAGTAGAGATGTGGATGTCATGACTCATGACAAGACTCGACATGACAGTTCTGGTACATACATGCTACTATTGGTGTGCATGTCGAGTTGCAGTGTTGTTGGGTGTTGGATGTCCTCATGGTGTGTCACAGCTTCACCTCCACATGGAAAAGTGTGCAGAGTCCTCGATGATCGTTGGTTCGCTTGATGTTACATTTGCACATTCCTGCTTACTTGTATGTTGGTAAGATTGGCAAGTTCTTCCATTCGCGAAAAGTGCATGTTTGCCCGTCCATCCATCCGTGAACACCCATTGCATGTTTTCTCGTCCGTCCGTGAACACCTATTGCATGTTTTCTCATTCGTCCATGAACACATCTTGCATGTTTTCTCGTCTGTCTGTCCGTGAACACATATTTGCATGATCTTCCATTTGCGAGCACATCTATTTCATGCATCGTTTGTTTTTCCGTTGGTGAACATGTCCTTCTACTTGTACTCCATTTGTTCATCCCATCCATCGTCATGCCATGTTCATTTGTGTACCTATATATGCAGTCACTCATGATGAGACAACATCAAATCCAAAAAACCTCCTAGTCTACCATGATGCATGATCATTTTGAATGCAGGTGTCTGGGAGAGGAGAC
This sequence comes from Pinus tabuliformis, assembly GCA_031772625.1. Lineage (NCBI taxonomy): Eukaryota > Viridiplantae > Streptophyta > Pinopsida > Pinales > Pinaceae > Pinus > Pinus tabuliformis. The sequence continues at coordinate 120,200,412 of CM062806.1, forward strand.
AAGGTTGTGAGATGGGATGGAGGCTCAGGGCACTACTGATGAAAACTGTGCAACAATCACTAGGTGATGAATATGGGCAATATGGATCGACAGTGATTGTTCGTAGGGTTTGGCTCAGCTGGAGGACAAAACTATGCAGTTTTTGGGAGGAACAATCTGGTCTGTGGGAAGGTTGGGCAGACAAAATCTGTACAATTTTCGAAAGGAGCGGGTAGCCAAAACTATGCAACTCCTGGAGGGAACTGGCAGTCAAGTGCCAAGACACTAGCAAAAAAAACGATGCAATTCGTGAGGGGAATTGATAGTCAACTGCTTGGTCATTGGCAGCAAAAACTGCGCAATTCCTAAGGGGAACTGGCAATTAGCTGCAGGAGCTTGGTAGCAAAAACTGCGTAATTCCTTGAGGGAACTGGAAATCAGGTGCTTGGAGCTACTAGCAGGAAAAAATATGCTGATGCTGGGAGATGGACTTGCTGATCTCCTCTACGCATTTTTTGAGCTGAGCGTACTACTGGGCAGCAGAGGACTTGCTCATGAAAACTGTGCAATTTTCTTGGTCAGCAGCCGGTTGACTATTGGGAGGGCTGGCTGGAAAAACAACGTAATTTTCTAAGGTAGATAGGGATAGGAACTGGGTGTCTATCTAGCATGTCTGTACAATTTTGTTAGTCGGTGGAGTGGGAAAGATATGCAGCCTTTGTGCAATTTTTAAGGGGAGTTAGTCCTGGGGTGACTGTCGGGTCAAACTCTCCGGTTGACAAACATGAAGGTTGATTGAGTTTCTTGTGGGCATCACAACTTGAAATGGCTTGCTTGTTGCTTTTGCACTTTTCTGGGTGACAGTCGATCGAGTTGATGGTGGGGTGATGGTCCGACTGTCAGAGGGGATTCCAGTCGTCAGAACTTCAGAAAAATGACTAAGTGTGTGAACGAGTGAAAGATGCATATGTGATCTTGCAAATACACACTTACATGACTTGACAATGAGACAACTCAAACCATCCAGACACACATGCTCAACATGATCGACTAACGATACGAGCGACAAGTGTGACACTTTTTATTGATCGTTGGTTGACTGTAACATGCTTGTGCGACAATGTATGTGACTCTGTGTGTGAGTACGTCAAATTTTTCATAGGGAACACAACATGTACACACGAACCGAAGACCTTGAGCATGACCAAGACATGGTCGCAAGAATGACATTGAAATCAACATGTAGAAGCTTGGGTGAAATGATTAAGCAAGGTGGATGTGAAGACTCACACAAGCTCGCAAAGTGAACCCGAGTGTGTGTTGTCATTTAGTGAGGGAGGCTCTGAAATTGGGTGCAGGAAAATTTTTTGGATGGTGGTTGTAGCTGCTGGAACATGACCATAACCTTTTTGCAACTTCAAACCATTCATTCAATAGCCTCTTTGACTTAACACCTTTTATCCATGGAAAGAACATTCAATTGAGTTTTAACGACTATTATTCGCCACCTTGCATTGAGCACAGGAATGTTCCAGTCCCAAGAACTAGTGCATCTTCCCTTAACACTCATTCTTTCCACTACATTATAGGAATTCTTTTATTCCTTTTCAGAATTTAAATATGAAAAAATATGATAAAAAAATTGTATATTCCAAAAAGAGTGGGAACAGAACATTTACTTCCATATTTGATGACATCAAGATTCATAATGTGGCCCTTGAATAAAGCACTCAAACAAGTATTTCCTCCATTGGGATGGGATTTAATTTGACTTTAGGAGAGACATAACCTTGTTCTTGAGTCGGTCATCCTTTGATTAGTTATTTCTTCCAATCATATGGAGAGTTTGTTAATGCCTCCGACATTGCAAATTTATACAAAGTTATTTTATGCTGCCATAAAGTAAAATTTGAGTCATGCTTTTGTTTAATGAAAGTTAACTTGTGTCTCTTGTCTCATTTTCAGTCAGTCATCCTAGTTTGTCAAGTTAGATTTAGTATCAAATCAATTATTTGGTCCTTCACTCTTGCTTGTTAAGAAGGTCTCCACTGAATTATTCGTTGTGGGTCTTCTCTTATCGACTCCAACAAATTTCTCTAAGAGTAGGCCTAGAGCCGCACCCTAGCCTTATTTACATCATTGATAGGTGACCTTGTGGTCAACATTGATCAATATCATGGGTCTTTGACTAAGTGGTTTCCCTTGTGTTCAACATCATCTTACATTATCACACATTGGGATTCATGTAGTACGTTGGTTTCCATTTGACCCTATTGGTGGATTCCTCACCTTTGTGTCAACTCTCATTATTGGTTGGTTCAAAGGGTTTCTACCATGCACTAGCCACATATTTTGTACGCCAGAAACATACTTGAGAATGGTTACTTCATCTCTTTTGTATGATTTCTTCCAAATTATTGGCCCATGGGTTACACTCACACTAGCTAATATGGGATGCCTTAATGCCCTCCTTCCTGTTAGGATATTCCGACACATAAGAAATAGTTAAGTTCAACTTGGTCTAGTATAGAGTTAGGTATAGAGTTAGGTAAAGTGTGTTTCTTTACCGTTGTACATTTTGTAACTTACAATCCGACGGTCACGATATGTAGTGATCCGACGGTTCACTCTCACCTCGGTATTACCGACACTTGATCCGTGGCTTGACACCCGATTGGTCCATGAGTTCTATTTAAAGCGCATGGAGGGTCATTGTTCGGGTAATCCGTGCATGAGAGAAGCTTATGTAAATTTTCATTCTTTGATTAATAAATTGCCTGTAGTACCCACGTTGGGACAGGCCGTGGACTGTTTCCCTCTTTGAGGGTTTTAACCACGTCAAAAATACTGGTGTATTGATCTGTGATCTGGTTGTGAGCGGTGTCCTTTTGGTATTCTTTCTGAGGAACTTACCCTGTAAATTCCTACATGGTATCAGAGCTATTTGAGGGCCGCGTCCGTTGGTGATCCAAATCTGAAGCGGTAGAACTGCATGCGGCTGTCGTTTCCTAGATCTGCTGTTTTTGACTGCTTTCGGGCCGAGAGGACTGCTCTGTTGCGTTCGGAGCATCTGTTCCAGTGAGGAACCCCTTTCGTTTCACGCGAAAAGGTTTCCGGTAGCCCTAGCTGCGTCATTTTTCAGATCGGGAGGTATACAGTGTTTTTTGCAGTTTACTGTTATTTTCTCTCTGCTTATTTCGGTTTCGGTTTATTTAGCCTTTTTTTTAACTGGATCTATACCTTTCATTTCTACGTATGCTCTTTGCCCTGCGACTCTGTGCGATCTGGGCAAATCAGAAACAGAAAGGAAGGATTTTTCTCATGCGTATGCTCTTTTCCCTGCACCTTAGTGTGATCTCGGAAAATCAGAAACATTGAGAAAAATATTTAGTTTTTCGGCTAAAGCTAACTTTGAGATTTTTTTTAAAAATTTCTAGTTTTTTGGCTAAAGCTAACTTTGAGCCGCAAGGTTTGTTTTTCTTTGCATATTCGTGTTGGGTTTTGTGTTTTGTGTTTTGTATGGAAAAAGAGCTTTCTCAAAGCAAGCACGCAAACCAAGGCCCCCCCCCCCCCCTCTCTCTCTCTCTCTCTCTCAAATTTTTTGTATAGATCAATTAGTTCAAAGCTATTTTAAGAGAGTAGAGGTCTTGGGTTCAAGTCTCCATTTTGTGGGGGCGGATTTTTTCATTCCCGCACATTCGCGCACTTTGCCGGCAATGTCAACAATTTTTTTTCAAAAAGCCATAACTTCTTCATCCGGAAGCTTTTTCAGAGCCGTTTTTTTTAAAACCGCCTATTTTTTCGAGATCTATCCATTGGAACACTTACTTTTAGCATCTTCAGCTTCAGTTTTTTTTTTTAAATGGAAAGTCCATGCCAAGTCATTCTTGACAGCACTAACTACTTCCAATGGGTATCCTACATGGAAGATTTACTTAGAAGTAAAGGTCTCTTCAGAATAGCCACAGACCAAGAGAAGAAACCAAAAGATGAAGACAAGGCTACAAAATGGGAAAATAGACAAGATCAAGCACGTGGTTTGATAGGGATGTCTATTTCTCCTGATCTTAGATTCCACATTGCAGAACTTGAGACTCCTCATGAAGCATTAGAAAAACTAGCTAAAGTTTTTGGGATTAAAAATGAAATTAGAGCCCATCAACTTGAAAATGAGTTGCTTACTTTGGATCCTAATAATTTTTCTTGCATTGAAGATTTCTTGTCCAAATTCAAGACCCTTAGATATCTCTTGGAAGGTGTTAAAGTTAAGAAAGAAGATGGTAACCTTATTTATTCCATCCTTACTAAGTTGGGACCAGCCTACTCTGTATTTGTTTCCACTTTCCATTCTACAAGGGAAGCTTTCATTTGTCAAGGAAAAGACTACAAGGCCCCTTCCTTTGACTCCTTTTGTGATTCCTTAATAAGAGAACAAGAAAAACTCTTACACCTTGGTCTTCTTAATCTTGGAAACTCTTCCACGAAAGCGTTAGCCGCCCAGCAGCAACCAAATTCAAAGAATCCTAAGAAGTCATATCCTCAAAAGAATGGTCCTAAACCAACTCAGCCTCAAAATGAAAGATCATTTCAGAAAAATGATAAGACCAATAAAAACAAATGGAAGAAGACTGATAGACATTGTAACTTTTGTAATCGAGATGGCCACTTAGAATCTAAATGCTTTAAGAAGATGGAAGCCTTGGAAGCCGCAATGAAGAAACATAACATCCATGTGGAGCCTACTTCAACTTCAACTTCCGGAATGGCACTTTCTGCATGTTGTTGTCAATCATCTCAGTCTGGTTATGCATTAAATGTATCTTCTTCTTCTTCTCATTCTCATGAGTGGCTCATTGATTCTGGAGCCTCTTATCACATGGCCAAAAACCAAGCCATGTTTTCTTCTTTAAATGATTGTAACACCAAAAATATATATGTTGGTGATGATAGATCTCTTAATGTTGTAGGGACTGGAACTGTTCATCTAGACAATGGTCAGTTTAATGATGTATTATGTGTTCCAACCTTATCCTGCAACCTTCTATCTGTCTATCAGATAACTCATTCAGGTGAAGGTAAAATTGTTGAATTTTCACCTCATGATGTTGTAATCAAGGATCTAAAAGATCCTAAACAGATTCTAGCTACTGGTCTTGCTGATGATTCCACAAGGTTGTATAAGTTTCACAACTTTGGGTCATCAAATCTTCCCTCAGTATTTGTTGCTCATAATGATGAAGTGAGCAAACTTTGGCATGAGCGATTTGGTCACTTAAACTATCGCTCCCTTCAGCATCTATGTAAAGAAAATATGGTGACAGGTCTTCCTATGGTATCTTGCAGAGATGGTGTTTGTTCCGGATGTGTACTCGGAAAACATCATCGGGACAGTTTTGAAAAACGTGCCTCTTGGCACGCCTCAGCCCCTTTACAGCTTGTGCACAGTGATTTATGTGGTCCTCTTCCTGTTGCTTCATTCTCTGGCTGCAAGTACTTCTTAACTTTCATTGATGATTTCTCCAGACGCACTTGGGTATACTTCTTAAAACTCAAGAGCGAAGTATTTAACACATTTTTGGCCTTCAAAGCCTTTGTTGAAAAACAATCTGGACATCAAATTCTTAAGCTAAGAACTGATAATGGTGGAGAATATGTTAAAAACACATTCATCAACTTTTGCACCGAAAATGGAATTCAAATGCAACATACTGTTCCATACACTCCACAACAAAATGGTGTAGCTGAAAGGAAAAATCGCACCTTAAAGGAAATGGCTAATTGTATGCTGCAATCTAAAGGACTCAGTCTTAGTTTTTGGGCCGAAGCAATTAATTGTGCAAATTATATAATCAATCGCACTCCTACTAAGGTTCTAGAGAATATCACTCCAGAAGAAGCTTGGAGTTCCATTAAACCAGATGTAAGTCACTTTCGTGTGTTTGGAAGTGAAGCATGGGCCCATATTCCAGATGAAAAGCATAAAGCTTTAGAACCTAAGAGTGAGAAATGTACTTTTGTTGGATATTCTGAAGATGTAAAAGGTTATAGACTTATTCCATTTAAGTCCAAAAATGTTATCATTAGAAGAGATGTAAAATTTGATGAAAATAAATCGGCCTGCGAGCCTAGTCCGGCGGATGTGCCACCTCTTCCTATCTCTTCTACTTTTGAAAACATTTCTTCTTCAGATGATGAAAGCGAGGATGATAATCCTCCCCCACCTTCTCAGGATCCTCAACTTCCAAGATGGGTCCGTGCTACTCGGGATGCAGCAGGTGATCTTGCCGGTGATCCTACAGATCAGCGACGTACACGTTCTCAGTTTGAAAGAGCCTCTTCTTTACTGGCTCAAGCTCCAGTAAATCATGATCCTGACACTTTTGCAGAAGCTTCAGGCCATCCACATTGGGAAGCAGCTATGAATGAAGAATATCATTCATTGATGACAAATGATACATGGGATCTTGTTCCTCTACCAAAGGGACGCAAACTTGTTAGATGTAAATGGGTTTACAGAACCAAGTATGGACCAGATGGGAAAGTTGATAAACATAAAGCTCGTCTCGTTGCTAAGGGCTTTTCACAGGTTGAAGGCATTGACTACACTGAAACCTTCTCCCCTATTGCCAAAATGAACTCTATCTGCCTTGTTCTTTCCCTTGCTGCCTCTTTAAAATGGGAAGTCCATCAGATGGATGTTAAATCTGCCTTCTTGCATGGGGACTTGCAGGAAGAAATCTATATGGAACAACCCATTGGCTTCATACAAACAGACTCCAGCCTTGTTTGTCGACTTAAGAAATCCCTTTATGGCCTCAAGCAAGCTCCTCGGGCTTGGTATGCCAAAATGGATAGCTTTCTTTTAGAATCTGGCTTTTTTAGGTGTCATTCTGACAATACTGTCTACACCAAGAAAGTGGGCAACTCTCTTAACATCCTTTTTCTTTATGTTGATGATCTTATTCTTACTGGTAGTGATCCCAACCTTATAAACCATGTGAAGTCCAGCCTTAAAAAGAAATTTGAAATGACAGTCTTAGGACACTTACACTATTTTCTCGGTCTTCAAGTCTTGCAATCCAAGGAGGGTATTTTCCTTTCCCAGTCCAAGTATGCTTGTGATATTCTTCATCATTTTCACATGGAAGACTGTAAGCCAGCCCCTTCTCCCTTTCAGTCTGGAGTCAAACTTTCAGTCTCTTGTACTTCTCCTGAAGTTGATGCTACCTTATACCGTCAACTTGTAGGAAAACTCTTGTATTTAACCCATACTCGTCCTGATCTTTCCTTTGCTGTTGGTTGCTCGTTTTATGCAAAACCCCTGTGAAAGTCATTGGAAAGCAGCTAAAAGAATACTTCGTTATGTTCGAGGTACAGTACAGTTTGGGATTCATTACAGTGCCAAAGCAGCTCTGTTAGTTGGTTTCACTGATTCTGATTGGGCTGGTGACCCTGATGATCGGAAGTCTACTGCCGGTTATGTCTTCACTCTTGGTTCAGGACCTATTACATGGGCTTGTAAGAAACAGGCTGCCATTTCTCTTTCGTCAGCAGAAGCAGAGTATCGTGGTGCCGTGGAAGCTAGTAAGGAAGCCTTGTGGCTTCGTCAGATCCTATCAGAGTTTGGCTTTGAGCAGCATCATCCAACCACACTTTGGTGTGATAATCAAAGTGCCATTCAACTATGCAAAGATCCAGTCTAGCATCAGCGCAGCAAACACATTGAACTACACATGCACTTCATCAGAAAGCTCATTCATGACCATGTTCTTGAAGTGCAATATTGTTCAACAGATGATCAGGTTGCAGACATCTTCACAAAGGCTCTCACAGAGGCGAAGTTCACTAAACTTCGATATATGCTTGGAGTTCAGGAAGTTGTCACTAAGGGGGGATAGGCTCTAGTGCCTCCTTCCTTCTCCTATTGTGTCATATTTGTAAATCCTTCAATCCTATCCCAAGTTGTTCTTAAGGGGGGATGTTAGGATATTCCGACACATAGGAAATAGTTAAGTTCAACTTGGTCTAGTATAGAGTTAGGTAAAGTGCGTTTCTTTACCGTTGTACATTTTGTAACTTACAATCCGACGGTCACGATATGTAGTGATCCGACGGTTCACTCTCACCTCGGTATTACCGACACTTGATCCGTGGCTTGACACCCGATTGGTCCATGAGTTCTATTTAAAGCGCATGGAGGGTCATTGTTCGGGTAATCCGTGCATGAGAGAAGCTTATGTAAATTTTCATTCTTTGATTAATAAATTGCCTGTAGTACCCACGTTGGGACAGGCCGTGGACTGTTTCCCTCTTTGAGGGTTTTAACCACGTCAAAAATACTGGTGTATTGATCTGTGATCTGGTTGTGAGCGGTGTCCTTTTGGTATTCTTTCTGAGGAACTTACCCTGTAAATTCCTACACTTCCAACAAGTCCTTTCCCATTGAATCCAACACATTTCTCTAGGAACAATATCTAGAGTCCTTTTGTCAATACCTTAAGGTTTGCAATCTTTAGTGACAAACTCCTTCACTGTCGATAGTGAGAATACATCAATGTCTCCTGATTGATAGATTATCTCAAGTGTTCGACTTCAACACATTTATTTGCACTTGTTAGATTGTATTGGGTACCTTGATTCTCATCATCATTATCATTGAGTTGTCTCACATTTTTTAATGATATACATCAATGACTGGTAAGAAAACCATTTATTGCACGGTCGAATTCACCTTATTTATTCCCATAGTGTAGAAATGGACCATATGCAGTTGGTGAAGACCTCAGGTTGTGTCATCATCTTGGTTCATTTGTCAGCACCTTCAATTTTCTACCAGTGTTACTAGCCACCCTTATATGTTGTGGCTCATCAAAACAACATCTTGTATGTTGACACCTTAGTTTATGCAGTACCATTATTCCACCTATATGACTTGGTACTATTATGAGGATCAGTTATGAAACATTAGTGATCACACATTCTTTGAGCATAATTGATCATATTTTATTCTATATGTGATATTGATACATAGCTCCGCTGTGTTCCTTTATGACTATGATGATCCACTATGTATTTTTCAGACTTCTTTGTACACTTATGTGTACATGTTGGATCTTCTCTATACTTGATCAATGGACATGCTTTACTATCTCTGAGCATGGGTATGCCCTCCTCACACATGAGTCTTCTTTCTAACTCTTTCCACATGTATTTGGTGGGCTCGAATATGGTGATCTCCTCTCAGGTCCTCAAATGATATCTCTTTGTACTTAATACATTTTAGCCATCATGTACCCCATCAGACCTCATATATTAGGGGGCATATGTTATAACATCATTTAGCACTCTTGTAGTTCTGATGCTCTAGTGTGGCCTCGGGAAAACCTTTCCCACACATACTTGATCATTTATTAAAAAATAATATTTTGAATTCCATATGCGACTTTTCCCTTTAAGAAGCGCGTAGACATGCGGGTACCATAATACATAACCCATGTATATGATTTAAAATATGAAAAAATAAAATAATATCCTATTTTTTGGCTGGGGTTTACGAATTTCACCGAAATACCAACTACAGAAGAACGTGGCCTAACTAAATCAATTGATTTCTGGTGGTATTTATACACCTCATGGGAAGGCCTAATAAGATCAAGGGGATAGGATATTGATATTATAGTCCTTTTGTCCCCATATCAAGTCTGATTTTCCCTGTGCCTCATGCACTTCCAGTCATAGGAAACCCTTTTTTCCTTGCATAGATGCTCATCCTTCATTATATGGCAACCTTTTTCACATGCTTGAGAGGTGATCTTTGAGGCTTAGGCTAGATGGATCCAGAGGAAGCTTTCATTGGTGTCGTGGTCAAATCAGGTTGTATCTATCCACTACTCTTCACTAATATCAATAAAGACGCTTTGTCTTGTTTCCAATATGTTATGATCTCACGTTTTATGATTCATGTGTAATATGTCATGGTTTATATGTTTATACTTGATTATCTAACATGTTTATTATCCATGCACATTGAAATACTTGCTTTCCATATGCTTCTATGAACTATGTTGTAGGTCTGCTCGCTTGGTAAGAAGCAGAGGGTTTGGACCCTACGGGATTGACATCGAACATAGGACCTACATGTACTTCTCTCAAACCCAACTTTAGTATTTTATATAGTTTTCTTTCTTGAATGTATGCTTCTTGTTGATTATCTACCTTCAATCTATTGAGGCTGTCAACCATTACCTTAGGAAAGTTTTTCCTTCCAACGTTAAGTTAAAAAACTTGTTTTTAGTATTTTAATTCCAAAGAGGTGAATGAAATTATTGATACATTTGGATATTGATGGCCACCCACCTCCTCTACTGACTCAATAGTCTCTATCTTCTTGGCAATTTTTCTATGGTTTTTCAGGTCCTAAACTATTGAGGATATTTTGAGGCCCAAAAAAATGTTTTTTGGCCATTCAAGAAGAAAAGGGTTGGCCCCAACCAAAAGCTATAATCCTTGGCTAATTATTTCCAATGAACTATTTTGTACCCCAAAAGAGATTGTTTGCAAAAGTTTCAGCCTAGGAAGTTGTTGTAACCACCTTGAGATGCACAAAATGTTTGGTTCTTCATCTTCTAGGGTTATTGTTTTGGACCTATAAGGTTATTTATTTATGTTGAAAGGATAATCATTCGAATTGTTGCAATAGATTTTGTGAATGTTTGTAAATGTCATCTCTCTCTCTCTCTCTCTCTCCCTCTAGAGCTATCTACCACTATTCTAGTTAATTTGTCTTTTACAATATTTTTTTATTTTTATTTACTAATAGAAGTTTGGTTTTCAATATATTATTGTTCTCTTTCCTATATTTCTATGTGTGTGTGTGTGTTTGTGAGTTTCATTTTCTTTCTTACCTTTCGTTTCATTCCATGTACAACATGAATTAATTGTGTTAGTGCAATTTGCTCCTATTGTTTCTTGGTGCATGCCTTTATGAGGTCGGGGTATAAAGAGTTGGGTCTTGAGCTAGTATCACTTGGAAGATTTTTCTTTCCAACCCAAGTGTTGGCATTATGATACAAGTTTTGTCCTTGATGGAAACTCACTCACAGGTCAATTTAGTTTTGATAAAAGGAAACTCACAGTACAATAGGAATATTCAGAGGTAATAGGGTAGTGGTACAAAAGAACATAAAGATGGAACTAAGGTCTACTGATTAGAATAAAGAAGGTGAAGGAAAAGGTTGATGTAAAGAAGTTTAAGAAGTATACATAGGCCCACTTAGTCAAAAAAACGTATACATGCTGGTACACAGAACAAAAAGAGCGTATATGTATACACGCACTCTCACAAGGGGAAAAGCACGTACAAGTTTGAAAAACAAGGTTTTGGCCCAAGGTATTTGGTCTGAGGTATTTGGTCTAAGGTATTTGTTTCGAGATATTGGTCTGAGGTATTTGGTCCAAGGTATTGGTACTAAGTGGTTTTGGTTCGAGGTATTGAGAAAGGCCTAAGACTATATAAGGAGGAGATGATCATTAGGCCAGGGTGTGAACGTGAAAAGTGTTTCTAAGGAATACTTCTATCTGAAGTATATTTTATGTTGCAGGGGCTATCTTAGTGATTTGATCTGAAATATTTTGTGCACCTTGAATTCAATGTTGGATCAGGATCATGAGATCTGAAATGACTTATCATTGAATGATATGATATTGGTTGGGCCAGATCTAATTGTGTACACCTGTTTTATTCTTTGAATGTCATGATCTGGGTTTGTCTGAAGTCTGGAATAGCAACGAAGTTATGAGTTAATATTTTCAGATCTATACACTGGTTCGCTTTGCTGAAGTTGCATATACACACTGGTTCAAATCTTCCAAGTATCATATGAAAAAGAAGAAGTATGTTGTTTAGAGATGACTGATCTATTTGATTAGTACTGTTGTTTTCCGCTATCTACCAATGAAGTCTTCTTAAATCTGAATGTAAAATTGAATGCATAAGGAGTTTGATATATGATTTATTGATTGTATAAGTGAGAAGGGTGATCTCTACTACTGCCTGTGTAAGGTTCTATAAATTGACAGAAGATGTTTAGTATATTGCTGGTTGGTACAACCATGATTCAAAAGTTTTATGTTTCAGTAGTTTTGAAGGTATATGAAGGTTTGATTAAAGGAAGTAGCATATACATGTAGGTTGGCTTCTGTAAAGTAGCGTATACATTATGATGCATGATTTTTGAGGTTGTAGTTGGTTTTGAATGATGATGCAGGTTTTTGGGTTTAGTACAGTGTTCTAGTGACAATGATCTGATTGTTCAGATTAACTAATTGTTGGTTGATGTAGTTTGAGTTTCAAAGTTTCTGATGGGTCTAGTATGAAAATTTGATGAAGCAAGGCCATCATGTGTATTTTTGTGTACCAGGAGCATCCAGTCTGAAAATTTATGAAACGTGGTCCCTGGAAGAAGAGAGAATGTCGTAGCCTTTTGTAGGCTGGTGCCTACGTACTAGTAAACAAATTGGTTAGTATAAGAGCTAGGGGGTTGTAGCTCCCTTCTAGTAGAAGCTGGAAAATGAAATAAGGTTGTAGCCTTCTGCAGGTGGTTGCTTGCATATTGGTATGAGTATGCACCAGTACAAGATTGTAACCAAATTTTCTTATTATTAAAAGAAGATAGAGATGACAATAGCAGTTGGTTTTCCCCCACATTGGGTTTCCACCAAGGATAATTTTAGGGGCGAATGTTCGCCCTTTGGCGAAATTAAGGGGTTTTAAATTATTAGTGGGCGAATATTTTGTATCATAGTACATTTTTACAAATCACCTCAAATAGCCCACCTTATTTTAAGGGAGAGGGTAAAAAAGGTAAATTTAGCCCTTGAAATTAGGACTTACAACCTTCCATTCGCCCATTTTCAAGAATAGGTTTTATTTAAGTGAATCCTATGGGCCAAATACCATATTTATAAAAGAGGTATGGTAAATTAATAAAAATATAAATAAATGAGAGGTATGATAAATAAATAAAACATTTTTTATATTTACTCCATAAGTCACCTTATATACATGTAAGGGTGTAAACAAATAAAAATATAAGTAAAGTGGAGGTATGGTAAATAAATAAAATGTCTTTTTATACTTACTCAAAAGGTATGGTAAATAAATAAAAATATAAATAAACTAGACATATCGTAAATAAATAAAACCTCTTTTTATATTTAATCCATAACCCTCGTTCTATTTATGAAGGCTCAAGAAAGAGGTTTTATTTAAGTGAATCCTATGTGCCAAATACCATATTTGTAAAAGAGGTATGGTAAATTAATAAAAAATATAAATAAACGAGAGGTATGGTAAACAAATAAAACATTTTTTTTATATTTACTCCATAAGTCACCTTATATTTACGAACACTCAGAAAATGGGTTATATTTAGGTGAAACCTATGGCCAAAATACTATGGGACAAATACCATGGACTAGATTGTTATTAATACCATGCAAAAAACCATTATTAACCCTAATATTAGAATTAATAAAAATAAAAATGGCACATGGTATTGACCCATGGTATTCACCAAAATGGCACATGGTATTGACCCATGGTATTCACCTGGAATGTAGCCTATTTAAATGGGGGAATTAAACCAGCATGTAGCCTATGCTAAGATTCACTAGGACTTTACAAAGTTTTATTATTTAGTGAAGGACTCGCTAAGATCTTACAAGATTTTATAATTGAGTAAAATATTCGCCATGCTTGGTGAGATATTCGCCAAAAAATTATATATACATATTATATTATTGATAAAATCGCCTTCCATTTTTCCTATATACCATGGAGATTCGCCCATTTATTATATTTATAAATTTAGGGGGGGTTCTTAAAATTTTCCGTGGTTTCCACCTTAAATATTGGTGTTCATGTGTGTTGCTTATGTTTGATGGTTTATTATGTTTTTACTGCACTATTTAATAAGTTAATGATGCACTGGTTATAGATCATCACATGATAAATTAACTAAATCACAAGTTCTCTGGGTATACATTGGTTTCACTAATCATAGTAGCATGTACACATTAGTTCACTTCACAGAAGTAGCATATACAAATCTATTTGGGAAATGAAAAAATACTGATATGATAACACTGGTTCACCCCCCATCTCCGAATTATTTCCACAATTGGTATCGGAGCAGGTCTTTCAGAAGAAGCTTGATCGCTTGAAGGAAGATCTTGAAAGATGAATAATCACGAAGGCATGGGATCCATCAGACCACCAATCTTCAATGGGAGCAACTTAGTATATTGGAAAATAAAAACCAAAGCCTATCTATGATCGCTTGAAGCTGATTTTTGGGAAATTGTGGAAGGAGGATATCAATTTCCAGCAGCAATTCCTACAGACTCTATAGGTAATAAGCTATACGAAACCAATGCCAAAGCTGTCAATACGTTATTGGGAAGTCTGTCAGAACCAAAATTTGTCAAAGTAATGCAGCTCAAGACAGCCAAAGAGACATGGGAAAAAATCATTAAGAGCTATGAAGGAGACTCTCAGGTAAAACGTTCTAAGCTTCAAACTCTCAGAGTTTAGTATGCAACTCTTAGGATGCATAGTGATGAGAGTGTTTCTAGTTACTTCTTACGTATATATGAGATTGTTAATTTATGAAGAATCTAGGTGAAGAGATAAAGGAAGCTACTTTAGTTGAGAAAATTTTGAGATCTTAGTCTTCCAAATTTGAGTCAAAAGTGTATACCATAGAAAAAAAGTAGGATCTTCAAACTATTACTTTAACTCAACTCCATGGAATCCTAACTGCCTTTGAAATGAGAAAAGGAGGTCCATCAGATATGAGAGAAGTTGCTTTTAAAGCATCAGTAAAGGGAAAAGAAAAGGAAGATCACAATGAATCAGAACACATTTTAGAAGAAGAATATGAGGTAAATTTTGTCAAGAAGCTTCAATGGGGTTCCAGAAGATTCAGAGGTAAGCTACCTTTCAAAAGATTTTCTTGTGGTAGAGTTGGACATTATGCTTCCAAATGTCCTCATAAAGATAAATATGAAAAAGGAAAGGAATATGCAAAAGGAAATAGAAAATAGGTTGTGAATAGGAGGAGTTAATATACACATGAAGATAGTGATGGCTTATCCAATAGTGATGAAGATGAAACTGACCAAGATTATAGACTACTCATGGCTTATAGCAATGATGATTTCTTGGATGCCTTAAAAGAGGAATAATTTCTTGAAGAAATTACTAAACTCAAAATCTATTTATAAGAAAAGAATATGATCATCGATATGTTGACACACGAACTCATTGAAAGAGAAAAACACAATGAAAATCTAGAATGTGAAATTGTGGGTCTAAGAAAAGAACTTGAGAATACAAAATCTCTTAATCTTAGATTTACTAAAGGATCTAAAACTTTAAATGAAATCATCAAGGTTCAACATTCTCCTCTGATAAAGACAGGTCTTGGATATACTGAAGAATCATCTCAATCACAGAAGCCGTTAGCCTCCACTAGAAGCTATATTGATGCAGAAAATACCAATGAACAATATGACAATCGTCAGCAAAGGCCTAAAATTACTCATCAGGTAAATCATACCCAATTGACTCCAAGGATGAATATCAGTAGAAGCTTCAACCAACAGGTAAAAAATGACAAAAGATTCTATGATCGCATAAAATTCTTTAATGGGCAATGTTTTTCATGTCATAACTTTGGGCATAAGGCTGCTCAATGTGCTGCTTACAAAACCATCATGACTAGAGAAGCATGAAATCAAAGGGGTGTAATTGGAATCAAGAAAAGTTCCTATAATAACTTTTCTCCTCCTGAAAATGAAGTAGAATTTTCGATTTGTAACAACTTTGGTCATGAAGAATCTGAATGCAAGAGCAAATTTCGACCATCACTTCAAAGGAGAAAACATCATTAAATCCCAAGATATGGAGAAAGAAGGAATCTCAATCGAAAAGATGTGGCATAGATCTATATGCAGAAGGACAAGAAAATCAGTGGTACGTCGTTAGTGGATGCTCCAAACACATGACAGGTGATAAAGAGAAACTTAATTCGTATAATGCTTTAGAAAAAGAAAAGAATGTCACATTTGGAAATGACACTCTAGCTGTCGGTAAAGGTAAAGGTTCCGTCTTCTTGAAAGAAAAGGTTAAAGCTGGAAATTTCATGTATGTCGATGGTTTAAAGCATAACTTGTTGAGTGTCAGTCAAATGTGTGATCAAGGAAATGAAGTTGTGTTTCGATCAAATGGATGTGTGGTTCGTGAGCTTGATATAAGAAAGACTATGATTAAAGGAACAAGAACTCCAAACAACTTATACATACTCAAAGGAGGACAATAACAATGCTATCTAAGCAAAATAGATGAAAACTTGCTATGGTATAGAAGACTGGAACATCTAAGCTTTCCTCAAATAAGAAAAGCATGCAGGCTTAAGGTAGTACATGATCTTCCAGGCATTAGCATCCTAGAAAATACCATATGCAAACCATGTCAATTCGGTAAGAAAACCAGAGTTCAGTTCAATGAAAAGGAAGGATCATCAAGCAAGCCTCTTGAAATCATCCATACTGATTTATGTGGTCCAACAAGGAAAAAGTCACCTCGTGGAGAAGAATACTTTATTTTATTTATTGATGATTTTTCCAGGATGTGTTGGATAGGTCTACTAAAGCATAAAGATGAAGCATTTGAAAAGTTTAAAGCCTTCAAAGCTTTAGTTGAAAATGAATCAGATCGAAAAATAAAATGTCTCAGATCTGATCGAGGGGGAGAATTCATATCAGATGAATTCTTTGACTTTTGTGAACAACATGGAATAAAGAGGCAATTCTCCGTCATAAGAACTCCTTAGCAAAATGGCGTGGTGGAAAGAATGAACAGAATAGTTCAACAAATGGCTCAAGCAATGCTTGATGAATATGGAACTCCTGCAACCTTCTGGGGTGAAGCTGTATTTGCTGCTATGACTATTCTCAACAAAGAAAATGTTCAGATAAATAGCAATCAAACTCCATACGAACTTTGGTATGGTAAGCATCCTACTGTAAAACACTTTAGAGTGTTTGGAAACAAATTTTTCATCAAAAGGACTGATGAAAAACTTGGTAAGTTCAAACCTAGAGTAGACGAAGGAATTCTTCTTAGTTATTCATCCAAAAGTAAAGGATACAAATGTTATAATAAAAGACTTTGGAAAATTGTTGAAAGCATTGACGTTGTAATTGATGAAGCATGCAAAAATCTGGAACAAATGAAATCAACAGAGGAATATGATAGTGAGGAAGTTGGGGAATGCTTTCCCGCATCAAATCAAAATGATATAGAAGAAGAAACCAATGAAGCACTAGAAGAAGATACAACAGATAGGGAAAAGACTCCATCTAGGTATGTTCAGAAGAATCATCCAGAATCTCAAATTCTAGGAGAAAAAGGGGCTGGTGTATAGAAAAGAAGAACTCTTACAGTGACCTCAAGCTACCTAGCATTGCTATCCTCCACCGAACCTTAGAATGTAAATGAAGCCTGCAATGATGAATGTTGGGTCAAGGCCATGCATGAAGAACTTGACCAAATTGAAAAGAATGATACTTGGGAGTTAGTTCCTAGATCTCATGATAAAAATTTTATAGGAACAAAATGAATATTTAAGAAAAAGTTGAATGAAAATGGAGAAGTTATTGGAAACAAGGCCAGACTTGTTTGTAAAGGGTATGCTCAACAAGAAGGTATAGATTTTGAAGAAACTTTTGCACCTATCTCCAGACTTGAAGCCATAAGGATTTTTCTTGCTCTTTCTAGTTTTTGAAAATTCAAAGTATAACAAATGGATGTATGTTATAGACATATTTGGGAACTACAACCCCAATCACATATGTCAATAAACCAAGGGCTCTTAAACCCCTAAAAGTGTTGTTTCACACCCTAAAGGATCGTGGTCAACTGATTACATCATTTCCCAGAAGTTCCACCTGAAAAACCACTCAAAACTGGCCAAAACTGGACCATATAGACTGCTCGATGCTTAGGGTGTGATGCATATTGGCTGCTACACTAGCCAGGTGCGATGCATACACAAAGAGCCTTCTGTGGGGTGCGATGGGCGAGAGTAGACAAATGGCAGAGACAGTTTGCTAAGTGGAAACCCAGAGAATCTTCTAGAAACTGCTCATATGACACTTGCCTCTCGGAATTCACCCAGGGATGAGTACGAGATCAAAGAAATCTCCAAGTGGAACCAAGAATTATTAGTGAAATGACACTAATAAAAAACCTAGAAACTGACTCACCCCTCTGCAAATATCTATAAATGGATCCCTCATCTGAGAGATATAGAGGCTGGAATTTTGTAATTTGTAAGGAAGTGTTGTTGGTTTCTCTCTGAGAAAAACATTGTATTGTTGGGTGATATTGCTTTTCATGAGGTGAAGAGGGCTTTCATGCTGGGAGGATGATGTTGGATTAGACAGATAGGTTGTAATCCTCTCTTCTATTTCTACTATCAATAAAGTTCTTTGAGTTTTCCTCCATATAATCGTGTATTTGTGAATCTTGTTATTTGTAGATGCAATTGTATGGTTAATGTATTTTTGATTCTGCATTGTTTATGATATCATAGATCGAGATGTTTTGATAGTGTTTTGTTGCTTTGCTTCTATAGGTATTCTCTAAAGTAGGACAAGTAGGAGAAGAGTGGCAAGCTCTATTAGGGGAGAGAGGAAACAAGCAAGGAGCCAAGCGGAAGATACAGGTTGGTCCTGTTTGCTTCTCTCTTATCTATCATACATAAAGGGAATCTTGAAGCGCTTTGAATTGTTTGTTTCTAATATAGCTACCTGTCTTAGTGGGACTAGCAGATCAAAAAGACACTAGTTTTCCCAAAAACAAAATGGCGACTCCGTTGGGGAGCGAATAGTTTGTTTGTTTGTTACTGTTGTTTGCTTTATAAACTACAGATGAAGCCTGAAGTTAAGCTAGCTATCCTTCGAACTGCTCTTGCTATGCAAGTGCAAAGTAGATCAACGCTACTTCAGTCAATCTCTGGGTTGGTTTATGAACTGAACATCTGACTTACAAGCATCCTAAGTGCCCTTGTGGTAGCTCAATAACCTCATAAGATCATACCCCTATACTTTGTTTTTATTGTCTATCATAGCTTAACCTAAATCACTGAACTTAGCTGCAAATTTTGAGCAAAAACCAAGCTCAGTTTCGTTCCCTGGTCCATCGCACTATCTGTAACTGGAAACCTAGATGCATCACACCTCTCATGTGTTGTAGGTGAGATGCATCCCTGTTTCCCTTAAGGACAGGTGCGATGACTGAATGATACTATTTCTCTCTCTGGAATTTGGTTTTTTCCTCCTTGTTTTCAGCTCTGTTCAGTAGTTTTGCTGCTTATGATCAGTATATCATTGTTGAAGCCATCTTCCTTTACATTATTCAGCCTCCATTGATCAGGATTTGTGAATGTTTTTTATGTATTTTTCATCATTTATAGTCCTCCTTTGTCAAAAGTAACTTAATTGAATTATCGTAACTGTCATTGTGAGTCGAAAAGAAGAGTGTCGTAAAGTCTGCCTCTTCTAGATAATTTATTGTACCTTTGCCATTGTATTTGATTCAAATTGTCAATATTGAAGTGTCGAAAGCAATTTTCCATTCGAAATTGAAAGTGTCGTCTTAGTCTTCCTTTTGTTTTGAAAAGAAATTGTTGAAGTGTCGCTTTGAAGAAAATAATTCAGATATGTGCTTAGTCTTCCTTTTTAACATTCTCACATTAAGGAAATGGAAAAACAAATACATGCATGTGCATTTGCATTTAGAGTGCATGCGAAAAATGATTTAGGAAAAGTGAATTTAGTGTGTGCTCTCTACCCTCTGTTGAAAGAATCATACTCTTCTTTCCTTAGTAGCTAGGATTTTCATTGCTAAAAGAAAACAAACGACTGTTTATCATTTTAGATTGCATATTTAGGAATTTTACATCTACATCACGCGGTGAACCTTGAAAGACAAAATTCTAAAAATATCAACTCTAAAATAAACCTCAATGAACATAAAAACGCTTTGGAACCTAATGCACAACATCTAGAAGTCTAGGCTAGAGACGTATTCCGGTGCCGTAAAACTTGGTAACTATCGTTTTCATCAAAGGTTGGGTGATTACTCCTCTTTGATACGACAAGTGCCAGTACGGACTTGTGCTCCCCGTACCATCGAGTATATATTGGGAGACCACAATAGGCTAATATCCTTTATCCTTAGGAAGCCATGTCTGCCACCCTATCGATCGCAATGCATTGAACACAGCATTCGGGAAGATTGACTATTGTACGTAAAATCCTTGGTAATTTCTCTTTAATTTACCACCAAGGTGTATATTGCAGTTTTGCGATTGGTTTGGTAATCCCTCTGTCTAGATTTCCAGAGTAGTCACTTTCGTTCCTTTTCAACTCCTTAAAAGAAAAGGTCCATCTGAGCACCTGCCACTTCAGGCTCATTAAAAATCGAAGGCGACTATAGTCATCTTTAGCTTTTTCTCGACTCTTAAAATTGAAAAAAAAAAAGTTGTGTCAAAGCGTCATAAAATTCATTTAATTCAAAATAACATCCTTGTTCCTTCATTGATCTTAGGTTGAGGTAATGAAGCCCACCAATCAAGGATTTCCCCTTGGGGGGAATCCCAGTCCTTTCTCTTCTTGGGGAGATATCAGTGCTCCATATATGGCTACATTGTCCATTCCAGGAATCACAATGGGCCTGCCAGTATGGTTATTCTCAACCTTTGTCGTTCAAAACACCGTAATTCCTCAGCAATCGAATCAGCAACCAGATGATACTAGAGTTGCTCCCTCACCTTCTACTTCATTTGTTTCTCCCTCTCCTTCTTCCTCTTCACTTGGTGAAGCTAGTGATACTAAAAACCAAGTAACTGAGAAGAAGAAGAAAGGGAAGGAGAAGAAGAAGAAGAAGTCAATCAAGCAAGGGGGCAACCATGCATCATCCGGCAAAAATCCGCACACCGAACCTTCCAAACCCAAATCTCCATGCATAATTTTCAAAGGAAACCACTTTCATCGAGATTTTCCTTGCATTCCATGGATCTTGAGAGACTGGTCTCCCCACTTGCACCATCTGGTGTCATCAACCTCTGTCGATCATGTTGAGAACACACCATCGACTAGTGAAAATGAAGTCAATGGACAAAAAGGAAGATTCAGATTTCCTTGTAGGTTGTGTGAAGGCAATCATGCCCTTCACTGTTGTCCTTTTCTAGATGAAGCTAAAAGTGTCTTGGATAACCGTCTTGCTTCACTGTAGCGACTTCCGCCTGGATACAAGAAACTCTTGCCAAGTCCATCGCTAGTTGAAAATCTGACTGACATACCTCAGTTATCGATCGAAATTCATATCGTTGAAGATAAACCCTCTGAGTCCATACTGGACCAAAGTCAATAGGTCGAGATGGCAGTCGACCCAGTCTTGCCTTCAGAAGGTCCACCTTCAGATGATACAGTTTCCAAAGAGAATGAGAATGACACCATTCAAATTATTTTTATTAACATAGAGTCTGATGAACATGGGGGAAATCTAGCCGTTCCTTTATGACAAGAGGGAAGTTCCCCATTTCAAGATATTCATCCAGCCATTTATTCGGTCCCCCCTCCAAGCAATCTAGTCATTTCCTTCGATTGGAATCAACTAGCGGGACCCCGCCTTCCATCAAATATACCATTCCGAATCATAGTACAATTTTACAAAATGATCATGTCTGGCACTGTCATAGATGAAGGGGCTTTCGTGAGAATCCTTTCCTCAACTGCTTAGAAAGCGCTTGGTTCACCATCACTTCTGCCTGAGAATCGAAATTTGTCAGGCTTCAACAAAGGAACCAGTCGACCGTTAGGGATCCTTCCAAAGTTGCCTATAACTTTGAGAAGGAAAACCATTCACTTGAACGTGATGGTAGTCCAAGGGCCACTAGATTACAATCTACTCCTTGGGCGTGACTATGTTTACAGCATGGGAGCTATTGTTTCCACACTCTTTCGAGTGATGTGTTTCCCGCATGAAGGCAGAATGGTGCAACTCATCGACCAGCTTTCATTTCCTGGTTCAAACACAGCTACGAGTCAAACATCATCCCTAAATGGTCTCTTTGCACCAAGAATGTCTCTTCAACCTCTAGTTCATCCACCTAATTACCGCGAGTAGTCTGGTGAATGTAATGAAGCCCAGGGGGCATGCACCCTGGTCTACTTCGACAGGCGAACCCAGCTGAAAAATCAGATTTCCTTGTAGGTTATATGACCGGTCTGAAACACCATTTCCGTGTAGGATATGGGATCAGTCTGAAACAATTATCTCCTCACACGTTATGTGATTGGAAGCTCACACCATTCACCTTTGTCTATTTCAATGGACAGAGCCAAGGAAGTGTTTTGTCTGCTCTATAGACGAAACAATCCTGCTTAAATGCAGGGAATTCCATAAGGTAACCTAGAAATTCTCATTTTCTCAACACCTGGGGGCATGCAAACCTTTTTATGCAAGTGAAAAGCGACCAGTTTAATTCTAACCTCGTAGTGTTTTAGCTTAACTTTTAGTTCAGCTTCTTAGGTTAGGTGATTGGTCTGATCCACCATTCACCTTTGTCGGTGGCGCGCAGGCAAAACAAAGGAAATGTTTTAT
This sequence comes from Pinus tabuliformis, assembly GCA_031772625.1. Classification (NCBI taxonomy): domain Eukaryota; kingdom Viridiplantae; phylum Streptophyta; class Pinopsida; order Pinales; family Pinaceae; genus Pinus; species Pinus tabuliformis. The sequence continues at coordinate 120,223,126 of CM062806.1, forward strand.
CTAGGCGAAAGGCAAAACTATCCTACCTAACCTTAGTGGTTCTTTAACATTTAGTGTATTTAACTCTGTAGTTTGGTCGTTTATAGCCTACATAAAAAGGGCAATGAGCATAGTTTCGCATGGGGCAAGCTCACTAAAAAATGAACCTACTAATAAGAGAAATCTTTAAAAAAACTGGCATGAGAAATGATTCTATAGGGTTCAAGCTCATTAAAAAATAAACCCGCCACTGAGCATAGTTTCTTTAGATTCAAGCTCATTAAAAAATGAATCCACCCTCAGTAAATAACCTTTGTTATTGCCTTGCTATCAGCCTTTTGAGCCTTGGTTGTGTTCTTTTAGCCGATCATACGCTTCCACTTGACTGTTTACCCTTTTGAGGAATAGCTACGATGAGTGATTCTATTAGCCACCCTCATTACACTGCCATGTTTGAGAAGTTCCAAACTTACCTGGAACCAGTTGCTACCCGAAAACATCACTCATTCCTCAAAAACGGGTCTCTTTTAAGCTCTTTTTAGACTCGTAAAATATGAAAAGATTGCCAAGCTACTGGCCTTTCCATCTCGTTAAAGTAAGGGGAAGCACCATCCCTCCTCTACATTTTAATATTTTTGGACTTGAGGGATCATTCTACAAAAAGATCGAGCGCTTGTCTTTTTCAGCTCGCTAGAGCGATCAAAGAGTCATCCCTTTCATATTATTTTATACTTTTTTAGACTTAAGGGATTATGCCACGAAAAAGGACTGTTGGAGTTTCCTTTCCGTCCCTTTTCAAACTTTCTAAACATGAAAAGGACCAAATTATCCATGTCATTAAACTCGTTAAAACAATAGTGACAAACTTGTCCATCCGGAAAAGCGAGTTTCACTGTCCCTAGGCTTGCTAAAACATAGCGATAGGTTTCCCCGAAGGGAAAATTATAGAACATGCATATGTTATCCTCCTCAAGCTTGACAAAAATAAAGAGGTACTGGTCAGCAATGACTGGGGAAAAAGGGAAGAAAACTTGAAGAACTTCATTGGTAGCAGGTCGCTCTTGAACATGACACTTTCACTCCATCACCATGATTGAGTCGGGTTGGGTTATTCCGTTCACCGGTCACATCACCATTGGTCCTCTGTACCATCCATTTTTTGGGTTAACACTACCAATCCATCTCAGTGTCGCCGATATGTTCAAGAGAAGTCATTCAGAGAATTCATCACCTAGCTAATGCCTCATCCATTGCAATACCTTCACCCTCCATTTTTCATGATCGCCATTCCTGAACCTTGTATCATCATATCGTTTTCACCTCCAGAAAATCATTTGCTTCGTTTCATGTCGTAGATGTGGGATTCATTAAGACCCTCCTACGACGGGTCACTTCTTTTCGACATCAACTCATTATCCAAGAAGTTGGCTTAGGAACAACCCTTTCAGTACTTTGAAGCTTGCATGCCTCAATGGTAAGTTTCTTACTTTCGGTGACAGGTTTGCATCAATGGCATTCGACCGAAAGATTCTATGTGGTGTTCAACATTCGATCCTATATTCACACCACGTGGATTGTACTGTAGTACCTTGAGGGTCATTATCATTATCGGTGATTCCTCTCGCACCTGTTAACAGCTTACATCATTGGCTGGTAATCAAGCGATGTCTTTCCATGTTCGACTTCAAAACATCTTTTCTCATGGATCAACTTGTACATCGGGCAAAGATTGAACGAGTTTGAAGACCCTGAATCTAGTTTCATCCATCCAGGCTGTGATATATTCGGGAAAATAAAGACATCAAATGTACACAGTAGCTGCACAGATGATCATCCAAGCTAAGCGATGATGGCTCTACAAGAATCACCAGTCTGCAATAGCGGACGATTATCTATCCTATGTACATGAAAATGAATTTATAAAGCTGAGCATGGAATGCCAGCCTCAGCTAGATCATGAAAATAATATGAAGATGATGTATTGTATTGTATTTTATACAGGTCACCTTCTAGTTCAAATACCTCTGATCCTCATGATAAAACATTTCACCCGACATAAGAATATTTACGACCTCATGATTTAGGGGTCAACTGTTATAGACATATTTGGGCACTGCAACCCCAATCACATATGTCGATAAACCAAGGGCTCTTAAACCCCTAAAAGTGTTGTTTCACACCCTAAAGGATCATGGTCAACTGATTACATCATTTCCCAGAAGTTCCACCTGAAAAACCACTCAGAACTGGCCAAAACTGGACCATACAGACTGCTCCATGCTTAGGGTGCGATGCATACTGGCTGCTACACTAGCCAAGTGCAATGCATACTGAAAGAGCCTTCTGTGGGGTGTGATGGGCGAGAGTAGACAAATGGCAGAGACAGTTTGCTAAGTGGAAACCCAGAGAATCTTCTAGAAACTGCTCATATGACACTTGCCTCTCTGAATTCGCCCAGGGATGAGTAAGAGATCAAAGAAATCTCCAAGTGGAACCAAGAACTATCAGTGAAATGACACTAATCAAAAACCCAAAAGCTGACTCACCCCTCTGCAAATATCTATAAATGGATCCCTCATCTGAGAGATCTAGAGGCTGGAATTTTGTAATTTGTAAGGAAGTGTTGTTGGTTTCTCTCTGAGAAAAACATTGTATTGTTGGGTGATCTTGCTTTTCATGAGGTGAAGAGGGCTTTCATGCTGGGAGGATGATGCTGGATTAGACAGCTAGGTTGTAATCCTCTCTTCTATTTCTACTATCAATAAAGTTCTTTGAGTTTTCCTCCATATAATCGTGTATTTGTGAATCTTGTTATTTGTAGATGCAATTGTATGGTTAATGTATTTCTGATTCTGCATTGTTTATGATATCATAGATCAAGATGCTTTGATAGTGTTTTGTTGCTTTGCTTCTACAGGTATTCTCTAAAGCAAGACAAGTAGGAGAAGAGTGGCAAGCTCTATCAGGGGAGAGAGGAAACAAGCAAGGAGCCAAGCGGAAGATACAGGTTGGTCCTCTTTGCTTCTCTCTTATCTATCATACATAAAGGAGATCTTGAAGCACTTTGAATTGTTTGTTTCTAAGATAGCTACCCATCTTAGTGGGACTAGCAGATAAAAAAGACACTAGTTTTCTCGAAAACAATGTAAAATCAACCTTCCTTAATGGAGACTTAGAAGAAGAGGTTTATATTGAACAACCAGAAGGATTCATTCTTGGAAATGATGAAAAACTCATATGCAAGCTTAAAAAGGCTCTATATGTTCCGAAACAGGCTCCAAGAGCTTGGTATTACCTCCTTGACAAATATCTACAACAACAAGGTTTCACAAAAGGTTCTACAGATAGCAATTTATACACAAAGGTTGAAAATGATAAACTGCTAATTATTTTTGTTTATGTTGATGATATCATCTTTGGTAGCAATGAAGAATCCAGGAGTAAGAATTTTGCTTCAGTAATGCAACAAGAATTTGAAATGTCCTTACTTGGTGAACTTACTTATTTTCTTGGTCTACAAGTACAACACACAAAAGATGGTATCTTTCTTTCACAAACCAAATATCTCAAACAGATATTAACGAAGTACAAAATGGAAGATTCTAAACCAATATGTACTCCAATGGTAACAGGATGCAGTCTCAGTTCTAATGATGAATCACCAGTAATAAACCAACCAACTTATAGATCTATGATTAGGAGTTTGTTATATCTAACAGGTACCAGACCCGATATCATGCATGCAGTAGGAATTGTTGGAAGGTTCCAAGCAAATCCAAAGGAATGACATCTCCAGGCAGTCAAAAGAATTTTCAAATATCTTCAAGGAACTCAGGACTTTGGACTATGGTATGCTAAAGATACAAACCTTACTTTGCATGCATATACAGATGCAGATGCAGTAGAAAATGTTGATGATCGAAAGAGCACTAGTGGAGGTGCATTCTATATGGGTTCTCAGTTAGTGTGATGGTTCAGAAAGAAACAAAATTCAATTTCCTTATCTACAACTGAAGCAGAATATGTGGTTGCTGCATCTTGCTGCACACAGTTACTTTGGATGATGCAGACACTGCATGAAATTTAGATCACATGTACTCCACCCATCTCCATTTTATGTAATAATACAAGTGCCATCAGTATTTTGAAAAATCCTGTCATGCACTCCAAGACCAAGCACATACCCATTAAGTACCATTTTCTACGAGAACAAGTGCTTGAACAAAAGGTTAACTTGGAGTATGTTCCCTCCAAAGAACAGGTTGCTGATATATTCACTAGATCGCTTCCCAGAGAAACATTTTAATATCTCAAACAAAAGATGGAAGTAGTTGTTGCATCATCTTTCTTTTAAATCCAGTTTTCAGAGGAAGGTTATTATACACAAGTTTCATGAAGTATAGTCATGTATATACGTGGGTTTCTGTGGCTAAAGGAGCGTATATGTTTTTCTGACAGAAAAATAGTGGGTTAGACTCTGATATGGGTGCTTTGTCTGATATTGATGATTACAGTATGATGATATGCTTTTTTCATTGATTTTTATCTGATTGACAAAGATGCCTTGATGAATGACTTGTTGAAAATGCACAGGTAGCACAGGTTCAGGGGGAGCATTAGCCTTCACACACATTCTGCATTGTTGGCATTTTGGTTGTTGAATTCAGCTATGATTTGTTGTTTAAGTCATAGGGTGTGATATGACTTCTTTTGTCATAGTCTATATTTGAATGAGTCCTATTGGACAAATGATGTAATTTGTATCCCCACTTTGCATGGGATGGATGATGTAATATTTGTTGTATTTTTGTCATGTATAAACAATTGGTATATCCCCACTTGGTTGGGTGGATGAGTCAAATGTGGTGTATCCCCACTTGGTTGGGTGATTAATGTATGTATGAGTCATTGGTCATAAGGAGGTCATACTCACTTAGTTGAGTTATAGAGTCATGTTATTCTTTTGACACATATCTATGTAGACACAACATGTACTAAGGGGGAGCATGGGCAACATAATGTATATCAAAGGGGGAGAATAATTTGGTCCACCCTTTGCCCTTGATGTCAAAGGGGGAGAGTATTTTGGTGTTGCTTGTTATCTCTAACAGTTTCTACAACTTGCAGTAATCAACACCCGCATGGTTGGCATCAAGTCCAAAGGGGGATATTGTTGGCATTATGATACAAGTGTTATCATTGATGGAAACTCACTCATAGGTCAATTCAGTTTTGATAAAAGGAAACCCACAATACAATAGGAATATTCAAAGGTAACAGGGTAGTGGTACAAAAGAATAGGAAGATGGAACTAAGGTCTATTGTTTAGAATAAAGAAGGTGAAGTAAAAGGTTGATGTAAAGAAGTTTAAGAAGTATATGTAGGCCTACTTAGTAAAAATGGAGTATACACACTGATACACAGAACAAAAAGAGTGTATACATATACACACACTCTCACAAGAGGAAACACGTGTACAGGTTGGAAAATCAAGGTTTTTGTCCGTGGTATTTGGTTCGAGGTATTTGGTCCGTGGTATTTGGTCCGAGATATTTGGTCCGAGGTATTGGTCAGAGGTATTTGGTCCAAGGTATTGGTCCTAAGTGGTTTTGGTCTGAGGTATTCAAAAAGGCCTTCTGATATTGGTTGTGCTAGATCTAATTGTGTACACATGTTTTATTATTTGAATGTCATGATCTGGGTTTGTCTAAAGTCCAAAATAAAAATGAAGTTATGAGTTAATACTTGCAGATCTATATGCTGGTTTGCTTTGGTGAAGTTGCGTATACACGCTAGTTCAGCTCTTCCAAGTAGCATATGAAAAATAAAAAGTATGTTGTTTAGAGATGACTGATCTATTTGATTAGTACTGTTGTTACTATTGTATGTCAATGAAGTCTTCTTAGATCTGAATGTAAAACTAAATGCATAAGGAGTTTGATATTTGATTGATTGATTATATAACTGAGAAGGGCGATATTTTCTACTGCTTGTGTAAGGCTCTGTAAATTGATAGTAGATGTTCAGTATATTGCTGGTTGGTACAGACTTGATTCAGAATTTTTATGTTTCAGTAGTTTTGAAGGTATGCGTAGGTTTGATTAAAGGAAGTATAATATACACACAGTTTGGGTTCAGTAAAGTAGCATATACATTCTGATGCATGATTTTTGAGGTTGCAGCTTGTTCTGAACGATGATGCAGGTTTCTGGGTTCAGCAAAGTGTTCTGGTGACAGTGATCTGATTGTTGGTTGATGCAATTTGAGTTTCAAAGTTTTCGATGGGTCCAGTATGAAAATTTGATGAAACAAGGCCATCATGTGTATTGTTGTCTACCGGGAGCATCCAGTCTGAAAATTTATGAAACGTGGTCCCTGGAAGAAGAGAGAAGGTTGTAGCCCTCTGTAGGCCAGCGCCTACGTACTAGTAATCAAATTGGCTAGTACAAGAGCTAGGGGGTTGTAGCTTCCTTTGAGTGGAAGCTGGAAATTGAGAGAAGGCTGTAGCCTTCTGTAGGTGGGTGCCTGCGTACTGGTATGGATCTGCACCAGTACAAGATTGTAAACATATTTTCTTATTATTAAAAGAAGACAAAGACGACAACAATAGATGGTTTTCACCTGCATTGGGTTTCCACATTAAATATTGGTGTTCATGTGTGTTGCTTATGTGTGATGGTTTATTTTGTTTTTACTACATTTTTTAATAAGTTACTGATGCACTGGTTATAGATCATCACATGATAAATTAACTAAATCACAAGTTCTCTGGGTATACACTAGTTTCACTAATCACATTAGCGTGTACATGCTAGTTCACTTCATAGAAGTAGCGTATACAAATATGTTTGGGAAATGAAAAATTATTGATCTCATAATACTAATTCACCCCCCCCCTCTCAGAATTATTTCCAACACCAAGAAATCTCAAATGGTAAAAGAAAAAGAGAGATAATGGAGCAGAATATTTTATCAAGTTGTTGCTTTAGGAAAAACTTGCACTATAGAGGAGTGAGATGATGGACAAATTCACTAGATCCTTTGATGACTGCCAACAATAGCTGAAGCACCTTCAACAAAAAATAATTTTAGAGGTATGACACCCTGAAGGTACAAGTTAACTTTGATATCCCCTTATTTGAATGGCAAATAGATGCAAATTATTTCAAGAAATGGTTAGCTATCTTAAAGGTATATTACTCTATTAAAAAAAACTTGATAATGAAAATATCACCTTCACACTCATGAAAGCCCTCCCCCATGTCAAAGATTGGTTGGAAGGTTACTAGCGCAGACACAACAAATATGAGTCTGTAATATTCTGGGTAGGACCCACTTGAAACACCTTTTTTTATGCCTTACAGGAGGAATTCTACCTAATAAGGAACTATGAGGATCAATACACGAGATAAACGAATCTATGATAGGAGAGAGGTTAGAGGATGCAAAAGTACACTAATGTTTTCAATACCTTGTGTTCAAATTTGGTAATTAGAGACTCTAAGCAACACCAAGTTTTGAAGTACCATAGTGGCCTATAGAGGTAGATCCAAACATAGATAGATTCCCTGGACATCTCCTCAGTGGGATCTACTTATTGATATTATATCAAAATTGAGTAGAAAGTGAATTAAATAAATAAAAAAGAGTTTATGTATGAAAATCCGCCACAACTGAAGTTTGGAAAAGGTAGCCCTAACTTGTAAATCAAGGGATAGATCAAGGAGGTACAACCACAATATAGGCATCCCAAGTCACAGGAAAATAAGGGTAATGGGAATTCGAAGAAAGATATTGGAAATTTGTGTGAGTTACACAAAATCACTTAGTACAACACTGATAAACGATACTCAAAATAATCATTGTTGGATGAGCTTAAATAAAAGGCAGTGGACTCTCACTTAGCATATGATTGAAACAAAATAAAGGAGAGCATATAATTGATGAAAAACCCAATGCTACCATCATGACTGCAAAGATCCAACCATAAGAGTCAGAGGAGCCTGAAGAGGGGGAGTGGGTCTTCTATTCACAAACCATGGAATTTCATTATTTACAATGGGAGCCAAAAGAACATGATCTTGGCATAGTTTAGTAAGAGACTAAAGCTACTAAAAGTGTAACATCCCTAACCATAAATCATTGGTTGGTTGAACCATGGACAAGACATCCATATCAACTAGCAATGTTACCTATCCTACAACATTAGGCCATTTAAAATGTGAGGTATTGTCTGATGTTTCCCTACTCAAAGTTTGTGATGTTATTTTAGGATAGACTTGTATGTGGAAATGTCAGATGGATTACAAGTGTTGTCCACTTAGTGTCATTATTTCTCTAAAGATTAATCTCTACAGGGTACTAGAGGTAGTTCCCAGTATTGCAATTTCATTGATTGTAGGAAACTAACGTGTTGTTCATATTAAGTATCTCAATGGCATGCCTTGCCACTAAATCTACTTATCAAAGAGGAAGAAGAATCTAAATCACTTAGTATCCAAGAGAATGACATGCCATTTGAAAGGTAGTTCACCAAGTATATAGACAAATTTTTTCAAACAAATGATTCAATCCCAACAAAAAAAGGAATAGAAATATTGATTAAGCATAGTCTGATAGAAGTAGAACAATTAGCCAAGCTATTTGAGTTGATCGCTAAATTATCATCATTCCCATTCAAACCATAGTAAATAAAATTTAACCCCCCTTACAAATCTAAATATAAAGCTTCTATTTAAAAATATGGGTCTAAATGATATCCTCATTTATGATAGGGATAAGAATCGTAACGGCCATTGGTCATATGAGAAACAAATTTGGATGCCTCCAACGTCATGGATGAGGATAAGAAGCTGTCTCAATTTAGTGAAAATTTATATAAGATATCCCTCACGTGCTTTAAAAAGTATATAAAAAATTAAATGCAATCAAAAGCGGAAATACAAATTTGTTTCTTTATATTTTTCAAAGCTCGAGATATAAAACATCTAGCAGGCCAAAAGCTCAAAGAGATAGAACAAAAGAAAAAAGAAATAGTTCAAGAATATGATAAGGGATTCAAGGATATGCTCAACTATATCCCTTATCATATGATCACTATAAATAATCATGTGAAAAATGTGAATACATGTTATACAGTCACAGAAAGAAACATTCAAGAAGGAAAACCAAATAGACATGAATGACGACTAGCTCTTGAATTCTATGTTGATGGAGAGAGGACTAGAAGAAAATTGGAAAATTTACAACGATATTTGAAGAATTTGATTGTCAAAACAATTGAGCTCTTGTGCCCCACTCGTTAAAGAAAAGGACACATGAAATATTACTATAAAATTGGTGATGTACTAGATAGAGATGCAAATTCGGTGTCAAGTGCAAGTTAAAATCTAATATGAAATTTGTCAATATTTGAAAAATAAAAACACAAGGGACTACCCTCATAACTTAAAGAATTCTAATACTAATTGGTTCATTATTTGTGAGGAGAATAGCCACTTGACATAAGAGTGTTAATTAAATGGTTGAAACAAGCCTAACTTCCACCTAGTTTACCATACATAGGCTTCTAACCAGAATGTTGACCATGAAAATGAAAATAGGTATTAAAGCCATGGAAGAAGCAACTATCAAGGCCTGGAAGGTTTTAGGCGAGGCATATTTTCCAAAATTCAAGGACATGGTTGGGATAGATATTACCACTTAATTTGATGGAAACATGACCATATTATCCTTGTCGACCCTATAAAATAAAGAATTTCAACTCAAAATTTTGTAATATATGTGCGGTGGGAGACTACACATTAGAATATTGTCCAACAATATCAGAGAAATTAATGAATAAAAGAATTCGAAATTTATTACACACTGTGCCAAATAATGAAGTACTAAAATCAAAGAATTTATATGTTGTTACAATATCCATAGAAGCTCAATAAATATACATACACAAAGAATCAATGGTTTGATTGGTGGACAAAAATATCTCTTATCCAGATCCCAACTAAGAGGAATAAATAATGTGGGAAACACTTAAACTTTTAAAATAATTAAAAATATATCAAAAGTGGGGGAAGGTAGTAGAACATAATATTTATTAGAGACACTATCTTAGATGAATTACTACAAATTCTAAAAGAAAAACATTTGGTTGTTCAACTTATTGAATTATTGAATATCCTATAGGAGAATAAGGAAGACAAAAAAATCATATAAAAATAATATGAAGTTGTCATAAGATAAACGTTTAAATGATTATGACCCCCAAATCGATCTAGAAATCAACAACTACATGGTATGCTGACTTTTCATCAACTTTAGATCATCAGTTAATAGTTGAGGGTATCCTTGCATATACTTGGCCAATATAAGGTTGATTAAAGAAAGTCACTATATCTTTTGAGAGAGAGAATAAAGTTAATGGTAATGGAAGGAAAATTATAATACTTCTTATCTTGAAAGAGGGAAAATCATAGATTGAAGATTAGGATGAAGACAATGAGAATTGAAAAATATACCATATTATGAATGAAAAATGAGAGAATGTTGAACCAAATGCACGAGGATATATTTTTTTGGTTCACCATTATCCATTGGTTAAAATTTGATACTAAAATTTACAATTGGAAAATGGAAAAACATGAATTGAATGAAAAATAGTGCTAATTGATTGAGGGCCTACCAATTAGAAAATTTCACTCATGTTTTTCTATTAAAGAAATACTCATCGTCTATTAAATAACAGTTAAGTTAACATAAACCCCACTTTCCATTGACTTGATGTTGAGTCTAGTCATTTCAATACATTTTAAAGAAATTTCTCCATTGATTCATGTCGAAAAGGCTCCAAAAGTAGTTGGACAACATAGTCAAATGTAAATTCAAGTTGAATATTTCACTGGACAAGCTACTCTCTAGTGGGAGAGTCACGATTTTCAATTGTAGATGTTAAAACTGACCTCAACCTACATTTTGGAGAGATGTGGGGGAAGTTATTAGTGTATGTCAACATATCAGTCTTCAAACCTATTTTTGACAAACATCCCATATTCACTGATGTGAAAAATGAATGGAAGATATTGGGCTACAAAGATGAATTAGTTTGGCCACATATGTTTCCAAATACATTAGATTATATACCATAAAAAATTATACAAAATCAAGGAAGCACAATTCCTACCATTTAACTAGAATGACATTAAAAAAAACCTTATCAAATATTTTGAGTTTAACCAAGACGAAGCATACCTAATTAAAGTACTTAAAGAGATAAAATATTTCATAAAAAAACAAATGTAGAATAGTTAGAGAAGAAGGGAAAATATAAAGTTGACACGAGGTCAAATTTAACTTGTAACCTTGTGTTGAATCACCAACAAGACAAACAAAGCATTTGGACCCGGAAAACATAAGTGCTCAGCTAAAAGTTTTTGATGGAAAAATGATCATCCTCAAGTAACTAAATATGTAAAATAAATTTTAAAAGTATCCAAAGAAGAGAAATAAAATAAAATAAAATCTTGACTTCCCACCAATTATAACAAAGCATTCAAAGGAGAATGGCACTTAGATGAATCCAAAACCAAATAATGGATGAATCTAATAGTTGGCTCACGTAGGTGACTATTGGAGTGACAAAAAAATAAATAGTTGGCTTACTTTGAAAATATCAAGATGTATTCGCATGTGATTATAAATACCTTAAAGGACTTGTTAAAGACACGGGGGAGATTAATATTTACCTCATCCTATGAAAAAAACCAATATTTATAAGACCCTATATCGGCAAACATCATTTACCTAATAGATAAATCAGAATGGGAAAGTCCTATGGTTGTGAAACCAAAAAAAATGGCCCTAAGAAAATAATGAAACGTGTCAACATTGGAGGGTTTAAAAAATTAATAGTAATTGATCCATTTACAAAAACATTCACTCGTGATATAATTAATGAAGTCACTGGAAATGAATTCTACTATGTTACTTATGGATATTTCGGGTACAATAAAGTACCAATTGCTATAGAGGATTAAGAGAAAACAACGCTTGTCTCTAAATTAAGTTATTTTTCATACGGAGCAATTCCATTCGGTTTGAAGAATGCACTAGTAGTTTTTCTTGAATTATGGTAAAATATTTTCAATAATATACTTATAAGACAATGGTTATGTATTATAATGTATACATTTTACAACATTCTCAATGACCACATTGAATTGTTAAGGATGATGTCAGAAGGTGTCGACAGATTCACATTTTCCTAAATATTACAAAATGCATCTTTTCCACTCCCATTGGAATACGGTTGGGTCATATCATATCAAAATAAATAATCAAAGTAGACATGGATTAAATTAGAGGAATCCTTGACTGAAATATATTGGTAAATCAAAATCAAATTAATTTCTTTTTTCGCAAATAGTGGTAAGCCTTGGTATTTCACCAAGAGTGCTGCAACTCCCAAGGTATCCTCAAATCTATTTGTTAACCCAGCGTTTGTACAAACTTCAAGGTGATAGTGCTATATGCACAATAGATGGGATTCTACACATGCCACCCTCAACTAGGAAATTTTGTCAATAATGCTCCAAGATCTTTCCTCCTACCAAATGATAATGAAAACTAACTAATGGAGGCGCAATTTGAAATTTACCTCTAATTATAAAAAGGGAAATTATTTTAAACTTCAACTTGTAAATGCTATTGAATTAATTCATGAAAAGATAAGAGCTACACTACTTTCAGAAAGGAAACTACATTACCTTGCAATCAACCATCTAGCTACTAGATCTACTTGCAGAAAAGAATCTAACATACTGAATCAAAATTCAATATTATGTGTATCATTTATCTAGTTCACATTTGCATATAAATCGATGTTCTATTTGTGCCAAATCTGTGATAAGGAAACTAACGTTATTCTATTTTGTAGTGAAGGAAAATGAGGGTTTGGAGTGGCCTAGGAGCTGCCCTTGATCATGGAGTCACAGTTGGGGGTCAACCTACTTCTAAGCTAAGTCCAAATTGGAGCAAATGTCACAATTAGAAAGGAAATAGGTTGCTATAGTGTGCTACAGGAGGCTGCTACAAGTGCCCTGTAATGCTATAGGAAGGTCTGTAATGCTACAGGAGGCTGCTACAGGTGCCCGGTATTGCTACAGGAATGCTTTTAAGAAGGTTTAGGAGGTGTAAATGATGGGTTTAAGGGATGAAAAAATTGATGGAGGTTGATGTATATGGATGAAGGGTGGCCAAATAACCTAGCCAAGCTCAAAGCCTTTTGAAGGCATGTTTTACACTAGGAGAGCTGCTCATGGTGGTTTAGGAAAATGATCTCAAGAACATAACTTTGAGGATATAATTTGGGATTGACAAAAGAGGGTGAGGAAGTCCAAGATGGAGGTGGTGAAGTTTCCCTTGCCTAAAGATCCAAACAACCCCACAATCATCACATGAATATCCTTTTATCATTACCAAAATGAAGCAACTAGTAGTGGAAAAGATGAGTTGAATTTAAATACCATATAATTTATTCCAAAAACGTTGTTCTAGTCAATAAATCAAATCCTAAGCTACAGTAAGAATTTGCAAAACAATATAAGTAACATAAATTTTCTTCCCATAAATCATAAAAATAGTATTTTTGGATTTTGATTGTAGATCCTTCCATTCATGTTCCCATGGGAGAGATGAGGTAGAGGTTGTAGTCACAGGATTTTGATGGTTTGTTTTCTGAAATGCAAGAAACTAATAAGCACCCTAAACTAAAAATAGATACAAATACACAAAAGGGACCTAAGCCATTGGGGTTGGGCCTAATACCAAGAGCCTCAACCCTATTGAACTAACCCAGTGATGAACCAATAAGAAACTTCTCATTATCATTGCATAAATGTCTAATACATCATATAACAGTAAAAAATAATAGTGCCAATTACTTGAGCTCAATAGCTAGTTAGCTAAAAGCAAGACTCAAATCCTAATGAGCTCTATTACATGTTTATTTATACAAGAGGGTAGGTACTAGCAGCTCCCTAGAAAATAAGAATGTTTGTCTCCCATAACTCGAGAATGGTGGATCTTGAAATTCATTAACTGCACCTACTTGGTTGCCAATGACCTTGAGTTGATGAGAGAGAGTGTGGTGATATTGGGCTGATTGAAGGAGTTAAGGGAGTGTACAACCTCCTAGAATCTCTCCCTGCTATCTACTCTGATCCCTCATGGAGATTATCTTAAAAATTCTCAGTTTCCTACAATTAAACCATATTAGGCCACATGACATAGGAAAACATCTTCTACCCCTCTCACTAAGCATAATATGGAAAAACTTGTAAATAAATGTTATAAAGAGATAGTTCTAAATATGGAGGATGGAATTATGACCCTTATAATGTACGTGTTGATGAGCATCATCATCACCCCCTTACTAAAATTGTTTCTCATCCTCTGAGAAACTTAGTCATCTATGTGCATTTCTTTCATGGCCCTGGTGGCCTCCCTGACATCCCAGGGTTCTTTAGATGGTTTGCCTTCTTAGAGATAGAAAACTCCATTCTTTTCTATCTCTGTCCACTTGTTGTAGGGAAAAGTATCCGATTCGGATGACCCTATCCCACTCTAAGGGTGATAGTACCTCAGCAACAACTGTAAAGGAAACTACTGAAGGTTTACTTCTTTATGAAAGCAAAAGAGAATGAAAGAATGCACTAACCGTTGCCTTGCGCTTAATGTCGAATCCAAACTCTTCTCTATGGCTACTTGCTCCCAGCTCCTTGCTCTATTGCTGGCCCAGTTACAATGAGATCCTGCAAAATAGCAAAGAAGGAAACTACAAGCAACATGCAATCATAACTGATTCAGGGATTAGTGTAAATCAAATATACAATTATCACAATATATCATTGAAACAAGAGCATATAGAAGAACCTCAATAGCTTTTATTAATGAAGAAGTAAAGGTTCTGAGAGTGTTACAACCATTGAAGGTTCCAATCTAGCAACACCTCCCAGCAGAAAGAATTTCTCCTCTTCACCTCCTTCAAGCAATCACCCAATAGCTCTATAGTGAAACCAACAACATATAATTACTTTGCACAAAATTCCAGCCTCCTGAGCTCATAGGAGAGAGCTCAATATATAGATGAATTGAGAAAGGATGAGTCAGCTTGCAACTGATGTGTAGCTGCCTTGTGTCCTCTCTCTCTTCAGTTGATCTTCAGTTCTTTAGTCCACTTGGAGAACCTTGCTTCCACTTGGAGAAACAGAGCCTCTGACTCATCACAAGGCGAAATCCCTGATCCAAGTGTCATTTTTGGAAGATTCCAGAGCAATGACTCAGTGTGCCACTTGTCCCATCTCGCTCAGCGCAGGTGGCCTTTGTTCCACTTGCTTTGCAACGCAGGTACACCATGGAGGAGTTGAGTTTCAGCGCAGAAGCCTAGTGGAGCACCTGCTTTGATTTCAGGATTGCTTGATTTTGAGTGTTTTCAGGTGGAGAACTGATCTGAGAGCTGTTGGTTTGCTGACCTTGTTCCTCTAGGGGTAGGAACATCATGTTTAGGGACTTTGGATCCCTTGGATTATTGACAATTCATGCCTGATGCTGCAAGGCACAAAATTGTCTATAACAGATGCCCCCTAAAGTATGAGGTCGTTTATCGGGTGAAATGCTTTATTAGGAGGATCCGAAGTTCATTCAATCTGCTGAGAAGTGTCCTGTAATAAGATACAATACAATACATTATTTTTCATACTTTTTCATGATCTAGCTGAGGCGGGCATTCCCATGCTCAGCTTTATAAATTCATTTTGGTACATAGCACAGATGATCGTCTGATGATAGATTGATAATTCTCTGCTGAAATTATCACCCTTAGAGAAGGATGATCATCTGCTGCAATGATGTACATATCAAATGTCTTTATATCCTGAATATATATCGCAGCCTGGATGGATGAAACTAGATCCGGGGTCTTCAATCTCTTCCGATCTTCACTCGATGTACAAGTCGATCCATGTGAGAATTTCTTGAAGTCGAACATGGAAAGACATCGCTTGATTACCGGTCAATGATGTAAACCGTTAACAAGCGTGAGAGGAATCACCGATAAGGATGATGACCCTCAAGGTACGGCAGTACAATTCACATGGTGGGAATAAAGGACTTGGCGTCGACCACCATGCAAAATCTTCTGGTCGAAGGTCATTGATGTATACCTGTCGCCGGAAGTGAGAAACTTGCCATTGAGGCATGCAAGCTTCAAACTACTGAAGGGGTTGTTCCTAGATCAACTCCTTGGATAATGAGCTGATGTCAACAAGGAGCGATCCGTCAAAGGAGGGCCTTAATGAATCCCACATCAGTGACACGGAACGGAGCTAGTGATTGTGATGAGGTGAAAACAAATTGTGATGTATGATTCAGGGTGGCAGTCATGAAATGGATGAAGGACAATGTATGGCAGTGGATGGGACACGGTTGACTCTTTGCAGAACAACATCTCTTGAACATATAATGACACTGATGTGATGGATTGGTAGCATTACCCCAAATGTGGATGGTGTGGCGAGGACCATGGTTATGAGACCGGTGAATGAAACAACCCAACCCGATGTGATACGGAGGACAAAGTGTCATGTTCAAGAGCGACTTGCTACCATTAAAGTTGTGAGGTTCTCCCAATTTTTCCCCAGTCATTGCTGACCAGTACCTCTTTATTTTTGTCAAGCTTGAGGAGGATAACATATGCTTGTTCTATAACCTGTCCTTCGGGCAAGCCCATCGCTATGTTTTAACGAGCCTAGCGATAGGGAAACTCGTTCTTGTCTAAAGACAAGTTTGTCGCTATTTAATAAATTTAACGAGTCTAACGACAAGGATAACTCGGTCCTTTTCATTTTTAGAGAGTCTGAAAAGGTACGTAAAGTCGACTCCAAAATTCCTTTTTCGTCATCTAATCCCTTAAGTCCGAAAAAGTATAAAACAATACAGAAGGGATGAATTTTCGATTTCTTTAACGAGCCGAACAAAACCAGCGCTCGATCTTTTTGTGCAATAATCCCTCAGGTCCAAAAAGATTAAAATCTAGAGGAGGGATAGCTTTCCGGTCGCTTTAACGAGCTGGAAGGCCAAAACTCGGCAAACTTTTCATATTTTACGAGTCAGTGAAAAGAGCTCAAAGAAGACTCGTCTTTTGAGGAACGAGTGATGAACAGGGGATAGCAGCAGATTCCAGGTACAGGTTGGAATTTTCCAATCACGGCAGTGTCACCAGGATGGCTAAGTGAAATCACTCTTCGCAGCTGTTCCTCAAAATGGGTAAACAAACATATGGAGATGAACGATTGGCCAAATGAACGGATGGAGGTGAGACTGCAAGAACACGACCAAGGGCTTTAATATGGCAGTCAAAGGTTACATTTCTCAAGGTTATTTACCGGTTCATTTTTTCTGGATGAGCTTGAACTGTAGGGAAAGATTGCTCACAATTTATGTTTATTTTTTAACGAGCATGAACTCTGTACAAAAACTGCTCGATTATGGATGCCCCCAGCATAATAATGCAGATGAGGCATATGCCCCCTAAACTTTAAGGGGCAGTTCATTTTTTAACGAGCTTGAATGCGTTCAAACCTTGCTCAATTATATGGTTTACTTTTGATTTTTTACCATAACTAGCTTCTCTTTTCAATGATAGCACTGCATTTTCAAATTGCTGCAACAAACTAGTTAGAAATGAGTAATATTTACTTGAAAATGAGATTAACACATTAATATTTACCTCGAATTACGTAAGAAAGCAAATAAAAAGGGTTTTTACCTCTCATTTTACCATTTCATTTGCATTTGCTTGTTGGAGCTTTGGAGGAGCCTCTTTCCCCTTGATTTTCATCAGCTGATTCCAGGAGATTCTACGGACGATTTTCGGCGCCGTTTGGACCAGGTAGGAGCTAAACCTTAGCTCTTCATTTTCATGGTTTCATTTTCTTGTTTCATGCCTGTTTTGCTGTTCTCTTGAGCCTCTAGGGTTTTGCCAGGGCGCCCTCTGATCAACGCAGGTTCCCCACTCGAAAAATGCGTTGGGATCCAAGCTGTTTGAAGGCAGCTTGTCCCCCAACGCAGGTAGTACACTGGGCACCTGCTTTGGGGCGTAAAAGCAACAATTTTTTGCAGATTTTGATGAAATTTTCGCCAGTTTTTCATCAATTTCAGGAGCTGACTCATTCTCTTGATTGTTTTGCAGGGATTCTTGATCAAGATGGCCCTAACATGGCGAGAACGAGAACATGAAGAAGAAGATATGATTGCCCTTCATGATCCTGTTACGGTGGGCGCATTACGAGACTGTGGTTTACTGAAGTTTTTCCGTATCTCTAGCATGAGAGCACAGATTTCACTACTGCAATACTTGCTTGATGCTTGGGATCCTGTTAACCAAGTTTTCCAGATCAGGAACAAACCTATTCCATTGACTATGACAGATATTTACTTCTTGACTGGCCTGTCAAGGCGGGGTGCCCCCATTTCTTTATCAGGTACAGTTCGGGGGAATGATTCCGTGAGAGATTATGTTCGCCAGTATGGCAGGGAGGGGTCCCAGCCGAGCAAAGACGACAAGGTGGTTATCCGTGATGTTACTAGCAGGCCTCTCAGGTCCATTCTGTATACTCTTGGTAGGATGGCCGGTAGCGCATCTTTACATGTTGCCAACAGGTCTCATATGCAGCACGCCTTGGAATGTCTCCAACCGAAAATCTTCAACTGGAGTGATGCAGTGCTTAGTCAGATGAAAAATCAATTGAACAAGGTGAAGGACGGGAAGCTGAAGAACTTTGGTTTTGGTTCGATTCTGACTGCCTTCGCCTTGGAGAAGATCCCTCTGATGCAACCTCAGTACATTGATCTCGGAGTGCCTTATCCTACCGAGCCACGTATGCAGCGATGGGTCGATCACATGTCCAGACATGCAGGTCAATCCCAGATTTCTTTCAATGCTGCTTTCTTTAGGTGGTTCGATCGCCAGGAGATGGCTTTTTCCGAGTACCCATATGTTGGTATGGATTTCCGGGGTGATTCGGATATGGTACTGCCAGACGGTGCTCAGTGGGATGCTACTGGTAAGAACTTCAACCATATTACTGTTCATTGTTTTCATTCATAATGTTCTACTGCTTTATTCTTTCAAGACTTTAATTGAACTCATGTGTGCTTGCAGATGTCGGTCCTGTTCGTCCGGCAGTTCGTCTGAGACCACCTGTTGCTGCTCCGGCAGAGGAGCCTGCTCGGAGAGTTATTATCCGTGATCTTAGCGAAATAGAGACCCTTACAGCTGTGCAGGGGCAGGTTGAGAACCTTACCCGTGGTCTTCCGGATGTATAGATTGACGAATTACCTTTACCGATGCAGCAACATACTATCGGTGTGCCTAGACGATGGACCCGTCTTCTGCGCATGATAGCACAGACTGTGGCTTACTATCAGGAGCATCACTAGGCTAGGGTGCCCCCTAGCATTTTGAGTTTTTAGGTCATATGACCAATTTTTGTCTCGGTTACAGGACATTATGTATGAACTTTATGAACAGCTTATATATATATTTTGATTTTCGAGTCTTATTCTGGTTGATTTGGATGATTCATATGTACACTTTTTATGATGTGTCCTTTTTATAAATGTTGCAAATGTCTATCTAACACATAGTTTGCCAATGAGTCAGTTAATGTGTTTAGATTTCTTGAAATATGTTGATATTGAATTGAATCAAATCGTCTTTCCAAGATCTTTACTCTTAGGAACATGTGATAAATAGCTGGATTACGAACAAAATATATACCATTGAGTTGTAGTACTACGAGCTGTGAGTCTAGCCTGACAATTAGTCGGCGTATGCCTCGTGTGATGGCATCAGAGAGTAGTTCTATCAACGCGCTATATTCAGCGATGTTATTCGTTGATTGCCCAATACATACACCTCTGAAACTTACTAACTCGCCACTTGGATCAAAAATGGCCCATGCTGCGGAGGATAGGTTCCGCGAACTACGACTCGCTCCGTCGACATATCCAACACATGTCTCCATAAGGTTTGACATCTGCAACGAATGAAAAAGGGGAATCACTCAACCAGAACAAGAACTTTGGCGAAAACAAAATACAACAAAAGCATGCAGGTTACTATTTAAGCATAGTAACGCTTGAGGTACAGCCCGTTCCGGGGCTGCGCCAGTGGAATTTCGTCGTAATCTATTAACTCGTAGGCTCCTTTTGCTAACACTCTTTTAATAATATAGGGGCCCATCCATAAGGAATTGAATTTACCTGCTCCTAATTTCTCGGATTCTTGGTCATAAAGCAAGACCAAATCACCTTCTGAGAAGACACGGGGTTTGACATTTTTGTCGAACTGAGCCTTGACTTGTTTCTTATGGGCTTCGTTAGCCAAAGCGGCATCACGACGGGTTTCATCCAATTGGATTAATTCCAAGAAACGAGCCTCTTCTTCCGAAGTTCCGGGGAGGAGATCAATTGCGAGTTTAAGCGACGAAATTTCACACTGGATCGGTAAGACTGCTTCTAGACCGTACACCAATTGGAAAGGTGTGAATCCGGTCGCGTTTCTTACCGAGGTTCGGTAGGCCCACAAGGCTGAATACAGGATTAGGTGCCATCTTCTTTTATGAACTCCGATCATCCTTTGCAACATACGCTTCAGGACCTTGTTGATTGCTTCAACTTGTCCGTTGGCTTGTGGATAATACGGAGTAGAGCTGTCGTGAGATAGCCTTAGTTTGGCAGCTAATTCGACCATCATGTGATTGCGAAAATGCGATCCATGATCTGTAACTATAGCCTGGGGTACGCCGAACCTGGCGACTACATGATTAAAAAAGAAAAGGGCAGCTGTTTCACCAGTATTGTCCAATGTAGGCATCGCCTCGGCCCACTTGGTAAAATAGTCTACTGCGACTATAATATACCCATGCCCCCCGGTCGAGGTGGGGTTACATTGCATGAAATCGATGCCCCATTTGGCGAAAGGCCCAACTGCAACTATTAGTTGCAGGGGTGCGGGCGGTCTTCTGGTTTTGCTATCAAAGATTTGGCAGGAATGGCAACTTCGGACTACGATTATGCAATCTTTGAACATTGTTGGCCAAAAATATCCTGCTCTTAATATCTTTTGGGCTGTAGCGAAACCTGATTGATGCCCCCCACACGCGCCTGAATGACACTCATTCAGGGCTTTTTCGGCTTCTTCATGGGTGAGACACCTCCTCAGAACGGTATCGATACCACGACGGTAAAGAGTATCACCGACGATCATGTAGTCTTTTGCTTGGTATCGTATACGTTTCTGTTCGGAGTGCGAGGTGTTCGGCCGAAACTTTTGGGTTTGGAGATAGATAATTATATCTCCATACCAGTCATCGCTTGCAGATATCAGAAACAAATTCTCGTCCACGATTGATTCCTTGGAGGTTTCATCATTGAACGACGAAGGGAGGTCGCATAATAATTCTGCGAATACCAGAGCTTTCTTTGACTTGGATTTCACAAATTCCAGATCAAACTCTTGAAGAATCGCTATCCATTTGGAATACTTGCCCCCCAGCAACTGTCGCGACAGTATATAAGTCATGGGGTTGCAATCTGACAGAATGGTAGTTTTTCTAAAGAGGATATAATGTCGAAATCTCTGTACCGCTTGAACAGCAGCAAGTGCTAGCTTTTCAACGTAAGAATATTTACTTTCTGTATCATTTAAGTTTTTACTTAAATAATATACAGGATGTTCAACTCCCTCGACTTCTTGAACTAAAACCATCGCAATGGTTGTATCTGCTGCAGCTAGATACAGGTTAAAATCCCTAAGATAATCTGGGGCGTACATTAATGATGCTTTTACTAGAGATTCTTTCAAAGCGTCAAAGGAAGCTTGCGCAACCTGGTCCCAATCGAAGGGTACATCTTTTTTCAAAAGACGTGTATAACCTTTAGCAAGTTTTGCGTAATTTGGAATGAACCTCCTCAGAAAGTTTGCTTTCCCTTGGAGTTTCTGAATCTGAAGCAAATTCGAAGGTGGAGGCAAATTGATGATTGCCTGAACCTTACAAGGGTCGAGACGAATCCCATCCTTGGAGACTACAAAGCCAAGTAAACGACCAAAACCGACGCAAAATACACATTTGTGCGGATTGAGTCTTATCTTGTAGTGTCGGCAACGTAGAAATATCGCTCTTAGATGCTGCAGATGATCAGTCCGCTTTCGCGAATGAGCCAGAAGATCGTCGAGATATGGTTGAACAATGCTCTTGATGTCATGGAAGGCATAATTCATAGCCCTCTGAAATGTCGCCCCTGCGTTCTTTAAACCAAAAGGTAATTTTTGATAAGCGAATGTGCCCCACGGACATATAAATGCAGTCTTCGACTGGTCCTGCGGGCGGATATTAATTTGATTATACCCGAAGAATCCGTCCATAAAGGAAAAGATTTCACATCCGACGCATTCATCAATTATCTGGTTGATGAAGGGTGTAGGGTAGTTGTCCTTCGGACAAGCTTGATTTACATCTCTATAATCGACGCACACTCGTATTGTTCCTTGTTTTTTCATAACAGGAACAATATTCGATACCCAATCAGTTAGCGGAACCGGGTAGATGAATCCAGCATGGAGAAGTTTTTCAACTTCTGCCTTAATGGCAGTGGCTTTCTTAGGGTGAACCTGTCGAAGCCGTTGCCTTACTGGTTTGACATCAGGATACATTTTAATTTCATGTTCAACGATACTCGAGTCGATGCCTGGCATTTCATCATATGACCAAGCAAAGACATCTCTAAATTCGCGAAAAAGAGCGTTATATATTTCCAGTTCTGAAGGGGAACAACCTTTGCCAACATGAATATTCTCTACAACACCTGTTTTGGTCGAGATATTTATGGCTATAGTCTCTTCAATATTGGATAAGTTTAGCTCGGAATCCACCGTGTTCACAGTATTTGTTAGGAATTCAAAGACTGAAGGGTGGTAAAGATCTTTTTGAGTATCTTCTTCGTATTCTGGAAGAAGGGAACGATGGTGGTGGTCATTCCATGGTGCCCCCTCAATCATCATTGATTGTAAGATTCCTTCGTCAGTCCCATGTACTTTTGACCAACGATCTAATGGGGTACCATATTCTCTAGATCTATCTACCCAAACGCTCGATGAGCGCTGATTGGGGTTCGCCTCCCAGGCCTGAAACATTGATTGCTACAATACTTCAATGGGGCTTGGTGGCAGAACCATCAAATGATCCATAGCGACTCTGCCTTCTATGACTTTCAAGGTGGATACCATATTGCATGTTGCTACAAATGGTACATTTCCTATGCAAATAGGAGGTGGTAGCATGAAAGTTCCCATCATAGTGGGGTCTTTCAACAGACCTACTCCAATATCTTGAATCGACCGGTCGCTGCCATGGATCATGGGAACGCTTCCTGTAACTTGTGAACCATTAGGGAGGAAGTTTTGTTGATCGACGACCGTAATCCCTCCTTCAAAGGGGAATGCGATCTTCCTAAAATAAGTCGACACAACAGCTTGCATGGCATAAATCCATGGTCTTCCCAGCAGGATGTTATAGTCAAGATTGCGATCAATGACTTCAACATCTATTTCTACTGTTTTGCCCCCTAGTTCAACTTTTAGGTTACTAAGGATACCGTAAGGGGTATATATCCTTCCGTCGAATGCTTTCAATGTTGTCGATGATCGCGACAAGGTTGGAGATCCTAAAGTTTTCCAGCAACTCATCGACATAATACATGTCGATGCCCCCTCATCAATAATCGTTCTATGAACTGTTTGTTGAGGGCTTTCACTTGGACGAGGAAAGCTAGTTGAGCTAGTAACTGAGGATCATACCCTTTGTGATCAAAGGACACTAGATTGGAATCTTTAGGATCCACCCCACCAATTGCTGATAACAATGCCTGCCTTTGGGATGGGCAATGTTGCAGTACCTCAAGAGTCGACATAGCAGATGGCGATTGCGCCAAATCTTCCACTATGTTATAATGCTGTGCCGCTCTGGCACGAGGATTAAAGGTCGACTTGTGTACTACTCCCTTTGGCGGTTTTATCGTTAATTCATGCGTGATGGGGGGGACAACTTCTGCCGAAGTTGTTGTCGAACTGCTAGGTTGATCTTTACCTTTATCGTTCGACACCTGTGGATTCCCATAATCTTTGTTCCTTGTCGAAATCAAAGCATCATTTTGCTGTTTTGAAACCGACAACATAAGCACTTGAGATGGGGAAGCGTTTCCACTATCAACCAGATTTTGACCTGGGTTAGGAAATGGATCACTTGACACAGTTGAGGTATGAGGACTCTTAAAGAACCTCTTTAGCTCAGCTTTGAATGGGCAATTCTTAGTGTTGTGATCTTTGTCATAGCATATTTGACATGGACTCGGTTTCCTATTCCCAGGAGGGTTCGAAGAATTTTTCTTAGGGGATGACTCACCTTGTTTATTCTTCTTCCCTTTGTTTTGTTTCTTCTTGCTTCCTGGTTGATTGGTTTCTTTGCCCTTATCTGTCGATACGACATTTACTTCTGAAGCAAGAACTTCTTCATGTGCATTTTGATTCGAATCCTTACGGGCCTTCTTTTGATGGGTCTTTTTCGGATTCGTGTTTGCCGTGCCAATCACGCCATCGCCGGCATGAGAGTCACTGTTTGATTTAGGAGGAGGAGGGATCGAAAACTCTGGTCTAGGGGCGTCTGGTATTTTGTCATAGAGCGTGCCGGACTGAGTATATACTAAGTCCAAATATTGTGCACGAGCGATAACCTACTCTTCTGTTACGACTCCCCCCTTTGCCACATCTTCCGTTATGGCCGGAAGTAACGACTTTATAAACCACTCAGCTAAAAGCTGATCAGGAACGTATGTTTTAACCATTCTTCGTCGACGTCGCCACTCATGTATATGATCTGATATATGAGTTGCGGTTGTCTGTTTGAAGTTGGTCAATATCTCTGTTCCCGTTTCATACCTTATTGGTAATTGAAAGTGGGTTAAGAATGTCGTGGCAAGGGAGCTAAAATTGTCGAACGAAGCTCTAGGCAATTCTATGTACCATTTTGCCGCTGGACCTGTCAATGTCCTCTGAAAGAGGCGAAGCCTTATCGAATCGTCATTTAAAGTGTTTGACGAACACCATAGATGAAATGTCATCACATGATTCGACGGGTCTTCACCTGGATTTCCATTGAATTTAGGAATGTCGGATGGAAGTTTGTGCGGAATCACTGGCCACCAAGGGGCGTAAGCAATTGGATCATTGGTTAACCGATGTAAATCAGGCAACTCTAAAGTCGCCACGAATGGTAACTGTTGATTCAAGTTAGGTGAAGCGTAACCAGGATACAATGGAATCGCCTAAACAGTTGGTCTTTGCATACCAGCATAATGGAGTTGATGTTGGTATGATTGATATGGTTGATGGACTTGACCACTATAAAGTGGTTGATTTTGACCATTTTGGATATATGGTTGTCCAGTATTCGCAAAGATTTGCTGTTCAGAACCTTGGTACACTTGTTGGAATTGTGGCTGTTGGTATTGCACTATCCACGGTTGTGATACCATGGGTTGTTGCGCTACACTAACCATTGGACCAAGATGTGGGGTGATTGTACCCGATTGTACTTATGTTGCCCCACCAGTAGGCGATTGTGGTTGGGTCGCAGGGTCAAGGGGCTGTTTCATGAGAACCTGAGAGATCTGAGGTTGACATACAACAGGCATCGTTTGAACTTGCGACACAGTTACAATAGCCGGTGTAGTTGGGATGTTTGTCACAGGTACACACTGTTGCATAGAATATACAACTCTTGGTGGCTGGGATAGCATAGGTACCCAACTACTCGTTGCAATTCCACCATAACTTGAATAAGGTTGAGAACTCCCGTATGGGTACCCTCCCGGAGGGGGTAATGAAAGGGCATACTGCCCCCCATACGGTGGTAATCCAGAACTCAAGGCAATTGATTGTCCTGGAGGACTGGATGGCCTAATTAGATTCCCAAAAGGGTCAATTTGATGAGTCTCACCATAAGAGTTACCAGACATTACTCCGGAACAAACAGGAACAGACCATACTGTCGAGATAGTCCCTTGGTGGACTCCTTCTAGCGATTGAGAGCTAGTTGGGACAGATGGTATGCCGGCGAACATTGTTGGATTCGCAGCAGGTACTTCTGCTGTCGCCGTGTCATTTGACACAGTCCTAGATGTTGACGGTTGTTCAGACATTTTGAATCTATCCAATTGATTGCCTAGTGATTCTACAGGAACTTCCACTGGTGATGGACAAACTTCTGTTGTATCAGGAAATAGAGTGACCCCTACTCCAAAATGATTTGGAGTGGATACTTGCGGTTCCTCTATAATTTCCTCTATCGCAATCAGACCAGGTGGAAGAGGAAGACCGTCAGGTCCGTAAAAGATTTCCGGTGCCGAAGAAGGGGTTGTATCGACAGCGACAGATGTTTGAGGAACAAAACTCTCTAGACCGGTTACAGATGGAACTGGTTCAGTCATACAAGTATTTGCCCCCAGACTAGGATCAGTATTACTGTCCTTCTGTGGCGGTTGAACTTCTTCTATGGAGGCAGGGTTTCCGGAAATGTTTGGAGTAACCAGAATCTCAGATGTTGTTGGAACACTTGTTCTAACTTTTAAAGGAGATTTTGAACTGGTTCGACGAGTTCGCTTTGCCCGGACTGTTTTCGATTCCGGAGACAAAGACGGTTGACTCGCAAGCCTCCGAGAACGACGGATATTCAATTGACTTTCTTCCACGATTGCGGATTACTCGATCAACTAAAATATAAAGCGGAAAATTTGTGTTTCCGATTTGAATGAATTTTATTAGACACTTTTAAACATAACTTTGCTTTTTCATGTTTTAAGAGTCGAGAAAAAGCTAAAGATGACTCTAGTCTCCTTCGATGTATTAACGAGCCCGAAGTGACAAATGCTCGGTTGGACCTTTTCAGTTATAGAGTTTGAAAAGGGCCAAAAGAAACTGCTCTGGAGATCTAGGCAGAGGGTGTGCCAAACCTTTCGCGAAACCACAGAATACGTTTTACGGTACGGGTGGTCGATCTTCGTGAATGCTGTGTTCACTACATCGCGATCAGTATGGCGGCCGACACGGCTTCCTAAGGATAAAGGATAATAGCCTATAGGGGTCTCCCAATATATACACGACGGTACGTGGGGGCACAAGTCCGTATTAGTGCCACCGACTCTCAGGAGGAATCACCCACTTTCGTAGAGATCGACAGTCACTATGTTTAACGACGCCGAAACACGTCTCTACCTAGACCTTTATGTGTTTGCGTTATGTTTCAAATGCGTTGTTAGGTTCATTCAATATATTTTAAGTTGATCTTTTTAGAGTTTGCCTTTCAAGGTTCACCACGAGATGTATATGTCAAATTCCTAAATGCAGCCTAAGATGAGAAGCAAGCTTTTTCAAATCTTTTTGACTGATGAAAATCTTAACTACTGAGGGAGAAGAAAGGCAAATCTTTTCACACAGTTCATACAGCACAAACTAATGCACTTTCTCCTAAATCATCATGCAAACTTTTTCAAATGCAAAATGCACAATGCATGTATTTTCTTTTCCCTTTCTTAATGTTGATGGGTTACAAAAAGAAAGTTGCTATATAACTTTGATTTCGATTTAAAGCGAAAGTAAACAAGCTTGTCCAAAATCAAAAGACACCTTAAGATTTACTTGTTTAATCACTGGAAATACATGAAATCAAACCATAATGACGAAAGTAAAATGACTAATCAGCTATGGACAACAAACAAGCTAACTCTTTAGACCAGCAAAATGCCTAACACAGGTTCAGATCTAAGAGGCCAAAGCAGGGCTAGTTTACTTTTCGTTATGGGAAATTGTAAATGACGCAAGAAATACAAAAGAAAAAGTACAATTTCATTATATAACAGAGGCGGAATGATGGCAAGTAAGGTTGGTTTCAGAACTGGTACAAGAAAGACAACTTGCTGCAAAAACTATAGTGAAAATAGGCAAGAAAAAGGGAGGAAACCCCAACTGCACTAGGCAAAATTGGGCCAACGCAGGTGCTGCTTAGCCAGTCTGGCTCTCAGCACAGGTAGCCCCTTCGGGACCTGCTTTGGAAAACGAAAGTTGCGTTTTCTCAGTTTCCGGGTCACAATTTTCTCAAAAATGCACAGTTTTTGCTCAAATCAGAAGCAATCAGTCAAGCACACTCAAAGGGATGACAAGGAAGGTGAAAAGCTATCACTAAGAGCTTACAAGGATCCTTGTAGATCAGCTCTTCAAATCATGAACATACTCAGAAATGAGCTAGAGTAGCTGCCCTCTACTTCGCTTTTGATATAGTCAAATGCTTTTCGATTTGGTACTCTTTTGTTCAGGAAATGAATAGCGAAATACTACAAACAATCAAACAGATACGATCCCCAGCGGAGTCGCCAGTTTGTTGTAGGGAAAAGTATCCGATTCGGATGACCCTATCCCACTCTAAGGGTGATAGTACCTCAGCAACAACTGTAAAGGAAACTACTGAAGGTTTACTTCTTTATGAAAGCAAAAGAGAATGAAAGAATGCACTAACCGTTGCCTTGCGCTTAATGTCAAATCCAAACTCTTCTCTATGGCTACTTGCTCCCAGCTCCTTGCTCTATTGCTGGCCCAGTTACAATGAGATCCTGCAAAATAGCAAAGAAGGAAACTACAAGCAACATGCAATCATAACTGATTCAGGGATTAGTGTAAATCAAATATACAATTATCACAATATATCATTGAAACAAGAGCATATAGAAGAACCTCAATAGCTTTTATTAATGAAGAAGTAAAGGTTCTGAGAGTGTTACAACCATTGAAAGTTCCAATCCAGCAACACCTCCCAGCAGAAAGAATTTCTCCTCTTCACCTCCTTCAAGCAATCACCCAATAGCTCTATAGTGAAACCAACAGCATATAATTACTTTGCACAAAATTCCAGCCTCCTGAGCTCATAGGAGAGAGCTCAATATATAGATGAATTGAGAAAGGATGAGTCAGCTTGCAACTGATGTGTAGCTGCCTTGTGTCCTCTCTCTCTTCAGTTGATCTTCAGTTCTTTAGTCCACTTGGAGAACCTTGCTTCCACTTGGAGAAACAGAGCCTCTGACTCATCACAAGGCGAAATCCCTGATCCAAGTGTCATTTTTGGAAGATTCCAGAGCAATGACTCAGTGTGCCACTTGTCCCATCTCACTCAGTGCAGGTGGCCTTTGTTCCACTTTCTTTGCAACGCAGGTACACCATGGAGGAGTTGAGTTTCAGCGTAGAAGCCTAGTGGAGCACCTGCTTTGATTTCAGGATTGCTTGATTTTGAGTGTTTTCAGGTGGAGAACTGATCTGAGAGCTGTTGGTTTGCTGACCTTGTTCCTCTAGGGGTAGGAACATCATGTTTAGGGACTTTGGATCCCTTGGATTATTGACAATTCATGCCTGATGCTGCAAGGCACAAAATTGTCTATAACACCACTCCTTCTGCTCCTTTGCTTCATTTATTCCTTCCTGCAATAAGGTTGGAATGAGCTTGAGTCCTATCCACTTAACTTTTAATATTTTCATGATCCTCTTATACAGGGGTATTCTCTCTAATTCATTCCTCAGCCTTTCAGGAGATCGATATTCTCTGATGTGGAGGCTGTGGGGTAAGACATGCCATCTCCTTTGGCAGGATTGCAGGTTTTGTGTTCCCAACAACCTGAATGTGTCTTTAAAATGTAATATGGCTTGTTCCTGGTTGGAAAGGTATTTGGGTGCTAAGTCAGCATCATTGGAGATGATGCTATGATTGCTAATGACAACCATTGGGATTATTAGCTCCGCCCTGATATATAATGGTTCCTTTTATTCATTTTCCATGGCTCTCTTCGCTTTCTCAATTCTTGCCTCCTCATGATTCATCCAGGATGCTAAGGCCATTAGCTGTGTATCCCCCAATCTTGCATTGGGATCGCAAATATTCATATAAGTCAAAGTGAGGTTATTAATGTAAAACTTAGCCAATTTTTTTGTGTCCTCCATACTGGCTTGGTTGCAAAATTCAATGAACTATTTGTAATCCTTAAGTGGCATAAATTCATGGTGTGCTAAGATTTTGATTTTGAATTACAATCACTGCTCTTTGAGAAAGAGTGCATAAGACTTGGATGGTTGTCTCCATTGTAATGCCTCCATGGAGAGGCTTTCCATGGTGGCAAGTTTGGTTTCCTTCTTATACAACTTATCTCTCAACCACATATTTTATGCCTCTAGTTTCTCCTTCATTTTGGATTCCCTCATTCTGAGCTCACTTAATTCTTTTCCCATTTCAAGGACCTCTCCTTCAATGAGTCCCACATCCTATACCTTCTTAGACTTAGAAATTTTCATCCACCTGTGGGTTCTTCCTCTTTCTGATTCTAGCTGATAGTAAAGTGGGACTGCAAATTTTTGGGGAATAATTGTCCCTCCTTCAATGAATTTATAATAGGATCTTAGGCTAGTTTGTGGACTAGGTTTCTGGAGCTCTAGGAATTCCTTCTTAGTTATTTTTGGGGAGGATTCTACCTCCTATAGTTGTTGTGTCACATTATTCCCCTCTTTTTGCTTATTTTTTCCCTCCTATAGCTCATTCTTCCCCTCTTCCAACATCCTCTTCTTCTCCTATAACATCCTCTACCCCTGTTATAGCACACTCTATGTTTCCTATAGCATAATATGCCCCTCTTGTAGCTTCCCATTTTCTTCTTGTTGGAGGGTGGTGATGTCTTGGAATGTTTGAAGGAGGTTGATTTGGTGGTGGGCCTCCTTAAATATGTTATAAGAGCCTTTTTTTGTGGGTTTTGGAGAGGTGACCTCTTTGATTTGTCTTTCAGTGGGTCCCACATCCTATTTCTTGCTTCAGAATTCCTCAATTGTGATGGGGACCTTTGTGGGAGTTTGTGGCCTCCCTTTCTTAATCCTGGTGCTTTTCTTGCTCTTAAAATATTGGGGGGCTTGCCTTTGTCTCTTATTTTTTGGTTTGACTCAGGTGCTAAAGGTAGCTAATGTTGCATCTACCTCATGTTCAGTGGGTCTCGGAGACAAACTTGTTTCTTTTTGGGGTATCTCTATTTCTCTGGACTCAGTACTCTTCTCAGGACTTGATTTTTCCTTTTTCTTCCCCTATTATTTTTCATCTTGTTCTCCTTCTACATTTTCCTCTGCTTCTTCCACTGCCTTTTTTGCCTTTTTTTCCTTTCCTCTTCTTCTAATCCAACTACTTCTTCCTCTTATGTCCTTTCCCTTTCTTCTTCTTCCTTTATTTTTCCCTCGCTTCCTCCAACATTAGAGGCTGACATCTCACTTGGTGTGAGGTTTTTTGTTTCAATGGAGAATTCTCTATCCATGTCTATTAATTTGGACCAAAGTACAAGGATTCCCAACTTGCTTAAGGCATCCATGACTATCGGTTTAATGAGGCCATAGTGGCCTAGGTGTTGGTGTTTTCCCTCTCCCACTGTCTGAATCATGTCCTTGCTGGACTGTAGGAGGAATTATGGCACACTAAGCCTTTGAGAAATAGGCAACTCTGCCTGGAATTGATTTCATGAAGTAATCTAAAGTGGTAGGCATATACCACACTCATTCCTCCCTCACAAGATATGTATTTCAGAATATGGTAGGCCACCTCATCCAAAGGATAAGGTAGGATTTCCCTCCTAACTCCATTCTTGTCCTCAATAGGCTTTTAATTGGTAGTGAAGAAATTATTTTTAGCCGTGACACTCATGGCTTTGTCTTCTCTGTTCCATTTGATCCCTAGAGGTAAGGTTGTCACTCTACTAATCAATTTAGGGCCGAGTGAGATAGCCAATCCCCTCACCACAATGGTAGCACTGTTCTCTATTTGTTAATTTAGTGCGATGGAAAATTCAAAGCAAGGTCATCATCATATCCTTTCAAAAAATCAAAGAATCCTAGCCACTGATGTCTTCTAAATATGTCTACCATAGGAGGGTGTAGGTGGATTTTCTTGGTATCTGAGGACTCCCTTCTGTTAAATCATGTCCTCATTTATTCTCTATGTTCTCAATAAAGTGAGGGAAATATACTTCTTTAATAGCTCCAGTGTGTAATTTAGTGGTAGAAGTGAGTTAAAAATTCCTCATTAATGACAATTTCCTACATTCCAATGACCCTACTATTCGAAAATGCCTTTTAATTCCACAATTAGACTGCAACTTCCTGTAGAATTTGAAGTGAAATTTGCATGCAATATGATAGGTGGATGAAGGATATGGTGGAACTTTTTTTTTTCATGTAGGATGGGATGAAGTTGGTAATTCAAAGACCAATTCTAACCTTTGTGGCCTTCCCCTTCCTCTACCCTCTCAATATCCTTGTAGTAGTTTCTCAGCCCTCCTGTAGTAGTTGCAGGCTTTCATGTAGCTCCATCCTATAGCAATTGTAGAACAGGGTTCCAAACTCCTCGATGCCACCCCGAGCTTGTCCTCTCCTTATTTTTTTTTTTAAATGAGGGATTATGAAAAAGAACCCAAGCCCCATTACATAATATGCCATTTTTGGCTTAGGCTTGGAGCACTATGGCAACCTAGAAGTCACATGAGTTTTCCTCTTTTGGAGCATTGTCCCCACTCTAAGAAATTATTTCTCCTCTTATCGTAATCACCATCCACTATCTGTGATCCCAAATCGGATGATGTGACATATCCACGTTACATGAGTGCTTACCATCACCTTTAGTTTACTAGTTGAGGGTGACCAAGTTAACTGGCCACCTCCAGCTTAATAAAACATCCCCTCTCAACATTTACATAATTTTGTTATTCACACATAGGGAGGAGGTAAGGGTGTTCCATACCTGTGCCTAACTCATGGTCAAACTGCTATAGGGATTTGCATGTTTGGAGTTGGACAAGATCATTGGCATCAAGGAAGTTAACTTTCTGGCTTGTTTCCTATGTATTTCTTCATTTCTCCTCATGATATTTAACTATTGTATTTGTTGTGTTCGGGGCACAAAAATATTAATAAGGGATACAACTACAATAGTAAGGGGGTAATCATTAGTATTATAGGGACCCAACATGCCCCTCTCCTTAAAAAAAAGTGTTGTCCTCAACACTTGAGTAGTTATGGATGCTTCTGTATAAAATTCTCATCCTCCCATGTGGAATCTTCAGCAGATAAGTTCTTCCACTTGATAAGATACTCCGAAATTGATCGATTTTGTAGCTGTCGATTTCTTGTTTCTGTGACTGCTTCCAGTTCCAATATAATTTTTCCTTCCTTGTCAAGTTCTGGCAATATTGTTTGATGCAAATAACAAAACCTCATTTCTATATATAAGAGTCTATGGGGTCATAATATAACCAAGCCAACCTAACAATATTAATATAAAGCCACAAAATAACAATAGAGGGATTCTATGGGGCACAGTAATAACAATATGGGGACAATAGGGGCACAACAATATTAATAATTGATACAACTACAATAGTAATGGGGTAATAACTAGTATTATAGGGACCCAACACTGAGAGAGAGGAGTTAATATTCAAGGTACTATATGGACCAAATTATAGAACTTTCACATGAGCAGGACATGGGTCAACTGAGCATAATTCAGTCCAAGGACTACTCTCAGACTCTTTCACTAGCTCATCAAGAGGCATGGTATTGGAGGGTTGGTTATGAAGGTTCTGGTTAATGAGGTCATCTTCATCAGGTTTCTCCTATGCTATAATATAATCTAGGGTGTAGATTTTGATCTGTAATCTTCCATGGATATTCCACTAGCCAGTTCATCACAACACATCTGATAATATTATATTAAAAATATGAGGTTCTACACTATTACAATTTTATTTAATTTCTAGATCTATACAATTAAATGTAATTAGTGCATGCATGTAAAATTAAATCAAGCATAAAAGTAGAGAACGGAAAAATAAGCTCACACACACATAATACACAAGATATGCTCTCTAGGAAACCCTTTTGGGAGAAAACCCAGCTGGAAGGTGAGGTCGCTTCGCTCTCTTTCTCTATCTAGAAATATGGCTACATATAAAAAGAAGTAATGTTTATGGCCCCTGGGTGGCTACAATTCACAAATAATCTCTATTTTCTCTACCTCCTATCTCTCCTAGCTATATTTGCTCAACTATGGAAAAAAATTCTCTCGAAAGAATGGAATGCCTGTACCTCCTAGTGGCCCGATTATAACACAGCTCGATAGCATATTAATGGTTAATTTGGACTACATAAACTCTTAGCTAGAGTTACAAAATAGACTCTTCTAGAGTATTTTACATCACAAACACGTGGCTAGCCCATTTTCCATGAATAATGGGCTGATGCGCATCCTCCCGAACTATAGGTGTGAAAATAGAAAAGTCAACTTCTGAGTGGCATAACTTTTGCATACGAACTTTGATTAATGTGATTCTTGTGTCGTTGGAAATCTCTCTATGTGTATAATAGCATGGAAAGGTGCTTCACTTAAAGAAACAAAGTTTTACCCCCCCAAAAATATCGTTTTATGCCTCAAAACGCTCCTAGAAGGTTTCAGACCCCGTTTTCCCAAACTGGGTCCCACCGATAAAATTGGTCTCATGAGCTGATTCCTCCACTTTTTCCACTCAAAATGCATCTAGATGGATTAAAAGAAATATAACGATCCAATTCGGATCAGATTGGGTAGGTTGTTGTATGTTACACATCATCTTCCTCCTCCTCTTCGAGCCACAAGGGTAAGTCATGCTCAATGGATGGCTGAGCGGGAGGATACAATACCAACTGTTTGGACAAATGCCCATTCGTAATGGTAATATTACAAACCCTACAACTAATTTAAGAATAAAAAGTGGCTAACCATGGCCTACCCAAGATGAGAGAATAGCCATTCAATTTGGTTTTGGGATGGAGAACCAAGAAGTCATTAGGATACTCTAAGGATTCAATGGAGACTATTACATCCTCAACAACTCCCTCAAGATTTATTGTGGATATATCTACAAGTTGTAGCACTGTAGTGTCAATTCTTAAGGTTCCTTGGAGGTTTAATTTTACATGGTTTCTTTAGTCATCACATTGATGGCAGTGCCAAGATCAATCAGGGTATGAGGGACAATATTGTCATCAATGTGTACATCCACTACTAGACTTCCAGGGTCTAAGTATTTCAGAAAATTTACTCTCCCCAACATTAAATTAAATAATTTACCAATAACATTGATGGTGGGGGTGTCTCCTTTTCATCTTCTAGGGTGTTTGCAACATTTTTCCTTGATCATATTATTATAGATGGGAACATCCTTAATAGATTGGAGGAGGGGTATTTTAACACACATATTCTTCAATTCTCCCAGAAGTTCAGTCTCCTCTGGGGTGTGCTAGCTAGGGTGGATCAATCTCTTTGGACAGGAGGTGGATTTACTTGAGGGTTACTCTCTTCTTTTTCCTCTTCAATTTCTTCAGGTGGAGATGGAGGTTGGTTATCTGGAAGCACTGTTCGAGACCTAAGGTTGATTTCTTGGATCTCCAAAACATAGGTAGGATAAGATGTCTCTCCACTATAGACATGTTGTACATGCTTGTTATTCAGGTTCATATTAGGTTCAATAGGTATCTGAGGTTGCTTGGGTGAAGTAGGATGAGTGAGTTATGGTTGAGGTGGAGGTGAAGGTAGTAAAGCAGGAGTTTGGTTGAGTTGAGGCCACCACCCTTGTGATGGATTGTTCCATTGAGGAGGTTAGGGGCATGTGGCTGAAATGGATGATTCGCAGTTTGAGGAGGATATTAAGGAGCATAAGGCCAATAAGGAGGTGTGTACCATGATTGATGAGTGGAAGAGTACCAGGGTGGAAAGTGTGAATTCTAGCTGGGATGGTAATAAGAGTAAGATGCACCTTGCATGCCCTGCTGGTATGGTGGAGGTCCTTGAGGCCTCCTTTGATTTATAAAGTATAAGTTTCTCAGACCCACCTTCTGCCTCTTGGTATACAACTTTTAAACTAGACAAAGAAGGGAATTTATATATGGCATGGTTTTCCTCACAGACTAAGCATACCTCTATGGCATTTAATGGCCATTCATTTCTAAGGTTCCTTATAGTGCATTTATGATAGAAAATAGCTAGGGATCTCTCTACTTCCTCTTGTTTCATATTAGTATCAATTTGAAAAGAAAAGGTATGCAACGGCCAGAACGTTTTACCTCTGTAAAAAAACCTTCAAAAATGAATGGCCAGCTCCTCAATTTTGCACTTCGATGTTTATTCCTGTCTTTACTATATTTGGCTTCTTGTCTCAGGCTTTTCGCAGTTTCTTAGTCACGTTCTTCAGGAATTTATAGCATATGGAAGCCCGATATTTCCATACCTTTACCTACTTCTTATACCTCTTTACTTCTACCAGTAACTCCACCTCACTCTGTTTCTGCCAAGTATGCTCTTTCATGACCTAGTTCAAAGATTCCAGGTCATGGACTTGTTGCTCCAGGTCCACTATTTTGTTACTGAGGAAGAGAGTGGACGGTGCTCTACTAATTTCTTCGGGTGTGAACGCCTTTTCTGCCATGGACTCATCATCAAGGTTGAGGCTATCAAAATTCCGCCTTATGACATCACCAAGGGTTTCTCTAATTGGGGTTTTTCTGTCACTGAGGGTTTGGATGCCCTCACCAATTTCTTTGCCAGGGGTTTCAGTACCATGTGCACCTAATTCATCTGGGCTCCTAACATCTTATTCTCATATTTTCTTAGGGGATTCAACACCCTGTCCTTCGAAATCAATAGGGGTTTCTATTCTCTGTTCTTATACCACTGTCGGGACTTTAGTATCATGTCCTTCAAAAACTGCAGGGTCTTCAATGCCCTGATCTATAGAAACCGTAGGGTCTTCAATGCCCTAACCTTAAAAAACCATAGGGTTTTCAGTGCCCTGCTCTTAAAAAACCGTAGGGTTTTCAGTGCCCTGCTCCTCGAAATTATTGAGGGTCTCTAATTCCGGTTCGCTGAAATTGTTAGCAGGCTCTTCATGCTGTTCCTCTTCATCCTCCTCTGCTTAGACTTCGTTGGGTTTGGTGTCGACGTTGTTTTTCTGCTCCTTAGCCTACTAACAAACGTTGACAACAGAACATTTTATTTTGCATTCTCATCATCCTCCACAATGTGTGCCATAGCGTCTATGAGCACCGATAGATTATGAACTGTGGGGGAGACTTGGGGTGACTCGTCGATTACAATTGGATAACTCGACTGGTTCGTTCCTTGGCTGACAACTTTCCTCCTCGCTGAGGTCCTAGTTTTCCTTTACTTTGCTCCAGGTGGAGTTTTTTCAATGACCCTCTTCTCTACTTGCACTGGTGAGCCTTTACTTTTCCACTTGGCAGGAGACAATGTCTCTGCCTTTCTCTTCTTACTTGCACTAGTGCTAGCAAGTTCTTTTGCACCCCTCACTTGGAATTCTTTCAGAAATGCCTCCCATGCTATTCCATTTTTTTCTAACTTCTTCTTGACCAGCATCGTAATGAGTACATGATGGAAGAGTTTGTTTGCAACCTATCTTGCCCTTCCACTCTGCACATTTTTTTCCATATTTTCAAGGCTCCTAAGAAAGAAGTGAGGGAAATTAATCCGTTTACCTGCCTCAAAATGTGACAACAATCGAAGGTGGTATACGAATGTTAGGGTATAGCTCCCTTCTCCTGTGACAAACTTTTGTAATATAAACAATAAATCTCACCATTTCCTCACCATGGCGATCTGTGGAAGTCCTTTTTTCCCATCGACCTTAATCTTCTTATTGACCACGAACTGGTGCCAATGCTTCTTTGCCAACTACTCCTTTTTAAACCAATGCTCCCCTTTAAGTGGTAGGCATGTGGCTTGTGAAATGAATTCTTTATTAATTTTAAACTTTAAGGACCCAACCCTGACTCGGCCTTATTTGAATTTCCTTGCAAACTCTAGCACTACGACCATGTCGAATGTTGGGTTGTGTTATATTCTTTCGACCCTATATTAGGTTGGGCGAACCTACCTATGGTTTTGTGCATGATTTTCGCACATGGTATTGGACGCGATGGTTTTTCGGTCCATGGTATTGGATGCTTCGACATGTATAAATATGTATTGTAACATTGAAAGGAACATAATGAAAAATCAAGCTGGTAGTCCTGGTTTTGGGATCCAGGGAAAAATCTCTGTGCATATGTGTTTTATGGGTTATGCTCTCGCATTGTTTATTTTCTTTGTTTAAGAATTCGTATGCAGGTAATTTCTGTACAGGGTTAAAACCTACATTTGGTATCAGAGCTGTTTTGGCTTCAAGGGGACGCCTTTGTTGCTGAGGGGTTTCGCTCGGGCCTGTGGTAGACCCTGTTCAGTGGGAGATCTGCGAGATCGATTCTGGTGGTGAAAGAAGATGGCGAGCAGTGGAAAGATCGAGATTGAGAAGTTCAATGGTCAGAATTTTGAGTTGTGGAAACTCAAGATGGAGGATCTTTTGGTGGATAAAGATCAGTGGATCGCGGTAAATCCGGGTACTAAACCATCAGGAGTGACCGATGAATAATGGAAGAAGTTGGATCAGAAGGCAAAGAGCACAATACGATTGTGTGTCTCAGATTCAGTATTGTTGAATGTATCTGGGGAAGCTACGACGAAGGCTTTGTGGGTCAAGTTAGGGACTTTGTACCAATCTAAGTCTCTGGTGAATAAATTGTTCCTGCAGAAAAAGCTGTATAACCTGAGTATGAAAGATGGAGACTCGGTGACAGAGCATCTGAATGCGTTTAATACTGTGGTAAGTCAGTTATTATCTGTTGATATTAAAATTTCAGATGAAGATAAGTGCATCAGTCTATTGTGTTCTCTACCAGATTCGTGGGATAGTCTAGTTATTGCAATAGGTAGCAATGCAACTGCTTTGCAGTTTGATGAAATAGTCTCAGCCTTGCTGACGGAGGAGATGAGATGGAAGAATATGGAAAACCAGAATGGTGATGCCTTGTCTGTATGAGGACGGTCCCAGAACAGAAACAAAAATAAGTCATTGAGTGGGAGATCTAAATCTAGAGGGAGATCTAAATCTCCAGGAAAACCTACAAAGGTGGTGTGCTGGAAATACGGAAAGGAAGGACACTTTAGAAGGGATTGTAAATCTAAAGCTCCTGATAAAGGAAAGGGATCTGATGATGCTCCTTCTGCAGAGGCGAAAACCACCTCAGATGAAGGTGGGGATTTGTACTTGGCTTCTTCAAGTACACATGTAGATCATGAGGCATGGTTGATTGACTCAGGTGCATCCTTTCACTTCACTCCCCATAGAGAGTGGTTCTGCGAGTATGAGAAATACGATGGTGGTGATGTCTTCTTAGGAGATGATAGGAAGGCTAGAATCATTGGTCGGGGAAAAGTAAAGTTGAAGTTGCAAGGTGGAAGGGTTAGAACACTTCCGGGTGTTCTACATATTCCTACATTGGCCAGAAATCTGATTTCTGTAAGCAAGTTGGATGATGCAGGTGTAAAGACGGTGTTCGAGAAAGATACCTGCAAGATGGTTCGAGGAGCACTGATATTGATGTGGGGAGTTTGGATTGGAACTCTGTACAAACTGCAAGGTAGCACTGTTGTTGATGGGTGCAATAGTTCTATGGTTCCTGAAAATGGAGTAGAAAATCTAGTGGTCTCTGGAGAGACGACCATGTTGTGGCATCAAAGGCTTGGACATATTGGAGAGAAGGGCCTTCGAATACTTCATTGTAAAGGTATGGTAGAAGGTATGAATGATAGCTCTCTGGATTTTGATTTCTGTGAAAATTGTGTGTATGGGAAGCAGAATCGAGTGAGTTCCCCCTCTGGTGGTAAGAGGACGAAACAGCTATTAGAGCTTGTGCACAGTGATGTGTTTGGACCTGTGAAGGTTCCATCACTGGGTAAGTCTGTGTACTATGTATCATTCATAGATGACTTCTCAAGGAATACATGGATATATTTCCTTAAGAAGAAATCTGAAGTCTTTGACAGGTTTAAAGAATTTAAGGCTCTGGTGGAAAATCAGACAGAGAAGAAGATAAAGGTGTTGAGGACAGATAATGGTGGAGAATTTTGCAGCAAGGAATTTGAAGAATTTTGTAAGAAGTGTGGTATAGCACGGCAGAAGACTACTCCATATACACCTCAGCAAAATGGAGTCGCAGAAAGAATGAACAAGACGTTGATGGAAAGGGCAAGAAGCATGCTCAGTGGTGCCGGGTTAGGACAGGAATTCTGGGCAGAGGCGGTGGATACTGCATGTTACCTGATCAATAGATCACCTTCATCAGCGTTGGAGGATAAGACTCCACAAGAAGTATGGACTGGTAAGAAACCCTCTCTTTCACATCTGAGGGTATTTGGATGTGATGCATATGTACATGTTCCAAAGGAGAAACAAACCAAGTTGGATAGTAAATCTGAAAAGTGCATCTTTATTGGGTATAAGGATGGTTTAAAGGGTTATAAGCTTTGGAACCCAGTCACACGGAAGGTTGTGTATAGCCGAGATGTGGTGTTCAGAGAGGTAAAAGATGTTATTCAACATGAAGTCCAACCAAAGGAACCCGAGAAGATAGTGTTTGAGCCAAAGGAGGAAGAATCAGACTCTGCAGCAGAGGAGGAATCAGAAGATGAAGAGCCACTAACTCCGGCTGTGAGAAGATCAGGTCGAGAAAGAAGGCAGCCAGAAAGGTATAGTCCATCTGCTTTTAGTTCAAATTTTGCTTTGTCTGTTACTAATGATGATCCCAGAACTGTGAAGGAAGTAGTGGATTCAGAGGATGGAAAACTCTAGAAAGAGGCCATGGTTGATGAAATGGCATCCTTGCACAAAAATGAGGCTTGGGATCTGGTAGAGTTGCCGACTGGAAGGAAACCCATTGGCAGCAAATGGGTGTTCAAGAAGAAGACTAATGCAGAAGGAAAGGTGGAGAAATTCAAAGCTCGGTTGGTAGCAAAAGGTTATACCCAGGTGCCGCGAATTGATTTTGGTGATATTTTCTCTCCTGTTGCCAAGGTAGCTTCTATTAGATTACTTTTATCTGTTGCTGCTGCTTTTGATTTTGAGGTAGAACAGATGGATGTGAAGACATCATTTCTTCACGGGGATTTGGAAGAGAAAATCTACATGAAGCAACCTGAAGGCTTTGCGGTGAAGGGTAAGAAAGAACTGGTATGCAAGTTAAAGAAGTCTCTGTATGGGTTAAAACAGTCACCAAGGATGTGGTATCAGAAATTCGATACATTTATACGGGGACTTGGCTTCACCAGAAGCAAAGCAGATCATTGTGTGTATTTTAAATTAATTGGTGACCGTGTTATTTATCTGGTCTTGTATGTGGATGATATGTTGCTGGTTGGAAATGACAAAGAAATTATCCAGGATTTGAAGACCCAATTGTCCTCCAAATTTGACATGAAAGATCTTGGTGCTGCAAACTATATTTTGGGCATGGAAATTAAAAGAGATTGGGAAAAGAGGAAGCTCTGGTTAAACCAGAGGAAGTATGTCGAGACAATACTGCAGAGGTTTAATATGCAGGATAGTAAACCGGTGAAGGTTCCTATTCCTGTAGGTGTGAGGTTATCTGCTGAACAGTGTCCCAAGACACAAGAAGAGGAAGAGGACATGTCCTGTGTTCCATATGCAAGTGCAGTCGGTAGCCTGATGTATGCAATGGTCTGCACTAGACCAGACATTGCACATGCAGTGCGAGTATTGAGCAGGTTTATGTCAAAACCTGGGAAGGAGCACTGGACAACAGTGAAGCGGGTTTTCAGGTATTTGCGTGGCACTAGTGATTATGGTTTGTGCTACCAAGGAAGACCAGAATTGGAAAGAGTGTTGGATATTCATGGTTTTATTGATGCAGACTGGGCTGGAGATCTGGATCAGAGAAGATCTACAAGTGGGTATGTGTTTAACCTATTTGGAGGTGCAGTTAGTTGGATGAGTAAGAAACAATATGTAGTGGCACTATCAACTACAGAGGCAGAATACATGGCAGCCACTCATGCAAGCAAGGAAGCAAGCAGTTTGGTTGCAGAGATTGTGTTCAAGTATGGGGTTAGTACAGGGAGCTATAAGAATAGACTGTGACAGCCAAAGTGCAATTTTCTTGGCAAAGAACCCTGCTTATCATTCAAAGACAAGGCACATTGATGTTCAATATCACTTTGTGAGGGATATGATAGAAGACAAAAAGGTGTTGCTGGTAAAGGTGGACACTTTGAAGAATACTGCAGATGTATTGACAAAATCTGTGAGCTATGAGAAGTTCTCATGGTGTAGAGAAACAATGGGTGTTTCAGGGCTGGAAAAATGACTAAGCTCTGCTGTGGCCCCCTGTGGAAAGAAAACAACAAGTGGGAGATTGTTGGGTTGTGTTATATTCTTTCCACGACTAACCAACGTAGTTAAACGGGGTGTTAGAGGGGGGCGGAAGCCCCCCTTCGTTGCGCCGATTGCGCAGCGGGGGGGTGGTAGCCCCCCCTGTCCGGGGGGTTTGAGGGGGGCGGGTAGCCCCTGTCTACGGGGTCCGGGGCAGCGCCCCGGGAAAAGTTTTTTTGGACCCTATATTAGGTTGGGCGAACCTACCTATGGTTTTGTGCATGATTTTCGCACATGGTATTGGACGCGATGGTTTTTCGGTCCATGGTATTGGATGCTTCGACATGTATAAATATGTATTGTAACATTGAAAGGAACATAATGAAAAATCAAGCTGGTAGTCCCGGTTTTGGGATCCAGGGAAAAATCTCTGTGCATATGTGTTTTATGGGTTATGCTCTCGCATTGTTTATTTTCTTTGTTTAAGAATTCGTATGCAGGTAATTTCTGTACAGGGTTAAAACCTACATCGAACCTGTCAAATTTTTTGAGGAATGGCAGGAACCCCGATTCTTGCAATAGTGCAAGATTGTTCTTATACTCGACGGTTTGTTCAATATACTGTAGCGACAATGGTTCACTCCTCATAGTTTCCATTTTGAACCTCCTCCACTTCATTGATCGCACCCTCGAAAAAATTTCCGGGTAACTCCAACGTTCACCGAGAATTTTATGTCAGAGGTTCCTCGCCCTCCGCCTTTTTAGACCAACTCACCCGGCTATGATGGAACATTCCCCTCCACATCTGGTGTAGATTCATGTCAACTCGTTATAGGTGAATCATGATGATTGGGTGCAGTGGTGGTATAAGCGGCGATGATGCAACGACTAGAATGATCAGATCACAGGTAGGTTAATGATGGTTAGGTAATTCAAAATAATTGCAAGGAGGTTGAGTGCAGGTTATCGAACAGCGGTACCCTTCCACAGTCAGCATCATAATTCAATCAAACATATTTCAACATTTATTAAAAAAGATTAGATTTCAACCTTACACATCTTGCACTTTAAAGATTTGTTCCTAGATTAGTAATTAATGAAACAAAGAATCAATTGAAACATGGAGTGAGATAACATATCAACACATGTGCAGAAAAATACAAGCCCATAAATATTTGATAAACCATTTCAGGACTGTGTAAATTTCTTTCACAGTCAACTATATTTCTGCATCAAACCTGCTTGTACTGTTGTGCTTGCACTATGCTGTGATTGTACCAGAGATTTTTACCAAACAAGAATCTAATAGTACATACTTCTGTGGCTGGAATTTAAAAAAAAATTAGCTTCATTATACAAGAAAATTTATTCGCCATCCTTTGGTGCTTCTCGATATGCCTTCTAAATGACTGCATCAAATTCTGCAATCAACTTATGAGGGAATAAAGAAGTGGGAAAGGGTAAAGATTTTAGAATGGGAAGGAATATTACAGTAGGGATTTCAGAAACAATATCACCAAAAGGGATAAACGAAATGAGATATGGGAAAAAATCAAGGGAAAAGAGGGATTCTACGAAATTGGGTAAGAGTAGTTTCTTGGAAGAAAAGGAAGGTAATTCACTGGGAATTTAGAAAATAAACTTAGTGGGAAATTTCAAAATGGGAAATATAAGAAAGAAAATATCTTTACCTTGAAATCTACCTACATTGGTGTAGGAAAAAAATAACTGCAGTGGGAAGTAAGCGTTTACATGGATAAAAATGTCCATGCTAGTTACCCCAAACTTGGGTAAGTGCTCGGTTTTGTGAACCTACTTCTTCTTGGTGGCAGCCAGTATATCTAAAAATCAAGTAGTCATTCCCTTTTTATTAGAATTTTGATCTTCCTACCAGCATGCTGGATTTCAGGCTGATCCTTCTGCCATCATGTAAGTCAACTGATTTTCA
The DNA here is from genome assembly GCA_031772625.1 of Pinus tabuliformis. Classification (NCBI taxonomy): domain Eukaryota; kingdom Viridiplantae; phylum Streptophyta; class Pinopsida; order Pinales; family Pinaceae; genus Pinus; species Pinus tabuliformis. The sequence goes on from CM062806.1 coordinate 120,267,539, forward strand.
CAATTACAGGATTTTTTTTCTTTTTATACTTTTTATTTTTGTCATTTTTTTCCTTTTATTTTTCTTTGATTTTTTTTTTAATAAGGACAAGAAGGAATTAATTCTTCAACAAGTCGGTATTATCACCTACCAACTCCTTTTCAAATGGCTGTTGGAGTTGCTGCATAAAATCTCCTTTAGTAAGGGGCCGAAAACATACCTTCAATCTATGCCCATTTACTAGAAACACAGAATTTTGTCCATCAATAGTTTTGATTTCTACCGCTCCATTTTCAAAAACTTTGACCACCTCATAGGGTCCTATCCAACGTGTATGGAATTTTCCTTTAAAATGTTTGAATCTTAAATCGTAAAGGAGTACCTAATCACCTGGTTGGAACTATTTTTTCTGAATGGAATTGTCATCCCACTTCTTGCATTGTTGTTGAACCAATATGTTCTACTCAACAAAATCCCTTTGGATTTCATCTAACTCATTTAATTGTAGGAGATGTTGCTGCTATCCTTCAGAGATATCTAGCCCCAATTGGACTACAGTCCTGAAAGTCTTGATTTGGAATTCTATCGGCAAGAGGACTTGTTTCCCATAAACCATATCATATGGTGTGTGCCCCATGCTATTTCTCCAAGTGGTTCGATAGGCCCACAATGCTTCAGGTAATTTGTCAACAAAATCCTTTCTATGGGCTCAATTACCTTGTTTGTGGACTCCACCTAACCATTGGCTTGTGGGTGATATGGTGTAGATCTCCTATGTTGTATCTTATACTGCTCCATCACACCCTGTACCAAATTAAAAATAAACTACGATCCATTTTCAGAAACAATTTCTCTAGGAACACCAAATCTAGTAAAGATTTCAGTAAAAAGAAAATCAACAACAACTCTTTCAGTAGCAAAAGAAACAGCTTTAGCTTCTACACATTTTGTAACAAAATCTGTACAAACCAAAATATGCTTTTTATTTGATGATGAGGGATTTATTGGTCCTACGAAATCAATAGCCCATTTTTCAAAAGGCTCAATCATAATATGAGGAAATAAAGGCATTTCATTAGTTTTATTAGGTTGGCCAATTCGCTGGCAGCTATCACATTGCTTGACATATTGCTTGGAATCCCTGAACAAGGAAGGCCAAAAATAGCAAGCTTGTAACACTTTGTATGTAGTCCGCTTAACAGCGAAGTGACCTCCACAAGGTTAATCATTGGCAGAGTTTAAGATATCAAACACCACTTCCTCTCTTACACATCTATGAGTAATGAGATCTGCTTTGGTGTAAAAGAGGTCTCCTTGGATCTAGGAATATATAGCACTTTTCTGAATGATATTCCGCTTTTAACGAGCGGATAAGTGAGGTGGTAATTTTTCGGTGACTAAATAGTTAGCTATGTTAGCAAACCATGGATATTTTGTTGACACAACAAAAATATGTTCGTCAGGAAAATCATCATCAATAGGAATTGGTTCACTAGGATTATTTAATCTTGAAAGATAGTCTGCTACTACATTGGATTTCCCTAGTCTATCAACAATAGTAATATTAAATTCCTATAATAATAGCAACCACCTAGTTACCCTACCGCTAGTTAATGGTTTATTCATCAAATATCTTATAGCGGAATGGTCAGTATGTACAAAAACTTCATATCCTGTAATATAATGTCTGAATTTATTAATAGAAAAAATTATAGCTAAAAACTCTTTCTCAGTAACAGTATAATTGAGTTCAGCGGGTGACAAGTTTTTGCTAATGAAATAAATAGCATAAGATTGTTTGTCTTCTTCTTGTCCTAAAGCTATGCCAATAGCAGTATCTGAGGCATCATAGGAAATATGGAATGGCAGGGACCAATTTGGTCCTCTCAAAACTGCTGCCTGAACTAATTTTTCCCTCAATGTCTCAAAGGACTATTGGCAAGATGTAGACCAAGAAAAATCACTATCTTTAGCGAAAAGTCAGAAAAGAGGGGTATCTATCTTTGAGAAATTCTCAATGAATCTCCTATAGTAGCCCGCATGTCCTAGAAAACCTCTCACTTCCGTTTGAGTTTTGGGTATACGAAAACTCAAAATGACTTCTATTTTTGCAAGGTCGACTTAGATCAGAAATGAGATGGCCAAGAACTACTGCCACCTTGCACATTAATTTACATTTCTTGTCACTCAAGGCGAGATGGTATTCTTGGTAGCAAAGAAGCACTTTTTCTAGATTCTTGAGGGCTTCCTGAAATGAATCACCAAACACATAGAAATCATCCATATAGATTTCTACGCATTCAAGGTGAGAAAAAATAGCCAAGACTTCCCTTTGAAAGGTAGTTGGGGCATTACATAGCCCAAAGGGAAGCACTCGATAAGAAAATGTACCCCATGGACATGTAAAAGTGGTTTTGTCTTGATCCTCAGGTATGATCTGTATCTCGTTATATCCGCTAAAGCCATCTAGAGAAGAAAAGTATTTCTTACCAGCAAGGGTATCGAGTACCTGATCGATGAAGGGAAGGGGGAAGTAATCTTTGAGAGTGGATTTATTCAATTCTCTATAATCAATACAAATGTGCCATCTCCCATCTTTCTTTGGGACTAACACTAATGGAGAGACCCACTAGCTATCAGAAATGGGGTAGATAAAATCAACGTCTAAGAGTTTTTGCAATTCTTCCTTTACAATATCTCTTAGAGTTGGGTTCATTCACCTTTGGGGTTGTCGGAAAGGTTGGGCTCCATCCTGAATATAGATATGGTCTGTACAAGTTTCATGAGGGATTCCTTTCATATCTTCAGAGCCCCATGCAAATGAATCAAGATGGTTGCACAACAAATTCACAAGCTGCTCTCATCGAGAAGGATCCAAGTCTAAACTGATATACAAGGATTTACTTGGACTAATCTCAACAAGAGTAGTGTCAAGCTCAAGAGCACACAAAGGTGTTGGTAGATATGGTGATGATGGAGGTAGAGAGTCATATCCTTCCTAAAAATCTAGACTGAAAATCTGTCTCAATGATTCGAAATTGGGCATGGTGTCTAGATTGTTTAGGAAGTCTTGAATCTCACCCTCCTATGAGGACTCAACATTCTGATGTATTAAGGAAATAGGTTGGGTCTTCTCATCACTATTTTAGTCTAACCATAAAGTGTCTCGGAGCTTCTGAATGGATCTAGCAAGTGGATATAAGGTGACTTTCTTTCTGGAATGTCCATGGTAAATATACATATCACCAGAACGACATCCGATATAAGCATCGGCCGTAGCAAGCCATGGTTGCCCCAAGATCAAGGGATGCCCTCCCACAAGATACTTTGACTGAAGCACAATGAAATCTACAGGATATTCCCAAGAATCTAGGGAAACGACCACATCATCCAATACTCCTTCCGGCTTGATTTTAGATCTATCTGCCAATTCAAGCACATCGGGAGTAGGACGAATATGGACCAATCCAATTTGATCCATGGTTTTCTTGGTCATAACATTAATGGCTTCCCCTAGGTCTGTAAGTACATTGGAGACAAGGACATCACCTATCTGAATAGAGACAACAATGTTTCTGGGGTTAGTATATTTTTCCATGTGCATACATCCCATCATCAACTCTGTTGCTCTACCAACAAATTGAATGGTTTGAGGTTCTAATCTTATCCTTCCTGGATTCTTGAGATAGAGTTCTCTAATTATTTTTGTACAAATGGGGATCTCTTTAACAACTTGGAGCAAAGGTACCCTTATGAAAAAGTTCCTAAGCTTAGAAGCCAGGCTAGACTCAGGAATGGGTTCTTTCTTCTCCACAACTAACCTCTCTAGATAGGGAGGTCAGTTGGGAGAAGATGACAAGGGCTTAGAATGTACAGGGATAGGCTGAATGGTGTCATATTTTTCATAATGGTCAGGAGTTTCCTCCTCTCCTTTCTCATCGATAATCACGATGGGCTGCTTTTGATTTTCTAAAGTTACCACTTTCCTTGATCTCAATTGGAGATCATTAACTCCAAATGGCATAGTCTGAAATCTGGATGATGAAAGCGGGGTCATAGAATGGATCATCTGTACCAATTTATTGTTGAGGTTGAGTAAAGGTTGAGCAGGCAGCTGAGAAGGTTGAAACAATGGAGGTAAAGGTAATGGTGGCATAGGTTGACTCAGCTGAGGTAATGATGGTTGAGGCATTGGGTAAGGTGCATATGTAGGAGGATATGATTGCATAGGTGCATGATAGGAATTATGTGAATGATGTGAATGGTTTGGCCCTCTCCATCCTTGTTGCAAGATTTGGAGGGTGGTCCATATTGATATTGATATTGATTCCCATGTTGCCAATGTTGAGAGTGACTAGTGTTAGGATAGGAATATGAGTGTGCATTATAACCAAAAAAATGTGGTGGAGGTTCAGGAACCATACCTACACTTACCTGAGGCCAATTCCTTCATGCTCCCATAGCATGCAACGATTCAGCTTCAGGTTGTCCCATTTCGAGTACAAATTTCAGTGCAGGATGGAGGGACATTTGTCTGTAGCATGGTTATCTGCACAAATTGCACATTTATTAGTTTCTTTAATATCTAGAGGACATTCTCTTAAAGGGTGCTTTCTTCTACATTTAGGATAGAAAATAGATAATATGTCTTGCTCTTCTACAAGTTTTTGCTGAAAATTCAAAGACTCTATTTGTTTACTAATAATATTCATTATTTCATTTTTCATATTATCCATTTTGTTTTCTAGTCCAATAATCATAGCATCAAGGTTTTTCTATTTTTATTATGAATTCCTTTACCAGATCTATATTGGTTCCTCGAGAATTTCCTGCACATCACAGATTTGATCAAAAGTTTTTTGAGCAATATTCCCTTGCCCCAACGGATTTAAATTATTCCTAGCATCGTCAATAAGCCCCCGTAAGAACATGGTTCTAACAATACTTAGATCAAATTTGTGCTTTGACCTTTGGAGGATGTACAAGAATCTCTCCAAGTAGTCCTCTAGCATCTCATCATCATTTTGCACAATAGTAAATATTTCATCTTGAATATCCCTTGTTTTAAAATATGCCTGATATTTTGATAAAAACACTCTCTTCATTTTCTCCCAAGAATTTATAGTATTTCCTCCTAGTCCCATGAACCAACGAAGTGTTGCGTCCTTGAGACTTGTAGGAAACAACTTTAAGTTTTGGGCATCAGATGATTAATCATAACTTCTACACAAAATATCAAACTCAAATAGGAAAGCGTCTGGATCTTCATGTAACTTACCATAAAAATGAGGAAGAGTTGATGGTGGAATATTTTTCTTTCTCACTTGTATGTTAGGATTCACAATCGGGAATCAAAAAGTAGACTGTTCCTCATTTACTTGATTTTCACCACTTCCTTTTGCATGGTCTTCCATATCTTCCATTGTTGTTCTTCCACACGAATTGCTCTTAAAATGCTGAGAAGGCTGAATATGGATTCCAATAGTCTCCTTCTTCCCATTTATGGGTTGTGTCACACTAGAACTACTGCTACCAGAGCCTTGGTGGACCGTTACTGGATGATAAGTCTGAGTTTGTTTGGAATTTATGCCTAAAAAAGAAGGCCCAATATGAGTTTTGGTTTCAAAATTTTCAGTGTTTCTTTGGCCCCTAGTGGGCTTCAGACCCATACCTCTTTTAGGCATTCATTTAAATAAAAATGATGAAACTAAATTCAAATAAAAGTTGCAAGTTAAAAAATAAATTGGCACCTATAAATTCCTTCAAGCAATAGAAGCACACTGTAGAAAAAGATAATAGCAGACTTACCCCTATTGCAAAAAAAATGGAAAATTCTTACCAATTCAAATCGCCTCCCTGACAATGGTGTAGAAATTCTGCAAATTCTCTACAAATCTACGTCTAAGATCATGTAGAAAATCTAACTGTAGATTAACCCGATAATGCAATATAACTAAAGAAAAATACTATAATATAATTCTACTATCAATTTGCTTTGCGGAAGCTTAAAGATATAGTTGAATCAATATCAAGCAGAACACATATAACCAGAAGAAGAATCAATGCACATGAAACACAAAAGAATACTTAGGGGAAAGCCTCAGCGAAAAACCATACTATCTGTATTACCATACAAGGTGGAAATATATCAGAGCTACACAAAGCCTTAGCTCTCACAACTAGCCAGCGCTTAGTACAATCCTCCTGGATGCTCACAGGCAAACAAGGCTTCTCACAAACCTTCTCCTCTACCCTCCAAGCCTCGTCTTTCCTTGCACAGTTTCTCCTGGGTGATCCTGCTATTACCAAGTGTAACACTGATCACTCACATTGATCTCACACCCTGTAAAACTATGCAATCCTCAAGGAACCTCCGTCTTGAATGCATGGATGAGTTTCCTTTATAGGAAAACACATGCAACTGATAATAACATGTCCTTGATATTTAGCTCAACTGGGTCTTTCTCTGAATAGACATGCATGAGTTATTCACGAGAGAATCTTCGGTTAATTAGAGTACACTAGTTTGATGCATGCATGCATTAACTGACTGAACTCAAAATTAGTTCCTCAAACAGTTTGGAACTAATTTAATTGGACTTAACTCAGTAAACTGAGCTAACTAATTACCACTCAATCTTATCTCCTTAATTAGGGGATAATCTCCTTAATTTAAGGGATAACTGTTGCATGACTTCACAAAGACTTCTAGCTTGAATTTCTCCAACTAATTAATCCATAATGAATTAATTAATTATTTTTCAAGAAGCTGGTGATACTAAATTCGAATTTTAATTCTCAATTTTAATTCAAGGACAAATTAAAATTGGAATATTCCGGATTCTAATTTTATCATTTTTTGTTTCTATTTTCAACACTCCCTCTCAACAAGAAAGGAATTCAATTCGATCCCGATCCTAAACCTTTGGAATGTTCTACATGCAACACTACCCTCTATTGTTGTTTCTCTAACAACATCATAAACAAAATAAAAAAATCCAACCTGAATCAGTATGATGCATCTGTCATCAAAGTCTTTGACTGCTATTGCCTCTGTCGACTGAAAACTTTACGCTTCAACTGACTCTACCTTTCTGCACTGTTGTCAATCCTTCTCTGTGCTCTTTAGTATCTAACTGCTCTAGCCTCTGTCACTTTGATCTCTGACTACATCAATCCCACTGATTCCTCCCACTACTATGTACTTTGGGCTCCCGTAGCAAGGTACAATCCATGAGATAAAGCCTCTAAATGGACCCTGCCCAATTTCAGCAATCTTGGGACTATCACTTCACATCGACCCACTTCACGCCTAGAGGTATGGCTGCATGTGGTCCCTTTGCCCACTTGGCTCGAAATTTCCCCCTATTGCAGGTCTCTGCATGAGTGGATGGCTCCACTCACTCTCCTCTCAGCATCTCCAATTGGGGCTCCTCCACAATTGTCTGAGACTTCTTCTGGGACTGCATGTTGAGAGGTAATTTACTCTCCCTCTCAACTACCAAGTCTCTAACATTTTCCTTGCTCCTCAAGGATTTGCATGCATCTTGAACCTCAAGAGCATATAGGTTCTTAACTCATGAACTGATTTGTTTCGCCTATCCCGTGGTGATGTGTCTAAGGAAAACCTTTCCCTTACTAAAGACAAAATCATAGCCTTTGTCCTCCAACATCGCGATCAATACCAAGTTCTTCTTCAGTCTAGGCACATACTTCACATATGTCAAGGTGATAAGAGGTCCATGCTCCCTATGAAAATCAACCATGCCCACACCTGAAACACTAAACCCTTCATAATTACCCATCTCTATGCGCATCTTGAGGTCATTCTCCTCCAAGGTACTGAATAAACTTTTATCGCTGGTCATGTGGAATGAGGCTCCACTGTCAAGATACCAACCACAAACCATCATTGATGACACCATGCATGCGATGAGGGTGAAGTCCATCTCGAATTGAGAGGCTAATGCCTCACCTTCAAATCCTTCTAAGGATCCCTTCTTGGAATTCTTCGATGGGAAATTAGTCGCATAATGACCCATCTCGTGACAACTAAAGTATCTCACTTTAGACTTGTCAATCTTCTTCCCTCCATGAGAAGAATTTGATTTGGAATGAGAATCCTTCTCCTTCCCTTTCCTTGCCTTACTTGCTATGGACAGATTTTCTTCATCATCCTTGGATGAAGAACCATCTCGTGTGCTCCTCCTGATCTCCTCCTGCATGAGATCCAACCATGGTCGTTCCCAATCCAGCAGTTTCTCCCTTCCATTCATAGATTCCTGGTAGCTATTCTAGCTCTTGGGAAGGCCAAGGAGAGCGAGGCTCACCATATCATCATCAGCAGTAGTTATTCCCACACTGCTAAGCTCATCTCTGCAAGTGGTGAGCTTGTTCATATATGTGGAAATAGTATCGCAATTCTCCATCTCGATTCTTCGAAGCTTGTCCTTGAGCGCCAATTTCCTCTGGTCACTACTGTTCTGATAGAGGTCCTTCAATGTCTTACATGTTGAATATGGAGTATCCTTCCCATGGAGACTCGAGACAATATGGTCTCGAACTCCCTCAAGGATGATCCATCTCGCCCTCACCACACACTTCTTCCACTCAACCAACTCTTGTGCATTAGTTGAAGCTGGATTTTGAATTTCTTGATCAATGAAATCCTTCAAGCCGTTGTTTTCTAATATTGCCTCCATGCGATATTTCCATGGTATGTAATTTGAGCTACCATCCAAGACATACTTGAGTCTCAAGCCATAAAACTCCATTAACCAAGCTGAAGTATGAGATGAATTCGATTTTCACCTGCAACCCCGAACTTCAAACTTTGAATTCTCTTCTCTGTATACTATTCACTGCTCTGATAAACTCAGCTCCAATACCATGTAGAAATTCTGCAAATTCTCTACAAATCTACCTCTAAGATCATGTAGAAACTCTAACTGTAGATTAACTCGATAATGCAATATAACTAAAGAAAAATACTATAATCTACTTCTACTATAAATTTGATTTGCGGAAGCTTAAAGATATACCTGAGTCAAGATCAAGAAGAACACATATCACCAGAAGAAGAATCAATGCACATGAAACACAAAAGAATACTCAGGGGAAAACCTCAACCAAAAACCCCACTATCTGTATTATCATCCAAGGTGGAAATATATCAGAATTACACAAATCCTTAGCTCTTACAACTAGCTAGCTCTCAATACAATCCTCCTGGATGCTCATAGGCAAACAAGGCTTCTCACAAACCTTCTCCTCTGCCCTCTGTTATCACTCAGGTTGTTCCCAAAAGTTGTAAGAAAGGGAATATGGCCGAGGTAACCACAGATCAATCTTTTAGATACAGATTTTAGCCAATCTGCATCCAGAGAGGGCTCTCTCTTTATGATTTAGTGTTGTTTGGAAATGTGTTAGGCTAGTTATGAAGTTCAAGGGTTTTGTTTTGGGTTTGGATGGTAGAATTCAATAGAACAGTGAGGCAAACTGAATAGTTCAATCCATTGGGCATGATGGAGTCAAAGAAGGATGGCTTTCTAGATTTGGTTTCTTAATAGAGGATGGTATCACAGAGCAAGGTAGTCAAACCTAGAGCAAATTTAGGCTGAAATTAGATGGAATGGACTCAAATGGGTGAAGGGCAGTTAAGAATCCTTCAACATATTGAAAGAGGTAAAATGGATGATTACTGTTAAGGAGCAGTTAAGAATTCCTTAGAAAATAGTCAATATGCGAGAATCAGGAAATAGGAGCAATTAAGAATTCACTGTTAAACAAATTTTGAAGAAAACACAGAGAATAATAAAGACTGAAAACAAAGTGCGGTTTAAGCAAATTCTGAATTAATCCTTTTCTTTACCATTCAGATTATGAAACATAGATGATATAGCAACAAGGAAACTATAAAACACAAGATATAGGGGACTTATTGATCCGGATTTTGATTCAAGAATTCTGTGACAAGTCTTCTGCATCAATTCCTCATCCAGTAGGCCAGACAACAGATGGTTCCAACAACTTTTTATTCCGAAGGTTCAGTATTACAACAAAATCTAGGAATACTCACCAACCCCAAATACTTCGTTTGGGGGGGTATTTATACAAAATATTTTTATAAAATATCTTATGGAGATAATATCTAGTGAAAACTAATGCCTCTTTTACAAAAGATAGAGACAAACAATCTTGAAAACAGGGAAAAGATAAATTGATGCCGTGCTGGCTGTTTCATCTTTATCGGATGTACTAGAGGTAGGTTCTGAGAGTCGGTTTACAGCTGTCTTCCACTGATACTCTGTGCTGGTTGCTTCGTCTTTGTCAGATATTCTTCAATCCTGTTTCGATACACTTTGACCCGTTTAACCCTCATTCATCTCTGTTTATCTTATCACGGAAAAATAGCCCGAAATCTACGTTTTACCTAAGAGAAATTTACAAAATCCCCAACATGTCTTCCCACCATTCTTGCTCTCACAATTTATGCTTCTGAAGTTTCCTCAGGGTTTCATTAGTTTCTATATATCTGAAAAAATTAGGCTGGAGCTGAAACAGATGTTTTACCTCATGCTCAATATAAAATAGGTTCTCTAAGTTATCATAGAGAACTTGGCCTATGGGGAGTGCCTTTACTCCTGAAGCACTTGTCGATGAACTAACTTGATCAGCAGCATATTTGTTCAATTTATGTACATAATCTATGTGCTTCATTAATCGATCATTATTTCCTGAAAGACTAGGTAGCCCTTTATCCTGCAAAACTGTAAACCTTTCCACGAAAGAATTAATTTCTACTTGCATATTATGGCATCTTCTTTCCAAATTCTGCATTAAAGTTCTTTTGGTTAGAACTCTTTTGATTCCCAAAATGGTGCCTGTTCTATCTGGGATGTCGAGTTGTTCCAGTTGTTCCCTATTTTTGTTATTCAAAAAAGGTATGAGCCGGTTGGCTTGATCAGACATTTGTCCTAATAAAAATCTTGATTTTTGAATTTCTCCATGTGCTACAATCACTAAGTCAATCTGCTCATAGATAACTTGGATGGATGGCCAAACATCACTCAGGGATTGATTGATGTTGGTCCAAAGAATTCCTTTGATTTCTGCCAGAGGCTTATCCAGAGTGAGATCCTTCTCTAATGTTCTCACTTTATTCTCTAATGATTTAACCTCTCTTATTTTCTCTGCAACATTTATCTTGGATTTGTCATAATTCTTTTCTACTTTTGCCAATTTTTTCTTTACTTGTTTCAGCTCTGACACTTGGAGTCTCAATTCTTCCATGGCTTTTATCAATTCTTCTGTGCTCATATTAGTACTTCTGCTTGGTGTTGTTCCTATCATTGATGTACCTGTAATTGCCTCTGATGTAGTTGCTGGGACATTTGGGGTTGATGCTATTCCCAATGTGGGGGGGACTGCAGTTGAGACTATGGGGATTACCTCAGGTGGCTAGGAGGTCGACTCTCCCTGCTTCTCTTTTAATGCCTTTTCCAGTGCCTGCTCTGTATCAGTTAATCTTTCATTGAGTTTCATGAGTAGGTCCATCATGTCTTCCTCTGATTTCTGCTCTATGATTTCTGCAGTCTGAGGGTGCCTTAAAGGAGGTAGCTTCAGCTGTTTCCTCAGGGCAACAATGTCCTCTTCCTTCTTCTTGATTAGTGCCTTTATGCCTTTAGCATCTTTGGGGCCATGTCCCAGTTCCATGATGATCTCTTCTAAGGATTTGATTCTGTTATCCTTGGCCAGAGAAGAAGCTTTCTCCTAATGCAACTGAGTTGTTGTGTTGTCTAAGGAACTTTGTAACTAGTGGGCCAACATTGCTTTGTTAGTTAGTGTGGAATAAACCATTTCCCTAGTCTGTTTGTGAAGTTCAATTTGGTCTAGTGGATGAATGTCTTTGGATAGGACCTCCAAGTTTGTTCTCATGTAATTTGCTGCCAACTGGGGTTGCTGTACCTTTGGATTTAAATAACTCATTAACATTTTTCCTTCTTTAATGTCATAGGCAGACATCAATCTTTGCTGGTTTGAGGGGGCCATCTTCAAGTATTGATTGTATATTTCAATCCTTACAGGATCATTTTTGGCCTTAATTTCTGTGAAAGTATTTTTAATATCAGAGGCATGTTTTCTTTGTGGCTTGGTAGATGATACTTCTACTTTGTGCTTCCTTTCTAGCTCCTGCCTATGGGAACTAGTTGATGATTCTACCACTGGGGAAGTCTACTGGTTGACTACCCTTTCACCTCTTAGACTGTCTGTCATTTCTTCAATAATTTCCTCTTTTGACAGAGGATTTAGTCTTTGTCTCTTTGCTCCTGGTTGTTCAGTAGTTCCTGTTAGCTACCTATACCAATAGGTTTCATATTTCATGATTGGCACTGAAAAGGTCCAAATATGCTCTGCTTTGATGATGCAAAGATCACATATTTCCATAAGAATACAGTCTGTGCTTATAGCTTGGTATGGACTCAAATTTTGATGGATGGTCCAACAGTCTAATCTGGATCATGTCATGTTTTAAATTTTCAGTTATAGAATAGAGAAAGGAGTCTGTCCAAACTGTTTAATCTTGGCAGGCAAGTAGTTTAGGTAGAGAAAAAAGGCTCCCAACAGCTTAATCTGGGACCTTGGAAGAAATAAGGGTAGAAGTAGATAGAAAAACAAAAGAAAAAGCCAAAGAAAAGAAAAGGCAAATAAGGGTCTGCAAGTCCAAGTGCACCCTCCAAGAAGAAATAAAAAATGCTAGGCAAATAGATGGGTAGGCAGTTGGGGTTGCAGAAAGGTCATTTCTTATAAGTTGCATGTTTGCTAACTTTGTTACCAAAGCAAAATCAATGAATTGAGAAGGTGTCATTCTTCATCAAGTTGCAGCAAGCAAGAAGCATGTCTAACCTCCCTTCTTCCCCTTTCCATTTCATTACTAACACTCCCTCATCAGCTGAGATTCATGGAAGAGATTATGGTTTCATGGTGGTTCTTAATCTTTTTACAAGCCACATTTCTTGTCTAAAACTCTTTTCATTTTGATCTACTCCCTAAACTAAGCAAGTTTCAAATAAACTTAGTGATTTCCCCCCTCATTCACATTTTCCCCCATATTAACTCTAACCCTACTATGTAATTCCCCTATGATACCTTTCCCCTACTAGTATTAACACCATGGTGTATAAACCCCAAATTTTGTATAAATATCCCTCCCCTTGGCATTATAGCCAATAAATCCTCTGTCAGGGATCAAATTGGCATCTGGTCACTTTGATGAACCTAAACCTCACCCCTCTCCCTTCTTTGAAGTCATTCCACCCATTAAACCTCCGTTTGTAAAGAAAAACCTTATAAAAACTCCATCCTACCCATAAACCCCTTTGAAATTGTGAAAAAACCCAAAAAACCCACCTTTTGCCGCTTATCCAAAGTTTCGGCGCATATGTTTGATTTTCCAAAATACATTGAAAAACTTTGCAAAAACCCATATCCTAATGTTTTCCGCTGGGCGCATATTCCAAAACAAATAATAAATTAAACCCGCCCCCCCTCCGTATTATTCGATCACATCACCCTTCCGTCAACCGTCGGATCGGACCCATATGATCCGACGGCCCTCATTGATATCAGAGCGGCCCCCACGCCCGGCAGTTAGCGCCCGAGAAAATGACGAAGGGTTACGTCAGTCCTCGACCACGCGTCACCTTCTCAAGTCTCTCGGAGCGGCCTTTGACAAAACTGGGGCCGTATCGTAAGCGGTCCGAGAAAACCGTAACCACTATTGCACTTACCGCCCGGTTTGCTGGTCCCATGTCATGCCCACGTCAGAGCCACGTCGCCGCCACCTCGCCGTCGCATCACCTCATTCGTCCGTCCCTTCGCTGACATGTCCGCCACTTCAGCATATCCATGGACCAACCAGGAGCTGCCACATCACCCGGTGACGTCATGCTGACGTCATTCGACTCCGACCCCACCTGATGATGTCATGCTGACATCATCCCAAAAACGCGCCAATATTGCCAAAAATCTATTTTAAGCCAAAATTTCGTGTTTTTTCTACTTTTTCCGAAAGAGACTGTTGTTGTTCCTGCATGAATTTTATGACCATACCAGCGCCAACCTGCACCGTTCAACTCTGAAACCATGGGCGCCTCCACCGTACCTACATTTGCAACTATCAGTGACAATCCGCAAGGTATTTCTCGAAATTATTCTCTGCACCTGGTTTTTATCCAAATTTCTTCGAACAAACTGTTAAGGGAGTGTTAAAACACTGAATTCACCGTCTAGTATCCAGTAACCTGTACCTATTTCCCTCTGGCAAGGCAACGAACAGTTTACGAAACCTGCATTTGACTGAAACAACCTGAATTCACAGGTAGCTCGCACAATCGTGAGCTAGAAACCTCTGCTGGCTAAATTCACCATAGAAAAGTTTTGGTCAGCCCTGCTATTTGTCTTTATCAATCTGTTAAACAGTATTTCAATTGCTGTGTGCTCAGTTCACCCTCTGGTCCCTAAAATTCACACTTTCATTGTAAAGAATCACCTCTGTGTTGTTCTGCTTACTTCAACAAGTTCACCTACAAGTCAGAAGCTTAATAGACCATGGAAACTCCAATTTCACTGAACATCAAGCCTCTCAATACCCCTCACAGGGAGTTAGAATGGAAAGCTCTGGGAGATATGGATTATCAAATGTTAGATTGGTTTCCAATAGGCTCTAAATATAATATTCAGTTGCTAAATGAGTTGAAAGCCCAGCACCTTAGTGGAGCTGATATCCTAGGGATTTGGGACTCAAACTTGCCCATCTACAACCTCCCCCAGGTAAATCCTATGCCAGAATTGATCCACAGATGCCAGGAGTGCTATGATCCATGCCAAAGAGCTGTCCTCAACCCCACAGGCTCAATTCTGTTCCATATCACCCCAGAGAGCATAAATGAGATGCTGCATTTCCACACTGCAAAACCATTGACCCCCCTCTACATGCAGAACTTGATAAAGAAGGGGACTAAGTTTTCAAATGACCAGATCATCAAAATCAACCAGCTGTTTATACAACCAGGCTCTGAAGCCATCAGAACTCCTCCTATTGGATATGCATACTTAAATGAATTGGGCAGAATGCTAGTGGATTTGATCAGCTATGTCCTAGGGTTCAAGGGAGTGGAGGATGTGGATGATAGTATAATGGCAATGCTATCTATATTCTCTCCTGGAAAGCCTCCAGCTGTACATTATGACTATGCCACATATATTGCAGATAGGATCCATGACCAGCTAATGAATCTGCAAAGGGAAAGACTGTTCATATACACTTCGTACATTTACCATCTATTCTTGTTTTATCAACCAGGCAGCTTCCTCATCCCCTTGAAGCAAGTTAATGCCCAGGGGAATCCAAGGTCAGTTGTCTTTTGGACCTCTGTTTTTCATTGCACCTCTGTATCACCATACACATACTGTGAGTTCATAGACTTATTCATTCATCCAGCTATGACATTATTGTATGGTGTTTCTCCTCCAAGGTTAACTGATGACATGAGGAGAATTCTCCATCTAAACAAAACCTACAGCATTGGTAATTGGTACTTTTACCAAGACCACACAGTCATTAGAGTATATGGCTGTGAGTTGAAGCCTTATAGGCTGCCAAGGTATGTCCCTATGAGACTTTTTGCCCTAGAATACTTCAGGCAATTTGGGAATGCCGACTACCTCCACTTCCAAAGTAAGAACAAGAAGGCGCAGTTGAAGGTAAGGAGCCAGCTGGGCCCTTTCCTATATAACAAAAAAGAGGAGGGATGGAAAGAGGCAAATAGTATCCTAGAGGCCCTCAAACTGCAAACTAGTTTTGAGTGGATACCCTATGACCCCAATCATTTTGTTTCCCTCAGGAGGATAAGATACAAATTGGGTACCTATTCACATATGTGGCTGCCTGAGATTGAGCAGTATGCTAATGCATTGAGCTGGAAAGAGGGCACCCTAGAAGAGGAAATTACTAGTGAAGAGCTGCTAGAAAGAGAGGCTAGAAATATTCAAAAAGAAGCTGACTTAGAAACTTGTGGACAGGTCCCCCTCTCATATAAAAGACAACTTGGAGTAGCTGCCTCATCCTCAACAACACATCAGCAAGCTGCCATGAATACTCCACAGACATCCAACAAAGGCAAAGAAAAGCAGGTGGAACAGCCACCTCCAATGACTGAAGAGCAAATGGAAACACTAGTGCAGCAACAAGAAGAGATGGAGCAGCAGGGAGAAGTGCAGCAGCAAGAAGAACAACAACAACAGGAAGAACAAAGGCAGGAACAGCCTGTCCAGCAAGAGAAAACAGTGGAAACCCCTAAATCCACTGAACAAACTGTGCCTCCAAGGCAAGAAACTTCAGCTGAGGCATCAATCCTCCAAACTCCACAAAAGGAGGATACAAGCAGGAAAAGGGATAGAGAGACTCCCCTTACAACATCAGCAACTCATGGGGAGAAAAGACAGAGAATCAATCCCTTCTCAGAGGAAGAAATGCCAATAGGACAGTCTTTTGGTATGGTCCCACCCAGCAGGGAAGCATCAGCAAGTTCCTTTCAACAGGAACAGTTTAGAGCAATGGGAGGAGAAGTGAGTTCCTCAAATCAGCAAAGGGAAGGTGGACTCAACATTAAACAGCAGTTCATCGACATTAAGAGGAGAAATGAGCCCATCAAGATACAGTTGTATAACCATCTGTTAAACATGGCTCCCACCAATCAACAAAGACTCATGTCTGCATATGATGTGTAGGAAGGCAAAATGATCATGAGTCATTTTATGCCAACAGCAGTGCAGCCCCAATCTGCCTTTGACTACTTGAGGACTAACCTGGAAGTCCTTGCCAAGGATATCCACCCAATGGACAAGATAGAACTTCATAAGCAAACGGGTGAGATGGTCTATGCTTCCTTGGCAGACCAAACATTAGATA
The DNA here is from genome assembly GCA_031772625.1 of Pinus tabuliformis. Classification (NCBI taxonomy): domain Eukaryota; kingdom Viridiplantae; phylum Streptophyta; class Pinopsida; order Pinales; family Pinaceae; genus Pinus; species Pinus tabuliformis. Next base: position 120,284,490 of record CM062806.1, read on the forward strand.
ACTACAGGCTACAAAATAGCCTTAACAATACAGCCTCTCAGCTAGAGTTGGAGAGAGCATCATCCCAGGCAAAGGAAAACAGAATAAGGTCCTTAGAGGACATCATCATAGAGATTGGGCATGATCCCAAAGATATCAAGGGCATACAAGAGATATTAAAATTGAGGGATGCAGACATGGCAGCCTTGAGGAGAAAGATCAAACTCCCAGCCACAATTCACCCTCAAACAGATGATGTTGCCCAGCAAAGACATGATCAAGAGGCCACAACCTTGTTGATATCTCTGTACAAGCAGCTAATCCAAACTCAGGAAAAGCTGGGAGAATCGGAGGCTGCAAAAGCAGCACTACAGGCAGCCTTGAAACAAAGAGAAGAAGGGCAAACCTCCAAGCCTCCTCCTGAAGTAATCAACCTTGAGGAAGCTGCTCCAACTACTGCTCCTCCTCCTCAGCAAACAGAACCTACAGCACCAACTACATCAACAGCTGCACCAACAACAGAGCAGACTCATAGTCTGGATATGCAGAAGCTTCAAAATGAAATTCAAGTCCTGGAAGCTCAAATGTTAGAGCTTAATCAAGCCAAAGAATCTTTGGCTAAAGTAAATGAAAGATATGACAAGAGCAAACAGAATGTGGCTGAGAAGGAAAGAGATATAAGAGCTCTCAAAAAGAGAATAACTGAGCTTGAGAAAGAGCTCACACTAGATAAGGTGACAACAGAGCTCAAAACAGTCCTGTGGGCCAATATTGGCCAGTCCATTACTGATCAGTGGCAGTTCATTGAGACCATCGATGAACAATCAGCACTCATTACAAAGGCAAATAGGGAGATACACAGAGCAAGAGCAAGCCTTGGTAACATGCCTGATGCTGCCAATAGGATGATCAACATATTAAATAACAGGACAAGCTCTCAACTGACCACCATGGGAATTGCTCACAGGACTGAGACAATCTCAATGGTTAAAAGGGTCCTGACATTAAGAAACCTGGTTGGAACATTAGAAAGGAGAACCCAAGACATGCAGACCGAAATCAACAAGTTCATGGACAGGTTTCAGGTATTACAAAACAGAGGCCTCCCCAGCATACTAAGCAGTGTGGGAAGACTGCTCACCCATGAAAATTATGCTAAAAGGGTCAATGCCTTTGCTGCAAGTCAAATTGCAGCACAGCCCAGCACTTCAGCAGAATCAGGGCCAGCATCAGGGCAGACTCTATATAATAGGGTGGAAAACCTGTTTTTCATTATGAACGAGATCAATCATCTGTTCGATGTGCCTCCAAATTTCTATAAATATACAGAAGCAGATGAAACCATAGAGGCAATTGTGAAGCACCAATTGCCCACACAGGAAGTCTGGAATAGATTGACACAGCTAATATTATCAAGCCAGAACCTGTAATGTTATGTTTTTTCAAATTTATAAGTAATCATACACAGGGAAAATTTTGGTAGATAAGCATACAGAGGAAAAATGAAAGGCTGAGCCAACTCAGCAAGGCTGTTCGGTCACCACAGCAGCAAGCACAGTCACAGGTGGCAGGGCCGAGAAAATACAGCGCAGCAAACATAAAGACACATTTTCCAGCATTAAAGCAAAGCGTTCCAACCGACTCAGTGACCTCCAAAGGTCAAAATATCCTCTGACAGACTTAAAAAGCAGTTATGTTGCATTCAAAGTTGTAATAACTTCTTTTCTACTTTTCTGTATGAAGTAATGAAGATATTTCTCTCTCAGATGACTCAATGCCTGAGATATTTTGTATAAACATTTCTATAAAGTCCCCTTCGCATGAGTTTGCAAGGGGTTGTTGTTGATTCATTTCTATACTTCTGTTGCTGTACAACTCTCAGAAAAATAATACAAAAGGTGGATGGAATTTCCAAAGCTCTGTGTTTCTTGATGCACTGTGGTGGCTGGCTGAATGTTACAGGATTCCTGCATGTTTCATAGCACAATAAGTCTTCTTTTAACCTCTGTGTTATATGTTTTCTAGTCTTTCATGTTCTTTCATGTTTCTGAGTTTTACACTTAATGGCAAAGTAAAAGAATAGTTCCATGATTTAATTGCAGATTACCCTGAACTCAATCTAAGCTGTTATAAATGTTTTCTTCCAGATAGAGTAAATAAGGTGTAATTCTTAATTTCTACACTTTCAAGCTATATCTCTCACTGTGATAAATATTCTCAGGAATTCAAGTTTGCTCCTGAGGCATCTATCTCTTCCCCACACCCCAGCTTAGTGGAAAATTCTTAAATGCTTTTCACTGGTTGTTTACATGTCACCATCATAATCTAACTTTGTTATATGAAATATTTAAATGGCCCTGTAATTTCAGTAAATCACCTCAAGGTTTCTAAACACTTATAGCCACAGACTCCATTACCCAATGAAATAAACTTATCGGCAGATTGCGCACTTCAAGTACAGAAAGATATCCCTCAACCAAAGCATAAAACTAAACACCCTCATTTCATAGCTAGCCTAAAATCTCCACAGAACAGAGACAAATTATAAAGAGAGAGCCCTCTCTGATTACAGTGTGGCTAGGCACTGTAATCCAAAGATTGGTTAGTGGTTACCCCGGCCGTATTCCCTTGGGAGTCATAGGGAACAACCTGGGTGTTAACATAATTGGCGACTCCACTGGGGACTTCTTAGGATTTTCCAATTTCTATACATCCCTCAAAGCCTGAAATCAAGCCTGAAACAAGTCAGGAGGCCTTCAAAACTGTTTCTGTGTAACATTGACAGTTTTAGGGAAGAGCTCTTTCAGTGAATCTTCATCTCAGCTTTGAAATATATATAGCCATTCCAAAATCTTTATCCAGTCCTTACAGATATAAAAACTTCCTATAAAATCCTAAAAAACAGTTAGAAGCTGGCTCCCAAGAAAAATCCACGGCACACTAGGGCAAATCCTGACCCTAATCCACCCATCATTGTTGATAATCCAAATACCATCCCTAGAAACATTAGGAGGCAGCAAAGGCAGGAGCAGCCTGCTGATTTAACATCAGATTCAGATCATCCCAGCCTTATCTCTACCCCATGCAAGGTCCTCTTCCTGTCTACCCCTAATTCCCCTAGTTCACCATCCACATCTCAAAGTCCTCCTCTCACATCTTCATCCACTGCACATATCCCCTTGACCAACACTCTAGGTTCACCCCTACTTGTCACCCCTGTGGTACCCACTGTTCCTATTATCCCAGCTGCCCCTGTTAATCCTCTAAACCCTGTAAATATGGCTAACAGATATGCACCCTTGCAGATACCAGCTAATGCTGCAGCTCTACCCCAAGATTACCAAACCAAAATCTCATATTTTGACTCCAACGGCCCTCTGACAGCTGTCCAGCATGCTAAAAGGATGCAAGACCATTTTGAGACCTATGAAATAGATGATGACAGTGTCAGAATGAGGATGTTTGTTCAAAGCCTAACTGGGGATGTAAGAACTTGGTTTAGATCCCTGAATGCAAATTCCATCACAACTCCTGATGAACTGTATCAAGCCTTTACTAGTAGATGGGAGAAGAAGAAAGATCCTCTGCACATACTTGGGGAATATGACACTATCAAAAGAGGTCCCCAAGAGACTGTTTTGGAGTATTGTGCAAGATTTAACAATGTATATAACGCGATTCCACAAAATTTAAGACCTCCTCCTGATTTAGCCTTGTACAAATTCCCTGATGGTTTTGACCCTGACATGGCCTATCAGTTGAAGGAAAGAGATCCTCAATCCCTTGCAGAGGCCCAAAGGGTTGCTGTCACAGTGGAAGCCAACCTAATTGCCAAAAGGAACAGGGCAAGGTTGGAAAAGAGGACTGCTTTCAAAGAGGAACCCTCTGCCTTTGATCAAAAGCTAGATGCAATTCTCACTGGAATGAAAAGATTAGGTGATAGAGTGGAATCGGTTGAAAGAAAATCATCATGGGAACCACCACAAAACAACCCTCCTAGGAATCCAAATTTTAGGAGAACTCAAAACCCAAATGTTGGCAAGGCCAGTGCTGACCAAGACATAAGACCCCCTTTCCAAGAAAATTATGCAGAAACTTCCACATCAATAGAGCCCAATGAAGATCCTGAGATTAATTTAATGGGTCTAGATGGTGAAAGTCAAGTTTTCTTAACACAAGAAGATCATGAGGATGATGAAATCAAACTGTTCCAAACTAAATCAGGTGAATCCTTTGACTTCAAACAAGGCTATGACACTGCTGTTTATGAAGTCCATAAACAATACAAGCTGAGGAGCAGAACTGTGAATGTAAACCAGCCTGAAAAGATAAAGGATAATCAGCAGCCTGAAAGAGTCATAGTCACAGAACCTAATGACAAAACAAATTCACCTGCAGAAGAAGTGATTATTGTAGAGATCACTGAACCACTGTCCTCAAAACAGCAGCCTGTGGCCACTTCACCTTCTCAGCCTAATTTAAATGATACTCCCCAAGAGATGAGTAAAAGAGGCAAGTCCCAAAGTCAAGATAAAAATCAAGAAGAAGATTTAATAAACAAGGAAAGGACTGTTATCCATAACCCCAAGACCCAATCTGAAAAACCCTTTGACCTAGAGACTGAAATTGGCAAACTAAAGATAGCTATTCCTCTCTTAGAACTAGCCAAGCATGACATCTATAAACTACAGATCAAGAAGTCCCTTCAACTCACTAGCAACAAAGATGATGTCAATGTGCTGGATGACACCCCAGAATTACTGTTTGGCCCAGAAGTGGATGGAAAAACGGTAGTCACAGGGGTATTACCTTTCTATGTCAGTTTACATATTCATGATAAAATATTACATAATGCAATGTTTGACTCAGGTGCCTCTCACAATCTCATGCCAAAAGCAGTCATGGAGAGATTGAATCTAGACATAACAAGACCATACAAGGACCTGTTTTCCTTTGACTCCAGCCAAGTCAAGTGTCTAGGTCTCATAAAAGATTTATGTGTGTCTCTGGTTCAATACCCAAACAAGACAATCCTAATGGATGTGGTAGTTGCTGATATTCCACCTAAGTATGGGATGCTGTTATCAAGATCTTGGGGAGCTAAACTCCAAGGTTCCCTGCAATTAGACATGTCATATGCCACCATCTCTGTTTTTGGGCAACCAAAAAGACTGTACAGAGAAACACTCATGAAATACATGGTCAGCAGTGAAGAAAAGCCTCAAAACTTTCCCATATATGTTGTCCATTCAGACATAGACTCATACATTCTCTTCAATGACACCACAACTCCCTCAAAAGGTGAGGTTGAAACCAAGATACTCATACAGGAGGAAGACTCAAATGAAAGAATTACCACCCATGAAACAACAGTCAATCAAACACTAGATACTGCTGTTGTTCTAAATATCAAGCATACCCAATCAAATGATGAAACTGTCCTAGAAGACAAGCTAGATGAAAAACCACAACTTCTACTCACATTGCCAGCCCATGAACAGATCATTAAATCTCCTTCCCAACAGGATATTCTATGGTTCCTTGAATTTGATGGCTCAGTCAACAAGTTAGGGGCAGGAGCTGGAGTTTGGGTACACAATAAAGAAAATAGTCATGCAGAGGGTAGAGCCTATAGATTGAACTTCAGATGTACTAATAACATGGCAGAATATGAAGCTCTTTTACTAGGCCTCAAGTTAATAAAGTTCTTACAAGCTGCCAGGGTTTCAATCATGGGTGATTCAGATTTAGTTATCCAACAAGTGAAGGGAAATTTTGTCACCAATGACAAAAGACTAAGGACTTATAGGTCTGCTGTTGCTGAGGTACTAAACTCTTTCTCTGAATTCCAAATCACTAAAATTCCTAGAACCCACAATCTACATGCTCATAGTTTAGCCACCTTTGCAAGTACCTGCAAGCTGCCTTTTGAGCCTCATCATTGTTTTACAGCTGAGGTAAAACACAGACCCTCCATTCCAAACAATGTTAATGATTGGCAAGTATTTGAGGATGACAAGCAAATAAACCATTTTTTAACCCTGCAGCAAGAATTTGCAGGATTAAATATTGACACTGATACAGCAAGTCAATCACAAATACTTGATACAGCAAGTCAATCACAAATACTTGATGGAGCAAGTCCATCACAAATACAGTTTCAACAGATTACTCACCCAATATCACCTAGAACAGCAAAACAAATGCTAAATCCAACTATTTTCAACAAAGACAACATTCAGCAAATTCAATCAATCAATGGTGAGGAAGTGGCCAATGCTGAAACTGAAATCATAGAGCTGAAAGACAATTTTCTACCAACAGGCCTAACCCCACTAGAGGACATCTTTGATTCAAATGATATCCCCAGAAAACCAAAAATGCAGCCATTGAAGAATGCAACATAGGTACAATTGACAAACCCAAAATAATTAAATTGTCTGCTTCTTTACCTCCTGACCAAAAGCCTAAATACATTGACCTCTTTAAAGAGTTCCAGGATGTCTTTGCATGGAGTTATGAGGACCTAAAGTCCTATGACACCTCTGTTATCCAGCATACAATCCCTCTCAAACCTGATCAAAAGCCCTTTAAACAAAAATTGAGGAGAATCAATCCTATGCTTCTCCCAGCAATGGAACAAGAGGTACAGAAAATGTTCAAGGCTGGCATCATAGCACCAATCAGATTCTCTGAATGGATCTCCAACTTAGTCCCTACAAGAAAGAAGACTGGTGAAATTAGGCTGTGTGTGGACTTAAGGAATCTGAACCAAGTATCCCTCAAAGACAACTATCCCTTACCCAAGATGGATCACATTCTCCAAAGGGTGGTAGGGGCCTCAAGGATCTCATTACTGGATGGATTTTCAGGCTTCAATCAAATCCTGGTGCACCCTGATGATCAAGATAAAACAACATTCACTACCCCATGGGGAACTTTCAAATATGTAAAGATGCCTTTTGGATTAAAAAATGCAGGGGCAACTTTTCAAAGAGCAATGGATATTGCTTTTTCCAAAGAGATTCATGACTTTTTAGTCATTTACCTAGATGACCTTACACCTTTCTCAAAATCAGACCAAGAACATATAAAACATTTGAGACAGATCTTCCTAAAATGCAGAAAATATGGAATTTCCTTAAATCCCAATAAATCCCTGTTTGGTTTAGAGGAAGGTAAGCTTTTGGGCCACATCATTTCTAAATATGGCATTAGAATTGACCCAAATAGAATACAGGCTATCCTACAAATGCCCCACCCAAGAAATGTCAAAGAGTTGTAAGGATTCTTGGGAAAAATCAATTTCTTAAGAAGGTTTATCCCAAACTTAGCAGAACTAATCAGATTATTAAATAACATGCTAAAGAAAGATTCAAAAGTCAAATGGACTGTTGAAGCCAATCAAGCCTTTGAAAGTATAAAGTTGGCCCTTACCCAAACACCAGTGCTGACCAATCCTCAATTTGACAGAGAATTTATCATTTTCTCTTTTGCCTCCCAGCATACTATTGCTGCTGTTTTATTGCAAAAAGATGACCAAGGAAATGAGAAGCCAATTGCTTTCTTTAGCAAAGCTCTTAGAGATGCACCTTTAAAGTATCAAATCATGGAAAAGCAAGCTTATGCTTTGGTCAAAGCCATTAAAGACTTTAGGATTTATATCCTTTATTCCCATGTTATAGCATATGTGCCAATTCCTATTGTCAAAGACATTCTCACCCAAGAAAATTTAGAGGGCAGAAGAGGAAAGTGGATTGCCAACATCTTGGAATTTGACATTGAGATAAAACCTACAAAACTAATAAAAGGGAAAGGCTTGGCCAAATTAATGACAGAAGCAAATTTCCAAGCCTTAGACATTAACCAGCTGGACAGTGAATCGGAGCTGGCGACTCCAAAGATCAATGTAGCCTTTGAACAATCCCCTTGGTACTCTGATATATGTTATGTATTGCAAAACCTGTGTGCTCCCCCAGGATTGTCCAGAACTAAATGTAGGTTTTTAAAAATGAAAGCTTCTAAATTTTGTGTTATGGATGGAAATTTGTTATGGAAAAACCATGAAGGAATATTGCTAAACTGCCTAATTGAGAATGAAACTGACAATATCATAAAGGAATTTCATGCAGGTGACTGTGGTGGACACTTGTACTGGAAGTCCACTGTGGATAAAATACTAAGGGCTGGGTACTACTGGCCCACCATGTTCTCTGATGTCAAGAAATTCACCACCTCATGTCATAAATGTCAAGTGTTTGAGGGAAAGAGACAGTTGCTGCCACTTCCCTTAAGGCCTATTGCAACAGAGATACCTTTTCAACAATGGGGCTTGGATTTCATTGGGGAAATTCACCCCTCATCCTCAGGCCAACATAGATGGATCTTGACAGCCACAGACTACTTCACCAAGTGGATTGAAGCTGTTCCATGCAGACAAGCAAATGATTCCACTATCATTCAGTTCTTGGAGAACAACATATTGGCTAGATTTGGCTGTCCTGACAAAATAATAACAGACAATGCGGCTGCTTTCAGATCCAAGAAAATGGTGAACTTCTGCCATAAATTTCACATCACCTTGGGCCATTCTACTGCATACTATCCCCAAGGTAATGGCCTTGCTGAGTCATCAAATAAAAGTCTTGTAAACATCATAAAGAAAGTACTAGAAGAGAACAAAAAGAATTGGCATAAGAAGCTTGTGAATGCCCTATGGGCAGATAGACTAACAACCAAAAGATCAATTGGGACCAGCCCATATGAGTTGGTTTATGGATTAGAGGCCAAATTTCCTTCATCACTAGGAGTGCCTGTTATGAAACTTCTTCAAGAAAGCCAAGCTGAACCAAATGATATGCAAAGAAGAATCAATCAAATCATATGTTTACAGCAAACTAGAGACCAAGTTTTCAGCAGAGTTCAAGTTCTACAAGAAAAATTAAAGAAGGCCTTTGATAGAAGAACTAAGGCAGAAGATTTCAACATTAGTGACAAAGTCCTCAAGTGGGATTCAAGAAGAGAGGATAAGGGAAAACATGGAAAATTTGATTCCCTTTGGAGAGGACCATTTGCTGTCCAAGCAGTACAAGGAAACAACACTTATTTCCTTAAGAGTCTCAATGAAACTGACTTGGATGAGGGTCCTGTGAATGGCAGGATGCTGAAGCACTATTTTGAATATCACCCCTAAGTGCAGCCTGAGTTTTCCCTTGTACATATCCAGATGTATATATTATTTTCTGTCAACATGTAAAAATGCAATTTCTCAAAGTTTTCTTAAACCGCCAGCAACAGGTGAATAGAATTAGAGGTCTACCAAGAAGAGAAGCACACAACTTTGGCGTTTCAAAACAACAAACTTCAAGATTGACAAGAGCAGTCAAGGAGCAAGGCAATCTGACCTGCTGTTCTTGGTCTTTCAAATAAAACACCATCCCCATGTGGAGCCACTGTTAGCTACCTATACCAATAGGTTTCATATTTCATGATTGGCACTGAAAAGGTCCAAATATGCTCTGCTTTGATGATGCAAAGATCACATATTTCCATAAGAATACAGTCTGTGCTTATAGCTTGGTATGGACTCAAATTTTGATGGATGGTCCAACAGTCTAATCTGGATCATGTCATGTTTTAAATTTTCAGTTATAGAATAGAGAAAGGAGTCTGTCCAAACTGTTTAATCTTGGCAGACAAGTAGTTTAGGTAGAGAAAAAAGGCTCCCAACAGCTTAATCTGGGACCTTGGAAGAAATAAGGGTAGAAGTAGATAGAAAAACAAAAGAAAAAGCCAAAGAAAAGAAAAGGCAAGTAAGGGTCTGCAAGTCCAAGTGCACCCTCCAAGAAGAAATAAAAAATGCTAGGAAAATAGATGGGTAGGCAGTTGGGGTTGCAGAAAGGTCATTTCTTATAAGTTGCATGTGTGCTAACTTTGTTACCAAAGCAAAATCAATGAATTGAGAAGGTGTCATTCTTCATCAAGTTGCAGCAAGCAAGAAGCATGTCTAACCTCCCTTCTTCCCCTTTCCATTTCATTACTAACACTCCCTCATCAGTTGAGATTCATGGAAGAGATTATGGTTTCATGGTGGTTCTTAATCTTTTTACAAGCCACATTTCTTGTCTAAAACTCTTTTCATTTTGATCTACTCCCTAAACTAAGCAAGTTTCAAATAAACTTAGTGATTTCCCCCCTCATTCACATTTTCCCCCATATTAACTCTAACCCTACTATGTAATTCCCCTGTGATACCTTTCCCCTACTAGTATTAACACCATGGTGTATAAACCCCAAATTTTGTATAAATATCCCTCCCCTTGGCATTATAGCCAATAAATCCTCTGTCAGGGATCAAATTGGCATCTGGTCACTTTGATGAACTTAAACCTCACCCCTCTCCCTTCTTTGAAGTCATTCCACCCATTAAACCTTCGTTTGTAAAGAAAAACCTTATAAAAACTCCATCCTACCCATAAACCCCTTTGAAATTGTGAAAAAACCCAAAAAACCCACCTTTTGCCGCTTATCCAAAGTTTCAGCGCATATGTTTGATTTTCCAAAATACATTGAAAAACTTTGCAAAAACCCATATCCTAATGTTTTCCGCCGGGCGCATATTCCAAAACAAATAATAAATTAAACCTGCCCCCCCTCCGTATTATTCGATCACATCACCCTTCCGTCAACCGTCGGATCGGACCCATGTGATCCGACGGCCCTCATTGATATCGGAGCGGCCCCCACGCCCGATAGTTAGCGCCCGAGAAAATGACGAAGGGTTACGTCAGTCCTCGGCCACGCGTCACCTTCTCAAGTCTCTCGGAGCGGCCTCTGACAAAACCGGGGCCGTATCGTAAGCGGTCCGAGAAAACCGTAACCACTATTGCACTTACCGCCCGGTTTGCTGGTCCCATGTCATGCCCACGTCAGAGCCACGTCGCCGCCACCCCGCCGTCGCATCACCTCATTCGTCCATCCCTTCGCTGACATGTCCGCCACTTCAGCATATCCATGGACCAACCAGGACCTGCCACATCACCCGGTGACGTCATGCTGATGTCATCCGACTCCGACCCCACCTGATGATGTCATGCTGACGTCATCCCAAAAACGCGCCAATATTGCCAAAAATCTATTTTAAGCCAAAATTTCATGTTTTTTCTACTTTTACCGAAAGAGACTGTTGTTGTTCCTGCATGAATTTGACGACCATACCAGCGCCAACCTGCACCGTTCAACTCTGAAACCACGGGCGCCTCCGCCATACCTGCATTTGCAACTATCAGTGACAATCCGCAAGGTATTTCTCGAAATTATTCTCTGCACCTGGTTTTTATCCAAATTTCTTCGAACAAACTGTTAAGGGAGTGTTAAAACACTGAATTCACCGTCTAGTATCCAGTAACCTGTACCTATTTCCCTCTGGCAAGGCAACAAACAGTTTACGAAACCTGCATTTGACTGAAACAACCTGAATTCACAGGTAGCTCGCGCAATCGTGAGCTAGAACCTCTGCTGGCTAAATTCACCATAAAAAAGTTCTGGTCAGCCCTGCTATTTGTCTTTATCAATCTGTTAAACAGTATTTCAATTGCTGTGTGCTCAGTTCACCCTCTGGTCCCTAAAATTCACACTTTCATTGTAAAGAATCACCTCTGTGTTGTTCTGCTTACTTCAACAAGTTCACCTACAAGTCAGAAGCTTAATAGACCATGGAAACTCCAATTTCACTGAACATCAAGCCTCTCAATACCCCTCACAGGGAGTTAGAATGGAAAGCTCTAGGAGATATGGATTATCAAATGTTAGATTGGTTTCCAATAGGCTCTAAATATAATATTCAGTTGCTAAATGAGTTGAAAGCCCAGCACCTTAGTGGAGCTGATATCCTAGGGATTTGGGACTCAAACTTGCCCATCTACAACCTCCCCCAGGTAAATCCTATGCCAGAATTGATCCACAGATGCCAGGAGTGCTATGATCCATGCCAAAGAGCTGTCCTCAGCCCCACAGGCTCAATTCTGTTCCATATCACCCCAGAGAGCATAAATGAGATGCTGCATTTCCACACTGCAAAACCATTGACCCCCCTCTACATGCAGAACTTGATAAAGAAGGGGACTAAGTTGTCAAATGACCAGATCATCAAAATCAACCAGCTGTTTATACAACCAGGCTCTGAAGCCATCAGAACTCCTCCTATTGGATATGCATACTTAAATGAATTGGGCAGAATGCTAGTGGATTTGATCAGCTATGTCCTAGGGTTCAAGGGAGTGGAGGATGTGGATGATAGTATAATGGCAATGCTGTCTATATTCTCTCCTGGAAAGCCTCCAGCTGTACATTATGACTATGCCACATATATTGCAGATAGGATCCATGACCAGCTAATGAATCTGCAAAGGGAAAGACTGTTCAGATACACTTCGTACATTTACCATCTATTCTTGTTTTATCAACCAGGCAGCTTCCTCATTCCCCTGAAGCAAGTTAATGCCCAGGGGAATCCAAGGTCAGTTGTCTTTTGGACCTTTGTTTTTCATTGCACCTCTGTATCACCATACACATACTGTGAGTTCATAGACTTATTCATTCATCCAGCTATGACATTATTGTATGGTGTTTCTCCTCCAAGGTTAACTGATGACATGAGGAGAATTCTCCATCTAAACAAAACCTACAACATTGGTAATTGGTACTTTTACCAAGACCACACAGTCATTAGAGTATATGGCTGTGAGTTGAAGCCTTATAGGCTGCCAAGGTATGTCCCTATGAGACTTTTTGCCCTAGAATACTTCAGGCAATTTGGGAATGCCGACTACCTCCACTTCCAAAGTAAGAACAAGAAGGCGCAGTTGAAGGTAAGGAGCCAGCTGGGCCCTTTCCTATATAACAAAAAAGAGGAGGGATGGAAAGAGGCAAATAGTATCCTAGAGGCCCTCAAACTGCAAACTAGTTTTGAGTGGATACCCTATGACCCCAATCATTTTGTTTCCCTCAGGAGGATAAGATACAAATTGGGTACCTATTCACATATGAGGCTGCCTGAGATTGAGCAGTATGCTAATGCATTGAGCTGGAAAGAGGGCACCCTAGAAGAGGAAATTACTAGTGAAGAGCTGCTAGAAAGAGAGGCTAGAAATATTCAAAAAGAAGCTGACTTAGAAACTTGTGGACAGGCTGACCAGCTAATGAATCTGCAAAGGGAAAGACTGTTCAGATACACTTCGTACATTTACCATCTATTCTTGTTTTATCAACCAAGCAGCTTCCTCATCCCCCTGAAGCAAGTTAATGCCCAGGGGAATCCAAGGTCAGTTGTCTTTTGGACCTTTGTTTTTCATTGCACCTCTGTATCACCATACACATACTGTGAGCAGTATGCTAATGCATTGAGCTGGAAAGACGGCACCCTAGAAGAGGAAATTACTAGTGAAGAGCTGCTAGAAAGAGAGGCTAGAAATATTCAAAAAGAAGCTGACTTAAAAACTTGTGGACAGGCAAAAAAGAGGAGGGATGGAAAGAGGCAAATAGTATCCTAGAGGCCCTCAAACTGCAAACTAGTTTTGAGTGGATACCCTATGACCCCAATCATTTTGTTTCCCTCAGGAGGATAAGATACAAATTGGGTACCTATTCACATATGAGGCTGCCTGAGATTGAGCAGTATGCTAATGCATTGAGCTGGAAAGAGGGCACCCTAGAAGAGGAAATTACTAGTGAAGAGCTGCTAGAAAGAGAGGCTAGAAATATTCAAAAAGAAGCTGACTTAGAAACTTGTGGACAGGTCCCCCTCTCATATAAAAGACAACTTGGAGCAGCTGCCTCATCCTCAACAACACATCAGCAAGCTGCCATGAATACTCCACATACATCCAGCAAAGGCAAAGAAAAGCAGGTGGAACAGCCACCTCCAATGATTGAAGAGCAAATGGAAACACTAGTGCAGCAACAAGAAGAGATGGAGCAGCAGGGAGAAGTGCAGCAGCAAGAAGAACAGCAACAACAGGAAGAACAAAGGCAGGAACAGCCTGTCCAGCAAGAGAAAACAGTGGAAGCCCCTAAATCCACTGAACTTACTGTGCCTCCAAGGAAAGAAACTTCAGCTGAGGCATCAATCCTCCAAACTCCACAAAAGGAGGATACAAGCAGGAAAAGGGACAGAGAGACTCCCCTTACAACATCAGCAACTAATGGGGAGAAAAGATAGAGAATCAATCCCTTCTCAGAGGAAGAAATGCCAATAGGATAGTCTTTTGGTATGGTCCCACCCAGCAGGGAAGCATCAGCAAGTTCCTTTCAACAGGAACAGGATAGAGCAATGGGAGGAGAAGTGAGTTCCTCAAATCAGCAAAGGGAAGGTGGACTCAGCATTAAACAACAGTTCATCACCATTAAGAGGAGAAGTGAGCCCATCAAGATACAGCTGTATAACCATCTGTTAAACATGGCTCCCACCAATCAACAAAGACTCATGTCTGCATATGATGTGCAGGAAGGCAAAATGATCATGATTCATTTTATGCCAACAACAGTGCAGCCCCAATCTGCCTCTGACTACTTGAGGACTAACCTGGAAGTCCTTGCCAAGGATATCCACCTAATGGACAAGATAGAACTGCATAAGCAAACGGGTGAGATGGTCTATGCTTCCTTGGCAGACCAAACATTGGATAACTACAGGCTACAAAATAGCCTTAACAATACAGCCTCTCAGCTAGAGTTGGAGAGAGCATCATCCCAAGCAAAGGACAATAGAATAAGGTCCTTAGAAGACATCATCATAGAGATTGGGCATGATCCCAAAGATATCAAGGGCATACAAGAGATATTAAAATTGAGGGATGCAGACATGGCAGCCTTGAGGAGAAAGATCAAACTCCCAGCCACAATTCACCCTCAAACAGATGATGTTGCCCAGCAAAGACATGATCAAGAGGCCACAACCTTGTTGATATCTTGTACAAGCAGCTAATCCAAACTCAGGAAAAGCTGGGAGAATCAGAGGCTGCAAAAGCAGCACTACAGGCAGCCTTGAAACAAAGAGAAGAAGGGCAAACCTCCCAGCCTCCTCCTGAAGTAATCAACCTTGAGGAAGCTTCTCCAACTACTGCTCCTCCTCCTCAGCAAACAGAACCTACAGCACCAACTACATCAACAACTGCACCAACAACAGAGCAGACTCATAGTCTGGATATGCAGAAGCTTCAAAATGAAATTCAAGTCCTGGAAGCTCAAATGTTAGAGCTTAATCAAGCCAAAGAATCTTTGGCTAAAGTAAATGAAAGATATGACAAGAGTAAACAGAATGTGGCTGAGAAGGAAAGAGATATAAGAGCTCTCAAAATGAGAATAACTGAGCTTGAGAAAGAGCTCACACTAGATAAGGTGACAACAGAGCTCAAAACAGTCCTGTGGGCCAATATTGGCTAGTCCATTACTGATCAGTGGCAGTTCATTGAGACCATCGATGAACAATCAGCACTCATTACAAAGGCAAATAGGGAGATACACAGAGCAAGAGAAAGCCTTGGTAACATGCATGATGCTGCCAATAGGATGATCAACATATTAAATAACAGGACAAGCTCTCAACTGACCACCATGGGAATTTCTCGCAGGACTGAGACAATCTCAATGGTTAAAAGGGTCCTGACATTAAGAAACCTGGTTGGAACATTAGAAAGGAGAACCCAAGACATGCAGACCAAAATCAACAAGTTCATGGACAGGTTTCAGGTATTACAAAACATAGGCCTCCCCAGCATACTAAGCAGTGTGGGAAGACTGCTCACCCATGAAAATTATGCTAAAAGGGTCAATGCCTTTGCTGCAAGTCAGATTGCAGCACAGCCCAGCACTTCAGCAGAATCAGGGCCAGCATCAGGGCAGACTCTATATAATAGGGTGGAAAACCTGTTTTTCATTATGAACGAGATCAATCATCTGTTCGATGTGCCTCCAAATTTCTATAAATATACAGAAGGAGATGAAACCATAGAGGCAATTGTGAAGCACCAATTGCCCACACAGGAAGTCTGGAATAGATTGACACAACTAATATTATCAAGCCAGAACCTGTAATGTTATGTTTTTTCAAATTTATAAGTAATCATACACAGGGAAAATTTTGGTAGATAAGAATACAGAGGAAAAATGAAAGGCTGAGCGAACTCAGCAACGCTGTTCGTTCACCACAGCAGCAAGCACAGTCACAGGTGGCAGGGCCGAGAAAATATAGCGCAGCAAACATAAAGACACATTTTCCAGCATTAAAGCAAAGCGTTCCAACCGACTCAGTGACCTCCAAAGGTCAAAATATCCTCTGACAGACTTAAAAAGCAGTTATGTTGCATTCAAAGCTGTAATAACTTATTTTCTACTTTTCTGTACGAAGTAATGAAGATATTTCTCTCTCAGATGACTCAATGCCTGAGATATTTTGTATAAACATTTCTATAAAGTCCCCTTCGCATGAGTTTGCAAGGGGTTGTTGTTGATTTCATTTCTATACTTCTGTTGCTGTACAACTCTCAGAAAAATAATACAAAAGGTGGATGGAATTTCCAAAGCTCTGTGTTTCTTGATGCACTGTGGTGGCTGGCTGAATGTTACAGGATTCCTGCATGTTTCATAGCACAATAAGTCTTCTTTTAACCTCTGTGTTATATGTTTTCTAGTCTTTCATGTTCTTTCATGTTTCTGAGTTTTACACTTAATGGCAAAGTAAAAGAATAGTTCCAGGATTTAATTGCAGATTACCCTGAACTCAATCTAAGCTGTTATAAATGTTTTCTTCCAGCTAGAGTAAATAAGGTGTAATTCTTAATTGCTACACTTTCAAGCTATATCTCTCACTGTGATAAATATTCTCAGGAATTCAAGATTGCTCCTGAGGCATCTATCTCTTCCCCACATCCCAGCTTAGTGGAAAATTCTTAAATGCTTTTCACTGGTTGTTTACATGTCACCATCATAATCTAACTTTGTTATATGAAATATTTAAATGGCCCTGTAATTTCAGTAAATCACCTCAAGGTTTCTAAACACTTATAGCCACAGACTCCATTGCCCAATGAAATAAACTTATCGGCAGATTGCACACTTCAAGTACAGAAAGATATCCCTCAACCAAAGCATAAAACTAAACACCCTCATTTCATAGCTAGCCTAAAATCTCCACAGAACAGAGACAAATTATAAAGAGAGAGCCCTCTCTGATTACAGTGTGGCTAGGCACTGTAATCCAAATATTGGTTAGTGGTTACCCCGGCCGTATTCCCTTGGGAGTCATAGGGAACAACCTGGGTGTTAACAGTTCCACTGATAGGTGTGGGCTCTTCTCTGTCTCTCTTCTTGCTTCTTTCCTCATTTAGAGGAGTTTGCAGTGCTGGAATTTCTGGTGCTCTAGTTTGGGGTGGAGGAATTTGTACTCGACGTTGTTCTTTGGACATTGCTTGCTGATCTGTCATTATAGGATGCTCTGTGGTATCTACCTCTTTACCCTTTGAAGTCCCTGTGACTGATGTGTTGGTTTTCTGTGCAGGCTGTCGAGAAGTTCCAGTAGAGGATGTTCCAACTCCTGATTGTTGAGACAACTTGAAAGATACTTGTCCAAAAGATTCCAGGTCAAGGGTTTTTTCAAGATCTTTCATAGCTTTTTCCATCTTTTCCTGTTCAGTAATTTCTTCTATTAAGGTCCCTTCTACCCATTCTTCCTGATTTGCATACTGTTCAATTTCTGGGATCCTATGATGTACATACACTGATAGCCTGTTTCTTACACTTCTATCACTTATGAAACTATTTGGATCATATGGCACCCACCCAAAACTCTTCTTCAATCTAAGGTGGTCTTCTAAGATCTGTTCAACATCTTTCCACACATCCCTAGAATGGATAACATAAGGGCCTAACTGATTTTTGATTCTTAGCTGGGCCTTCTTCTTTACATTACAAAAGTGGGTTAAGTCTGCATTGATGATTTTCCTGAAATATTCTAATGCAAATAACCTCATGGGCACATATCTAGGAAACTTGAAAGGGCAAAGTTCACATCCATATATTCTAATTTCTGTGTGATTCTGGTAGAGGTACTAGTCACCTATCCTGTACTGTTTGGAAATCTGCAAAATCTTCTTCATGTCACCAGTGATCCTAGGAGGAGGAGCTCCTATCAACGGAGTGGAGGCTGGGTGTACAAATAAGTCAATGAATTCACTATAAGTATAAGGGAACTCATAGGTATTATGGAAGACTGAGCTCCAAAAGATCACAGACCTCTGATTTCCTTTTGAGTCTAATTTCCTAATTATGAAAGGAAAGTTGTCTGGCTGATGATATAACAAAAGATGGTGTATGAAGGATGTATATTTAAACACTCCTTCCCTATCCAAATTCATGAATTGAGCATGGATTTTGTTGGCAATGAAAGTGGCATAGTCATATTTGACAGCAGGGGGCTGTCCTAGAGTAAAGTTTGATAGTAAAACTAAGGTGATCTCATCAACATATTCACTTGTTTTAAATCCCATGATAGAGGATATCATGTCAACAATGAGTCTACCAGTGTCAGTGAAAAAAGCGTGCAGGTAAGGAGGTGGGCCTTTTGGCTGGAACCCTGGTAGCATGAAAGTCTGAGCAATACGGCTTATAACTGATGTGGACAATTGAGATGCTTTTTCGAGTATATACCCCATGGAAAGAGGAACAAGGGGCTGAGTGGGATGGAACTAGAACATTTCATTAATCGAGTTAGCAGTTATGGGAAAAATAACAGTTGGGGATGGGGACATAACTACTCTCTGGACAGGGTCATAATTGGCACAACATTGATGAATGAGGTCTGGGAAAACATGGACTGAGGGGAGGAAATACATGGGAAGGTTAGACTCCCATAGTCCAAAAATATCAGACTTATTCAGATAACTGTCTCTGATTTGGCAAAAGGTTTACAAGTGATTATAATCAGTGGTTAAGTCCTTTATTTGAAAATCTTTATCTGCAAGAGGCAGATAATCTAAGTCTTTGTGGGGAGCATTGATTGGTGCGACGTTCAGAGCTGCAGGGACTTCCATGTTTGGTTCTTGTGTATTCAAACTAGAATTTGGGCTTTCTGTGGAAAGGATGGACTTTAAATAGAGGTTTTGGTGTCCCTTTATGGCAGATGAGGACTATTTTTTACTTGAATTTGGTTTTCACAGGAAAAATTTTCAGCGCAGAACTAAAATTTACAGGGTTACTGGTAAAATGGATAAATACCTGGATTAAGGAGGTAGATTGAGTGACTACAGGTCAAAAGAAGGATTGCAGAGCGTGTTGTCATGGTCTCTTCGGCCGAGTGGCGGTCGAAAAGCTGGTATAGTGGCTCCAATCGTTTTTTTGCATGGGAGCTTGAACAAAGAGAACCACAACGAAAATGATATTTTGTCTTTTTTTAACGAAATTCGATTTGGCGGGTGTTTTTTGGCATTTATTGAGCGGAGGATGTCAGCATGACGTCAGGGGGGTACGGGACAGATGACATGGCAGGTGACATCAGCGAGGGATGATGTGGCAGGATGACGTCAGCGAAGGGTCAACGAGAGGGCGGTAAGTTGTTTTACTTGGCAGTGCTTATGGGCTTAAGTGGTTTTGGACGAGGGGGCCGCGAGCAGCGCAGGAGTGTGACACGTGTCCACTATACGAGAGTGAAACTGCCATTTTCCCGAGCGTTATCTTTTAGCGATGGAGGGGGGTGCGATATAGATCTCGGCCGTCGGATGTGAGGCCTGTGATCGGACAATGGGTGCTCTCCTAAAATGGCATGTAATTTAAGCGGTGGGACCGATGTAATTAACCACGGTTTTAATGGTTTCGCAAGCGATTGTATTGCTGTCGGTTTTTGGCTATAATTAACCCAGAAGGTGAATTATTCCTTTATTTGCATGGTAAGGCTATTAAAGGTTTCAAATAAACCGATAATTCCCATTTGTACAATAACATATGGTTTATAATAAAACCGGGGCAGGATATTTAACATTTGGGAATTTCATATATATATATACATAATATGGGGATTGGGAAGATTTACAAGGGATTTATATAATAGAGTTAATCATTAATATGGTTTTGAAGGTGAATGCGTGCTAAGCATAATGTTACAAGACTTAAGCAAAAGGGGAAAAACAGGGATTTATACAAGAAATGAGGCTATTTCCCTAAGTAAAAATGGGGTTTTACTTAGGCATCTGATGAAAAAAGGGAACGAGTGACTTTTAAGGATATTAAGAATATCTTAATACCTTGGGGGAGATTAGTAAGTGATTTAGGGAAATAGTATGAAGGGAGATTAGTCATGCCTCGCTTGAGATGCTGCAAAAATATCTGCTATGGCACTTGTGATAGAGATAAGACTTAACATTCTGAGAGACAAAATCAATCACAAGACTTATTCTGCAACACCAAAACTGCCTGCCCATCCTATTGTACCTAACATTTTTTCTTCTTTTTCTTTGGGTGCACTTGGATTGGCAAAACCTCATCAATTTTATTTTCTTTGCATGATAATCCTATCTAAGTCTGCACTTATTTCATCCAAGGGCCCAGATTAAACAGTTGAGCTCCTTAGCTTCTCTACCTATCTACTTATCTGCCAAGTTTAAATAGTTTGGACAGATCTTTACTCTCTATCTCTAAAACAGGAAATTCAAACATGAATTGGCCCAGATTAAGCTATTTGGCCATTCATCAATTGTGGCAAAAATGTTCAACAAGCTGTACATGACGCTTTATTTACAGAAAATGAAATAGTAGTGGAATTTGGACTTGCACACTTTCCTGGTCTTTTTATTTGGGGTTCATTTATTTTCATTTTTTCTTCTGACCATTTTATTTTTTCACCCTTTGATTTTTCTTTTAGGGTATACCCTCTTTACAATTTTTTAATTTTTTGATTTTTTCAAAATATGGAAAACCTTTACAACCAGAAAAGGTATGAACATATTACAGAGCTAATCAAGTCAATCATGAAATATGAAACCTATTGGTATAGGAGCATAACACCCTCCAAGCCTCCTATTTCCTTGTGCAGCTTCTCCTAGGTGATCCTACTACTACCAAGTGTAACACTGATCATTCATGCTGATCTTACACCCTGTAAAACTGCGCAATCCTCAAGGAATCTCTGCCTTGATTGCATGGATGAGTTTCCTTTATAGGAAAACACATGCAACTGGTAGTAACCTATCCTTGATATTTAGCTCAACTGGGTCTTTCTCTGAATAGACATGCATGAGTTATTCATGAGAGAATCTTCGGTTATCTAGAGTACACTAGTTTGATGCATGCATGCATTAACTGACTAAACTCAAAATTAGTTCCTCAAATAGTTTGGAACTAATTTAACTGGACTTAACTCAGTAAACTGAGATAACTAATTACAACTCAAAGACAACTCAATCTTATCTCCTTAATTAAGCGATAATCTCATTAATTTAAGGGATAACTGTTGAATGAGTTCACAAAGACTTCTAGCTTGAATTTCTCCAACTAATTAATCCATAATTAATTAATCAATTATTTTTCAAGCAGCTGGTGAGACTAAATTCAATTTTTAATTCTCAATTTTAATTTAAGGACAAATTAAGATTGGAATATTTTGGATTCTATTTTTATCACTTCTTGTTGCTATTTTCAACAAATGGTGCCAAAATGTTGGGTGCAGGAATTGCGCTTGAGCAAACTCCTCAACACTTAATTCCTATTTCTAATCCTACTTCTTAAAGGAAATTCTTTGTAGAGTCAAATAGAAAACAATTGGAAAGGCAAATAACACCAAGGCAACTCTAGTGTTGGAATGTAAAAGACAATTTGCAAGTAAACCAAGTAAATAAATCCCACAAAACGGAAGCAATATTAAATGTTGGAATGAAATGATATGTTCATCTTCAGATGGATGGTAAATAGTCTGACAAGTGGGCCCTTGCAGAATTTTGTCTTCCTTCTAATCTTCCTCTCACACAAACAACCTATCCTTGTACTGTTGCAATCTGCTTGCACTAGTGCAGGTATAGTATTCATGTGTAAGAGTATATTCGACCTTCCTTTCTAAAGACTTATGTTTGAGTGAAGGTGCTCTAAGCTTCAAGGATTAGAACACTCTGTTTTTGTGTCAAAATACTTCCTCTTGCATCGGAACAGAGTTCCTTTTACTCAATTCCCAAATTACTTTCAAAAGTTGAAAGATGTGATGGAAAATAATTGCAACTGTAAATGAAATTCTGAAGTAAACTATCTGTAAAAAAGAAATGCTTCAACTCATTAAACTTTGCAGTGGAAATAAACTTCATGAAATAAAAGCACTTTAAAAGAATCAAGCAGTAGCCTAAATATTTTGCATGTGTTAATCAACACTGGTACTTTACCCAAAATGATGATATTCTTGGCAAGTATAATGTGGTAATTCAATATAAATGCTTCCAGATCTTTTAGAGATACCTTTTAATACCAAAAATAATTACTCAATTAATGATTCATTCACTTGAGAAATAATTGAAAGTAAAATGCAGATAAGTGAAAATGAATTAAAACAAAGAACAAGAGCAAAGGAAATGTGAGAAAGATATTTCATAAGAAAAATAAACACAACTACTCTTCAAACCACAGACCCGTTTCACACATAGGCTACATAAGATATTTTAATACATAACTTAAAGATTAGCAAGTAGACTATTACATCACACAACTGCGAAAAGAAATAATCACATCGTCTTTCTGAATAACAAAAGTGAGGGGTAAACAAGCTGGGTTGGTTGGGCCCTAACCAACCAGCTCATTCCCCTTCTAAGGAACGAAAGAGATCAGCACTTCAAAGATACATCAAAGATGAATTTAAATGTTGCGCATGAAAATCATAATGGTTCCTTGTATTACTCGATTTGGCAAATTACGTTACAGAGAAGTCCAGCCCCAGAGCTAAGCGATAACCAGATTACATAAACCAAAATGATAGTCGATGGTTCGCTAGCTTCCTATCTATGATCTACATCATATATATCATTTCAGCTCTAGGCCATTTACACTAATTACAGATAATTCTTGTTCAAGCCTCTTGGTCAAATAGACTTAGAAAACTGAAATTAAAACTTTGGCCAGTGGTTATAAAACACACGAACTTCGCTTGGACATAACCTTACATTGGAGAAAAATCCATGAATGCGCGCCACCTATTATCCTGCTTCATTTCATCAACAGTTATACTCAGAGTCGAAGATCGAGATCCGTCCTCATGGAAGATAGCTTCTCGGAAATCTCAAACAGTGGTGGTGCAGGAATCTACCTGCACTAGTCAACTCATTCATTATTAACACTAAGTTCCATGATTACTCTAGGAAATCAATATGGGATACAAGAAATATGTAAACAAGCACGAAATATATATAAAAATATTAATAAAGTGTTGTAATAAATCTTAATATAAAATATGAGCATGTGCAGGCAAAGGGTAACCATCTTGTACTAGTGCAGGAAAGAAGGTTCTTTTATTACGATAAAATAGAGGTTGATATTGATGGAAATGGGGTAGAAAATAGGGCAATTTAGGATACCAACATGGATCCTTAGAGGTTAAGCCATGGAAGTGTGGAATGGAATTAATTCTTATATTCTTCATTATAGCCTCTCCATTTGTCTCTCTGATAGGGAAAGCCTCATTGTTCCTATTTTCAGCCATGGTTTGGGTAGGTGAAGTGGGTTCTTCTTCTTCCCCAATAGGTTCTTCAAAGATCTTAGGTTTATCACCTAGAGGGTCTTCTAACTCCCATGTAGTCAGAGAGGGAAGTTGAAAATCACCGAGGAAGAGTGAAGGTTGGTTGTTTGAGGGTGTCGGGGATTTTGGTAAGAATTCTTGAGTATCTCTATTCCTATGAAGCATGGAAGAAAATTTTCTCTTTTCTTCTTTTATGTTACTTTTTCAAAACTGTATGCAAAATAGAAAAATATGCTTAAGAAGAAATAACATCTACCTAGAAACCTCCCCGACAATGATGCCAAAAAGTGGGGAGCCCTGGTATTGTACCAAGAGTGCTGCAACTCCCAAGGGCTCCTCAACTCTATTTATCAACCCAAGGTCTATACAAACTTCAAGGTGACAATGCTATATGCACAGTAGATGGGATTCTACTCATGCCACCCTCAATTAGGACATTTGATCAATAGTGATCCAAGACCATTCCTCCTACTGAATTAGAATGAAAACTTACTAATGAAGGTGTCATTTATAAGCTACCTCTAATTATAAAAAGCTAAATGCTTTTGAATTTTGACTTTTAAATTCCATTGAATCAATTCATGAAAAGATAAGAGATACACTACTAATAGAAAGGGAACTACATTATCTTACAATAAACTATCTAGCTACCAGATCAACTTGTAGACAAGAATGTAATCTACCAAATCAAAACTCAATATTCTATGAATCATCTCTCTAGCTCAAATTTTCATATAAGTCAATGTTCTATTTATGCGAAATCTATGATAAGGAAACTAATACTATAATATTTTGTAGTGAAGGAAAAAGAGGGTTTGGAGTGGCCTAAGGGTTGTGCTTGATCATGGAGTCACAATTGGGGGTCAACCTACTTCTAAGATAATTTTAAGTTGGACCAAAGGTCAAAACTAATGAGGAAACAAGCTGCTACAGGTGTGCTACAAGAGGCTGCTACAGGTGCCTTGTATTGGTACAGGTGCCCTGTATTGCTACAGGAAGGCCTGTAATGCTACAAGAAGGCTACTGAGAAGGTTTAGGAGGTGGAAATGATGGGTTCAAAGGATGGCAAGGTGGATGGAGGTTGAGGTAAATGGATGAAGGGTGGCCAAATTACCTAGCCAAGATCAAATACTTTTGAAGGCATGTTTTTCACTAGGAGAGATGCTCACGGTGGTCTAGGAAAATGATCGAAAGAACATAACTTTGAGGACATAATTTTATATTCATAAAAGAGGGTGAGGAAGTCGAAGATGGGGTTGGTGAAGGTTCCCTTGCCTATAGATCCAAATAACCCAACAATCATCACATGCATATCCTTTCATCATTTCCAAAATGAAACAACTAATAGTGGAAAAGGCAAGTTAAATTTAAATGCCATAAACAAGAATTAACACCAATACTAAATGTAAAATCTCACCAACTACTAGTCCCCACCCATGAAATTAATATGCCGCAACCCATTAAAATTATAAATAGAGATGAGACCTATGCCTTTTTCACTTTTATTTTCACTCCATAGTGATTAATTGACTAATCCAAGTCATAGCTTGATTAAGTTCCTACTGCACTTCCAACTTCTAATGAACAATTTAAGCAAGAAAATATTGTAACCACATCACAAATAAGGGGTTAATTTAGAGCTATTGAAACCTTCATAGAACCCTTAATGAAACACAAACTTGATAAGGAAACTGTAATAGATATTGAACTCAGAATGCACAATATATAATAGCCTAAAATGGAAGAAATCCCCTAGGATTTACATTGGAAGAGCTTCACAAAATGGGGGATGGATGTTGAATTATGGCAAAAGGATAGCCAATTTATTCACCGGGCATGCATTGGGAACTATTTGGGAGACCCTATAATTTTAGATAATGGGGTTTGGAAGGAGGAAGCTATAAAATTTATTGTAAGTCAATATCATGTAGGTATTTTTATTTTAAGTGATGATTGTTAATAACCATAGGACTTATCCATGGAATAACAGGCCTACTACATGTAGGAGAAAAAAATCCCAAGAAAAACTAACCCAGGGTATTTGATCTAGAATTTGATAGGGTTAACTTTTGTAAAGAAATTCAAACCGATAATTATTAGCCAAGTAAAAGAATAAAATGCTAAGTGGGCATCAATTATAGTGTCACTATGTTTCACTCCAGTAGGTTAGGAATCTAATGTGAAGCTTATAATGTTGGAAGCCATTTGAAAAATTGTCGGGAGTGGTTGGGTTTTCAATTAATTAGCTCAATTTACTGACATAATAAATTTCAAGTATAAATAATGTCATCACTTAGGGAAAGCCATCAAGTTTCCCTCTTTTATAATATGGATAGTGTTGTCACTTAAAATCACACCAACAACACAAGTGTTGCAAGGGATATAGAAAGCCTCCTAGAGATAGCCTCTGGGTTGATTGTAGACCAATGCCTGGGACATATTAAAGAGAGGAGTTCTTAAGGGATAATATATGAGGGGTTTTCAACACTCCAATTGTCATGTAAAAAGGTAATAGGATGGGCTTGGTTCGATAAGCCCTCATTTAGGTAGTTTCAAGCCAACACATGGATCCAAATTCTGGGAGTATATTTGGGGCAATCTCAAAGAGAAATGGCCTCTTCTTCTGGTTGCCAACACACAACAATGAGATAGCTTAAAACTGTAGTTGTAGAAATGGTTGAGAGGAGGGAAGGAAGAAGGGAAGTAGATGCATAGGGCTATAAGAAATAGAATCCTAAGCAGAAATGTTCCAACATAAATAT
The DNA here is from genome assembly GCA_031772625.1 of Pinus tabuliformis. Taxonomy (NCBI): domain Eukaryota; kingdom Viridiplantae; phylum Streptophyta; class Pinopsida; order Pinales; family Pinaceae; genus Pinus; species Pinus tabuliformis. Next base: position 120,310,986 of record CM062806.1, read on the forward strand.
GGAATTCGATGTATAGGGTTGTAAGCAACACAAAATCCTAAGAAAATATTTTCCAATAGAAATATGGAAGAGGGAGGAGGTGGAGTGATAAAAATAGCAGAGTACTTATTGAGGTTTCATGCCTATGACGTGGGTACCTCTATCACCAAATAGTGTCAGAAAGGTTGTGCTCATATAGGTACTGCAACCTAATATAATAATATAAGTAAATCTATAGTTACTACAAGTATTATAGGCTATTGAAAAACACAAGTAATTTTGTAATACACACAAGCACTGTTCTCTATTTCACTGTTAGGATAAGTCCATGAGCCAAGGAGAAACCAACAATATCATTACACTATTTCAGAGAAGGAAAAACAACTTATGAAATGAGGCTACAGAAGGGAAAACATACTACACATTGATCATGTTTTGAATCAATAGGGAAATGCCATAAATCTTAAATGGTCCAAATAACCAATCCATAAATTTAGCACGATATCAGTGAAGCCCCCATGAAAAACAAATTGAACCAAAATGGCATCTCAGAATTTAGACCTTGCGGGTAAAAAATTATGAAATGAGCCAATTCCTGTTAAAGTGTTGCTCCCCCCTTTTTATAAGAAGACAAGGAGCTAGAATTATAGTTTACAAAATATCTGAGCTAGAGCTCTAGCTATCTGCTAGACTAGTTGTCTCAACCGATGTAAGGCGATGTTGCCCAAATTGATTACAATTGGGATTCAATACCTTCTTGGAAATAAATGGAAATTGTAGAACTAAAAAGAAAATTGGAGGATGATGGAGAAAGTGTCCATTTTGTTGTCCTTGTGAATGGCCTATGGTTAAGCCACTTCCATGTTGTGATGCGTTCCTCTATAGTGGAACCATTTTTTGTCATTTTTGCCTTTATTGCATGGACAACTAGTTCTATGGAATAGGGAGTGGGTCACTACAAGTGCATGTCTTGGCGGTCCTTTGCTGTGTGGAGGAGTTAGGCTCCATGCCAAGCCATTAGGTCTTCCTGAGTTCCCCCCATACTGATCTACTTCTGTGCCATACTTCATTGACTGCTTCAGCTGCCAACCCATACGCCTTCAATGCCCTCTATTGTACTATAGGGGCCTTGTTATAATCAGGGCTTTTTCCTTTGAAATATTATGAATCCACGGGCTATGATCCCCCTCAACCCCCTTTGGTTTAGTCCCTTTCCTCTTTTCTTATCATATGAGCAGGAGCTTAGCCCTAGGGTGCTAAGGCATTCAGGCTCCTATCTTGGGGGCCTTTTTCCTTTGTTATTTGGAATCCCACTTCCCAGTGCCTGATAGAACTTTACCTTTAGTATTTTCCCCTTAACACTTGCGATCGTCAATCTGTGGGATAGAGTGATGAATGAGCATGCGACTTTTGAAAGGGATGAACCAGAAATCTCTATAACTCTAATGTATAAAATATTGTGTCCGGTGAGTTCCCATATATCGCAATCGCTGGTCGGGAAGGAACCTCGACGGAAGAATAAATTTTGCTGTGTGTGGTCGCTGATTTCCGATCTATAGGGGGGTGATGTAATCACTGCCATGTGTCACCCTATGAGTGGTGACACGTGTCACCCAAAAATGCCCCTATAGGACCCCTAAAAATTCTGAATCTGCATGCCACGTGTCACCTATACGGCCACGTCACTACCATACTTCCATGTCACTACTGTACTACCACGTCATTGATGATGTCAGTTGCCATGTCATACATATGGACCAATGGAACTACGCCATGTGGTCCGTTGGAAGAGAGAGAAAGGGGGATGCGCATTCCTATTTTTGCATGTATTTCCTTTGTTAAATGATTTTTGCCTTCCCCGACGATTTTTAACACTGAAGGCCTGAATTATCGGTGATTTACACTATCAGCATGTTTCACCCCCCTCAATTCCTTAAGGATGGCCCATTGCAGGACTGCAGGATTACGGGATTGCGGGAATACAGGACTAAAAGACTGAGGGACTACGGGACTGCGAGACCTGCGGAATGTGAGATTTCCAGAATTTGGGGCTGTGATATCATGGGAATGTAGGATTTGCTATGCCTGGGGCCCTCTAATGTGCTCCTCTTTCATTTCAAGGCAACAAAACCCCCATCTTCAAAATGCTCTAACTTCTAATATAGAAGTCCATTTTTTGACTTCTATATATCGTTGGAAAGTTTATCACGAGCACTATGCAGTGGAGAGGTTCCAATTCAACCTTGAGAGCTTCTGTGGCTTGGGAATTGCTTTCAAAATTCATTACTTTTCTGTACTTTGGGCAGTTGATAACCTTATGAAGTAGTGAGTGACAACATTGGCTCCAATTGGGGACAATGCCATGTTGACAAGGTGCTAAGAATGAGTAGACCAGTGTCCTTCAACATTGGGCATGGAGTAAAAAATATATGAACTTACATAAAATATCCATGAAACTTTGATTGCAAGGAGTCACTTCCACCTCAAACGGAAATGCATAAATAAATATTCTAACAACTACAAATTAAATTCTCAACTAGTGAGCTTATTTATGTACATTCCTACTTATGCACAGGGCTCAATTCACCTAAGTGAGTTCAACCCTCCAATGGAGCCAGGCCAGCATTTGAGTACTGGACCTTATGCCTTCACACTGCTAAAAAATTAAAACTAAAACAAGCAAGCACCATGAAAAATATGCAAATGAAAAGCTTGATGCATGCTCTAGACATAACCTCTACTACTCGCTTAAGAATATGCTCGTGTACTCAGCTACAAGGTCATGGAATGGACAAGGAAAGTTTGCAGTTGCCTTGTTTTCATGAGTAGTTTGCTGACCAATATCCTCTTGGTCAGGGAAACCATAATTAATTACCACCTCCTTAACCTTTGATATAGGTGGATGTTGGTGGCCACCTACCTATCCCACTTAGACCCCCACAACTGTCTCTTTTAGTTTTTCAGTTTCCTTAATAGTAGAGGAATTTACTATTTTTGGCAGTTTTTCGGGTCCTGAACTTCCAAAGCAGTTTTGAGGCCCTAAATGGCGTTTTTTAGGAAAACAGGGGCCGACATGGTTCATGGCCATTTTAAAGTTGTGGTCCTTAGAAATATATTTCTAACAAGGCATTGTATGCATCAAACGAAGATCGTATACCAAAGTTACAACCTCGGGAATTTGATGTACCAATTTACCCAAACGGGGCCCATAGTTTGGCGCTTAATCTCCTAGGGTTAGGTGTTTCGATGTTCAGGGTTTTCCATTGTTTCTCAACAATAAATAGGCCTTCGAGCCTCATTGTAACATAGTTTGGAGGCATGTAGCCACCACATCTCTTCTCAGAGATAAGCTACCTTCACCCGAGCTAGTCTTATTTCCATTTTGTTTGTAAGCATATTTCAGTATCTGATATTAATGAAAAGAAGTGTTATTTCTACTACATATTTGTATTTATGGTTATATCTGTAATTTGTTGTGAACCTATTTAAATCTAGATTAACCTTAGGTCTTTCAAGAATATCTTGTTGTTGATCGTTTACTGCCCATTCTTCAAAGGACCAACACTCTTGGAAATCTGCAATGGAATCTTCAGCTTTTGAACTATAAGAGTCATAAATTGGAGGGTCTGCTAAGAATTCCTGGCAGTAATCTTTCTGTGACAGATAGTAACAGACTCTGCATGGTCTTTCAGCTTTGGGTTCTCCTTGAAAAACCTGATGTTGGGAGCTTTCTCCCCACTTGCTGGTAAACAAATCCTTCTGGACCTCCACGACCATATCATCCTCCTCTGAATAATATGCATCATAAATGGGAGGAGGTTTTTTTATCTTTCTCTCCATGTGAAGGGTGTGCATTGTAAACTGGAGCCTCTTTATTAACCTCCTCGTAGGCCTCCTCTCCTTGTGCAACTTCCCATGACTGGGGCTATGGCTCTGCAACACTTGACTCTTCACTAGAGTCGTGTTCATCATAGGAAGGAGGAACATCAAATTCAGTCGAATCAGACCCTTGAGGGCTTGTTGGCAGCTTGATGATATTTCCTTCTTTTCTTTCTTGCTCATTTGGTGATGCTTCTTGATGCGAGTGGATGTTTTCATGGAGCGGAGCTCCACAAACATATTCAACAGGGTCTTCGACCTTGGGAATGTCTTCATCATTAAAATGCATGCAACAATCTTCAAATAGAGCATTCGATGGGTAAAATATTTTGACATATTGATAGAATGATGTATGGAAACATTTCAAGGAAGATATGTTGCCATGAGGTATCGTTTTAAACCAAACTCTGGCATCCTCTTCTAAAGACAACTTGAAAAACTTCATTTGTCAATCTTCAATATAAATACCTTGTTTCTCCAAGCATTCATAAAAATATTTGAGGTGTTGGTCAGACCTTCTATCTTTGTTGCCACTGAATCTAGGAAAATAGGCATTCCACACATGAAATGCAGGGACATGGTTGGGATAACCAACAATAGAAGAGAAATCCAGTGGGGTAAATTGGTTGGCTAGGAATGCAGGAAGGGCCATCTCGAAAACCTCCCTATATGAGTGATTTCAATTTCAAAAGTAGGGAAAGTTTCGGCTGCTATAGCATCAGAGTAAGTATTGGGCTACTTGAAAGCTAGGATGATCAACCAGAGAAATGGACAGTGGAGTTGTCAGGATGTTTACCATAGAATGAAACAATGGAGTTTCCAAGGTGAGAGATCTTCAACCCACACTTGCCCTACTCACCTAACAAAGGGAATGTAAAATTTTGTCGTACCCATGGAAAAATATTCTAATATGTTCCCCAGCAATGACGCAAGAAATATGTTGTCACTTCAAATCACACCAACAACACAAGTGCTACAAGGGAGATAGAAAGCCTCCTAGAGACAACCTCTGGGTTGATTGTAGACTAGTGCCTAGGATATCTTAAAGAGAGGAGTGCTTAACATATAATCTGTGAGAGGTTTCCATCACTCCAATTATCACATAAAAATGTAATAGGATGGGCTTGGTTCAATAAGACTTCACTAAGGTAGTTTCAAGCCAACACATGGATCAAAATGTTGGGGGTATATTTGGGGAAAAACAAAAGAGAAATGGCCTCTTCTTCTGGTGGCCAACACACAACAATGAGACAACTTAAAATTTAAGTTGTAGAAATGGTGGAGAGGAGGAAATGAAGGAGGGAAGTAGATGGATAAGGATGTAACAAACACAAACCCAAGCAGCAATGTTCCAGCAAAAATATGGAATTTGATGTATAGGGCTATAAACAACACTGAATCCTAAGAAAACATTTTCCAATAGAAATATGGAAGAGGGAGGAGGTGGAGTGATAGAAACAGTGGAGTAATTATTGAGGTTTTATGCATATGATGTGGGTACCTCTATCACAAAACAGTGTGAGAAAGGTTGTGCTCATACAGGTACTGCAGGCTAATATAATAACACACGTAAATATGTAGTTACTATAGGAACTATAGGCTATTGAACAATACAAGTAAATATGTAATACACACAGGAACTTTTCTCTATTTAGCAGCCAAGGTAAATCCATGAACCAAGGAGAAACCAACAATCTCATTACACTATTTCAAAGAAGGAAAAACAACTTATGAAATGAGGTTACAGAAGGGAAAACATACTGCACATCGATCATGCTTAGAATCAACAAGGAATTTCCATTTACCTTAAAGGGTCCAAATAACCATTCCATACGTTCAACACGATATCAGTGAAGCCCCCATGAAAAAAAAGAACCAAAATTGAATCTGAGAATTCAGACCCTGCGATAAAACATTATGGAACCTGCCAATGTTTGTGAAAGTGTTGCTTCCCCCTTTTTATAAGAAGAGCGGGAGCTATAATTATAGTTTACAAAATATCTGAGCCAAATCTCTAGCTGTTTGCTAGACTAGCTGTCTCAGCCCATGTAAGGCGTTGTTGACCAAAACGATTACAATTGGGATTCGATCCCTTCTTGGAAATAAATGGAATTGTAGAACTAAAAGGAAAACTAGAGGATGATGGAGGAAGTGTCCCTTCTATTGTCCCTTTGAATGGCCTTTGGTCAAGCCACTTCCATGTTGTGATGCGTTCCTCTGCTGTGGAGCCGTTTTCAGTCATTTCTGCCTTTACTACATGGATGACCAGTTCTGTGGAATAGGGAGTGGGTCACTGCAAGTGTCTGTCTCGATAGTCCTTTGTTGTGTAGTGGAGTGAAGCTCCATGCTGAGCCATTAATTCTTCCTGAGTTCCCCACATACTGATCTACTATCATGCCATACTTCATTCACTACTTCAGTTATCGACCCATACACCTTCAATGCCCTATATTGTACTATCAGGGCCTCGCTGTAATTAGGGATTTTTCCTTTGAAATATTATGAATGCACGAGCTATGATCCCCCTTAGCCCCCTTTGGTTTAGCCCCTTTCCACTTTTCTTATCATATGACTAGGGGCTATGACCAGGGGCTTAGCCCTCGGGTGCTAAGGCCTTCAAGCTCCCGTCCCGGGGGCCTTTTTCCTTTGTTACTTGGAATCCCACGTCCCGACGCTTGATAGCACTTTACCTTTATCATTTTTCCCTTGACACTTGCAATCGCCGATCTGCGGGATATAGTGATGAATGAGCGTGCAGCTTTTGAAAGGGACAGACCTGACATCCTTGTAACTCCAGTGTATAAAATATTGTTTCTGGAGAGTTCCCGCATATTGAAATCACGGGCCGAGAAGGAACTTTGGCAGAAGAATGAATTTTTCTTTTTGATCGTTGATTGCCAATTTGCGGGGTGGTGACATCATCACTTCCATGTGTTTCCTTATGAGTGGTGATACGTGTCACCCGGAAATGCCCCTATAGGACCCCTGAAAATGCCGAATCTACTTGCCACGTGTCACTCGTACAACCATGTCACTACTGTACTACCACGTCATTGATGACCTCAGTTGTCATGCCATACATATGGGCCAATGGGACTATGCCACGTGGCCCTTGGAAGAGAGAGAAAGGGGGCTACCCGTTCCCATTTTTTCATGCATTTCCTTTGTTAAATGATTTCAGCCTTCCCCAGTGATTTAACACGGAGGGCCCGAATTATTGATGATTTGAATTATCGGTGTGTTTCACACCCCACAATTCCTTAAGGATAGCTCATCGCAAGACTGTGAGACTGCAGGATCGTGAGATCTAGGGACTGCAAGACTGCAGGATTGTGGAATTGCAGGACTGCGGGACTGCGGGACTCCAAGACTTGCGGGATGCGGGATTACGGGATTGTGGGACTGCGATATCACAGGAATGCAGGATTGGTTGTGCCTTGGGCCCTCCAATGTGTTCCTCTTTCATTTCAAGGCAACATAACCCCCATCTTCAAACTTCTCTAACTTTTGATCTAGATGTCCATTTTTGGACTTCTATATATAGTTGGAATATTATCACAAGAACTATGCAGTGGAGAGGGTATGATTCGACCTTGAGAGCTTCTATGGCTTGGGAAATTGCTTCAAAATTCATTTCTTTTCTATACTTTGGGTAACTGATAACCTTATGAAGCATTGAGTGACAACAAATAGAAATGAGCCAAACCAATCTAGTTGGGAAAGTAGAGTTATATATAATAGGGTGCCAACCATTAATTATTAACAATTGTTTTCATCCTGTGCATTAGGGATGATTTAGTCACTGTCAGTCGACTATATTTGACAAAACTAGGTCGTAAGCCTTAAGAATGTATCACATAGATGATGGGTTGAGCAAAAAGTTTGGTGAGTTATACATATTAAATTATGCCTCAATGTGATCAAGTTTTCGTGTAAATATGTTTTTGCTCCATAACTAAAATAATTATCCTACCAACTGACAAGAATTCAAATATTTGAGCAATTGGAGAGACAAACTAACATTGAAGATACCATTTAGATTCTTTAGTTAGATGTTTTTTTTGTTATTTAAATGAAATACATGAAATTGATGAAATTATAGAAGCATATAATATAAATAAACACTCTAACCATCCACATTAGAGATAAAATATTCCTTCGGAAGCCCTTATAAGAGAAATCCCAATGAAACGGTTCAATTAGTCTACTCTCTTTCCTTCAGTATGGAAAATGTGCAAGTACAAGGAAATATGTATTCTCTATGGATTTACTTGATACCTACGGCTTGTAATTTTTCTATATAATGTTAACCTCCTTTATTATGTTGTCTAATTTCCCACTCCTAGTTTCTATTCTTAACTTTGGAACAAAAAACAGTAGCATAAAACGAAATACCTACTTCTCCTAGTGGCCCAATATATAACATAACCCAATAACCAACTACGAGTGAAGTTTAACTGCTTCAACCCTCAATTAGGGATATGGGTTTTAACCTTATAGAGTCTTCTTCAAAATGAAAATTTGGCTATCCCTGTATCCGTGAATAACAAGGGATGATGTAGCATCCACTTGCACCGCGGTGGTCAACACGATAATTCAACTTGCAGGTGGAATACATTTTGCATACGAAATCCATTTTATGTGATTCTTGTACCATCGAAAGATTTTTTAGAGTAGAGAAACATCAGGGGGTCTACATAAGTGATATTTTTTAGACCCAAAAACACATCATTTAATTCTTCAAAATGAATCTGGAAGGTTTCATACCTTAATTCTCAAAATTGGGTTCCGTTGATAAAAATAATGCTCCACTTTAATTCCTACAATTTTCCACTCTAAGAACATAGATATAGATGAAAAATAAAATAATTATCTAATTTGGATCACACATGAAGTTTTTAGGGTAATCAACCAATAATCTTCGTTAACCCGAAGTTGAAGAATAACCTAGATAACTTGGTGCAAAAAATTCTCTAATAGGTGGAGAAAAAAGGGAAGGTTGCTTGTCGATAGTTGGGGAGAACAAGGAAAATACCATGGTCAAGCATAAGGACATATTATGTAGAAGAAATGGCACAGGTAAATGAAATTTTGGTGGATGCATTGAAGATAAAGACTATCCTAGAAAGGATGATAAATACCAGACAAAAAAAAGAAGCAAAAGGATGTTGAACAACAATATCAAATAACTTGATGTATATTCAAACCCAAACGGATGAAGCTACATCAACAAGTAAAATAAATACAAAGAAAACCAAGAATAAGAAAAATGATGGTGGCCCTTGTTAAAAACGGCCTTAAGTTGGAGTACCTTTAGGTTGAGCCAACACAAGTAATGTAATATATTTACTTTAGAGAAAATTATTTGGCACATCATAATGGAAAAGGAAAGGAAACTCAAGAATCATTGAAAGAAACCTAGTCTGATAGATAATCACAAATGGATCAATTCATGGAATAACCAACACATTAGTGAAACAATGGATGGAGTGAGAGTAGTAGAGTAAACAATTAGAGTACTTTGATATAGAGATGTAAGAACAATATGTTGTTATCCCTTTGAAAAAGAAACAACCACAATGGTTAGTACAATAAGAAGAGTCAATGTAGCCCAAACCAACATAAATAATGTTAAATATTTGATTGCCTAGCTTACCAAACAACTAAAGTCACAACTAGAAATTGTTGATCAAGCACAAGAATTAGAGCAAGCATGTATCAAAGAATAGAAAGAGGGTGTTAGAGAAAAAAAAGTGCATAACAGTCAACTACAAAAAAGAATGATTAATGGATGAATAATAAGTCAGGAACACAACCAAAACAATGGAATGAGTATGATATGATGATAATAGTAGCTTCTACAACCACACCAATAACATCAACGACTAATATAGAAAAAGAGAAAAGAATACAAATGAGAAAAAGCCAAAGCCATCAAGTTAAAAGAATAAAAGAAAAAATAAGAAATAAAGAAAAACATCACAACCCAATAACCTCCTAATAATTCAACCCACAGAAGAATTTAAGACACTTACAAATGTAATGTTCGACCCTACAACCACCTTCAATACAAAAATTATAGACTTATATAATGAAGTGGCCATAGAATTAGTGTTGGCTTAGTGGTTCCTGACCTAGGTTCAGAGTTAGTTGCGCCAAACAAAACCCTACACTACTAGACCTTTTAGCATCAACCCATGTCGTGAAGGCTGAATTCTCACCTGAAGCAATATGGGGGGATGTTGGAACCAAGTTTCCTCATCCAGAGATCACTGTGATGTATTTTATTTCCCTATATATGCCTTTGCGCAGATCTATAAGCCCCTAAGGCTATGTATTACAGCTACCTTTAAACGGCCTCTGGATGTTCGCAAAGGTCTATGATAGATCTTTGCGAAACCTTAATAGATGAATCAACTACTTACGTGCACCATAAATAACCCTGGATCTGTGTTTGTGCAGATCTACTTAAGTTCTTAATAAACATAACATAATGTATTTCAATCTTTGCGTAAATACATAACATGCATTGCATTCAGGTAATACAATTTATCTAATAGAGTCGCACATCAATACATCATTATTTCATAAAGACATTATTCTCTCACAACATATATCGTAAACATAAATAATAGAAGTAAGCAGATAAAACACATGAATTTCTTCAACGTTGTTCTTTATTGATCTTCAATATGAGGTTATAGACTCAAAACTTCCCTATGCACTCAGCTACAGGGGTTTGTGCACTCAGCTACAGACTCTACTCTAGGCCTCTGCGCACTCAACTACAGAGCCTTTCCCTTCTATCTATCTGCTGCTTACTCGCCTTTTCTCTTAGACCTAGACACAATAATATCTCTCACTTCCTTAGAATCTCTAAGACACACCTATTTATATATTTTTACATACAATCCCATGGTCCATGGACCATGGGTGGATCTCAAAACCGACTCTTCTTTACATAGATAATGGGATAAAACTCGTTTTTTGAATTTTGACTATCTATGCATTCCACATCCACAAATTGTGGAGACTTTACACCTTCTTACAAAAATTTACATCAAAACTTGGGTTCTTAACCCCAAAACTGACCCAAGGGACCCCATCCCAACAAGCCCCCAACACAAAGGTCATGACTCACTCTCAAGTCACTCGGCTGGCATGGTAATATTGTTGCGAAGATCCCCCAGCTCCACCTGCACAACTGCAACCTCGGCAATGCTCTGTGTGGTTGCCTACTTAACCTCTTCTATGAGTTTCTCTGTAGCTGGTCCTTCCCCGGCCAGCTTCATCTTTTTCTATGTTTGTTGAAAGCCCATCAGCTTCTCCTGAATGTTGGTTGAGACTTGGTAAGTTTCTTCTAACCAAGTCCTGAACCTGGCCTTAAGCACAACCGCCTTCTTCTGTGTTGCTTCTACATGTGCGAGGAGTTGCTTACCCTCCTACAACTTAGTGAGGTGTTGTGTTGTAGTAATTGAGTGCATTATCACCTTGACCTTGTCATACTGCTTTTGGAGGTCATGAATCTATGTATTCAAGATCTGTAGGTTTTGTTCTTCCTATAGAGTCGTTACCAACTCCATCACCTGCTCATATAAGGTCGTGTAGTCCGTGACTGTGGCATTCATAGTGGTCCTCCCCTCCTTGATGGTGGCTCCACGCTACTCCTTGACCTCAGGTAGAGTCATAGGCTGTAGTTTGAGTTATATCTCCGTGATATTCATATTGAGTTCAAATTGAACTTGCCCAACTTCTACCTTCACCTTGCAGAATCCTGCAGCTGATTTCCAGATCTTTGCTTTCGGTTGTGCATCCTCTAGGATGTGAAACTCTGGCATTATTCTACACGCCTCTGCTACCGCAGCCTCTAGCCTGGAACTCTGTGCCTGTATTGTGTCTTTGTCCTTCAAGGCTTGATTCTTTTTGGTGAACATTTGTTCATTGTTCACCCTATATTCGCTTATCAAATTGAGAGCACACTACTCCCGAGCTCTCAATTCCTCCATTGCTCCTGCTTGCAACACATGAAGGAATTCATTGGGGAGCGTTGCAATGTTCAGCGGGATGTCCTTAAGGGCACATAAGATAACTCGGTCATCAGATGATTCTGCTTGTAGGGACCCTTCTAGTAAAGCAACTGTGATAAGGTCCAATGTCTTGACCAATTCTGCAGCCTAACTTGTCCCCGATGTTAGTCTTGTTTGTGTTATGCTCGCTTGACCTGCGCTCACCTGTATCCTAGTGGTATAGATCTGCAGCTTGCACATATCCTTCTGGACACTCCCCAATGTTTGCATGTACTGTTGCTCAAACTGCTGCAACACTTTGGTAGCAGTGTCCGAGATTTTTACACCGATCTTGTTGAGATCGCCCTCTGTTAAGATCATGGGATCACTCTGCACCTTATCTGAATTATGCTCTTTACGGGGACCTTTCTACTGCTCCTTCCTGCACTTTTTCAATTGGAAGGGGTTTCTCTTCCCCTCATCTCCTCTACCGCCCTATTCATACTATTCTTCTTCCTCTGTCACAAGCGAAGGGGATTTACAACTTCTCTATGATTCGCGATTCTCTTGCTCAACCTGCTCCTTAGGAGGGCGCTCCTTCTCCATCTGAGTCTTCTCTACAACTTCCTTTTTCTATTGCACAACATGCTTAGCTACATCCTTCCTTTTATTTTTTGCCGAGGTGCTCGTGCCCTCACTAGTTCCTACATCCAAATCTAATGGGGCACGCCACTTTGCTGGATAGCACTTGATCACCTCCTGTATGTCGTGATCTTTAATAAAGTATGGTAAATCATACCATTTCTATTGTAGGTCCTTTTGCGCCTAAATATAGATGTAGCAAAAGTCAACTTTGAATGAAACATACATGAAAAACTACTCATACAAGGTTGGGGACAATCTTGGGCACTGGTTGATGGCAATGTAGAGGCTAGATTTCATCAACACCCAAAAAATCTTTGTTTTGGTGACCCATGCGGGGTCCTTCATGGCCTGGAGGGAGGCGAACTGTGCAGCCTCCAGCAATCCTTCATTCAATGGAGGAAACTAACTTTCCTCCGGTAGCTCCCATGTGACCAACATGATGGAGAGAAAAAACCACGCATAGTGGAAGGGCTTGGTCTCATCCTGGACCTTGCGACAATTTGCGAGGAATTCACTGCATAGGTATCTTAACCAGTTAAACTACACACCCTTCACACATTATGTAGCTAACAATACCACAAGTTCCAGAACTTCGACTGCACAACGCTTCCCCATTAACTTTCCTGCTAGGATTTGGGTGGCAATATGCACCACAAGATCATTGATAGACGTGATTTAATATCTGCGTGGATTTTTCACAAGTGCAAACTCCTTCATTTTGTTCGCCAAATCCTTCTCCCTTGCCTTTCTACCAAACTCCTTGGCCAGATTCAAGCCTTCATGTGGCAGGTGTGAGATCCTGTGGATGAGCATGTCAGTGATGGGTATAGGCCCTCCTAGCCATAAGCACCCATCATGCACTAGCGTAAGCAACTGCCAGACACAAGTAGTATTGATAGTGGTACAGTGATAGTGGGGCACCCATAAAAAGTTCAACAACCTAGAATTTTTCACTCCACCATCTCCAACTTAGTGGCACTTCCGAGTAGTAAACACGCTTCATATAATTGGTTGTCGCGAGGTGAGGGAACCGCTCATGGACTGCCAGTTCCTAATCCTCCATCTTTAGCAGGGGATATGCGTGAGGCGTGAACCTTCAAAGGGAACTTGCTCCGATAGCAAGGGTGTAGAGATGATGAACTTTTCAAAATCCGGGTCCTTGGTGACCTTTGCCTTCCCTTTGCATCAAGAAATATAGTTCGAAAATTTGACAAGGGCTCCATTCCATCGGCATCTATATCCTTGGTCCCTATCCTTCCTCGACCTCCAAATAAACAGCCTTCTCAGGCTGCTTGTCTTTCTTTTGCTTTTGAGTAGTAGAATGTTTCCTAGGTGATTCGTAGACTGGAACCAGTTTCTTCTGCTTATCCTTCTTTGGCTTCTCAGTTTCTCTAACAGGTGTAGGCTTCGGCCTAGGTGACCTCAGTGCCATAGGAACAGGAGCCAGAGCTTCCATACTCACTACCTTCAGAGAAACTCCTTTAGACACGATATCTCCCCCAGTGCTCACAGTCTTACCAGTGCTTGGACCTAACATGGTGTCAAGGATAAACCTCTGGTTCAACTTTGGTAAATTGGCAAATGCAGGGCTCACGACCAAATCCTCAAAGAATGAGTGGTTCATAAGTAATAGACAACACAACTCAAAAAATATAAGTGTGCAAAGTGTTCTTTGTTGGGATGACACATGTAATTTATAGGAGTGTTTTAATTCAAATCTGACCATTCCCCCCAAAATTCGATCATTAATGTTGTTTTGGTAGCATATCTTCAACGATTTTAGCCTTAAATGTCACCAGCCCGCTCCTCTTAACCGTCTTTTCTTTTTCAAATTGTGAATAATGACTCCAACGGTCACTTTACTATTGTGTTGTGCAACACCTCCCTTTGTAGCGCAGCTCCCTTCGTGCAGTTACTTATACTGTAACTTCACCATTTTTCACACAACCTACCTGCTGCAGAGTCCTCCAATCCTAGCATTGTATTTTATAGTCCCATGCTCCCTTATAACTTCCTATAGAACAAAGACTATCCTGCCATCATATAGCATTGAGTTGGATCCCCTATATAGGGCTTCAATCGGCTTCCATTCAGCTTCGCGAGCTGAACAACGCCTCCATCTATAATCTCTTTGATAACATATGGCCCAAGCGAGTGCATCTGAAATTTCCCCAGAAACTTATTGAAATTTCTATCATACAACAATACCAACTCATTTACCTTGAATGTGCATAGCTTGATGTGTCGATCGTGCCATGCTTTTTCACGTTCCTTCTGTACTTGCTGATGGAATATGCTAAGAATTTGTCTTCTTCAAGCTCCATCATCTACACGAGTCGCTCCTCCAAGGCTTCACGATTTTCCATAATTGTGAAAGATGATATGCATAGATTAGGCACGATATATTCCATAGGCATCACAACTTCTACACCATAGACCAATCTAAAAGGTGTCTTCCCTATCAGCATTTTGCAGGTAGTCCTGTAAGCCCATAACACTGCAAGAATGTGCACATCCCAATCATTTCATTGTGTGTTGTAAATCTTCATCAGCATGTTCTCCAAAATCTTATTAAAGGCCTCAACTATTCCATTAGCCTGAGGATGATATGGTGTGCTCTTCTAATGATAAACCTGGAATTCTTCAGTCAACACGTTGATCATTTCATTTAGGAAGTGTGTTTCGCAATCACTCATCAACACTTTTGGGTAGACAAATTTAGTTAACACATAATCAAACAAGAACTTCACTACCATAGCCCCTATAAAATCCTTCACTGGCTATGCCTCCGCCCATCTGGTTAGATACTTCGTCGCAATGATGATATAACGTGCACTTATATTCTTTCCTGGGGGCTAAATGGGCCCAATGAAATCAATGGCCCATTTTTCAAATGGTTGCATCGATACTCGAGGATTCAGTGGCAAATCATCCCTTAGCGATGGTCTGCCCATTCATTCACATGCATCGCATGCCCTATAATACGCTTTAGAATCTTCATGTAGTGTAGGCCAACATAAGTCTGCGTGCAAAATCTTCTGTGTTGTCACCTTTCTTGCATAATGTCCTCCCGTAGCCCCTCCGTGAGCTTCAGCGAGGATGCTACTCAAATCAAAATCTGGCACACATCGATGCAATATCTTGTTTGTACCCATCTTATATAAATTTCCTGCAATTTCTGAGAATTCCACCACGCACGCTACTAACTCCTTCTTTTGTTGATTGGTGTATCCTTTCGGTCTCATTCCTGTAGTAAAAAAGTGAATAATATCTACAAAGTGGTTATATTCTACGTGCACTACAAAGAGCTACGCATCAGGTAACCCTTCCTCCAAATTAATAGGATCCTCTCCTGTCTCAATCTGCGACAAATGGTCAGGTCCTGCATTTAACCTTTCTGGCTTCACAATCACCTCAAAGTCATACTCCTGGATTAGTAGCAACCATCTACAGATCTTCCCCCCCAACATAGGTTTATTGACTAGGTATTTCAAAGAATAATGATCGGTGTACATTTTGAAATTTCCGCCTAATAGGTAGTGATTGAACTTTTGAAGTGCGTATACCATAGACAATCCTTTGCACTCTTTCGTTGAGTAATTCTTCTCGACCTTTGATAATTTCCTGCTCGCAAAGGCTATAGGGTGCTCCATCTCTCCTTCACCGACCTGTGTTAGTACTATGACCAAGGAATGCAAGAGGCATCAACATGTACGTGGAATTCCTTCTTCCAATTCAGGAAGACAAAAATCGGTGCGGTGACCATCTTCTCCTTCAATACATCCAAACTGCATTGAAATTCTTCATCCCAAAATAATGTAGCATCCTTATTTAGCAGTTTCTCCATGGGCGCGGTAATCTAAGCATAAGCCTTGATGAACTTTCTGTAATACCCTATATGTATGAACATTGGGCGCATCTTTTTGACACTTCTTGGGGCCTCCAAATTTACTATTACCACTATCTTGGCAAGGTCCACCATCAACCCTTACTTGCACACCACATGACTCAGGAAGATCCCAAAGGGGACACAGAATAGACACTTCTTCATATTCAGTGATATCTGGTATCTGCGGCACGTATCCAACATCAGGTGTAGGCTTGCTACATGGCACTTCACTAAGCCGAACAATGTCTAGTCATCAAAATACACCTCCAAGAACTTATGGATGAATTCCTTAAACACTGCTATAACTACACGAGAGAATATTGTGGGTGCATTCTTGAGTCCAAACGACATGACATTATACTGAAAACAACCCCATTCACTCATGAAGGTTTTTCTGCTCCTATCCTCTGGTGCGATCTTGATCTGATGGTACCCCAAAAGCCCATTAGTGAATGAGTGGGCCTCCTGCCCTCCAAAGTTGTCCAATACTTCATCAGTAAATGGTGTCGGAAAAGGATCATGGACGTAGGCATCATTAAGCTTCCTTAGATCTATGCAAATCCTTATTTCTCCCTTCTATTTCTTCTCTTGAACCACCATCGGGCTCACCCAATCAGATTCTTCCACAGGTTCGATGATGCCTACTTCTAGCATCTTATCCAACTCTAAGCAGACCTTTTCCTTGTATTTTGGATTAAGGCGATATGACCTCTGCTTAATAGGCTTCGCATCCAGTTTCAAAGTGATTTTCATCATACCCAAGTCACCTATGATGCCTTTTAGGTTCGAAAACTTGGTAGGAAGAATATCCTGGTATTGGCAGAGTAACTCAAAAACTTTATGCAGTGTGGCATCACCCCAGTAGTCCCCAATCTTCACAAATTTTGGCTCTGCTTTAGTACCAATGTTCACTTGCTTGGTTTTCAACGGCATGGTGATGTATGAGTTCTCTATTTGTATACCTTCAACCTCACGATGGCCTTATGCCTCTAGAATATTAATATTTCTTGGATCTTCATCCTCCCACTCAGCGGTCACATTATAGCATTCCAGCGCATGGTGCAACTCGGTGCTCAAATCTGGCTGAACCAACTCCAAAGGATCCTGTGGAATTCTAAAGATCACTGCCTTAACTTCCTGCAGAGCTTCATCAATGCATTCAAACCCATCTTCAAAATTGAAGGTCATTACGAATCCTTCCCTTAATATATCCCACACTATGGTTCCATGGTAGAGCTCCGTTTCCAGGTACCAATTCATAGGGATTGTATCCAAAGTATGACAGAATAAGTGAACCCACTCCGATTGCGGCTCAATTCCATAAAATTTAGTCCACTTCGCTAAATGATCGCATGGATCATTTCTCCCATCATACTTCTCAGTTAATCAAATTTTAGGATGATCAAATCGCAACCTCATCATCCTTTTGTAATCTTGCCATTCATTAAAGCGGTCTTTGTGTGTACCCCACCATCTGTTGTTGGGAAAAGTATCCAATACGGAATGGCCCTATCCCACTCTAAGGGTGATAGTACCTCAGCAACAATCAAAGCAAAGCTATTCAAGATTACTTCTTTATGAGATGTAAGAGAGAGGAGGAAGAGATCCACTAACCGATGTCTTCCGCTAATGATTGATCCAATCTACTCTCTTTGCCGCTTGCTCCCAGTTCCTTGCTCTTTTACTGGCCCAGCTACACCAAGATCCTGCAAAATAACAAGAAAGGGAAACTACAAGAAGCATACATTCATAATTGATTCAAGGATTAGAATAAATCAAATATACAAGTATCAATACGCCATTGAGACACATGCATATAGAAGAACCTCAAATGCTTTATTAATGGAAGAAGTAAAGTTTAGGAAGTAATACAACCATAAAAGGCCCAATCCAGCATCACCTCCCAGCAGAAAGAAATCTCCTCTTCACCTCCTTCAAGCAAATCACCCAATAGTTCTATACTCAAACCAACAACACTTCCTTACAGTCACAAGATTCCCGCCTTTCTAGACCTCATGAGAGAGCTCTATATATAGGAGTTTTGGAGAAAGGATGAGTCAGCTTGAGACTGGCATGAAGCTGAGTAGTGTCCTCTCCCACTTCAGTTATTCTTCAGTTCTTGAGTCCACTTGGAGGTTCTTGCTTCCACTTGGAGATCTAGACCCTCTTACTCATCAATAGGCGAATTCCCTGATCCAAGTGTCATTTTGGAAGCTTCCTGGGCATTGACACCTTGAGGAATGACTATGCCACTTGGCCAATCTCGCCCAGCGTAGGTAGCCTTCATTGGAGTTGACATTCAGCGCAGGTACCGAGTGGAGCAGTTGACATTCAGCACAGATGCTCAGTGGAGCAGTTGACATGATCCAGAAATAGCTTGTTTTTGAGTGTTTTCAGGTGGAGAACTGGTTTTCAGTGCTGTGGTTTGCTGACCTTGTTCCTCTAGGGGTAGGAACAACATGTTTAGGGACTTTGGATCCCTTAGATTATTGACATTTCATGCTTCATGCTGTAAGGCACAAAAATGTCTATAACAGTTGCCCCCTAAAGTATGAGGTTGTTTATCGGGTGAAATGCTTTATCAGGAGGATCCGAAGTTCATTCAATCGCTGAGAGGTGACTTGTAATAAAATACAATACAATACATTATTTTTCATTCTGCTTTCATGATCTAGCTGAGGCGGGCATTCCCATGCTCAGCTTTATAAATTCATTTTGGTACATAGAACAGACGATCATCTGATGATAGACTGATAATTCTCTGCTGAAATTACCATCCTTTGAGTAGGATGATCATCTGCTGCAATGATGTACATGTCAAATGTCTTTATGTTTCCTGAATATATATCGCAGCCCAGATGGATGAAACTAGATCCGGGGTCTTCAAACTCGTTCGATCTTCACTCTAAGTACAAGTCGATCCATGTGAGAATTGCGCTAAAGTCGAACATGGAAAGACATCGCTTGATTACCGGTCAATGATGTAAACCGTTAACAAGCGCGAGAGGAATCACCGATAATGATAATTACCCTCAAGGTACTGCAGTACAATTCACGTGGTGTGAATATAGGACTTGGCGTCGAACACCACGCAAAATCTTCTGGTCGAAGGTCATTGATGTATACCTGTCGCCGGAAGTGAGAAATTTGCCATTGAGGCATGCAAGCTTCAAAGTACTGAGGGGGGTGTTCCTAGATCAACTTCTTGGATAATGAGCTGAAGTCGACAAGAAGCGATCCGTCAAAGGAGGGCCTTAATGAATCCCACATCAGTGACACGGAACGGAGCTAATGATTTTAGAGGAGGTGAAAACAATCTGTGAAATATGATTCAGGGTGGCGATCATGGGTGGATGAAGGATAATGTATGGCAGTGGATGGGACACGGTTGACACTTTCTGAACAACATCTCTTGAACATATAACGACACTGATGCGATGGATCGATAGCATTACCCCAAATGTGGATGGTTTGGCGAGGACCATGGTGATGAGACCGGTGAATGAAACAACCCAACGCGATGTGATACGGAGGAAAAGTGTCATGTTCAAGAGCGACTTGCTACCATTAAAGCTTTGAGGTTCTCCCAATTTTTCCCCAGTCATTTCTGACCAGTACCTCTTTATTTTTGTCAAGCTTGAGGAGGATAACATATGCTTGTTCTATAACTTGCCCTTCGGGCAAGCCCATTGCTAAAATTTAACGAGCCTAGCGATAGGGAAACTTGTTCTCGTCTAAAGACAAGTTTGTCACTATTTAATCATTTTAACGAGTCTAACGACAAGGAAAACTCGGTCCTTTTCATTTTTAGAGAGTCTGAAAAGGTACAGAAAGTTAACTCCAAAATTCCTTTTTCGTCATCTAATCCCTTAAGTCTGAAAAAGTATAAAACAATACAGAAGGGATGAGTTTTCGATAATTTTAACGAGCCGAATAAAACAAGCGCTCGACCTTTTTGTGTAATAATCCCTCAGGTCCAAAAAGATTAAAATCTAGAGGAGGGATAGCTCTTCCGGTCACTTTAACGAGCTAGAAGGCCAAAACTCGACAAACTTTTCATATTTTACGAGTCAGTTGAAAAGAGCTCAAAGAAGACTCGTCTTTTGAGGAACGAGTGATAAACAGGGATAGCAGCAGATTCCAGGTACAGGTTGGAATTTTCCAATCACGGCAGTGTCACAAGGATGGCTAGGTGAAATCACTCTTCGCAGCTGTTCCTCAAAATGGGTAAACAATCATATGGGGTGAACGATCGGCCAAATGGAATGGAGGTGGCAGGTGCAAACACGACCAAGGCTTTTTATGGCTAATAAATTTACGATCACAATGGTTATTTACCAGGGTAGGTTCATTTTTTTAATGAGCTTAAACTCTGGAGGAAACTCTTGCTCACGCTTTTCTATTTTTTAACGAGCATAAATTCCACGGTAAAACTGCTCGATCTTATGTTTATTTTTTAACAAGCATGAACTATGTGCTAAAACTGCTCGGATCTCACTTTTCTATTTTTTAACGAGCATAAATTCTGCGGTAAAACTGCTCGATATACCAGTCATAAGATAAGAAATGTCTCCTGTAAGACTCCAATTTTTATAGAGCTTGCGCCTCACATAAGCTATGCTCCCTCTCTTCCTTTCTTTATGCAAGTTCGGAAACGGCTAATCCCAAAAACAGATAAATAACCGCTCCTAGCTTGCATTCCAAAAGGTTTGCATGCCCCCAGGTATAAAGTACAATTTCAAGGCTGCCCCTACTTATCCAATAAAACATTTGTTTTAAAGGGTGAGGCTTGCCTCTTCCTGGTTACCCAAAGATTGTTTTGTTAACACCATCAAACGAAAAAATTTCCTCGGCACTGTCTACCGAAGTAGACAATGGTGAATGACCTTTGTCAAACAAGTAACCTTATCAAAAGAATCCTGTTCTAGAACAACCCCTCTTCCATCCACGGACGGGGTACGGACTAGTCATATTCTTTCGCGGAAATTCTACCTTATACCCGAGGTTTCCTCTGCCCGAAGCAGACCAGGATGCATGCCCCCTGGGTTCCAGTCCGATCTTTCTGAATCACTCGCACTCATCGGGAAGGAGGACTGGGGGTGGAGACATTTCTTGGGTGAATAGACCATTGAGGGTTGGTATGTGACTATTTGCGATGCGTGATCCCGGAAATGAAAGTTGGTCTATGAGCTTGACCATTCTTCCTTCGTGTGGAAAACACATTACTCTAAAGAGTGAGGAGACTATAGCTCCCATGCAATATATATAGTCTCGTCCAATGAGTAGGTTATAATCCAAGGGTCCTTGAACGACCATCACGTTCATTTGAACGGTCTTCCCTTTCAATGTAACAGGTACATTGGGGAGGATCCCTAATGGTCGACTGGTTCCTTTATCAAAACCCGAGAGATTTCTTATCTCAGGCAAAAGCTCCGGGGAACCCAGTGCTTTCCAAGCAATAGAGGAAAGGATACTCACAGATGCCCCTTCATCAATGATAGTTCCAGCCATCACCATTCTATAAATTTGGACTATGATTCTGAATGGTATACTGGCTGGCAACCGGGGTCTGCCTAGTTGGTTCCAATCAAAGGACACAACCAGGTTGCTTGGTGGTGGGACCGAATACACGGCTGGATATGACCCTGACGATGTTGCTTCCTGTGATAAAGGAATGGGCGCATTGCCCTGATGCTCATCAGAATCTGTGTTGATGAAAAGAATCTGGATGGTGTCATCCTTATTCTCTTCAGTGAGGGTGTGATTTGAAGATGAATCTTCAGTGACGGTGTCATTTGAGGATGAAACCTCCAAAGGAAGAACCGGGTCAACTGCCGTATCGACCTTTAGACTTTCGTCTGGTTTGGATTCAGTAGGTTCATTTTCAATGACTGACGCTTCAGCTGACCACTTGAGCGGGCCAGCTGTATTTTCAACCAACGAAGGACTTGGCACGAGTCTTTTGTATCCAGGAGGAAGTCTCAACGGTGAAACCGGGCGATCTTCCAAAACTCTCTTCGCTTCGTCTAGGAAGGGACAACGGTGGATGGCGTGATCGCCTTCACACAGTCTACAGGGGGATCTTGCTCCCCTTCTTTGTCTTGAACCTTCACTTTCGCTGGTTGACGGTAAGCATTCAACATGGCTATCAGAGGTTGATGCTCCCGAATTGTGCAACCGAGGGGACCAGTCCCTTAGTATCTGGGGAATACAGGGACAATCTCTATGGAAGTGGTCTCCTCTACATATGACACATGGCGATTTAGGCCCGGTCTATGCTGTGTGTGGAT
Source organism: Pinus tabuliformis (assembly GCA_031772625.1). Taxonomy (NCBI): domain Eukaryota; kingdom Viridiplantae; phylum Streptophyta; class Pinopsida; order Pinales; family Pinaceae; genus Pinus; species Pinus tabuliformis. The sequence continues at coordinate 120,333,674 of CM062806.1, forward strand.
TTTTGTCAGATGTCTTTTGCTTGCCCCCAGTCGCCTTAGGCTCCTTCTTCTTCTTCTCTCTCTTCTTCTTCTCCTTCTTCTCCATGGGAGCTTGGCTTTTGTCGGCTCTACCTTGCGAAGATGAAGGATTGGAGGAAGAGTTACAGGAAGTAAAAGGCTGGTGGGTAGCTCTAGACTGATCTAACTGTTGACTCGACTGTTCAGGAATCATGGTGTTCTGAACTACATTGGTTGAGAATAACCAAATTGGTAGGCCAATTGTCAGTCCTGGAAGCGACAATGTGGCCATGTGGGGCGCACCAACTTCTCCCCAAGAGGAGAAAGGACTAGGATTTCCATCGTGTGGAATTCCTTGGTTGGGGCGTTCCATGTTCTCAACCTACAGATCAACGCAGGAATAGGAGGTGATTATGTTCCATTTAAAATAAATTTTATAACGATGCTTTAGACACAACTTGCTTTTTCACTTTTTAAGAGTCGAGAAAAAGCTAAAGATGACTCTAGTCTCCTTCGATGTTTTAACGAGCCCAAAGTGACAAATGCTCGGATGGACTTTTTCAGTTATAGAGTTTGAAAAAGGCCAAAAGAAACTGCTCTGGAGTTCTAGGCAGAGGGTGTGCCAAACCTTTCGCAAAACCACAGAATACGTTTTACGGTACGAGTGGTCGATCTTCGTGAATGCTGTGTTCACTGCATTGCGATCAGTAGGGCGGCCGACGCGGTTTCCTATGGATAAAGGCTTTGTTCCTATAGGGGTCTCCCAATATATACGCGACGGTACGTGGGAGCACAAGTCCGTATTGATATTTATCGCTTCACCGTGGAGGAATCACCCAACCACTCAACGCTAAGATATCACGTTTAACGACGCCAGAACACGTCTCTAGATTAGACCTCTATGTGTTTGCGTTATGTTTCAATGCGTTGTTATGTAAATTCAATTTATTTTAAGGTTGATCTTGTTTAGTAGTTTGCTTTTATGGATCACCACGAGATGTATAGTAACACTCCCAAATGCAGTCTAAGATGATAAGCAAGATTTTCAATCTTTCAACTTTGAAAATCTTAACTACTAAGGGAAAAGAAAGACATCATCTTTTCACACAGATCATAGAGCACACACTAATGCACTTTTTCCTAAATCAACATGCAAACTGTCATAATGCACATGCACAATGCAAGTATTTCTTTTCTCTTTCTTAATGTTGGTGCGATACAAAAAGAAAGCTGTTGTATAATTTTGAATTCAATTTCAAGTGAAAGCAAACAAGCTTGTCCAAAATCAAAAGACACCTTAAGATTTACTTGTTTCGACACTAGAAATATATAAATTCAAACCATATGGCGAAAGCAAAAGCTCAATCAGCTATGAACATCAAACAAACTAACTCTTAAGATCAAAAGGACACTTTATCACAGGTCTAGATCTAAGAGGCCACAGCAAGACTAGTTCACTTTCATTATGGGAAACTGCAAATGATATAAGAAATACACAAAGAACAAACACAGTTTCTTTATACAACCGAGGCGGAATAGTGACAAGGAAAGTTGGTTTCAGATAGGTACATTGACTGGTAACAGGCAGCAAAAACAAGAGTGAAAACAGGGCAATAAACAGGAGGGAACCCCAGTAGCACTAGGAAAAACTGGTTCAGTGCAGGTAGTACACTGGCAATTTGACCTTCAGTGCAGGTAGCCCCTTCGGGAACTGCGCTGAAATGCAGACTGCCTTCACAGTGCCTGCACTGAAGATTCAAACTTTCGTTTTTCTCAGTTTCCGGGTCACAGATTGCTAAAAAATTCACAGTTTTTGGCCAAATCAGAAGCTATCAGTCAAGTACACACTAAGGGATGAAAAGGAGGATGAAAAGCTATCACTAAGAGCTATTTAGATTCCTTGTGAATCAGCTCTTCAAATCATAAACATGCCCAGAAACTGAGCTAGAGTAGCTGCCCTCTACTTTGCATTTGAGAGATCCAAATGCAGTTCGATTCGGTACTCCCTGTGTTTATGAAATGAATAGCAAAAACACAAACAACCAACAAGATACGATCCCCAACGGAGTCGCCAATTTGTTGTTGGGAAAAGTATCCAATAGGGAATGACCCTATCCCACTCTAAGGGTGATAGCACCTCAGCAACAATCAAAGCAAAGCTATTCAAGATTACTTCTTTATGAGATGTAAGAGAGAGGAGGAAGAGATCCACTAACCGATGTCTTCCGCTAATTATTGATCCAATCTACTCTCTTTGCCGCTTGCTCCCAGTTCCTTGCTCTTTTACTGGCCCAGCTACACCAAGATCCTGCAAAATAACAAGAAAGGAAACTACAAGAAGCATACATTCATAATTGATTCAAGGATTAGAATAAATCAAATATACAAGTATCAATACGCCATTGAAACACATGCATATAGAAGAACCTCAAATGCTTTATTAATGGAAGAAGTAAAGTTCAGGAAGTAATACAACCATAAAAGGCCCAATCCAGCATCACCTCCCAGCAGAAAGAAATCTCCTCTTCACCTCCTTCAAGCAAATCACCCAATAGTTCTATACTCAAACCAACAACACTTCCTTACAGTCACAAGATTCCCGCCTCTCTAGACCTCATGAGAGAGCTCTATATATAGGAGTTTTGGAGAAAGGATGAGTCAGCTTGAGATTGGCATGAAGCTGACTAGTGTCCTCTCCCACTTCATTTATTCTTCAGTTCTTGAGTCCACTTGGAGGTTCTTGCTTCCACTTGGAGATCTAGACCCTCTTACTCATCACTAGGCGAATTCCCTGATCCAAGTGTCATTTTGGAAGCTTCCTGGGCATTGACACCTTGAGGAATGACTGTGCCACTTGGCCAATCTCGCCCAGCGCAGGTAGCCTTCATTGGAGTTGACATTCAGCGCAGGTACCGAGTGGAGCAATTGACATTCAGCACAGATGCTCAGTGGAGCAGTTGACATGATCCAAAAATAGCTTGTTTTTGAGTGTTTTCAGGTGGAGAACTGATTTTCAGTGCTGTGGTTTGCTGACCTTGTTCCTCTAGGGGTGGGAACAACATGTTTAGGGACTTTGGATCCCTTAGATTATTGACATTTCATGCTTCATGCTGTAAGGCACAAAAATGTCTATAACACCATCGTGCGGGCATAGCGCACAACACCAAATCCAATGCTTGGAAGCGATGATCCTCAAGGACTTCTCATTCAAAGGAATCCAAAAAATTATCTACATCAGTTAAACCATCATTATAGGGTAAATTTCTTACCTCTGGTGACACACAGTGCAATTATTTAGTCATCATGTTGCAGCGCAGTGTAGATACTTCCTGCAACCTATTCTACCAATGATCCAATTATTCATCTGAATCTGAGGTACATGAACTTTCCCAGTCCCATGGAATTCATCCATCAGATGTTGGATTAATCTAGTCTTGATCTCACGCTATTATTTTGTATATCTGATCCAAGTCATCATCACTTTCTTCATAGTCACGGACCGGTTTATTATAGCATGGTCCTTCTGCAGGGTTCAACGATACTACAACCTGAAGTGATTTCCTTTCGAACGACATTGTTATTTTCTTCAAGTTGATGAATCCATTCATATCAATGGCCCAGTCAATTCCAAGGAGCGCAGGGTATGGATTGGTGTCATCCACGATCTATATCACTTCAAAATACGCAAGTGCACTTGCACCTTCTATATCCACTATGACTCCATGCAGTCATCCCATAGGGATCATCTTGTGCTGGTTTTCCATTCTAAGCTAGATTGAAGACCACTGTAGTGAAGGCCTCCCCATTCTCTCCCATATTTGTTTGGGCAAAAAAGTTTGCGTCAGACCCTAGATCCAGAATAACCTGGTCCATCTCATAATCTCCTATCTGCACGGTGAGCCTCATCTTGCACCCTATTCTTGCCCTATGTTTTCCAATCTTTCTAACTATGTGGTGTCCATCAAGAGCATTTTCCTTACCAACACACTTGTTTATGAGCTCCTGCAGGCACTTCAGAGCCTTGCTATCATGGAAAAGCTTCATGCAGGTTTCCAAGTACGTGGTAAGTACAGAGGGATCAACTTCTATAGGTGCATTGGTTTCTGGTACTTTGTTTTGACTTCTTGAGGTAGAAGCCTCAGTGAAGCTTTTCTTAGCTTCCATAAAAGTTTCCCTCGCACACTCTAGATCAAAACCAACTTCCTTCTTAGGAGCCTTGTGGACCCATTCGTTCTCTTCAGGTTGTTTTCCCTTATCATCACCAGTCTGCATGCCACTCCTCAACACTATATTCACATTTTGATCTTCCTCACGAGGCTTAGCTCGCATCATTTGTAAGTTCTGCGAAGTTTGCTAAGGCTGCGCCTTCTTCTCCCAAATCTTAGCTATCAGCACAAGGTATTCTTCTATAGTGTTGTCAAACTGGCTGTAGTATTGACAGGATGGGCATGTCTGATTCTGACACTCCTGCGCATAGTGCCTTGGTGTCCCACAATTATAGCAAATAACTTGACTGTGTCCTCTACTAGGTCCTCCCCCCCCGGCCTCGTCCTCATCCTTGATATCCTCCGGGTGCTCCCCCAACACCCTGATATGGAGGCCGGGTTTCTACTTTCATTCGATAGGTAGGTGTTCTTTCCATAATCAACTCATAGTTACGATAATGGTGCTCATCATGGCTGACCGATTTACAGAAATAGCAGAACAATTGTTATGGTGTTTGCACAAAATTTTGCAGAAAATGATATTTATTCGTTACATGTTTTCCATCTACTTGACAAATAGTGCACCATAGCGCGGTACCCGCACTTGGTCCTACTAGAGCTTCTTGCCTCAAGGGAATCAGTCCCCCCCCTTTGTAATATAATTCATGAAGATAGGGAAGTGGTCTTTATCATGCACCTAGCTCTTACATTTCAGGCACCAAACTTCCTCGCACACCTCTAGCCTAGCCTCCTTCTCTTTTTTCAAGCTCTATAAGTCCAAGCAGAGGTTCTGCAACTACAAGTGAATTTGTTGAACTCCCAAAGTCCTATCCTAAATAGGCGTCTCATGAAATATCATTGTGATTTTTAAGGCTTCTTCCTGAGTTCCTATCTTTTGCTATGACAAATTAATCCTCAGGTGAGGTAGAAGCGAGGCTATAAACCATTTGTAGTGCGGACCATCTGTGAGCTGCATATTAGCTTCGTGGATCACATATTTCAACCTTTGATCTAACTCCCAAGGCGTCTCACCAATCGTCATCGTGATTTCCTTGAATTTGACCACTGACTGTGAGTCATACTTAGGGTTACTAAAATCCTTGTCTAAAGAATCCTTAGTTTCTTCTAGTGTTTCTAAAGGATGATCAGCGCAGTACTTAATATACCACGTCAGCATGCGATCTTGCAAAGTGGTAACTACATGTGCCTTCTTTATGTTATCATCAATGATCTACTGCATAGTCCACATAGCATTTGCAACAAACTAGAACTGATCTGTGTCTTTGTTCCCTACTCCCTTGAAAATCGGAAACTTTATTGAGTTTGACATGTTGAACGACGGTGGTGGTAGCAGAGGTGTGGGCGAAGGTGTATGTTGTGGAGGTGAGGGTTGGGGTGGAGTGGGTCGATGATGTATCCATGGAAAACCCTGTCTTATCAGCTGCAAATCACTCTACGGTGAGGCCTGTACTGCTCCCTCGTCGTCACTTGAAGGAGGTCCAATCAATGGGCTATATTCAATACCTACTTTCTCTTGGTTCCTAAAATTCGTCCACTTCATGTAGATCCGAACATGAAGGCAATGACATAATCCTTTTCTCACACAAGAGAATCTTAATCCAGGTATTCAAATATCTCATATACTTACCTCGCTGCCCCTTGAATAAGCACCACTCTACTTCGTTGTAGCTGACTGAGGTATCAACCGTGAACTCTGTAACAAATCCTCCTATAATGTGGTCAATCTAGTGATAAAAAACACGCATGATCTTATCTTCAGAAGCTTCCAACCTCTGCACTAGCTCTGGAGTCCACACGATTGGACCATCAAGCCTCCATCTTCCTTGGTCATCTGCCAACTTAGCTATCCACTCGTATCGTTCAATCGGGAAGGTGCAGAAGAAAATTTCATGCCTTTTTGTGTACAAGTATCTATCCAGCCACTGCTCTTTTGATAGATGTGGATTTCTATTCTCTTACGCTGCAAATTCATGGATCTCCCTATCCAACGACTTCTAAATTTCCTTCTTGGTCGGATTCTAGTGATTCCACATCACACATCTCCTTATGCAGATCCTGGTCCTGGCAATGTAACCATTTGTTGGCTTAGTGGGTCCTGACCCAAGTTCAATGTTAGTTGCTGCCAAAAAAAACCCTACACTACTAGCCCTTTCGGCATCAACCTGCGTAGCGTAGGCTAAAGTCTCACCCAAAGTAGTATGGGTGGATGCTGGAACCAAGTTTCCACATCCAGATATCAGTGTGATGTCTTCTATTTCCCTATATCTTCCTTTGGGAAGATCTATAAGCCCCTAAGGCTAGGTACTACAGCTACCTTTAAACGACCTCTATACCTTCATGAATGTCTATGATAGATCTTTGTAGACCCTTAACAGATGAATCAACCACTTACGAGCACCATAAAATAACCATAGATCTGTGTTCACACACATCTACTTAAGTGCTTAATAAACATAACATAATGTATTATAATTTTCATGTAAATACTTAACATGCATTCCGTTTAGTTAATAAGACTTATCCAATAGAGTCGTGCATCAATACATCATTATTTCACAAAGACATTATTCTCTCATATCATATATCGTAAACATAAATAATAGAAGTAATCAGATAAAACACATGAATTTCTTCAACTGTCTTATTTATTGATCTTCAATATGAGGTTATAGACTCAAAAATTCCTTGTGCACTCAGCTACAGGGGTCTGTGCACTTGACTGCAGACTCTACTCTAAGCCCCCACGCACTCAATTGCAGAGCCTTCCCCTTCTATCTATATGCTTATTACTCACCTTTTCTCTCGAACCTAGACATAAGCATATTTCTCACTACCTTAGACTCTCTAAGACACACTTATTTGTAGATTTTTACATACAACCCAATGGTCTGTGGACCATGGGTGGATCTCAAAACCGACTTGTACTTACATAGATAAGGGGCTAAAACCCCTTTTTTGACTTGTGACTATCTACGCGCTCCACATCCACAAATTGTGGAGACTTTACACCTTCTTACCAAAATTTACATCACAACTTGGGTTCTTAACCCCAAAACTCACCCAGGGGACCCCATACCAACAATTAGTATATTTGTAGAAACATGAAATGAAGAATGGTGATTGAATAACAATAAGAAATGATAAGAAAAAGTTTTCTAGGAATATTTTATTGACTTAGCCTAGGAGAAATTAAACATCAAGCCATCCAATGTAGAATTTGACTAAATAGAGACAATAAAGCAACTACTACAACAACTAGTTTAGTTAAATGTATGGATAAAAAAAGACAATAAGAAATTTGAGAAGAATAAATGATCTGAATGGAAATTGGTATCCACCCATGGTATTCATCGACCCATGGTATTTATCCACTCATGGAATATACCCATGGTATTATAAGTAACATCCACCCATGGTATTCATCCACACAAGGTTTTTATCCACCCATGGAATTTTCCCATGGTATTGTAATTAGAATCCACCCATGTTATTGTAAGTGAGATCCACCCATGGTATCTACCCACCCATGGAATTTACTTGTGGTATTATAACTAAAAAGATACTATAAATAACAAGTCACATTTACTATGTGTTCTCATTTTCTTCTGGCATTTCAAATTTTTATATCTTGGGCACCTCCCCCCAAGATCTAGATCAATGGTATTAGGTTCAGGTTATGGCTCCATGGAAATGAGGGTTTGACGCATATTTCAGTTTCAAAGTTTTGCAAAAATCTTCAACAAACTTCATGCATGTGCTACAACCTCCACATAGCACTTTCATGGCCAAAGTGGGAAGAATTTGTTTTTTTTTTTCATTTTTCTGGAGGAATTTTTTGGGTGGAAAGTTTGTATATCATATTTGAAACTTTTGGTGCAAAATTTACAAAAACAAATAACAAATAGGGATTCCATGCAAAAAAATACTCAAATTAAAAAATAAAATCGGCCCAATTGGGGTCCATATGAGGGAGATATCGCTAATTTAAAATCAATAGTGTGGTAGAAATTTTTCTGACGAGAACTCATGGACGACACCACTCCTATGATTTTTTGTTATTTTTATGAAGAATTTTAGAAAAATGATGCAAATCTAATCTCCTCTTGAAAATAACCCAATTTAAAAAATAAATAGTTGAATCAGGGTTCAGATGAGGGAGTTCGCTGATTTACAATCAATTATTTTTTCAAAATTTTTGTAATGACTGAATAGTTGCAGCGTGAATTTGAGTTCCCAGAGTGTCTAGATAGGGATTTCAATAAGACGGGAAGATGTAGAATTGTCATTCTATTTCCAAAAATAGGTTATAATAAAGATTTTGAGTTATATTGATCGAGTTATGCCCATTTTACATTAGTTTTTATATCTGGAGCAACATTTAGAGCGAGTTCCCTTTGGAGACTTTCCCTTCCACCCTGCTTTAGTAGGCATATGCTTGACATTCATCAGTATCATCATAGCAACATCTAGCTTGGGTTCTTTGGAGATGTGCCCTCCCACCCCAGGCTATGTAGGCACCTACCACTTCATCAACAATTGGCATCACAGTTATGGGTCAACCACACAAAGTCTTTTCCATTGAAGTCCATTTGCTAGGCCACACATTGTTAGTATAGTAGGTGGGCACAAGCATTATAGGGTATATCTACCCTCAAATCTTTGTTTGTCATGGTTATGGGCCATCCACAAACCCACACTTCATAGAAGTCAGTTTGTTAGGCCGCACACTGTCAATATCACAGTTGGTCACAGGCATTACAAGGTATCTCTATCCACAGAGTTGTGTTCATCATGGTTATGGATTAACCACACAAAAACCTTCTCTTCAATGGCTCTTCATATTCAACAAAGGCTTCTTAAGAGGGAACTTCACGAAATCAGGACCATTGCTTCTTAAGGAGGGAGGAATGATCCGAATGGAAATTGGCATCCACCCATGGTATTCATCGACCCATGTTATTTATCCACTCATGGAATATACCCATGGTATTGTAAGTGGCATCTACCCATGGTATTCATCCACCCAAAGTATTTATCCACCCATGGAATTTACCCATTGTATTGTAAGTGGCATCCATCCATGGTATTGTAAGTGAGATCCACCCATGGTATTCAATCACCCATGGTATCTACCCACCCATGGAATTTAATTGTGGTTGATAACTAAAAAAAGACTATAAGTAACAAGTCGCATTTTGTAAAAGTACATATTTTCCACCACAATGTAGCTTTTACATTTATTCTTTGTTAAATAAAATAAAAAAGGTTTCTTTGTGATTTTGTTTACTGTGTGTTCTCATTTTCTTCTAGCATTTCAAAATTTTAGACTTTGGGGGCCTCCCCCAAGATCCGGATCAATAAATGACTTAAGGAAGAGTATATATGGTTGGAGGAAATGAATAAAAGGATGGGATAAGAAAATATATAGCTTAAAGTAGATTAGACCTCAACCATCTTGCAATCGGAATATAAGAAATTGTAGGAGACAAGGCAAATCTTAGAAACTGCAATGGATTATAAAACAACACTCAACACAATTCTAAGCAACTAGGCAACATAATTTTCCTCCACATACAACCAATTAAAAGTGCAACAGGGTCTCTTGGAAGATTTAACAATGAGGAAGAACTCGACAATTGAATCTAGAGTGCAAAGATCCCTATCACAAAAAATTTGAGGCAATGAAGGAAGTTGAAACCTAGCGAAAGCAACAAGAGAGACAATTATTTTTTAGAATTAATGAAGGCACAATTGGAAGTCTGTAATGTTTTTTACCAGCTTAATTAAATAATAAATAAGGTGCAACATGTTGAAGAAAATTTTAACCCAAACTTGTTGGAAGCACAAAAATTTTCAATAGTCAACAAGCTCTACTATATCAAATAGATGAAGTCACTCTAGGTCTAAGCATGGTACTCAATTGACAAATGATGCACATTCTCCCGATATATGTAGGTATTAGCACCCCACATATATCAAACTTCCTTCGTAATCTCCAACAACCACTAGAACCTTGACCACTATTGAATCCCATGTCTCCTCATCGTCCTATATTTTAGTTTTCCACCCTTAGTGCATCAGAGTCAAATATTCCATCTATGTGTCCACACACATCAAAATAAATAGAATGGTTAAATTGGACAAAAGGCATTGTCAAGGAAGAGGAATTATAACATTAAACATGGAGGTACCCTTGCACTCTTGGCTAGAGACAATACTAGAGGAACTGATTATTCAAACAATATAGATAGAAGAAACAATAGAACAAGTAGGACCTTTTCCTCAACAAATAACTACATCTTCAAAAAAGGAACCATATAATGAGTATCCAACCACATGACTCAAGATACAACATGACTCCATTTTTTCTAATTGATAAATTATTTTGTAATCATAATTTCGTAATAAATTTTGGAACATAGCCACAATATCCCTCTTGCTTAGGATGAGAAAGAACTTGATTTGGGGGTAGATTTTGGAAGGGCTAGTCGACTACGTTGATTGGAGTTGATAGTTGACCAAGTCATACTTTATGTAAATCAATTGACTATATATTTGAACAATGTAAGTTGGTTGACTCTACATTTGAGTCAACAAACAGAGGTGGTTATATAGTTGTAATTTTCTAGTAATCAATTCCTCAACTATAAATATGTGACTAAGATATTTTGTTGTTGTTATATAATATCATAATAAAGTGCATATTGCTAGTTGTCACATTACTTATTCTTGTCTTCCATCTCTTATATATATGGGCGTGTTGTATAACATTGTGTGTATTTCTTTGTTATAGGATATTACTACCAACTTTTCCTCTCAAGTGTCTAGATTACAATACCAACAATTAGAGGAGTGCTAGTAAATGTGAACTATGTAAGTGTGAATGAGGAGGAATTACTGGTTCCATTATTTAAGTCCATGAAAGAAGAGTAAAAACTAGATGAAAGGATCATCAGGGATATTGTGGAGTGGCATCCCTAAATCAAATATCCTTACATCAAGGATTTTTATCTCAAAAAAATTTAGGGATTGGATTAAATATACAGAGAACTATTTTGACTATAAACATATTAAAGAACCAAATAGAGAAATATTTGCATTTACTAAGTTGACAAGTCATCTAATGTTATGTGTGATAGTGTGAAAATGGACAAATAAAAGGATATAAAATTATGAAGACTTGAAATAAGATAGTTTTTTATTTGAAAAGGAAGTTTTTATTCCCTAATTATATTTAAATCTATTGAAAATAAATAAAAAAGTTCGATGAGACAAAGACGTTCATGGAGGAGTATACTAAAGCGTTCTATAGTTTGGCCTGATCAAACAAATGGCCATGTGAAGGAAAAGATAATATAGTTACATATGTGAATGGTCTACGATAATCCATTAAATATGAACTCAACGTGATGGAAGTGTACTCCATGGAAGAATTTTATTATTAAGCCTAGACATGTTGTATTCTGAAAGGAAACAAATGAAATGAAGAAGAAATAAACTATTTGGAGGAGGAAAAACAAGTGATAAATAAGATGGTGAGAGTAGTAGGATCAAATTTATATCAACAACTGATGTTTTTTGTGGTTGATATGGAGGATGAGAAGTAGTTTGTGTAATTGAACATATATTTGAATTCATTCCAAAATGAATTGAAAATAATCATTGTTGAATGCATGTTTAGAAGAGAAATTGAATAAGATCATATAGTAGAATGTATGCAAGAAGATTCAAAGACATGTGGAGTGACAAAGGGTTTGGAATTGAAGAAGGTGCATGTGTGAAATAATGTTCTTCTAATCTATTGTTTTTTTATTTCCTATATATGTAGAAGTTGAAGACAACATGAGAGCCATTGGATGCATTATATCTAGGGCTATGTAAGTAATGATTGTAATAAGTTAAATTAGTGTATGGGAGGAACGAGATGATGGAAAAATGACACTTTGAAATTGAAGTTATGGTAGGAAATCACCAGATGCAACTATGGTTTGGAAAATTCTTGATATGCTTCAAGCTTATGCAACAAATGATAGCATTGAAATAAATTTTGGGTGTATGGAAGATTTAAGGGAACTAAAATCACATTAAGAAAGGAAGTTGAAATGGAAATAAAAGATTTGAATATGGTTGATTATACACCTCTTGGTCACCAAGAGGACATAGTAGTGAGGAGAAATATACTGAGAATATTTAACAATAAAGAAAAAAGAAGTTTTTGTATTTTCCATAATGAAAACTTGTGATGGAGATGAATATTATTAGCCTAGTAAAATTGAAGAGGTATAATTGAAAGAGTCACATGGCGATAATGTGATCATGTAAATTTATTGTTTATATAATGAAGAGCTTATGGAATTCAAAATAGGAATATTTTCTATGGTGAAAACTTGCAATAGAGATGAATATTGTTAACCTAGTAAAATTGAATATGTGGAAACAAAAGAGTCACATGGATATATTGAGCTCATGGAACTTTACTTCTTCTAGAGAGAAGAGTTTATGGAGTGAAAGATAGGAAAGGGATAACAATATGTTAAAGTAGGAACAATGATAAATGTGTCTATCAAGGTTGATAGTTCTTTTATTGTTCTAATCCTTATTTGTGTGTAGGAAGGAAGAGTTAAAGGAGTAAGAGTAGTTTTGAACTTAAAGATAGAGATCAATTGACTTGTGGATGTAAAAGGGTCAAATTTGCATAAATAAAGGAGTAAGAAAGTGGGAAAAAATATCCATCAAGAGAGTATGTGGACACATAGATGAATGAAAGGTCTAGAGTGGATTGAAGTTCATAACATTTCAATTTTATCTGGTGAGCAAATTTTGGAGATCATACAATGTATTACTAGTTGGATACTAAACACCTACATAAATCAAGTAGTATACTATAGTGTGAGATTATTTTAAGCCAACATATTTTACGACATCCTTGTGGTCATTGCACAATGAATGTAAAGATCCAAGTAAGTTATATTGAATCATAGAGATAATTCCAATAGGGTAGGAAAAATAAAATAATTGTACAAGCTACTTACATGTTTATGTAATTATGTACTCAATAGATACAAAAATAAAATATATAAAAGAAACCCTTTACTTATATAATAAACCTTTTACTTCACACATAATATTGAACATAAGAATCATAGAGAAAACCATTGAAGTTGGGTAACATGATGCATTATTCCTTAAGGAGCAAAACTAATCCACAAGCAAACATTGTCATAATTACAATTTTCTTCACAATGCCTACCATTACATTTCTTATACTTATTTATATAGTACTATATACCTCCTACAAACATTCTAGAGGAGAACTTTATAGTAGGTGGATCTTTCTAATAATCCTTCCTATATTCATTACTTTCACACTAATAAAAGGGCCTTATTTACTAGAAGTGACTTCAATACATAGCAATACATAAGCACCTTCCTATCATTATGCCCTTTGGGTACCCCCATAGGTACGAGGTACCCCATATTACCCAACTAGGTGCACTAAATTCCATCCCCTTTCGCATGTTTTTTCTCCAAACATTGGAATAATCCATTCAATATGATCGACTAAGCAATGTAGCTAGTTGGTACCAAACATGAGTATCCATCCATCCTCATGAAATATTAACATGGGGTCTAACCAATTCCTTTTTGCCTTGATTTAGATTTTGATTACTCCTTATTGTGCCTCTTTGATATCCTCATGCATTTTTATTATGCCTCAATGTGCTTCTCAGTTAGTTGTCTCCCTAACGCCATGTTGGTCCATAATAAGTTTATTTATGATCACACTTTTTCCTTAATGATTGATGTTTCTCTGAGTTTTATGGATGAGGATATGCCTCACCCTTAGACCTCAATTTCTCTTGCTTGAACACTTGAACATGTGGTTCCATTGATTCATTTAGCTCCTTGACTTTATATACCTTTTTATGCTCTTCTTGGGGATTTTCTTCATGTTCCTTTGTAGCTTCTTTGTTTGATCCAACCTTAGTCCCTTCATATGATTTGTTAGTACACACCATAATGTTTTTCCCTATAGAGACTTCTACACTCAACCCTTTGGGGCCTTCTTGTTTACTAAGAGATATATCCTATAATATGATTTTGTTTTTCTTATACCAAAGCTTCATAAATTTATTCTGCACATCAATATTAGTTGTGCCAATTGATTCCATCTAAGGAGATCCACATAATTCATAGAATGAAAATAAAAATGCAACACATATTCTGTTAGATTGTTGGCATAGTACGCATTGCTAGTGGCTGTGAGTATGTTGGCATTGATTTCAATTGGTTGACTATTGTGAATCGGGGGGTCAAGTTCTTGGCATCATATTTCAGGCTGTAAGTGGGCTCATTACTACATCAAACTCTCTTCTTTCGAAAGTTCTCTAAAAGACATTTCCAATGGTATGAACAAGTCCAGGAAAGGCCATCAAGATAAAAATCTATTGATTATCAAAGTTTGTCTAGAATACATTAATATATTAGGTCAGGCTTGTAGGAATTTACAGGGTAAGTTCCACAGAAAGAATACCAAAAGGACACTGCTCACAACCAGATCTCAAATCAATACACCAGTATTTTTGACGTGGTTAAAACCCACAGAGTGCAAGGAGGGAAACAGTCCATGGCCTGTCCCAACGTGGGTACTACAGGCAATTTATTAATCAAAGAATGAAAATTTACATAAGCTTCTCTCATGCACGGATTACCCGAACAATGACCCTCCATGCGCTTTAAATAGAACTCATGGACCAATCGGGTGTCAAGCCACGGATCAAGTGTCGGTAATACTGAGGTGAGAGTGAACCGTCGGATCACTACATATCGTGACCGTCGGATTGTAAGTTACAAAATGTACAACGGTAAAGAAACACACTTTACCTAACTCTAACCTAACTCTATACTAGACCAAGTTGAACTTAACTATATCCTATGTGTCGGAATATCCTAACATCCCCCCTTAAGAACAACTTGGGATAGGATTGAAGGATTTACAAATATGACACAATAGGAGAAGGAAGGAGGCACTAGAGCCTATCCCCCCTTAGTGACAACTTCCTGAACTCCAAGCATATATCGAAGTTTAGTGAACTTCGCCTCTGTGAGAGCCTTTGTGAAGATGTCTGCAACCTGATCATCTGTTGGACAATATTGCACTTCAAGAACATGGTCATGAATGAGCTTTCTGATGAAGTGCATGTGTAGTTCAATGTGTTTGCTGCGCTGATGCTGGATTGGATCTTTGCATAGCGGAATGACACTTTGATTATCACACCAAAGTGTGGTTGGATGCTGCTGCTCAAAGCCAAACTCTGATAGGATCTGACGAAGCCACAAGGCTTCCTTACTAGCTTCCACGACACCACGATACTCTGCTTCTGCTGACGAAAGAGAAATGGCAGCCTGTTTCTTACAAGCCCATGTAATAGGTCCTGAACCAAGAGTGAAGACATAACCGGCAGTAGACTTCTGATCATCAAGGTCACCAGCCCAATGTAATGAATCCCAAACTGTACTGTACCTCGAACATAACGAAGTATTCTTTTAGCTGCTTTCCAATGACTTTCACGGGGGTTTTGCATAAAACGAGCAACAAGGCCAACAGCAAAGGAAAGATCAGGACGAGTATGGGTTAAATACAAGAGTTTGCCGACAAGTTGACGGTATAAGGTAGCATCAACTTCAGGAGAAGTACAAGAGACTGAAAGTTTGACTCGAGACTGAAAGGGAGAAGGGGCTGGCTTACAGTCTTCCATGTGAAAATGACGAAGAATATCACAAGCATACTTGGACTGGGAAAGGAAAATACCCTCTTGGGATTGCAAGACTTGAAGACCGAGAAAATAGTGTAAGTGTCCTAAGTCTGTCATTTCAAATTTATTTTTAAGGCTGGACTTCACATGGTTTATAAGGTTGGGATCACTACCAGTAAGAATAAGATCATCAACATAAAGAACAAGGATGATAAGAGAGTTGCCCACTTTCTTGGTGTAGACAGTATTGTCAAAATGACACCTAGAAAAGCCAGATTCTAAAAGAAAGCTATCCATTTTGGCATACCAAGCCTGAGGAGCTTGCTTGAGGCCATAAAGGGATTTCTTAAGTTGACAAACGAGGCTGGAGTCTGTTTGTATGAAGCCAATGGGTTGTTCCATATAGATTTCTTCCTGCAAGTCCCCATGCAAGAAGGCAGATTTAACATCCATTTGATGGACTTCCCATTTTAAAGAGGCAGTAAGGGAAAGAACAAGGCGGATAGAGTTCATTTTGGCAACTGGAGAGAAGGTTTCAATGTAGTCAATGCCTTCAACCTGTGAAAAGCCCTTAGCAACTAGACGAGCTTTATGTTTATCAACTTTCCCATCTGGTCCATACTTGGTTCTGTAAACCCATTTGCATCTAACAAGTTTGCGTCCCTTTGGTAGAGGAACAAGATCCCATGTATCATTTGTCATCAATGAATGATATTCTTCATTCATAGCTGCTTCCCAATGTGGATGGCCTGAAGCTTCTGCAAAAGTGTTAGGATCATGTTTTACTGGAGCTTGAGCCAGTAAAGAAGAGGCTCTTTCAAACTGAGAACGTGTACGTCACTGATCTGTAGGATCACCGACAAGATCACCTGCTGCATCCCGAGTAGCACGGACCCATCTTGGAAGTTGAGGATCCTGAGAAGGTGGGGGAGGATTATCATCCTCGCTTTCATCATCAGAAGAAGAAATGTTTTCAAAGATAGAAGAGATAGGAAGAGGTGACACATCCGCCGGACTAGGCTCGCAGGCCGATTTATTTTCATCAAATTTTACATCTCTTCTAATGATAACATTTTTGGACTTAAATGGAATAAGTCTATAACCTTTTACATCTTCAGAATATCCAACAAAAGTACATTTCTCACTCTTAGGTTCTAAAGCTTTATGCTTTTCATCTGGAATATGGGCCCATGCTTCACTTCCAAACACACGAAAGTGACTTACATCTGGTTTAATGGAACTCCAAGCTTCTTCTGGAGTGATATTCTCTAGAATCTTAGTAGGAGTGCGATTGATTATATAATTTACACAATTAATTGCTTCGGCCCAAAAACTAAGACTGAGTCCTTTAGATTGCAGCATACAATTAGCCATTTCCTTTAAGGTGTGATTTTTCCTTTCAGCTACACCATTTTGTTGTGGAGTGTATGGAACAGTATGTTGCATTTGAATTCCATTTTCGGTGCAAAAGTTGATGAATGCGTTTTTAACATATTCTCCACCATTATCAGTTCTTAGCTTAAGAATTTGATGTCCAGATTGTTTTTCAACAAATGCTTTGAAGGCCAAAAAAGTTGTAAATACTTCGCTCTTGAGTTTTAAGAAGTATACCCAAGTGCGTCTGGAGAAATCATCAATGAAAGTTAAGAAGTACTTGCAGCCAGAGAATGAAGCAACAGGAAGAGGACCACATAAATCACTGTGCACAAGCTGTAAAGGGGCTGAGGCGTGCCAAGAGGCACGTTTGTCAAAACTGTCCCGATGATGTTTTCCGAGTATACATCGGAACAAACACCATCTTTGCAAGATACCATAGGAAGACCTGTCACCATATTTTCTTTACATAGATGCTGAAGGGAGCGATAGTTTAAGTGACCAAACCACTCATGCCAAAGTTTGCTCACTTCATCATTATGAGCAACAAATACTGAGGGAAGATGGGATGACCCAAAGTTGTGAAACTTATACAACCTTTTGGAATCATTGTTGGAAATAATACTGAGAGGGGGGGGTGAATCAGTATTATCAGATCAGATAAAACTTTTCAATTTCATACTCAGAAACATATACGCGACTTCAGTTAAGTGAACCCGCGTGTACACGCGACTGTGTCTAAAGAAACTAGCGTATATGCAGAGATCTTATGATTCAGTTAATCTTATCTTCAGTAAATGCATCAGGATATTATTAAGCATATTAACAGTAAACAGATGCAGTATAACAGAATAGATCATCACACAAAATCCACACACATGAACACCATGATATAAGGTGGAAACCCAATGTGGGTGAAAACCACCTGCTGCAATTTGTCTCTTTCTTCTTTAATGAGAAACTTCTTTTACAATGTACTGGTGCAGTCCTTTACCAGCACGCAGGCTACAACCTGCAGAGGGCTACAACCCTCTCTCGTTTTCCAACTACTTTTGGAAGGGAGCTACAAACCCCTCAGCTCTTGTACTAGCTGATCCATTTACTAGTACGTAGGTGCTGACCCTACAACCTTCAGGGACCACATTTCATACATTTTCATACTGGATCCAAGAGTACAAAGCAAACATTACCGCAATACAATCATCAACTTATACTTGCATCATAATTCATTAAACAACCCAATACCGAATCACTGAAACCCTGTCATCAAGAACACAGAACCCAAACCAGAATCTAGAACTCTGCAACAACCACCAGAATCAGCAGCAACCTGAAATATTAACACTTATCATGCATACGCTACTTCACTGTACCAAAACCGCGTGTATACACGCTTTCTCCAAAGGCAACCCGCGTGCAGATCTAGAAATGATTACTTCTGCCTTTGCTGTCAGATCTGACCCTTGCCAAGCGTCCCGAACAGATAACCAGCAATACCAGATCTTCTCACTGCGTCAGACACCCACAATCCATGCTCCTTTGCCTAGTGATCTTCTCCTTATATAGCCTTAGGCCTTGTTCAATACCAAGAGCCAAAACCATAGAAACACAATACCATCAACCTCGAAACTAGAGATCAACACGTCCGTCGAGACATAATGGTCCGAAACTATAGGCACAACTTCCAAGGACTAACCGCCATGGACCAAAGGTACTTTTCCACATACACGCGCTTTTTCTGAAGCCAACCTGCGTGTACACGCGACTTGGTCTTAACAAACCTGCGTGTATGAACTTCCTTGGCAAGCTGTACTAGGATCTGTCTTCTGATTAAGTTGCCATCTCCTGTACCAACTTCTGAGCATCTGTACCAACCTCTGAGTGAGTTGCCATCAAGGACAACACTTGAATCATAATGCCAACAATCTCCCCCTTTGGACTTGATGGCAACCACCACACCAAGTCACTCTCCCCCTTTGACATCAAGGGAAAAGGGTGGACCAAGATATTCTCTTCTTTGGTATACCCTCTCCTGTCCATACTGCTGTCCATACTCCCCCTGAGTACATGCTGAAATCTCCAAATGTGCTCCCCCTTTGTGTATGCCAAAGTGTACCAATCTATCCATCCTGCTCTTGCTGAATTGTGCTGTTCATGCTCCCCTTGACTGTAGGCAAGATCTGCAAAAGATGTTCTTCAAGAAGAACAAAGACTTATACATCATAGAAGACCTTCCTATCACCAAAAGACTCAACATACATTCATCACCCAACCTAGTGGGGATATACCAATATTGACTCATCCACCTAACCATGTGAAGATACATGATAATACATGAACATTCCATCATTCATCCCAGGCATAGTGGGGAAACCAACATAGGCCGTTACATGACCTTGACATCATAAAAGAGATACATGACATAGTGATGAAATATCTAGACCAAGACTTATGAAAGCCACCAACAGCATCATGATCTGTACCATAAGCATCAGCCTGCAATACCATTCCTAAACAGTAAGATGTATCATTTAGCTTCATAGACTTTATCAACACCTTCTAACCATAATGCCAACAATGCATTATTTGAAGAATATTCTCCCCCTGAGTGTAAGCCAACCATGTCTGAACCATTTCCTGAGTCTGTTCTGCTCCCCCTGAGCCTGAGCCAACCATGACTGAACCTGGGTCTGTTCTGCTGCCCTTTCTCCATATACGCGACTTTGCAGCCTGTAACTCGCATATATACGTGACTTGTCTTCATTATATAAGCGTATGCAGGATGGAATACTGAATTTCACTTTCAGATTCCCCTGTGTCTGTTATGTCAGCTGACTGAGTTATCCCACACCTTTCTGTCTCTGTCTTCTTCAATTCCTGCAACTGTGATGATGTATGGTCCTTTTGTCTTGAATTTTGAAATCTGCTCCTGCATTCCCTTGCTTTATGCCCATAGTTGTTGCATGTATAGCACCTTATATTTTTCATGTTCCTTCTATCACAATCAATTGCTTTGTGTCCATATGCATTGCAGGCAAATCAATACCCTCTGAAGTACCTGGGATGCGATGATCTTTCTTGAACCATTCTACTTCTGCATCTGGCTGCAACATGTCCAAGATTATGACATACATAACATTCAACATTATTCAGCGGAGGAAATAATCGTCTATCACGTCCATAGTTAGGAGTAAAGGATCTTCCTTGAGGAATTTCTTTCCTTGGTTGTTCCTTGAGCATTTCAGATTTCTCATTAGAGTTTCTTGTCTCACCTTGTGAACTAGATTCACCTTCAACATATTCATGAAAACCAAGACCAGTCTTGATAGCAGGAGATCTTTGACTATTAAGAATATCATCCAAGACTTTAGAACTATCTTGAAATCGTAAAAGCTTATCCTTTTCTTCTAGTTTACCTTTCAAGATATTTACCTCAACTTGATGTTGTTCTTCCTTTTTCAGATACTTCTTCCTTAGGTCTTCTTCAACTTTTCTCCCTTCTTCCACTTGTCGCTTTAGTTTGATCACTTCATGTTCTTGATCTTCAAGATCTTCTTTTAGAGAGAGGATCTTTGATTCAAGTCTCTGAATAGTTGTGCTCTGATCTTTTGCTATATCCTGCAATTTCTCCCTTACCCTGGTTTCTGTTTCCAATAGTTCTTTTAGTTTGGCAACTTCTTCAGTTTCTGCATTCGTCTCTTCATGTGCCATGAGACTTTTAATATCCTCGCTATTATTGGATGAAGCATTCTTCTTCTTATGTGCCATGAGACTTCTAATATCCTCACTATCATTTAATGAACTTTTAATATGGGTATAATAGCTTCTACCATCTTCTTCATATATCTTTTCTTTGTTATGAGGACATCTAGCAGCATAGTGACCAACTCTACCACATAGAAAACATTTGAAAGGTAGCTTATCTTTGAACCGTCCAGATCCCCGTTCAAGATTCTTGACAAAATTTACCTCATCTTCTTCCTCTGACACTTCGAATGCGGCCTCTGGTGGTACCTCTTGTCGCATTTCAAAAGCAGTTAAGATCCCGTGAAGCTGTGACATGGTAATTTTCCGCACATTCTCCTTTTCTTCTATGGCAGATACTTTAGAATCAAATTTAGTAGACAAAGATCTCAAAACCTTTTGAACTAAGACAACTTCCTCAAATTCTTCACCCAGATCCCTCATACAATTCACAATCTCATCCATACGCAGGAAATAATTAGCTACGCTTTCATTACTTCGCATCTTAAGAGTTTCATATCGGATTCTGAGAGTTTGAAGCTTTGCTATTTTTACCTGATCATCTCCTTCGTAGCTTGTAACGATTTTGTCCCATATTTCCTTAGCTGATTTGAGATGCATGATCTTCATAAATTCTGATTGAGTCAAAGTACTCAATAGGACAGTAACTACTTTGGCATTGAGCTCATATTGCTTTTTCTCTGCTGGATCTGTAGGAGTTGCTGATGGGAATTTGTATCCTCCTTCTACGATTCCCCAAACTTCTGCTCCAAGCGACTGTAGATATGCAGTGGTTCTTATCTTCCAGTGAGTAAAATTGTTCCCGTCAAAGACTGGTGGCCTGATGTGTGCCTCTCTTTTTGGATTAGCCATTTGATGGATCTTTTCCTTCAAGCGATCAAGCTTTCTTTGAAGGACCGGCTCTGATACCAATTGTTGGAAATAATACTGAGAGGGGGGGGTGAATCAGTATTATCAGATCAGATAAAACTTTTCAATTTCATACTCAGAAACATATACGCGACTTCAGTTAAGTGAACCCGCGTGTACACGCGACTGTGTCTAAAGAAACTAGCGTATATGCAGAGATCTTATGATTCAGTTAATCTTATCTTCAGTAAATGCATTAGGATATTATTAAGCATATTAACAGTAAACAGATGCAGTATAACAGAATAGATCATCACACAAAAGCCACACACATGAACACCATGATATAAGGTGGAAACCCAATGTGGGTGAAAACCACCTGCTGCAATTTGTCTCTTTCTTCTTTAATGAGAAACTTCTTTTACAATGTACTGGTGCAGTCCTTTACCAGCACGCAGGCTACAACCTGCAGAGGGCTACAACCCTCTCTCGTTTTCCAACTACTTTTGGAAGGGAGCTACAACCCCCTCAGCTCTTGTACTAGCTGATCCATTTACTAGTACGTAGGTGCTGACCCTACAACCTTCAGGGACCACGTTTCATACATTTTCATACTGGATCCAAGAGTACAAAGCAAACATTACCGCAATACAATCATCAACTTATACTTGCATCATAATTCATTAAACAACCCAATACCGAATCACTGAAACCCTGTCATCAAGAACACAGAACCCAAACCAGAATCTAGAACTCTGCAACAACCACCAGAATCAGCAGCAACCTGAAATATTAACACTTATCATGCATACGCTACTTCACTGTACCAAAACCGCGTGTATACGCGCTTTCTCCAAAGGCAACCCGCGTGCAGATCTAGAAATGATTACTTCTGCCTTTGCTGTCAGATCCGACCCTTGCCAAGCGTCCCGAACAGATAACCAGCAATACCAGATCTTCTCACTGCGTCAGACACCCACAATCCATGCTCCTTTGCCTAGTGATCTTCTCCTTATATAGCCTTAGGCCTTGTTCAATACCAAGAGCCAAAACCATAGAAACACAATACCATCAACCTCGAAACTAGAGATCAACACGTCCGTCGAGACATAATGGTCCGAAACTATAGGCACAACTTCCAAGGACTAACCGCCATGGACCAAAGGTACTTTTCCACATACACGCGCTTTTTCTGAAGCCAACCTGCATGTACACACGACTTGGTCTTAACAAACCTGCGTGTATGAACTTCCTTGGCAAGCTGTACTAGGATCTGTCTTCTGATTAAGTTGCCATCTCCTGTACCAACTTCTGAGCATCTGTACCAACCTCTGAGTGAGTTGCCATCAAGGACAACACTTGAATCATAATGCCAACAATCATCAGCAAGACCAGTAGCTAGAATATGTTTAGGATCTTTTAGATCCTTGATTACAACATCATGAGGTGAAAATTCAACAATTTTACCTTCACCTGAATGAGTTATCTGATAGACAGATAGAAGGTTGCAGGATAAGTTTGGAACACATAATACATCATTGAACTGACCATTGTCTAGATGAACAGTTCCAGTCCCTACAACATTAAGAGATCTATCATCACCAATATATATATTTTTGGTGTTACAATCATTTAAAGAAGAAAACATGGCTTGGTTTTTGGCCATGTGACAAGAGGCTCCAGAATCAATGAGCCACTCATGAGAATGAGAAGAAGAAGAAGATACATTTAATGCATAACCAGACTGAGATGATTGACGATGACATGCAGAAAGTGTCGTTCCGGAAGTTGAAGTTGAAGTAGGCTCCAGATGGATGTTATGTTTCTTCATTGCGGCTTCCAAGGCTTCCATCTTCTTAAAGCATTTAGATTCTAAGTGGCCATCTCGATTACAAAAGTTACAATGTCTATCAGTCTTCTTCCATTTGTTTTTATTGGTCTTATCATTTTGCTGAAATGATCTTTCATTTTGAGGCTGAGATGGTTTAGGACCATTCTTTTGAGGATATGACTTCTTAGGATTCTTTGAATTTGGGTGCTGCTGGGCGGCTAACGCTTTCATGGAAGAGTTTCCAAGATTAAGAAGACCAAGGTGTAAGAGTTTTTCTTGTTCTCTTATTAAGGAATCACAAAAGGAGTCAAAGGAAGGGGCCTTGTATTCTTGTCCTTGACAAATGAAAGCTTCCCTTGTAGAATGGAAAGTGGAAACAAATACAGAGTAGGCTGGTCCTAACTTAGTAAGGATGGAATAAATAAGGTTACCATCATCTTTCTTAACTTTAACACCTTCCAAGAGATATCTAAGGGTCTTGAATTTGGACAAGAAATCTTCAATGCAAGAAAAATTATTAGGATCCAAAGTAAGCAGCTCATTTTCAAGTTGATGGGATCTAATTTCATTTTTAATCCCAAAAACTTTAGCAAGTTTTTCTAATGCTTCATGAGGAGTCTCAAGTCCTGCAATGTGGAATCTAAGATCAGGAGAAATAGACATCCCTATCAAACCACGTGCTTGATCTTGTCTATTTTCCCATTTTGCTGCCTTGTCTTCATCTGTTGGTTTCTTCTCTTGGTTTGTGGCTATTCTGAAGAGACCTTTACTTCTAAGTAAATCTTCCATGTATTCTACCCATTGGAAGTAGTTAGTGCTGTCAAGAATGACTTGGCATGGACTTTCCATTTAAAAAAAAAAAACTGAAGCTGAAGATGCTGAAAGTAAGTGTACCAATGGATAGATCTCGAAAAAATAGGCGGTTTTAAAAAAAACGGCTCTAAAAAAGGCTTCCGGATGAAGAAGTTATGGCTTTTTGAAAAAAACTTGATGACGTTGCCGGCAAAGTGCGCGAATGTGCGGGAATGAAAAAATCCGCCCCCACAAAATGGAGACTTGAACCCAATACCTCTACTCTCTAAAAACAACTTTGAACCAATTGATCTATACAAAAAATTTGAGAGAGAGAGAGAGAGAGAGAGAGAGAGAGAGAGGGGGGGGGGGCTCGGTTTGCGTGCTTGCCTTGAGAAAGCTCTTTTTCCCTACAAAACACAAAACACAAAACACAAAACCCAACACGAATATGCAAAGAAAAACGAACCTTGCGGCTCGAAGTTAGCTTTAGCCAAAAAACTAGAAATTTTTAAAAAAAATCTCAAGGTTAGCTTTAGCCGAAAAACTAAATATTTTTCTCAATGTTTCTGATTTTCCGAGATCACACTAAGGTGCAGGGAAAAGAGCATACGCATGAGAAAAATCCTTCCTTTCTGTTTCTGATTTGCCCAGATCGCACAGAGTCGCAGGGCAAAGAGCATACGCAGAAATGAAAGGTATAGATCCGGTTAAAAAAAAAGGCTAAATAAACTGAGACCGAAATAAGCAGAGAGAAATTAACAGTAAACTGCAAAAAAAAACACTGTATACCTCCCGATCTGAAAAATGACGCAGCTAGGGCTACCGGAAACCTTTTCGCGTGAAACGAAAGGGGTTCCTCACTGGAACAGATGCTCCAAACGCAACAGAGCAGTCCTCTCGGCCCGAAAGCAGTCAGAAACAGTAGATCTAGGAAACGACAGCCGCATGCAGTTCTACCGGCTTCAGATTTGGATCACCAATGGACGCGGCCCTCAAATAGCTCTGATACCATGTAGGAATTTACAGGGTAAGTTCCACAGAAAGAATACCAAAAGGAAACCGCTCACAACCAGATCTCAAATCAATACACCAGTATTTTTGACGTGGTTAAAACCCTCAGAGTGCAAGGAGGGAAACAGTCCACGGCCTGTCCCAACGTGGGTACTACAGGCAATTTATTAATCAAAGAGTGAAAATTTACATAAGTTTCTCTCATGCACGGATTACCCGAACAATGACCCTCCATGCGCTTTAAATAGAACTCATGGACCAATCGGGTGTCAAGCCACGGATCAAGTGTCGGTAATACCGAGGTGAGAGTGAACCGTCGGATCACTACATATCATGACCGTCGGATTGTAAGTTACAAAATGTACAACGGTAAAGAAACACACTTTACCTAACTCTAACCTAACTCTATGCTAGACCAAGTTGAACTTAACTATATCCTATGTGTCGGAATATCCTAACAAGGCTAGCTTATCATGACCTCGGGAGGCCAACATTTTGGAGGGATGAAGTACTAGAGGCTGCCGAAATATAATGACCCGATATCGTAGGATGCGTAATCATGCATTTTGGTAGGGATGAGTTTCAAAATACGAAATATCAGAGGACAATAGATCAGAGATCTAGATTTCATAACTCTAATGAAATCCCCTCTGAAGAATGTTCTGATCCAATAAGACATACCTAATATCAAAACATCTGAATTGTGGAGTATTGGAGGTGTATTATGAAATATCGGATCTGATCCAATAAGACAGGCCCAATATTGGAACCTCAGAACAAATGAGTACATCATAAATGATGAGCCTCATCATTGAGTAATTATATGGGCCTTAATTGGCCTTAATCCACCTCCTAGCTTAGTCAAACTAGTTATTCTCACAACTTATTACATACTTTTGATTATATTTTGCTTATGAGCTGAGTTAGAGTTGGATATTTCGCTTTGTGGTCTAATGAGAATGTAATGCAGGAATGAAGGATAAAAGAAAGGGAAATGCAGGGATAAAAGGTAAAAGAAAGGAACTATGGTAAAAGACCTTGGTAAAAACTCGGATGTGACAAGGGAGAGGAATTGCAAGAGTTAAATCCTCCTCATTTACCGCCCATCCATTCAAATATCCCTCCATCAACTAGAAGTACAAATAGCCAAATCAGGAGTACTAAAAGACAACCAAGCAAGTGGAAGTACAAGAATCCTCCCTACTAGAAGGCAGCCGAGCTAGTGAAAGTGAAAGGACAAATTACCATTAAGTTGGGAGTTATACCTCCCTAATTTTGGGGGAAGTCATTGAGACTTCAGATGTGTAAATAAAGAGGCTTAGGACCTCAGTTTTTTTAGTTAGCTAGCCAATCGTTAGATAGTCAGTCAGTCAGTTAGCAAGTATTCAGACTCTGTGTCCAAGTGCAAACTTGTAACAGTTTTGATGTAATGCAGTCTTTGATTTATAATGAAGATGAATTTTGATTCGAGCCAACACTGAGTTAACTCAGAGGGATGAAGCTCTTGGGTTAGGGCCCGACCCTAGCAGCTAAAGCTCCTCTTTATTGTATTGTTATGTTTGCATAGCTTCTTGTTTTCTTTTCATTTACTTAAGCAGTTCATTTCCCTTACAACATTAGCATAGATGCATGGTTTGATTGTTCATTTGGTTAAGTAGATGCATGTTCATTATAGTGGTTCAACATAGATTCATGGCTTTCCTATTCATTTACTGAAGTGGCTTCCTGTTTTCTGTTCACTTGCTGAGTAGTTACAGTTTCATTACAGTAGTGTAGGGCAGATTAGTTGTGTTTTAGTTTGTTCCATTTATGCTTTCATTCAATCAGTAGGTTGGCAAAGAAAATATCCACAAGGTTGCTCACAGGTGTCTCAGCCTCACCTCCTCCCTCTGGGACCATGATGTGAGGAAGAAACCCTGCAGCAACCCCAAAAACACAAGGTTTTGGTTTTCACAAAGGGTTTGTCGTTTAAACATAGTCATTGAGTTCATTATCACTCTACCCCTTTAATGGTCATCAGCTCATTCACTCTCTTTATGTCATTCAAACCTCACTCACATTCCCATGCCATTCCCCTTCAGCATGAAATGCCTGAGAAGAAGCTGTTAAATTCATGTTTAAACAATTTTTGCTGGTAAATCACTTTACACAACAAAACTGACCAATCACTGCTCAAATTACTTTTTGCATTTTAATTTTCACCCTTTAGATCCCCATCGTCGATCTACCTTGTCAACTCCAACGAATATCACACATCCACTCACCAACCTGCTTGGTCAAATCTCCACCATAGATCTACCTTCCCAATTCTAACGACATTCGTGCGATATCGCGTGGATCTCCTATTCGACCATTATCTGGTCGAGGGCACGCAATATGAGCGATTTCCCCATGCTACATGTCGGCCAAGGAAGCTAATCACATGAAATTCTACAAAACTGCTTACAACTTTGAGGGCATGTGATATACTGCTTAGCACCCTCTAAACCTGCTCTCCCATTTCTGCACATTTTCTTCTCCTGCTTCCATCTCCACCGTCGATCTGTCTCCTGATCTGATGGTCATCACATCACCTGATCACTTTATCACCTTGAACTCCCACCGTTAATCTGCCTCGGCTGATTCGACGG
This sequence comes from Pinus tabuliformis, assembly GCA_031772625.1. Taxonomy (NCBI): domain Eukaryota; kingdom Viridiplantae; phylum Streptophyta; class Pinopsida; order Pinales; family Pinaceae; genus Pinus; species Pinus tabuliformis. Next base: position 120,361,908 of record CM062806.1, read on the forward strand.
CAATCACTTCAACTGATACCATTTCTGCACATTCCTTTTGCCCGCGATCTTCACCGCCCATCTGTCGATTGAGTCCGCGATATAATCCCAGCTGTCCATCCTATTAGTTCACCATGTTCACCCATTTACCTATAATCCCTCCTGTGATCCGATCTCAACCATTCATTTACTTTCACTTGCCTGATCCAACGGTCCTTATGCATTGTTGCTCCCTCATGTTATCTTTTCACCATTTTGACCTCCGACTATTCTTCCGCTTAGACATAGACTTAGCCTAGTTTCCATTGTTTAACCCTTAGGCTAGTTTTGATGCATTTTACTCCTGTAACTTAGATAATTAGCATTGCATGTTGTTTTCTTCATTTCTGCAAGTTGGGTAGCTCTCCCCTAGAATAGATTTACTCTCTTTCCATCAAAATCAAGAATTTTCTAACCCTATATAAGTCTGGCTTGGAACCCATGGGGTCTCTTGCCAAATGAGCAGTGACAACAAGTAGTACCTTCTCTTCTACTTGTGTATATAACACAGTCACCTCCAAGTTTGTACTAACCGCAGGTTGATAAGTAAAGTTGCTAGCCTTGGTAGTTGCAACATTCTTACTGCAATACCTAGGCTCATCAAGAACCTCGAATACTTATTCCTTCGAAGAATTATTTGAAAGAGTTCCAATATCGGAAGGCCGAAATATCAGAGCGAATGGTACATTGAAACCTCAGTAGGTCAGAACCTTAGAACTTTGTAATGAATGAATTATTTCAAAGCTTTGATAGTGTTAAGTGTCAAGGGATGCTGAGAAGAAAAATACAAAGGCTTTCATTGAAAAGCCAAAGTCCGATGGACCTATTTCTCTCTCCTCCAGGTGGACACATGGCAACAGTTTATTAGCCCTAAGTGGATGAGGTGCTAGCTGACGTAGTCATGATGTGATTGTATGGTAGGACACATGGTAGGCAGATTCGACATTTTGGGTGGCTTAGTGAGCCAAATCTGGGTAACACTTGTCACCACTAAGGAGGCACCATATGGAGTGATGATGTCAACGTGATGTCACTCAGAGGTTGAGATTTTGGAGGTCAAGGATTTCATAACTCCACTATAAAAGTCTAGGTTTTAACCCTGTACAAAAATTACCTACATACTAATTCTTAAAAAATAGAAGATAAAAAATGGCGAGACCATAAAAGACAAAATAGATATACTCATATTTTCCCCTGGATCCCAAAATTGGGACTACTAGATTGATTTTTCATTATATTATTTTCAATATTACAACACATATACATGCTGAAGCATTCATAAAACCCCAAACCATTAACAATGGATTATAACATAACTGTAGTTCCCTTGACTGGATCTACAAGATATCATGGGTAGAAAACCATCATGCCAAAAACCATGTGCAAAACCCATGCACAAAACCATAGGGAGTTCTACCCATAGGCAGGTCTACACATGGGGCTAGTCATGGAAAGAATATAACACACACCCAACAAAAAGTTTCTTTGAAAGGTTATGATAAAGGAGCTTCGATGTACTAGCAGTTGTGGGAGACTAATAAAACCAAGGGCTCGGAGTAGACTTAAGCACCTAGTTGGTATGAATAGTTTTGGACCTTGGAGTTTCATAACTCCTATGTAAATTCCCTATGAGGAAAGGTCCGACGAAAGGTGGTCTCAGATGGTGTTTGGTGCTCGGTCATGTTGAGTCCGAGGAACCATGGGTGAAGAGGATATAACAAAGGAAGATAGGCCCCCAATAGGACCTGGAGGCCTTAACACCTAAGTTTTATGCCCCTAGTCATGGATCCTGGTCCCATGGAGTGAAAATAATATAAGGCTAAGCAGAGGGAGCCAAAGCCAAATAAGATAATTGTGATTCTGGAAATCTCCTTTTATAAAATATAATGATATGGGGAGTCTTGAAAACACAAAACAGTTGCTTTTGAAGTGTTTAGTCACAAGAAATGGTCCCATGGTGAGAAGTGCGATAAGGAGGTAGGCTTGGAGGAGCTAAAGGCCAATAGGGACCTTATGATTTCGTAAGCCTATATTAATAAAAGGTTCTGATGTGTAAGAGATCTGATATAACAGTTGAGTGCATTGCAGGATTGGATGAGTCGACAACTAAGGGAATTAAATAAGGTTGTTCACTAGAGTTATGGTGACTTCAAAAGTTCGTTCAGACAGAGACAGACCATCTCCTGTTTCCTGTCCATGTCTTACAGTTTTGAATGAGGAAAAGGGAAAACATTCTCAAAGTGCTGGCAAGCTAGTTAAGCCTTGAATAAACATGTAAGTCACATTAGACTGGAAAAGTTAACTGGGATTAAATTCATGGTATGGCTGATTTCTCAGGGAGTAAGTGAAGAGCTTGGAATCCCATCCTTTTGTTTAAATGCCATGACAAAATTCACCTATTCAATGCAACAGCAACATGGAGTGTTGATTTTTGTAGCATCAGATGTGCTAGTCTCAAAATTTTGCAGAGTCTAAGACACATGCATTCTCAAAGACCCATAAAACGTTTGGGAAAATTTCACCTAGGGATGGCTTAATTAAAATAATTAATCATTAACATAGTTACTGATCAAACAAGAAAATTAACTAGTACCCATTTTTTTGAGGTAGAAAAAATCACTCGATTTTAAAAAACACACCCTTTTTTTTTCGGAGCATATTTTTGGCACTTTAAATTTTTTTATGTATCAAGTATGAACATTGTTTTTTAAATGTTAGTGATTTTCACGCTGATTTTGAAAAGTGTTGATGCAACATCAACACATTTTTTTAGAGGGCTTATTTTTGACACTTTATTTATTTAATTTTTATTTTTTTTTATGTATCAAGTATGAACAATTTTTTTTTGTTAGTGATTTTCTTCTTGATTTTGAAAACTGTTGATGCAGCCTCAACCCTTTTTATTTACAGGGCTTACCTTTTACACTTTAAATTTTCTAATGTATTAAGTGTGGATAATTTTTTTAAATGTTGGAGATTTTCATGTTTGTAACAAAACATAAAATTAAATTAAAAAACATGACAAAAATAAAATCTAATATATATATATATATATATATATATATATATATATATATATATATATATAGATATATATATATATATATATATATACATATACATATACATATACATATACATATATACATATATACATGTATATACATATATATATATATATATACACACACACACACACACAAAATTAACTTGTAAAAAGAAATGTCAATAAAAAATTAACAAAAGAAAACACAAAATAAATACAAAAAAATCCAAAAATAAATAAAAATGATTTATATATATATATATGAAAAAAAAATCCAAAACCATTTTTCTTCAATTTAAAGAAAACCAAAAATAAAAACGTTATAAAAAAAATTAAAATAATTAAAAAAAATAAAATTAAAATAAATAAAAAAAATTAAAAACAATTAAAAACCATTAAAATTAAAAGAAAAAAAAATTAAAAATTAATCAATAAAAACTAAAAAAAAAAAAAATCCTCACGCACCCGAGCTAGCCCACCCCACCGTGCCCTCTCTACTCGACACACCCTACCCCTCCCTCCCTCCCTCCCTCCTCTCCCCATCCACCCCACCCTGCCCTTCCTCCCCATCCACCCCGCCCACCCCTCCCTGCCCTTCCTCCCCACCCCTCCCTGCCCACCCCACCACCCCTCCCTGCCCTCCCTCCCTGCCCATCCCACTCATCCCTCAATCCCACCCCATGCCACCCACTCTCCCTCCCTGCCCATCCTATTGCCCAACCGACCTAGGGTGGCGAGGTGTCGATTCCCGGAATCGGTACCTCTCCACCAAGGTTGATTGGGCCACAGGGTGGGCAGGGACGAAATTCGCCCCTCACAACCCCTGGCCAGATGGGCTGCAGGGTGGGGTGTGAGGGAGGTTGTAAAGCCCCCAAGTTATGGTGCATTTGGTGAAGGGTGCATGACAATGGGCAAGCGACGAGCTGGAGGTGACTCTCGAGTTGGGCACGCCCACATGGTGCAACGAGTTGGGCCAAATGGTGGAAACACGAAAGTCATTCAAAAAAATGACTAAGTGTTGGAAGAGCGGTGGCGAACTTATATGGTGGGTGGTCCCAGGTGTGGGCACCCTCACCATGGCCAATGTTGGAAAATTAGCAAAATGCCAAAGGTTGGGTCAGCTGGCCATAGGCTGACACCCCTAACCTTGGTTGAGCTACCATATATTTGGCATGGAGGCAATGGAGTTAAAGGCATTTGGAAAACCATCAAGTGTAAGCATCCAAGGAATTTTAGCAAGCTAGAGTGCAAGCTCCCTTGGCGCTCTGAAACTTGGGCGAAGGTGCAGGCGCAGCTAGGGGCCAAAGCACCCTAGCCATAGAACCAAAAGTTAGCATACAGTGGCCGCAGGCTAAATGGAACTGCATGTTATAGACATATTTGGGCACTGCAACACCAATCACATATGTCGATAAACCAAGGGCTCTTAAACCCCTAAAAGTGTTGTTTCGTACCCTAAAGGATCAAGGTCAACTGATTACATCATTTCCCAGAAGTTCCACCTAAAAAACTACTCAGAACTGGTCAAAACTGACCCATACAGACTGCTCCTTGGTCAAGGTGCGATGCATCTCACCTATTACACACGGGGGTGTGATGCATACTAAAAAGGCCTTCTGTAGGGTACGATGGGCGAGAGTAGACAAATGGCAGAGATAGTTTGCTAAGTGGAAACCCAGAGAATATTCTAGAAACTTGCCTCTCTGAATTCGCCCAGGGATGAGTAAGAGATCATGAAATCTCCAAGTGGAACCAAGAACTATCAGTGAAATGACACTAATCAAAAACCTAGAAGCTGACTCACCCCCCTGCAAATATCTATATATGGATCCCTCATCACAGAGATCTGGAGGCTGGAATTTTGTAATTTGTAAGGAAGTGTTGTTGGTTTCTCTTTGAGACATTGTATTGTTGGGTGATCTTGCTTTTCATGAGGTGAAGAGGGCTTTTATACTGGGAGGATGATGCTGGATTAGACAACTGGGTTGTAATCTTCTCTTCTACTTCTACTATCAATAAAGTTATTTGAGTTTTCCTCCATATACTTGTGTACTTGTGAATCTTGTATTTGTAAATGCAATTGTATGGTTAATGTACTTTTGATTCTACATTGTTTATGGTATTATAGATCTCTATGCTTTGATGGTGTTTTGTTGCTTTGCCTCTACAGGTGTTCTTTGAAGCGGGACAAGTGAGAAAGGAGTGGAAATCTCTATCAAAGGAGAGAGGAAACAAGCAAGGAGCCAAGTGAAAGATTAAGGTTGGTGCTCTTTGCTTCTCTCTTATCTATCATCCATAAAGGAAAACACAAGTTACTTTGAATTGTTTGTTTCTAAGATAGCTACCTGTCTTAGTGGGACTAGCAGATCAAATAGACACTAGTTTTCCTGGAAACAAAATGGCGACTCCACTGGGGAGCGAATAGTTTGTTTGTTTGTTACTGTTGTTTGCTTTATAAACTACAGACGGAGCCTGAAGTTAAGCCAGCTAGCCTTCGAACTACTTTTGCTATGCAACTACAAAGTAGATCAACGCTGCTTTAGTCAATCTCTAGGTTGGTTTATGAACTGAACATCTGACTTGCAAACATCCTAAGTGCCCTGGTGGTAGCTCAATAACCTCATAAGATCATACCCCTATACTTTGTGTTTACTGTCCATCATAGCTCGGCCTAAATCACTGAACTTAGCTGCAAATTTTGAGCAAAAACCAAGCTCAGTTTCGTTCCCTGGTCCATCGCACTGTCTCTCATTGGTAGTCTGGATGCATCACACCTCTCATGTGCTGCAGGTGAGATGCATCCCTGTTTCCCTTAAGGACAGGTGCGATGATTGAATGAGACTGTCTCCCTCTTTGGAATTTGGTTTTTTCTTCATTGTTTTCAGCTCTATTCAGTAGTTTTACTACTTATGATCAGTATATCATTGTTGAAGCTTTCTTCCTTCACATTATTCAGCCTCCATTGATCAAGAATTGTGAATGTTTTTTATGTATTTTTCATCATTTACAGTCCTCCTTTGCAAAAAGTAGCTTAATCGAACTGTCGTCGTTTGATTCAAAAGTGTTGTAACTGTCATTTTGAGTCAAGAAGAAGAGTGTCGTAAAGTCTTCCTCTTCTAGATAGTCAATTGTACTTTTTCCATTGTATTTGATTTGAATTGTCAATATTTGAAGTGTCGAAAATAGTTTTCCATTCAAAGTCGAAAGTGTCGTTTTAGTCTTCCTTTCATTTTGAAAAGAAATTGTTGAAGTGTCGCTTTGAAGAAAATAGTTCAGATCTGTACTTAGTTTTTCTTTTTGGCATTCACACATTAAGGAAGCGAAAAACCAAATACATGCATATGCATTTGCATTTAGAGTGCATGCGGAAATGATTTAGGAAAAGTGCATTTAGTGTGTGCTCTCTGCTCTCTGTTGAAAGAATCGTACTTTTCTTTCCTTAGTAGCTAGGATTTTCATTGCTAAAAGAGAACAAACGACTGTTTATCATTTTATATTGCATATTTAGGAATTTTACATCTACATCACGCGGTGAACCTTGAAAGACAAACTTCTAAGAAAGATCAACTCTAAAATAAACCTGAATGAACATAAAAACGCTTTGGAACCTAACACACAACATCTAGAAGTCTAGGCTAGAGACGTATTCCGGCGTCGTAAAACCTGGTAACTATCATTTTCATTGAAGGTTGGATGATTCCTCCTCTTTGATATGACAAGTGCCAGTACAGATTTGTGCTCCTCGTACCGTCGAGTATATATTGGGAGACCACAATAGGCTGATATCCTTTATCCTTAGGAAGCCGTGTCTACCGCCCTATCGATCGCAATGCACTGAGCACAACATTAGGGAAGATTGACTACTATACGTAAAGTCCTTGGTAATTTCTCTTTAATTTACCAGCAAGGTGTATATTGCAGTTTTGCAATTGGTTTGGTAATCCCTTTGTCTAGACTTCCAAAGTAGTCACTTTCGTTCCTTTTCAACTCCCTAAAAGAAAAGGTCCAACTAAGCACTTGTCACTTCAGGCTCATTAAAAATCAAAGGCGACTAGAGTCACCTTTAGCTTTTTCTCGACTCTTAAAAATTGCAAAAGCAAGTTGTGTCAAAGCATCATAAAATTCATTTAATTCGGAATAACTTTTCCCCATTTAATTTTGAGTTGATGGAGTAATCCGTAATCATGGAAGAAAATAAAAACCTCATCGTTTGAGGAGACTAGCTAGTCAACCGTATTTGACTCCGGAAACGAAACCTTTCTGGGTGAAACAATCTTGTTTAATGGGTTGAATTCTCCTAGTCTATTTGAAACTTGTGTTTCAACATCATCAGAGACTCCAGTTGCTCCATTTATTTCTGGTACACCTGCCTTTACAGAAGAAGTTCCGCAGTTACAAGAGGACATTAGAACTGATCCTAGTGTAATGGTAAACACTTCTATCCCCGAACCAGCTCTATCTAGGGCTGATCCAGAAACTGAAGTTCACTCACCTAAACATCTGGGATTTGAGTTCTAGAATTCAGAAGGTGTCACCCCTCTAGTATTTGTCGTTGCAGAAACTATACCTTCTTCGGCATCAGAAATATTTTACGGACCTGACGGTCTACCTCTTCCACCTGGACTGATTGCTATAGAATAAGTTGTAGAGGATCTTCCATCCAGTACTCCATTGCATTTTGGAGCTGGGATCCACTTATACCCTTCTATTCCTGAAGTTAGTTCTACCAATCGTCCTTCATCGCAAGTTCCTATCGAATCGCTAGGAAATCTTTTGGATAGATTTAATATGTATGAACAACCATCAACATCTAGGACTGTGTCATTTGATACAGTAGCAGCGGAGCCTCCTGCTGCTACTCCAACAATGTTCACTGGTATACCATCTGTCCCAACAAGTTCTCAACCACTAGATGGAGTCCACCCAGGGACTATTTTGACAGCATGGTCTGTTCCTATTTGTTCATCTGGAATCTTATCTAGAATTTCTTATGTTGAGACTCAACAAATTGATCCTTTACATCAGTATCAATTTGGGCAATCCAGTCTCCAAAGACCAATTTATCCTTTGAACACTGGATTGTTGCCATATGGGGGGGCAGTATGCCTTTTCATTGTTCCCTCCAGGAGAACAACCATATGAGAGTTCACAACAAAATTCGGGTCAAACTGGAATTACATCCAGTGGTTGGGCACCAATACTGACTCAACAACCAAGAGTTGTATATTCAGTGCAACCAAATCAACTTGTGTCGAACATTTCCACTACACCTGCTATTGTGATAGTGTCGCAAGTGCAAGCACTACCTGTTGTATGTCAACCTTAAGCTTCTCAAGTCATAATACAATAGCCTCTTGTCTCCGCGGCTCAATCACAACCTCAGATTAATGACTCCTTAATAGGAGCGACTCAGGCTCAAACGGGTATTATAACCCCTCATCTTGGTCAAACATCCAGTATTGGACAACAAAAAATGGTCCAACAACCATGGCTGGTACAATATCAACAACCACAATTCCAGCAAGCTTACTAAGGACCTGAGCAACAAAGCTTTGCAGGTAATGGGCAACCGTATTTTCAAAACAGTTACCAACAATCATATTATAATGGTTATAGCCATCAACCTTATCAAAGTTATCAGCATTAGATACATTATTCTGGTATGCAAAGACCTACTACTCAGGCAATCCCATCTTATCCTGGGTATGCTTCGCCAAACCTGAATCAACAATTGCCTTTCATAGCAACTTTAGAATTACCAGATCTGAACCAGCTGACAAATGATCCAATTGCTTACGCCCCTTAGTGGCCAACGATTGCTCATAAAATTCCCTCTGATATTCCTAAATTCAATGGAAATCTGGGCGAAGATCATCGAATCACGTAATGACCTTTCATTTGTGGTGTTCATCCAACACCCTCAATGATGATTCGATTAGGCTTCACCTTTTTCAGTGAACGCTAACTGGTCTGGTAGCAAAATGGTACATTGAATTGCCTAGAGCTTCATTCGATAATTTCAGCACCCTTGCTACTACCTTTTTAAACCATTTTCAGTTACCCATAAGGTACAAAACAGGAACGGAGCTCCTTACCAATTTTAAACAGACAACAACCGCTCACATATTTGATCATATTCATGAGTGGTGACATCGTCATCGAATGGTAAAAACATATGTTCCTGATCAGCTTCTAACTAAATGGTTTATTAAGTTGTTGTTACCTTCTATTACAGAAGATGTGGCCAAGGGGGGGTTGTCACTGAAGAGAAAGTCATTGCTCATGCACAATATCTAGACTTGATCTATACTCAGTCTGGCACACTCTACGACAAAATTCCTGATGCTCCTAGACTAGAATTTTCCGTTCCTCCCCTCTTAAATCGAACAGGGACTCTCATGCTGACGATGGCGTGATTGCTACCTCAAGCACGCAAACCGCAAAGGCTCCATATGGTAAAGCCCTTGCAGTTTCTAGTCAAAAAGAAAATGATAAAACCTCTTACCTTGGTGGTTAATGCCGTGTCATCCAACAAGGGAAAAGAACCAAAGCAACCAGGGGGCAAGAAGAAAGGGAAAAACAAAAAGAAGAAACAGGAAGATTCGACTCCTGAGAAATCTTCTGGAAACCCTACTGGGTGACAGAAACCTCGTTATCCATGTTTAATATGTAACGATGAGCATTTCATGAGAGATTGTCCACATCGAGCTAAGGTTGCGAAATTTTTAAAGACTTCAACTACCTCAGTGGTGTTGATTGATCCGTTTCCAAACCCAGAAACTACCTGGTTGCTATCAATCATGCTTCAAAATCCCAAGTTCTTATGCTATCCATCTCGAAACAGCAAAATAATGCTTTGATATCGACAAGGAATAAAGATTATGGGAATCCATAAATGTCGAACAACAAGGCTATAGATCAACCTAGTAGTTCGACAACAACTTTGTCAGAAGTTGTGCCACCCATCATTCCTAAACTAACAATAAAGCCACCAAAGGGAGTACATAAATCGACATTTAATCCTCGTGCTCAAGTAGCATAGAATTATAATATAGTGGAGGATCTGGCTCAATCGCCATCCGATATGTCAACACTTGAAGTACTACAAAATTGCCCCTCCCAAAAGCAAGCTTTATTATCAGCAATAGGTGGGATTGACCCAGTGGATTCCAATCTTGTGGCCTTCAACCATAAAGGATACAAACCTCAATTACCGGCCCAACTCGTTTCCTTATACAGGTAAAAACCCTCAACAAAATTGTTCATTGAATAATTATTGATGAGGGGGCATCTACCTGTATTATGTCAATGCGTTGCTGGAAAACTTTAGGCTCACTACCCTTGTCACAATCATCAATGAGATTAAAAGCGTTTGATGGAAGAACATACATGCCATATAGGATTTTAAGTAACTTGCAAGTTGAACTGGGGGGAAAGACAGTAGAAATTGAAGTCAAGGTCATTGATGGAAACCTTGACTACAATATCCTACTGGGCAAGCTCTGGATTTATGCTATGGCTACCGTAGTGTCAACATTTTAGAAAGATTGCATTTCCCTTCCAAGGTGGAATTACAATCGTTGACCAACTAACCTTTTTCCCTAACAGTTCACAAGCTACTGGAAGCATTCCATTGATCCATGGAAGTTCTCAATTGCTAAAAAATGTCGGAGTAGGTCTCCTAAGAGACCCTTCCTTAATGGGTACTTTTTCCCTCCCGCCTCCAAGTAATCTGGCGGAAGTGGCCACAGTGGAAACCTGTCATATGATATCTTCTACATCATCAAATATTAAGAAGAACTATGACCATTTTGATACTATGGGTCACCAAGGATGGTTCTTATCTTGTGTCGACCTCGTTACAAAATGAAACAAAGGTTATGAGGATAGTTCTTTTACTGTGTCAACCTCATTAAAAAATGAAACGACTCCCTTTCCAAATTGAGTCTTTGATTACGATCTCAAGTCTTTCAAAGATCTTGAAGGTAAACCTTCATTCCAACCACCGCGTTGAATGCAATGAAGCTTGGGGGGCATGCACCTCGATTTGCGTCATTATGCTGGGGGCATGCAAACTTATAACAAGCATAGTTTTTTCGTTTTAAGCTTGTGTAAACATGAAACCAAAGATGAGCAATGTTTTTGCAAGGTTCAAGCTCATTAAAAAATAAACCCGCCAACGAGCAATGTTTCCGCAAAGTTCAAGCTCGTTAAAAAATAAACCTAGCACTGAGCACATGTTGGCACAAGGTTCAAGCTCATTAAAAAATAAACCCGCCTTCAGTAAACAACCTTCGTGATTGCATTGCTATCAGCCTTTTGAGCCTTGGTCATGTTCTTATCGTCACCTCCACTCTTTTAGCTGATCATACGCCTCCACTTGATTGTTTACCCTTTTGAGGAATAGCTGTGATGAGTGATTATGTTAGCCACCCTTTTTACACTGCCATGTTTGAGAAGTTCCAAACTTACTTGGAACCAGTTGCTGCCTAAAAACATCACTCGTTCCTAAAAAACGAGTCTCTTTTAAGCTCTTTTTAGACTCGTAAAATATGAAAAGATTGCCGAGCTACTGGCCTTTCCATCTTGTTAAGGTAAAGGGAAGCGCCATCCCTCCTCTATTTTTTAATCTTTTTGGACCTAAGGGATCATTCCATAAAAATATCAAGCGCTTGTCTTTTTCGGCTCGCTAAAACTATCGAAAAGTCATCCCTTTCATATTATTTTGTACTTTTTTGGACTTAAGGGATTATACCATGAAAAAGGACTGTTGGAGTTTCCTTTTTTCCCCTTTTCAAACTCTCTAAACATGAAAAGGACCGAGTTATCTTTGTCTTTAAACTCGTTAAAACAATAGCGAAAAACTTGTCTGTTCGAACAAGAGCGAGTTTCACTGTCGCTAGGCTCGCTAAACCATAGCAACAGGTTTGCCAAAGGGCAAATTATAGAACAAGCATATGTTATCCTCCTTAAGCTTGGCAAAAATAAAGAGGTACTAGTCAGCGATGACTGGGGAAAAAGGGAAGAAAACGTGAAGAACTTCATTGGTAGCAAGTCACTCTTAAACATGACACTTTCACTCCATCACCATGATTGAGTCAGGTTGGGTTATTCCATTCACCGATCACATCACCATTGGTACTCCGTACCATCCATTTTTGGGGTTAACACTACCAATCCATTTCAGTGTCGCCGATCTGTTCAAGAGAATTCGCTCATAGAATTCACCAACCCAGCTAACGCCTAATCGACTGCAATACCTTCACTCTCCATTTTTCATGACTGCCATTCCTGAACCTTGTATCATCAAATCGTTTTCACCTCCACAAAATCATTTGCTTCATTTCGTGTCGTAGATATGGGATTCATTAAGGCCCTCCTACGACAGGTCACTTCTTGTCGACATCAGCTCATTATCCAAGAAGTTGACTTAGGAACAATCCTTTCAGTGCTTTGAAGCTTGCATGCCTCAATGGTAAGTTTCTCACTTCCGGTGACAGGTTTACATCAATGGCCTTCGACCGAAAGATTTTGCGTGGTGTTCGGCATTGACTCATATATTCACACCACGTGAATTGTACTGTAGTACCTTGAGGGTCATTATCATTATCAGTAATTCCTCTCGTGCCTGTTAACAGCTTACATCATTGGCTGGTAATCAGGCGATGTCTTTCCATGTTCGACTTCAAAACATCTTTTCACATGGATCGACTTGTACATCAGGCGAAGATTGGACGAGTTTGAAGACCCCGGATCTAGTTTCATCCATCTGGGCTGCGATATATTCAGAAAAAATAAAGACATCAAATGTACTCCATAGCTGCACATATGATCATCCAAGCTAAGGGATGATGGCTCTACAAGAATCACCAGTTTGCAACAATAGACGATTGTCTATCCTATGTACATGAAAATGAATTTATAAAGCTGAGCATGGGAATGCCCGCCCTAGCTAGATCATGAAAATAATATGAAGATAATGTATTGTATTGTATCTTATTACATGTCATTTCCAATTCGAAAAACCTCGGATCCTCATGATAAAGCATTTCACCTGACATCAGAAGATTTACGACCTCATGCTTTAGGGGGCAAATTTTATAGATATATTTTAGCACTGCAACCCCAATCATGTATGTCAATAAACCAAGGGCTCTTAAACCCCTAAAAGTGTTGTTTCATACCCTAAAGGATCAAGGTCAACTGATTACATCATTTCCTAGAAGTTCCACCTGAAAAACTACTCAGAACTGGTCAAAACTGACCCATACAGACTGCTCCTTGGTCAAGGTGCGATGCATCTCACCTATTACACACGGGGGGTGTGATGCATACTGAAAAGGCCTTCTGTAGGTTTTGATGGGCGAGAGTAGACAAATGGCAGAGACAGTTTGATAAGTGGAAACCCAAAGAAGCTTTTAGAAACTTGCCTCTCTGAATTCGCCCAGGGATGAGTAAGAGATCATGAAATGTCCAAGTGGAACCAAGAACTATCACTGAAATGACACTAATAAAAAACCCAGAAGCTGACTCACACCCCGGAAAATATCTATATATGGATCCCTCATCACAGAGATCTGGAGACTGGAATTTTGTAATTTTTAAGGAAGTGTTGTTGGTTTCTCTTTGAGACATTGTATTGTTGGGTGATCTTGCTTTTCATGAGGTGAAGAGGGCTTTCATGCTGTGAGGATGATGTTGGATCAGACAGCTGGGTTGTAATCCTATCTTCTACTTCTACTATTAATAAAGTTATTTGAGTTTTCCTCCATATACTTGTGTACTTGTGAATCTTGTATTTGTAAATGCAATTGTATGGTTAATGTACTTTTGATTCTACATTGTTTATGGTATTATAGATCTCTATGCTTTGATGGTGTTTTGTTGCTTTGCCTCTACAGGTGTTCTTTGAAGCGGGACAAGTGAGAAAGGAGTGGCAAGCTCTATCAAAGGAGAGAGGAAACAAGCAAGGAGCCAAGTGAAAGATTAAGGTTGGTGCTCTCTGCTTCTCTCTTATCTATCATCCATAAAGGAAAACACAAGTTACTTTGAATTTTTTGTTTCTAAGATAGATACATGTCTTAGTGGGACTAGTAGATCAAATAGACACTAGTTTTCTCAGAAACACCGTAGAACGGGTTGACACATTTAGGAGCAGGGTGGGTAGTGGGTCGTTCGTTGGTTTGGGTGGCGAGTCCTATCGTAGAATGGGCGGCGAGCTATTGCAGGTCGGGCGAAGCTGAACGACAGTTGGGTCGTGGGGTTGCTGCGAGCTAGGCGGGCACACATGGAGCGCACAAGCTAAATGATAGGTTGGCGAGACAATTTGCCAGGCGAACTGGGCGAGATCAGGAAAATGCACTGGGAGTTGGAATGAACGTTGGGCGAGTAGGCGTTCGGGTGGAAGTTTGTACGGGCACGTTGGTGACTCAACCGATGGGTGAGTCGGGCTAAACGGGCGCCCGGGGCAAGTGCGAATGGCATGCGGTGAGACGGGTCAGCCAGGTAGGTGACATGAGGTTGGTGGATGCAATGAGTTTGAGTGGTGAGGCATTCGGGCGAGTTGAAACGCCGAGTCAGTGGGCGTGTGTGGAGGTTGGCACGACAAGCTGGGACGCCAATGAATGAGCGACGAGCCGGTGTGATGGTTTCATGCAACAGGTGAAGGAGGAGCACAGGCAATCGATGCAACGGGAAAACAAGCTACGGGTGTGCACTGGGTGGGCGACATGACCCGACAGTGCTGCATGTGTAGCTGAATGACAGGGTGCCGAACCTAAACAATGAGTTGGTTGAGGTTGCATGGTGGTGCAAGACAAGTGTAAATTGTGGGTTTATGAGAGGAAGTTCGGTGGTTTCTCTCCATTGTATGTTTACATGTAAAAACTGAAGATTATCATTATTATTTGGGCAGATTCGTATTTACAGGGAGTTGCCCCTTATTTGAACTTTATGGTTAAAATGATAATGATGATGATAATGAATGGAATGTGAATGTTTCCACTGTGTTAACGGAAGATTGTACTTAGAAGATTGAAAAATGAACTAAGTATAGAAAGTAGGCGTAATCCACATCCGCAGGTATTGTTAAAAAGAAAGTGGGTGGTGGTGCTACATCCCCCATCGTGCGGTTGGAAGATTACCACCAGGGTAGGTGAGGTGGGGAGGGAGGGTAAGAGGTTGCGGTGGGGTGGGCGGAGAGGGGTGGAGTGGCTAGGTCAAGTGCGTGAGGAATTTTTTTATTATTATTTTTTTAATTTTAAATTTTTAAATATTGTTGTTGTTGTTGTTTTTCTTTTCTTTTTTAATTTTAATTTTTTAAATCTTAATTTTTTTTAAACCTTTAATTATTAACTTTATTTTAATTTTAATTTTTTAATTTTAATTTTTTTTTATTTTTCCTACATATTTAGTTTTTTTATCTATTTCATTTTTAATTATAATTTTATCTGCTAATTATTCTATATATATATAGATTATTATGAGGTTTTTTATTTTTTGTAAACTTCAAAACTATTGTTTTAGATTTTTTTTGGATTATTTTATCTTCCCTTAAATTATAATTTTTTTTTTTATAAATATTTTCCTTTTTTTTATATATTTTTTATTTATTTTTTGTTTTTTGTTTTTTTTGTTTTTTTTTGTTTTTGTTTTTTTTTTTACATTTTTATGGGTTTTTTTTCATGAATCAGCCCCTTACCACCAATGGCCAGTTGGGCCTCGGGGTAGGTGGGGATTTTTTATTATTATTATTTTTTTAATGTTTTATTTTTTTGTAACTTTTTGTATTTTTCTTATTTTTTGATTTTGTTTTATTTTTTATTTGGTTTTTATTTTATTTTATTTTAATTTTTAACTTTAAAAAAATATATTTTTTATTTTTGTTTCTGTTCATCTTTAACTTTTTTTCCTTAAATTATGTCTATTTTTGAAATATTTTCCCCCTTTTATTTTTTATTTTATTTTATTTTATTTATTTTATTTTAAGTTAAATTTTGGAATTTTACAAGTTATTTTGATTTTGATTTTTTGATTTTATAGTTTTTTGGTCCTTTTTATATATTTTTTATATTTGATTTTTTTGTCATGTTTTTCAAGTTTTTATTACTTTTTATTATTTTTTATTTTTTTTGTATTTTTTTATTGTTTTTATTTTCTTTTCTATATTTCAATTTTTGTTTTTTTTGTATTTCTTTTTTTGTTTTTACTTTTTTTCAATATTTGATTTTTGTTTTGTTTTGTATTTTTCTTTATATATATATATATATATATATATATATATATATATATATATATATATATGTATTTTTTTTTGCAGGGTCCATGTCAATGCTTGTCTAACAACGCAATCCCATTATGTGCAATTTCATAGTTGATTTTAAATTTTTCGTTATAGTGAATTGAGTTTACCCTCACAATGTGTCAATTTCATGGTTGGTCTTTAAGTTTTCACTACAATGGGTTGAGTTCACCTACACTGTGTGTCAATTTGATGGTTGATTTTAATTTTTTTTTTGCAATGTATCAAGTTGTCTTATGCTAAGATTTTAAAATTGTTATACATTTAGCATTTAAAATAAAATTACACTTGGTATAATAACTCTTTCATTTAGGTGTTCATTTCTAAAGTGTTTTTAGTCATAATTTTTTTTCCATAATGTCATGTTTGAAATATTTTGAAAGCTTAAGATTGTTTTGTAGTCATAATCTTTGGTTTTCATGGTTGAAAAATTGTCAAGATTTTAATGTTTTTCTAAGTTGTGATATTTTATCTTTAATGATATGGTTGAAAACAACTATAAGTATTTTTTCTTAGCACCATGCCTGAAAATTGTTGGAATTTAAAGGTTTTTCAAATATGTGATATTTTAAATTTAATGTCATGCCTAAAAATCGTTGGAATTTTAAGGCTTTTCAAAGACATTATATTTTATCTTTAATGTCATGCTTTAAAATCGTTGGAAATTTAAAGTTTTTCAAAGTCATAATATTTTATTTTTAATGTCATTATTAAAAAATGGTGAAAATGTAACCTAAAAAAAGACGTTATTCCAACATCAACACTTTTCGTTTTCAGGGTGTTTTTTGCACAACAAATTTTGGTTTTTACTGTTATTTTTTAAAAATGTTGAAAATGTACCCCGAAAAAAATATGTTATTCCCACATCAACACTTTTCATTTTTAGCATGATTTTTCATTTTTTGGGGGGTTTTTGCGCTCGAGTACTCGTTTTGAGGTAATAGTTCCTGTTTGATCAGTAACTATGTTCATTTTTAATGTATTCCTAAGTCTAAACTTAGGAAATGTGATTAATTAAAGGATATTAATTAAATCTGGTGTGAATCTTCTACATAAAGATGAGGATCAACTCCCAGTTAATCTTAGCCCTTGATTATGTTTTAATATTGGTCGTTGGTGCTCCAAAGAGAGATTATAAGAAGGAACTCGATGGGCAGTTGGAGAACACACTGAGATAGTGAGATCTAGAGATCGAATTCTCAAGAGTAACAAAGCTGAGTTGCCAGAGAGAGATTGCGTGATCTTCTTGTAGTGAGGGGGAGGGATAGTAGACCAGAGGGGATTTTTCCAGTTATGGTGAGTGCAAGGCAGAGAAGGCATCGAGAAGTCTATAGATGCAGTTCAATGCTTTAGAGGGAGTCTGCAATTTTGCTTAGGAGCAGTCAAGATGTAGTGCCAGAAGTCGGGGTTTGAGTCTAGAGGGCCAGAGGGTCGAGTTTCTAGTCAAAAGAAGGTCAGAAGTAGGAGGTGACATAGTCCCTCGAGATATGACAAAGTGGTTGCATGAGCCCACAAAGGGACTATGCAATAATAGCGTAGGGAAGCTCATCTAGGGCCCGGATCAATGTCAGATCACCAGTGACAGTGTGAGATATTTTCTCACTACCAATTTTCCATTTTATTCTTTATAATGGATAGCCAGTTTGGGCATCCAATGATTTGTACTTAGAAAAATACTTCTTAATAAATAAAAACCTTAGTTGTTGCACCGGTTTTTCTCCATTAGTTTTTTTTGAGGATGTTTTTTCCAAAAATAACGGTGTACTTGTGTGTGTTTATTTCTCTCCTTTGTAGTATTTATTTATTTATTTTTCATAGTACTTTATGTTGTGAAGGATGCAGTAGATTTTATTTTGATATTTACTGTGTAACATTGTAAATAACTTGATTCAAAAATTAACAAATAGGAGAAATTTAATCAGTTGCTGCAGTAGGGATTCAGGTTTCCGAATTTTCACATGGTATCAAAGCACAAATCATAAGCCGGAGAGCTCAGAGTGAAAGAAGAGAAGGAGGTTTAAATTTCTGTGTAGTCAGCGATTCGAAAGCCCAGAGGCAGCGCAGTCCTTAGGCCAAGAGGGTCGAGTTTTGAGGAAATTAGATTTTCTAGATCAAAGATCACCAGAGGTAGAAGGGAGCAGTGATATTTTCCTTGCAGAGTAGATCTCCACCTGGGACACAGATTTTGTAGTAGTTTGCTAGTGCAAATAAAGTCAGGATGAAGGAAAAGCACACACTTAGGGAATTCTATCCTTAAGGGACTTCTAGCCAAGAAGTTTGAATTCTCCTAGCAGAGCAGCAGTGGTTGTGTGCAAAATTTCGCACTCTAAATGGGAGTGTGAATAGTTGGGTAGCAGTAGAGGAGAGTGTTATGCAACCAACTCACAAAATAGAAGAAAATATTGATCAATGACTTCAAAATCAACCTCTTCAAGGGGAAGCATCCTTTACATTACACAAATGAACAATTCTTGGATGATATAAATGACAATACCTCCTTTCTATATATAGGAGTCTAAGGGGTCATAATATAATTGGATCCGACATAACAATAGTATTTTAAGGGCACAACAAGAAAAATAGTGGGCTTCTATGGGGCACAATAATAACAATATGGGGACTACATGAGCACACCAATACAATAAAGGGGTTGCAATAATAACAATAAGGGGCTACACCAATAGTATAGGGACCTAACATGCCCCTCCTTCAAAAAAGTGTTGTCCTTAACACTTGAGTAGTTCTAGATGCTGCTGTATAAAATTCTCATCCTCCCATGTGGAATCTTCAGTGGGTAAGTTCTTCCAAGTCTTGAAGAGATACTCTGAAATTTATCGCTTTCATAGTTGTCAATTTCTTGTTTCTATGTCTACTTCAAGTTCCAATATGATTTTTCCTTCCTCATCAAGTAATGGAAATATTGTTTGAACTGGGAGCTTGTCACCTATAACCTTCTTTAAGCATGAAACATGGAAAACTAGGTGCACTCGTGAAGATGCAGGAAGCTCCAATTTGTATGCCATAGTACCAATCTTTTGTAACACCTTGGACAGACCATAATACTTTGGTGATAATTTATTATCCTTATTAGTTTTCTTGAGGTAAATTTGTTTGTATGGTTGTAGTCGTAGAAATACCCAGTCACCTGTAGGTTTTAACCCTGTACAGAAATTACCTGCATATGAATTCTAAAACACAGAAAATAAACAATGTGAGAGAATAACATATAAAACACATATACACAAATATTTTCCCCTAGATCCCAAAATCGGGACTACCAACTTGATTTTTAATTATGTTCCTTTCAATTTTACAATACATATTTATACATGCCGAAGCATCCAATACCATGGACCGAAAACCATCATGTCCAAAACCATGGGCTGAAAACCATTGCGCCCAAAATCATGTGCAGAAATCATGCACAAAACCATAGGTAGGTCCGCCCAACCTAATATAGGGTCCAAAAACAAAATTTTCTGGGGTCCTGCCCCAGACCCCATAGAGTGGGGTTACTTGCACCCCTCAAACCCCCTGTGACTCCCCCCGCTATGCAATCGGTGCAACGAAGAGGGGGGGGCGCCTTTGCACCCCCTCTAACCCCCAGTTAACTACGTGGGCTAGTCGTGGAAAGAATATAACACAACCCAACATTCTCCCACTTGTTTTTTTCTTTCCACAGGGGACCACAAGAGAGCTTAGTCATTTATCCAGCCCCGCAACACCCATTGTTTCTCTACACCAAGAGAACTTCTCAGAGCTCAAATTTTGTCAATGCATCTGCAGTATTCTTCAAAGTGTCCACCTTTACTAGCAACACCCTTTTGTCTTCTATTATATCCCTTACAAAGTGATACTGAACATCAATGTGCCTGGTCTTTGAATGATATGCAAGGTTCTTTGCCAAGAAAATTGCACTTTCGCTGTCACAGTCTATCCTTATAGCTCTTTGCACTAACCTCATATTTCAACACAATCTCCGCAACCAAACTAATCCCTTACTTGCATGAGTGGCTGCCATGTATTCTTCCTCTGTAGTTGATAGTTCCATTACAGATTGTTTCTTACTCATCCAACTGACTGCACCTCCAAATAGGTTAAACACATACCCACTTGTTGATCTTCTCTGATCCAGATCTCCAGCCTAGTCTGCATCAACAAAGCCACGAATATCCAACACTCTGTCCAATCTTGGTCTTCCTTGGTAGCACAAACCATAATCACTAGTGCCACACAAATAGTTGAAAACCCGCTTCACTGTTGTCTAGTGCTCCTTCCCTGGTTTTGACATAAACCTGCTCAATACTCCCACTGCAAGTGCAATGTCTGGTCTAGTACAGACCATTGCATACATTAGGCTACTAACTGCACTTGCATATGGAACACGAGACATGTCCTCCTCCTCTTCTTATGTCTTGGGACATTGTTCAGTAGATAACTTCACACCTACAAGAATAGGAACCTTCACCGGTTTATTATCCTCCATATTAAACCTTTGCAGTATTGCCTCGACATACTTCCTCTAGTTTAACTAGAGATTCCTCTTTGCCTGATCTCTTTTAATTTCCATGCCCAAAACATAGCTTGCAGCACCAAGATCTTTCATGTCGAATTTGGAGGACAATTGGGTCTTGAAATCCTAGATAATTTCTTTGTCATTTCCGACCAACAACATATCATCCACATACAAGACCAGATAAATAACACGGTCAACAATTAATTTAAAATACACACAGTGATCTACTTTGCTTCTGGTGAAGCCAAGTCCCCGTATAAATGTATCAAATTTCTGATACCACATCCTTGGTGACTATTTTAACCCATACAGATACTTCTTTAACTTGCATACCAGTTCTTTCTTACCCTTCACCACAAAGCCTTCAGTTTGTTTCATGTAGATCTCCTCTTCTAGATCCCCATGAAGAAATGTTGTCTTCACATCCATCTATTCTACCTCAAAATCAAAAGCAACAACAACATGTAAAAGTAATCTAATAGAAGCTACCTTGGCAACAGGAGAAAAAATATCACCAAAATCAATTCCTGGCACCTGGGAATAACTTTTTGCTACCAACCAACCTTTGTATTTCTCCACCTTTCCTTCTGCATTTGTCTTCTTCTTGAACACCCATTTGCTGCCAATGGGTTTCCTTCTAGCCGGAAAATTGACCAGATCACAAGTCTCATTTTTGTGCAAAGATGCCATTTCATCAACCATGGCCTCTTTCTAGAGTTTTCCATCCTCTGAATCTACTTCTTCCTTAACTCTTCTGGGATCATCATCAGTAACAGATAAAGCAAAGTTTGAATAGAAAGTAGATGGACTATACCTTTCTAGTTTCCTTCTTTCTAGAACTGAGATTCTCACGCCTGGATTTTGTGGCTCTTCATCTTCTGATTCCCACTCTGTTGTAGAGTTTGATTCTTCCTCCTTAAGCTGAAACTCTATCTTCTTAGGTTCCTTTGATTGGATTCCATGTTTAATAAGATATTTTACCTCTCTAAACACCACATCTCGGTTATACACAACCTTCCTTGTTACTGGGTTCCAAAGCTTATAACCCTTTAAACCATCCTTATACCTAATAAAGATGCACTTTTTAGATTTACTATCCAACTTGGTTCATTTCTCCTTTGGAACATGTACATATGCATCACATCCAAATACCCTTAGATTTGAAAGAGAGGGTTCCTTTCCAGTCCATACCTCTTGTTGAGTCTTATCCTCAAATGCTAATGAAGGTGATCTGTTGACCAAGTAACATGCAATCTCCACTACCTCTGCCCAAAATTCTTGTCCTAACCCGGCACCACTCAGCATTCATCTTACCCTTTCCATCAACGTCTTGTTCATTATTTTTGCAACTCCATTTTGTTGAGGTGTATATGGAGTAGTCCTCTACCGTGCTATACCACACTTCTTACATAATTCTTCAAATTCATTGCTGCAAAACTCTCCACCATTATCTATCCTCAACACCTTTATCTTCTTCTCTGTCTAGTTTTCCACCAGAGCCTTAAATTCTTTAAACCTTTCAAATACTTGAGATTTCTTCTTAAGGAAATATATCCATGTATTGCTTGAGAAGTCATCTATAAATGATACATAGTGTACAAACTTACCCAGTGATGGAACCTTCATAGGTCAAAACACATCACTATGCACAAGTTCTAATATATGTTTCACCCTCTTATCGCCAAAGGGGAAACTCACCCGATTCTACTTCTCATATACACAATTTTCACAGAAATCAAAATCCAGAGAGCTATTACTCATACATTCTAGTGATCTTGTTGAGCTCCCTATAATCTGGACACACATGCCATGATCCATCCTTCTTCTGCATGATGCGCCTCGGTATTGCAACAAGAATGCTGCAATTCCCAAGGCTACCGACTTTAATTATCAACCAGGGGTTCGTACAAACTTAAGAGGTATCGACACTATATGTGCAACATACAACGTGTCCTTTCTTTGCTATCATGATGTAATGGAGTGCATGTACTAAAGTCAAATCATAAACTAATTGCCTAAAATAAAATGTTTGAAATGGAACCTTAACCTATTGCAAGAAAGAAAGTACAAGGAAAGAGAATGAAATCAAATGCTAAAACACACCATTTTCTAACTGACTCCTAAGAGGATTTTCTTCAAAAGAATGCTAAGTTAACATGTAAGCAATCCTATTTTCCTACACATGCATATTCAAACCATCAAACCTTCTACTTCTATGCATGTAAATGAATAAAAAAAAATTGTTTTTATTTTTGTCCTTTTTTCATGTGAGAGTGTGAAATCTAATCTATTTTGGTGACTTTGTAGGTGGCTTAGAGATGATGGTGAATGGTCAGAAGGCTTGGGGGACAAGTAGCAACCCTTTACTAGGTTCCCAGAGGACTTTTCTTCAATTTGGCCTCAAAATAGGCTTTCCTATAGGATCCCGTGATTTCCTACAAGATGTACAAATTTACTATAATTCATCGAATGACTAAGAAAATCAAATTAAAATTGGGTGGCACAAATTGTTTTATTAACTAGGATTTCTTAGGTCCCTATTCCAAGTTGAATCTCTCAAAAAGACCTTTATTAACCCATGCAAAAATATAAAAAACATTACTAGTCGAAAATCTAGAAATTCGAGAACTAGTGAGCTAGTAAATATAAAAAATGCCGAACCAAATCAAGTGAAAATTCAATGGGGATTTTTTTTTTTTTTTTTATGAGCTAAAATATTTTGTGATTTAATGCAAGTGGAATCAATTCGATTGAATCTCGTTTGTATGCTCTAAAAAATAGCAGAAATTTACTGTTCTTTGCTAAAAGGAGGTCCAACAATCTAGATTTGGGAATAAGAAGACTAATCCAAGTAGCTCAATGATTTCTACGAACTTCCAAAGCTTTTCCAAGTATGAAATAATTCTTTTGATCTTGCAAAAGAACTTATATCAACCATTTAACTCAATCCTATAACAAGAAATTATTAATCCTAAATGTCGGAATAGAAAGACATAAAAACTAGAGATGCATGTCAATAAGCAATGAAAAGAAGGAAAGAAAATGATACAAAAGGGCTTTGAGGCTCCTGGGATGTCCAAGCCCAAGGAAAATCAAAGACCTATGGAGGAGAACAAGATTTAGAAGCTGAACATGACACCAATCTTCATTATTTGCGTCAAAAGAATTGCATCCCTGCAAGAAAATACAATGGAGCTACAAAAATACAAGCTCTCTACATCATAACACTAATGAAAATCTTCCCCTAGAGGAAAATTAGACTTGGTACTTATGAAAAATGATTAGGAATCATTCCCCATGAATGGAGGAAGCTTTCCCCACAAAAATCCATTGATTAGTGGATCTAGTCCCCAATACTAGGCATTTGCATTAAATGGTAGGGAACACATTCCTAGATTTTCTCAATCATTCCCTAGAGGAAAATTCGACTTGGTACTTATACAAAATGATTAAGAATCATTCCCCATAGATGGAGGAAGATTTCCCCACCAAAATCCCTTGATTAGTGGATTTGCTCCCTTGATTAGTGGAACACATTCCTAGTTTTTCTCAATCATTGGAGTTCCACAATTTGTGCCATAATTCCATAATATCTTGTTGAATTATTATTTATTATTGATCCTCCAGTAGTAGGGAAAAAGTCCCTAAATTATCTTGTTGTCCAACTCTTCATAATCTACCCAATATTCTCATAATATTCCACAAAAATAAATAATATTAGGCACAAATATTCAATTATTCATAAACCTTCCTAATGAATATATTAAAGTTAAAAATAAATTATCTAATGCAAAAAGAGAGGTTTAATATGCTGAAGGATGTTCATAGGCCTTAATTTATGTTTTAAATTAGAGGCATGGGCCTTAATTTATGTCTAATTTAGAGGCCCATCAGTGCACCAATACTACTAGAGCAGAGAAATAATTTTGACTAGGTTTAATTATACTATCCTCTAGCATTTCTGCAACCATACGTTCAATTTCACTCTTTTGGACATATGGATATCTATAAGGCCTGATGGTTGGAGGAACACTTCCTAGAATCAAATGAACAATATGATCATGATCAAGAATAGGTGGGAGGCCTTTGGGAGTCTCAAATATCTTGGAATGATTGTCCAACACTTTCTGGAGATCTGGAGAAATATATGATTTTGTTGTGAACCTCTAGTGAACATAATTGTGCAACTACACCCCATTGTTCTTTCTTTAGAATATTTTTCATGGTGTTAGAGCTTATTATCTTTCCTGGTTTCCCTGTGATACCCCTTAATTCAACTTTCTTTCCTTTCCAAAAAAATTTCTTGAAAATTAAAAGCTTCCGTACCCAAAGATTGTAGCCATTGGACTCTTAG
Source organism: Pinus tabuliformis (assembly GCA_031772625.1). NCBI lineage: Eukaryota > Viridiplantae > Streptophyta > Pinopsida > Pinales > Pinaceae > Pinus > Pinus tabuliformis. The sequence goes on from CM062806.1 coordinate 120,387,142, forward strand.
TACAACATCAACACCACCCAACACTTTCCAGAGTAATTTATGGTTCCTCCATTTGCAACCATCACTTGAAACTCTGGTGCTGGATATAGGAAGTAATTCAATTCCTTGGCTATCTTACAATGAATAAAATTATGGGTACTACCTTAATCAATCAACGCTATTACCTTTTTATTCTTGATACATCCTTCTATCTTGAGGGTTTGAGGAGTGGTAATTCCTACCAATGCATTACAATATATGGTCGGATTCATTTCTTATTTCCCTACATTTGGTTCTTGGTGTATATCCTCTTCTTTTGAAATTTCTTGTTCCTTTTCTTCCTCCTCTTCACAATATATGTAAAATAATTGATTCTCAACACACTTATGACCTTTAGTGTATTTTCTATCACAACTGTAACAAAGCCCTTTTTGTCTTTTTTATTCCAATTTTTGTGGTGGCAGCCATGTAGGTTGTGGAAGGATAGGGTAAACAACACTTGCATATTTATAGTTGTGAGTGGTAGGCTTCCTTGTTTCCATATTTTTTCTTTCAATATTTCTTGCCAACCTGAATACCTTCTCCAATGAATCAGGTTCCCAAAGGCAGACTTCATGTTGGATGTTATCCTTTAAAGTCCCTATGAACACATCAATCCTATGCTCCTTTGGAATATCTTTTACCCTTATATTCAATTTTTGGAATTCCTCAATGTGCTCCACCATTGAACCCTTTTGTTTGAGATTTATCATTTGGCTAAAGAATGTGTTATTTTTTGTATCTTCATAAATGTGTTATCATTTGCTCCATAAATTGACCAAGTGACAATTTGTTTATGATAGAAATGCCATCAATACCATACAAACTGATTGGGTTCCAAATATAAAGTTTCAATGCGTACCTTTTGTATGTTTTGCACATTATGGAGATTGAAATATTGCTCCATCTGTAGTATCCATGTTACGAGATCCTTGCCATCAAACTTCCTCATATCGATATTTGGAACATGGTGAGTCCTAAATCCAATGTTAGATTTTATGAAGCATTTCGTGTAAGAAATTTTCCAAACCTCCTTTCAAACCTTCCATGTCTTTCTTCATATCTTCAATGTTTTCTTTCAGTTTTTTTTCTAAACCATCCATCTTAGCTTATGTTTGTGAGAGTGAAATTTGTTGCACTTGGTCTCATAATTTTGATATATCATGTTGTATTTCTTCCTTTTCTTCATGCGTCATGGTAGAGATTTCAGGTTGCTTACTAGGTGTTTCCATTTTATTTCTTAGGGGAATCAATTAATGATAGTTATGCTTCAGTATAACCTTTGAATCAATTAAAACTAATTTTTCAAACCAAACTTATGCAAATTTAAAACGAAAACTACACACCGTTTTCTCTCTTTGTAGGAGCTCAATATTGAATCTATTGTATCTCTGTAATTTATGATCTCCAAGGTTTGAAATTACATCCTATCGTATCCCAAAAAGTCTTCTTTCTAACCCCACCAGTGTGATCCATATTGGATTCTTCAAGAAAGAGTTTTGCCAAATCTCCCACAATGACCTGATTAGAGACTTGTTCAATAGAGCGGACTTGTACGACCCACCACGTGTCACTGTTTTGACCTTCAAACCTCAAAACGATAAACTTAAAACTACAATCTGCTCGATTTCTGAAAATTCCTACAAAATTTCACTATGATGCTCAAAGAGAAAGTTATGATGATTTTCTCAACATCACTTGTTTGGGATGTAATTCGAGAGCCTAGAAAAACACTAACTTCCTTGGATCATATCTCCTAAACTATAGCGATACAAGATCTAAAATTCAGATCCGAGGTTTATCAAGAGTTTGGCTCAAATGGGTTTTAATTTTGTCTTCCGAAATGTAGTATAAAACGAGTTAGAGTGAAAATTCCACAATGACCTATTTAGAGCAGCAAAACCCTAGAATCCAAAGCTCAAATGTTATGCAACTAGCTCACAAAATAGAAGAAAAGATAGATCAACGAATTCAAAATTAGCCTCTTCGACGGGGAAACCTGCTTTACATTACACAAATGAACAATTATTGGATGATACAAATGACAAGACCTCCTTTCTATATATAGGAGTCTAAAGGGTCACAATATAATCAGAGCCAACATAACAATAATGATTTAAGGGCACAACAATAACAATAGTGGGATTCTATGGGGCACAATAATAACAATATGGGGACTACATGGGCACAAAAATACAATAAGGAGGTTGCACTAATAACAATAAGGGGTTACACTAGTAGTATAGGGACCTAACAAAGAGGAGGAGGAGTTAGACATTTTTAGAGAAATGGCATCAGCAAGATTAAGAGATCAAGATGGATTAGAGGGAGCCTCCAACTATGTGATATGGAAGGCTAAAATTTCTGGATTTCTATATGAACACGATATCAAAACTTATATCGATAACGTGGTAGTTGTACCCATAGATGTAGATCATCTAAACGCCTACAATAAGGAGATGGAGAAAGCAAAAAGGTCGATTCTCTATGGTGTTTGAGATCACGTGGTGTCTCACATAGCTAACAAAGATACTGCCCAATAGATGTGGGAGGCCCTTGTTACGCTATACAAAGGATCTTCTAAGTAGAGAAAGATGTATCTTGAGGAGAAGTTGAGATGCACGGGGATGCAGAAAGGGGAGCGTATAGACCCCTTCCTTACTAGGCTTCAAGATGTTCAAGATCAACTATTTTTAGTAGGGTTAGTGCCCCAGCCTACAGAATTGGTACAATTAGCTCTTAATAGCATTTCCAAAGAATGACAAGTTTTCATCCAAGGTATCCTGGGAAGCGAAAAACTACCAGATTAGGATCGTATGTGGGCTGATCTATAGTAGGAGGAGATGAGGTGAGATCTGGTGAATAGCATTATCAGTGGTAGTAGTAGCAGCAGTGGGATGAGGCAAGGAAATGAAGAGGAGAATTCGTCCCTTGCATCACAAGGGCGGCTGGAGCAGTGAAGGAGGAAGAAGGAAATTTCCAAGATTAAGTGCTTCAGATGTGGTGAGCTTGGCCACTACAACTCGCAATGCCCTCTCAGAAAGAAGGACAAGGAGGGGAAGTGGGATTAGCATGATGCATCCACAGAGATCGATAGGTTGTCCTCCAAATTGAAGGAAGCATTTTCCATGATCTCTGAGTTACCTCTAGGAGTGAGATGGGTTGATTTGGTTTTGTAGTCCCAGAGAGCTACATGATGTGTAGGATCCTTGAGGAGTCCACCTCTTGGATCAAGACCTTGCTATAAGATCCCATAGTCAGTAGTTGCAATATGGAGCAATGACAGTTCATGTAATTAGGTGCTAGAGTGATAGGTGCAGTAGCTAGTAGCGGTCTGAGACTAAGAAGCCAAAGAAGATTTGGAAGCAATCCATATGGCATAGTGCAGAGTCAACAACAACGCAGTGGCTCCAGTGACAATGCAGAGGCTAGCAGTAATCATTTTTTAGACGATAGATGCATCAAAATGAACACAGTTGGTTTAGTAGGATGGACATCTCTTATTTGGAGCAATAACAGATGAAATACCATTGTGAATGCTATAGTGGTAGAAACAATTGAGTTGTAGTGCAGATGCAATAATTGACAACAGTTCAGTAGAGTAAATAGTAGCACAGCTGTAGTGCAAAACCAGAGTTGCATAGTAGTTGGTAGGCAATGGAGCCAAACATCAACAGTGCAGTAGGAGATCGTGCAAAGAAAAAGTGATGCTATAGTGGGTTGCAGCACAAGAGTACATTCCTCACTAAGAGGGAGTGTTTATTTATATAGGATCAGATGTGCTCTAGCCTCGAAATTTTGTAGAGAGGCTAAGACACACGCATTCTCCAAGACACAGAAATCGTTTGGGAAAATTCCACCTACAGATGCTCTAATTAAAATAATTAATCATTTTTAATGTATTCCTAAGTCTAAACTTAGGAAATGTGATTAATTAAAGGGTATTAATTAAATCTGGTGTGAATCTTCTATATAAAGATGAGGATCAACTCCCAGTTAATATTATCCCTTGATTATGTTTTAATATTGGATGTTTGTGCTCCAATGAGAGATTATAAGAAGGAGCTTGATGGGCACTTGGAGAACACACTGAGATAGTGATATCTAGAGATCGAGTGAACTTCTTGTAGTGAGGGGTATGGATAATGGTATGGAGGATATTTTTCCAGTTCTGGTGAGTGCAAGGAAGAGAAGGCATCGAGAGGTCGAGAGAGGCAGCGTAGTGATTCAGAGGGATTTTGAAATTGTTTTGAGGAGCAGTCGAGATGCAGTGCCATAAGTCGAGGTGTGAGTCTGGAGGGCTAGAGGGTCAATTTTCCAATCAAAAGAAGGTCATAAGGAGGAGGTGACATAGTACCTTGAGCTATGACATAGTGGATGGATAAGCCCACGAAGAGACTATGTAGTAATAACGTAGGGAAATTCATCTAGAGCCCAGATTAGTGTTGGATCACCAGTGACAATGTGAGATATTTTCTCACTACCATTTTGCCAGTTTATTCTCTGTATCAGATAGCTAGTTTGGGCATCCAGTGATTTGTACTCAAAAAACTGTTTCCTAATATTTAAAACCCTCAGCTGCTGCATTGGTTTTCCCACATTGGGTTTTTCAGGGACGTTTGTACAAAAATAACAATGTACTTGTGTGTGTGTTTATTTCTCTCCTATGCAGTATTTTGTTTCGCCAATATTTTATGTTGTGAAGGATGCAGTGGATTTTATTTTGATATTTACTGTGTAACACTGCATATAAGTTGATTCAGAAATTAACAAGTAGGATAAATTTAATCAGTTATTGCAGTAGGGATTTGGGTTTGTTTATTTTTCACATAGAGGATCCTTACAAAGGTACACTCGGGTAGTGATGGAAACTTGTGACAGAGACAACATTGAACAGTGTGTAGCAGAGGATCAAAATCATTGGTTTCCATCAAGCAAAGAGGGAAAAGAGAGTATTGTTGAACATGTTGAGCTATGTGGAGTCTGTGGGACTGTGTCAAGTGTTGAGCTAAAGAGAAGAGCTACAAAGAACTTGTGTAAGAGAAATCCGAGGGATGAGAATCAGTTGTTGTGAGTAGTTGATAGAGTGTAGATGTGTAAGAACAAAGGAGTCTCGGGACATTAGAAGACCAAGAGCAAAAGTTGTGTCTGCAACCAACTAGAGAGGTATATTTCCATGTATGTAAATGCCTCTATTTTCAATTTGAAAATAGTATGAAAATTAGAATAGTGGCATGAAGAGGTTAGTGCCTTCCAGCAAGTAGGTGCTTTCTATCTTAAGGGGGTTGGTTCCTCTCGTGAGTGCATGCTCGCAAACCATTTGATGTAATTAAGTAGGTTCCTAATTTTACATCATAACAATAAACAAATTGGTGGTTTTTTCCCTTTGGGTTTCCACGTGAAAAATACTAGTGTCATTATGTGTATTTTTCTCATGTGATGAATTGCATGTATGTTTGAATGTCTCATCTTGCTTCTCATTTAATTTATGTATGAATACTTTCACAAGTAACAAACAGTAGAGGAAAAAATTAAAAACATATTTAGTAAAAATTGTAAAAACCTCACTATTACTGATTCACGCCCCCCCAGTAATTCCTTATTCCAACAATTGGTATCAGAGCAGGTTCCTTCAGGAAGAATCTAACCACTAGAAGGTAGATCCATAAGGAATTATGTCTAGGCAAGAGAGATAGGATGGTTACTCAAGCAATATACTAGTCTTTGATGTAGAAAAATATGCCTTTTGGAAAGTTAGGATGGAATCCTATCTCATGTCCCTAGGGGTAGAATTTTGGTGCTCTTTACTAGTATATTATGATGTCCTTGATATCCTCCCCACTCACGCAGATGGTAAAAAATTGTATGGGAATAATGCTAAAGACAAGAATTCCATTCTATTTAGCATTATTCAATCTAAACTTGTGAGGGTCATGCATTATAAGTCTGCCAAGGAAGTGTGGGAGAAGCTCAACTAGAGTCCTGAAGGAGATGAAAAAGTCAAGAAGGCCAAACTTCAAACTTTCATAATGATGTTTGAAAGTTTAAAATGAATGAAAAATAAAGTATAGTATAATACTTCCTCAGAGCTGATGAAGTAACCAATATGCTTAGGGACTTGGTGAAGAAGTCAAGGAGGATTTGATTGTTCATAAAATCTTAAGATCGCTACCCATGAGATTTAATCCCAAAGTCTTAGCTTTTGAAGAAATGACCAATTTAAAGGATCTCAAGATGGACCATTTGCTTGGTACCCTTATAACCTATCAGATGAGAGTAGGAGGAGAGAATTTTGAACCCAAGGAGGCAACATTCAAATTTTCCAAGAAATAAAAGGAGCACAGAGATCATCAAGACTACTCCAACTATGAATCTAATCAACAGCTGGCATAATTTGCTAGGAAACTGAACTGTGGCTCAGGAAAATATAAAGGAAAGTTTCCCTTTAAATGATTAGACTATGGGAGACTCATACATTTCTCATCCAAATTCCCTTACAAAGAAAGGACTAAAAAGGAAGATGACCATAAATTTAGAAACAAACCTCAAAAGTATCAGAAGAAGAAGTTATCTAAGAAAAAATCGCTCTACTCCGAAGAGGATAGTTCAACACCAGAGTCATACATCGAAAACTCTTCAGAGGATGATTCAGATAAGTATTTACTTATGGCATTTGGAACAAACTCCAAGATGAAAAATATTATATACTCTAAAGAAGAAGAAGAAGAAGGAGAGGTGGACCTTGAAGGGGAACTAGTCATTGCTCTTGATGAATTGAAGAAAGAAAGGAAAAAAAATAAGGAGCTGAATGAAAAAATACAATGTACCGAAGAAGGTATGTACAATTCTGACAATTAGGATTTTTTTTATCAAAAAGAGAAACTTGAAGAAGCCATTAAAATCAAAGATAGTTTAGTCCTCCTACTAGAAGAAAAACAAGGAAAATGTGAAACTAGAAGAAGAGAACAAGCAATTAAAACAAGAGTTATTCAAGGTAAAAAAGGAAATGATTTAAAATACATACAAAGATGAAATTCTATTCTTGAAATTAAAACTAGAAGAACTTGAATGAAAGGAAGAGGTTCTTCAAGATTTTATCAATGAATGGGAAGAAAATTCTCAGAGTCTCAGGACAAAGTTTGTCTCTCTAAGAATAGATCTTGAGAAAATAAATATCAAAGAAGGAATAAATGAGAAATTTGCAAAAGGAACAAGAAAGAGATCAAATTCTAAGTAGTTAAATATCCTCATGAAACAAAATAGGATTGGGTTACTCTAAACCACAGGAGCCCCCAACGAGAAAGATGAACATCAGGTCTGCAGAATTTGAAGAACCAAAGAGCTATGTAAGCAAGCCTCAAGAAATAATCGATGGAGACAAAAGGTCAGCTAGGCAAGGAGGAGATCACCACTAGAATAACAACTTCATCCATATCAAATAGGCACACCAACAAAGAATGAGTCAATCAGCTAGACAACAGAGGTACCTTCATGCACAAACTCATGAATCTTCCAATCTCAGATAGTATCATTTATTTTATGGCCATTCTTATAGATGTGACATATTTGGGCATAAGGTTGTTGATTGTAAAAGGACCAAATTTGAAAGAGATAAAAATTTTAGATACAATAAGTATCAAAATTTTAGATCTCAAAACAATACACTCAAAAATTGAAATGATTTCTCTCCCCTATTGAGTGATGTTGAATGTTTTAAATGCAATAATTTTGGGCACAAGGCAAGTGAGTGTAGAAGAATGATAGAGTGTCCATCCAAGTCTCAGAACACCTGGTGGTTAGTGGTTCGAAAGGATGAGAAGAATTGGAAACAAAAATTTGGAAAGAGCATGGAATGTGGACTCACTCTATCAGCACAAAACCAAGAAAAAAGTGGTATGTGGAAAGTGGGTTCTCCAAACATATGATTGGGCATAAGAGTGAGTTTTTGTCGCTAAAAAAAAAGGACATAGTGAACAATGTCACTTTCGGTAATAATGCTCCAATAATATATAAGGGTAAAGGCATAGTCCGTCTTGATCAAAAGAAAAAAGCACAAATTTTTTTGTATGTGGACGGTCTCAAGCACAATCTCCTTAGTGTTAGCCAAATGTGTGATAATGGTTATGATGTGACCTTTCAATCCAAGGAATGTGAGATCCGTAACATGAAGAATGGAAAGATGGTGGGAAAAGAAATCAAAACTCACAATAATGTGTCTGTGTTTGATGATTCCAAAGTTAACTTCTATTTAAGCAAAACAAATGAAGCACGATTGTGGCACAGGGGACTTAGCCATAAGAATTTTGCAGTTTGATAAAAGTCAACAAGTTGGGAGCTATGAGAGGATTACCAAGACTGTCAAGGCCTAATAACTCAATATGCAAGTCATGCCAATTTGGAAAGAAAATTAGGACTCATTTCAAGTCAAAAGAGTTCTCCTCATCTAGACCGTTGGAGCTCATTCACACAGTTAATTGTAGCCCAACTAGAGAAATAAACCCCAAAAGAATAAAGGTATTTCATGTTGATAATTGGTTATTTTACTAGGGCCACTTGGATCATGGTCATAAAAGAAAATTTGGAATTATTTAATAATTTTTTAAAATTTAAAGCTCAAGTAGAAAATGAGAAATATTTAAAGATAAAATTCTTAAGATCAGAAAGAGGAGAGTACACTTCAAGAGATTTCAAAGAATTTTGTGAAGAACATGGCATTAGAAGGTAGTATTCAGTGGCTAGAAATTCACAACAAAATGGAATAGCTGAGAAAAAGAACAGAAAAATCTAGGAAATGACCAGATCTGTGTTGGATGAAGCAGATGTATCCCACATATTCCGAGGATAAACGACACAAGAAACAATATACCTATCAAGAAGAACTCAACTCAGGCCTAATAGTAATAAAACACCCAATGAGTTCTGGAAGGGAAGACCTACATCAATTAATCCCTTCAAGGTATTTAGGAGCAAATGCTTCATCAAAAGGAATTATATAAATCTTGGAAAGTTTGACTTCTGCACTAATGAGGGTATATTAATGGGGTACTCTGCTCGAAGCAAAGGATATAAATGTTAAACCAAGCAGACAAAGAAGATTGGGAATTGCACTGATGTGATAGTAGATGAAATAGCTTCACAACCTAAGTCCTCTAAAAGAAACATGAACTCATCTGGTGAATATAATCTAGATATGAGGTCCACTGATCTAGAAGAAAGAAATTTAAATAGTGAAGTTGAGGAAGAAAGCACAAATCCAAGGTCAAAGACACCTTCCAGGTATGTACAAAAATAACATCCTAAGAGTCAGATACTTGGAGATAAAATACATGGTGTTTAGACCAATAGGAAACTTGTTGGCAATACAAGTTATTCAAATTTTGCTATGTTGTCACAGTTCAAACCCAAGAATCTCAGCCAAGCAAGTGAGGAAATGTTCTCAGTGAAATCTATGAATCAAGAATTTGACTAGATTGAAAATAATGAAACTTGGGAGCTTGTTCCAAGACCTAGAGAGAAAATTTTCATTGGGACCAAATGGGTTTTCAAAGAAAAGTTGAATGATTAGGGCCAAGTGATCAGGAACAAGGCTCCATTGGTATGCAAAGGGTTTTATCAAATAGAAGGGGTAGATTTCGAAGAAACATTTGTACTAGTAGAAAGTCTACAAGCTAGTAGAATTTTTCTTTCCCTTTCCATCCATAAAAACATCAAGGTCTATCAGATGCATGTGAAATCTGCATTTCTTAATGGAGATATGGAAAAATAATTTTACATTGAGAAACCAAAAGGATATATGCTCACCATAGATGAAGGGTTTGTGTGCAAACTGAAAAAGGCTCTATATGGACTAAAACAGGTTCCCAGAGCTTGGTACTTAAGGCTGGATAAATACCTTCAGCAAGGCTTTATAAAGGGTATTGTTGACAAAAATTTATAAATAAAATCTAAAGGCGACCATCTACTAATTTTAGTAGTGTATGTGGATGATATCATCTTTGGCAACGACATCAAACAATTGGGGAATCAATTCGCAAAATGTATGCAAACAAATTTTAAAAGGTCCATGATCGGAGAGTTGTTTTTCTTACTTGGATCTTAAATCTCTTAGTTTCCAAGTTGACTATTTATCTCCCAATCCAAATACCTCCGAGAAACTCTGAAGAAGTTTGGGATGGAATATTGAAATCCATTGAGTAATTCTATGGTTACAGGCTACAAATTGTTCAAAGAAGATGAGACACCACTAGTAAATCAGACTGAATACAAATCCATGATAGGAATATTGTTGTCTCTTACAACGTTGAGGCCCAATATCATGCAAGTTGTGGGTCTTGTGGCCCGATTTCAGGCCTTCTGTCATGAAATTCATGTTGTTTTTGTCAAAAGGATTTTCAAATATCTTTAAGGAACAATAGAATATGGACTATGGTATGCTAAGAGAAAATAATTCAAGTTGAAGGCCTACACTGATGCTGATTAGGCTGGCAGTCTTGATCATAGGAAGAGCACCTCAGGTGAAACTTTCTTCTTGGGAAAATTCTTGGTGTCATGGGTCGGCAAGAAACATGCTTCCATTTCTTTATGGACTACTGAAGTAGAATATGTTGGAATTGCTACCTGTTGCACACAAATTCTATGGATGAAGAAGACCTTAAAAGATATTTAGGTAGAGTTGACTAATCATATTCCTATTATATGTGATAATAAAAGTGCCATTAGTATCTTTAAAAATCCATTCATGCATTCAAAGACCAATAATATTCCTATCAAGTTCCATTTCTTAAGGGAACAAGTTGCAGCCAATACTGTCAGACTTGAATATGTGGCCACTAAAGACCAACTTGCTGATATATTTACTAAGCCACTGGAAAGAGAACCCTTTGAATATCTTAGGAAGAAGATAGGATTTGTGAATCCTCCTTCCAAATCACTCCATTTTTTGGGGTGTTTGCAGCTACTCAGCATGAGGGATCAATGGAAGAGTAGGCTATAGTGGTTTAGGGGGAGTATTCCAAAGTATTCTTTGCCATTGATGCCAAAGGGGGAGAATTCTATTGGAAGACCATGCCCAGCTTCAGGGGGAGCTTATGGTGTTGGCATCAATGCCAAAGGGGGAGATTATTGGATTGTTGGCATTGTCAGGATGGCTAGTGGCTGTGAGTGTGTTGGCATTGATGTCAACTTGATGACTATGGTGACTCGAGCGGGGGGGTTAGGTTCTTAGCATCATAATTTAGGCTCCAAGTGGGCTCATTACTACATCAGACCCTATCCATTGGAAAGTGCTCTGAAAGAGGTTCCAATGGTATGAACAAGTCCAGGAAAGGCCATCGAGATAAAACGTTATTGACTGCTAAATTTTGTTTAGAATAGGTCAAAATATTAGGGCACGCTAGCTTATCGGGACCTCAGGAGGCCAAAATATAGGAGGGAAGAAGTACTGGAGGCTACTGAAATATTGAGACTCAATATCAGAGGATGAGAAGGCAAGTATTTCAGCAGGGCTGAGTTTCAAAATATGAAATATCAAAGTACTGCAAATTGGAGATCAGGATTTCAGAACTCCAATGAAATCCCCTCTGAAGAATGTTCTAATCCAATAATACAAGCCTAATATCGGAACATCAGAACCATGGAGTATTTCAAAATATTGGATTAGATATGATAAGAAAGCCTCGATATTTGAACCTCAGAACAAATGATCACTTCAGGACCTCAACAACTTATTCCCTCGGAGAATTATTTTGAAAGAGTCCCGATATCAGAAGGCCGAAATATCAAAGCGAATGGTACATTGAAACCTTGGCAGGTCGAAGCCTTGAAATTTATAAACAAATGAATTATTTAAGAGTGTCAAAAGTGTTAAGTGTCGAGGGATGCTGAGAAGTGAAATATAAAGGGTTTCCGAAAAACCAAACTCTGATGGACCCCTTTCTCTATCCTCCAGGTGGACACATGGAAACCGTTTATTGTTCCTAAGGGGATGAGGTGGTATATGACATATTTATGATGTGCTCGTATTGAAGGACACATGATAAGAAGATTATGAGTTTTGGGTGGCCTAGTGGGCCAAATCTACGTGACACATGTCACCACTGAGGAGGCACCACGTGAAGTGCTGATGTCAGCATGACGTGACTCGGAGGTTGGCATTTCGAAGGTCATGTATTTTAGAACTCCACTATAAAATTTTCTTTGAAAAGTTTAGATAAAGCAGCTCCAATAGACTGACACTTGGTCAGGGGAGACTAATAAAACTAAGGGTGCAGAGTGGGCTTGAGTACATGGTTGCTATGAATAATCTTAGACATCGGAGTTTTGTAACTCCTATGTAAATGCCCTATGCGGACAGTTTCAATGAAAGGGGGGCTTTGATGGTGTTTGATGCTCATTCATGTTGAGTCTAAGGAACCAAGGGTGAAGAGGAATTAATAAAGGAATATAGGCCCCCAACAGGTCCTGTGGACATTAGCACCTAGGCGTTATGCCCCCAGTCATGACTCCTGGTCCCATGGAGTGAAAAGTGATATAGAGATAAGCAGAGGGAGCCAAAGCCAATCAGGAAATTGTGATTTCGAAAAGCTCTTTTTATAAAATATTACAATATGGGGAGTCTCAAAAACACAACACAATTGTATTTCAAGTGCTCGGTCATAGGCATTATTGGGAACGGGTCCCCTTGCATCAATTTTCGGGTTAAAAGCCTAAGTTTTAGGGCTAAAGGCCCAAGTTTTGGGTAAAATAATGTAAAGCCTCCTCATTTTGTGGTCATGGAGCGCGAAGATGTAAACATTCAAAAAGGGTTTCTTCCCTTAGTTTAGATAGTTTTTGTTTGCTTAATGAGATCCACCCTTGGTCCATGGACCATGGGATTGTGGTGTAGAGAACCCAATTTAAAGGCAATCCAACAATCGGGTCCAGATTCCGTGCTTGTACCCACATAAAATTTTCGGAAGCATTCCCATATAGCCTAAACCTTTAAAATCATGGGCTAAACACTTATCAGATTTTCTTTACATTATCAGGGCTTTAACATATGTGTTCAAGCCTTAGATCCCTTAGCAACACACAATATAGAAATACATGGGGAAACCTTGGAAAACTGCACCACACTCAAGTTTCGGAACTCAAACTCCATAAACCCGCTTGTATATATCTTTCGGGTCCACCATTCCATATGCTTCATCGCATTTTTGCTGATCTCCACTTTACACATAAATACAAGGAAATCCACCTATAACCGAATAGGCCGGAACTCAAATATTGTTCATCCACATATATAAATATGATCGGGTCCACGCTTAAGTCACTCACCCCTCCGATAGGTCCAAACTTTGACTTCCCTAACTGCCGAACACCACAACACTCGATCGCCGATTGTCCTATCAGCAATATCGCTTATCGGCTGTCGGCACTTCACTGTCCTGACTCTCCGTTATCCTTTGCTTTGCTGACATGCGATTGCCAATTAGATCTCAATCGTCGATCTGAAATTGATCCGACGGTTGTGATTTGATCGCATATCACTTATTTCCATATTTAAAAGAACTGTCCCTTTATAAAAACGATCTGCTGATGTGATATAATAAGCTTCGCTCTGCCCTTGGGTTTGATCTGAACCATCGATCTATGGGATCTGATGGTTCCTGTACATCATTTCTGTTACTCCTTTCTCAACTTCGTTTCATTCGCTATGGGTGGATTGTTATATTAAAGCACATTACTCTGTCTAACTCGGGTTTCTAAACATGCCATTTATTTATAACAGTCCTTCAATTTATCAATAGCTCACCATCGATCTTACAGTGATTGGTGGTTAATTGACATGCCTGCAAATGGAAATTTAACTATCGGCCCATATAATATACAACAGAACTCAAAGACGCACAAACACACGGATTCACACACCAAAACCAATTTACTGTATACAATTATCAATACATATCTACACTTCTAAGTTCTCTGTCCTCCTCTGGCCTGATTCTTCTAATTAATGGCCTTTTCCTCCTATGCTACCCGTAGGCTTACAATGCTTTTCAATCCTCTTCCTCTCTGTCTCACCTCTCCCTCTCTGAATTATACAAGAAGACACAATTTATACAAATAAATGGATTCATGAACCAATTCTGGTTTAGAACCAGAAATCTCTCAACCTCTCCTAAAAAGTCTCTTCAAACCCACTCTTTTCTAAACCAATGCTAAATCAAACTTTTAAAATTCCTCATATTCTATTCTATCCAAATAAATCTAACTATTTGGCCTGATCTCCACACCGGGAGGATCAATCAGCCACATATACCCTTTTCTCATATTTTCCAATAAATAGACACTCTCATATATTTAAATAAATAAAATTAATTAAACTATTGTCTTCCAACCCCTTGTTAGTCACAACATGTGACCATGCTATCACAATGCTGACTAGGCCTGAATGCTCTTGCATCAGATTGTATAAAAAGGGAGTCTTAGAAGAGTATAAGGTAGTTTATAAGTTTTTGGTAGAGTTCTGAGTAAGTTTATGGGTTTATGAGAGCTAAGAGCGAAGAGTTTTAGCGTAGGAAGAGGTTCTGGAGCTGAGTGCGCAAAGGCCTAGGGTAGAAGTCTATAGCTAAGTGCGCAGATCCCTGCAGCTGTGTGCACAGGGTAGTCAGTGTCTATATTGGAAATCTCGATTCTCAATAAAGAGAATTATTTTGGAATTATATGTGTATGCATTATTTTACTTCTGTTATAAATGTTGCGATTATCTTATGTTGAATACCGGGGTTATGAATTAATGCTATATTGATGTGATAATGTATGTATTTTACTTTGTCATATGAATGCAAGTAAGAATATCTGTTTACGCGAAGATAACCATAATGCATGTTAAATGTAATCAATACTTAGGCGAATCTGAGTAAACACAGAAGTAAGAGTAATTACAGAGGCATGTAAGTGCCTGATCTATCTATTTAGGGTCCACGAAGGACGATCAGAGACTTTTGCAGAGGCTTCAAGGATGAATAAGAGAAATACTTTGATAAGCCCTAAAGGGCTTATTGGTCTATGCAAAGGAAGGGTTAGGGCATATAACCAACATCACAACCATCTCAGGGTGTGGAAACTTGGGTTCCTGCATCCCCTAATACTGCTTCGGGTGAGACTTAAGTCCGCGCTCCGTGGATTGATGCCAAAAGGGCCAGTAATGTAGGGATTTGCTTGGATACTTAACATTGAACCTGGGTCATGGCCCATCAAGCCAACAAATGGTTCGCTTGTTGGGAACGGGTCCACTGGGGTCAATTTTGGGGTTTAAAGCCCAAGTTTTGGGGATAAAGGCCTATGTTTTGTGTAAAAGAATGTAAAGTCTCTGCATTTTGTGGCTGCGGAGCGCGAAGATGTAAGTAATCAAAAAGGGTTTCTACCCTTATTTTAGATAGTTTGTGTCAGCTTGATGAGATCCGCCCTTGGTCCGTGGACCATGGGATTGTATAAAAAGGGAGTCTTAGAAGAGTCTAAGGCATTTCATAAGTTTTTGGTAGAGTTCTAAGTAAGTTTATGGGTCTGTGAGAGCTAAGAGCGAAGATTCTTAGCATAGGAAGAGGCTCTGCAGCTAAGTGCGCAGAGGCCTAGGGTAGAAGTCCACAGTTGAGTGCATGGACCCTTGCAGCTGTGTGCATAGGGTAGTCAGAGTCTGTACTGGAAATATGGATTATCAATAAAGAGAAGTATTCTAGAGTTATCTGTGTATGTGTTATTTTACTTATGTTGAATATTTGGGTTATGAATTAATGCTATATTGATGTGCAAATCTATGTATTTTACTTTGTCATATGAACGCAAGTAAGAATATATGTTTACGCGAAGATAACCATAATGCATGTTAAAGTTAACCAATACTTAAGTGAATATGAGTAAATACAGAAGTAAGAGTAATTACAAAGGCATGTAAGTGCCTGATCTATCTATTTAGGGTTCACGAAGGATGATTAAAGACTTCCGTAGGCTTCAAGGACGAATAAGAGAAATACTTTGATAAGCCCTAAAGGTCTTATTGGTTTGCACGAAGGGAGGGTTAGGGCATATATCCAATATCACAACCATCTCAGGGTGTGTAAACTTGGTTACTGCATCCCCCCATACTGCTTCGGGTGAGACTTCATTCTGCGCTCTGTGGATTGATGTCGAAAGGGCCAGTAGTGTAGAGATTTGCTTGGCTACTTAACACTAAACCTAGGCTAGGGCCCATCAAGCCAACAAATGGTTCCATTGTCGAGATCATGATCTACATAACGAGATGTGTGATGTCGCATCATTGGAATCCAACTAAGAAAAAGATCGAATACTAGTTGGATAGAAAGATCCACGAATTCACGGCACAGGAAAACAGGAATCCATGATTGACGAAAGAAGAGTGGTTCGAAAAATATTTATACATAGAGATACATGAAATCTTCTTCTATTCCTTCCCAGTTGAATTATACAAGTGGATCGCGAAGTTGGCAGACGACCAAGGGAGGTGGAGGCCTGACGGTCTAATTGTCTGGACCCCAGAGTTAGTGCAGAGATTGGAAGCCTCTGAAGATAAGATCGTGTGCACTGTTGATTATTGGCTCGATCATATCATAGGATGATTTCTGACAAAGTTCGTGGTTGTTACTACAGTCAGTTACAACAAAGTAGAGCATTGCATCTTCAAAGGGTTGCGAGGTAAGTATTTAAAATCATTAAATACTTGGATTAAGATGCTATTGTGTGAATAGCAGGTTATGCAGTTACCTTGATGTTTAGGGCTACACGAAGTTGAAGAAATTTCAGGGATAGAGGAAGAGAAGGCCCTGAATATAGCCCATTGATTGAACCTCCTCTCAGTGATGACGAGGGAGCAACACAGGCTTCTCCGTAGAGCACTATTTAGTTGATAAAGCAATGGTTCCCATGAATACCTCATCCACCTACACCACCTCTGTCTACACCTCCACCACTTACACCCTCACCCACACCACTGCTACCTCCACCACCATTTAATATGGAAAACTCTGTAAAGCTTCCTGGGTTCAAAAGCGTGGGAAATGAAGATCCGGACCAATTTTGGTTCATCGCAAAGGTTGTATGGGAAGCTCAGGGTATCACGAATGATTAAATGAAGAAAGTGAAGTTGGTTAGTGCTTTGTTGGATTGCACACTAATGTGGTACATTAAGTACTGCACGGATACTTTGATCTATGTGTTGGCAGATATCCAAACTACACTAAATAAGGAATTTAGTACACCTAAGTCTGAGGCGCAATCAATTGTGGGATTCAAAGAGATCATGATGAAGCCTTGTGAGACACCCTGGGATTTGGATCAGAGATTGAAGTGTATGATCCATGGGACTAACATGAATCTGACTTATTGACAACACCGTGAATGGTTTGTGACCTTGCTCGTGCCTCATCTAAGCATTTTGATATCGCAACAGAAGATTGGGAGCCAAGCGAAAGCTCTAGAAATCATGATGAGATTGCACGAGACACCAATGCAGGATGCTAATTTTGGGGTTCAACAGATTCATGCGTAGTTGCAGAACCTTTGCCTCGAAATGCAGAGTTTGAAGAAAGATAGAATAGCATGGCCCGAGGTGCATGAAGAAGTTTGGTGCCTAAAGTGCAAAAGTCAAGGGCATGACAAAGATCACTGTACAGTTTTCGCAAATTATGCTGCAACAGGGGGGACGAATGCCTCTAAGGCCGAAAGCTACAGTAGGGCCATGTGCAAGGCCTGTGCTATGCTGTGATATCTATCAGATCATTGTGAAACATGCAATAGACAATTGCCACTTGCTACAAAAAGTCATACAGACACCGCAACATATCTTCTGCAACTTCTATTAGTTAGTGGGACATGATGAGTGAAATTTCCGTAGTTATGAATTAATGATGGATAGGACACTTGCATACAAGGTGCAGGCAGAAATGCAGCCTCCAAACCAAGGTGCTAGAGGATCGAGAGGTGAGTATCAGGGGCGTGGATGAGGCCGAGGTGGAGGAGGACCTGGTAGAGGTCAGGAGCAAGTCATTTGCTACAACTATGGAGGACCAAGACACTACACGTGAGATTGCCTGAATCTGACACATCTGTCATGCCACTATTGTACCCAGTTTGACCATGTGACGGAGGCTTGCCCTATATTGTTAGCTAAGATACACAAGAAGGGGGCGTAGCCTCCGAAACCAACTCGGAACCTGCAGATGATGAGGGATGAGCCTCACGAGGAAGACCCTAACGTAAATATTGTGTTGCGGAGTGCAGCAAAGACTGGTGAGGATAAGGGGAAGAAGTCTGAAGAAGGTGAGTGGGTCCGCAAAGCACCTGAAAAGGAGACCGAGTTTGATCTAGAATGTGTAGAAGAAACATTTATGGAAGTGAAGAAAAGTTTCGCTAAGGCCTCTACCTTAGGGAGTCAAGGAAAGTCGGCTGAAGAAATGGATCTCTCCATGACTACCACATTCTTGGAGACCTGCATGAAATTGCTACGTGATAGCAAGGTTGTGAAGGGACTATAGGAGCTGATCAATAGGTGCACTGGAAAAGGAAAATTCTACTGATGGACTGCACGTAGTTAGAAAGATTGGTAAGAATAAGGCAATAACTGGATGTGAGATGAGACTCACCGCATAAATAGGAGAATATGAGATGTATTAGGTCATTTTAAATTTGGGATCGGAGGCGAATGTTTTGCCGAAACATACATGGGAGAGAATGGGGAGACTTGTGCTACAGTGGTCTTCGATTTAGTTAACGATGGTGAATCAACAAAAAATCATCCCAATGGGGAGGTTGCAGGGGGTAATAGTTGATGTTGAAGGCGCGAGCGCACTAGCTGATTTTGAAGTGATAGAGATTGTGGATGACAACAATCCCTACCTCATGCTCCTTGGGATCGATTGGGCCATTGACATGAATGGGGTAATAAATCTGAAGAAGCAAAACATGATATTTGAGAAGAAATCACTCCACATAGTGGTGCCACTGGACCCTGCAGAAGGACTGCGCTATCCTGAACCAATCTGCGATTATGAAAGTGATGACGATTTGGACCAAATTTACAAGATAATGGTGCGAGATTAGGATTGGATGAATCTGACAGCAGATGGACGTATTGCATGGGACCATGAAAGTTCTTGCACATCACATTCAGATGAAGAACTAGAGCATTGGCAGAATCGACTGAATGAAGTATCTACGTTGCACTGTAATATGATGACCAAGTCGCTGCGCTATGTATCGTTAGAGGTAAGAAATCTGCCTTACTATGATGGTTTAACTAATGTTGATCACTTTTTGGATGCATTTGAGAGAGACGTTCCAGAGAAACATTGCTTCCAGGCCCTGGATTGGGTGCTCCCTACTACACCTTCGAGATGGTGGGGAACACAAGGGCATTTTTTATGATTGGCACGTATACAGAAAAATGATGAGAGCGTGGTTTGGTCACCCACAAGTACAGCTAATAGAAAATTATGATGGAAGAAATGATCCGCGAGAACATTTGGCCAAATGTACTAAAAGCCTCAGCCAGAGGGGGTACATCTATTTTTTCATACCTTGGATGCTATATCGATGAATTGGTACTTGGATACGGAACTCCGCCATGGCACTGAAGAATGGGATGTCTTGCGCCAAGATTTTTTTATGACTTTCAGCTTTGAGGATGGGTTTGAAAGTATCGATGAAGCATTGCATGAGGTTAAGGCAACAATTTTTTGAATACTGTAGGATCCTCTAGATTTGATTCAACCTAATTGGACTACCCAGTTGAGCCACGTGTTTGAGTGCTACAATGTAATAGTGGAAGAAGAAGACAAAGGCCCGAGGAAGATTAATATTCCAGAGACTAAAGGCAATTGCAGAGTTGAAGGACTGCAACTAGAGAACCCAGACATAACCGGGCCACTCAAAACTAGATAGGTGAACAATGGCACGGAGGCAGAGCTGAAGTTTGCAAAGATTGGAGACTACTGGCACAACGTGACAGTAGATAAGGTCTTCGAACTACTCTGCGAATATCAGGATATGTTCCCCACAAAGTTTTTAGATCTCCAAGGGCTAATAGGGGACTTGGGTGTCATGAAGATCACCCTAAAACCAGACAAAACTGTGAAGCAAAGACCTTACTGCCTGAATCCGAAGTATAAAGAAAGGGTCTGCTTAGAGTTAGATAAGATGCTCGCTACAGGGATTATTGAACTGGTGGAAGAATATGATTGGGTGAGCCCAATGGTAGTTCAGGAAAAGAAGCAGAAGGAAGAAATAAGGATATGCATAGATCTCAGTAAGCTGAATGATGCCTACATGCATGATCCCTTCCTAACTCCATTCACCAATGAGGTCTTGGATAATGTTGACGGCCAAGAAGCATATTCGTTCACTGATGGGTTATCTAGGTACCATCAGATCAAGATCACGCGGAGGATAGAAGTAAGATGACCTTCGCGATTGATTGGTGATGCTTCCAGTATACGGTGATTCCTTTTGGGATGAAGAACCTGTCAACGATATTTTCACACGTAGTCATTGTGGTGTTCAAGGATTTCATTCACAAATTTCTGGAGGTATTCTTTGATGATTGGACAATGTTTGGATTGGTAAAGCACCATGTGGCAAGTCTGTACTTGATGCTAGATACATGTCGGAGGTACTAGATCACACTCAATCTAAATAAATGTTTTTTCTGTGTTCCTTTTGGGATCTTGTTGGGTCATGTAGTATGCAGACAAGGCTTGATGGTAGACCCTATGAAGATTGCAATCATAATCAGTTTGGAGGCACCAAGGAGTGTGAGATAGTTGTGCGCAACTTTGGGGCATATGGGATACTATAGGAAATTCATCAAGATCTGTGCCCAGATCACCTCACCTATGTAAAAACTATTAAATAAGGATGTTACGTTTTGTTGGAATGAAGAATTCCAGAAGAGCTTTGATGTGCTAAAGGAGAAAATGGTCACTGCTGGTGGGCCCCAGTATTGTAGCAATAATGCTACAACTCCTGGAACTCCCTTGTTTAATTTTATCAACCCGGTAGTTCGTAACAAACTTGGAAGCGACGGTGTTGTATGCACAAGTACTAGCTCTTGCCGCAACTGTCACTTGGTCAGCTGGCACAAGTCCGCTAGGAGCTTAAGCCAACTTCTATGAGCTCTTAGAAGAATATTTTTAATTGATGGACGAAAGCTAACTCGAAGGAAGCTAATCTAATTGCGAAAAGAAACCGAAAGACAAAAAAGAAACGCAAACCCTAGCAAACCCTAATTCTACCAGCTAGTCCTACTGACACAAAGGAGAGCATGAAAACTACTGAAAGAGATGCCATTACTTCTAGGAAGGTAAAATGCATGTGTCTAAGTTATCACTATCTGAAGAAAACATCTTTTTGTATTTTTGATGAAGTTGTTGGAATTATCATGCATGTGCTTTTAACTAGCTTTTCACTGTGCAGAGGTGGATCAAGGAGGAGAAATGCTTGCGAAAGGTTGGGAAGGTTCAGAGAGTGTCTAAGGGGTCCCTAACATCCTTTCAGAGAGTTTCACAAAGTCTGGATGCCATGCAACCGTGTTTATGAACTTCTACAGGAAGTCTGCAGGGGTTTCTACAGGAAGTTCAGAAGTTCTACAGGATGTTTCGAAATGGGATTTTGGAGCATGGATGGAGGGAAAAAGATGGAGGAATGAGTATGGAGGTGAAATAGGGGTGTGAAGAGGTTTAGGGCTTGTTGGATGAGGCTAAGGAGCGATTGGATTTGTTCAAGGATGGAGGAAGCGATGATGCACAAGAAGATGAGAATCATGACAAAGTAAGCGAATGAGGCAAACGTAAGGTAAGGGTTATAAGTGAAGGGTGAAGCAGGTAGGTTGGATGGAGTATGGGCAGGTGTTGAGCTAATTTATGTTCCTAAACTAACACAATTATTTACTATCAATCCGGGTTGTTTATTCTTGGAGGCAAATTCACTATTTGTGAAGATCAAATATAACCAAACTTTGAAAGATAAATGATTAAAAACTAAGAGAAAATATATCTTAAAACTCTTGATTCAATCAGCTTAAAAGAGGAAACATTTGACTCAAGAAGTCTACTTCCACCTCAGTTATTACTTAATGAATTAGAGATGATAACCAGAAACTCAAGATGCATAAATCATACATGAAAAAGGCTCTTAACTTAAGAGACACTTAAGGTTTTCCAACATAACTCATTCATCTCAAGATATAAATCTAAATGGAAACAAACTATTTGCATGTAAACAAAAGAGACTAATTCTAATTCACCATTTCATAGAGAGAATGCCCAACTTGAACACTTGTTTCCCAACTCAATTAGATGATGAATAAACCATTAACAAATGAAATCAATCACTATTCATAACCATGATGCAATCTGAAATAAGACTTTGAAAAACTAAAGCTACAATCAACCAGATTTGCAATGAAATGAATCTAGTCTAACTTGGAAGTGTACTTAGCTTGGAGTGGGGGCCCTCCACCCTTGCCTTGCACACTTTTGAAGATGATATCAGAAGCTTTATATCAGTCACACATCCATGTATTGAGCAGCAAAAATGAGAGTAACACAAGTCTCCAACTTAAGTCTTCAAACCAAAACTATTACAGCATAAAAGTATCATATGTCAATTGTGTTGAGCCATCAAAGTGTGGCTCTTAAATAAGGAGTTCATGAAACCAACTGATCTACAATCACTCTAACAAACGTATCTACTCTAATCCACCTATCCAAGTCGAATCCAACTCCCTCATCCCAAGAAATATGACTAATATCATGGAATCCCAAAACAGCCCTATTTAGATGGGATTTCTGGATGACTAGTCATGATTGACTAGTTCCAAAAAGGCATAATAAAGCTCGTTCTGTTGGAACCAAGCATAGGTGGCTTGGTCCTAGTTCCCAAGCTTTCTATTCATGCATCCCATTCATGCTGAAGTGGCCTGCATCCATATCAACCATGAAGTGATTACGGGAATTTCTGAAATTGCCAAAATTGCACTTAAAATCAAACTTCTATAAAAAATTTAGAAATTGACAAATTAAAGCTAAATACCTGATTAGACATCAAATATTCATTAAAATGGAATGGATGAAGTGAAAATGAAGGATAAATGGATAGTTAGGTAAGTTTCTCAAAGCAAAATAAGATCAAAACTGAAGCCCAACATCTCTCCCATGCTTATGATCAAGCATGTCCCCATGCTTGCTTGCTCCTCTTGGACCTTCTGCCCTCTGAAGTGGATGCTGTACCTGTAGCTGTTTCCTTGTTCACACAATCAGATTCTGATTCCTGTTTTGCCTTTAACATTGCTGCTTTAACCTTTTGTTTTTCATACTTAGCTTTCCACATGTTTTTATCCTTTAACCACTGGAATGCCTGTTTGGAAAGAAATTCATTTCTCCTTTTCAACCTGCTTATTTCTTCTTGTAACTTTTCATTTGTTTTCATTAGTTTTGCATTGTCCTTTTTCTGTGCCTTATTCTCTGATTTTAATTCCTTTTCCACAATTTTGCTTATTTCTATCTGATCTGTTAAGTCTTGGATTTTGGCCAAATGAATTTCCTTTTCAAAATCCTGGGTGGTTTTCATTAATGATTCCCCTGCATCATTATATATGGAATCCCTTTCAAGGGGTTCTTGTGCTATATCCTGTTCTTCTGGTTTCCTAGGAGAATAAGCTTCTACTTCTTTCTCAAGATCAATAGAATTTCTATTCCTATGAACAGACATAAAAGATGTTTCAGTCTCATGCATGGCCATATTTCTAGCTCTTGTTCTTGGATATAGGGGAGAATTCATCATGCTTCTACTTTCCTGTTCTACCTTGTCCTGTATATCAAAAAGTTGTTCAGTAAAATGATTTTTATGCATGAATTCTTTCCATTCTAGGCCCTTTGATTTCACCTGGTATTCCACTAAGATTTTAATTAACCCCTGATGATAGATCTGTGCTGACCTTGGCCTATTTTCTTGTTTCACTGTTTCAATCATTTTTACAAGACTTTTGTACAGGAAATATGGTAAGTTAATTCTATCATCTCCTTTGATATGCTGTAGTAATCTAACATGATATAAATGAGCAATGATGTATCCACGATCACATGTCAAAAACTTCTGAACAATCAAGACTAGTTCCTTCCATGGTTCATTGAACCACTCCCTGGGTATCCCCTTAGTTCTATCAAATGTCCCCTTTCGGTTCTTTTCAAGGAAGAAAGTCCACCCTTTCTCCTTGAAATGTAAACCTTTGTGATACTTTTCCCCTATCATCGGCAACTCTAAGGCTTTGGACAAGTACTCTTGAGTTACTGGGACACTGATTTCTCCTACTTGAGTTTGGTCTTGACTGAAATTATTGATGAAATCTTTAGTTATCTGATCAGAATAGCCATTAAATTTCTGTAGGAATCCTATCATCCCTGACTGATACAGTTTCTCTACAGTTTCTTTGCTCCAACTCTCTATTTGAAATTTTGGTTCTACCCGGTTTGTCATGATTTCTGTGAACCAATCAATATAATCCTCTGTTGTTACTAACTTCATTTTAACAAAAATTATGACTATTGTTTTTAAATGAAATTGTAGAAGCAACGAGGCTTACCTTCCCCCTCTGACTCAACTTTAATCTGTTTGACTCTGTCCTCTTTAACCTCTGCTGTCTTTCCTCTGCACAAACTCTGTTTCAATTCCCTGTTTAAGGCACACAACACCTGAATATCTTCTATCAATACACTATTTTCTGTTTGTTTTTGAAAAGTAAATACACATGCAGCAATAACCATGTTTTCTCAATCTCAAAATAACATGTGTTACTGTGTATTTAAACAAAAACTTGAAAATTTTTGCTCTCAGCCTCTCAACAGCTCTTCCAAAACATTCTCTGCCGATTCACAAAGAGAAAAAAAATGACTGTGTAATGCACAAATTTCTCTCGGCCTCTCAAGAAATCTCAACAAAATTTGACTGTAATGCAGCAAATTGCTCTGGCCTTTCAACAAATTCTCAAAAAAATGACTGTATAAACTAGCAAATTGCTCTCGGCCTCAATCCTTTTCATCATTCATTTTTTTATAAAAATATGACTGTGTAAATACTGCACACAGAGTTATAAGCCTAGAGGACTAATCACATGCGCTCGGCCTCATATTCCCTACTGCTTATAACAAATGTCAAACAAATTTTTTTTTTAAAACGCAGACTATGCAACTCTCGGCCTCAAGGCACAAACAATGCAAATTCGACATTCAACTAAGATTTGCAGTCAATATAGCATATATGCAGGCAATCCCACGCATTTCAATGGCACAAATATATTAAAATTTTAATACATAGGCGCACAGTGAAGCATGAATGCATTTGACTTGTTTTGAATATGCACCCTACAACATTCCTCTGTTTTTATTTGACAATCCTCTCGGCATATACCAATGCGCACTCGGTTTACAGCCCATACACATATAACAACACTTCAACAATCTGATTTAATGCATTTCACAACGCATATGACAACACTCGGCAATTTAATGCGTCCTCTGTTGTGAGCAAACATGTATCCATATGCATATGACAAACATTCCATGATTTATGCGTTCCTCTATTGGCAGCCAATGACAATTGCGCACAGCAAAATCGTATTAATCATGCATATGACAGAGACTTAGCTCGCAGCAAACAAATGAAGGTTAAATGCAACAATGGTTTAACAAGCAACGCTCATACATATAACAACCCTTAGTTACACTAAAAAATGTCACCATGGCTATTTACAGTTGGTATGGCTCTATCAACAGTCATACTACCCTCTTAAGCAAGTCTTATGCCTCTGCTATCCATGTCAAACTCCAAGAAAGAGAGAAAGTCTTTATAAATATGTTTATCTCTGGGTACGCAGGTTCTCTCAAACCTTGCCTGCGGGTACGCACCTATTGTTCATAAAGTCTGCATCCAAGGACGCTCTGTATCTAAAGGGGCAGGTGCGTCCCTCTGAAAAGGTTAAAATGCGCAAGTTTTATCTTCAAAAACTTACTTGTGGTCATTTCTAGAGCATTCTAGAAGGTTGTTTGACGTGTATTGAGCGCCTCCAGATGGTTCATGCACTCCTACCAAAGAGGAACTTATCCCATCAATAAGGGAGTGATCCCATCCAAAGAGGGGACTATCCCATTGATGGTGGACCTGATTAACTTCCTCTTGAGCACTATAAATACAGGCATTGGGCCAGAAGGAGGGAGGTTGAAAGCTATACATTTCTAAGGGTAAATGCTGCAGGAATTAGGACTTCCATTTAGAAGCTTGTGAGGAGAGATTACCATCTTTGCTTGTTCTATTTGGAAGAGGGTGAGCTTTGTCAAAGTAGAGGAAGACTCTTGTGGACCCTGGAAGGAGCTTGCACAACACCAAGGCTCAGGTTGTAATGGTTCCTTTTGATTAACTTTAATGCAAATTGGTCCATTCTTCTCAATAACTTGTTGTTTATGGGTTATTTCATGTACTCCTTGGTCTATATGTTGGATATGCTTTGTTTTATGTTATAATCAGGTGCTATTTAATTGTTTGACTGTTGGTGATTGCAGGTTTTGGAGAAAAGGAGGAGCTTATCCAGATCAACAAAGCTTGGACTTCTACAACAACGTTTGGACAAAGGTAAGAACGAAACACTTGATTTCTCATATCATAATGCATGTTTAGAGAAGGATAGCTCCAGTTTATTTTGTTTGTCATTAGAATGTCTTAGACTTCTAGGAAGGTCGGTTGTGTCCGCACTCTTGACTGATTCCGTGTGACAAATTGGCGACCATACTGGGGATTCCATTGATGAGAAAAGTCTTTTCCTTTGTGTGAACTTTGCTTTGAGAAAATTGGTTTATTTTTCTGGTTTTGGCTCTGTGATTCTATCTCTGGGTGGGTTAGCTTAGGATTAGTTTTATTTTGGTTTTTCTTGAGTTTTTCAGAAGGACGCACCCTCTGAGTGCTGCACAGTGCGTCCCTGGACGCACTTTTGCTGTGTGCACAGAGCGGGCCCGCACCTGTGCTAACGGGTTGCCTGCGTCCCCTGCCAAAATTTGAGAAAATTCCATTTTTTGCTCTTAGATGTTGTTTTTTCTTAGTTTTTTCTGCCCAGATTCATTAGTCCCTTGCCAAGAATCTTCACCTGAACTTGTTTCGATAGCATTGAGTGTTTTAGTGGATTTCATCGAAGTATAAGCCCTAGGGTTTGATTTTGAGTAGGTCTTGTAGTGACTTTGGCGGTAGGAGTTGTCAAACCTTAGATCTCTCTGTTTTTGTCAACATTCTAAGAAGTCAGACCTGTCATAAAGTCTACCTGTGAGAGCAACTTACCATCGAGTTGTCTTTTGGGCCAATTTCGAAGTGCTTGTTGTTTAAGTCTTGAATTCCATTTTACAAAAAGAACAAAAAGATTTGAGTTTTGTTTTGACTAGTCTTTTGATTCTGCATTAGCTGGTCCTTGATTTGATTTTGATCAAGTAAAACAACCTAGAATCATCTTTGTGAGCTTTTGCCTTGTTAGGTTTGCTTAGAGTAATCTCTCTTTTGATTTTCTTGTGAGTCAAATTTTCATAGTTTTTGTAGCTTTTGAGATTGTTTTTTGTTAAGATAGGTTTATATGCTTTATTAAAAAGAAAAAATACAAAAACATCTCCTTTGAAAAGTTTTGTTTCAAGTAGCTTCGAAAGTTCTGAAAGAAAAAGAGTTTTTCGTGCAAGTAAAGAGTGGTCATGTTTGTGTGCTTGAAAAGAAAAAGAGAATTGTTTCTTTGATTGTCTTTTCTAAGGAAGTTGTTTTCTCTAAAATTTGCATTCTCTCAACTCTCTTAGTTAAGAATTTCATTGAAAAAGCAAAGTAGCGTAAATCATCTTAGGTGCATCTTTGTAGTGGTTGGAGTCGAGTCTACACACCATTGGTTTCACTTCCACTACCTTGTGACTTTAAAGAACAACCATAAAAGTAACGCTTAAAGTAAAATTGAAATAGTAACTTTTATTTACTAGGGCTATGAAGCACCAATTTAGATCAGGCTAGTGTCTTGGAGTAGGTGAGTAATTAACTCTCCAAGATAACAAAACCAAACATGTAGCTTATCTTGTGATAGAATAAATCCAATTGTCTCACTTGTACTCTGGGAAAGCTCCTCTTAAAGGAGAAGCACAAGCTCGTGTCCGAACCAGTGAGGGGATCATTCCCCCCTCGTTGGGAACGACGCCAGACACGCACGTATTACAAATGGTAAACCTCGGATTAACCATTGTCGAGGAGCCAGGGGTCACTTGTCGGTAAACCTTGGATTATTGTCAAGGAGCCGGCAAGGGGATTGAGCTTGCTACTCTGCCCTTGCGTGCTGTCGGAGTTTAGACTGTTCCCCCAGGTGCATTTGTTGTGGTTGGTAACCTTAGTGGCCATTATCTTTAGGATTCTACCGAGGTGACGGTGGAGGGAAGGTCCCACTGTACCTGGAGCAGACGTCGGCTATACTCACTTGGATTTTCTGGGGGGTTCACTTCACTCGAGACGGTTAAAGTGGAGGAACTTGGTCCAGTCTATTCATTAAGCAGGTTGTCGGCGTAACTGTTCCACCCGCCATTTCTGTACTGAATCCAGCGAGGTTGGGCTTCATCACCAACTAGCGCTTTTGGTCCGGAAGACTACTGTTTGTGTTTGGTTTGACGCCCTAGATTCTTTAGGCGTGTGATTCAAATTTGTTTGGTTCTTTAGAGACTTTAGGTGGTTTGATTTGAAATTTTTATTTTGTTTTCGTGTGTAGTAGTTAAAAGTTTTTAGCTGTGGTAGAATTACCGAGACAGTCCCGTAGACTTCGGGGCCAGTCTCCTGAAGTTGTTTCTGTGGCCGAATTGTTGAGAAGATCCCGTAGACTTAGGGGTGAGCCTCCTCAAGACGAGCCCAGTCATCTAGAAGGTTTAAATGTCCTTGTAACTCCTCCTAGTGGCAGTAGAGTAGGTTCACCTGAAGAAGGAGAATCTTCCTTGGTGGTCCATCCAGATTACCAAAGTTTAGAGACAGGTTATAATCCCGAAACTGTTACAGTTTCTGAGCTTGTTGGTAGTTTTTCGTCTGCTAGTGATACAGGTGAAGAACCAGAAATATCTGAATCTGTTACTCTGACTCCTAGTGTTCCTGATTCACCGAGAATAAAAAGAATTATCACCGAAAATCTTCCTGTGGGTTTGATTGCTATTGAAGAACTTGTTCCAGAGGAAGAAATAGGCGTCTCTGATCCTGAAGATCAAATTACCCTTGATCTAAGGGAGCGTGAATCTATCTTTTACAGTCCTCCTAGAAGTACTACTTGGTACCTTTCGTTAACCAATTATTTAGACAACTTTGGGCTAGGTTTTTCTACACCTCGTACTCCTTTTCCACCTGGAGGTATTCATACTCCTGTAAATATGTCTGGTCAGTCGTCCGTGTTTACACAATGTCCTGAATCTTTTTTACATGGCGGTCCTTCTGTTCCTACTGGGTATCAATCTCTTTCTGGTACCTTTGCGGGAGCATCTCCTCAACCCGTTGATCATGGGTTATTAGTTGGAAACAGTGGTAATGTACCATTGGGTGTAGGAGACATTTACATGATGTCAGGTTCAGTTCCCGTTTCCCAACCTCAAGGTGGCCAATTACCGCCTGGGGGCAGCCTCGGTTAATGCCTGGGGGGCAACCTCAAGGTACTTCATTCATGTCTGGGGGGCAACCTCAAGGTCAGTACGCTCCTATGGGGCAATACATACCTCAAGGTCAACCCCAGCCTCAATATGTACCCCAAGGTCAACCTCAGTATCAATATCAACCTCAAGGATGGCAACCTCAAGGATGGCAACCCCAAGGGTATCAACCCCAAGGTTATCAACCTCAAGGATACCAACCTCAAGGTCAAGGTCAACCCCAGTACCCGTATTTACCTCAAGGTTATCAACCTCAAGGTCAATACTCAGGTCAAGGTTATCAACCACCTCAAGGTCAATCATATGGTCAAGGTATGGGAACTACACCTTACAATTATCAATCCTATCCTCAATCCGGCTATGGATCTCAGTATCCTCAACTTGTTATGGGTCAATACCCTGGAATGTTAGTGTGGGATCCATCACAGGGTCAACAGGTGTTGCAGCCAAGTATACAGTCGGTACCTCAAGCTGGACAACCTGTAGTTTCTGGTCCACCCCAGCAACCGCAACCTGTCCAGTCAAGTGTTCAAACCTCTGTAACTTCGGTAGTTACTCAGCCGCCAATTTCTCCTAGTACTCCATCTCAAACGGCTGCTGCAACTACCGACACATCTACCATACTTACTTCTGGAGTATCGACGGCTCCAGTTTCTACTGTCTCTGTAACCACTCCTCAGACATTTGTACCGTTGTCCGGATCTACGATTCAAACCACGGTCCAGATGCCTGTAGGCCAGCCTGGTATAAGTACGGTTGTCACTACTCAACCTCAATTTGTTCAACCTCCGTACCAGGGACAGTATCAACCTGGGCAAGCTGTCCAACAACCGGTTTACCAGTATCAACCGTATCCTGGGTACACTTATCAACAACCTCAGCAACCCCAGTACGGTCCGGTTAATCCTGGTTTTCCAGGAGGATATAATATCCCAAATGCAACTCCTGTTCCTAGTTATCCTGGATATCCTCCTCCTGGGGCCGGTATTGTGACCCAGAGTTTTAGAGATCCTAACCGGCAGTTACCGTTTATCGCAACTTTGGATTTACCAGACTTGACGCGCCTAACGAACGATCCAATTCAATATCTTCTGTTCTGGCCGCCAATGCCAAATAAGTTGCCCAGCGATATACCCAAGTTCGAAGGTAAGTCTGGAGAGGATCCGTCCAATCACGTGATGACTTACCACCTCTGGTGTGCTTCAAATTCTATCTCGGATGATTCGATCCGCTTACGTCTTTTCCAGCGTACACTCATTGGTCTCGCGGCCAAGTGGTACATTGAGTTACCACGGGCCTCTTTTTACAATTTTAGCCAGTTAGCTACCTCGTTCTTAACTCACTTTCAGTTACCGGTCAGATACGATAACGGTACGGAGTTATTAACTTCACTAAAACAATCAACCTCCACGTATATTTCCGATCACATTCATGAGTGGAGACGTCGAAGAAGGCTAGTGAAAGTTTTTATCCCGGACCAAATCTTAGCTGAATGGTTTGTTAAATCATTATTACCAAGGATTACTGAAGATGTAGCTAAGGCCGGAGTAGTTACTGAGGAGCAAGTCATTGCTCAGGCGCAATACCTTGACTTAGTTTACACTCAGTCGGGTACATTACACGAGAAGATTCTGGATCTTCCAAAGTCGAATCAAATCGTTGCTGCTCCTTCGGGATCTCATGCCGCTGATGGTATGATTGGTATCGTGAATAAAAAGAGCAAGAAGAAGTCTTCCAAGGCTTCAACTACTCCTATTATCACTTTGCCCGATTCCCCGACAGGAGAGTCTTCTCCTGAACTTACCGCCGATATTCACGCTGTAGAGTCATCTACGGCCAAATCAAAAAACGGTGGAAAGAAGAAAGGAAAGAAGAAGGCTAAAGCAGACAAGGCTCCGAAGGAGAAAACTGAAAAGTCGGAAACCAATGACGAAAAGCGCAAACCTCGATATCCTTGTCTTATTTGTGAAGAGGATCATTTTACGAGAGATTGCCCTCATCGGGCCGAGGTAGTGAAAATAGTCAAAGGTTCTCCCACTCCTGCTGTGTTAAAAAATCCATTTCCGAAGCAGGAGAATAAGATGATAGGTTCTTCCTCGAATGCCAGTGAAGAACCCATTTTGATGATGTCTCATGTGAGGATTGCGACTCGATCGCAAGATTATGGTAGTAAGAATCCTGTTGATGGTAAGGAAGCAGAATCTTCTCACTCTAACCCATCAACCTCAGCTCCTGGTTCCGATCCACTACAGATCGAGAAACCTAACCCAGACTTAGTAATTAAACCGCCCGCCAAGGGTGTACTTCGAAGGTCTGCTTTCAATCCACATGCGAGAGCGGCCCAGAATTACAACATTGTTGAGGACTTAGCTGTTTCACCCTCAGCAATGTCGGCGTTAGAAGTGCTGCAATCATGCCCAGCACAACGAAAATTGCTTTTGTCGGCTATAGGAGCTGTTGATGTTCAGGATCCGAATCTAATGATCTTCGATCTAGAAAATAGTACACCGCGCTCCCCCATCAAATGGCTTTCCAAATTCCAGTGATAGTAAAAAACAGGCCTATTCATAGGACTGTGATTGATGAGGGAGCTTCTACGTGTATTATGTCGATTCAATGTTGGAGATCCCTTGGTTCTCCTTCGTTGAACCAATCCCCCACCATCCTTAAGGCCTTTGATGGCCGTGGGTTCCGTCCGTTTGGTATTCTACAGGAATTGCCTATAGGGGTAGAAGGTAAAACCGTTAGTCTGGATGTGGAAGTGGTTGATGCCCCTCTAGACTACAACCTTCTTTTGGGTCGAAGTTGGTCATATGCTATGACAACGGTCGTTTCATCGGTCTTCAGAGTAATTAAGTTTCCACATAACGGTAAGATCGTGACTATTGATCAGCTGACATACTTTTCATCCGACCCAGCCTCTTCAGAGAGTATCCAGCATGTCGGTAAGACGACAATCCCTTATAGGGACGTTGGTGTAGGTTTAGTTAAGGATTCCGGTTTACTGGGAACTTTTCCTCTCCCTCCACTCAGCGTAGAACCTTCGTTTGCAACAATTCATATGATTACATCAGAAAACATTATTTATGATGATCCTTGGTTTGTCCCATCTGACTCTGAGATAGACTCATTCGGTAATGCTATGCCCTTGAGTCCATATGAAATTGCTTATGAAGCTCTCATGTCTTTTACCGACTTTCATTCAACCGAGGTCGACCAAATGAATGTGGTCAGTGAAGAATCACTTTTCACCTCAACCTTAGAACGGATAGCGTTTCCCGAAGTCGTGTCATCTGACGAACAACTTCGCGAAATCCTAAGTGTAGACGATCTACCATGGGAGGATCTCCATCACAGATCTTCGTTTTTACCTAAGGATGATGCATTTGAAAATGATTTTTCATCTATCTTTACCGCTGAATATGTCAAAGACGCTCAGGATCCAACGAAACATTCTGATTCAGAGTTGAATTTAGGGAATATTTCTCGTACTATTCCCATTGATATTTCAGTGAAGCCCGGAATTGAGGAGAACATTCATATAGGTGCCGCATGTACAGAAGAAGAAATCCAAACTTACAAGGCCCTATTCCAAGAATTCCGCGATGTGTTTGCCTGGTCTTACGAGGAAATGCCGGGAATCGATCCTGCCATTGTTGTTCATGAAATCAAGACCTACCCGGATGCTAAACCCATCCGGCAACGGTTGCGTCAGATTCACCCTCGAAAAGCGGCTGCGATTAAAGCAGAAGTCGAAAAGCTGTTGAAAGCAGGTTTCATTTATCCGATCCCGTTAACGGATTGGGTATCGAATATTGTTCCGGTCAACAAGAAACAAGGAACAATAAGAATCTGTATCGACTATAGGGATATCAATCGAGCTTGTCCAAAAGACAACTATCCTACGCCTTATATCGATCAAATTATTGATGATTGTGCCGGAAGTGAAATGTTTTCCTTCATGGATGGTTTTTCGGGCTATAATCAAATCAATATTCTACCTGCCGACCAACCAAAAACGACATTCATTTGTCCATGGGGGACATTTGCTTATTGCAAATTACCTTTTGGGCTTAAGAATGCCGGGGCCACTTTTCAACGGGCGATGTCTTACGCATTTCACGACATCAAGCACATTGTGCAACCGTATCTCGATGATTTGCCTGCTCATTCTTTACGTCGAGCTGATCACCTTGTCCACCTACGAGCAATCTTTATGAGGTGTAGGCATTATCGAATTCGGTTGAATCCCCACAAGTGTGTTTTCTGTATAGAAACAGGTCGATTGCTGGGATTTGTTGTTTCAAAAGCCGGCATTCGCGTCGATCCCTCGAAAGTCGAGGCTATCATCAAATTGCCTCCTCCTTCGAGTTTGCGCCAACTCCAAAGTTTGCAAGGGAAAGCAAATTTTTTACGCCGATTCATCCCAAACTACGCCGAGGTCACTAAAGGTTTTACACGGTTGTTGAAACAGAACGTTCAATTCTTTTGGGACGAGATTGCCCAACAATCTTTTGATGCACTTAAACACGCGTTGACCCATGCACCGTTGTTGCATCCTCCCAACTACAACCAGGACTACTTCTTATACCTCGCAGCTTCGCATTCCACCATTGGAATGGTGTTAGTTCAAGAAGATGAATTCGGAGCGGAACATGTGATATATTATCTCAGTCGGACCTTAAATCCCACTGAGCTAAAATATTCGCATGTGGAGAAATTGGCCCTGGCAGCCGTTCAAGCTGTCCAGCGTTTTCGTCACTACATTCTTCTCCGTAAAACTACAGTTATTTCGGATTGCAACCCTATGATTTACATTTTGACAAAACAACTGCTAGGGGGCAAGTACTCTAAATGGATCGTTATCCTGCAAGAGTTCGACTTGGAGTTCGAGAAGTCCAAGTCTAAGAAATCCTTAGTTTTTGCGGAATTGATGTGTGATTTCCCGCGTACTGACACAGAGACTGTGGCAGAAGAGTCCATTGCGGACGAATCTTTGTTTCTTATCAGTACTTTAGATCCGTGGTACGGGGATATAATCATCTATCTCCAAACCCAAACCTTTCGGCCTGAAGCTTCAAAGGTGGAACGTCGAAAAATTCGGTTTCAATCCCAGCCATACAAAATTATTGGAGATACACTTTATCGCCGGGGGGCAGACTTAGTTTTTCGACGTTGTCTAACTCACGAAGAGGCTGAGAGAGTTTTGAATGATTGTCACTCTGGAGCATGTGGCGGTCATATGTCTGGGTATGCCACAGCTCAGAAGGTGTTGCGCGCTGGTTACTTCTGGCCATCTATGTTTAAAGATTGTATCATTGCAGTCCGGAAGTGCCACAACTGCCAAGTGTTTGATCGAAAGATGCGCGCACCACCTGCTCCTCTCCACCCTATAATTGTCGTTGGTCCATTCGCCAAATGGGGTATCGACTTTATTACTTGTAACCCTCACTCGGCCGGGGGGCATGCGTATATCATCCTCGCGGTTGATTATTTCACTAAATGGGCCGAGGCGATGCCTACATTCGACGCAAGTGGCAAAACAGCTGCAGTTTTCATATTCAATCATATAATAACTAGGTTTGGTGTCCACAAGAAATCATTACTGACCATGGGAGTCATTTTCGAAACACCATGATGACTGAACTTACAAGCCAGCTTGGTTTGCGCCACGACAGCTCTACTCCTTATTATCCGCAAGCCAACGGTTTGGTTGAGTCTATCAACAAAGTTCTGGTTATCATGATCCGACGAACCATTGGTATTCATCGGTCGAATTGGCACAACATGTTATTTTCGGCGCTATGGGCATACCGAACCTCAGTGAAAACCTCAACAGGGTTCACTCCTTTCCAGCTAGTTTATGGCTTGAAAGCAGTGTTACCCATTGAATGTGAAATCCCATCACTTCAAATGGCTGTCGAATTACTCCCAGCTACTTCCGAAGAGGAGAAACGTTTATTGTACTTAGCTAAATTAGATGAGACTCGACGTGACGCTGCATTGGCAATCGAGACTCACGCGAAGCGAATGAAAGCTCAGTATGATAGAAATGTGACCCCTCGAAGTTTTTCGGAGGGAGACCTAGTGCTTTTATATGATCAAGCTAACGATAAGCTAGGTGCTGGAAAATTCGTTCCTATGTGGCATGGACCCTATATTGTAAAGCGAAAGCTAGCAAAAGGGGCTTATGAGCTGGTAGATTTTGATGGGGACTCTTTGGGTAAACCCAGAAATGGACTTTACCTAAAGAGGTATTATGCTTAAATGGTGGGTATGGAGAATTTTTAGTTAGGTTAGGTTTTCTTTCTAGCTAGTATGATTGTTAGTTAGTCAGTGTGCTTAGCTTAGTGAGTGTGTTTTTCGTCGTTATTCTGGCTTATCTTGGTTTTGCTCTTGATATTGTAGATGTCGACGCCCCTCCAAACATACATTGGATTTGCTGATGGTGCTTGTCGTAGTACACGGAATATCTCTTCCGCAGCTTGGGTTATCTATTCACCCTCTGACGAGTTAGTTTCTATGCATGGGGTAAGCCTCGGTCAAACAACGAACAACATTGCAGAATACAGTGCAGTGGTTGAATTATTATCCGAATCTATTTCATTTGGAATTCGACGTTTGATAGTGAGGTTAGATTCTGAACTTGTTGTATTACAGCTTAATAGAGTTTATGCCATTAGAAATCCTGTGTTATTAAGGTTGTTTTTGAGAGTGCGTCTCTTGGAACGTGAATTTGATTACATTGAATATCAGCATATTCCAAGGTCCTTAAATACATTAGCAGATGCAATTGCTTCTCGAGTGTTGGACAGACATTTACGATAATCATGCAAGTAAATTTAAAAACATTTCATCATACATGTTAAACAAGATGAGCCGGTAATAGTGATATATATATAGATAGGAGTGTGTCAAAAAATATACATCGTCTTCGATCATAGGTTGAAAAACACCTTATGATCGGCAAAAATGATAGAGTACAAAAAGTCAAAAATGTCACATGTGTCTACAAAGTGACTAGCCAATCACTGGTGGTGCTCCCTGTACGACACCACTGCACGGGCTACCTTGCGCAAAAATCTCCTAAACGGTCCAGGGACCGACTACATAGCACTGAAGTCTGATAGGAATATCATCCATAGTAGTCTCAGGTATATCCGCCGTCAGACGCTGTAGATCATGCTCCAACTCAGCTAGTACCTCTGCAGCCGCCGTGTCCTGTGGGGCCGGTACCGGTGCAACTGGATGTCTCCTCTCAAAAGGCCGGAGGTTGGCTGGACGCTGTGGACCAACATCTGCATTTTGAAAATTTTACTGTCAGTTTTGAGACGATATATATAAAAAACAAAAAATACATAATTTGAAAACTCGTGAAAAATAAAGTACCTCTGTCATCCCATTGTTCTCCCTGTGGAAGAACCATGTCCGGATCACCTCGAAAATCTACTCCGGCATACGGAAAGTCCTGAATCGCAAACACCTGGTCCTCTAACCAGTGAAAATAACTGTCAGTGAATCGAACAACTGCCGCACCCTCGTTCGGATGCCGGGCCATCACCGCAACCCATCGTACTAGCTTTGGCTCCTGAGGACCCAAAATATCAACAGTGAGATGCTGAGGGATCAGCATCGGAATTCTCTCTAGGGAAAAGCTCACGACTATAGGCCCATATCCAAAGGTCTTTAGTCTCCCGGTCTTTGCCCTGGTCAGTTGAGCTTTCAAGTTAGCCGACACCGCATCACACCAGTTGAAGATGGTGCCTTGGAGACAGTCAATTGCCATCCGCATTTGGGACCCAGTGGCAATATGTAAAGTGGCTGAGCCACAAATCCTGGTCACAGTGAAAGCTAAGACCATGAGTTCACGCCGAGAGATGTATTTGATCTCTATGCCTTTCGCATGGTGTCGATCAGGTAGGCACCAATCTGCTCGGAGACTATCAAGGGATTGGCCACCCGGCCTAGTCCCAGCCAGATTGAGTTGCTCGCCTCTATTCGGCAAGCCAGTGAGAAAGTAGATATCAGAGGGCTCTATCTCGAGTTGTTGCCCCCGATATAAAAACATTGCTCTTGAACGTTCCATCTCTCGACCAGCCACTCCAAGAATCTTACCTGAGCCCTCATGCCAGGTATGGCCCAGTATTTGTATAATCCACATCCTCTTAGGGCATCGAGGGAAGGTTGATGATTGATTGCAGCTTCATCAACCTCCTCATGCTCTCTTTCTCTCCAATCCAGCATGATAAGTGCCCTACACATGAACAAACAGGCATTAGAACAAATTTTGGGTAAATTCAATGGTTAATTTGGGAGCTTGGGGTTTCAAAATCCGCGTTTTGCGGAGGACGCACCCCGCGTTTGACGCACAGTGCGCCGGGACGCAGGTGGCCTGAAGGTAGCCTGCGTCCCCCGACCTTTTCCCTATGTAGGAAAAAGTCGAGGGACGCAGGCCAGCCTTTAGGGAACCTGCGTCCCCCGCAGAGCGGTTTTCAAAACCCAAAACCCCCCAAAAATAAAAAATGAAACCTAAAATAAATTTCTAAACGGATGAAATTGACAAGGAGGATGTTGTGAAATACCTGGAAGAGACGGCGTTCGATTCTAACGGTCGGATTTTCCGCAGCGACCACGGGAAGTTTCTTGTCAAAAGCTCCTTTTTCAACCTCAACAGTCAAACGGTAAAAATGACATGGTAAAAAGTCTTTTTATAGGTTTTTTGGATGAATTTGTTCATTTTTCACCATGGAAAGATGTTTTTCGATGTATTTTTTCCTATCTTAAACAGGTATGAGTAATGTGTCGCTTTTGTGCAGGACAAAGGGACTTAGAGGGAAAATTGTCATTTTTTCACGAACAAAATATCAGAGTCATCTTTTAAGCCCTTTTCTGACTCCTAAAACATGAAAAGATTGCCGAGCATTTCTTTTACACTCGTTAAAACGGAATTAAAAGACGGTCCCCTTATAGCTCTTTTCTGACCGTAAAATCAGGAAAAGATTGCCGGATTTTTGTCGTTTCAAACTCGATACGGAAATAAAACGACGTGTCCTTGATCGCTTTTTACTTTTCAGGTCAGTGGCACTAATTATGAAAGTACTCCTTGGTCGCAAGATCAAGCGGTTCCCTCAAGTATTATTTTATACTTTTTCGGGCTTGAGGGACACAAATCTACGAAAAAGTTCAACTTGGAGTTTTCTTAAGTTTTTCAGACTCTCTAAAATTGAAAAACGCCGAGTTTCTCCTATACTGGGCTCGTTAAACATTTCACAGTAAAGGACCTGTTCAATTACAAACAGGAACGAACCACTCCTTCCTAGGGTTCGAATCAAAACTGGGTTGGACTCATCCGAAGGATGAGCTTATAATCAAGCATATGTTATCCTCCTCAAGCTTGTTAAAAATAAAGAGGTACTTGCCAGAAATGGTGGGGGAAGAAAGAGAAGAATGAGCCTATTTGTTACCTTTTGTCTCAGAAGAAGATTTACTACCACTCTTGAACACGACACTTTTCATTCACCTGGGTTGGGAAATTCTTTACCTCACAGTTGATCAAACCACTTTGAAAGTCTTCAACCGGGTTCCGGGGATTAACTTTGAGTTATTTAGCACCAAACCATCTGTCGTGTCGTTATGTGTTCAAGAGGTCTGCAAACAAAACTTTCATCTGCAAAATACTTGTCATCCATTTGACCATCCCTGAGTCAGTCCTTACAGCAACATTTCTTCAACTTGAACAATGATTTCGTGTTGTGGGCTTGCCTGCAACGAGTCACTTTCTATCGACATCAGCACATTATCTAGAGAGATGACTTAGAAATCGTCAGTACCTTGAAGTCTGCATGCATCAATGGCAGGTTTCTCGCCTTTGACGTCAGTTTACATCATTGACTTTCGATCGAAGGATTCCGTGAAATGTTCGACACCAACTCATTCATTCACATCTCATGGATTGTACTGGGTACTTTGAGAACCATTGACATTACTGGTGGTCTCTCTCACGCTTGTTAACAGTTCACATCATCGACTGGTAATCAAGTGGTTTCTACCATGTTCGACATCGACTCATTTATTCGCATGGCTAGAATCGTACCAATTCGAGAAGTAGGAATGAAGACCCTGGATCGAATCTTTACCATCCAGGCTGCGAGGAGTTTTGTATTCATTATCTAAGTAGACTAACCATAAACAGATGGCTGCGCCCATACTGTGTCTACAAAAGTCTATGATTATGATGTACTGCAAAATCATTCCTGTATCAGAGTAGTTAGTCTGTTAGTTAAAGTTTTAATCTGAGTATGGGAATGCCTACCTCAGTGATGATATAATCTTATACATGTATTTTGTGTTGAAAATTGCAGGTTCTGACCAGGTTCTCCATGAGATAATCCTCGAAATGATAAAGCGCTTCACCCTTCCTAGATAATACAAAACCCTAATCTATTCCAGGCTTCGCACTTTAGGGGGCAATCTGTTACACTAAAAAATGTCACCATGGCTATTTACAGTTGGTATGGCTCTATCAACAGTCATACTACCCTCTTAAGCAAGTCTTATGCCTCTGCTATCCATGTCAAACTCCAAGAAAGAGAGAAAGTCTTTATAAATATGTTTATCTCTGGGTACGCAGGTTCTCTCAAACCTTGCCTGCGGGTACGCACCTATTGTTCATAAAGTCTGCGTCCAAGGACGCTCTGTATCTAAAGGGGCAGGTGCGTCCCTCTGAAAAGGTTAAAATGCGCAAGTTTTATCTTCAAAAACTTACTTGTGGTCATTTCTAGAGCATTCTAGAAGGTTGTTTGACGTGTATTGAGCGCCTCCAGATGGTTCATGCACTCCTACCAAAGAGGAACTTATCCCATCAATAAGGGAGTGATCCCATCCAAAGAGGGGACTATCCCATTGATGGTGGACCTGATTAACTTCCTCTTGAGCACTATAAATACAGGCATTGGGCCAGAAGGAGGGAGGTTGAAAGCTATACATTTCTAAGGGTAAATGTTGCAGGAATTAGGACTCCCATTTAGAAGCTTGTGAGGAGAGATTACCATCTTTGCTTGTTCTATTTGGAAGTGGGTGAGCTTTGTCAAAGTAGAGGAAGACTCTTGTGGACCCTGGAAGGAGCTTGCACAACACCAAGGCTCAGGTTGTAATGGTTCCATTTGATTACCTTTAATGCAAATTGGTCCATTCTTCTCAATAACTTGTTGTTTATGGGTTATTTCATGTACTCCTTGGTCTATATGTTGGATATGCTTTGTTTTATGTTATAATCAGGTGCTATTTAATTGTTTGACTGTTGGTGATTGCAGGTTTTGGAGAAAAGGAGGAGCTCATCCAGATCAACAAAGCTTGGACTTCTACAACAGCGTTTGGACAAAGGTAAGAACGAAACACTTGATTTCTTATATCATAATGCATGTTTAGAGAAGGATAGATCCAGTTTGTTTTGTTTGTCATTAGAATGTCTTAGACTTCTAGGAAGGTCGGTTGTGTCCGCACTCTTGACTGATTCCGTGTGACACCCTTAGCGCTCAGCATTCAAACTAACTCTCCGCGTTTGATGCATTAGGTTCCACATTTAACTCAAACTCCTCTTATCGTGTTATGCATGCAACATATAACTTTAAATGTTGGGCGATTGACCATTGTTTCTACACCATAATCTACGCATAAATATCTGTTCAATCTATCCATACGTGCTGCAGACTTGGAGTTATCCCGGTTTTAGTGTTACTTGACTGTCACTGGCCGCGTGGGATGCAAACAAACACTTCAAATCCCTCCTTCCTCGGTCAGTCGAACTGGTGTCAAAGCAACGAAATCTTGTGAGTTAATGGTGAACTCATCCCTATCTACAGTCGCCGAGCGAAATAAACTCGAGTTCTTACCTTGTTTGCTTGCAAAACTCGGCTTCTTCTACTCATACGACTCAGATTTTGCCTTTAAAATCTCCCTCAACACACTCCTTTCTCCTTTTGCTATGTTTCGGCTTCAAACTCGACTTTCTGAGCTCTGGCAATGAGGAATGGTGGTTTGAACAGCGCAGGGAAGGTTTCTTATGACCGTTTCCTCACAGTACCCTGCGTTTCATTCATTGGTATACGTGGTTACATGGCCGTCCTCATTGACTCAGTCGCCCGACTGAGTCATGAGGATGGCCGTATGGTTGTTTCAAACGCATACCTTCCGCCGCTCCATCATCCAATACCCACAAACGGCCAGAACACCGTGTCACCACCGTACCTGTGTGTTGGCCTGCGTGGCGCTTATGGTCTATCATTTTATTCTTTGCTGCAATGTTTGTTGATTACGGCCACCGTCGTGCGTCTTCATTACAACGACCTTTGCATATGGCGTTTCATTACTTGGCTGCCGCACTGCTGTCTGATCATTATCATATGGCTTGTGCACAACTATGCCAATATATACCTTATTCTCCATATGATATGCGCCCAAAGCTTATGGTTGAATTTTATAACCTTTGCACTTTTAACGTTATACCATAGTTTGGTGCGTTTGAAATATATATGCCATAATGCATTCAAATATGTATGCTTTTGAAATATATATGCCATACCATAGTTTCTCTCACCATCGTGTTTGAATGCTTACGGCCTCCACTTGTATCATTACATCCTCCACTTGTATCATTACATTGCCCGCGGCCTTTTATCACTATGTTATATGCTTTTTGGTTGTTTGGATATGCGCATTTGGTTATATATATTCCTTATATCTCCATATTGTATGCGCAATACTTTATACCCAATACCTTTGATATATGCGCATACTATATTCTTTTTGCAACATTATTAGTTTATGCACATTTGAAAAATAGCTTTAGCGCTCATATAACCTATGATGTATATGTTCAATGCTTTGATAACTTTAGCGCATACCTTTATAACATAGCTTTATAATTTTAAAATGGCCATTGAGGTCATGTTTAAAATTATAATCATTCTAATGCTCTGAGTTCATGTGCAGGTGAAAAGAGTGGTCCCAGTTTGATCCTTTTGCGTTTAAGGAAAATACCTAGGGAAATTTATGTGAATGAAATGGAATATGAATAGGGAATGTGGGGTATATATTGGGAATGAATATCAATGAATATTTGCAGATACTAACTTCAATTAGATCAAAACTAGAAGTTTCTAAAAAAAAATTTGAATTTCAAGCACAAAA
This sequence comes from Pinus tabuliformis, assembly GCA_031772625.1. Lineage (NCBI taxonomy): Eukaryota > Viridiplantae > Streptophyta > Pinopsida > Pinales > Pinaceae > Pinus > Pinus tabuliformis. Next base: position 120,430,074 of record CM062806.1, read on the forward strand.
TGGCTATGAATATACTCCCTTGCTGTTGTTTGTACAGGCGGAATGCTGAATGCTATTTGTTCAGGTGGAATGGAATCCAAAATGTTGTGGATAGATGAAAAGTAGATTTTTATTACTGCTCCTTGTTTACCATGCTCCATTTCTTGAATTGTTCAGGTCCCTTTGAATAATGTTTCTCTTTTCAGGTCCCTCTGCAATGCTTCTGGTAGATTATGTCGGCTCTGATCTGGTTCTGCTGCAACTAAGTTTGCTTCAGGTCCCTTCTGTAATAATGTTTCAGCTCAGGTCCCTTCAGGTTCTGCTGCAACAAATTTGCTTCAGGTCCAAAGTGGACAACACAATCCCTTAGCTGTGGCAGCTAAAAGCTTGCTACAAGACTCTCCCTTGCTGAATGTTTGACTTGTCCTCAAGTCAATTGTGGAAAGGTCCTGCATTGAAATTGTGTGAGAATAGTAAAACAAGAATATAGAATTCATAGAGTCCAGGTTTCCCTGGTTTTCCCCTGTGAATTCAAGTTTGCATGGTGCCAGTTGCCTGGTTTTCACCTGCAAACCAATTTATTTTTTATGTTTTGTTTTTTTTTTTATATATCTTTTTCTCTTTTTTTTTATGTTTTTATATATATATATATATATATATATATATATTTTAACTATTTTTTTTATTCTTTTTCTGAACTGGAAGATGGCAGAGCCATAATTTCCAGTCCTGATTCTTCTACCAGTTGTTTCATGAATGTCTCTTTACTAATAGGCTGATGATAAACTTTCAGCCTATGACCATTTACAACAAATGAGGTGGGGTCCTGGTCAATGGTCTTTATCTTCACTGCTCCATTATCAAAGATCTCCTCGATTTCATATGGCCCTAGCCAGTGTGTTGTAAACTTTGCTTTGAAATCCTTGAACTTGGAGTCAAATAATAAGGCCCAGTCTCCCTTCTGAAATGTCTTTGTTTTAATGTATCTATCATGCCATTTCATTCTCTGTTGCTGTACTAATGCTGTCTGTTCAATTGCTTGTTGATGATGTTCATCCAATTGGTTAAGTTCCATGATCCTTTGTTGTTGTGCTTCAGTCAGGTCCATGCCCAATTCTGCTGCTAGTCTATAGGTTTGTATCTGAAATTCAATAGGCAACAAGGCTTCTTTCCCATAGACCAACTGGTATGGACTAAAACCAATTATGTTTTTCCATGTGATTCTGTAGGCCCATAATGCATCCTTCAACTTTTTAGACCAATCTTTCCTATTCTGCTGCACTGTCTTAGTCATGATCTTTTCTAAGACTTTGTTTGTGGATTCTACCTGACCATTTGCCTGAGGATGATATGGAGTAGACTTCCTATGCTTTATCTTATATTTCTCTGTCAAATCCCGCACTAACTTTGAGGTAAACTGCGTTCCTTGATCTGTCACTATTTGTCTTGGAACTCCATATCTCACAAAAATTTCTTCAAAGAGGAAGGTAACCACTGTGTCCTCTGTCGCTCTGATCACTGCTTTGGCTTCCACCCATTTTGTTACATAGTCCGTGCACACTAGTATGTACCTTTTTCCACTTGATGGTGGATTAATGGGTCCAACAAAATCAAGTGCCCACTGTTCAAATGGCTCAATGAGGACTTGTGGCTTGAGCGACATTTCATCTGACATGATGGGTCTCCCTATTCTTTGGAAACTGTCACACTGTTTGACATATGCCTTAGAATCCTTGAAGACTGATGGCCAGTAATAGCCCAGTTGCAGCACTTTGTATGCTGATCGCTTGTCTGCAAAATGACCACCACATGGTTCGTCATGACATGCCCTGAGAATATCTAGTATTTCATCTTCATGCACACACTTTCTAATCATTAGATCTGAACCTGTATAAAACAAATCACCATTCACCCAGCTAGACCTAGAACTTTCTCTAACAATTTTCTTTCTTTGCTTGCTAGTGAATTGAGTTGGAAATTTTCCAGATGACAAGTAATTGGAAATATCTGCAAACCAAGGTGTTTTAACTGTTATGGCAAACAGATGTTCATCAGGGAAGTTGTCTATAACTGGATTTGGGTCTTTAGGTGATTGGATTCGGGACAAGAAGTCAGCCACCTGGTTTTCTTTACCTGGCCGATCTTGGATTGTAATGTTAAATTCTTGCAGTAACAAGAGCCATCTAGTAATTCGTCCATTAGTGATGGGTTTGTTCATCAAGTATTTTATTGATGAGTGATCTGTGTGAATAAAAACTTGATATCCTGTGATGTAATGCCTGAATTTGTTTACTGCATGTATGACGGCTAACATTTCCTTTTCAGTGACTGTATAGTTTGTTTCTGCAGGTGTCAAATTCTTACTGATAAAGTATATTGCATAGTTGAACAAATTTTCTTTCTGCCCCAAAGAGGCACCTATTGCAGTGTCTGATGCGTCAGTGGAAATATGAAAAGGCAAAGACCAATTTGGCCCTCGAAGTATGGGTGCCACTAACAGTTTATCTTTTAAAATTTGAAAAGCATTCTGACAGCTATTCGTCCATTGGAATTCAACATCTTTTGCTAAAAGTTTAAACAGGGGTTGAGCTATTTTGCTAAAGTTTTCTATGAATCTTCTGTAATAGCCCGCATAGCCCAAGAAACTTCTAACCTCCTTTTGAGTTGTAGGTGGCATTAAGTTAACTAGGACTTGAATTTTGGCTGGATCCACCTTAATTCCGGAGCCGGAAATATGGTGTCCCAGAACTATACCCTCTGTTAACATCATATAGCATTTTTCATTACTTAATGACAGATTTGTCTCGATACATCGCTTCAAGACTTTCTCAAGATTGTTCAAACAATCTTCATATGTGTTTCCATACACTATGAAGCCATCCATATAAACTTCTACAGATTCATGGACTAGATCAGCAAATATCGTAAGCACTGCTCTTTGAAAAGTTGCAGGTGCATTGCATAAACCAAATGGCAAAACATTATATGCATAGGTTCCCCAAGGGCAAGTAAATGTAGTTTTGTCTTGGTCTTCTGTTGCTATTCTAATCTGATTGTACCCACTAAACCCATCCAAGAAAGAGAAGTATTTCTTTCCAGCCAAAGAATCTAGCACCTGGTCAATGAATGGTAGAGGAAAATGGTCTTTCAATGTAGCCTTGTTTAATTCTCGGTAATCTATACATACCCTCCATTTTCCATTTTTCTTTGGTACAACAACCAGTGGTGAAACCCATTGACTATCTGAAATAGGATAGATGAATCCAACATTTAGCAGTTTTTGCAGTTCTTCTTTCACTATTTCTTTCATCATTGGATTCATTCTTCTTTGTGGTTGTCTAACAGGTTTAAGTTTATCATCTGTATAGATGTGGTGGATACATGTGTTAGGATGGATTCCTTGCATGTCAGTGTAATCCCAGGCAAATGCTTTTGAGTATTTCTATAGTAATGCAATTACCTCTTGTTCTTGTTTTGATTGCAGCTGGTTTCCAATATTTAAATGTTTTCCAGGATGTACCTCAATTGTTTTGATTATTGGGTTGCTAATTGTGTTTACAGGAAAGATGTCTCCCAAAGAATTCTGCAAAGTTCGAATAGTACATGTTTCCTGAAAACATTGATTCAAAAGTTCATTTGCAGCTTCATATTGAACTTTCCTAAGCTGCTCTGAAATACTTGGTTCTGAGATAAAAAGGTCCATCAGATCTTCATTCTCCTCTTCTTCTCTAAAATCAAAGAATTGATTGATACTTAAAACTTCTTTTGTTTGTTGCTTTTCCTGGGTTTCAAGTATTGATTCTAAAGAAGTGGTTTGTGCAGGTGAATAAAGAGTGACATGCTTCCTCTCATCTCCATGTGAAATTATCATACTTCCAGATCTGCATCCTATGGAGGCATCTGCAGTGGCTAACCATGGTCTGCCTAATATCAGAGGATGTCCTCCCAAGTTTGTCTTTGGTTGCAAGATCAAGAAGTCAACAGGATATTCCCATGAATCCAAGGAAACTATGATATCTTCTAACATTCCTTCAGGAACAACCTTAGATCTATCTGCTAATTCCAAGACTGTTGAGTTCGATCTAATGTTGTTTAATTGCAAACTTTTCATTGTTTCCATTGTCATTACATTGATAGCTGCTCCCAAGTCTATTAATGTGTTAGGTACAGAGAAATTATTTATTGATATGGTAACCATTGGGATACCAGGATCAATATATTTTTCTATTACAGTTTGAGTAGACATGAGACTTGCTAATTTACCAATGACTTGGATTGTTGCAGGATCCTTTTTCTTTCTTTCTTTCCTAATGCACAGTTCCTTTATTGTCTTTGCATATATCGGTATTTCTTTAATGGCTTTTAATAAAGGAATCTTAACATATGCATTTTTTAACTCATCTAAGATATCAAATTCAGGAAGGGTTATTTGATTTTGAATTTGTTGTTCTACCAACCTTTCAGGATAAGGTGGTGTTTGTGTAATATTTGCTCCTTTCTGATTTTGTACCTTAGTTTGTGCTGTTTCAGATGATTCCCCTTGTTCAGCTGGTTCTTCTATAATTGGAGGAGAATCCTTCTTAAGCACTTTTCCAGACCTTAAATGGACATCATCAAGAGGAAGAATTGAATATGCAGGATAATATGTTGTTTCCTCTACTGTATATGCAGATTTGTCCGCTTTGTTATTTGGATTTGCCACCGGTTGGGATGGTAATTGTGTTGGTTTGGGCTGATTTGAAGGTAACTGTAACATTTGTGGTTGTGACAGTAATGGTGGTGGATTCTGCTGTTGGAATGGATATGCAGAATTTTGTTGCGGAAATGGCATGGATGGAGGATATGGCGGATATGAAAATGGCTGTTGGTACTGTTGCTGGTAATGTTGTTGATATTGTTGAGACTGTTGTGGCTGTTGGTTTCCATAACCATATCCTCTCCAACCTTGTGCAGGTTGTTGTGGATATTGTTGTGGAGGCCAAGCTTGCCATGGCATTGGAGGGGTCCAAGGATTATAAGATGGATAAGCATAATTTTGCTGAGGGACTTGTGGCTGATTCGGTTGTGGCATTCTAGGTGGCCATGGTCTTCTTGGTGCAACGTAATAGAAGCCTTCTGCTCCTTGCATTTCTTCCATTGAATTAGTTTGTAAGTCTTTTAATGTTACCCAATTTTCAGTGGAATGATTGCCTGTACAAAGACCACACACTTGAATGCTATCTAAAGGACAATCTCTCAAAGGATGTTTCTTTTTACATTTTGAACAAAATATTGCTAAGGCTTGTTCTTGTTCTTCCTTTTTCTTGTTTGCCTTTAGCACATCTACTTGTGTCCCTAATGTACTCAAAAGATCTGTTTTGAAATTTTCCAATAGACTTCCTATTTCAGCCCTTGTTATCCCTCCTGCAGCTGACTTTGCTGCTTTGGAACTCACTTCCCTTCTTCCGGCTTTTGATCTTCCTCTAGAATATTTCTGACATAACTCGACAATTTCATCAAATGGAAGATTTGAAATATCTCCTTTACCCATTACATTTAAAATGTCAAGGTATTCATCTCTTATACCTTTGAGGAAGATTGTGCGAACAGTTTCTTGATTTAGGGAATGTTGTTTAGACTTCTGAAGATTATATGCAAACCGTTCTAAATATTCTTCTAGATTTTCATCTTCTTGCTGTGTCATTCTAAACACATCTTCCTTTGAATCTCTAGATCTACAATAAGGCTGATATTTCTTAAGGAAGACTGTTCGCATATCATCCCAGGAGGCTATTGTTTGTTCTCCTAAACCCATAAACCATTTTAAGGCTGCTGCTTTTAATGTTGCAGGGAAAAGACGGAGCTTATGGACATCATCAGTATAGCCATATGTTCTACATAAGATATCGAATTCAAACATGAATGAATCCGGATCTTCTGTAGACATTCCATAGAAGTTTGGCAACACAGAAGGTGGAATGTTTTTCATCTTTACTTCTTCTCCTAGTATTGCACTTGTATCTATTATTGGGAAACCAAAAGTTGATTCTTGGTCAAGTCCATCTTCTTGTCTTTTCCTATCATTTTCTTCCTTCCTATCATTTTCGTGCTTCCTTTCTTCCTCTCTCTTCCTCCTCCATTCTCTTTCTTGTCTTTCATTTTCAGCTCTTTGTTCTTCATCATTAAGATGAACGGATCCATGTCCTTCTGCCATTGTTTGAGTTGTTTCAATTTCAGGTGGAGGTTCAAGTTGTGGGAAGATAGGAGGATCGATGGATGGAAAAACAACTTGTTTCCCTTTCTCCTTTGGTTTTCCGGAAGTGGAGAATTTTTGCTTTGCCTCCCAAGCTGACAAAGTTTGCCTTTCAATCAAGGTTAATCTTTGGCCACTTCTTTGTTTTTCAATCAGCTCTTCAATGATTGGATTACCAGTAACAGGTGTATGTGATGATCCTATCTCTACTTGTGGGGGGTTTTTGATAAATCTACCTTGAGGATCTCTAACTCTAGGCATAAAGAAACATAATTAAAGAAATGAAATGTAACTAATGTTTTTGTGTATTTTAGATTTTATCTCTCTAGTGATTATGCCGATATTTGCGTCCCCGGCAACGACGCCAAAATGTTGAGCTAATTTATGTTCCTAAACTAACACAATTATTTACTATCAATCCGGGTTGTTTATTCTTGGAGGAAAATTCACTATTTGTGAAGATCAAATATAACCAAACTTTGAAAGATAAATGATTAAAAACTAAGAGAAAATATATCTTAAAACTCTTGATTCAATCAGCTTAAAAGAGGAAACATTGAAAGAGTTCTTGACTCAAGAAGTCTACTTCCACCTCAGTTATTACTTAATGAATTAGAGATGATAACCAGAAACTCAAGATGCATAAATCATACATGAAAAAGGCTCTTAACTTAAGAGACACTTAAGGTTTTCCAACATAACTCATTCATCTCAAGATATAAATCTAAATGGAAACAAACTATTTGCATGTAAACAAAAGAGACTAATTCTAATTCACCATTTCATAGAGAGAATGCCCAACTTGAACACTTGTTTCCCAACTCAATTAGATGATGAATAAACCATTAACAAATGAAATCAATCACTATTCATAACCATGATGCAATCTGAAATAAGACTTTGAAAAACTAAAGCTACAATCAACCAGATTTGCAATGAAATGAATCTAGTCTAACTTGGAAGTGTACTTAGCTTGGAGTGGGGGCCCTCCACCCTTGCCTTGCACACTTTTGAAGATGATATCAGAAGCTTTATATCAGTCACACATCCATGTATTGAGCAGCAAAAATGAGAGTAACACAAGTCTCCAACTTAAGTCTTCAAACCAAAAATATTACAGCATAAAAGTATCATATGTCAATTGTGTTGAGCCATCAAAGTGTGGCTCTTAAATAAGGAGTTCATGAAACCAACTGATCTACAATCACTCTAACAAACATATCTACTCTAATCCACCTATCCAAGTCGAATCCAACTCCCTCATCCCAAGAAATATGACTAATATCATGGAATCCCAAAACAACCCTATTTAGATGGGATTTTTGGATGACTAGTCATGATTGACTAGTTCCAAAAAGGCATAATAAAGCTCGTTCTGTTGGAACCAAGAATAGGTGGCTTGGTCCTAGTTCCCAAGCTTTCTATTCATGCATCCCATTCGTGCTGAAGTGGCCTGTATCCATATCAACCATGAAGTGATTACGGGAATTTCTGAAATTGCCAAAATTGCACTTAAAATCAAACTTTTATAAAAACTTTAGAAATTGACAAATTAAAGCTAAATACCTGATTAGACATCAAATATTCATTAAAATGGAATGAATGAAGTGAAAATGAAGGATAAATGGATAGTTAGGTAAGTTTCTCAAAGCAAAATAAGATCAAAACTGAAGCCCAACAGCAGGTAAGGAAGGATAACATGTACTCTGCAAGTGGTTTTTCAAACTGAACAAACAAAGACATGCAAGAAAACCAAGATCTAGTTATGCTACCCTAATATGATCTAGCTAATAGTAACAAGAATGGATAGCAGCTTTATTTGCAAGGAAACCATGTACAACACGTGAGCAAGAGCATTCTAAAAGATCTAAATGCATGACTAACTTCTACCAATCTATTTTAAACATAAAAAGCTACTTTAACCATCAAAATAAATCTAAGTAACAAAGCAAGATCTAAATCTAAATAGCAGATTTTATTTTAAGAACGCAACAAAGACACATGATAGTAAACAAAGGAGGTACTGGCTGCTTGAGATGGGCCCAACCCCAAGAGCTACAGCCTCCCAAGAGAGATTTAGAGCTGGTGCAAAGCTGGATTCATCTTTATTGATCAAGAAATGAAGAGTTACATCAAAACTGTCCACAAGAAGAACTTGAACATGAGCTGAAAGCAAAGCTAATCTATTGCCTAAAAATCGAACTACAAAATGACTACAACAAGACTATGAAATGACTAACTACCAGCTACTATCTACTGGCTAACCAGCTAACCAAAATGAGGCCCTAAGCCTTCTTATTTATACAAATTGAGGACCCAACAGTCCTCCTAAACTTTAGGGACTCGGCTGCCCAAAACTTGTAGTTAACAGCAGTCCTACTTGACTTGCTTGGCTGCCCTTGTGCTAATTGATTTAGTGGCCCTTGAACTCCGAGCTGATGGTGGAGAATTCGAGGTAAGGGCCCATAAATGAAGGGGACACCTTCCTACAAATCCTCTCCCTTGTTCTCCCACGAATTTGGCTGCCAAGTGCTCATTAAGACCTTCAATTTTGTCTCCAAATTGACCAAAAAGGCTACACAAAGCACCCATTAGACTTGTTGGCATAATGACTAACCAAATTCACTCTATTAGCATAAATATAATAAAAAACATGCAATAAACTAGTGAGAATGGTGGATTAAGTCAAATTAGGAGGTTGAATGAGCCCAAATAATTATCCATTTTTGGGGCTCATCATCACCCCCCTACTGAAAGTGTTGCTCATCCTCTGAGCAACCAATCTCTCTCCTCATCTTTGATGGCCCTGGTGGCCTCCTTGTCATGCCAAGCTTCTGAAGTGATGTCCTCTTCTCTGTCATGAAACCATGCTTCTTTGCTTTGGTTCTTCCCACTGCCTGCTGCTTTTCCTGTTTTATGAGCTGTCCCATATCTATGTTTGAAAGAATAATCTTTGTCATCTATTGAAGTATATGATACAAAATCTTTGCGTCATCTGACCCTTTTGGAAAATATATTCCTGCTTTATTCATGGGTTATTTCTCGTAAAAGTATAATTACTAGAAAAACTCAGCAGAAATTAATTACTTTCTTCCTGGTCATCTAGCAAAACTTTGACAATTAAATTGGCAGTCAATTGTTTCATTTATGGCTCTACATGTGTTTCAAGGAAAATAAGAACTTTATGTCAACAATTTTAGTTATAGACACTGCTGAATTCATTTCTGTTATCAACATTCTACTGCTCTGTTTTGAATTCATGATCATATTGCATAGATGGCATCTTTCCTCAACAATTAATTCTCTCCATGTTCCATATTGGTCTAGGATAAATTCAAATTATTTTGAAGAAAATCTCATACAACTCCTAAGAGATGAAAGAACCTACCAAAGGTATTCTTACTCTTTGATTTCCATATCGTTCAATGAAGCAGGGGACTTTCTCCAAGAAGGATAAACTTTCATCAATATCCTTCAATGCAAGCCTATCTATAACTAAGAACTTCACTGGTCATTTTTCCCTCTACTGTTTTGGATAACTTTGAATGGTATGTATCAACTGAATCACTTCAAAATATACAGTTCTGTCCCATAATCAATTCCCTGGTGAAGGCTCACCAATGAAAAAGCAGAACATTTCAAGTCAGAAAATAATGTTCTATCTGGAAAAACTTCGTAATCTCGAGCTCTTTTCCTTGCTTTCATTCAAGTGCTTCTTGTGCTCAAGACTTCACGCTCTATCCCTATTTAGTCTGTCCAAACTCTGCCGCGGAGAAGCAATCCATTTGTTCTTGGGCTGTAGTTGTTTTGCAACAACCTTGACTTCAACTAAACAATAGGCTTTCTTCAAGCTTCAAACTGGATGAAGAAAAACTTGGGCTTCTCTGCTCTGGAAGACTCTGCAGTACTTTCCTGTAAAACGTCTTCCTGTAGAATGCTAGCCGAATTCTATAGGATGTCTTTGCGCCTCTACACGATCTTGGTATGCGGGAGAATTTTGAACAGGCCAAAAAAATCAGCGAAGGATGATAGGTTAACCGATTGTGGGAGCAGAGGATGCATCTTCAGTTGAACAGGTTGCAAGTGCAGGTTAAATAACAGTCTATGAATTTCAGTTGAGCGCTCATTAATTTCTGCATGATTTTTGGTGGAGTGAGGTGGCAAAGACGTGTGCTGGCCCATGCAAACTGTTGTGCTATCATGAACTGCAGTGGTTAACTATTTGTTCTCTGCTTGTATTCACTTCCATTAGTTGCACTAGAGTTTAGAATATCCACAACTGTCTGTGTTTTTTAAATTTCACGTGAATGACTGATCCATGCATGCTGTGTGATTTTTGCCTTGATGAGTGCAATCGAATCTGGCTAGCTTCCTGGCTGAATCCACCCATCTCATTCGTTCATGCAATGCTTAGATTAGATTCATGCAATAGAGGAACAAGGTTTAGTCACGTACCTGAAGTCAAATGGCTGTTGTGAAGCTTTTTGCTGTTGCATGCTCGTATTCTGCTACTGCATGCTTGGATCCTTTGGTTGCATGAGGTCTTGGCTGATGATTTTTGATTGTTTTTCCTTGTGCAGGTGTCCTCTGGCCAGATCTAAGCTCCAGGCAATTGTTTCCACGTTCAAATCTGCACGTTCAAGCTGCTGCTGCTGCATTGTCACAGAACCAAAACTTGTTTTCGCCATTGCTCCCAAACGGTAAACCGGATTGATCTGAAACTTGCTGAGCATGTTCCTATCATCATTATGCATCTCCCATAGCAAAATCGTGATCAATGGATGCATGGATTTCGATAAAAATGGAAAATGGCTGAAGATTTCAGAGATCGATTTCTCGGAAATCGTGCATCGGAATCGGCTGAAACTGCTTGGGTAGGTTACTATCACTCACATGCATATCCCCATGAAACAGGTTTTGAAACGGATGTACGGATATGGAGAAAATGAAAAAATGGCTGATGGTGATGGAGGATGATTTCTTGGAAACCGTGGACCGGAACGACATGAAACTGCTTAGGCATGTTGTCATCACCCTTGTACAATTCCCCATAAAACGGTTTGTCAAATGGATGCATGGTTTTCAAGTTATGGAAAAAACAAATTCTGTTCTATGTGTTTTTGCTTCAAGGCACTTTGCATTTTTGTTGCATGGTATGAAAAAATGAATTTTGGCTGTGATGCAGGTATGGAGATGATGGAGGAGGAGTTGGAAGATTGCATGAGGACTTTTGAACCCTTGAGGAAGCTACCATGTTCACCAAACCACTTTTTGAAATCCATGTCTAGTTTCCCACAATTTCTACAGGAGGTTCCTGTAGAAGCACAATGAGGTGGAAAAAATGATGGAGAAAGGCAAGGGATGGACACACAAGTGCTTGTAGGCCTAATCAACAGATTCCCACCATCAGATTCCATTTTAGACTTGAATTTGGTTCGTCCAAAGGTTCTACAGGATGTTTCCTGTAGAAATACAGAGCTTCCTGTAGAAGGCACAAGAAAATTCCTTTAACCTTGATTTGAGTGCTCCTCCTGTCATGAAACATCCTTCTTGCAACCTGCAATTAGCCAATGGAATTAGTTTTATTTTTATTTTTCTTTTTCTCTTTTGTTGTTTTTTTTGAAAAACAACTAGGGCGCCTCATGGAGGTTTTCACCCTAGTTGCCTGCCTTGGCCGCCTCCAAGGGAGGTTTTCACCCAAAGATCTTATTGCCTTTTTATTTTCTCTTCTTTCCAACCCATTGACCGCCTCATGGAGGTTTTCAATCAATGAGCCAATCTAAGGCGCCTCCAAGGAGGTTTTCACCTTAGATTTTTATTTTCTTCTTATTTTCATTTTTTCTCTTTTTTTTTTTTTTTTTTTTTTTTTTCTACCCTACCCTACTTGAAAAACAAAATCATTTTCAAGTATAAGAATACTTCCAATGGAGCCATGTGCACATCGAGATTAGAGAAAAAATGATGTGAAGGCTTGAAATGCATGCTTGGACAACTATCCGGACTTTAGAGACCAAATGATCTGACTTTGAAGGGATCAAACATAGCTGAGGAAGAGAGTACCGCTGCAACTTAGTGATCGTCTGAAACCATATCTCAATATAGCTTTGATATCCTTGGTTCTTTTGCTGATCTGGATCATTCTTCATGTCACCTTCTAACATGACTTTCTCATCTTCCTCTTTTTGCTGATCTTTCTCTTGAATACATGGAAGATTTGATGGTAACCATGAGGGATCTCTCTCGAGCTCTGATTTTGATGCCTTCTCTTCATCAAGTGCAGCCCATGGTTCTATGATCTTTTCTTTTGAATCTTCTTTTTCCTTTCGTCCTTCCATGTTGTCAATATAATCTCTGTTTTGCAACACTCTTCCTGAGCTATGGTGAAGATCATTGAGCTCAAGAGGAGGTGTTTGGACATGTTGTGCCTCAGCATTACAATTGTGTTGAGCTGCTCCAATGTATGGCTTTGGAAATGGTATGGGTAGTTGAGTGGAGGTGTGAAATTGAGATGGAGATGGATGGCATTGTGGTTGGGCAGGTGGTGGAGGAGAATGAGTGGGATGAGAGTTGTACTAGGGCCTCCACCCCTGATAAGGTGCATTCCACTGAGGCTGTGGCTGAGCATAAGAGTGAAATGAATGAGCAACTGGTTGGGCATAATATGGATCTGTGAAGGAACAAGGAGGAGGTGTGAACCAGGAAGGATGAGCAGGGAGACCCCAAGAAGGCATGAAAGTGGCTTGATAGGGGTCATAATAGGTCTCAGGTGTCCCTTGCAGTTCCTGCTAGTAAGATTTAGGTCCAGGCGGCCTCCTTTGGTTCATATGATAGAGTGGTTCAGTGGCTCCTTTAACTCTTTGATATGCAACTTTAAGTCCAGGCAAGGAAGGGCACTGATTCGTAGGATGGTATTCTTCACAGACAAAACACACTTCTAGGGAGTGCATTGGACATTCGTTCCTAGGATGCTTTCTAGTGCACCTAGGACAAAAGATGACCAAAGCCCTCTTGGCTTCCTCTTGCTTCTTTTGGATCCATAGGGTATCCAATTGCATGAAAAGAAACTGCCTCATATCACTCTTGAAATCTTCTATCTGATCTTTAAATTCGTCTTTGGACAAGGGACTGCTCCCAACATTTCTGCTTGTAGCCATTTGCTCCAAAGGAATGGTTTCTTCTTCTTCTCCCCTTGAGGTTCTTCAAATATGTCTTGTTTTCCACCTAAGGGTTCTTTAATCACAGCCATTGAAGAAGAGAGAGAAGGTTGGCTGTGTGAAGCAGTGGGGGTGTTGTGCAATCATTTTTCTAACTTATCTCTACTCCTACAAGGCATGAAATGGAAAGACTTTTGATTGCTTTTGTTTTTTTTTTTCTCTAGTACCTGCAAAACTAAAATAGATTGAACTACAACTAACTATCTTGCTGAAATGAAAATGCGGAATTGAAATGAAAGCAGGAGGGGACTAATCTATTTTTCTCAAATGAAATTGCCAGAATGAAATGCTAGGCTACGCTTGCGAAATTGAAATGCTAATCTATGTTTGCAGAAATGAAATTACGGAATTGAAATGCTAATCTATGAAAGCAGGAAAGGCTAATCTACTTTTGCATAAATGAAATTGCATAATGGAAATGAAATAAACTACTTAGCAGAAGATTGTAGTGGAAAATAGAAGAAAAGCGGCAATCACCAATACTCTGACGCTTCCCCGGAAACGACGCCAAAAAGATGGTGGGCCCCAGTATTGTACCAATAATGCTACAACTCCTGGAACTCCCTTCTTTAATTTTATCAACCCGGTAGTTCGTAACAAACTTGGAAGTGACGGTGCTGTATGCACAAGTACTAGCTCTTGCCGCAGCTGTCACTTGGTCAGCTGGCACAAGTCCACTAGGAGCTTAAGCCAACTTCTATGAGCTCTTAGAAGAAGCTTTTTAATTGATGGACGAAAGCTAACTCGAAGGAAGCTAATCTAATTGCGAAAAGAAACTGAAAGACAAAAAAGAAACGCAAAACCTAGCAAACCCTAATTCTACCAGCTAGTCCTACTGACACAAAGGAGAGAATGCAAACTACTGAAAGAGATGCCATTACTTCTAGGAAGGTAAAATGCATGTGTCTAAGTTATCACTATCTGAAGAAAACATCTTTTTGTATTTTTGATGAAGTTGTTGGAATTATCATGCATGTGCTTTTAACTAGCTTTTCATTGTGCAGAGGTGGATCAAGGAGGAGAAATGCTTGGGAAAGGTTGGGAAGGTTCAGAGAGGGTCTAAGGGGTCCCTAACATCCTTTCAGAGAGTTTCACAAAGTCTGGATGCCATGCAACCGTGTTTATGAACTTCTACAGGAAGTCTGCAGGGGTTTCTACAGGAAGTTCAGAAGTTCTACAGGATGTTCTGTAATTCTTCTACAGGATGTTTCGAAATGGGATTTTGGAGCATGGATGGAGGGAAAAAGATGGAGGAATGAGTATGGAGGTGAAATAGGGGTGTGAAGAGGTTTAGGGCTTGTTGGATGAGGCTAAGGAGCAATTGGATTTATTCAAGGATGGAGGAAGCGATGATGCACAAGAAGATGAGAATCATGACAAAGTAAGCAAATGAGGCAAACGTAAGGTAAGGGTTATAAGTGAAGGGTGAGGCAGGTAGGTTGGATGGAGTATGGGCAGGTAAGGAAGGATAACAGGTACTCTGCAAGTGGTTTTTCAAACTGAACAAACAAAGACATGCAAGAAAACCAAGATCTAGTTATGCTACCCTAATATGATCTAGCTAACAGTAACAAGAATGGACAGCAGCTTTATTTGCAAGGAAACCATGTACAACACGTGAGAAAGAAAATTCTAAAAGATCTGAATGCATGACTAACTTCTACCAATATATTCTAAACATAAATAGCTACTTTAACCATCAAAAGAAATCTAAATAACAAAGCAAGATCTAAATCTAAATAGCAGATTTTATTTTAAGAACGCAGCAAAGACACATGATAGTAAACAAAGGAGGTACTGGGCGCTTGAGATGGGCCCAACCCCAAGAGCTACAGCCTCCCAAGAGATATTTAGAGCTGGTGCAAAGCTGGATTCATCTTTATTGATCAAGAAATGAAGAGTTACATCAAAACTGTCCACAAGAAGAACTTGAACATGAGCTGAAAGCAAAGCTAATCTATTGCCTAAAAATCGAACTACAAAATGACTACAACAAGACTATGAAATGACTAACTACCAGCTACTATCTACTGGCTAACCAACTAACCAAAATGAGGCCCTAAGCCGTCTTATTTATACAAATTGAGGACCCAACAGTCCTCCTAAACTTTAGGGACTCGACTGCCCAAAACTTGTTGTTAACAGTAGTCCTACTTGACTTACTTGGTTGCCCTTGTGCTAATTGATTCAGTGGCCGTTGAACTCCGAGCTGATGGTGGAGAATTCGAGGTAAGGGCCCATAAATGAAGGGGACACCTTCCTACAAATCCTCTCCCTTGTTCTCCCACGAATTTGGCTGCCAAGTGCTCATTAAGACCTTCAATTTTGTCTCCAAAATGACCAAAAAGGCTACACAAAGCACCCATTAGACTTGTTGGCATAATGACTAACCAAATTCACTCTATTAGCATAAATATAATAAAAAAAATGCAATAAACTAGTAAGAATGGTGGATTAAGTCAAATTAGGAGGTTGAATGAGCCCAAATAATTATCCATTTTTGGGGCTCATCAACTGCGTCGATCCTAGTCTTCCCAAATTAGAAGAAGGAATTTCATGTCCATGTGGACGCATCGTGTATTGTGCTGGGAGTAGTACTGACATAGGCCAATGAAGGGGACATGGATCACCTTATAGCGTTAGCAAGTAGGAAGATGTCCAAAGCTGAGAAAAATTATTCCATGACAGAGTGCAAAGGATTAGCTATGGTGTATGCGTTCCAGAAGTTTAGGCATTATCTGTTGGGTGGACATTTTAAGATGTATACAGGCCATTCTGCATTGAAATACCTGGTCAACAAGCTTGTTTTGGGGGAGAAGATATGAAGGTGGCTATTGTTGTTCCAAGAATATGATTTTGAAGTCATTGTGAAACCAGGACGATGGAATGCAGGACCAGATCATCTGTCACACATTGAAACTGAATAAGAACCTACTAATTTGGAGGAAGGACTACCTGATGCGCAACTCTTTGTAGTGCACATCGCGGAAAACCACTTTGAAGATATTATACACTTCTTGACAACAGGAACAACTCCGGAAGGATATACAAGTCAACAGAAGAAGGAACTGGTGGTGTGCGCGACAGACTTTTCTGTCATTGTAGGGCACTTGTACAAAATGGGATCAGATGAAATATTGTGACGTTATGTGCCTAAGTTTGAACAAAACAACATCCTCATTAAGGCTCATGGCGGAGCCATGGGGGGGGGGGGAGAGACATTATGCGAGCAAGGAAAAAACGCAGAAGATTCTACGTGTTGGGTTGTGGTGGCCAACAATGCATAAGGATTCAAAGGTGTATTGTAGGGCATGCGATGCATGCCAAAGGATTGGCAAACCCTCATGGAGGGATGAGCTATTGCTAAATCTACAAATATCAGTATAGCCCTTCGAGAAGTAGGCGATTGACTTTGTGGGACCAATTCAGCCTTTGGGAAAGAAGATGGGTGCATGGTACATCATCACTGTGACTGAGTACTTAACCAAATGCACAGAGGTGCAGCCTGTGAAGGATTGTACAAGTGTGACAACAAGAAAATTCATCTTTGAGTATGTGTTGACAAGGTTTGGCTGTCCAAAAATTTTAATGAGGGATCACAGAACGCATTTTCTTAATGAGACGATCAACGCGATGACGGAGGAATTTCAAGTTTACCATCAGAAGAGCATGCCATATCATCCATAGGCTAATGGGACGGTGGAAGCATTTAATAAAATATTGGAGAGTGCATTAACAAAGTGTTGTGCCCTACAACAACCCCCCATTTCATAACATTTTTATCACAAACAATTTACATATGAAATGGGTCCCTTTTAAAATTTTTAATTGGCATTAATGAACTTGTTCTAAAAAGGTATGACAATCAAACGAATTTGTGGATAAAAGCCTTTTTGAACAAATAATAAGCAATTTTTGGTTAAGTCCAAAAAAGCAATCGCAAGATCGTTTGCCACCTTGGTTCTTTCCGATGCGATATCGCTATCGGCCATCGGCGATAGCCAATGCACACACAGAAAAAGCACATGCCTTTTCCCCGATGCGACACGATATCGGTGATCAACTATCGGCGCTACTTCTTATGAAAAATGTTTTAAAGCTTCGACCCGATGCGATATCGCTATCGGCAGTCGGCAGAATCCTACGCATTTTCATAAGACGTTCAGATCTTTTCCCGATGCGATGTAATATCGCTATCGGTAGTCGGTAAATCAATTGATATACATTTAGGGATTATGTTCGCGCGCTAATATGATACAATGTCGCAATCGGCATTCGCTAAGATCTTTCCCAAATGATAATGTCACTCACACTCCCGATGCGATGCGATGACGCTTAATGATGACCTGAGTTCCTAAAAGGTGATTATTTCAAAGCATTAAAGTTATATTTAAATCCGATTTGACAAAAGCACAGATTTCAAAATGCCGTTAAGTAAAGGGATAAGGTAATGCATGCGTATTTAAAGCTTTGCCCCTTCGAATTAACGAGCAATTACGATTAGACCTTTGAAGAAATCTATTGCATGCTTTAAGGGGTCATTCAGTTTAATAACTTAAGTAATGGTCATTTATGGAGCTGCAGGCTGTAAAATCACCATCATTGCATCTGCGGTGCCTTCTCAAATCATTAGATCCGCAGCCACTTTTAGAAATAATCTCACCACGCTTCAAATAATATATCTATCCCGTTATGGATCGTCATTGTTATTTCTTTGTTACGATTTCTCTTGCATTTGTGTAGAATTCAACTGTCGAGAGAAGTCTGAATATGATGGGAAAGAAGTTCAAGAAGGTGGCAGGTTCTACTGCGACACCTGTCTTAGGCCAAGCTGCTATAGTTTCAAAGAAAGGCTTAATCTCAGATACTACATGCACTGGTCTTCCTGGCACTACATGGCAAGGTACATACAATTTGCTAGAAGCAAAACAACCAGAAAAGACAGTAACGGAGGCAAGTGTGGATGAACTAAGAAAGTCTGAGGCAACTCTTAAAGATTTGGCTGACTCCTTTCTGCACAGAATAGCAGCCAGAGAACAAGTCTTGCCTTATACTGATGTGGTACGTTGGGCAATTGAAGAAATTACTCTCACTGATAGAACCTTCCATACTAAGGATGGAAGGATTTTCGGTTCCTTCAAGCCTGACGACTTGAGACGGATGTATCATTTGCCCAAACCCGAGCAAGTCTATAACAGAGCCTTTGTGGAGAAGTTCGCCAAAGAGAATGAATCACCATCCGAACCTCTCCGAGATTGGAGGCAAAATCCAGCAAAACACAAGCATGATATGTCGGGTAAGTACTCCAATGCTTCTTTGGCTTCACCTTATTGCTATGCTGGAATTATGATGTGTAGATTGTGGGGATTTCATGACTCTGCAAATATCCATGTTGATATGGTTCCCTTAATGGAAGCGGCCGTCAATAGTATAATCATGGATTGGGCCACTATTCTGTCTGATAAGTTGGTCATAGCTATTCGTGAGTTTAGGGCCAAAACCAGAGTCACCGAGAGAAAAATCCCACCCTTCTATTACTCTGCCTACATTATGGATACCCTTTGTTTTAATTCTGAATTTCCTGTCCTTGGTTGGAGATGGACAACCCATGACCCAACACCTATTCATTTGTATCATCGGAAATTGTGGAAACCCTCCCACAAAGACCATTTGTATCAAATTTGCAATGGTTTTATGGTTCCCGTTCACTATTCTATTTTTGACAGACCTATCCCTAGAATTTCTTATGAAGCTTCTTTTGACCTACCAGCCGTAGCCCATTGGTTCGGCGAAGAACATTTTTCCTATATTAGAGTTTTTGGAAGCAAGGCTAGGCCACATGTCCTCCCCCTGTACATCCCAGATAAATTGTTAGCCCGGGAAATCTCCTATCAGATCATGTCTGAGGGTGTCACACAAACTCTCAAAGAGGAGAAGAAAAGAGAAGAAGAAGAGAAAGCAAAGAAAGAACTGGAAGATAGGCAGAAAAGGGAATTGGAGGAACAACAGCGAAGAGCACAAGAGGAGCAACAGCGGGAGGCATTCGAGGAACAGCAGAGGATTGAACAAGAGAAAGAACAGAGTAAGCAAATCTCTGTTGATCCTGAACTAATTAAAGAATGGAACCAATTCGATTCCATTATAAGTGGTAAGGAAGCCTCCAAAGACTCAGACGCCTCAAAGACTCCCGATACTACTTCTTCTCCGGTTCTAGAAGGAACCAGCGGCCCACCCATGGTACAGAATGTTGAGGTAATTACTCAAGACCCATCTGATCAAATTGATCTTCAGGTAGAGGAAATTCCTCCCCTAGACATTTTCTACAGCCCAAAGCATAGAGCCTTTGTAAGGCGCTCGAGGAAAAGGCGAAGGCTTGATCAACCTTCTGTTTCAACTGAGCAAACAGTCACGGGCAATGTCGTCTGGAAGGGAGAATTAGATCCCTCTGAAGATCTGACAAAGCTGTCGCAATTTGCGGGAGCTTATTCAGCGACAACTATTGACAAAACATCCGAAGTGAGTCTTCTTTTGAAGACTAAAGAGCATGAGGTATACGCATTGCAAGCAGAAGTGATAGAGGCAAGGAATAAGGCAGCGCAGGTAGAAGAACAATTGCTGGCCCAACAACAAGAGAATCATTTGTTAACCCAGCAAATTGAAAAACTGAGGATAGACCAAAGTGGCATTCAGAAAGCACAAGAATTGTCAGAGGCATTATCCCAGTTGAAGGCATCGAATGAGCTGTTGATGAAATCTAAAGAGGAGCAAATAATTCAGCTGTCAGCACAGCTTGAAGGTATCAAAGGTGCCCAGAGTATTGATGATTTCAGAACAGAGGCAACTCGAATAAACAGCGCATTGATATCTCAGATCAGACTCTTGTGCCAACAACTTGTTGAAGCTGAGATACTTTGTGAAACATCTACAGCAGTATGTGAACAAATCGAGAAAGCCAGGAGTAACTTGGATCAGGCTGAAGACGATATAACAGAGTATATTGAATGGCAAGACACTCCAGAAGGGCAAGCGGCAAATTTGTCCCGAATCTGTGTAACATACAAGGACATACTTTTCATGGAATGGAACACACAGGTAATGAAGGCGGAAAGGGCAGCATCCAGATGCAAAATGATTGCCAACAACATGATCAATCTAGTTAATGATACATTGTACCTGGCAAACATGATTTCACAATGCACACCTGGAAACATAACAACCGCAAACATGCTGGAGCACAGGAATTACCCTGATCTGGAGAAACAAGGGCGGTTAATTGCTGGAGTAAATACCTTGACCGCCGACGCATACTGGCTTTTCCTCATTAAACCACATTCTCAAAGGTTGGCTCTTAACTGCCTAACAGATGCTCTCCAATACCTGATTGCCGATATCCAAGATGCCACATACGATGCACAGCTGACTTCATGCCTCAATACTCCACCAGAAGTAGAGCCAATGCTGGCGATATGTCAGCGAAGGAGTAAAGGCAAAGAGACCTCTGACTGAAGCATCGCCGCCGACTGCCGAATCACCAAAATACAAGATAATATTTGTTAATGCCGATTTATTAGTTTTCAGTTTTAGATATTTAGATATTTAGATTAGCATAGTATTTATAGACCCTTTCATTGTTTTGGAAAGGGTCGTAAAATTTTGTAAAAGACTTAAAGGCTGAAGTTTTCACTATTGTGCTTCAGTCTATATTCTTTTTGAAACTCGACCACTGGTTCTTAATTTTACTTGGAAGGCTGTTTTAAGTAAATTGTGCACTATTGTCGTTTGCTTGGAATGCTTTCTGGTTGGAAGGAAGGACCGCGACATAGCAATTAATATATTGGATTGATCAAACAGCTTGCATGGTACTATTATCTGTATCTGTTCTCTTTTCTATTATATGAATTGTTGTGTTATTATTTTGCTATTATTGATTACATGTGTGCGATATAACAGCAAGTCTGCATTTCATATCACTATTGAATGTTTTGTGATTTGTTATCTCTTTTACTCATGCGTGTAACAATGATATAAATGACTGAGTGCAGTAATTCGCTATTATCGCTCTGCATAACTATTTATGCAGAGCAATCTTAAATGATTTAAACATTTATGCTTACTGTTAGTGACATCTATATGCCTGCCATTAAGCATAGATTATCAAACGCTGCATTCTCTGAATCGATAAGTCCCGGGATTAGCTTATAGTTATTATATTTCTTTTATAGTTTAGTTATTTTTTTATTATCACTTCATATCGTAAACCATTCACCCATCCTGTTTACTTATAATCTTTGGGAAACTGGTCCCATTACCCCCAGTCGGAGCCACTATTCCAAACGGAAAAGGAGCTGCACTAAGTTCCGGACCGGGTGGTTTCCCCGATGTTGTTGCAACGAATTTCGGGGCATCAACATTTTTGGCGCTAGAAGGAGGGCCATCGACTGTGAATGGCAAGTAGCTCCAAGTCTGCAAACCATTCTAAGAGTAATTCCCCCTCCAAATCCTCTTCCCCTTCTCAATCACATGCTGGTTCTCCAGCACACGATCGAGAAAAAGAGGAATCAACCACCACTGCTCACACCCATCATATTTCAGAACATTTAAGTCTTGAATCCCCTGAAGTTCATTCTCTTATCCATAAACTTCAGAGCTTCTCGATTTTGCCTCAGAAATCTGAAGTATCACAAAGCAGTGTGACTTCGCAGTTAAACTTATCCCATCCACTCACCAGACTTCAAAGTGAAAAACTCGGTATTGAACCTACTGAGTTTCCTTTACCAAAAAGGAAAAAGGCTAAGAAGATTACTGAAGTATCTGACAGTGAAGATCTTTCTTCCATATCCTCCATCTCCACTCCTCCTCTGCGAAGTCAACCATCCACTCCTCCGTTACACACTGTTGTTCATCAGGGAATAAGTACTACAGCATCTCAAACTACTCACTCTTCAACAACTTCTTCTCCTCAGTCATCTGGAATCTCAACAGTAGTAACAACTATTATCGCCAGCATAATGGCAGATCCATGGACCACGCCAGGCGCAGTCAATATGCCCGGACCATTACATGATCTACCTGATGCTCCCGAAAAATGGTTGCCTAAATTCAATCCAGATAACGGAACACAAGCTGAAGAACATATTAACAATTTCATGTTAGCAGTTAATTTAAAAGGAGTGACAGAACAAGATGTTGTTGTAAGGATTTTCCCTTATACTCTGCAAGGATCGGTAGGATCCTGGTACTTCTCTTTACCTTCTGGTTCTATTACCAGCTGGACCACATGCCAAGAGCAGTTCCTTACCAAATATGGAGATGACAGGTCTCTGGCGACTTTAATAAATGACCTCTCCAATTTGAGAATAGAACATAGGGAACCAATAAAGGAGTTTAATGCTCGATTCAACAAACTCCTAAATAAAATCCCCACCGCTTCGAAACCAAGTGAACAAATCAGGAGCGAATGGTATATTACTGCCCTCCCTTCCAACATAGCCATTTTTGTTGACAGGGCTGGCAAACCTACCTTAGCTGAGAATATGAAGGAAGCACTTGCTGTTGAAAAGCGTATCAATGCTTTAGAGAAGAAAGCAGCCTTAGAAGATAGAAAATCCAAAAAAGTTTCATTTAAAGAAGATTCTAAGAAAAAGACCCCAAAGGACCCATACGACATGGAAGGTTTACAAAAAGTCCTTAAAACATTGTCTAATGAAATGGTTGATATTAAAAAACAGGTGGCTGAAACTTCAAACAAAAGACCATTTAGAACTTTCAAGAAAACTGAAACAAAGCCACCCAATGTTATATCTAATGCAGACTCTGAACAGGAAGAAGAAGAAGAGGAATCAACCTCACAAACGGATGAAGAAGAAGAAGTAGTTGAATGCCATGGCATGTGGGATTTTATACTCCCAAACTCTGACACTGAGAATCAAGAGGAAGCATTTCCTGTTACTACAAGGAGTAAAATCGCTTCTGAACCTACTCAAACAACTACAAAAAAGAGGAGTGCAGGTGCTGCCACACCAAAAGAAAAAGTTCTTCCAAAAAAGTCTCCGGTAGCAGCCCCTCAAAACAAGTCTCCAATTTCTAATTCTCCTTCGACATCTAAGACATTAGTGGTATCTGACTCCATGGAGTATAATATTGTTGATGATATGAAAAAGACTAAGGCAAACATAACCATGTTTGAACTAAGTAAGTTAAAACATCAGCAGAAATTACTCCTAAGAGAATTTAATGCTGTCCCCTCTTCTCCTCTTCCCAGTTCAAAAGCTGCTAATGATTCAGGACAACCCCCTCCAGATATGGTCGAAGCTACCGATTCGGTTCTGATCGGAGATAGATCCAATTCTCATACCCCACCTTTCTTGCTCACCTATGAAATCTATAATCGAAATCTGCATAACTGTTTAATTGATTCAGGGGCTTCATCTAATATTATGCCAGCTTCAGTTTGTTCTAAACTGAACTTAGAACCCCAGAAGTCCGCCATTCACATTGTACAGTTAGACAGAACCAAAGTACAGGTTATAGGAGAAATTAATTCTGTGACTATCAGGTTGTCTGCTGATCCCAGGATAGTACAGAGAATAGATATTTTGATAGCTGACATACCCGAATTCTACGGCTTAATTTTGAGCAGGGATTGGTCTGAGAAACTGCATGGATACATTTCCACGGATTGGTCACATATGTGGCTCCCCTACAAGGGTAAGCCAAATCAAATAAGGATCGACCGTGAGAAACACATGACTCACACAGTAACCGATTTCGAACAAGAAAACCAGCCTGTGGCCTTCAACAACAACATTTTGGGAAATTATTCCTCAGAATCATTCTTTGGCAACTTTGTTGCCCAATCTTCCCCTTTTTCAGTTAACCATTGTACATCTCAAGTAGAAAATTTTTCACAATCCAATTTATCCAAATGCTTCAATGCAAATCAAAAGGATGTAAATATTTTTGTTAATTCTCCTTTATTTTGGTCTTTGTATTTTGATGGCTCTAAGTCCAGCGAGGGCTCAGGAGCAGGTTGCATTTTGGTTAGTCCGCAAGGCGAAAAGACAATGCTTTCCTGTAGATTAGAATTTGAATGCACCAATAACACGGCCGAATACGAAGCACTACTGCAGGGATTATATAAGGCAATTGACCTTAAAGTCCAATATATAAAAGTATTCGGCGATAGTGAGATCATTGTTAAGCAGGTAAGGAATACAATTCATTGCCTTTCAACTCACCTTAAGCATTATCAATCGCTAGTGCAAGATCTTACTTCACATTTTTTAGCATTCAACATTTCTTCAATTCCTAGATCGCAAAATTCAGCAGCTGATTTACTAGCCAACGTAGCTTCCAAACTCCTCCCTTCCGAAGACTATAGTCTTGATAGATTTTCTATAGAATTAATTTTTAGACCTTCAGTTCCCGATAACATCACCAACTGGAGGGTTTTCAACCATGACGAGGACATCTTGCAATTCTTAACCTCTGAAAAGTCCTATGACAATCAAATCATTGAAGAGGATGAGCATGATTCTCAAATGAAAGAAACATCTCAAGATAACGCGATTCCTAAGCCTGTAGTAAAGCTCGAAGATCTTTATGACATTAAAGATAGGTTCAAACCTGTAATTAATGCAAAACTCCAAAGCTCTACTCTTAGGTTTGAATTGATTAATTTGGGAACAGCTCAAGCTCCTCAAAATATAAACTTAGGATTAGGACTTTCTATAGAAGAAAAGGAAGCATTCATCAAACTCTTAAGGAAAAACAAGCAAGTTTTTGCTTGGAAGTATGACGACCTCAAAACATATGATACATCTATCATACAACATACTATTCCTATGCTTCCCAATCAAAAACCGATCCAGCAGAAGTTAAGAAAAATACATCCAAATTTGGAGAGCTAGATAAAGTCGGAACTTAATAAGCTCTTAACAGCTAAGATTATCTTCCCTGTCCGACACTCAAACTGGGTCTCCAACATGGTACCAGTCAGGAAGAAAAACGGCGACATCCGAATCTGTATTGATTTCAGAAACTTGAATAAGGAAAGCTTAAAAGATAATTTCCCACTGCCTACCATGGAGCAAATCCTCCAATCGGTAGCAGGATCTGAATTCATGTCTTTTCTTGATGGTTTCTCAGGATATAATCAAGTGCTGGTTCATCCTGATGACCAATTAAAAACTACATTCAGAACAAAATGGGGGACTTACGCATATCAAAAGATGCCTTTTGGACTCATAAATGCAGGAGAAACATTCCAAAGAGCTATGGATACAGCCTTTAGAGGGTTAATTAACTGGACAGTAGTCGTCTACCTCGATGATATTACTGTGTATTCTAAAAAGAGATATAATCACTTGCATGATTTAAATCAGATTTTTCAACGATGCAAAACATATGGTATCTCTCTTAACCCGAAAAAATCTTTCTTTGCTCTTAACCAAGGTAAGCTCTTAGGGTTTATTGTATCTAAGGATGGCATTTATGTAGATCCTGATCGAATTAAGGAGATTTCTGAAATCCCTTTTCCACACAACAAAAAATCGATGCAGTTGTTTTTAGGACAAATTAATTTCGTTAAACGATTTGTTCCAGATTTTTCACAGATTGTACTACCACTACAAACGATGATTAAAAAGAATTCAACCTTCAGATGGGGATTAGAAGAAAAGCAAGCTTTTAATGACATTAAGCAATCAATAATCAATGTCCCAGCTCTGAATACTCCAAATCTTTCTAATCATTTTACATTATATACTATTGCATCCGACTTATCTTACGCAGCAGTGCTCACACAGTTGAATGATGACAATTTGGAAGCGCCCATCTCGTTCTTTAGTTCAAACTTTCAAGGCGCCGAATTGAATTATTCCAATATTGAGAAACAAGCTTTTGCTGTCTTTAAAGCAGTCAAACATTATCGACCCTTTCTTCTAAAAACCCATACTAAAGTGATCGTTCCTTTCTCAGCAGTTAGGCAACTATTAATCCAAAAGGAATTGGGTGAAAAGAGGGCAAATTGCGTCGCAGCTCTCCAAGAATATGATCTAGAAATAAAGCCAGCAAAGTTTGTTAAAGGTCAAGGTTTTTGCAGGATATTAGCAGGAGCATCAAACATTCTAGAATCAAGTGATACAGAGCAAACCCAAGAAGTTAATCAGCTAAGTATACCCGATTCCGAATCTCAATATTCAGATCTGATATTTTATTTAAAGAATGGTTATGCACCTACCAATTTGTCCTACAAGAACAAAAGAGCCATTAGATTGAAAGCTAAGAGTTTTTCCCTTATTGACGATGTGCTCTTCAGAAGAAACTATGATTCTGTCCTATTAAGATGCCTTGAGAAACCTGAGACTCAAAAGGTTTTGCAGGAGCTACACGACGGACCAGTAGGAGGACATTTCGGAGCTGATACAACAGCTCATAAAATCATTCATGCTGGATACTATTGGCCTACTTTGTTTAAGGACGCTCACGAATATGTAAGGAAATGCATCAAATGCCAAACTGCCAGTGGAAGACAACAAAAACCAGCTTTCCCTTTGCAACCAATCAACATTGAACAGCCTTTTGAACAATGGGGATTGGACATCATTGGAGAAATTAATCCTTCTTCTTCCAAGCAACACAAATATATCCTTACAGCAACTGATTACTTTACAAAGTGGGTAGAAGCAGTTCCGTTAAAGACAACAAACTCTGAGGCAATCATTGAATTTATAGATCAGTTCATCATTACCAGGTTTGGTGTTCCAAACGCTCTCGTCTTTGATAATGCTTCTTACTTCTTAGGCAATGCAATGATTGATTTCGCTATCAAAAGAGGGTTTAAATTAAAGTATTCTGCTAACTACTACCCTCAGGGCAATGGCCTAGCAGAATCAACTAATAAAAATCTAATCAAAATCATTAAGCGAACAATTGAAGAGAATCATAAGAACTGGCATAAATCCTTGGTATTTGCATTATGGGCTGATAGGATAACACAGAAAGCTTCCATAGGGACCTCTCCGTTTAATCTTGTCTACGGAAAAGAAGCAATCGTACCAACCAATCTTCTTCTTCCATCTCTAGCCCTAGTGCAATTTATTGACGAAACTCCTTCTTCCTCTATACAGTTTAGATATGATCAAATTCTCAAACTTGAAGAAGAAAGGGAAAAAGCCAAGGTTACACATGCAAAACATCAACAAGTCATTAAAGCAGCTTTTGATCTAGCCTCATCTAGCCCTAGACAATTCCAAGTCGGAGATCTAGTCCTGAAATGGGACAAAGCCCATGAAGACAAAGGTAAACATTCCAAATTTCAAAAACTGTGGCTCGGACCATTTCAGATCTGTGAAAAAGTAGGCCATTCCACTTTCATACTGCAAAATCTATCAGGGGTGAGGGATTCTCTCCCTGTCAATGGTCTAATCTTGAAGAAATTCTTTAATTGAGGAGGTAACCCCTTCTCTTTGTAGTTTGATAGTTTTTATATAGTTTGTAGGATTTGTAGAAATAAGGATGTGGGACATTTTCCATTGACCTTTCGCTGTAATTAAAAGTTGTCTCGCCATGACACTATTAGTATTTACTTTTGGATAATAGCGTCTTAAACCAAGAGAGATCATTTCTAGGAAATTAGATATCTTTTTATTCTGAACATCACAGTCTAACCTTTGTAAACTTCACTCTGAACGAAGTTCTATGAGTCATCTTGAGTTTTCGAAATTAGTCTCCAAAGGTTATCCATATGAAAATAGGAGCTAATTCATCTTCAGCATCTTTAACTCTTAAACCTGTCATCCATTTACTCTTAAGAAGATAGTTGTTCATCCCATTCACCAAAAGTTTATGATTACTCAGAGTGTAATTCTAAAATATAAAAGATTAAAGATAAGAGGTCTTATTACAAGCCTGCTTACCATGTTCATAGGAAAATAATTTAACTGACATTACCAAAACTGCATATCAAACAGGGTAATGGCTTGAAATTTCAAGACAAGGGGTCTCATCACGAGCCAGCTTGTTCAGTTTAATTACTACCCGTGAATGGCATTGTCATTATCTGGTCACCAAACCAGGACAATGGCTTTTATCTTAAGCAAAGAAGAAAGTGAAATTCAAAAAATACGAAAATATCTTTTGAATTCATTCTGTTTAGTCACACTCTTAGGTGAATGGAACAATGGACAACAACATGGTTAAAAGGTAACCCTGCCGAGACTATGAACGTTTGCTGGCAGCAGAGGCTCTACCTGTGACAGAGGAGTTTATTTTAAAAAAGCTGATATGGAAAATTTTTCTATTTTACCTATATGAACCAATAAGGACTTGTTTTAAAACTCAAAGTGCATTTATAAAAAGAGGAAGTCAAATGAAGAAACCTGTTTTTCTCAGAATCAATAGACATCTAGTTAAATTAGAAATTTCCTTTCCTTTATAAAGATTCTATTTGAAAAGGTGTAAGTATATTTATTAGTCCAGAGATAACTGGTTCTGCCAGCGAATCGCCAATTGTTGTGCCCTACAACAACCCCCCATTTCATAACATTTTTATCACAAACAATTTACATATGAAATGGGTCCCTTTTAAAATTTTTAATTGGCATTAATGAACTTGTTCTAAAAAGGTATGACAATCAAACGAATTTGTGGATAAAAGCCTTTTTGAACAAATAATAAGCAATTTTTGGTTAAGTCCGAAAAAGCAATCGCAAGATCGTTTGCCACCTTGGTTCTTTCCGATGCGATATCGCTATCGGCCATCGGCGATAGCCAATGCACACACAGAAAAAGCACATGCTTTTTCCCCGATGCGACACGATATCGGTGATCAACTATCGGCGCTACTTCTTATGAAAAATGTTTTAAAGCTTCGACCCGATGCGATATCGCTATCGGCAGTCGGCAGAATCCTACGCATTTTCATAAGACGTTCAGATATTTTCCCGATGCGATGTAATATCGCTATCGGTAGTCGGTAAATCAATTGATATACATTTAGGGATTATGTTCGCGCGCTAATATGATACAATGTCGCAATCGGCATTCGCTAAGATCTTTCCCAAATGATAATGTCACTCACACTCCCGATGCGATGCGATGACGCTTAATGATGACCTGAGTTCCTAAAAGGTGATTATTTCAAAGCATTAAAGTTATATTTAAATCCGATTTGACAAAAGCGCAGATTTCAAAATGCCGTTAAGTAAAGGGATAAGGTAATGCATGCGTATTTAAAGCTTTGCGCCTTCGAATTAACGAGAAATTACGATTAGACCTTTGAAGAAATCTATTGCACGCTTTAAGGGGTCATTCGGTTTAATAACTTAAGTAATGGTCATTTATGGAGCCGCAGGCTCTAAAATCACCTTCATTGCATCTGCGGTGCCTTCTCAAATCATTAGATCCGCAGCCACTTTTAGAAATAATCTCACCACGCTTCAAATAATATATCTATCTCGTTATGGATCGTCATTGTTATTTCTTTGTTACGATTTCTCTTGCATTTGTGTAGAATTCAACTGTCGAGAGAAGTCTGAATAAGATGGGAAAGAAGTTCAAGAAGGTGGCAGGTTCTACTGCGACACCTGTCTTAGGCCAAGCTGCTATAGTTTCAAAGAAAGGCTTAATCTCAGATACTACATGCACTGGTCTTCCTGGCACTACATGGCAAGGTACATACAATTTGCTAGAAGTAGAACAACCAGAAAAGACAGTAACGGAGGCAAGTGTGGATGAACTAAGAGAGTCTGAGGCAACTCTTAAAGATTTGGCTGACTCCTTTCTGCACAAAATAGCAGCCAGAGAACAAGTCTTGCCTTATACTGATGTGGTACGTTGGGCAATTGAAGAAATTACTCTCATTGATAGAACATTCCATACTAAGGATGGAAGGATTTTCGGTTCCTTCAAGCCTGACGACTTGAGACGGATGTATCATTTGCCCAAACCCGAGCAAGTCTATAACGGAGCCTTTGTGGAGAAGTTCGCCAAAGAGAATGAATCACCATCCGAACCTCTCCGAGATTGGAGGCAAAATCCAGCAAAACACAAGCATGATATGTCGGGTAAGTACTCCAATGCTTCTTTGGCTTCACCTTATTGCTATGCTGGAATTATGATGTGTAGATTGTGGGGATTTCATGACTCTGCAAATATCCATGTTGATATGGTTCCCTTAATGGAAGCGGCCGTCAATAGTATAATCATGGATTGGGCCACTATTCTGTCTGATAAGTTGGTCATAGCTATTCGTGAGTTTAGGGCCAAAACCAGAGTCACCGAGAGAAAAATCCCACCCTTCTATTACTCTGCCTACATTATGGATACCCTTTGTTTTAATTCTGACTTTCCTGTCCTTGGTTGGAGATGGACAACCCATGACCCAACACCTATTCATTTGTATCATCGGAAATTGTGGAAACCCTCCCACAAAGACCATTTGTATCAAATTTGCAATGGTTTTATGGTTCCCATTCACTATTCTATTTTTGACAGACCTATCCCTAGAATTTCTTATGAAGCTTCTTTTGACTTACCAGCCGTAGCCCATTGGTTCGGCGAAGAACATTTTTCCTATATTAGAGTTTTTGGAAGCAAGGCTAGGCCACATGTCCTCCCCCTGTACATCCCAGATAAATTGTTAGCCCGGGAAATCTCCTATCAGATCATGTCTGAGGGTGTCACACAAACTCTCAAAGAGGAGAAGAAAAGAGAAGAAGAAGAGAAAGCAAAGAAAGAACTGGAAGATAGGCAGAAAAGGGAATTGGAGGAACAGCAGCGAAGAGCACAAGAGGAGCAACAGCGGGAGGCATTCGAGGAACAGCAGAGGATTGAACAAGAGAAAGAACAGAGTAAGCAAATCTCTGTTGATCCTGAACTAATTAAAGAATGGAACCAATTCGATTCCATTATAAGTGGTAAGGAAGCCTCCAAAGACTCAGACGCCTCAAAGACTCCCGATACTACTTCTTCTCCGGTTCTAGAAGGAACCAGCGGCCCACCCATGGTACAGAATGTTGAGGTAATTACTCAAGACCCATCTGATCAAATTGATCTTCAGGTAGAGGAAATTCCTCCCCTAGACATTTTCTACAGCCCAAAGCATAGAGCCGTTGTAAGGCGCTCGAGGAAAAGGCGAAGGCTTGATCAACCTTCTGTTTCAACTGAGCAAACAGTCACGGGCAATGTCGTCTGGAAGGGAGAATTAGATCCCTCTGAAGATCTGACAAAGCCGTCGCAATTTGCGGGAGCTTATTCAGCGGCAACTATTGACAAAACATCCGAAGTGAGTCTTCTTTTGAAGACTAAAGAGCATGAGGTATACGCATTGCAAGCAGAAGTGATAGAGGCAAGGAATAAGGCAGCGCAGGTAGAAGAACAATTGCTGGCCCAACAACAAGAGAATCATTTGTTAACCCAACAAATTGAAAAACTGAGGATAGACCAAAGTGGCATTCCGAAAGCACAAGAATTGTCAGAGGCATTATCCCAGTTGAAGGCATCGAATGAGCTGCTGATGAAATCTAAAGAGGAGCAAATAATTCAGCTGTCAGCACAGCTTGAAGGTATCAAAGGTGCCCAGAGTATTGATGATTTCAGAACAGAGGCAACTCGAATAAACAGTGCATTGATATCTTAGATCAGACTCTTGTGCCAACAACTTGTTGAAGCTGAGATACTGTGTGAAACATCTACAGCAGTATGTGAACAAATCGAGAAAGCCAGGAGTAACTTGGATCAGGCTGAAGACGATATAACAGAGTATATTGAATGGCAAGACACTCCAGAAGGGCAAGCGACAAATTTGTCCCGAATCTGTGTAACATACAAGGACATACTTTTCATGGAATGGAACACACAGGTAATGAAGGCGGAAAGGGCAGCATCCAGATGCAAAATGATTGCCAACAACATGATCAATCTAGTTAATGATACATTGTACTTGGCAAACATGATTTCACAATGCACACCTAGAAACATAACAACCGCAAACATGCTGGAGCACAGGAATTACCCTGATCTGGAGATACAAGGGTGGTTAATTGCTGGAGTAAATACCTTGACCGCCGACGCATACTGGATTTTCCTCATTAAACCACATTCTCAAAGGTCGGCTCTTAACTGCCTAACAGATGCTCTCCGATACCTGATTGCCGATATCCAAGATGCCACATACGATGCACAGCTGACTTCACGCCTCAATACTCCACCAGAAGTAGAGCCAATGCTGGCGATATGTCAGCGAAGGAGTAAAGGAAAAGAGACCTCTGACTGAAGCATCGCCGCCGACTGCCGAATCACCAAAATGCAAGATGATATTTGTTAATGCCGATTTATTAGTTTTCAGTTTTAGATATTTAGATATTTAGATTAGCATAGTATTTATAGACCCTTTCATTGTTTTGGAAAGGGTCGTAAAATTTTGTAAAAGACTTAAAGGCTGAAGTTTGCACTATTGTGCTTCAGTCTATATTCTTTTTGAAACTCGACCACTAGTTCTTAATTTTACTTGGAAGGCTGTTTTAAGTAAATTGTGCACTATTGTCGTTTGCTTGGAATGCTTTCTGGTTGGAAGGAAGGACCGCGACATAGCAATTAATATATTGGATTGATCAAACAGCTTGCATGGTATCATTATCTGTATCTGTTCTCTTTTCTATTATATGAATTGCTGTGTTATTATTTTGCTATTATTGATTACATGTATGCGATATAACAGCAAGTCTGCATTTCATATCACTATTGAATGTTTTGTGATTTGTTATCTCTTTTACTCATGCGTGTAACAATGATATAAATGACTGAGTGCAGTAATTCGCTATTATCGCTCTGCATAACTATTTATGCAGAGCAATCTTAAATGATTTAAACATTTATGCTTACTGTTAGTGACATCTATATGCCTGCCATTAAGCATAGATTATCAAACGCTGCATTCTCTGAATCGATAAGTCCCGGGATTAGCTTATAGTTATTATATTTCTTTTATAGTTTAGTTATTTGTTTATTATCACTTCATATCGTAAATCATTCATCCATCCCGTTTACTTATAATCTTTGGGAAACTGGTCCCATTACCCCCAGTCGGAGCCACTATTCCAAACGGAAAAGGAGCTGCACTAAGTTCCAGACCGGGTGGTTTCCCCGATGTTGTTGCAACGAATTTCGGGGCATCAACACAAAGGTATGCAATACTCAAAGAAAATGACTGGGATGTGTGCATGCTCGTGGTGCTATGGGCTTATAGAAGAACTTGCAAAATGTTGACTGGACAAATGCCCTTTACACTGGTTTATGGCGTAGAAGATGTGATGCCGATGGAGTACACTGTACTTAGTCTACGAATAGAGGCATTCACAGGAATGCCAGATCGTAGAGCCCTGGAGGAGAGGCTCGCTCATCTAATAGATCTTAAAGAGGATAGGTTTCTAGTTGGATTCCATCAACAAGTTCAAAAGGAGCATGAAAAGGCATGGCATGATTGACACATCAAACTGCGCACCTTCAAGGTAAATGATTTAGTTCTAGTATATGATAGCAAGTTTGATAAATTCCTGGGAAAATTTTGGATGCATTGGCTAGGGCCATATGTCATCAAGGAGATTACTGATGGTGGAGTAGTTTAGTTGGTAAAATTGAATGGAGAGTGATTCCAAGGGAGGGTGAATGGAAGCGAATTGAATCCATACACCAGTGATCCGGCTATATGACTACATGATGGAAGCACATTCTTAGTGCTCTAGGAAACTAAAAGGAGGCACGGGACTATAAACTACACTGCCCAGGTTGTGGAGCTGTGCAATTGGACAACTGTACAGAATGAAGGAATGTCACAGTGTGAGCAGAAACGTGTGGGGGGTTGCACTATCGAAGAAGGGACTGCACAGGGAAGCTGGAAAGTGACCGTTATGGTCATTGTTCATGACTTAAGAGTGGGAAAACGACTAAATGGAGAGGGGGAGCGACATTTAAGTCATAATTTAAGGGAAAGATCTTTGAAAATTTGCTGTCAATCTAGCATTGATGAATGAATTTTTGGGGGAATGGTCGGATTTGAATTCGAAAATGCCTATAAATTATAGGTGGCTGCCCAGCGAAAAACACTTGGCATTTTGAGAATTGAGGTGTTGAGCTCTCAGGAATGTATGAACCGTGAGTACTTTGAAGCTTTGGTAGCAAGTTCAGTGTTTGAGAGGTTGCCAAAGGAAACCCAGGAGTTGTTCTCTAGTATCATGTTGCCTGCAGAAACCGTGAGTGCTGGAGAAGAAATGGTAGCTGAGGAAGCTGCCCTGGAGATAGAAAGTGTTGAAGTACCTGAAGAGGTACCCAAATCACTGAAGTCACCTAAGCCGATGTCTATGCCAACTAAAGAGGGCCTGAAAATGAAGAAATATAAGCAGAAAGTGCTACCGCTGGTGTGAGCATCACCCAGAAAAAACCCACAGAAGGAAAAGCCCACCATACAAGAGAAGGGAAAGGTAGTTGACCTAGAACCTAAAGAAGACAATGAAGAAATCAATATGGGTGGGAATGACATTGACATGGGGGCCGAGGAAATTGATGTTGAAGGGTCTGACCCTATCTCTAAAATACCTGAATACGTTCCCTCGCGCCGAGGCAAGGCAAAGGTCCTCAGGGACATTAATGAGAGAAAAGTCACGCTACATACACCATTTCTACCGGACAAGATCACATTTCATGGACTGTGCCTGGTGCGCATCCCCCTTTTAAAGTTGGAGGATTGGGATTTGGCTAATATAGAGCGCTTTCCCCACTCAGCGACTGATCAGTTCATGCATTGTGTATTTTATAAGGACACTGGTGTGACTGCGCTAGAGCCAAGGAAATGGATAAAAGGGGTGGACAAGGCAGGACTGCTAAACATGCTATGGGTGCCACATTACAACCATGTGCCCATAACCATGATAGTGATCAAAAAGCTGCTATGCTTGGTGCACGATGCGTGCCTGTGGTTAGAAGAACTAATACCAATCACTGACATGCTGATCCATCGGATCACTCGGCTGCTGCATTCAAGACTAAATCTGACCATGGAATTTGGTGGAAAGACAGGTGAGTGCAACCTCGCTGAGAAAATGAAAGAAAAATTTAAGGTCGTCAAGAAGCTCGATGGCTACTCCATTTCTAGTATAACTGACCCCTTGGTCAAAGTAGCCACCCAGATCCTGGCAGGGAAAATTATGAGAAAGTGTCACATAGATGAAGTGTTGGCACCAGTCATATCATTAGCTGCCTAGTGCGTGGAGGGCACACAATTCAACTGGGCACTATACCTCTGCAGCAAGTTCCTCGTGAATTGCAGAGAGGGACATGACCACAAAATTTTTTTTCACTATGCATGGCTACTGCTATCCATAGTGGTAGTCGCATGGGAGTTACCGAAGTATAGTCAGTCTCCTCTGGTCATGTAGGATTTACCGGAAGTAGCGAAGTTTGCTTCGCTCTAGGCCACCAAGGACCCCCAAAGGGTCAAGGATAGAAAAATATTTTGGATCTTGATGGAGATGAGTATCAACATGGCCATCAACCATAAACGTAGTTGTCACCGACTGTCTTTGACCAGATAGCAGAGTATGTGGAGTTCAAGGTGGACTTCCACTATGTCTTAATGCAAGCACAGAAGGACCCTGAGCAAAAGTGGTATGACCTTCCATACCTCACCACAGACAATGCAATAGCAACGGTCCTCAGCTGTTGGCCAGTATAGTGCCACACAGCCTCAGACTTAACAGCTGGGTCTATCAAGTGTGCAACGAAGCGTAAGAAGGAAGATACTTGACTAAAGATGGAATAGTTGGTCGAGAAGAGGAAGAAAGAGGCTAAGGACAAAGCCAAAGTGGAGCGCGCTTCCAAAAAGTAGAAAGAAAGGCAGGAAGAAGAGGAGGAGCGTGACTCCAATAGGAGTCGGAAATTTCCTTCCCTGGAGACAAAAGAGGAAGAGCAGCGATCCGAATAGGGAGGAGCAGACCTGGAGAATACTCTATTCTGGGTTAAGCACACCAGGGAGTAGAAGAAAGTAGGGCCGCGTAAGAAGTCCAAGGCCAACAAAACATCCCTCGACCCAATCACCTTGATAGAGGGTGATTTGAATGACATTGGAAATGTGGTGATGGATGCGACCACAGAACTGCTGCAGTAGCTCGGGCAGTAGCAGCAATAGGCCTTGGGTGTCATTCAAATGGGTCTACAAGATTTGCAGATCCAGGAATCACAGGTACAAACTAGTGTGGGGCGAAGTAGCGTGGTGTCAACTACTTTAGCGCATGGAATGTTGGAGGCAGTAGAAATGGTCCACACAATAGATCCCTGGGCCATAGTGCTGCCGGATGAAGTGTTGACTACAGAAGCAGAAGCTAGCAGGGCCGTTGTCAGCGCCCTCAAGAGGGTTGGGCTAAATTTGGATGTGCTTCCAAGTGAATCCCTTCACACCTTGCAAGATGGTGTGATTACGGAACTTCGGGAACAAGACCAATGCACCCTGAATGTTATTAGCGAGCAGAAGGTAAACAACGCTCAGTTGGATGCATAGAAGAATTTTGCCATTGATCTTCTTAAGGCCACCATGAAAAAGAATGAGCACATGACCAAGGTGGTGGCTGAGGCATGTTGAACTGTTCTGGAGCTAGATATTCCTGAAGATGCACTAGTGGATGTGAGAATTCGGAAGCTCATTGTTGGAGTGCACGAAGTGAGAATAGAACTGGCTAAGGTTTAGTTTGAACTTGAACTAACTGCAGAGCTCGAGTTAAGGGCCCAACGTTCGACTCCACCAGAGGCTAAAGAGCAGCACACGACCACTGTCAAAGATGCAATAGCAGTTGTAGATGCCGCCATGAAGGAGTGCATTGCGTTCTTCGAGCAGTCTCTCAAAGTAGTCACTAGCCTATAGGAGGATCCCAATGTGTAGAGGCTGGAAATAGAGGTGTGAGAGCTGCATCAGAGAATGATGAATTTAAAGTGACGACATGCACCGTTGCCATTACACAAAGGTTAGCGAAGTTGTAAGAAGAAAAGGCATTGAAAGAACATGTGGATGTAGCTTAGCGCAAGGAGACAATACTCACGGATATATTGGTGCCTTGGCTAGAGAAGGCCTATGTACTCATTGCCTCCATTGAAGGGAAATTGGCCAGTCTATAGGTGACACAACAGAGAATACAGGCAGACAGTGAAGAAACAACGATGGAGTAGTTGGTTGACCAGATGAAGGAGGTGGCAACACAGTGCACCGCCGAAGTCGCAGTGGTATAGGTGGAGCTGGGAGGTCTTCACGACAAGATTTCCATGCCAACAGAGTGACTTGAGGGAAAGTCACCAGATTTATGTTGGGGGCCTATTGGGAATGGGTCCCATGGGGTCAATTTTGGGATTAAAAGCCCATGTTTTGGGGCTAAAGGGCCATGTTTTGTGTAAAAGAATGTAAAGTCTCTGCATTTTGTGGCCACAGAGTGTGAAGATGTAAGTTGCCAAAAATGGTTTCTACCCTTAGTTTAGATAGTTTTTGTCAGCTTGATGAGATCCTCCCTTGGTTCGTGGACCGTGGGATTATATAAAAAGGGAGTCTTAGAAGAGTCTAAGGCAGTTCATAAGTTTTTGGTAGATTTTTGAGTAAGTTTATGGGTCTGTGAGAGCTAAGAGCAAAAAGTCTTAGTGTAGGAAGAGGTTCTGTAGCTGAATGCGCAAACCCATGCAGTTGGGTGCGCAGTGTAGCCAGAGTCTGTACTGGAAATCTAGATTACCAATAAAGAGAATTATTCTGGAATTATTTGTGTATGCATTATTTTACCTCTGTTATGAATGTTGTGATTATGTTATTTTGAATACTAGGGTTATGAATTAATACTATATTGATGCACGAATCTATGTATTTTACTTTGTCATATGAACGCAATTAACAATATCTATTTACACGAAGATAACTATAATGCATGTTAAAGTTAACCAATACTTAAGAGAATCTGAATAAATACAAAAGTAAGAGTAATTATAGAGGCACGTAAGTGCTTGATCTATCTATTTAGGGTCCGCGAAGGATGATCAGAGTTTGTGGAGGCTTCAAGGATGAATAAGAGAAATACTTTGATAAGTCCTAAAGGGATTTATCGGTGTGCGCAAAGGAAGGGTTAGGGAATATAACTGACATCACAACCATCTCAGGGTGTGGAAACTTGGTTCCTACATCCCCCCATACTGCTTTGGGTGATACTTCAGTGCGTGCTCCACGAACTGATGTTGAAAGGGCCAGTAGTGTAGGGATTTGCATGGATACCTAATGTTGAACCTGGGTCAGGGCCCATCAATCCAACAAGCATCGTTTGCATGGTGAGAAGTGCTATAAGGAGTTAGGCTTGGAGGAGCTAAAGGTCAATTGGGACTTTGAAATTTCGTAAGCATGTATTAATAAAAGGTTTTGATGTGTAAGAGCTCTGATATAACAGTTGAGTGCATTATAGGATTGGATGAGTCGAAAGCTAAGGGATTTAATAAGGTTGGTCGCTGGAGTTATTCTGAATACAAAAGTTTTTTGAGGCAGAGACAAAGACCATCTCTTGTTTCCTATCCATGTATTACAGTCTTAAATGAGGAACAAAGAAGCCATTCTCAAAGTACTGGCAAGCTATGTTAAGCCTTGAATAAGAATGGAAGTCACATTAGAATGGGAAATCTAACTGAGATTAAATTTTCGGTATGGAGGATTTCTCAGGGTGTAAGTAAAGAACTTGGAAGCCCATCCTTATGTTTAAGTTCCATGACAGAATTCACCCATTCGATGCAAAAAAATCATGGAGGATCCCTACAGAGGTACACTCGAGCAGTGATGGAAACTTGTGACAGATACAACATTGAACAGTGTGCAACA
Organism: Pinus tabuliformis; assembly: GCA_031772625.1. Lineage (NCBI taxonomy): Eukaryota > Viridiplantae > Streptophyta > Pinopsida > Pinales > Pinaceae > Pinus > Pinus tabuliformis. The sequence continues at coordinate 120,469,381 of CM062806.1, forward strand.
AAGGATCAAAACCATCAATTGTCATCAAGAAAAGAGAGAAAAGAGTATTGTTGAACGTGTTGAGCACTGTGGAGTCTGTGGGACTGTGTCAAGTGTTGAGCTGAAGCAAAGAGCTACAAAGAGCTTGTGTAAGAGAAGGTCTAGTGCTAAGAATCGGTTGTTGTGAGGAGTGGACAAAGTGCAGTTGTTCAAGACCAAAGGAGTCTTGGAACATTAAAATACCGAAAGAATAAGTTGAGTTTGCAAACAACCAAAGTGGTATATTTCTATGTATGTAAATGCATCTGTTTTCAGTTTGAAAATACTATGAAAAATAGAATAGTGGAATGAAGAGGTTGGTGCCTCGTAGTAAGTAGGTGCTTGCTATCATAAGGGGGCCAGTGCCTCCTATAAGTGGGCGCTTATAAACCATCTGATGTAATTAAGTAGGTGCTTAATTTTACATCATAAAAACAAACATATTGGTGGTTGTTTCCCTTTGGGTTTCCACGTGAAAAATACTAGTGTCATTATGTGTATGCTGCTCATGTGATGAATTGTATGTACATGTGAAAGTCTCATCTTGCTAATCATTTGATTTATGTATGAATACTTTCATAAGTAACAGACAATAGAGGAAATAGTTAATAACATATTCAATAAAAATTATAAAAACCTCACTATTACTGATTCACCCACCCCGCCCCCAGTAATTCCTTATTCCAATATATTTATCCATGTTGAGCTTCATATCATTAAATAATTGAATGGTCTCATCCTCAACTTGTGTTATCTAAATATGTTTTGCAAGAACTTGCAATTTTTGAACCAAGTGAAAATTGATGAAATTGTTCTAGCAACTAGGGATAATAGAAACAATTAACTTTTCTTTATAGATACACCATGGAGCTATAAATTTATAGAGTTGCCACATAAAAATAAACCACTACAAATCTCATCATCCTTCTTCTTGGAATGAGAAGATCCATATAATTATAGTTTATCATATTCTTCATATAAAAGTTCCTTTATCTCTCAGTATTTATGTCTTTATGGAATCCAACATATGAGAGCATCATCCTTTAAATACATGTGTTGCATTGTATTCCAAAATGAAGTTACCTAAATTGACTTTAACCATGTTATGTATTCTTCAATACTAAGACCATCATCTTTTTCTTTAAATATATCTTTCTTGCTACAACCCAAAAGTACACGTATGCTTTATAAAAAAACTCACTTTGCAATGGAACTCCTTGAGGTGGCTAAATTAAAATGATCAAAACTTATGCTATAATTCTCTTAATAGCTATTATGACCACAATTATGAAATTCCATGACCACTTTGCAATTGTTGGTAGTAGTTTGACTGAAATATGAACAGTCTATCAAAATATATTTTATTTATAAATCATAAGGTGGGACCCTAAAATAAAAACCTAAAACAATTTATCTTAAATTGGTGATAACTCCACTCTCAGTCTCTGATTCAGATGATTTTTTTTCTTTTTAGTGGAACTAAGATCTATTGCTAGTTTCTTGAAATATCAGACATAAACTTTTGGAGCTCAAGCTAAAAGCTGCCATGTTCTTTTTTCCTTGAAAAAATATGCAATCAGGAAAAAAGTTTCTTCCCTATTTTTGGCGCAAGAAAGGGAGTTGATACCAATTGTAATGTACTAAAGATATCTAAAATTAAAATATAGAAGAGACACATTTGTTTCCTATGATATAAACCAAATCATTCATACAAAATGATGAAAACAATTTTTTTAGAGAAAACCTTTGAGGTAGGGTAATACCATGCATTAGTAATTAAGGAAGGATACCACTTCACACTCAAATCTTACTAAAAGTACCATTTTCTTTGTGATACCTCCTATTACATTGCCTATACTTTTTATCTAATACTATCTACCTTTTAGGACAATCTCTAGAAGGAATTTTATAGTATGTGGAACCTTCTAGTAAACTTTATTACTTTTATTGCTTTCACACTACTACATGGGATTTAAATTTACTATAATTGGACTCTATACATAGCAACACATAAGAACCTAAATATTAGTATTCCCCTTTGGTACCTCCATAGGTACCCCACATTAACCCCGTAGGTACACGATAGTTTGAATTCAACTTGCGTTAATGAAATTATACCTAGTATTCAAAGTCTAAAGATGTAAATGGAATTTCTAGTCATGAAGCTCAAGGGGTTTAAGGATAAAAAAGAAACTCCCTATAGCGGATTGACATCCATAATCACTTTAGTCTATACCCTTGGGAAACAATATATAACACATGTTCTCCCACTTAGGGGTCCATTACATTTGTACCCCTCATCTAACCTAATTTTCATCATAGTGACACAAAATTATGTACAATGACAACATAAACGAGTGCTCAACATAGGAGTATAATGAGGAAATGAATCCATGACCAACTAAACTACTCAAGCTTGGTTTTTGTACTTGTGCAAGTGGTCCTACATAAATATTGTCAAATTCATAAGAAATATCATATTGGAATGGAGATCTATGCTCCTTGTCACATATAAGGATTCTTCAAGGGTCCTTGGTGATTCTCTTCATAAAATATCAGTCATCATATGATTAAAATGTTCAACGGTCCATATCATAACTTGAGACCCTTCAACATGTATTTATTTTCAATAGATTACAAGGATGTTTGGTCATCGACTATGTTAATTAATTGCAACTAGGGCCAATCATAGAATTCCATGTGACCACAACACAAATTCCACAAAATATTTGACATGTATGGATCAATTGGTTGCTGATTATCTTGCCACGGGCAGGATATAACGTATTCTATTTTTTATTGACTTGCTATTAGCTTTTTTTTACTAAAAAAAGATTAAAATCTATCCAAAGTTTAGCATTATGAAATTAAATTGATTATTTTTAAATAAAAATATTTCTATTTATATCAAATATGATTGGTTGAAATGTCTCCCCTCTTATTGTGTAATGATGGCAATAATTGACTTTTGTGTATTCTATTATTAACTACTATTTACTATATCACTAATTACTATGTACAATAAATATAAATAATTTGAAAAATAACAATATATATTAATTACTATGTACCATAAACACAAATGGTTTGTAATTAAACTCAAAAATTCCATTTTTTTCATTGGTGTAAAGTATTGAATAGACAATTTTTATGGGTTTTATTTTTTAATTTACAAAAAAATAATTTAAAAAATATAAATCTGAAAATATATGTAAAAATAACATGTGTACAATTTTTACAACTCTCATTATATCAATCTATACTCTAATGACATGATATGTGTACTATAATATGAGCATTATATAAAAAAAAATTGTCACCATTCAATATTAAATAAATAATTATTAACTTTAGATAGGAGGAATGACCTAAATTTAGCTCCTGGATACATCATTAAGATCTGAAGAATATCTATTGACGCATCCCCTGATGATGGACTCACTTGGTAGTCCGAAACGTTGGGTTCACTAAAACTCTATAATAGGTCATTCCTCCTATCTAAATATTATTAACTTGTTATTGTTCTCTTCAATATCAACTATATATATATATATATATATATATATATATATATATATATATATATATATATAACCTTTATCTACCCAAAAAATGTTTAATTATATTTTTAAAATTAAGAAAAAAAGTTAAATAAATATTCATTTAACTCATTTTATATTTTTATTATTGTTTGGAGTACATACAACACATCATGACATTAAAATATTTTATTAAACTAAGCGGCAGGGAACGCTAGCTATGCGGCCTTGTTTAATTCATAAGAAGCTAAAACAATAGGTAATCGAGTTACAATACTTCTAATAATGATACTTGGAGGTATTTGACCCTACAATTTATTACTTTTATTACTTGAGGGAAGGAGACAAGTAATTAAACCTCATTTGTAATGAATGTAATATTAACTAGTGATTAAGAAAGCATAAGTCTTATAGCTCATTACAAAGTGTAATTTTTAATTAATGAATGTAATTTCAAACCTACAAATAAAAGTATTTGAATTTTGTGGCTTCTTGTTTCTTGTTGAAATATCTATATGTATTGAGATATTATATTATTTTGTTCTTTGATTAACTTGGTGTCATCTACTTACATCACTTTTATCTAGATATGATGATCTAAAAAAAATTTCACACCAATATGACACAAGATGATGCTAAGATATGTATTTAAATGACTCACTATTTGAGCACAGGTAACCAAATCCCAATGCTTATTTGTGGCTTCATTTTGTATTAATATTGTATTCATTTTTATTTATGTGTGGTTAGGCTTATACTTTTGAGACGAGATTGATTATGATTGAAATCTTATAACCTCTTGGTGAACCACACATCATTCAAGCAAGACACATTGGTCTTGCAAGGTTTGAATCAACAACATTGGAAGAAATGTGATATTATTTTTGTTGAAAATGGAAATAAGAAAATATTGATTTAATTTTCCCTTGAATTAAATTAGGAGAAAAATGTAATTCCACATCACAAGACAACAAGAGTGTGTTAACTAAGTTAGTTTGAATTAGTTTGCTAAGTTAATTTGAGTTGAGGGCCTAATTTGAGTCATGTAGAGTGGTTCCTACTTGTTAGGAGCCTACGTTGAGTTTAATTTGAGTTGTAGTTATTTAATTTAGTTAAAGTCAGTTAAACTAGTTCCCACTATTGGAGGAACAAGTGGGAGGTCTAGTAGTGGTGTTTGTACTCAGTGATCAACTAGTCAACTAATAAATCAGCCATAATTAACTCATGCATGCATGAAATACGAGTTACCCAATCGAGATAGGAATTCAAGGGAAATGTACTATTAGTTGTATAATTATCTGAGTTGTACAGGTGGCGCATGTAGTCAGAGAAGGACCTATAGGGATTGCATAGTTCAAGATGGGGATTTCCATAATTAATAGGGGGATAATTACTTGAGAAACAACACAAGGAAATGGGGGCTTGGAAGGAAACATAATTGTCTACGTATTGGCCAGAGCCATCTTATGAGGGAGTGAGATAGATTATACTTGTGCAGAGATTGTTCATGCTTGAACAAGCATTGTATTTCTTCTCTATTTTCTAATTAATGCAATACAAATAAGAAGGAGTTTTGAACAATGGATTTCCCTTGGATACATCCTCATGTTATGTGTTTTAATTGATTCATGTCGCATGTTTTTGATATCGATTCTCAATCTTGAATTTCTTTCCGCAAATGAGTAGAATAGATTCAAGTCTATTTTGTTAGTAAATTACATTAGTAGTTTGAATCTATAAGGAATTTCTACATGGCATAAGAGTTATATTCACAATAGAGGAGATAATTTGAAGTTATATTTGTAGGAGGAACGAGGTTGGAGATCTATTCTTCAGAGCTAGTTGGATGGCGTTCTATGGTCTAAGGCTTGAGTATGCCTTCGAGGCTAACTCGAATTACATTACTTAGAAGGATCTGATGGAAGTAGTCATGGAAGGCAATGGTTCAAGGAATTCATTGATAATGATGTCCCAAAACTAGCACCAACTGATGCTCAAGATCTAACAAATTGGAAGAAGAGTGTAGAAAAAGAAAGGAGGATCATATTGGAGGGACATCAAGATCATATTTTCTCGAATATCCATGGGAAGGAAACTCCATATGCAATGTGGTAGACATTGACATAATGTTTCCAGAACAATAGTGACCACAGGAAGATGGCACTAAAAGATAAGCTCCAAAATATAAAATGCAGAACAATGACAAAATACCATAGTACCTAGGTAGGTTCACCCAATGTTGTGATGAACTTGGGAATGTTGGTGTTGTTAGAGCCTAGATTTGCCTCAGGCTGAAAAGGCAAGGTTCTAGGTCCACATCAAATCACGCTCAGCCTCGTAGCTAGCCCTACGAGGACAGGAGAGGGCTCTCTTCAGGTCAATCTCAGCGAGAGATAATCGATGGGGCTTGAGATGACTGATTTAACAACTAGTCTTAGGCTAGGTATTAAGTGTAATGATTTGATTTGAGTTTTGAGGGTTTTGTTGGAAAAAGGGACAGGCAAATTTTGGGTCCGGGAATGAGGCCATATTTTGTAGAGTTCAGGTAGGGGCAAGATAGGCAGTAGTTTTGATGCTTTGGATTGAATGAATGGATGGATCAGACCGGTGAGGAGCTAAGGAGGGCAAGAGGGTCTCAAGAGTCCTCCTCAAATAGATGAAAACATGAAGAATTAAACAAAATTTCAAGGCAGAGCACAATAGTCCAATGAATTCTACCTTAATCACTCATTTGCTTAATTGCAGAAGAAAAGATAAGGGAAAATGATACACATAAACATCAGTGAACTTAAAAATACATGAATAAACACATCATCAAAACACAGAGCCACAAGGATCCCAACAAGTGCTGCAAAACCCTGGTCTTTCCTTTGCCAAAATTGTAGAAATAAAATCTACAATAGAGTGCTAAGCAATCCCAATTATCCCACCATAAAAATGACTTAGAAATTACATAACATAGACAAGCCTAACTCATTCCCTTGCCTCTAGGGATCGATCTCATCATTCTAGGAGCTGTTTGAACCAATTCTAAACAAGGAACTAAAATCTAGGTAGTCAAACAACTTACCCCTATATGCTAGGAAACTGATTCATTCATTTAATTTTCACCTTTTAGTGAATGAATCCTCTAGAACAAGTAAAAATGTGCCAATATTACATCATGGTTATCAAATTACATCATGAAAGGTCAAGAGTAACATCAAAAAGCAAAACTGGTCAAAATTGGGTGAATTTTTGAGCTGAACAGTGAAAAATAGGCAAAAATCCTCTATGCGCCGTGCCTAATTTTCTATGCGTCGTGCCACTTTGGAGCTGAATTTGAGGCACTTCCTGAAGTCCAAATTGAGCCCCAAATAGCTTATTGGAAAGCCATGCCTGTCTACTTTCCAACCCAAGTGGAATTTCGGAATTTGGGTGTCATGTGCCCCTCCAAAACTTCAATCTCCCAAGACTGCTTCCTGTGTGTCAAAATAAGGGTAGTGAGGTCATTTTTTGAGTGTTTTTGACCTCCTGACCCAAATTTCTTGGCCATGCACAAACAACCATAATTTATCATGAAAAATCCAAAAATGCAAAGTTTTTTGGATTTGGAGCTCTCTAGCAAAAGCGAGCGCCACGTGGCGCCGCGCATAGGGAGGCAAAACCTGTTTTTTAGTGCAAAAAATTTCAAAATGCCAAACATTTTCTCCAAATTCCTTGAAATTTGGGCTGGACCTTCTCTATCAAGAGCTATGATGGGCAAGGATGCCTCAGCCAAGATTTGAAGTCTATCCTCCCTTTTTCGACGTTTTAGTGTCCTCCTAGTGCATGCAGTTTCAGTTGTAGAGTCACTGTCTTGGTCATATAGTGTATCGGTGTCCGCCTTGATGGTGTTTCAAAGTCTGTTTGACTTCAATGAGATGAAGAATGAGATTTTTGTGCTTTTGGTTCAATTGCCAAATGTGGGAGGGACTATGGGAAATAGGGCAGTGGGGACAGTGGGGTCTTGTAAAGTGATATTTTGCCCTTTGGAATTTTGACAAATGTAGGAACAATGGACAAATGTAGGAACAATGGACAATTACTTGACTGTTTGGGAAACTTGAGGTTTTGGGAATTTTACAAATGACATGAATGATAAGGAATGCAATGACTTTAGGGATAGGGATAGTGGGACTTAGGAATGAGTAACTTGGGATATGAGGGAATGTTTTAGGTGTTTTGTATATGGACAAGGGTTCGTGATTATGGGAAATAGGAATTGGGGGCATGGGCTTAGTGGATTTTGGGAGGTATGTTAACTTAATGAACAATGAGATTAAGGGATAAATGGGATAAGGGACTAATGACGGAATGAAAGATTTGGCAGCAAAAATGGTTTTTTCAAACCCTAGGCAGCAATGGTAGGGTTTGATTATTTGGTTAAACACTCATTACAACATAACACAAAACTTGGATAAACAAAAAAGGTGAAGCTCAACCTACTTGCAACAAGGTGAATTAATGTATTTTTGGCGAATTTGGAGCGAATTTAGTAATTTTTGGGCTTCCTGGCTGTATGCGTCGCGCAGCATGCCCAATGCACCGCGCCTCGCCAATGTGCCGCGCCCGTGTTTTTGACCGATTTCTCCCAATTTCTCTTGCTTACCTCCAAACACAACTTTGCTTTGCTTCCAAGAGGGCAAATGAACTTTGCAATTTGAAGAAATGGCATATAAACAAGGAGGTTTAAACTTTTGGCTCATGAAACCCACTTTCATAATATTTGCAGAACTTTGGCACTTTCACCTTTAATACAAACTCTGTTTTTGTTTCCATTTTGAATTTTTTGACTGAAGGATGAAACTCTTGTCTTTTTGTGCAGGGATAGCTATCATCGGATTCGACAAAGGAGACCAGGGCTGCGCTTGAAGAATTTCACAACTGAAGGAGCTTTGAGAATTACATATTCACTACAAAAAACAAATTTGACGATTTATTCTTCAAAACAGAGTTTTGAAGAAGAATCATTCTCGAGCATTATTGATGATGAAAATTCTGAAATGAAAACTGGCCTGCTGGCATTATTTGACATTCTGAAGACCAAACCCTAGACCTAATGACTGAAATGACTCTTTGCTGACCATGAGACCAAACAAGAATTTACATGACTTTAAAATTGATTTTGATGTATAGACACGGTCCAACAGGTACACGACATGAGGGAGATGAGTGACAAGACCCTTCTATCAGAAGATCGATGCTCCTAATGGAATGCAAATGATCGAGCTGAATGAGACACCTAAAATGAAATGCAATAAGAGAAATGATTTCTGACGGAGGGATGACCAGACCAACTCTAATAGGTGTTACGGTTGTAGAAGATGTTATGGTAAGCCTAACACTTCTAGGCCTTCCCAAGAGATGCACAACTACCAATTTTTGGTCAATGGGACAGAGAAGATACCAAAATGGGAAATATTATGTTTGGTACCAGAAGAGTTCAGGTGGAACACCAGAGACAAGACTTCATCCAAGGCTGAGGATGAGGATAATTGTGCCTTGGATGGAAAGACAAATAAAGGGAAAGGGAAGAAATACCAATCCAAAGGGGATTTTGTTTAGGCAGGAAAGAAGAAGGAATTATCAAAGATTAAATGTTTTCACTTTCATGAGTTGGGACGCTATGCCACAAAGTGTTCGCACAAGAAGGCCGACAAGAAGCCTTCAAGAGGAGTGGCAAGTGAAACTATAGCTTCACAATTCGAGTTGGATTTCACCCTCATTGCATGCATGGTGAAATCAATGATGGGTAGTGTGTGGTATCTAGATAGTGGAGCCTCATTCCATATGATGGGAAACAAATACTTCTTCATTGACTTGAAGGACGAGGTGATAAGTCCCATCAAAAGGTATATTTTGAAGATCATTATGCCATCCTCCAGCATTAAAACTATATTTTTCTCACATTAATTCACATTTTTTGTTATATTATTCTTAGTAAGAGGAGTAAAAGGTGTTTCTCATGTATGTGACCTAATGTGGTTTAATTACAAGAAAAGAAGCATTTATGAGGATATTACTATGTAGGGACTTAATGGAGATAACTAGAAGAGAATCTAGGGAGTTTTTCCACCTCCTTTAATCCCTAAACTCTTCTTGGGATCACAATATCCTCTCTGTCTAGTTCAAGTTCATTGGCAGCCAAGTGACTCCTAGTCCAAGTGAAGTTCAAGAGGGACAAGATCCACCATCTTCGATATCAGGTAGGGAAACACTCCTACTTTCAAGGGAACTGCTTTAGCTGGCCTTTTGTATAAATAAACAAGAAAAATATCTCATTAGGATTCAAAGTTTCTATTTAGCTAGGTGTAGCTATTGAGCTTGAAGCTCGACATTTTTACTTTGAACTTTTATGTGATGTATTAGACCTGCACATTTTGATAATGAGAAGTTGGATTTTAAGATGCATCTGAGTTAGTTTCAAAGGGCTAAAACCCTTGGATTTGGGCCCAACCCAGAGGCTTTGGTCCCTCCTTTATACTTATGTTTCTTCTTGATTCCAAGTAGTTCGTAGTTTCTTACATTTCAGTAGAGATTACTCTATACATCACCTCTTTTGTGGGAGAATGAGTGGAAGGATTCATAACCATAGTCCAAAAATATTGTTTTTATAATTTCTTGGAAGTATATTAGTGTTAGTTGTCTTGATTTACATTTTATTTCTGTAGCTTAGAAGTTAGTTCAATGATTAGATCAGTGTTATGGCATAAACTAGATGTGATTTAAATTCAACTCATCTTTTCCATCACAAGTTACCTCATTTTCTTAATTATAAATGGAGGCATAAATGGGATTGATTGCAAGGCTATGTTGATCTGCAAGGGAGGGAACCTTTACGAATTCCATCTTGAGCACCTTCATCTTCTCTTTCCACCTCCGAATTCTGTCCCAAAACCCTATTTTATAAGTCATTTTTCCTAATATACCAAGAGCACTCATCCTAGTGCAAGACAGACCTGTGAGAGGCATTGAGCTTGGTTCAAGGCCCAAACAATCCTCCCTCCATGTCCTTCAACTTCCATCCACCTCTCTATACCCTCAACATCATTTTCACCTTCAAATGCCACTCGAATGCCCTCTTGTAGCATTACATGTTTCTTGTAGCAATCACGTGTAGCAAACCTGTAGCACCATTTTCCTCCATTAGTTTTGATCCCCACTATAAATTTGACTTAGCCTAGATGAACAATGACCTCCAAATGTGATTTTATGATAAGGGGAAGCTCCTAGGCCACTTCAACCATTCATTTTCTTCACTGCAAAAACAAATTAGAGTTGGTTTTCTTTATCACAAGCATGACGCAAGTAGGTTACTGATTTACAAGCAAGTGTGAACTAGGTAGATGGTACACGCAATTCTGATTAGTAGTTTGATGAATTATGAAAGTAAAAATAGTTTCCTTTTTGTGAGTAGATTTAGTAGTTTGATGGATTTTGCAAAGGTAAAATAGATTTCTCTCTGCAACTAGATTAGCCTTTTCTCTTTCATGAATTGATTAGTTAGCATTTACATGTTGAGTCAACAGAATTTCCACTTTCATAGCTAGAAGTAATTTTGAATTGTACCTTTATCAAAAATATTTCATTCTAATTGAGTAGGAGGAATGGTCTCTGAGCACTTTTGATCTAAATACATTATTGAGGGTGGAATTAGTGGAATCCTATCTGCTGTGCATATAGCACTACACCTCTAAGTTTGTATGAACCCCAGGTTGATCATTTGAGTTGAGGATCCCTCGGGAGTTGCAACATTCTTGGTGCAATACCAAGGCTCACCAAATTTTCATGGCATTGTCAGGGAGGTGTCTAAGTAGATGTTGTTTTTTCTTAGGATTTATTTATTTATATTTTTTATTTATCTTTTTTTTGTCTTTTTTTTCTTCTTTTTTTCCTGTTTTGCATAGAATTTTTGAAAAATAAAAAAATTATTTCTTTCATTACTCATAGGAGTAGGGATAATCAAGGAAAACTCTTACCAAAAACCCCCACACCCTCAAATAGTCAACCTTCACTCTTCTTCAGTGACTATGAGATCCCCTCTCTAACTACAAGGGAGTTAGAAGATCCTCTAGGTGAGAAAACTGAAATTTTTGAAGAACCTATTGCAGAAGAAGAAGAACCCACATCGCCTACCCAAACTGTCATTGAAAAAAGGGACAATGAGGTTTTTCCTATTAGAGAGACCAACGAAGAGGCTAGAATGAAGAACATAAGCCATGCTTCCCTTCCACACTTACATGGCTTAATCTTTGAGTATATTGACACCTTCATGTTTGATTTTTTCCTTTTTTTTTCTATAGGACCTATGACTATACCTCTGATGATCAGAAGCTGAAGTCGTTCCCCTCTACCCTTATGTATCACTCACTACATTGTGGGTTTCAATTGGTTAAGGTTGCCCAAGAGCAATGAAATTTGAATTCACCTTCCTAGGCCACAAAAGATCTTAGAGCTAAATTGTACCCTCACCTTTACATAGTGCTCAGAATTAGATTTCCAACGATATATGGAATTCCAATAATGGAATTCTGGATTGGAGGTTAGAGCATGTTGAATATCACACTTGGAAAGCCTTGAAAAGCAAGAAAATGACTAAGTATGAAGGCAAATATCAAATATCGGGGGCCCTGGGAACAATAAGCCCCACACATCATAATCCTGGATTATCGTCATACTGGTAGATCAAAAGGTTGGCTCTCTAAAGATCATGCAGCGGCTGATTCTATGATACAGTATAAAATTTCCCGTAATCCCTCATTATCGGCATACCGACCGATCAAAGGGTTGCCACTGTAAAGACTGTGTGGGGGCCAATTTTGTGATAAAGTATAAAAGTCCCCACAGTCTCGCATCTCGCATGTCCTGCATCCTGCAAATCACATATCGATGACCCCACAATCCTGCATCTCGATGACCCCGCAATCCCGTAGTCAGAACAGTCCCACATCCTGCAGTCTCGCATGGGCCTCACAATACTTGATGGGTCGTCCTTAAGGAATCGTGGGGGGGGGGGGATAATTGTTGATAAATCTGGTGTTGTAGGGAAAAGTATCCGACTCGGATGACCCTATCCCACTCTAAGGGTGACAGTTCCTTAGCAACAACTGTAAAACAAACTACTTAAGGTTTACTTCTTTATGAAAGCAAAAGAGAATGGAGAAAGCACTAACCGTTGCCTTGCGCTTAATGTCGAATCCAAACTCTTCTCTTTGGCCGCTTGCTCCTAGCTCTTTGTTGTTCTGCTCGCCCAGCTACAATGAGATCCTGCACAATAACAAAGAAGGAAACTACAAGAGGCACGCAATCATAACTGGTTCATGGATTAGTGTAAACCAAACATGCAATCATCACAATATATAATTGAAACAAGAGCACATAGAAGAACCTCAATAGCTTTTATTAATGAAGAAATAAAGGTTCTGAGAGTATTACAACCATTGAAGGCTCCAACCCAGCAACACCTCCCAGCAGAAAGAATTGCTCTTCTTCACCTCTCTCAAACAATCACCCAATAACTCGATAATGAAACCAACAGCATATCATTACTTTGCACAAAATTCCAGCCTCCTGAGCTCATAGGAGAGAGCTCAATATATAGATGAATTGAGAAAGGATGAGTCAGCTTGCAACTGATGTGTAGCTGCCTTGTGTCCTCTCTCTCTTCAGTTAATCTTTAGTTGATCTTCAGTTCTTGAGTCCACTTGGTGAACCTTGCTTCCACTTGGAGAAACAAAGCCTCTGACTCATCACAAGGTGAAATACCTGATCCAAGTGTCATTTTTGGAAGATTCCAAAGCAATGACTCACTGTGCCACATGTCCAAACTCGCCCAACGTAGGTGGGCTTTGTTCTACCTGCTTTGCAACGCAGGTACACCATGGAGCAGTTGTGTTTCAGCGCAGAAGCCTAGTGGAGCACCTGCTTTGATTTCAGGATTGCTTGTTTTTGAGTGTTTTCAGGTGGAGAACTGATCTGAGAGCTGTTGGTTTGCTGACCTTGTTCCTCTAGGGGTAGGAACATCATGTTTAGGGAACTTTGGATCCCTTGGATTATTGACAATTCATGCTTGTTGCTGTAAGGCACAAAATTGTCTATAACAGATGCCCCCTAAAGTATGAGGTCGTTTATCGGGTGAAATGCTTTATTGAGAGGATCCGAAGTTCATTCAATCTGCTGAGAAGTGTCCTGTAATAAGATACAATACAATACATTATTTTTCATACATTTTTCATGATCTAGCTGAGGCGGGCATTCCCATGCTCAGCTTTATAAATACATTTTGGTACATAGAACAGACGATCGTCTGATGGTAGACTGATAATTCTCTGCCGACATTATCATCCTTTGAGAAGGATGATCATCTGCTGTAATGATGTACATATCAAATGTCTTTATGTCCTGAATATATATCGCAGCCCGGATGGATGAAACTAGATCCGGGGTCTTCAATCTCTTCCGATCTTCACTCGATGTACAAGTCGATCCATGTGAGAATTTCTTGAAGTCGAACATGGAAAGACATCGCTTGATTACCGGTCAATAATGTAAACCGTTAACAAGCGCGAGAGGAATCACCGATAAGGATGATGACCCTCAAGGTACGGCAGTACAATCTACATGGTGGGAATAAAGGACTTAGCGTCGACCACCATGCAAAATCTTCTGGTCGAAGGTCATTGATGTATACCTGTCGCCGGAAGTGAGAAACTTGCCATTGAGGCATGCAAGCTTCAAAGTACTAAGGGGGGTGTTCCTAGATCAACTCCTTGGATAATGAGCTGATGTCGACAAGGAGTGATCCGTCAAAGGAGGGCCTTAATGAATCCCACATCAATGACACGGAACGGAGCTAGCGATTATGATGAGGTGAAAACAAACTGTGATGTATGATTCAGGGTGGCGGTCATGAAGTGGATGAAGGATAATGTATGGCAGTGGGTGGAACACGGTTGACTCTTTACAGAACCACGTCTCTTGAACATATAACGACACTGATGTGATGGATTGGTAGCATTACCCCAATTGTGGATGGTGTGGCGAGGACCATGATTCTGCGACCGGTGAATGAAACAACCCAACCCGAAGCGGTACGGAGGACAAAGTGTCATGTTCAAGAGCGACTTGCTACCATTAATGCTGTGAGGCTCTCCCAATTTTTCCCCAGTCATTGCTGACCAGTACCTCTTTATTTTTGTCAAGCTTGAGGAGGATAACATATGCTTGTTCTATAACCTGCCCTTCGGGCAAGCCCATCGCTATGTTTTAACGAGCCTAGCGATAGGGAAACTCGTTCTCGTCTAAAGACAAGTTTGTCGCTATTTAATCATTTTAACGAGTCTAACGACAAGGAAAACTCGGTCCTTTTCATTTTTTAGAGAGTCTGAAAAGGTACGAAAAGTTAACTCCAAAATTCCTTTTTCGTCTTCTAATCCCTTAAGTCCGAAAAAGTATAAAACAATACAGAAGGGATGAATTTTCGGTTGCTTTAATGAGCCGAACAAAACAAGCGCTCGATCTTTTTGTGCAATAATCCCTCAGGTCCAAAAAGATTAAAATCTAGAGGAGGGATAGCTTTCCGGTCGCTTTAACGAGCTGGAAGGCCAAAACTCGGCAAACTTTTCATATTTTACGAGTCAGTGAAAAGAGCTCAAAGAAGACTCGTCTTTTGAGGAACGAGTGATGAACAGGGATAGCAGCAGATTCCAAGTACAGGTTGGAATTCTCCAATCACGGCAGTGTCACAAGGATGGCTAAGTGAAATCACTCTTCGCCGCTGTTCCTCAAAATGGGTAAACAAACATATGGAGGTGAACGATTGGCCAAATGAACGGATGGAGGTGATGGCATATAAACATGACCAAGGGCTTTTAATATGGCTTTCAAAGGTTACATTTCTCGAGGTTGTTTACCGGTTCATTTTTTCTGGATGAGCTTGAACTGCTAGGGAAAGATTGCTCACAATTTATGTTTATTTTTTAACGAGCATGAACTCTACACAAAAACTACTCGATTCTTGCATTTATTTTTTAACGAGCATGAACATTATACAAAAACTGCTCGATTCTTGCGTTTATTTTTTAACGAGCATGAACATTGCTAAAACTGCTCGATGATATGCTTGCATGCCCCCAGCATAAAAACGCAAATCGAGGTGCATGCCCCCCAAGCTTCATTGCATTCAACTTTGTTGGTTGGAATGAAGGTTTACCATTGAGATCTGGAAAGGGGATTGTTTCATTTTTTAATGAGGTTGACATAGTAAAAGAACTATCCTCATAGCCCACTGTATTTACAGTATTCGATAGAAAATTGAAAACTGAAGGATGATAAAGGTTATTTTGAGTATCTTCCCCACAACCCGGGAAAAGGGAACGATGGTGGGAATCGTTCCATGGTGCCCCGTCAATTACCATTGATTGGACTATTCCTTTGTCGGTTCCATGCACTCGCGACCAAGGACTTAAAGGGGTGCCATATTCTCTAGACCTATCTATCCAAACGCTTGATGAGCGTTGATTTGGGGTTGTCCCCCAGGCCAAGAAAATTGATTGCTACAATATTTCCATTGGGCTTGGGGACAAAACCTTTACATGATCCATGCTGATATCGTTTTCTGACATCTTTTGTGTGGAAGATATCATATTGCAGGTTCCTACTGTCGCCACTTCTCCCACAATGAACGTTGGCGGAAGGGTGAAAGTTCCCATTAATGTAGGATCTTTTAGTAGGCCTACTCCGATATTTTGAAACGAATGGTCGCTTCCATGGATCAGAGGAACGCTTCCTGTAACTTGTGAACCATTAGGGAGGAAATTTTGTTGGTCAATGATCGTAATCCCTCCTTGAAAGGGGAATGCGATTTTCCTAAAATAGGTCGACACAACAGCTTCCATGGCATAAATCCATGGTCTTCCCAGTAGGATGTTATAGTCAAGATTGCCATCGATGACTTCAAAATCTATTTCTACTGTTTTGCCCCCTAGTTCAACTTTCAAGTTACTAAGGATACCGTAAGGGGTATATGTCCTTCCGTCGAATGCTTTTAATGTTGTCGATGATCGCGACAAGGTTGGAGATCCTAAAGTTTTCCAGCAACTCATCGACATAATACATGTCGATGCCCCCTCATCAATAATTGTTCGATGAATAGTTTTGTTGAGGGCTTTCACTTGGACGAGGAAAGCTAGTTGAGCTGGTAACTGAGGATCATATCCTTTGTGATCAAAGGATACAAGATTGGAATCTTTAGGATCCACCCCACCAATTGCTGATAACAATGCCTGCCTTTGGGATGGGCAATTTTGTAGTACTTCAAGAGTCGACATAGCAGACGGTGATTGCGCCAAATCTTCCACTATATTATAATGCTGTGCCGCTCTGGATGACCCTATCCCACTCTAAGGGTGACAGTTCCTTAGCAACAACTGTAAAACAAACTACTTAAGGTTTACTTCTTTATGAAAGCAAAAGAGAATGGAGAAAGCACTAACCGTTGCCTTGCGCTTAATGTCGAATCCAAACTCTTCTCTTTGGCCGCTTGCTCCTAGCTCTTTGTTGTTCTGCTCGCCCAGCTACAATGAGATCCTACACAATAACAAAGAAGGAAACTACAAGAGGCATGCAATCATAACTGGTTCATGGATTAGTGTAAACCAAACATGCAATCATCACAATATATAATTGAAACAAGAGCACATAGAAGAACCTCAATAGCTTTTATTAATGAAGAAATAAAGGTTCTGAGAGTATTACAACCATTGAAGGCTCCAACCCAGTAACACCTCCCAGCAGAAAGAATTGCTCTTCTTCACCTCTCTCAAACAATCACCCAATAACTCGATAATGAAACCAACAGCATATCATTACTTTGCACAAAATTCCAGCCTCCTGAGCTCATAGGAGAGAGCTCAATATATAGATGAATTGAGAAAGGATGAGTCAGCTTGCAACTGATGTGTAGCTGCCTTGTTTCCTCTCTCTCTTCAGTTAATCTTTAGTTGATCTTCAGTTCTTGAGTCCACTTGGTGAACCTTGCTTCCACTTGGAGAAACAAAGCCTCTGACTCATCACAAGGCGAAATACCTGATCCAAGTGTCATTTTTGGAAGATTCCAAAGCAATGACTCACTGTGCCACATGTCCAAACTCGCCCAACGTAGGTGGGCTTTGTTCTACTGCTTTGCAACGCAGGTACACCATGGAGCAGTTGTGTTTCAGCGCAGAAGCCTAGTGGAGCACCTGCTTTGATTTCAGGATTGCTTGTTTTTGAGTGTTTTCAGGTGGAGAACTGATCTGAGAGCTGTTGGTTTGCTGACCTTGTTCCTCTAGGGGTAGGAACATCATGTTTAGGGAACTTTGGATCCCTTGGATTATTGACAATTCATGCTTGTTGCTGTAAGGCACAAAATTGTCTATAACATTTGGGCCTTAATTTTAAATCACTAGGGAGGTCAAAATCTGATTAACAAAGGAAAAGCATGGTAAAACCAAGGCATGGCTGCCCCTTTCTATCCCCTCCATGTGCCGATACGACATATCAACGATGGGAAATCCTGCATCTCGCAATACCGCATTATCAGAGATTGCAAGAATCAAGGGGCTACCTCCTCAAAAACCTTGTAGGGTTGTGATAGTGAAATTTTGTGCAAAATCATTGGGGAGGGCTGAAATTCATTAACAAAGGAAATGTTTTTGAAAAAGGGTCGGGCATGCCTTTTTCTCTCTCATACAAAGGGCCATATGGCGGCATATGGTTGGTCCTCAGAGATGATAGGGAAACTGATGTCATAAATGACGTGGCAGTATGGAGGACACATGGCAGTACAGATGTTGACATGGTAGATGACACATGTCACTCAGTTTCAACATTTTCAGGGGTCTGATGGGGCCATTTCTAGATGACACGTTCCACCACTCATTGAGTGACACATGGAAATGATGACATCATCCTACATATCGACGATTGCAACTTCCTAGGGGGGAATCTGAAGGAAAAGAGCATTCAGCGCTGGGATGCAGGATTCAAGTAACAAATAAAAAGGACGCTAGATGCGATATTTCATAGGTCATATTTCATAAGGTTTTTTCATCCGGGATATCGGTCGATGCAGTGTAAGGGGTTTTTAAAGGAATTTGCATTATAAAGGAAAAAAACCCCCCGGACACAAGTTTAAAGGCCTTAGCGTCTGAAAGGTTAAGCCCCTTTTCCTAGCCTGTGGTTATATGAAGACAAAAGAGATAAGGGTGCTACACCGAAATGAGGCTTAAAGGGAAGTCACAATGCACTTGTTTTGTGTTATTCCTGTGTTAAAGGCCCACATTCGAAGGATTCCCAGGTACACCATGAACCATGAAACCAGGCTTTTCAGGGCAAAGATAGTATTTAACAAAGTTTTAATGGGAATATGAGGAGGCAACTAAAAGACTTAAATGGAGCATGGCACAACAATGGAGTAGTACATGGGACTCAGGAAGATTAATGGCTTAGCATGGAGCCCCATCCCTCTACACAGCAAAAGACTGCAAATACGGGCACTTACAGTTGACCCAACCCCTACTCCATAGAAAAATGAATCCAAGAAGTAAAGGCAGAAGTAGCAGGGTTAGTTTAACAACACAACAGGCCATACCATGAGAAAATTACAGCCTAAGGCAGAGGCGATCATAGGATGGGAAAAGGGACTTTTCATTTACTTTTCTGTCTAGTTATTTACTTATTTTTGTCATGTAACATGCCTTCCTTTCAATGAGGCTTTTAATTATGTAATGTTTTGGGCCACAAAGCCATCTTTGACTGAGACAGCTAGTGGACCTGAAAATTGAGTCTAGACTATAGATATTTTGTTGTAGTGAATGTTCTTTTTCCCCTCTCTAGATAAACAAGGGAAAGAAGGACTTAACAAATGTTCGGAAATTCTATAGAAAAGACTGCATGCCATTTTCAGATGATTTTTTCTTGGTAACTCGTAACTTTTTGAGAATATCAAGGATATGGTGGTGATTCCCCCTTCAAGTATTACATTATGTGTTCCTTCTGTTAAATCTCATTTTATGTTCATCTTTCCTCTTTGTATTCATGACAATTATTGTTGCTAGAAATGTTTCAGGCTTCCTCATAGATTTATTTGTATTGATATGTGAATGCAAGTGCTTCTAATTATATCACAGATTCACTTGTCTCAATATTGTTGATGCATATACTTATGTGGGCTATTGAAATCATATCTTTAAATTTGAAACACATGAATCGTACCATCCTGCCCCTCCTTCACCCATTCTTTATGCTTGCAACTCAAATAAGTATAGAAATCCTTAATGCCTCAAGGTCTATGTGTTAAGTGTAGAAAGTTTGAAGCCTTCTACTCTATGTGATGAGTTGCTCCTTCTCTTTGTCCTCTCTCATCTGCTCTGCAAAATCTTATTAAGTTGTAAGCCCTTGAATTAATCGGCCTCCACTATTTTTGTTCATATTTCTGAGATCTGAACCTATGAAAAAGTACCAGAAATCCATGTATTATTTCTTTGGATAAATGAACCAACATATTTCCTATATATATAGAGAGGGAGAGAGAGAGAGAGAGCATAAGTGATGTCTATAGTTTACTGTAAATCATTTGAGATACACAAATCTAGATGTGCCTGGGCACTGGTCTTGTAATAAATTCAAGGTTGTCTGAGCTACAACATCTTTTGGCGTCATTTCCAGGGAACGTATTGAAGGATTTTTCCCTTGGGATACAACAAATTGAACACTCTTTGTGTAGGTGAGATAAGTTTGTTATGATTTCATTCACATCACCTTGGTGGCTTCACAACCCCCCATTAATAATTATTGCCCTGGATTTTAAAAGGGCTCATACTCGCTCAGATATATCTCAGTAGAAATCCCCATTTGTATCTAACCTATAAAAGTTGATTTTAAATCAATTATGGAAAGAAAAATTTACCCATGTTCATGCTACCATCTCAGCAGCCTTTGAAGCTTCCTCATATAGCTCTCAGCCTATTGTTACTCACTACTCAGGATTTGTTCCTAAGGCCCTGACATACTCAGCATCCAGTCTAGTCACTCCTACCACTGTGTTTTTGGGCCAAGTTCCTCAGGAAAACCTCAATCCCCCTCCATTAATCCAAATGTCTCTTTCAGGTTTCTTGCTAAATTAATATGTACCTCTTAATTTACCTTAGAATCTAGGTGCAATTCCCCATGACTACCTAAAGAAACTTCCTAGGTTCAATGGGGAAGATGATAACACGACACAAATTCACATTGAAACCTTTAGCTATTTTGCTGAGATCCTGAATGTGGAATAATTGGATGTAGACATGAGACTTCTTGTACATTCCCTTGATGGAGAGGTCAAAAAGTGGTTCAAAACCCTACCCAATGCCTCCATCGCCACCTAGGAGGAACATGAAAACTATTTTACACAGAAATGGGGTGAAAAGAGGGATCATGATTACCTCCTCACAAAGTTTAATGCCATAAAGAAGAAGCCAAAAGAGGATATCTCAGAATTTATAAAGAGGTTCAACAAGCAATACAATAACCTACCAGCTGAGATAAAACCTCCTCCAGCTACTGCCCAAGTAGCCTTTTTGGGAGCATTTGAGTCTGAATTTGGCTTTACTCTGAGGTAAAGGAAGTCTCTCACTCTAGATCAACTCCAAATCGATACACTTGAGGTGTAAGAAAATTTCACCTCGGCAGGAAAGTCAAGAGGAAAGCTAGAACCTAGTGAGAACAAAAGAGGGAAAGAAGAGGTATCTTCCTCTGATCGAGATAGAGAATCGTCAGACCTAAAGATGGAGGAACTAAAAAAAAAAATTAATATTTTATCGGACAAGGTTGGAAAGCTTGAGATTGATAACAAGAACCTCTCCAAATAGAATGCTCAATTCAAAAACCAGGGTTACAACTCGTAGTATAGAAGACCTCCATTGAAAATACTTCCAAGGGAGAGAAAGGATCAGCTTGACCAAATCCCTCATCCTTTATAATCAGAAGATGGTTCCGATGAGTAATATACATAGGAGATGTAGGGAAAATTATATTCCTCTTTCCTTAAAGAAGAACAGGAGAATATGGTTCACTCAGAGGTCAGTCATGATGGAGAAGAAGTAGACGAGGAGGATATAAATTATTATTGAAAATAGTTTGCAAAGTTCATGCTAGCACATCCACAATGTAAATATAATCTAAGATGTTCAAATAAGAGGTTAAGAGAACCAAATAAACGGGAGGAAACTATCCCCTAGTTATTCCTCAAGTACCAGACAAACGGAAAGGCAAGCTAAATCCGGAACCTTCCAAGATGAAAGTCTATACAAATAAGGAAAGAAATAGTGTAGAGGGACACATTGACAAGCAGGCACCTGCTCCCCTAAAAACTGCCAATCGTAATGAAGAAGGAACAAATCCAAGAGGTAAAGAAAAATTCCAACCTACATTCAATCTCGAGAAGGAGATTAAAAAGGTAAAGATTCTTGTACCTCTAATTGAGCTTCTAAAGAAGCCTAC
This sequence comes from Pinus tabuliformis, assembly GCA_031772625.1. Lineage (NCBI taxonomy): Eukaryota > Viridiplantae > Streptophyta > Pinopsida > Pinales > Pinaceae > Pinus > Pinus tabuliformis. The sequence goes on from CM062806.1 coordinate 120,491,481, forward strand.
TTATAAAGATCAAGTCTCTCAATTCATGCATCCCTCTACCTCAACACCAACCCATCATAGTTTAAACCTCCAAGAGGAGAGGCCAATGGTTGTTTTTGGGCCGCATGTAGAAGAACCTGATCCTTCTACTACACCTTTCTATGTGACTTTGGTGATCCATGATATTTTATTATACAACTACATGTTGGACTCGGGAGCCTCACATAACCTCATACCATTAGTGGTAATGGAGCAACTGGGATTGGAGATCACCATACCACACAAGGACCTGTACTCCTTCAACTCCAAGAGAGTGAAGTGGTTAGGGATGATAAAGGACCTAGTCGTGAACCTAGCTCAGATCCTGGTGAAGAGTGTGGTAATGGGCATAGTGGTGGATGATATTCCTCCTCGATTCAGAATGCTCTTATCAAGATCTTGGGGTTCCAAGGTGGGGGGCTATATCAAGATATATCCGACTTATGCCACAATTCCCACTTTTGGAGGTGAGAAAAGGAGGCTATACATAGAATCCAGGTTTGTGAAAAATGTGACCCTAGCTAAAGGCTCAGAAAACTCCCCAGCTCATGGAAAAGAAAGTGACCTCTCCTATCTATTCCTAGAAGAAGAAGAGGTCATCTTAGAGAAAGCATTAGTACATCTAACAAGGAAGTTATACCACCAGCACATAGATGAAAATAAAGTGTGTAAATTATACTTTCACAGATTATACAAGCCAAATCTTGAGGCAACCAACAACGTGGCAGAACTGTTGGAAATAATACTGAGAGGGGGGGGTGAATTAGTATTATCAAATCAATATAACTTTTTCATTTCCATATTCAGATTCATATACGCTACTTCAGTTAAGTCAAACTGCGTGTATATGCAACTATGTTCAATGCAACTAGCGTATATCCAATAACCTTATGATTCAGTTAATCCATTAAATTGTTGATCTTTAGTTAGTGCATCAGAACATTATTATCCATATGAATAGTAAACAGGAGCAGTAAATAGAACAGATCATCACACGCAAGAAGCACACATGAACACCATGATATAAGGTGGAAACCCAATGTGGGTGAAAACCACCTGCTGCAAGTCGTCTCAATCTTATTTTAATAAGAAACTTCTTTTACAATGATTTTGTATTGGTGCAGTCTTATACCAGTATACAGGCTTCTACCTGCAGAAGGCTACAACCTTCTCTCGTTCTCCAGACTCTCCTGGAAGGGAGCTACAACCCCCTGAGCTCTTGTACTAGCCGATCCATTTACTAGTACGCAGGCTGCTACCTGCTGAAATGCTCCAACCTTTACTCGTTTTCCAGCTGCTACTGGAAGGGAGCTACCACCCCCTTTGCTCTTGTACTAGCTGATGTACTAGTACGTAGGCGCCAGCCTACAATCTTCTCTCATCCTCCAGGGACCACATTTCATACATTTTCAGACTGGATACTCCTGAAGCACAACACCATAATCTGAAGGCCACGTTTCATCAAATTTTCATACTGGACCCATTAATATCATTGAAGCACAAAATTAATCATCACTGCAATACACCCATCAACTATACCTGCATCATCAATATCTGAATCACCCAATACTGAAACACTGAAACCCTGTCAACAACACAGTCACACAGAATAGACAACAGAACTCTGCAACAAGAACCAGATCCAACTGCAACTTCAAATATCATATCTCATAATGTATACACTACTATGACAAACCAAAACCGCTTACATACGCGCTTTCACCAAAGTAAACCCGCGTATAGATCTGCAAATATTTGCTCATAAATTGTAGCTGTTCCAGACATCAGTCATACCTAGATCATAACATTCATACAATAAAACTTGCGGCAATAATTCAGATCTAATCTAAACAAGATCAAACCGTATAGAGATGATTCATTCCAAGCCATTAGATCCTGATCTATCCTTAGATCTTGTTCTCCATCAACCACTGCGATTCCTCCTTAGCTTAGATCAAGCAAATCATCATGAACCCATAACCCGCATACTAGATCTCATACTTCATTAGATATTCAAGACTTTCTCAATACCCTTTCCTAATGATCTTCTCCTCCTTTTATAGTCTTAGGCTTTACTCAAAACCATGATCCAAAACCATAAATAATCAATACCTTGGACCAAATACTTGGTTCAACATTTTAGACGCAATACCAAGGACCAAAACGATAGGTTCAAATATGTCAGACTAAATACCACGGACCAAAACATAAGTTTTTCACATGTACGCTCTTTTCCATGCATGAATGTGCATGCATACGCATACGCGACTTTTGGTCAGCGATCCTGCGTGTATACACGCTTTTGTAATAGTGAACCTGCATATATACTTTTCTTTCTTCATCCTTGAAGCCTGATCATCAATTCCTTGCTATTGACCTGTTGCACTATGATCTGTCAACTGTGTGATTTTCCATCAAGGACAACACTTGTATCATAATGCCAACAATCTCCCCCTTTGGACTTGATGGCAAAGCTAACTTGTCATACTGAGAACTGTCATCTGATTCTTTTTAGTTGTCCTGCATCCTATGTATTCTGTCACATCTGATATCTCTTTCGTAGATTCATTTAGTTATATATAAGTGAGTTGTTCTTCTACAAGTGGGTTGCCATCAAGTACAACACATGCATCATAATTCCAACAATCTCCCCCTTTAGACTTGATGGCAACAACACCAAATCACTCTCCCCCTTTGACATCAAGGGCAAAGGGCGGACCAAGATATTCTCTTTCCTTGATAAACATTTTGCTGTCCATACTTCCCCCTGAGTACCTGTTGAAATCTCTGAATGAGCTCCCCCTTTGTATATGCCAAGGTGTACGAATCTATCCATGCTCCCTTTGAGTACATGCTGAAATCTCTGTTGTGCTGTTCATGCTCCCCCTGACTGTAAGCAAGGTCTGCAACAAGATGTTCTACAAGAAGAACATGACTCTATCATAAATGACCTTCTTATCACCAAGAACTCATACATACATCCATCTCCCAATCAAGTGGGGATATACAATATTGACTCGTCTACCCAACCAAGTGGGGATACACCAGAAGTTTACATATGACAAATAAGTACCTTACATTATTCATCCCAGGCATAGTGGGGAAACCAACATAGGCCGTTACATGACCTTGATAAGAAAAGATATACATGACATAGAGACGAAATATTTAAAACAATTCTATGAAAGTCATCAGCAGCATTTCCACATGTCAATCATCATTCAGATCAGCAACCATGTTCTCCTTCTGCACCTGTTCCACCTGAAATCAAATCAAACCAACATATACACGACTGTATCCACAGAAACAGGCGTATATACGCAGATGTTCTTCATAAAACTCGCGTACAACCACTTCCAGATTAGCAACCTGTAAATGTCCTGTAACAAGGTATGTCTGCATATAGATATCAACTCATCCTTTTTAACATCATCATAAAATAATTCACATTATATCATATGTGAAAAACACCATAGTCATCTCATCATCATCAAGATCTGCATGATTTTATATACCATCCAAGTAACATTACACAAGAATATCCCTTATCTGACAACCATCAATCAACATATGTGAGTATCAACCTATCATCATATAGGTAAGAAATCATCATCATCATATCTCCAATAATGCAACTCCATGTATCCAACACTACAGCCACAATCCTCATCCATGTGAGTACCAGGAACTATAGTAATCCTGCATCATAACTGTATTGTATGATCTTTATGCATATGACAACAGTAGCATATGAGTGGCTCATCACCAAGTACTTTGTACTTCTCCTTATCCTTATGAAGATCACCATATAAGCACCATATATGCATCATCAAAGAATCAACCACAAATCTGAATTAAACACCAACTATGTAACCCCAAGAATCATATGAGATGGACAACTCATAACCATATCATAGCAAGATATATCATTTAGCCATACAAGCATCATCACCAAGGACTACTAACCATAATGCCAACAATGCATTATTAAAAGTATATGCTCCCCCTGAACCTGTGCCATCTGTTCACTGCTAGATCTGATCATGCATATATCAACAAGAAGTATCATCACCCACAAGTTAAGATCAAATCATTCCTAAACATCTTACAAGCATCAAGACATTTCCACACAACATCAACAGATTGTAACCATTATGAAACAGAGCTAACAATGGACTGAATCATATCAGACCCTTTTCCTGAGCCTGTCCCACTGCTTTTCCTCAAACTAACATATACGCGATTGTGCAGTAACCAACTCGCGTATATACGCGACTTCTATTTATGGAACTTGCGTATGAGATTCAGGACACTGCAGTTTTACACTTTCAGCTCCCCCTGAGTCTGTTATGTCTGTGCTGTGCTGTGTCTGAGTATATTGTGCTGTGCCACATCTTTCTGACTGTACTTCCTTCTTCTTCAAGCGTGATGATGTTTTCTCCTTTTGGTATGGTGCCCTTACTTTGTTCCTGTATTCCTTTGCTATATGTCCAAGCTTGTTACATGCATAACATCTTACATGTTTCATATTCCTTCTGAAGCAATCAACAGCTTTGTGACCAAACATATTGCAAGAAAAACAATATCCTTGAAAGTACCTGGAATGTGATGATCTTTCTGTGTGATGACCTTGAACCATTCTTCTTCTACATCTGGCTGCAACATGTCCAAGATTATGACATACATAACATTCAACATTATTCATCGGAGGAGTAAAAGATTTTCTTTGAAGAATTTCTTTCCTTGGCTGTTGATGGGGTTTTTCTCTCATCTCTTTGTTGAGCATTTCAGATTTCTCATTAGAGTTCCTTGCCTCTCCTTGTGAGCTAGATTCACCTTCAGCTGATTCATAAAAACCAAGACCAGTTTTGATAGCAGGAGACCTTTGACTACTAAGAATATCATCCAAAATTTTAGTACTGTCTTGAAATCGTAAGAGCTTATCATTTTCTTCTAATTTATCATTTAGAATATTTACCTCAACCTGATGTTGCTCTTCCTTTTCAAGATATTGCTTCTTTATGTTTTCTTCAACTTTTCTTCCTTCTTCCAACTGATGTCTTAATTCAAGAACTTCGTTTTCTTGTTTTTCAAGAGCTTGGAGTAGATCTTTATTCTGCTTCTTTGATTCTTCAAGATCTTCCTTTAGTGAGAGGATCGTAGCTTCAAGCCTTTCATAATAATTGGATCTATCTCTGAGTTTGTTGATTGTTGTGCTCCTTTCATTGACTTCACTTCTTAATGATGTCACTTCATCCTGCAACTTTTGGCATTGAACTACCTTGTCCTTGAATACTTTCCTTACCTTGTTTCCTTCCTCTAGTTAAACTTTCAGTTTGGTAGCTTCTTCTTTGAAGGCACATTCCCTTTTGTTCAATAGATCTTGTTGATCTCTAATTTTGTCTGTACGCCTTTTAAATTCTACCTCTATTTGATATCTTTCTTGCTCACCCATAAGATAAATTACAGTTGTTTCGTTATCACTTTCATCATCTTCAAATGGATAGATAATTGTATCACCAGAGGATAACAAATTCATACCTGATAGTTCATCTTCATTTTGAAGTGATTCTGAATCTGAAGTGCTTCTTCCACATATTCCCAAATCGATACTCCCACAGTCATAGTTCTTTTGATATGTCTTCTTCTTCTTAGGTGCTTTCTTCTTAAGCTTCTTTCCCATTGTTCCACGGATCTCCTTCAAGCAATCAACCTTCTACCAAAGGACCTGCTCTGATACCAATTGTTGGAAATAATACTGAGAGGGGGGGGGGGGGGTGAATCAGTATTATCAAATCAATATAAATTTTTCATTTCCATATTCAGATTCATATACGCTACTTCAATTAAGTCAAACCACGTGTATATGCAACTATGTTCAATGCAACTAGCGTATATCCAGTAACCTTATGATTCAGTTAATCCATTAAATTGTTGATCTTTAGTTAGTGCATCAGAACATTATTATCCATATGAACAGTAAAAAGGAGCAGTAAATAGAACAGATCATCACACGCAAGAAGCACACATGAACACCATGATATAAGGTGGAAACCCAATGTGGGTGAAAACCACCTGTTGCAAGTCGTCAATCTTCTTTTAATAAGAAACTTCTTTTACAATGATTTTGTACTGGTGCAGTATTATACTAGTACGCAGGATTATACCTGCAGAAGGCTACAAACTTCTCTCGTTCTCCAGCCTCTCCTGGAAGGGAGCTACAACCCCCTGAGCTCTTGTACTAGCCGATCCATTTACTAGTACGCAGGCTGCTACCTGCTAAAATGCTCCAACCTTTACTTGTTTTCGAGCTGCTACTAGAAGGGAGCTACCACCCCCTTTGCTCTTGTACTAGCTGATGTACTAGTACGTAGGCACTGGCCTACAATCTTCTCTCATCCTCTAGGGACCACTTTTCATACATTTTCAGACTGGATACTCCTGAATCATAACGCCATAATCTAAAGGCCACGTTTCATCCAATTTTCATACTGGACCCATTAATATCATTGAAGCACAAAATTAATCATCAGTGCAATACACCCATCGACTATACCTGCATCATCAATATCTGAATCACCCAATACTCAAACACTGAAACCCTGTCAACAGCACAGTCATACAGAATAGACAACAGAACTCTGCAACAATAACCAGATCCAACTGCAACTTCAAATATCATATCTCATAATGTATACACTACTATGACAAACCAAAACCACGTACATACGCGCTTTCACCAAAGTCAACCCGCGTACATATCTGCAAATATTTACTCATAACTTGTAGCTGTTCCAGACATCAGTCATACCCAGATCATAACATTCATACAATAAAACTTGCATCAATAATACAGATCTAATCTAAACAAGATCAAACCGTATAGAGATGATTCATTCCAAGCCATTAGATCCCGATCTATCCTTAGATCTTGTTCTCCATCAACCACTGTGATTCCTCCTTAGCTTAGATCAAGCAAATCATCATGAACCCATAGCCTGCATACTAGATCTCATACTTCATCAAATATTCAAGACTTTCTCAATACCCTTGCCTAATGATCTTCTCCTCCTTTTATAGTCTTAGGCTTTACTCAAAACCATGATCCAAAACCATAAATAATCAATAACTTGGACCAAATACTTGGGTTCAACATTTTAGACGCAATACCAAGGACCAAAACCATAGGTTCAAATATGTCGGACTAAATACCACGGACCAAAACATAAGTTTTTCACATGTACGTGCTTTTCCGTGCATGAATGTGCGTGCATACACATACGCGACTTTTGGTCAGTGATCCCGCATGTATACGCGCTTTTGTAATAGTGAACCTGCGTATATACTTTTCTTTCTTCATCCTTGAAGTCTGATCATCAATTCCTTGCTACTGACCTGTTGCACTATGATCTGTCATCTGTGTGATTTTCCATCAAGGACAACACTTGTATCATAATGCCAACAAGAACATGAAGTAGTGCTCCTTAGGCTACATACAACAAAGAATGTGAATGTTGAATGCTCGACTGTGCTATGATGCTTCGAGCTGATTATTAAGTAGATCAAATGATTTATAGAAGAAGGTAAGGAGCTTAGCAGCTTGATTAGAAGGTTCATGGAGGAGATCAAAAGAGTTGAGCATAAATTACCAAGTTGGGAACACATATTAAAGTTTTTTCCTGATGATTTTATGAGGTACATGTTGGTTTTAATTTCTCAATTTCTAGATAAAAATGGAATGAGGTCCAGTGCCCTGATGTGGATATGGTATCATTAGAAGGTTGGTTTTTAGAATCAGTGGAATCTTGAGTTTCCACTCCCTTTCTTCTTCTACCTACTCATAAGAGATATGAGCATAACTCAGTCAAGTAGCCCGTTTCTTAGTTGGTTGCATTGGAGAGAAGAGATCACCTAGTAATTATATTTTCAGTACGTATGGACGGCTGTCATTCAAGTTTGAAGCCCGAGGAGAAGACCTTAAGACTTTGGTGATGTTCTGTTTAAAATTTTTATTTTTCTTAAAAGTATTCTGCTAGTCAGTGAGTTAGTGAATCTTACAATCATTTAGTCAGTTTGCATTCGTTCAGTTAATTTTCCTATTTTTAGAAATGACTCCATGCCTAATGGAAGGGAAGGTACTAGTCTGCAAGTTCTCAGTGCCTTGCCAGCAAGGCACATTCCCCAATTGGAGGAAATGTTATCACTCACTACATTATGGGCTTTAGTTGGTCGAAGTTTCCTAAGAGTAGTGAAATTTGAAGTCACCTTCCGAGGCCATAGAATATATTAGAGCTAAATCATACCCTCTCCATTGCATAGTGCTTATAAAGATCTTTCCAACAATATATGTAAGTCCAAGAATGGACTTCTAGATCGGAAGTTAGAGCATGTTGAAGATCACACTTGGAAAACCTTGAAAAGAAAGAAAATGACTAATTATGATGGAAAATATCACATATCAGGGGCCTCAGGCACAATAAGCCCCACACATTGCAATCCCACATTATCAGCATATCGACTGATCAAAGGGTTGCCACTCTAAAGACTGTGCGAGGGTTGATTCTACGATACAATATAAAAGTTCCCGCAATCCCACATTATCGGCATACCGACAGATCAAAAGGTTTCTAAGTTAAAGATCATGCGGGGGCCAATTTTGCAATACAGTATAAAAGTCATCGCAGTCCTGCATCCCGTAAATCACATATCGACGACCCTGTGATCCCCCATCTTGGTGACCCTGTTATAGACATTTTTGTGCCTTACAGCTCTAAGAATGAAATGTCCATAAACCAAGGGCTCCTAAGTCCCTAAAAGTGTTGTTCTAACTCCTAAAGGAACAAGGTCAACAAATTACAGCTTCTCCCAGAAGTTCTCCACCAGAAACTGCTCAGAACTAGTCAAATCAGGATCATTTCAGCTGCTCCACTAGCCAAGTGCGTTGCATATCACCTAAGTCCACTAGCTAGGCGCGTTGCAACGCACCTAAATGCACTACCAGGGTGCGTTGAGCGGGAAATGACAAGTGGTAGAGTCATTCCACGAGGTGGAGAGACAATGGAAGCTTCTAGAATCTTCTCCAATGAAACTTGCCTCACTGAATTCGACCAAGGATGAGTAAGAGGCTCTCAGTCTCCAAGTGGAAGCAAGAACTGACAAAGAGAAGCCACTAATCAATTCATGAGTTGACTCATCCTCCTTGCATACATCTATATATGGATCCCTCATCCAAGAGATCCAGAGGCTGGAATATTGTACATTGCAAGGAATTGCTGTTGGTTTTGAGATACATATCAGAGGATTGGGTGATCTATGCTTTTTTGGGGTTGAAGAAGGGACTTCTTTGTTGGGAGGTTGATGCTGGGTCAGGAATCATCGGTTGTAACTCCTCCTGGATCTTCTTGTATATCAATAAAACTATTTGAGTTTCTTCTCCATGCTTGTGTTTCATTGATGCTTGTTACATTTGTATGGTTAACTTAAATATGATCCTAAGTTATTTATGAATATAAAACCATGTCTTTGTATAATTTCTTTCTTCCGTGATCTTGCAGGAACTTGGTGAAGCTGGGCAAGTGAGAGAGCAGGTAGCTGGAAGCTGTCAAAGAGGAGAGAGATTGGATCAAAGGACTAGAGCAAGACACAGGTTGGTTCATCCTATTCCTCTTTGTTTATAGTTCATAAAGAAGAATACAAAAGTAGTTTTCTCCATTTGTTTCTAGGGTCGTTGTCACACCTTAGTGGGATAGAGAAAATCTAGATAGACACTTTTCCCGATAACAAAATGGCGACTCCGCTGGGGAACGTCTCTAGTTAGTTTGTTTGTGTTTCTCTTGTTGTTTGTTTCATAAACTTAGAAGTAGCAATCGAACTGCATTTTCCATTAACAAATGTAATGTAGACATCTGCTGCTTCAATCCACTCACTGGATTTGTTTATGATTTGAACAGCTGATTCATAAATCAACTGATTACCCTTGTGATAGCTCTTAGAAACCCCCTTAGATCTACCTCTGATTATGTAATACTGATTGCTTTTACTCGGCCAAAAACCATAGATTAAACTGCAAACCATGACCCAGAACCCGGATAGAACTCTCGTTTCTGCCCCAGCATAGGCTCTATGAAGAGGTTTTGCATTTCAACGCACTTCCCGAGAGGGCTACCTGCGCTGAAATGCAGTTTCTCTGCGCAACAGGTGCGCTGATCAGCCTAGCCTTGTGCAGCTGAGGTTCTTTGCTTCATTTTTCCAGTTTTGTCTCTGTTTTTTGCAGCCTGTGATCAGTATTTCACTATTTCAAACCCCTTTTCCTTACTGATATTCCGCCTCAGTTGTAGAAAAGAAACTGTAGATGTTTTTTTATGTGTTTGTTACATCATTTACAGTTTTCCATTGCAAAAGTATAATAGTCAACTGTCGTCCTTTGATTTAGATCTGTCGCAAGTGTCGACTTTGATCATAGGAGAAAGTTTATTTGCTATTGATAGTCGGTTATGTTTTCACTTTTGCCTTTGGCTTGAATTTGTCACTTTCTAGTGCCGAAACGAGTATTTATTTCAAAATCATAAAGTGTCGTAATCGTCTCTACCTTTTGATTTCGAAAAGAAGGTTGTTTGTGTTTGTCACTTGAAAGAAAATTCAGATTTGTACAACAACTTTCTTTTTAGGCATCAATATTAAGAAAGTGAAAAACAAAACACATGCATGTGCATTTGCATATTGGCAGTCTGTTTGGCTTGATTTAGGAAAGTGCATTTACAGTGTGCTCTTTGCTCTTTGCGAAAAGATTGTGTCTTTCTTTTCCCTTAGTAACTAGGATTTTCATTGCTAAAAAAAGATAAAAGTTTGTTTATCATCTTTAGATTGCATTTTAGGAATTACATCTACATCTCGTGGTGATCCCAAAAGGCAAACTTCATAAGAAAGATCAACCTAAAATAAATTCAATGAACTTAACAACGATTTGGAACTTAACGCACAACATTTAGAGGTCTAGGCTAGAGACGTATTTCGGCGTCGTAAAGCCTGGTAACTGTTGTCCTCACTGATGGTTGGGTGATTCCTCCACTTTGAGACGATAAGTGCCAGTACGGACTTGTGCTCCCACGTACCGTCGAGTATATATTGGGAGACCCCTATAGGCTTAAAACTTTTATCCATAGGAAGCCGTGTCAGCCGCCCTACTGATCGCAATGCACCGAACACAACATTCGGGAAGATTGACTGCCGTACCGTAAAAAGTATTCTGCAGTTTTGTGATTGGTTTGGTACTCCCTCTACCTAGACCTCCAGAGCAGTCCCTTTCATTCCTTTTCAGACTCCTTAACGGAAAAGGTCCATCTGAGCACTTGTCACTTCAGGCTCATTAAAAATCGAAGGAGACTAGAGTCATCTTTTGTTTTTTCTCGACTCTTAAAAACTGAAAAAACAAGTTGTGTCAAAGCGTGTTAAAATTTATTTTAAACGGAATATTCATCCCCTTTTCCTACGTTGATCTTGGGTTGAGAAAATGGAGCCTACCAACCAAGGAATTCCCCTTGGTGGAAATCCTAGTCCCTTCTCCTCTTGGGGAGATGTTGGTCCGCCCCATATGGCCGCATTGTTGCTTCCAGGACTGACAATTGGCTTGCCATTATGGCTCTTCTCAACCAATGTCGTTTAGAACACCACCATTCCTGAACAATCGAATCAGCAATTAGACAAGTCCAGAGTTGCCCACCAGCCTTCTACTTCCTATAATTCTTCCTCTCCTCCTTCCTCTCCGCTTGACGGAACTGGTAGAGCTAAAAGCCATGTTCCTAAGGAGAAGAAGAAAAAGAAGAAGAAAGAGAAAAAGAAGAAGGAGCCAAAGGCGAATGGGGGAAAACGAGTGTCGTCTAACGAAAATCCACACACTGCACCGACCAGGCCTAAATCGCCATGTGTCATTTGCAAAGGAGACCACTTTCACAGAGATTGTCCTTGCATCCCCGGATACTAAGGTACTGGTCTCCTCGTTTGCACAATCCGGTGTCATCAATCTCTGATGATCATGTTGAAAGCACATCGTCAACTAGTGAAAGTGAAGCCCCAGGACAAAAAGGGAAAGCTAGATTTCCTTGTAAACTGTGTGAAGGCGATCATGCCCTCCACCGTTGTCCCTTCTTAGACGAAGCTAAAAGAGTTTTGGATGATCGTCCGGTTTCACCGTTACGACTTCCTCCTGGATATAAAAAAACTCTTGCCAAGTCTGTCGCTAGTTGAGAATCCAGCTGGCCCGCTCAGGTGGTCGGCTGAAGTGTCGATCATTGAAGATAAACCAACTGAATCCATACCAGATGAAAGTCAAAAGGTCGAGGCGGCAGTTGACCTGGTATTACCTTCAGAGGTTTTATCTTCGGATGATACAGTCACTGAAGAGAACAAGGATGACACCATCCAAATTCTCTTCATCAACACAGACTCCGACGAACATGGGGGCAATCTACCCGTTCCTTTACCGCAGGAAGGAAGTTCGTCGGAGCCATACCCGACCGTCTACTCGGTCCCACCTCCAAGCAACCTAGTTGTCTCCTTCGACTGGAATCAACTAGGCAGACCCTGCCTACCAGCTAGCATACCATTCTGAATTATCGTTTAAATATATAGAATGGTCGTGGCTGGTACCATCATAGATGACGGGGCTTCTGTGAGTATCCTTTCCTCTACTGCTTGGAAAGCGCTTGGTTCGCCATCGCTTTTGCCTGAGATGAGAAATCTGACAGGCTTTGATAAAGGAACGAGTCGACCTTTAGGGATCCTTCCCGATGTGCCCATAACATTGAGAAGAAAGACAGTTCGCATGAACGTCATGGTAGTTCAATAACCCTTGGATTATAACCTACTCCTTGGATGAGACTATATTTACTGCATGGGAGCCATCGTCTCCTCACTCTTTAGAGTAATGTGTTTTCCGCACGAAGGAAGAGTGGTCAAGCTCGTGGACCAGCTTTCATTTCCCGGATCACGCATAGCAAATAGTCATATACCGTCCCTAAATGGTCTCTTCACGCAAGAAATGTCTCCATCCCCAGTTCGTCCTCCCGATGAGCGAGAGTAATTCGGAGGGATATGACTAAAACCCAGGGGGCATGCGTCCTGGTCTGCTTCGGCAGGAAAACTTCAAGTATAGGGTAGGTTTCCGTGGGAGAATATGACTAGTCTGTACCCCGTCCGTGATTGGAAGAGGGGTTATTCTAGAACAAGATTCTCTTGTCAAAGTTATGTGAGTTGGCGGGCATCGTCGCTCACCTTTGTTTATCTCGGTAGACATCGCCGAAGAAGTGTTTTGTTTACGCCGTAAATAGAACAATCTTTGGGTAACCTGTAAGAGGTAGGCCTCTCTCGGTAAAACAAATGTTTTAACAGACTGAAGTAGAGGTAACTTTGAAACTCTGTTTTATACCTGGGGGCATGCAAACCTTTTGGAGTGCAAGCAAAGAGCGATTATTTATCTGTTTTTTGGATTAGTCGTTTCCTAACTTGCATAAAGAAAGGACGTGGGGCAAAAATATAAAATCGTTTTTATATGAGACATTCTTATCATATGACTGGATTGATCGAGTAGTTTTAGCACATAGTTCAAGCTCGTTAAAAAATAAACATAAGACATGAGCAAATGTTTCCACCCACGTTTAAGCTCGTTAAAAAATGAACTATTCCCCGCTAAATAACCACCGTGAATGAAGCATTTCAGCCATTAAAGCCTTGGTCGTGTTTGCACCGTCACCTCCACTTTTCATTGGCCGATCATTCACCTCCATTTGATTGTTTACCCATTTTGAGGAACAGCTGCGAAGAGTGATTTCACTAGCCATCCTTGTGACACTGTTGTGATTGGAAAATTCCAAACCTTACCTGGAATCAGTTGCTACCCATTTTATCACTCGTTCCTCAAAAGACGAGTCTTATTTAAGCTCTTTTCAACTGACTCGTAAAATATGAAAAGATTGCCGAGTTTTGGCCTTCCAGCTCGTTAAAGCGACCGGAAGTGCTATCCCTCCTCTAGATTTTAATCTTTTTGGACCTGAGGGATTATTGCACAAAAAGATCGAGCACTTGTTTTGTTCGGCTCGTTAAAGCTAATCGAAAATTCATCCCTTCTGTATTGTTTTATACTTTTTTGGAATTAAAGGATTAGATGACAAAAAAGGAATTTTGGAGTTACCTTTACATACCTTTTCAGACTCTCTAAAAATGAAAAGGACCGAGTTATCTTTTTCGTTAGACTCGTTAAAAAGATTAATAGCGACAAACTTGTCTTTAGACGAGAACGAGTTTCATTATCGCTAGGCTCGTTAAAACATAGCGATGGGTTTGCCCGAAGGGAAAATTATAGAACAAGCATATGTTATCCTTCTCAAGCTTGACAAAAATAAAGAGGTACTGGTCAGCAATGACTGGGGAAAAATTGGGAAGAAAACTCAAAGAAACTTTATTGGTAGCAAGTCGCTCTTGAACATGACACTTCCACTCCGTGCCCGAGTCGGGTTGGGTTGTTCCATTCACCGGTCACATCGCCATGGTCTCGCCATACCATCCACATTTGGGGCTAATGCTACCAATCCATCACATAAGTGTCGTCGACATGTTCAAGAGAAGTCATCCAGAAAGGCCACCTGTGTCCCGCCCACTACCATACATTATACTCCATTCTTTCATGACCGCCACCCTGAACCATATATCATCAGATTGTTTTCACCTCCATCAAAATCATTTTCTCCGTTCCGTGTCATTGATGTGGGATTCATTAAGGCCCTCCTATGACGGATCACTTCTTGTCGACATCAGCTCATTATCCAAGAAGTTGATCTAGGAACACCCCATTCAATACTTTGAAGCTTGCATGCCTCAATGGCAAGTTTCTCACTTCCGGCGACAGGTATACATCAATGACCTTCGACCAAAAGATTTTGCATGGTGTTCGACGCCAAGTCCTTTATTCACACCACGTGAATTGTACTACAGTACCTTGAGGGTCATTATCATTATCAGTGATTCCTCTCGCGCTTGTTAACAGTTTACATCATTGACTGGTAATCAAGCGATGTCTTTCCATGTTCGACTTCAAAACATTTCTCACATGGATCGACTTGTACTTCAAGTGAAGATCAGATAAGATTGAAGACCCCGGATCTAGTTTCATCCATCCGGGCTGCGATATATATTCAGGAAAATAAAGACATTGAAATGTACAGCATTGCAGCACAGATAATCATCCTACCAAAAGGATGATGGCTCTATCAGAATCATTAGTCTATCATCAAACGATTGTCTGTCCTATGTACATGAAAATGAATTTATAAAGCTGAGCATGGGAATGCCCGCCTCAGCTAGATCATGAAAACAGTATGAAGATAATGTATTGTATTGTATCTTATTACAGGTCTCCTCCCAGCATTGAAAGAACTTCGGATCCTCCTAAATAAAGCATTTCACCCGATAAACGACCTCATACTTTAGGGGGCAACTGTTATAGACATTTTTGTGCCTTACAGCTCTAAGCATGAAATGTCCATAAACCAAGGGCTCCTAAGTCCCTAAAAGTTTTGTTCTAACTCCTAAAGGAACAAGTTCAACAAATTACAGCTTCTCCCAAAAGTTCTCCACCAGAAACTGCTCAGAACTAGTCAAATCAGGATCATTTCAGCTGCTCCACTAGCCAAGTGCATTGCATAGCACCTAAGTCCACTAGCTAGGTGCGTTGCAATGCACCTAAATGCACTACCAGGGTGCGTTGAGCGGGAAATTACAAGTGGCAGAGTCATTCCACGAGGTGGAGAGACAATGGAAGCTTCCAGAATCTTCTCCAATGACACTTGCCTCACTGAATTCGACCAAGGATGAGTAAGAGGCTCTCAGTCTCCAAGTGGAAGCAAGAACTGACAGAGAGAAGCCACTAATCAATTCATGAGCTGACTCATCCTCCTTGCATACATCTATATATGGATCCCTCATCCAAGAGATCCAGAGGCTGGAATATTGTACATTGCAAGGAATTGCTGTTGGTTTTGAGATACATATCAGAGGATTGGGTGATCTATGCTTTGTTGGGGTTGAAGAAGGGACTTCTTTGCTGGGAGGTTGATGCTGGGTCAAGAATCATTGGTTGTAACTCCTCCTGGATCTTCTTGTATATCAATAAAACTATTTGAGTTTCTTCTCCATGCTTGTGTTTCATTGATGCTTGTTACATTTATATGGTCAACTTAAATCTGATCCTAAGTTATTTATGAATATAAACCCATGTCTTTGTATAGTTTCTTTCTTCTGTGATCTTGCAGGAACTTGGTGAAGCTGGGCAAGTGAGAGAGCAGGTAGCTGGAAGCTGTCAAAGAGGAGAGATATTAGATCAAAGGACTAGCGCAAGACACAGGTTGGTTCATCCTATTCCTCTTTGTTTATAGTTCATAAAGAAGAATACAAAAGTAGTTTTCTCCGTTTGTTTCTAGGGTCGTTGTCACACCTTAGTGGGATAGAGCAGATCTAGATAGACACTTTTCCAAATAACAGACCCCATAGTCACAAGAGTCCCGCTTCCCACAGTCCCGCATGGCCCCCATAATACCTAATGGGCCATCCTTAAGGAATTTCACGGGGGAAGAATCACTAATAAATCTGGGTCTTAGTGTTAAATCGTCAGGGAGGCTGAAATCCAATTAAGAAAGGAAAATCATAATAAAAACCAAGGTAGGGCTATCCCTTTCTCTCTCTCCTCTACATGGCGGTACGGTATTTCGACAATGGGAAATCCCACATTATCTGAAATCGCAATAACAGAGGGACCAACTCCCAAAAAACCTTGTGGGGTTACGATAGTGCAAAATTACGGGGGAGGGTCAAAATTCATAAACAAACGAAATGCCTGTGAAAACAACGCTGGGTAGGCCTTTTTCTCTCCCTACAGGGGGCAGTGTGGCAGCATATGATTGGTCCTTAGAGCTGACAAGGCAGCTGATGTCATAAATAACATGGTAGTACAGAGGACACGTGGCAGTACAAATGCTGACATGGTAGATGGCACATGTCACTCAGTTTTACCATTTTTAGGTATCTTATGGGGCCATTTTTGGGTGACATGTGCCACCACTCACGGGGTGACACATGGAAATGATGATGTCATCTTGCATATCAGTGATCGCTACTGCCTTGGGGAAAAGATTAAGGAAAAGAGAATTCAACACCAAGATGTGGGATTCCGAGTAACAAAGAAAAAGGATGCCAATTGTCATATTTCATAAGGTTTTCCCATCTCAGAGATTGGCCGATGCAGTGTAAGGGGTTTTAAAGGAATTTCACATTATAAAGGAAAAAGACCCCCTAAACATAGGTTTAAAGGCCTTAGTGCCTGAAAGGTTAAGCCCCTGGTCCCAGCCTATGGTTATATGAAGACAATGGAGATAAGGGTGCTACACCAAAGGGGGGCTTAAAGGGAAGTCACAGCACACTTGTTTCGTGTTATTCCTGTGTTAAAGGCCTGCGTTCGAAGGACTCCTGGGTACACCATGAAACACGACACCAGGCTTTTCAGGGCACCGATAGTATTTAATAGAGTTTTAATGGGATGATGGGCTAACACCTAAAGACTTAAATGGAGCATGGTGTAGCAATGGAGTAGTACATGGGACTCAGGAATATTAATGGCTGAGCATGGAGCCCCATACCTATACACAGAAAAGACCAAAAATACGGGCACTTATAGTTGACCCAACCCCTACTCCACAAAACAAGGCATCCAAGAAGTAAAGGAAACAACGATGGGGTCAGTTGAGCAGCACATGAGGCCATACCATGAGAAAATTACAGCTTGAGGCAGAGGCGATCACAGGATGGGCACAAGGACTTTCCATTTACTTTTCTATCTAGTTATTTACTTATTTTTATCCGGTAACATGCCTTCCCTTCAATGAGGCTTTTAATTCTCTAATATTTTGGGCCACAAACCCATCTCTGACTAAGACAACTAGTTGACCTGACAACTGAGTCTAGACTAGAGATATTTTGTTGTAATGAATGTTCTTTCTCCCCTCTCCAGATAAATAGGGGAAAGAAAGATGTAACAAAGGTTTAGAAATTCTATAGAAAAGACTACATGCCATTTTCAGACGAATTTTTTTTGGTAACTCATATCTTTTTCAAAATATCAAGGATATGGTGGTGATTCCCCCTTCAGGTATTACAGTATGTGTTCCTTCTATTAAATCTCATTTTATGTTCATCTTTCCTCTCTGTTTTCATGCAAATTATCGCTTGCTAGAAATATTTCAAGCTTCCTCATAGATTTATTTGTATTAATATGTGAATGCAAGTGCCTGCAATTATATCACAGATTCACTTGTATCGATACTCTTGATGCATATACCCATGTGGGCTATTGGACTCATATCTTTAAATCTACAACACATGAATCATAACATTCTTCCCCTCCTCCATCCATTATTTATGCTCACAACTCAAATAAGTATAGAAATCATTAATGCCTCAAGGTCTATGTGTTAGGTGTAGAATGATTGAAGCCTTATGCTCTATGTGATGAGTTGCTCCTTCTCTTTTTCCTCTCTCATCTGTTATGCAAAATGTTATTCAGCTGTAAGCCCTTGAATTACTCGGCCTTCACTATTTTTATGCATATTTCTGAGATCTCAACTTGTGAAGAAGTACCAGAAATCCATGTCTTATTTCTTTGGATAAATGAACCAACCAATATATATATATATATATATATATATAAGTGATGTCTCTAGCTTCCTGTAAATCATTTGAGACAAACAAATCTAGATGTGACCAGGCACTCGTCTTGTAAGCAATCCAAGGCTGTCTCTGGGAGCTGCAACACCTTGAATATGCAGCCTTGTGTTGGTTTATGGGTATGCCTGGGGGTAGCATCACTACTTCGGCCCAAATGCAACATGCCTTCAATAGAAAGTACAAGGACTACTGTAGGTCCAAAGAAACCAAGGAATAAATATCTAGGATGAATCTTGGACCCGATGAATCCATGGAAGATTATTAGGATATATTTCAACTCAGTTGTAGGAGGGCCAATTTCACCCTTGATTCTGAGTCACTCAAGCTAGTTCTTCTTCGATAGATCTAGGAGGATATGCTGGAAACCATCAACATGTTATCTTTGAGGAGATATCTATCAGTTATCCTAGGAATATATCAAAACTATGTTCAAGAATCACTCTAGGATTTCCAGGAAGAAGGGTAGGGCTAGTCAAGGCTTGGTCAATTCCTCTACCTCTACAACATCCATTAAGAATGAGATAGATAACATGTTGGAGGATTTCAAGAGTGAAATGCTACATACCTTTGCATTACAAATGGATACCATGAAAATCAAAAGAAAATAGGATGAAGCAGAAAGGGAACTAGCTATTTTATACCTTAGATGCACTGAAAGACATCTTAGGAATGAATGCCCATTGAATGTTATAGAAGTCTACCTAGTCTGTGAATAAAACAATGCAACAAAAATATGTCCTTCTTTGTAAGGACTACAATTTTTATATCAAGCGGTAGAAGGTGGGTCAGAGCAACTTTGTTTCATCAATCAAACAAGGCCTTAAGGACCTCGACCATATCTACATGGTATGCAAAGTGCACACTACTTATTATAATCCAAATCAGAATGAACCTTTGCAACCTTGGTACTCTTCCACTCATCCATACTGGTCCACATCTCCTTCTTGGATTTATGCTCCTCCATATCCTCCTCAACCTGTCAACCATCCTTTTTAGCCATATCCACCCCAGTCTTCTCAATGGGCAACCCATCACAAGGGTGGAGGCCTCAAGTCAAGTAGCCTCCTACTAAATTGCCTTCGCCCCAACCTCAACCATAACTCACTCATCCTACTCCACCTAATCAACCTAAAATTATTGCTCAACCCAATCTGACCTCAAACAAAAAGTAGGCACAACAAGTCTACAGTGGAGAGACATCATATCCTGCTTATGCTATGGAAATCCAGGAGATCAACCTTTGGTCTAGGGGAGTTCTTCCAGATAGCCACCCACCTTCTCCACCAAAATATCTTGAAGAAGAGAAGGAAGAGAGTTTTCCTCAATTAAATCCAAAACATTTTCCTAAGAGGTTGATCCACCCTAGCCAGCGCACCCGAGAACATGTTAAAATTTTGTGAGAAATGAAGAATTTGTGTGTTAAGATACCCCTTCTCTAGGTTATTAAGGATGTTCCCATATATAATAAGCTCATCAAGGAGAAATGTTTCAAAAATCTTGGGAGAAGAAAAGGAGACACCCCCAGCATAGATGTTGTTGGAAAATTATCTGATTTAATGCTTGGGAGGGTGATCTTCCTTAAATATCTAGACCCTGGAATCTCAGTAGTAGATGTGAAAATTGATTGCTTTATATTCCCTAATATCCTGATTGATCTTGGGGCTACAATCAATGTGATGACTAAGGAAACCATGCTAAATCGAAATCTGCAAGGGGCTTTGAAAAAGAACACCACAATGTTGCATCTTGCAAAAATATCCACAGTAGCTCCTGAGGGAGTTTTTGAAGATGTTATGGCCTCCATTGACTCTTGGGAATATCCTACTAATTTCTTGGTTCTCCAACCTAAAACCTATGAAAATTCCAAACTGGAATCCTATTGCAACAACTGGAAATTATTTGCCTAATTGTTAATTTAATTTAACAATTTATTTACTGTTTGCTACAACAAATACTGAATAAATCACACTACAATCTACACAAATAAAATTGCAGAAGAATAAATTTTGGAACAAATGATAGCACACACACATAAAAATAACACAGTTATTTTTGGACAAGTGCCCGAAAAAACCCAACTTGGGAAAACCAGTGCAAGAGCTGAGGGTTTTATTATTAAGCAATAGAGAAATAATTTGAGTATAATTGGATGTTGAAACTGTCACCTATAGAGAAATAATGGAAAAGATATGGAGTGGAATTTTCCTCACCCCACATGCAATCTCCCAACACAAGTTTCCTTCATAATTTTCACTCTTTGAGCCTATGCGCCATCCTCTTCCTAGCTTTATGTAGCTAGATAGATTTCTAGCCTCGAAATGGACTCTCGTGAAGTTGTTTTTCCTTCTTTTGAATAAAAGATGATTCTATGACACTCTAGGACTCCCGTCGATTGGAACTGAAAATGTCAATCTATCCCAACAAATCGACTTTACCTCTAAAGGCTACTACACTACCCCAACGTTAGCCTCTCTGTGGCTCTTTTTCCTCTCTGCAAATGCACTCACTAGATCTGGAAACCTTCCTCTAGCTTCACTTTCTCTGCCCCTCTCTCATTGCTTCAATCTCACTAGCTCTCTCTCCAACAACTGACTAATGCTACTCTAGAAATAGATCTTCTCATGAAATCTAACCTCTCAAGTGTCTTCTTCATCATCACATCAACTTCCTCTTATAATCCTTTGTTAGGACTCCAATGACCAAGATTAAATCTTCGAATGCTAGGATCATCTTGAAGCGGTCTGTGTGAGTTTCTAGATCATTCACACCTTGACTTAATTAATAATGATTAATTAACCAATTTTCCTAAATTTAGACTTAGGAAACATTAAAAAATTGGTTAATAATCTAATTAAGTCACTTCTAGGTGGAATTTCTAGAAACAACTTCTGATTTTTGGAGATCTCATATATTCTAGCCTCTCCACAAAATTTTGTGGCTAGAACACGTTCATTGCTACAACAACTAACACTCCTTCTTAGCGAGGAATGTGTTTTAGTGCTACTGCACACCCCGTAGCAACACCTTGTCTCTGCATAGTCTCTTGTCATGTTGCTAATGGCTCACCATATTTCCCACCAACCACTACACAACTCTGATATACGCTGCATCTATCTCACCGCTGACCCTACTGAACTGTTGTCAACACTACAACTCTCTCTCATATATTGTTGTTGGAATTTCAACATCTGTAATTGAGAAACATCCAAAATTCTAAATAAACTATGATCACTATAATGCATTTTTCACCCGAGTCTTTGACTACTTCTAGTATCTGCACTCAAACTAAAGAATATGTGTTGTTGCTGACTCTGTGTTATTCCAACTGCACTGCTGCCAACTCAGCACTGTGCTACCCAACATTTGACTTCTACTAGTCTCTGCAACTGTCACACTGTAATCTAACTGTATCAATCATCACTAATCCATCCTACTACTGAATATTGTAGGCCCGCGTAGCAAGGTATTAATCCATGAGGTGTAATCCTCAAGGATCCTACTCGTTTGTAGCACTCTGGGGCTACAACACCAAGTCTCCCCACCTCACTCTTGGAGTGATCCAGGAGGATCTGTTGATTCAATTATACAGGTGTCCAAGTGTTTTCATCAATGTTCAGTGTCGTCGTCACTTCAGTTCAGCTTCGACAGATCGATAGTGTTGGTTAGGGATCAGGTTGTTTAGGTAATGTTCATAGTTTTCATGCCGTTCAGTTGATATGGATTGTACCTGGCTGTCAACTTATGTTCATTGACATTTCCACTAGGATTGGTCGACGACATGTGTCTTGTCATTTGACTCGCAGGATTTGGGGTTGACATGGGTGTCGTCTGTGGTAGAGGTTCGATATGTTGTCAGGGTTGTCTTTGCAACTATGGACTGTGTTGACAATATGCATTTGGTTTCGTCGCATTGTGACAAACATCTCTAAATGTCACTTTGTGACATTGGTTGTAAAGGGGTGTTGAACACTTAATATAAAAATCCTAATCCTAAAACTAGACCATAACCCTAAGCCTAAGACTCAATCAAACCCTAGTCCTAAATCGATGCATCATATGTTAAAAGGTATTACAAAACCATGTATTAAACCTAAACCTAAACCTATGTTATAAGCCCTTGGCCATTGTAATATATTGCAATACAATATAAAATTTTAATAAACACTCCCTAACCATGGAGGAGACCATAGCGGGACCGCAGGCCATGTGAGCGGAGGTCAAGTAAGCCGTTGGGGTTAGCATGACCACCAGGTCCTAATTGCCAGGCTGGAGACCGCATCGGAACTGGCATGACATGTGAACACGACATTGTTAACCATGAGGCTTACAGATCAACCACAACAAAAAATAGTCAGTGGGATGTCATGTGAATGATGTTTATTAACTGTCGGAGGTTAGCCATTGGGAAGCACCAGCTGCAAACCACTACAGAAACCATGTCAGAAAGTTAGACATGTGATAGGTCTCGGAACTACAACAGTCAGAGCACCATTAGCTGCAACGAAATTGTCGGCGAGTTAACTGTGGTTCTAAATGCCTGTGCACATGCGATGTTACCGCGCCTCCACCTAGTTAGATAATGGCTAATGGATTTTGGGCTAACCTAAAGTTTATTTTGGGTTTTTAAATGCATTTTTGGCATTCAACTAATGCGATGACCTAGTAACAAACCATCTAGGTGTCCCTATGTCATAAGACCAAACACATTCAAACCCTAAAGTCAAGTCGTTCATCCCTAATTTAGTTAGAGGAGGTTATTGTGAATCCACAGGCCTATAAAGACAATTTTGTTCATGAATAGGAGGGAGAGTGATTTTCAACTTTTGTATGCAGGTTCTGAAGGACATAGGCGATTTTGTTTTCAGAGTTTCAGGAGCATCCGGGGTCAGTTTTGGTAACCGTAAGAAGCATTGGAAAGCTAGTTCAGAGGGGTATCTGATGATAGTGATCAGAAGTGCCTCTATGCACATTCATTCTGGTATTTTCTCTATGTAATCAACACATTCTTCTCATTCCTAATAAAAATGGTCACCCATCTTGAAAGTGGACCCGGAGATGTAGTCCATCAGGGACGAACTCCTTAATCAATTTGTTGTCTAGCATCACTATGTTTTCATTGATTTCACTTCTGTTATGCATAGATTTTTATGTTTAATCAACTGTTGTAAAGTGTTCTATTCAAGCAGTTTTTCTATGATTTGCATGCTTCAACTAACATTCAAATCATTAAAGGCTAATCACTTCTACATCAATTTTTAGTTTATGATCTTTTCAGATCATATAATTTGGTATTAGAGTAGGTTGCATTTGTAGAATCTGCCATTGAATGTTAACTAGGTCAAAGTCGCAATAAGGAGAAGTAATCCTTGAGTAGATTGATCCAAAGATTGGAAAGCGATGAGTTGTTCAGAAATTGACCATGTGAGGACCTGATGCACATGAAAACACTGAAACTAAGATGAGTGAGGAATAGTTTCAGTAGGCATTCTTAACTATGCAGCACATGTTGGGAGAATTGTATGAAGACAAGAAGGAGAGAGATGCTTATTCTTCAAAGACATCAAAGAAGGACAAAGCTAAAGGGAACGCTGATAAACCACCTTCACCTCCATCATCTCCATCATCCTCTTATTCTTCTTCTTCCAGTGCAGAATCTAACATGGAAAAGAAACCTAAGAAAACATCTCTTTTGAAACTTGATGTTAAATTTGAATTACCTGTTTATGATGGCGAAATGAATCCTGAAAAGCTAGATAAATGGATAAAGCAGTTAGAAGTGTATTATAGCATTCAGAACATTTATAGCGATAAAACTAAAATTCATTTAGCTACACTTTGAGTGGGGGGAACAACTTTAATCTGGTGGTAAAGTAAAACTCAGATAGATGTAAAGCGTAAAGGAAAAGTCATCTTGTCATGGTCTAAGTTTTTGAAAGCTCTTAGGAAATAGTTCTATCCTTTAGGATACATGCAGCAAGTTGTTATTGATTGGCAACATCTGAGGTAAGGTAAAGGGCAGAGTGTTTAGGAGTTTACTCATGAGTTCAAGAAGAAAGAATTGGTGCTTGGTATTTCATTGGATACACGTGAAACTTTGTTAAAATACATCGAAAATTTACATTAATATTTATAGCATACTTTATTGATGTTTAATCCTAATGATTTTGATGAGGTGTGTGTTCAGGCCGTACATATTGAATCAGGATACCATTCAAGTTTTCATCACAGTCATCCAAAGATTTGGAAACCAAAGATTCCAATGACAGTAAGGGGAAGAAAATTTTGAAGAGAAAGAAACCAACGACCATTCAAAAGGAAGGACGTAGTTGTTCTCATTGCCAAAGAATTAGTCATGATGAATCAAAGTGTTGGAAACTTCATCCATAACTTAAGCCCGAAAAGTTCCTTAAGGCGTAGGATGAAAAGAAGGCCATTGCAGCAGTCCAGCAGGGTCTAGGTTCAGATTCAGGTGATGAAAGGAGGATAACCTCCATGGTTACGACAGGTAAAACTTCTAATATTGGTTCAAGTTCGAAAACTAATGTATCTTCTTCAAACATAAATCCTTCACATGAGGATAAAAGAGTTGAACTCTTCCACATAAGGATAAATTCTGAGCATACAAATATTGACACAATGCTTGACAGTGGATCGCAAGAAAATTTAATATCTAAACATATAGTTAATCAATTGGGATTGGAGACACATAATCATCCAAGACCATACCCATTAGGTTGTACTAATAAATTAACTCAGATACATGTCACAAAGCAGTGTCAGTTAAACATTGCAATTACATCTACATACATTGATGAAGTGGAGTTAGATGTGGTCCCAGTAGACATATGTGGAGTTGTCTTAGGAAGTCCTTATCTTTATGATAGAGATGCAATGTTTTACATAAGAGAACATAAATATCACCTAAAGAAAGAAGGGGTTGAATTTATTGTTAGGGAACATAAATTCAAATCAAACTTGGATTTAATTGTTACAAATCAAGTTAAGTAGTTAATAAGTTCAAGTAAATATGTACTTATGTTTATTAAGGAAAAACATAAGGATGCTTGTTTGGAATGCAAGATTCAGTTTATAAATCAATTGGTTAAGGTGGTTAATTCTTTTCCAAGAAATCTTATTCATAAATAGGATAAGAAAAATGAGATACATTTAATGTATTATGAACATCTTCTTAAAGACATAAAGATTCTCAACTCATTCATTCAACTGAATTCTAGAAACTATCATCATCAACAGTGTATTGCAAGGAATGGTACATGTGAGTCTAATCAGAGACTTGTTTCAGATGGTATGTTTATTTTCAGTTTCAGGGTTGCAGGTCAGTATTGGGAAAAGTCAGTGTTCAATTTATCTTGTATTGTGTCACCATGTCATGTCTTGAATAGTTTGGAAGCCTCTTTTCAAGTGGAGAGGAAGTCTATAAGTTTTCATGACAAAGAATTTTCGAAAACAGATCTAAAGTTTCCTTATCATGATTTGAAAAATAATGCATTAAGTAAAAGTGTTAGTCAATGGAGATATCAATTGATAGATGAAGAAATAGTGATTCAAGTAAATCAATAATAACTTAGATACTTTCAACGTCAAACTAAGTTGTAGCAGTCTTTACATCATAGCTGGATGAGTTCTGTGAAACAAGTTCACTTAGTAATCAGTCAACAGGAAAGTAAATCAAGTCAAATAATTGATATGAAGTCAAAATCAAAGGAATATTTGAATATTTTAGTTATTCTGGAAAGTAGATTGTTAATAACAATCAGATGTATTGAACAAAGTTCTATAAATACTATTTTAAAAAAAATTTTTGAATCACTAACTCATGATGCTTCGTGGAAAGAATTCAATTTCCATGTTGATAACAGGTTGTTTGCCCATAGTCGCAAGTTGTTCATACTGCAGATGGAAGAAATAGGTCATTGAATCGAAAAGTGCCATGGTCAACATCATCAGGGTCATCACTTGTAGGTGATTGATCAAATGTATTGGTACATCATCAAGTCAAGGTGGAAAGAGAGGGAGTTCTACCCTCATCAACTAATTGTTTAGTCAAAACTTTTATGGTCCAAAGGCTTTCAAGTGGAGAGGAATGATCCAGGAGGAGCTGTTGATTCAATTGTATAGGTGTTCAAGTGCCGTCATCAGTGTTTAGTGTTGTCATGATCTGATAATCACCCTATGAGTGATCTCAGTTAAGAATTTATTAAATGAAGGTATTACAGACTCATATGTTGGTGTGTCTAAGTTATTTAAGCAATGGATTGATTAGATTGCCAATAAATAGACACTTAAAAATGGAAAACAACAGAGAATTACAATAAGCAAACACAAGAACACAAAAAATTAATAAGGAGTTCAACCTATTCTCTAGGGCTACGTATTCGGTCCAGTTCTCAGTGGTGGCCTTCTTTTATTGTGTCTTTAAGCATAGAATTACAATGAAGGAGCTCAATGTGAGTCTCCTGAAATGGAATTTGCTTGATAGGGTGGTTCTTAGATGCCCTAAGCCACTAGAGTACACATACTCTTTTCCTTACCAGCTTTGTGACCTTCTGGTCTATAATGGAGAGAGCCCAACGTGGTACTCAGTCCGGATAGATCCTCTCTCGGATGGCTTGAATCCCTCAAGCTCTCTAGTGCTCGATGCTGCCTTTGGTCAGCTCGGCCCTCTCTCTTCCATTCTGTTGTTGCTTTATTGTCTTTCTTCCCTCTATTCTTCCTTTCTGTGTTCCATCCTCCTCTTGGGGTTTTGGTCTCTTTCTGCTTTTCCTATGCATGGCTTTAAGGCCATTCATACCCATGGTTGTTTGGTTCCTCTTCCACTTACCGTCGGATCGCCTGCTACAGCTTCGCTTGGAGTTCCCTGTTCGGCGTCATCATCAGGCTCATAGGGAGTGGCCACATGTCCTCCTGCAACTGCGCCAATTCACTTCGTCAGTTCGATTTTTTCGTTACGTTGTGGTATGAGTCTTCTACCACCTTAGCAGCCAAATCGAACATCAAATATTTACAAACTGCGGCTTAATCCCCCATCAATTCTTCTTTCCCATCGGGCGCGATCTCAGCCGTTAGATCTGGGGCCTCCAGATCCAACGCCATATGCCATTTCACGCGGTTGACTTGCTCGACCATTAGCGTGCGATCAATGGTGGTTTTCGCTCTCCTCCGCTTGCCACGCATCGACCACTGAGTGGGATCGCTCTATTTTTGCTAGTTCCGCTTACCATTTAAGGGTGCCCCCAATCAATACCGTCAGTTTTGGAGCGGGTCCCGCCTTTAGCGCTTTAGCCTTTTTCCATTGTTTTCTGGCTCGCACGCAACCGAGTGCTCGGGGCTTCCCCATTTTGAGGGTTTTTTCCCGCACTAATTGCGAATCAAAAACCTCCTCCGTTTCCCTATCCGGGCCTCCTAGGGGCTAAATTCGCCTCCCACGCAGTCTCCACAGGCCTCGGTCAACGCATTTTGACCAAGGTCCTCGTCATTCCACGCTGGCTACCATTGCCATTGGTTTAGAGGTGTTTTTTATCACTGTTATAAATTCTTTGAAGTTTGTCCCGACCTAGTACAGCCATGGCTCTGTTAGTTATTCTTTATGGATCCAATTCAGATCACGGCCTTCCGACTGAAAAGCTTTTGGACCACCAAGGTTGGTTTTCTTTCAAGCATCGACTAAGTGAGGGTATTGTTGTCTCACTTGCCCAATCTCAATCCACTTTGCACTGCTCGTCTTTGAACCTTTGAGTCCAATTCTGAGGTACTCAACATCTCCTCTGTGTATTGTCCTCACCTTCCTGTCCAAGACTATGTCTTCCTGTAATTCATTCAGATATTCAGGTAGCAGGTCATCAATAGAAGGCAATTGACTTTGCTCTTCAGGATCCTCAATCATTGAAGGTTCAAACAATCTCAAGCAATCTGCATTTATGACTGAGTAGATGTGCATGTAAGTTGGTAGATCAAGGCGAAAATCATTTTCACCAATCTTCTCAAGTATCCTAAAAGGTCCATACCTGATAGGCTTTAGCTTTTTACCTTCACCTTGCATCCTGTCCTTGCTGATATACAGCCAGACCTGGTCTCCAACTTGAAAACTATGCTCCATCCGATGCTTGTCATGCCTAGCCTTGTATCTAGCTTGGCTCTTTTCCAGCTATTCCTGTACTGCCTAGTGGATCTCCTAGATCTGTTCAATGAACCTAGTTGCCTTGTCCACATCACTGTGTCCATCAACTATGGCATCTTTACCAAAGACAAAATCCAAGGGAGACTTTGGCAGAAACTAAAATAGGTCTCAAAAGGAAATATTTGTGTAGAAGAGTGTTTTTCTCTGTTGTAAGCATGCTGCACATAACACAAATGTTCATCCCAAAGCTTAGGATGTTTGCTGTAATATCCTCTGAGTAACTGGATCACTGTCCTATTAACTACTTCTGTCTGGCCATCAATTTGTGGATGAAAAGTTGTGCTTTTCTTCAGTTGGGTATCCATTAGCTCCCATAGACTGGACCAAAACTTCCCCACAAATCGGGTGTCTCAATCAGATACATTATAAGTGGGTAATCCAAAATGAACCCATACATGTTCAAAGAATAGTTTTGCAGTTTGTTCAGTTGTAATATGTTTATTACAAGGTATCAAAATACACATTTTGTTGAACCTATCCACAACCACATACAAATAATCATGACCTTTCCTAGACTTAGCCAGTCCTCCAACAAAATCCATGGAAACACTTTCCCAAGGGTGAGAAGGAACTGGAAATGGAGTGTACAAGCATAGTTTCCTATTGCTGGGCTTGCTGTTAGCACACATAGTACACCCTTTTACATATCTAGAAACTGTCTCCTTCATTTTTGGCCAATAACAAAATCTTTGTAGTTGTGCAACTATTTTACTTACCCCAAAGTGACCTGATATCAGAGAAGTGTGTGCCTCTCTAATTATCTTTACTCTCTCAGTTTGTGGAATGCAGAGTTTCCCACAATGATATAAGAGTTGGTCCTTCACATGATAATCCAATTCTTCTACCTTTTTTCCTTGACTCAAAGTTGCATATACATCTTTAAAATCTATATCTTGAGCATATTGTTCAATGTAGCTTTCATGTAGTATAGAATTATGTTTAAGTATAGTAGATGCATTTATAATGGGTCTAGACAACATGTCTGCAACTTTGTTGTGTATGCCCTTTTTATATCTGATGACCAAATGAAACTGTTGTAGAAAACCCATCCACCTGTAGTGTCTTGATCACTGCAACTTAGTTTGGGAGTGTAGATATTGAAGTGGTTGATGATCAGTATGTATCACTGTCTCTTTGCCCATTAAATAATGTTTCCACTTTGTCACACTCTGAACTAATGCATACAATTCTTTATCATATGTAGGATAGTTAACTACTACAGGATTAAAAGTCTCAGAATGATAACATATGGGTTTACCATGCTGTGTCAACACTGCTCCCATGGCATAGTCACTAGCGTCTGTTTGGATCTCAAATGGTCTTTGTAGATCAGGCAGTGATAGTACAGGTGTTGTACTAATCTTTTCTTTCAAGGTGTCAAAGGATTTTTGATGTTTGCCTCCCCACTGAAACACCTTGTTCAATCCTATCAAAGCATGTAAGGGAGATGCAATTGAGGAAAAGTTAGAGATGAACTTCCTCCAATATTGGGTTGCTCCTAAGAAGCTTCTCACTTCTGTAGCAGACTTGGGTTTAGGCCAGTTTACAATGACTACCACTTTAGAGGGATCTATTTACAATTCACCACCCCGTACTATATGACCCAAATAATTTAAAGGTGTTTTTCCAAATTCACATTTTGAGAGTTTAACATAAATTTTTTCTCTTTTCAAAACATCTAATGTCTGCTTAACATGCTTTAAGTGTTCTTCCCGTGTTTTACTAAAAATCAGAATGTCATCCAGATACACAATAACAAAATCATCAATAAAAGGTCTGAGTACATCATTCATTAATCTCATGAAAGTAGCAGGGGCATTGGTCAAGCCAAAAGGCATAACCAGCCACTCATACAATCCCTGCTTTGTTTTGAAAGCAGTCTTCCATGCATCTTGCTCTACAACTCTGACCTGATGGTATCCACTATGCAAATCCAGCTTGGTGAAATAAACAACTTCCTTTAATTAATCTAAAAGATCATCTATGTGAGGAAGGGGATAATGATTTTTGATTGTTATCTTATTCAATGCTCAGTAGTCAATGCACATTCTCCACGAAACCATCTTTTTTTCTCACCAAAACGATTGGTGACCCACACGGTGATGTGCTAGGCCTGATAAACCCTTTCTCAAGCAACTCCTACACCTGATTCTTGATTTCATCATTCTCTAAAGCAGACAACCTGTACATTCCAATGTTAGGCAATGGAACATCTTGCTGCAAAATAATATCATGTACTATTTCCTTTTTGGGTGGCAGACCTTTAGGTTCCTGAAATAGGACACCATACTCTGAAACAATCTTTTCTATATTAGCTTGTTGCTTAGCATTACAGCCCTCAAATACATTGGTTTTATCAGGTTTCTTTCCCTTTACAACCCTTAGTAAGAATTGTTTGCATGAATTTATCATTCTTTTCATTTGCCATGAATTTATGAGAGTATAATTATTTTTGAGCTTATGAGCTCTTACAAAGTATTCGTTCCATCTTTAACAAGTAGATAATTGTTCTCAGATCTATAGAAAATAGCTTTTCTATCATACAAGTAAGGACTTCCTAAAACAATTCCACATATATACAAAGGAATTATGTCTAACTCAACCTCATCCACAAATGCTAAGCCAAAAGAAAACTGGAGTTTTCACTGTCTAGTCACTTTTAGTTGTGCTTTATCATTCAAACATCCTAATGGGTATGGTTTCTTGTGAGGTGTGGTTGCTAATCCCAATTTTTTTACAATTGCTTCAGAAATCAAATTTACTTGTGAGCCACTATCAAACAAAGTATCAATCTTTTGAGGTTTGGAAATAACTCGAATATGGAAAATCTCATGTCTTTTTCTCTCATGTTCTTCATCAATAATAGTTTGAGCAGAATGACTAGTAGATGCTTCAGAATTCTTACCTTTTATGCCTGTGGCTGCAATGATTGTTTCATCTTTCGAGTCTGAACCCAAATCTTTCTAAATAGTTGTAGCAGTATTCTTCTTCTTGCCCTAGGACTTCTTAGGTCTCAGCTCTGGATGCAGAATCCAACAGTGTTCATCATCATGTCCATCCTTTTTACAGTGATTGCATGAAGCTTTGCCTTTTTGTGTAGTGTTAGCCTTCCTTGCTTTCCACTTCTGCTTTCTTTTCTCCTTGCTCTTGCTTGCAGTGGGTTGGGATGGTCCCCCAACTTCTGGATTTCCATTCTTTCCTCTAGCCTCTAGATGAGTAGCTTGTATAGATACCTCATCTATACTAGTGGGATTAAACATGAGGATGGTATGCCTCATGTAGCTATGTAGACCACTAATGTACTTCAAAAGAGTCTCTGGTGAGTCTAATGAGATCCCTAGAATCAATGCTCTCTTTCTAAATTCTTGAGTGTACCCTTGCACACTTTTCCCTTTCAACTGTCGAAGAGTTTGCCAACTCATCATGGCTTGTTGCATGTAGGCCAATGGATAGAACTGCTTCTTAATTGCAGAAACAAAGTCACTCCAGATAGAGATGGTCTTACCATGTCTTTTCATGTCAGCTTGGGTTCTGCCTTCCCACCAAACCAAGGCAATGCCTCCTAGGCATAGGCTTGCCAGCTGAATTTTGCTCTTGTCTGAGTTGATGTTCTGCACTCTACAATACACATCAATTTGTCTAATCCAATTGTCCAACTTTTCAGCATTTATCTCTCCATCATATATAGGCAAATCAAATTTAACATCTAGATTAATCAAAGATGCTTTCTTATTATGCATAGGGCTATTAGGAGGTGTGAGAAAGATTTTCTCTTTCTTTTTTCCTTTTGAGTGGTCATGGGAATGAGACTCATCTTCTTCTTTACCTTGTTTAGAACCTGATGAATATTCATCCTTATGTTTTCTAAAGTCCTTATACATTTCTTCCACCATAGACTTTATAGCTAGGAAACTCTCTATGAAATGAGGGTCTGGCCCCACAGAGCCTTCCTCTGACATTATCTTCCGAGGATAGACTCTCCCAATTTCAGGATTAGTTTCGACCAACTCTCCTTCTCCTAATTTGAGCTTTGATCTAGTGAGCATTCAACAGCTAAACCAACATAAGCTTGTCTAACCTTACAGCCTAGAGCTCTGATACCACTTGATCTGATAATCACCCTATGAGTGATCTCAGTTAAGAATTTATTAAATAAAGGTATTACAGACTCATATGTTGGAGTGTCTAAGTTATTTAGGCAACGGATCAATCATATTGCCAATACATAGACACTTAAAAATGGAAAATAGCAGAGAATTACAGTAAGAAAACACAAGAACACAAAAAATTAATAAGGAGTTCACCCTATTCTGCAAGGCTATGTCTTCGGTCCAGCTCTCAGTGGTGGCCTTATTTTATTGTGTCTTGAATCAGAGAATTACAATGAAGGAGCTCAATGTGAGTCTCCTGAAACAGAACTTGCTTGGCAGGGTGGTTCTTGGATGCCCCAAGCCACTAGAGTACATAGACTCTTTTCCTTACCAGCTCTGTGACCTTCTGGTCTATAATGGAGAGAGCCCAATGTGGTGCTCAATCTGGACAGATCCTCTCTGGGATGGCTTGAATCCCTCAAGCTCTCTGGTGCTCGATGCTACTTTGGTCAGCTCGCCCCCCTATCTTCCATTCTATTGTTGCTTCACTATCTTTCTTCTCTCTGTTCTTCCTTTCTATGTTTCATCCTCCTCTTGGGGTTCTGGTCTCTTTCTGCTTTTCCTGTGCATGGTTTTAAGGCCATTCATACCCATGGTTGTTCGGTTCCTCTTCCACTTCCCGTCGGATCACCTGCTACAAATTCGCTTGGAGTTCCCTATTTGGTGTCATCATCGGGCTCACAGGGAGTGGCCACATGTCCTCCTGTAGCTGCGCCAATTCGCTTTGTTGGTTTGGTTTTTCCATTACGTCGTGGAATGAGTCTTCTGCCACCTTGGCATTCAAATCAGACGTCAAATCTTTACAAATTGCGGCTTAATCCCC
The DNA here is from genome assembly GCA_031772625.1 of Pinus tabuliformis. Taxonomy (NCBI): domain Eukaryota; kingdom Viridiplantae; phylum Streptophyta; class Pinopsida; order Pinales; family Pinaceae; genus Pinus; species Pinus tabuliformis. Next base: position 120,525,436 of record CM062806.1, read on the forward strand.
CGTTGATTCTGCTTTCCCATCGGGCACGATCTCAACCATTAGATCTGGGGCCCCCAGATCCGATGCCATATGCATGTTTCACAGTGTTGACTTGCTCGACTGTTAGCGCGCGATAAACGATGGTTTTTGCTCTCCTCCGCTTCCCATGCATCGACTACTGAGTGGGATCGCTCTATTTTTGCCAATTCTGCTTACCATTTGAGGGTGCCCCCGATCAATACCGTCGGTTTTGGAGTGGGTCCCGCCTTTAGCACTTTAGCCTTTTTCCCATGGTTTTTCAGCTCCCATGTGACCAAATGCTCAGGGATTCCCCATTTTCAGGGTTTTTTCCTGCGCTAATCACGCATCAAAAACCTCCTTCGTTTCCCGATTTGGGCCTCCCAAGGGCTAAATTCGCCTCCCACGTAGTCTCCATGGGCCTCGGTCAGTGTGCTTTGACTGAGGTCCTCGTCATTCCACACTGGCTGCCATTGCCACTGATTTATAGGTGTTCTTGATCGCTGTTATAAATTCTTTGAAGTTTGTCCCGACCTGGTATAACCATGGCTCTGTTAGTTATTCTTTATGGATCCAATTCAGATCATGTCATCACTTCAGTTCAGCTTCAATATATCGACAATTTTGGTTAGGGATCAGGTTGTTCAGGTAATGTTCATAATTTTCATGGCGTTTAGTTGATATGGATTGTAGCTGGATGTCAACTTATGTTCATCGATAGTTTTGCTAGGATTGGTTGACGACATGTGTCTTGTCATTTGACTCACAGGATTTGGGGTTGACATGGGTGTCATCCATGGTAGAGTTTCATTATGTCGTCAGGGTTGTCTTCGCAACTATAGATTGTGTCAACGATATGCATTTGGTTTTGTCACATTGTGACAAACATCTCTAAATGTCGCTTTGTGACAATGGTTGTAAAAGGGGTGTTTAACACTTAATATAAAAACCATAATCCTAAAACTAGATCATAACCCTAAGCCTAAGACTCAATCAAACCCTAGTCCTAAATCTATGCATCATACATTGAAAAGTATTACAAAACCATGTACTAAACATAAACCTAAACCTATGTTATAAGCCCTCGGCCATTGTAATATATTGCAATACAATATAAAACTTTAATAAATAGTCCTTAACCATGGAGGAGACCGCAACGGGACCATAGGGCATGTGAGCAGAGGTCGAGTAAGCCGTCGAGGTTAGCATGACCACCAGGTCCTAACCGCTGGGCTAGAGACCGCATCGGAACCGACATGACATGTGAACACGAAATTATTAACCGTTGGGCTTACAAATCAACCGCAACATAAAACAGTCAGTGGGATGTCATGTGAATGATGTTTGTTAACTGTCGGAGGTTACCCATCAGGAACCGCCAGCTGCAAACCACTATGGAAACCTTGTTGGAAAGTTAGTCATGTGACAGGTCTCAGAACCGCAACAATCGGAGCACCATCAGCTACAGCGAAACTGTCGGCGAGTTAACCGTGGTTCTAAATGATTATGCACATGCATTGTTATTGTGCCTCTGCTTGGTTAGCTAATGGCTAACGACTTTCGAGCTAACCTAAAGTTTATTTTGTGTTTTTAATTTATTTTTGGCATTCAACTAATGTGATGACCTAGTAACAAACCATCTAGGTGTCCCTATGTCATAAGACCAAACACATTCAAACCCTAAATTCAGATCGTTCATCCCTAATTCAGTCAGAGAAGGTTTTTGTGAATCCACAGGCCTATAAAGACATTTTTGTTCATGAAGAGGAGTGATAGTGGTTTTCAACTTTTGTATGCAAGTTCTGGAGGACATAGGCGATTTTGTTTTCAAAGTTTTAGGAGCATCTGGGGTTGGTTTTGGAAGCTGTAAGAAGCATTGGAAAGCCGGTTCAGAGGGCTATCTAATGATAGTGATCAGAAGTTCCTATGTGCAAATTCAATCTGGTCTTTTCTATGTAATCAACACCTTCTTCTCATTCCTAATAAAAACAGTTGCCCATCTTGAAAGAAAACCCGGAGACGTAGTCCATTAGGGACGAACTCCGTAATCAATTTTATGTTTGGTATCGTTGTGTTTTTACTGATTGCACTTCTGTTATGCATCGATTTTTATGTTTAATCAAGTATCATAAAGTGATCGATTCAAGCAATTTTCCCTCGGTTTGTGTGCTTCATCTAACATTCAAATCATTAAAGGCTAATCACTTCTACATTGTTTTTTAGTTTATGATCATTTCAGATCATGGATGTATATCAAAAAATATGGTGGAGTATTCCTCCATCTTGGAGGAAAGACTATCGATCTCTGCCAAAGCTTCCTGTTGGTTTTGCTTCTCCTCCTTGTCCTTCTTCCTAAGAGGATAGTGGGTACTATAGTAACAAAGCTCACCACATCTAAAGCACTTGACCTTCAACATGTCCTTCTTCTTCTTCCTCTACCCCCATGTCCCTAATTGGGACCCTTCGATACGAGGGCCACATTATCCTCCTCCTCAAACTTCTTCAATCTACTGATGCTACCACTAATGGAGCACTTCAATAGAGACCATCTCAACTCCTCCTGCTGCAAATCGGCCCACATCTCGTCCCACATTGGCAATGTATTTCTTCCAAAGATGCTTTGGATGAATACTTTCCACTCCTCTTAGACACTATTTAGTACCAGTCACATTAGCCCTATGGGTTGAGGCCCCAACAAATGCAAGCTGGTCCCTGATCTCCTAAGTTCTAGTGAGGAAGGGGTTTGTGCCTTCCCCCTTATGCATCCTAACACACCTCATCTTCTCCTCTAAGAACATCTTCCGCTGCTCGGAAGTACCCTGGTACATTGTAGAGAGGGAATCCCACATCTCTTTGGCAGTATCTTTGCCAACTATGTGTGAAACCACATAATACCAGAAATGATCTAGGATCAAATGTTTTGCTTGTGCCATCTCCTTTTTGTACTCCCTCGGCTGATTTTCATCCTGGGGAACTTATACCATTGCGTCGATATACATTTTCAGGCCAAACTCGTCAAGAAGGAAGGGCATTCTTTCTTTCTAGATAACATAGTTGGAAGCCCCATCCAACCTGTCCTAATCACGAAGCCCATCAATGGCCATCTCAACAAATGTCAAAAATATCCTCTTTCCTTCTACTCATATGTTGCTCAACTATTGGCACTCCCTTCTAGAGTGAGAAGATCTTCTCACAATGACTAGTGATCTGCAATGAAAAATTGAACTTATTAAGACTAGAAGTTCCCTGAGGAAAATTTTCCCTCTGTGTGTGCTCTTCTTCCTTCCACTTGACATTATCTCTACTCTATAAAAATGCTACAAAAAGCCATCGTGTCTAGCTAGAGATCTGGTCAATGAAAAATCTAAGTTGCTCCCTCTACCTCTAGAATCACTCGATCTAGAAAGATTGAATTTTTCTTCCCCTCATTAGAAAAATCAAACTTCCTTGAGTAATTCATCCTCCTAGCAGAATGACTGCACTGCCCATAATGAGAAGTTAAATTCCTTCTCTCTTCGCCTCTAAGCTCTCCAGATGATTAACTCCGCTATGATACCATGTGAAAATTCCAAACTGGAATCCTATTGCAGCAATTGTAAATTATTCTCCTAATTGTTAATTTAATTTAACAATTTATTTATTGTTTTCTACAACAAATACTGAATAAATCACACTGTAGTTTACGCGAATAAAACTCTAGAAGAATAAAAACTACAAGAAATGATAGCACACACACATAAAAATAACACTGTTATTTTTGGACAAAAGTTCCCGGAAAAACCCAACTTGGGAAAACCGATACAACAGCTAGGGGTTTTATTATTAAGTAATAGTGAAATAATCTAAGTACAACTGGATGCCGAAACTAGAAATCCTATAAAGAAATATGGAAAAAAATGTGGAGAGGAATTTTCCTCACCCACAGGAGATATCTCGACAAAAATTTCCCTTAGAATTCCTACCCTCTTAGTCTCTGCATCAGCCTCTGCGTTGATCTTTGTAGTTGGCTAGACGTCTAGCCTCAGACTCGACTCTAATGAAGTCATTTTTCCTTCTGCTAACTAGAAATACACTTCTTCGACACTCTGGGACTCCTTCCTGGCCTCTAGAACTAAAAATGTCAATCTCTCCCAACAAATTGACTTTGTCTCTAGAGGTTACTGCAATGCCTCAATGTCAACCTCTATGTGGCTCTTTTGCCTCTCTACAAATGCACTCATCATATCTAGAAACCTTCCTTCATCTTCATTGTCTTTGCCCCTCTCTCATTTCTTCGATCTCACTATCCCTCTCTCCAACAACTAAATGTTGCTATTGATCCAGGTGGATATTGGTGGCCACCCACCTATCCCACTTGGACCCCCATAGCTGTCTCTTTCAGTTTTTCAATTTCCTTAATTGTAGCATAATTTACTATTTTTAGCAGTTTTTCGGGTCCTGAACTTCCTGAGCCGTTTTGAGGCCCTAAACGACATTTTTTGGGACAACCAGGAGCAACTTGGCTCTTTGACTAATGTTGCTCTTCCCAAAGTTATAGTCCTCGAATAGATCTTTCTAATGAGCGATTGTGTGTGTCAAACGGAGATCGTATGCCAAGGTTACAACCCCGGGAAGTTGATGTACCAATTTACCCAAACGGGGCCCACAGTTTGGCGCTTCATCTCCTAGGGTTAGGTTTTTGGATGTTTAGGGTTTTCCATTGTTTCTCAACAATGAATAGGCCTTCGAGCCTCATTGTAACATAGTTCAGAGGCATGTAGCCACCACATCGCTTCTCAGAGATAAGCTACCATCACCCTAGCTGGTTTATTTCCATTGTGGTTTGTAAGCATATTTCAATATTTTACATTAATGAAATGAAGTATTATTTCCGTTGCATCTCTATGTTTATGGTTATATTTCTATAATTTGTTGCATTTCTATGTAAATCTGGATCAATGGTATCAGAGCGGTTTGCTTTTTCTCTATTTTTCTTTGCGTGTCCCCAATGAGGTTGGGATATAAGGAGTTAGGGCTTGAACTAATCGAACCTTTGCAAGGCTAGCCTCGCAAATCCTGACGGCCTCCCATGGCAGATGAATAGAAAGACAAGGGGGCAAGAGATACTATCAAAATATTTCTTGAAGAAGCCCTCGAGCAACAAAGGAACACGATGATGGACAACTTTTCCCAGATTCTTCAGTGGCTACCTAGGGGCGATGCATCGACTTCCAACAGCTACTCTGGAAATGCCACACCATTTAAGGTACAAGTTAATTTTGAAATCCCCATATTTGAGGGTCAGATAGATGCAAATGTTGTAGATAAATGGTTAAATCTGCTAGAAGGGTACTTTTTTTGTTCACGAATTTTCGAGTCGGGAAAAGATTATTTTCACTCTTCTCAAAGCAACCCCCCATGTCAAGGACTGGTGGGAAACCTACTACGAGCAAGAAGGATGAAAGTACGAGCTCACTATTTTCAGTCGCACCCACTTGGAATTCCTTCCAGGACGCCATCAAGGAGCATTACTACCCTGTCAAAAGCTATGAGGACAAATACATAAAGTGGACCACGCTGCGACAGGGAAGGGACCAAGATGCTGGAGTTCACCAAAATTTTTCATACCCTTCGCACATGGTTGGGGATCAAAGATTCTAAGCTGTATCTGGTACTCAAATATCACGTCTGCCTACATAGATACATCTAGGAAGAGATGGAGTTCCTGAACATCTCCTCGCTTAGCACGACGTACCGATACGCTGTCAAAATCAAGTAGAAGTTTAAACAGAAGAAGCGAGACTTTGGATCTGCGAATCTGAAGACCAAAGGACAAAGCCAAGGTCGAGTGACCCAAGAAAACCCGTCGAAGCCGCAAGAAAAGAAAAACACCATGAAGTTGAAGAAGGACACAGGAAAGTGGTGTGAGCTCCATAAGAGCGCCACTCACAACACAAGTGAGTGTCAGACCAAGCAGTTGCTGGTGGCCAAGTTGAAGGCTTCAGAATCAAATGCATGTTCCAACCCTAAGTCAGAACCCAACAAGGGGAATGGCAAAGGGAAGCAGATCATTGATGCAGAGCCTAGTGTCATTGTTTCCATTGCCAAGATCTAGAACAATGAGCCCAAAAATCTAGAGGAGGGGGAGCGACTTTTCCACTCACAAATGTGGGTGAATGGTTCACTGCTGCAATTCATTATTGAAAGTGGGAGCCAAAACAGCCTCATTTCAGCAGAGATCATGAAGTGGTTGGGCCTACCGACTACACCACACCCGCAACCGTACAGTATCGGGTGGCTTCACCAAGGACGAGATCTCTAAGTTTACCAGTAGTTCCGCCTTCCTTACAACATCAAACCCTTCACAAATGAGGTATTAGGTGATGTTACACCTTTGGATGTTTGTGATGTATTATTAGGCCAGCCATACATATGGAGGAAACATGTTGTGTATGAGTCAAGGCCTCGTGCTGTCATTATTTCTTTGGGTAATTCACTATACGGGATACCGGAGGTAGCCCCGCCTACCGCCACCTCTTTGATCACTGCTAAGAATGGCAACAAGCTCATCTCACAGACTAGGAAATTTATTTTCTTTCTGGTTTGCTCCCAAAGTAAGGGGTAGATCATCGCCACATCCATGACCCCCAAGAAGGGTTCCTCCATGTAATAGCAGCAGAAAATAAATACGGTCATTATAGAACATGGGAACAACTTCTCCTTACCCACAGGGGTACAACACAAGTTTCAGGTGGGCAACAAAGTCTATTCGCCTTAGCAGAAAGAACGCCTTACCAAAACCCATCAGAAGCTCAGACCACTCTGACATGGTCCTTACACCATTACCAAGGTTGTGGGAAACAATGCTTTGGAGCACAACATTCCTCCGTTCCTTTGCCTGCACCAAGTGTTCAATGTACCTCCCTTGACCATGCTTCCCACCATTACTGGACACATCCGAGATTGCAGAAAAGCTCACCAAGGACCTAGTTCAGCAGATGGAGGAACTCAACGCAATGGAAACCATTGCTTCCTAAGGGGGGAGGAATGATCCAGGTGGATGTTTGTGGCCACCCACCTATCCCACTTAGACCTGCACAACTATCTCTTTCAGTTTTTCAGTTTCCTTAAATGTAGCACAATTTACTATTTTTAGCAGTTTTTGGGGTCCTGAACTTCTGGAATTGTTTTGAGGCCCTAAACGACGTTTTCTGGTAAAACCAGGAGCAACATCGATCATTAAATGATCTTGATTGATGTTTCTCTTCCCAAAGTTATAGTCCTTAGATAGATCTTTCTAACGAGCTATTGTGCGCATCAAACAGAGATCGTATGCCAAAGTACGACCCTGGGAAGTTGATGTACCAATTTACCCAAACGGGGCCCACAGTTTGGCGTTTCATCTCCTAGGGTTAGGTTTTTGGATGTTTATGGTTTTCCATTGTTTCTCAACAATAAATAGGCCTTCAAGCCTCATTTTAACATAGTTCAGAGGCATTTATCCACCATAACGCTTCTCAGAGATAAGCTACCATCGCCCTAGCTGGTTTATTTCCATTGTGTTTTGTAAGCATATTTCAGTGTTTTACATTAATCAAATGAAGTATTATTTCCACTGCATCTCTGTGTTTATGGTTATCTCTGTAATTTGTTCCATTCCTATTTAAATCCAGATCAACTACTCTGGAAATCAACCTGCTCATGGAATCGAACCTCTCAAGTGTCTTCTCCATCACCACATCAACTTCCTCTTATAATCCTTTGTTGGGACTCCAACAACCAAGATTAAATCTCAATTTATGGCTAAGATCATCTTGAAGTCAATCCGTGTGATTTTCTAGATCATTCACACCTTGAATTAATTAATATTTATCAATTAACCAATTTTCCTAGGTTTAGATTTAAGAAACATTTAAAAAATAGTTAATAATCTAATTAAGTCACTTCTAAGAGAAATTTCTAGAAGCAATTTATGGGTTTTTGAGATATCATAAACTCTAGTCTCTCCACAAAATTTCATGTCTAGAACACATATGATTCTAAAAAATTAACAAAACCAAGTTTGATGGTTATCCTCTCATCTTGGGAAGACATGGTTCACCACCATTGATGCTTACATTAGCTCTAGGGCTGATAACATGAACATTAAGAATGGAAATTTGTCTAAACAACTAGTATTATATCCTCCTTCTCATCCTTATATTGATCATGACTTACGCTTGTGGTTAGAAGAGGAGGATGAAGATGAACTGTATCATACTAGTCCCCACCCAATCTGCACTCTAGATACTATTACAGGAGGGAGGAAACTTGATGAAGATGACCTCATTGACTATATCCTTCAGAATCAACCTCCCACTCCCATATCAATTGATGAGTTGATGAAGGAATATGGGATTAATCCTTGGATTGACTTATGCCATATTGACTCAAGTCCAGAACATGTCAAAATTGTAGAGTCTAACCCATCCAGAACCTTAAATATCAACCCTTGTCGTTCGGCAGAATAAGAAGAAAAATTGTGCAAAGTGCCGAGGCAACACTTGGATGATTTTGCTTGGGGTTATAAGGAAATGAAAGGTGTGCATACCTCAGTTTGTACTCACCATATTTTCATCAAGAAGGGATGCAATCTGATGCGCCAATTCTAGATAAGGATGAGCCCAACTCTTAAGGACATTGTGAAAGAAGAACTGCAAAAACTACTCGATGCAAGGTTCATATACACCATTTTAGATAGTGAGTGGGTGTCACCTCTTGTGTTGGTTCCTAAGAAGAATGAGAAGTTGAGAATTTGTGTTGATTACCTCGAAATCAACAAGGCTACAAAGAAGAACCATTTTCCTTTACCCTTCATGGACCAAGTCCTAGATGACCTTGTAGGGAAGAAATTATTCTCCTTCCTGGATGGATTTAGTGGATACAATCAAATCCATATCAGCCTCAAAGACCAAGATAATACCACATTCACATGTGCTTGGGGTACCTTTTCTTATAGAGTTCTTCCATTTGGTTTGTGCAATTCCCTTGCTACTTTCTAGGGGGTAGTTTTGAGTATTTTTGTTGAATTGGTTCATGACTCCGTTGAAATATAGAAGCATGATTTCGCTCCTTATGGATGTGACTTCCATGAATCTCTCTCCAATATGCATCGAAATGAGTCTCTCTCTAAGCCCTCAGAAATGTGAGTTCTTGATGAATTAGGGGACTGTCCTTAGCCATTCCATATCCAAGGAAGGGATACAGGTAAACCCAAACACATTAGAGGAAATTTCAGCCTAAAAGTGCCCATGAAATTTTCATGTAATTTCCATGTCATAATAGGTAAACCAATCAAAATCGTTTAAATTTAAAGAGGCACATGTGAATATTCTTGAGGGAAAAGAATAAAAACTACTTTTTTTTTATCATATTTCTTGCTTATCTCCTTATAGTTTTACTCAAATTTCAAGCGTAGACACTCATTGGATGAGGAATTAAATTTCACATCCAACAAGTATCCATTATGCATACTTTTGAGAAGACACATTGATAAAAATTGAAGATACAATAAAAATGCATGTTAAACACACATTTTTAATGTATCTTCAATTTTTTTTATCAATGTGGGTCTTCTCAGAAGTATGCATAATGTGTACACATTGTATGTGGAACTTAATTCCACATCCAACAAGTGTCTATGCCTGAAATTTGAGTAAACCTATAAGGAGATAAGCCAAAAATACAGTTAAAGAAAGTAGTTTTCTTCTTTTCCCTCCAAAATTCAAAACTCTTATTTGATTATTTTAACTATTATTTTAATATGTTTTCTTAGGAGGCAACTTTTAGGCTAAAATTTACTCTAATGAAATTTCCATCATCAAAAGGGTCCCCACACCTTAAAAGCAAAGAGATGTCAAGAGTTTATTGGGACTACCTAGGAATTATAGGACATTCATCAAAGACTTTAGTAAAGTGGCTTCACATTTGTTTGGTTTATTGGCCAAATATTCATATTTTCGCTGGACCAACAATTGTCAAGAGGCCCTTGAAGTGTTGAAAGAAAAACTGACCGTTGCCTTTCCATATCCATACTTATGCATTAGATAAAGATGTTGGGGGAGCCTTGGGACAAGTAGAGGATAACTTGTCTTATGTTATTTATTTCATTAGTAAGAATTTTTCTAAAGATGAGCTGAGTTACACTCACTAAAAAAGAACTCTTAGTTGTAGTACATTATTTAAACAAATTCAGGCACTATATCACTGGGTACAAATTTTTTGTTCATATGGATCATGAAACCATTCAATATTTGATTAACAAGTCTCATGTCAATGCTAGGATAATTAGATGGTTGTTATTGTTACAACAATTTGATTTGCCTATTATGGACAAACTAGGGAAAGAAAATGTGGTTGCAATTTTTTTGTCCAGGTTAACCTTTCCTGCAAGTATCGAAGAGATGGTAGATGATCAATTGCCAGATGAGCACCTCTTTGCCATCTCAGTTCTTTCTCATTAGTTTTCTAACATAGAAGACTACTTGGCTGCTAGGAGGTTACCTCCTCATCTATTATCCAAGGAGAAAACCAAGATTGTAAGGAATATCTCTCCTTTCACTTAGATTGGAGGCAATCCTTTTAGATTGGGACCAGATCAGATCTTGAGGAGATGTGTAAGAGAAGAGGAGGTCTTTGACATCCTATCAACATGTCATGATGGACCTTATGGAGGTCTTTTTGTTACAAAAAGGACAACCTTTAAAGTTTTATAGGATAGCCCACTTTACATCAAGATGCAAGAAGATACACCATTAGATGCGATCAGTGCCAAAGAATTGGAAAACCCACACCCAAGGATAAAATACCCCTACAAACTCAAGTGGCCTTAGAGCCATTTGACAAGTGGGGCATGTTTCACAACATTTTGTCACTGTCCCTGTACTCCCCATTCCTCGATATTCGAGTACCTTGCAGTGAACCTCATATTCTTTCCCATCATGAAGAGCATGCCTTTACATCCCTCTTCATCTGTAGAACATTTCCCTCTTACATCATTTCCCAAGAATATTCCTTCAAGCCCAGTTTTCAAGACCGACACTAGTGCACAGTTTCTTCCCTGCACTGATTTGTAGAGCATAACATTGGGTCTAGCGCCAAACTACGCTGGTGAGCCATTCATCACCCACGCCGACCCTCTATTGGAATTTTTTTTAAATGTAGTCGAAGCTTCTAGGTCTAGAAGCTTCGTGAACGGAAGTCTGGTAAATGGTTGGGAAAGATAGAGCCAAAAGAGATTGTTTGGGCTCCTTTCCCCTATTAAGATGGAACAAGCCAAAGAAGATAAGCCCTATCCCATCATAATAGGATCCATATCCCCTCTCTGAAAGCTATATAAACTCCTCCTTTTCCAAGCTGAACTAGTCTTTTTGGAGATTGAATAACCAACAAGATATTGATAGCTTTAGCCTTCTAGTTTGTGTTTGTCAAGGGAGAATAGGTGTGTAGTGTGTTTGGTTTGGAACTAAGGGGAAGAAGCCCTAAATATCCATTGTTGAGGAAAAACCATGAGCTGCTAACAGTGGTGCTGGAACCTGGACACTTCAAAGGAGACCTGCAACGTCAAGGCTTTGGATGCATTTCCTTCTGAAGTTCATTTTAATACAACTAATGGTTTATTTCCTATATCGGGTGTCATATTACGTTTGGTAGCTTACAACTCCTTGACCTTTTAAGTAGATTGAATGTGATTTTATGCTGTCACGTTTGTTGTTGTTTCTTGCATGCTTGTTTCAGGTATTTGAACAAAAGGAAGCCAAAGCAAGGAAGAAATATCGCCATCAAGTGGATTAGTGTTATAAGAAGTAGGCCCTCTTATTCGATTCTAATCTAAGGAAATTTACATTATATTGTCTTGTTTGTGGCTAGACCCACTCTCTTTGGCTAGAGGGATTGTATTTGTTCGCAGAGATAATTCACCTACTCCAAAAATTGGCGACTCTCCTAGGCATCCATCCCTCTTTGGATTGTTTTCATTTTATGATTTGTGTTGAAATTTGTTGTATCATTCTTTATTTTTGGTTTTCTATGCTTTACACTATCTATTGCCTTGATTCTTGAATTTATAGTGATAGGTCTGGTTTTGATTTCTAATTTTTCTTTTTTTCTTTGAAACCCTCGATCAACGTTGTTTATTTTCTGACAGTTGTGCCGACTAGTGCGAGTTCCCCTTGAACAATCACGTAGTAGCCCCGTGTGGAACTTGTTTCTAGTTAGACAGTCACGCCATTTCCTATAGGTTAAAATTAAGGTTTCTCTTGAATTATTGCCAGTGTGCCTTGTGCTCATAGGTTTCGTTTCTTGGTTTGTTTTCCTTTATTCTCCTTGGCTAGAAATCTTTGTCAGCTTGATTTGTTTGCTTGATTGGTTTGAGTTTGCCTTATTTGATGTTTTGAGTTTTGGATGGTTTGTGGCCCTAGGGCATCCAGGTCATTGCCCATTCATTTGCTTGTCTACTCATCAAGTGGAGTTGTTAGTTAGTTGCTCCATGCTTTTCATGTTTTAGTCCTTATATTGCTTTGTTTTCAATTGAACAAGAAAAAGTTTTGTTTGCCCTTCTCTTGATTGAACGCTCCTTGTCGAGCATAGATTACATTGGTCATTTTGTTTCGATTGGATCTTTGCATGCTTGGTTTGAAGGGAGTTATTCTTATCGTGTTTGGTATATGATTGATGTTGGTTGTTTGGAAATTTTCATTGAAATGTTTATGTGAAAGACTCATAAAAAATACATCATTTCAGTTTGTTGAATTGATATGTTGCATTAGGTAGCATCATTGAAAGCTAGAATTACATCATCATGAGCATTTGAAATGAAAGAAACTTCTTTTATTGTTGAAAGGACTAGCGGAAGTGCATTTGATAGGAACAATAGGAAATGGAAATAATTTTCATTATTTGGTTTTGAAAAGTGAAGTAGTGAAGAGTCATATTTCTTTTAGTTGCTTGTTTGTTGCATTGTTTTTTTCCTCTACTCTCAATTAGTGTAAACATTCATCGAATTGAAAAGGTTTTGTCTCATATAGCTTCAATATATAGGAGTTTTTCAAGTGGCATCGATAAGGCCTGAAAACTTTGACTTAATTTCATGATAAACCTTTAAAATGTATTCAATTAACCTAAGGCGCATTTGAAACTGAACGCTTGCATTCAGAGGTCTAGGCTAGAGAGATGTTTCGGCGTATTTAAACCTAGCAGTTGTCATTCTCCTCAACACTAGATAGCGCTAGTCTGACTTGTGCTCCCCGTACGTCGCATATATAAAGGGATACCCCACTAGGTTTGAAATCTTTTATCTATAGGAAGCCGAGTCTGCTGCCATGTAAACGTGATACACCAAACACAACATTCGGGGAGATTGCTTGCTTGTACTTTGATGAGCCTCTAAATTAGACATAAATTAAGGCCCAGGCCTCTAAATTAAAACATAAATTAAGGTGTATGACCATATTTCAGCACATTAAACCTCTCTTTCTGCATTACATAATTTATTTTTAACTTTAATATATTCATTAGGAAGGTTATGAATAATTGGATATTTGTGCCTAATATTATTTATTTTTGTGAGATATTATGAGAATATTGGGCAGATTATGAAGATTTGGAGGAGGAGAAAATTTAGGGAGTTGTTTCGTACTACAGGAGGATCAATAATAAATAATAAATCAACAAGATATTATTAAATTATGGCACATATTGTAGAACTCCAATGGTTGAGAAAATCTAGGAATGTGTTCCACTAATCAAGGGACCAGATCCACTAATCAAGGGACAAAATCCACTAATCAAGGGATTTTGGTGGGGAAAGCTTCCTCCATTCATGGGGAATTATTCATAATAATTTTGTATAAGTACCAAGTCGATTTTGCCTCTAGATATAGATTTTCATTAGTGTTCTTGTGGAGAGAACTCGTATTTCTGCAGCTCCATTGTATTTTCTTGCAGGGATAGAATTCTATTGATGAAAATAATGAAGATTGGTGTCATGTTTAGCTTTTAGATCTTGTTCTCCTCCATAGGTCTCTAATTTTCCTTGGCCTTGGCCATCCCAAGAGCCTTAGAGCCCTTTTGTATCATTTTTTTCCTTCTTTTCACTGCTTATTCGCATGCATCTCTTGTTCTTATTTCTTTCTATTTCTGCAATTATTATTAATAATTTCTTGTTGTATGATTGAGTTAAATGGTTGATGTAAGTTCTTTTGTAGGATCACAAGCATTATTTCATCCTTGGAAAATCTTTGGAAGTTCATAGTAATCATTGATCTGCCTAGATTAGTCTTCTTATTCCCAAATCTAGACTGTTGGACCTCCTTTTTAGCAAAGAACAATAAATTTATGTTATTTTTTAGAGAATTCTAACAAGATTCAATCAAGTTTATTCCACTGGAATTAGATCAAAAAAACATTCTAGTTCATTAAAAAAAAATACCACATTGCATTTTCACTTGATTTGGTTAGGCATTTTTTAGATTTACTAGCTAACTAGTTCTCAAATTTGTAGATTTTCGACTAGTAATGTTTTTTATTATTTTTCCATGGGTTAACAAAGGTCGTTTTGAGTGATTCCACTTGGAATGGGGACCTAAGACATCCTAATTAATAACAAAATTTGTCCTATCCAATTTGGATTTGATTTTCTTGGTCATTCGATGAATTATAGTAAATATGTACATCATGTAGTAAATAATTGTAGCATCCTATACGAAAGCTTATTTTGAGCCTGGATTGAGAAAAATCATCATTGAAGCTGGGATTAGGCCTCTACTTGACCTCCATGCCATCAATACCATTTTAACCCTCTTGCTCCACACTTAGGTCAGCAATTTGCTAGTTTATAAGGGCAGGATTTGATTTCCATTTCTTCTATCTTCAGTCTTACATTAGATCTCATCAATGTTTTATACCATTCTACAAAGTTTTCCTCCTACATGAAGTAGACAACTAACTCATGAAATTCTATTTCCTTTAGATAATTAAAATTATTCTTTTTTGCATGATTTTTAATTAAATGCCAATGTTTGTTGCAGTGCAAGTGTTTTAAGAGTACAACGTGATTTCATAGTCAGCAACCTCATCCCAACTTCATCCACCCGTTGTCTTCACTTTCTTTCACTAAACCCTCACCAATTTCATCATTTCACAAGGAAACTTATCCAAAATTTTTGAGAAAATCCATCCATCTCCCAACTTTGGTTTTGAGTCCTGAAGTGGTCGTAGGCACTCCCTTGACTCATTCCATCCACCAACCACCTTCCCTAAGATTTCCATCACCTTCAACATGCATCCTTTTTCTCTTGACTGTATCATGTAGGTTTTCAAGGCATCCTGTAGCTTTTCCTATAGTGGCCTGTTTTGAGGTCAAATTAAGAAAAAAGCCTTTGGGAAGCTAGCAAATGATCCCTACTTCTCTCCCAAGCCTTCTAAACATTCACCATCATCTCCAAGCCACATGCCACATCACCAAAAGAGATTAGCTTTCACACTCTCACATGTAAAAAGGCAAAAAGAAAAACAAATTTATTTTATTCATTTACATGCATAGCAGTAGAAGGTTTGATGGTTTGAATCTACATGCTTAGGATAGTAGGACTACATACATGTTAACTTAGAATTCTCTTGAAGCAAAGCCTCTTAGAATTTAGTTAGAAAATGGTGTGTTTTATCATTTGATTTCAATCTCTTTTCTTGTACTTTATTTCTTGCAATAGGTTAAGGTTCTATTTCCAACATTTCATTTTCTTCAATTAGTTTAGGATTTGACTTTAGTACATGCACTCCATTATATCATGATAGCAAAGGAAAGACACATTGTATGTTGCACATATAGTGCCGATACCTCTTAAGTTTGTACAAACCTCTGGTTAATAATTAAAGTTGGTAGCCTTGGGAGTTGCAACATTCTTGTTGCAATACCGAGGCTCATCACTTTTTGATGCCATTGCCAGCGATGTTTCAAAGTATGCATTGTTTTCTTCCCTAGTTGATTCATTTATTTTTACTTTTTTGAAAAGAAAAAAAATGCATTAGTCATATTTCATTTCATCCTCTTTTTAATTTATTTTTATAATGAACTGTAAACTCTGATCTCTTTGTTCCTTTTCAAATAAAAAGGGGGGGAGTGATTCATTTCATAATCTCCTGATATGGTATGGTTAGGAAGTAGGAAAAGTGCATTGCATTAGTGTTTTCATTCAATCATAAAAACAAAAAAATCTTCAACACCAACCCACCCCCCCATTTGATCACATGGTACAGTAAGAGCCATATCACCATCCACTTTTGCAGGTAGAAGAAGAAGGAGATGGCAAAGAATGTAGAATAAATGGATGGAGATGATGACAACGAGGAAGATCCTCTCAGATTTCCCATTCAAGATATTGATGGTAGTGTACACACGAAGAACATCCCTCCATATTTTCTTCCAAAAGTTCATGGTCTAAGGTCAGAGGATCTGGAAACCTTTCTCTTTGAATTTGGGATTGTTTGTAGATATTATTGTTACTTATTAAAAAGTCAAAAACTGAGATTGTTTCTGGCAACATTGAAGGATAGAACCCTTAAATGGTTCATGAGTTTAGGGACTAATTCAATAAGATCATGGAATGATATGCAAAAGATATTTCTATAAAAATATAAATATCATGATCTTAAGGAAGAAATATTTATAATGAATAAAAGAGAAGATGAGAACCTTAAGGATCTAATAGAGAGGTTCACGTATAATGTTAAGAGGCGAAAACTACAACATTTAGGATCTGACACATGAAAAACCCTCTTACTTAGAACAATTAGGGGTGAGTTTATTGATCTCCTTGATCTCATGAGTAGAGGTGATGTATACCAGTTATCATTTGAAGAAACTTGTGAAACATGTAAACACATATCAAGAGGAGAAGAAAGAGTAGGTAAATCAACATCAAGATCAGTAAGTAAAGTTAAACTTGGAAATTTGTTTGATGATTTTAAAACATAAATTCTTAGAAGTCTAACCAAACACATAGAAATGTTAAGAATACAAAATGAGAAAAAATAAGATGTTTGTGTTATCCATGCAGAATCACATGATGTTAAATGTTGCTCCTCATTACCAAGGTTGAAGGAAGTTCACCAAGACGACAATGGAGCAATTCAAGTGCCAATGCAGTGATGTTATGTAGCTCCAAGAGGACCATGGAAGCCTATTCAACCTAACATGATGCAAGAGCCTAATTCACAATTTCAATCTTATGAACATCCATATCAAAGTAATTGGAACACACCCTTTCCTTGGTAACATTGGCCATCTCAACCACAAAACCAATCTTGGCAACAAGGTTGGCAACGAACTTATGGGATCCATCCACAATATCCTCAATATTTTCCTCAAAATCCTCCATACCAAACTGGATGTTATCCTTACCATTCACTTCACCACAACCACAACCCCATCCACATCCATCTCAAATATACACTTCCACTTAACTATGTATGCCACCATTTCCAAACCCACACATCAAAGTGCCTCAGCCCACTTACAATGCTGAGGTACAAAACTTCCAAACATCTTCTCTTGAGATCAATGGCATTCACCATAGCTCAAGAAGAGTATTGCAAAAAAGAGATTATCTTGGTATCATTGAAGGACCACATCCAGAAGAAGATTCAAATGAGAAGACCACAGAATCATGGGCTGCACTTGATGAAGAGAAAACATCAAAATCAGAGATCGCGAGAGCTCCCTCATGGTTATCATCAAGTCTTCCATGTGTGTTGGGTCTTGAAAATATCATTCATTTCCATTACATTTTCACTATTATGTCCATTATATCACCTCCATTTCACCTCCATTTCACTACTATGTCACTACATTCATCCCACTTTCATTATCATTGGGCAACATTTATGTTTTTCCAAACTTTATTAATTCTGAGCCTTTTTAAGTGAATTTGTGGTTAAAATTAAAAAATAATGTGCACATGCTTATACCTAACAAGTGGGTTGATATTGTTGACATGTGTAGGTCAAAAGGAGGCTTCTAGAAGAACTTTATGTGGCACTCTAAGGCCAAATTCGAATTTTAGTGGAGAGAATCATGGTTTCATGAGGATATGTGTCACATCTCCTAATTGTATTGAAACTCTAAGAAGACATGTGTCTTATCAGTTCCTATTTTGATTAGGAATCTAGAGGTAGAGATTCATGGAATTTCATTAATGTGATGGCTTCTCATCTTTTTGTATAAATAGGAAATCTCTCTCTTTCATTTGGGAACTTAGCTTTTTAGTTCTTAAATTCTTAAGCTTGTAGCTTTTTGGTAGCTCTTTAACTTGGAGATTATAGTTCTTCTTTGATGGCTTTGGAAAGTTTTGGAGAGATTTGTTGTACTTTGTAATTTTGAAGAATTTGAATAAAGCTTTGATGTTCTCAACATGGAAGGAGATGTGAAGTAGATATCATGGAGCACATTAGAATGTAAGGTAGAGTAGATTTTGTTTTGAAGTTTTGCTTTGATTTCATTCAAGTATGTCATTTTATTGCTTTCATGTTTGATAGTTTAGATTTTCCATTCATGAAATTTTAATCCATGCAAGTGTGTTCAACCAGTTGATTGTAGATTTATCTAACTGTGTAATTTATGCTTGACAAAATATTCCAAGAAAGTAGTCTTCCTATATTCCGATTAGTGAATTTGAGCATAGAGAACACAATAGATTAGTTTTCATTTACATGTTCTTACTTTTGGTTGATTGTAGATTTATCTAACTGTGTAATTTATGCTTGACAAAATATGGCAAGAAAGTAGTCTCCCTATTTTCTGATTGGTGAATTGGAGCATAGAGAACATAATAGATTAGTTTTTCTTTACATGTTCTTGCTTTCGATTGATTGTGGATTTATTTGTGTAATTTATGCTTAACAAAATATTCCAAGAAAGTAGTCTTCCTATTTTTCGATTGGTGAATTGGAGCATAGAGAACACAGTATATTAGTTTTTCTTTACATGTTCTTGCTTTCAATTGATTGTAGATTTATCTAACTGTGTAATTTATGCTTGACAAAATATTCCAAGAAAGTAGTCTTCCTCTTTTCTGATTGGTGAATTGAAGCATAGAGAACATAGTAGATTAGTTTTTCTTTACATGTTCTTTCTTTTTGCTTAGTAGGATACTCATTACATAAGTTCATGTCTCATTGAGTCTTTTTAATTCCTTAAGAACGAAATTGGTGATATGTGAAGTTATGAATGGGACTTGATTTTTTTTTCTTTCTTTCTGCTTATTGTAGTCTTTCGTTCTCTCATGATTATATGATGATGTTTCTAAAGCCAACATTAGCAGAATGTTATGATTATGAATGAGATGACTTGCTTTCCATTAGTATAGCATTAGATAGTTTAGTGTCATTCTCTCATCCCATATAATGATGTTTTTAGAGCCAACATTGGCAGAATGTTGTGATTATGAATGAGATTATTGACTTGCCTTTCATTAGTTTAAGAGCAGTTTCAAGTTTTACTTTTGCCTTTAGTTTAAATTGCAACAGCTTTATTTTTCTTGCTTTCTTTTCTTAGATATTTTGCCGGCTTAGATTAATCTAACTATTCAAAGTTTTGATTTGTTTCATTTTCTCTTTTCTTTAGAAATTAGATTCTAACATAAGAAACAAAACCCCCAAAAACAACATAAACTATAAAACAACGAAGTAAGAAAAAAGGTTAACTAAGCACATATGGTGCACCACACTTCATCAGTTTACGATACCTGGATTGATAATTTATGTAGAGCAATTTAGGACACTAAATTGACTAAACATTTTGGCACCATTGTCGGGGAAGCGTAATTAGGAGACCTTATTTCTTATGTCTAAAAAAAAAATTTAATAATTCTTGAGTATGCTCTCCTCCTGCACTTTGTGTGATCTGGAGGATTAGAAAAAGAATTGTTATGTTAAAAAAAAGGGGGGGGGGGGGGGGGGGGGGGGGGAAAAATAAACTTCATCATTTCATTTGATTCAATAAAAAAAAAATACAACTACTTTGATAGGTTCAGCTGTCCAAGATTGACTGGTTATCGTTTGTAGTGGTTCTCAAAACACTGTGTCCTGTTTTAATAAGATTCTGCAAATTAGCTGCGGAATGCAGCCTGATTCCGCAGCTAACTGTGAATTCCGCAACTAATTCCAAGATTTGTCAGGTTACAGGCATCTAATGAAGAAACCGACCACATGGACATCTCCAAAATCGTCCCGACATGGATCCTATCCTAGTCACCCAGCTCAGATCGATAAAAAACCAGCCTAAGACCTTAGTTAAAGTCCTATTTTTAACATATTTACCTTGAAGTCTTTGCTGCCTGAAACTAAAAACCATTAATCATTTTTATAAATTTTACAATTTCAGAGAAAAAAGAAAAAAAAAACTCAATGGCATGACTCCTGTGGTCTTTATTGATGATATCTTCACCCTATAATACACTCCACAATAGTTTCACATCCACTTTGTATGGATCCCTCATGCTGCCAATAAGTCGAACCAATGCATCGCTGACCTTACAATATGATTTCCATGGCTTCAACATGTCAATTGTTCCCAATCCAATGACTTCAATTCAACATTACAAACCCCATGCGTAGTCTCTCGGTCGTGGTTTTGTTCAGCGATTCCCCACTCTTCTTTATGAAATAGCTTCGCGACTCTTCAAATTGTGCGTTCTTCATTAGTGTGCCTTTCTTGTGGTTGGATTGGAAATTTCTTGTCTCCCACATAGATTTCCAATAAGGATCAACAATGTGCACAATACCACTATCAAACAAAGGCGTATTATCTTACCTTTGATTCGAAATTTCACAGCCGAATGCAGCAATTCAGGAAAACGCAAAATTGAGAAAAGTTTCAAACTTAAACTGCACAATCCAGCCAAAAAAAGACGAATTAGGGAAAAATAAAACATGGGTTTTTTCGACAATAGGGTCAATTAGATAACCCAAAAATAGTTTTAATAAATTTGAAGTGGTTTGGGAGATTTTCACAGTTCTTTGAAGCCCATTTTTGCAGGCCGTGAGAGGAAAAAAGAGAATTCGAATTAATAAACTAGCTGATTGATTTAATTCGGCTGCTTGGAGAGGGAAATTCTGATTTGGAATCAACTATGTGTTGAAAATCAATCATGATTACACATCTCTTGTTTTTAATAATTCATCTCACACCTATTTAGAGACGTATCCCAATTGAATACGGTTCTGTTTTTAACTCCATTACGTGAACCGAGCTTTGCATAGATAAGTCGGGGATTGGATTCTTGTGAATCATTGTGATCCGGGTTTTTATGTTCTGTTGTTATGGCGGTTATTTCTCGAGGTAGTTCCACGCTAAATCCCAATGCACTACTGTTTATCCCCTTGGCATACCAGCAGGATGAGGTTGGATACGGCTCTTCACAGCCGATTAATAAGACGTGGCAAAGTATTCAAAGATGTTGTTAAAGATCTCATGGTGGTTACGTGGCATCTAATTCCAAGAATGATCTAGCAGAGTGATTGGGAATGGAGGATTGCGTGCTGCATTTCAAAATTGATGGTTTATTGTCTTTTAGCTGCGGAATGTAGCTCTATTCCGCAGCTAACCAGCAATTCCGCAGCCATTTTCATACTTTTGTAGGTTACAAGTTTCGAAAGACGAAACGAGCCACATGGGTAGCTGGGAAAATGTCAGTATATGGATGGTGTCCTATCCATTTGATCCAAGTCGATGAAAAGACCCCGGTCAAAGGGAATTCAAGGTGTGTGTTATCACTAAGTCGCCACACTAAGTTGCCGCATGTCAAAAAAAAAACAATTTTGAATCAATGAAATGTATAAGTTATTTGCTCACTTTTTCGAAGGTATTGATTAATTTTGGACTGATGATGAAAGATGAATGGATAAATTTTTATTCAAGATTTTTAACTACAGAAATTGTGCACATTCCGCAGCTAAAGTCCAATTCTGTAGCTGTTCTCTAATTCCGCAATTGTTCTCCAATTCCGCAGCTGATCTAATTCCGCAGCCAAACATCAATTTGCAGCTGAAAAATCTCATTGTTCAAATCAGCCTAACTTTCTCATACAAAATCAGATTTTGATGATTCAAGTGTCATTAGAAAGATCTCAACAAGATCTACACAATGATAAATCTATCATTAGAGTTTGAAATAGTAAATAATGAAATAAATTGCTGAAAAAAAACAACATTCAACTTGAGGTACCAATTCCAAAGCAGGTATAAATTCTTTTTATTTTTGCTTTGAGAACTTGTTTCATTAATACAAATTATTAGTTTTGTGTGTAAATATCATAACTAGAGAGATTGATCACCTCTCTCCTTTCATAATCTTACATTCCATTGCAGAAGAAGTATTAGTTTTCTGGCAGGTTCTAGGAGGAAGGAAAAATGACTACAAGTGAATGGTGTCTGTCTAAGAGACCAATTTGTTTCATAAAAGGATGATCAACAACAAAGAGGAAATATGCTAATACTAAATTAGATCCAAATACTTGAAAAAACTTTTAGATACTATTGTCTCCATCACATCCATACTTCATAATAAACCATTCACCTCATTTCCCTTCATATTTTCCATTTACATTCACATACACTTTCCATTTCTTTTTGTCCACTCATAACCCACAAATAAAAGCAAGAGGCTCATTCACATGCTTATTTCCCATTGCCATTTCTACTCTCCATTGCCATCTTCCATTTTCATCTTCCCTTTCTTGTCATTTTCATTTCACAAATAAGCCCTACTTCAATGCAAATTATTGAGTCCATATTCCTTTGAGTATAAGTTCCTTGTAAAGACACCTTGAGGTTTGCATGCCTTAATGGCAAGTCCTCATGTTGACAAACAATGGGAATACATTAATGTTCCATGTTCATCATATCTTCTAGGTGACTTGACATTGGCAAAATTATTCGTACCTAGCAAGATGTGTTTGGGCATCTTGACTCTCATTTTCATCAATGGTGAGAGCTCTCGTGTTGACTAGTGGCATCCATTAATGGCCACTAAGTCAACAATTTCCTGCTATGTTCGACATCAGAACATCTTTTCACATAGTATGAATTGTGCAAACAAATTTTGAAGACATGAAGACTATTATTTTCAGCATTTTGGAGCATATTCAGCAAGTTTTAGTAGAAGCAATAAAAAGTCATCTTGACTCTTTATCCATGACTCTTCTTGTTCAGCCACTTGAAGAAAATTATGATCATAATTTTTAAAGCCACCACACATACAACTCATCCATTTCAAAGGGTAAGTTAAGGTATGTCATTTTCTAACTTTTGACCATAGAATTCCATAAAAAGCTAGAATGATAATTGTTGGAAAAACATTTCTCTTCCTTGTTTCATAAAATTGCCAATACCATCATTTGGGGGGTGGTGGGGAATACATTCATATTCATATCTTTCCATGTTCATATCATATTCAGGAACCCACATACTTCCAAAATATATTAATTATTGCATTGTTATTATGAGCATACAATGGCTTTTCAAAAGTGCTTAAAGGATAATTGGATACAAACACAATCATGGTTGTCACACAAGAACCAACCATCATGCAATCCAATAAAGATATAATTTGCAAACAAAAAAATCAAATTATCATTATGAAAAGTTCAAAAATCAAAATAGAATGCAACAACAAAATATGGTTGTAACACAAAAACCAACCATGTTGCAATTCAAGTAAAATACTTTGTAGAAGTATGAAGTTACCAAATGATATCATGCAAAGTTAAGCCAAAGTTCAAGGATCAAATGAATTAATGTAATATATATTGCATGAGGACATGCAATAGCTTCAGTTGGGGGGTATGTTGGGTCTTGAAAATGTCATTCATTTCCATTACACTTTCACTATTATGTCCATTATATCACTTCCATTTCACTACTATGTCAATACATTCATCTCACTTTCATTATCATTGGGCCACATTTATGTTTTTCCAAACTTTGTTAATTCTTAGCTTTTTAAAGTGAATTTGTGGTTAAAATTAGAAAATAATGTGCACATGCTTATACCTAACAAGTGGGTTGAGATTGCTGACATGTGTAGGTCAAAAGGAGGCTTCTAGAAGGCCTTTATGTGGCACTCTAAGGCCAAATTCGAATTTGAGTGGAGAGAATTATGAGATCATGAGGATATGTGTCACATCTCCTAATTGTATTGAAACTCTAAGAAGACATGTGTCTTATCAGTTCCTATTTTGATTAGAACTCTAGAAGTAGAGGGAGAGATTCATAGACTCTCATTAATGAGATGGCTTCTCATCTTTTTGTATAAATAGGATATTTTTCTCCTTCATTTGGGAGTTTAGCTTTTTAGTTCTTAAATTCTTAAGCTTGTAGTCTTTTGGTAGCTCTTTAGCTAGGAGTTTGTAGTTCTTCTCTGATGGGTTTGGAAAGCTTTGGAGAGCTTTGTTGTACTTTGTAATTTTGAAGAATTTGAATAAAGCTTTGATGTTCTCAACATGGAAGGAGATGTGAAATAGATGTCATGGAGCACATTAGAATGTAAGGTAGAGTATATTTTTTTTTGAAGTTTTGCTTTGATTTCATTCAAGTATGTCATTTTATTGCTTTCAAGTTTGATAGTTTAGATTTTCCATTTATGCAATTTTAATTCATGCAAGTGTGTTCAACCGATTGATTGTAGATTTATCTAATTATTTAATTTATGCTTGACAAAATATTCCAAAAAAGTAGTCTTCCTATATTCCGATTGGTGAATTGGAGCATAAAGAACACATTAGATTAGTTTTTCTTTACATGTTCTTGCTTTCGGTTGATTGTAGATTTCTCTAACTGTGTAATTTATGCTTGACAAAATATTCCAAGAAAGTAGTCTTCCTATTTTCCGATTGGTGAATTGGAGCATAGAGAACACAGTAGATTAGTTTTTCTTTACATGTTCTTGCTTTCGGTTGATTGTAGATTTATCTAACTGTGTAATTTATGCTTGACAAAATATTCCAAGAAAGTAGTCTTCCTATTTTCCGATTGGTGAATTGGAGCATAGAGAACACAGTAGATTAGTTTTTCTTTACATGTTCTTGCTTTTGGTTCATTGTAGATTTATCTAGCTGTGTAATTTATGATTGACAAGATATTTCAAGAAAGTAGTCTTCCTATTTTCCGATTGGTGAATTGGAGCATAGAGAACACATTAGATTAGCTTTTCTTTACATGTTCTTGCTTTTTGCTTAGTAGAATACTCATTACATAAGTTCATGTCTCATTGAGTCTTTTTAGTTCCTTAAGAAAGAAATTGGTGATATGTGAAGTTATGAATGGGACTTGATTTGTTTTTCTTTCTTTCTACTTATTGTAGTATTTCGTTCTCTCATGATTATATGATGATGTTTCTAAAGCCAACATTGGCGGCATGTTATGATTTGAATGATATGACTTGCTTTCCATTAGTATAGCATTAGATAGTTTAGTATCATTATCTCATCCCATATAATGATGTTTTTAGAGCCAACATTGGAAGAATGTTGTGATTATGAATGAGATTATTGAATTGCCTTTCATTAGTTTAAAAGCAGTTTCAAGTTTTACATTTTCCTTTAGTTTAAATTGCAGCAGCTTTATTTTTCTTGCTTTCTTTTCTTAGATATTTTGTCGTCTTAGATTAATCTAATTGTTCAAAGTTTTGATTTGTTTCATTTTCTCTTTTCTTTAGAAATTAGATTCTAACATAAGAAACAAAATCCCCCAAAACAACATAAACTATAAAACAACGAAGTAAGGAAAAAGGTCAACTAAGCACATATGGTACACCACACTTCATCAGTTTATGATACCTGGATTGATAATTTATGTAGAGAAATTTAGGACACTAAATTGACTAGACAATATGTTCAAGAGAAAAATCAACAAAAAGAGGAAGATTTAAAGGTCATGGAAGAAGAAGACATCCAATATGATCCAAATCATCACATGGACTAGGGGCATCACAACTATATTGAAATATGGTTCCACACAGTCATTAAGTTGCAGCAATATCCTCTTCTTCAAATGTCCTTATCAAATTCAAATTATTTGATCTTTCAAATCCAGGTACATGTCAGAGCATACATTTCAAGCCTCCACATCATTTTGTCTGTCATCTTGATGTGCACATGGCTCCATTGGAAGTATTCTTATACTTGTAAATGTTTTTGTTTTTCAAGTAGGGTAGGGTAGAAGAAAAAAAAAATGAAAAATGAAAAATGAAAAATAAAAGAAAAAAATAAAAATCTTAAGTGAAAACCTCCTTGGAGGCACGTCAGGTTGGCTCATTGATTGAAAACCTCCATGAGGCAGTCAATGGGTTGGGAAAAAAAGAGGAAAAATGAAAATATCCTAGGTGAAAACCTCCTTTGAGGCACCTAGGCAAGCCTACTAGTTGAAAACCTCATTGAGGCGGCTAGTAGGCTTGGAAGAAAAAAGAAAAGAAAAGAAAAAATAAATCCTTGCTCCATGCATATCTTTGATGAATGCATGTACTCTTTAACATCTGCAAGCAATAAGAACAAGTTGGTACCGAAAGGAAAATTGGTCAAGCCTAGTCAAAAGAAGTCGAATTTTGACTTTCTCCTCCTTTGCTCAAATGATCCAATGAGGCCAAGACCATGCCAATACACCACCCTCATCTATTTCCACCATCCACCCATCAGTATCAAGTTTATACCATTCAGTTTTCTTGTTGTCCTAAAAAACTACAGGATGCTTTGTTTTACTACGGGATACAATACATAGAGCAGAAACTTGTTTTTTTCATAACTTGAAAACCATGCATCCATTTTCCAAGATGTTTCAAGGGGAGATGCATATGGATGATGGTGACATTATTAAGAAATTTCAGCAAATTCTAGTGCATAGTTTTCGAGAAATTAGCCTCCATCATCTACAACCATTTTTGCATTTTCTCGATATCCATGCATCCATTTAAAAAGATGTTTCATGGAGAGATTCATATTGATGATGGTACATGCCCAAGCAATTTCAACAAATTATAGTGCACGGTTTCCAAGAAATAGGCCTCCATCACCTTCAACCATTTTTATTTTTCTTGAGATCAATGCATCCATTGACCAAATTGTTTTTATAGGGAGGTGTGCAATGATGAGGGAAACATGCTCAGAAAGTTTCAGGTCAATGCATTCTACCATTTGGGAGATATGGACAAAACAAGACGATCTCTTGAAAACCTACAGAATTCCCTGAGATCCTCCAGGATACAGAACAACACCTACAGGATTGGCAGTGAGTATTTTTAAAAGGGAAAAATAGAGGTTGGCTTCATCAAGAAGTGTTAAGGAGGTAGGCTCTACATTTCCCCACATTTTTCCAAGTGAAAGGAACATAAAAACCCCTTCTAGTTTGTTGAAAGTGATTGCAGCATAAGGGAACTGTATACACGGAATTATTAAATTTGGTATTAGACCTATACAAACCTCCATCCATTAGAGAAAAATGACAGGGGGAACCCATCAACATAGTGAGGATTCAATAGCACCCTCCTGTACTAGAGATATTCACAAGGCACAATTGGATGGGTTTCTTTGAAAAATTAAGGTGATATGATGATGAAGTAGCCAGAGATTTGCAGTTAGCTTCAGCGTGGAGATGTAAAGGTCAAATAAGCTCCTCCAAAGCTTAGTAGCAACATCAGGATCATAATCATCACCATCCAACACCTGCACATCGACATCAACTCAGCAGTAGCATTCAGGTCTCTCCAACAACCATCAGGTAGGTATAGCTATGCAATATTCTCGACCTCTTCTCTTGAGCATATTATAGTTAGAAATGTGTTGTCAATGCAAGAGAGATGAGGTTTTATAAGCTAAGGATGGGTACGCAGTCTCAGTTGCCTTCAACTAGTTAATTGCAGTTCACTCCTTCACTCATGCAATGTTGAAAAGTCAAATTATGAAGGGTGATTATTTCAAGGAATAAGGGCAGCAGTTAAAAGAAGAAATATTTGCAAATTCCAAGTCACCACAGCACTCCAAGCCCTCCATCCACTTCATATTCACTATCTATTCATCATTCATCCATCCCATTTCATTCTTGAACAAAAAACAATAAACAGAGCATCCTCTCCATTTTCACAAATCTACACTACTCCCTTTGAGCCCTAGCATCATCATCCAATCCCTCTTCATCATTCTTCATCACTCCCATATAGTTAGAAGACCCTGAAAGAGGAGGAGTGACTACTACAAGAAGGCAGAATGTTGCTACAAGAAGGAAGAAATGAAAAATTGTGCTAAAACCCAAAATGACAGTGCCTAAGAGAGACCTAATCAAAACAGAGAACTCCAAGGCCATTAGGCAATCATCTAGGCCACAGGAGAGAAGAAGAAGGTAACAAAAGGGAAATGGGGCATCCACCATCAAAACAGAACTCAAACTGCAATGATGAAAAGAGGCTTTCCAAGAGGTCTCTAATCTCTTTCTAGCTTTTGTCCAAGGCCTAAAAGATGTTATAAAAATGGGAGAAAGGCATGGGAGTCAAATTGAGGACATGTCCTAGGCTCCAACTATCATTTATGCTAAAAAAAGGGTATCCTGTAGTTTTAACAGGGTTTCCTATGGGTTTCCTGTAGTTTTGACAAGAATTACTATAGGATGTCCTAGTTCTCATCTAAATGCATTTTGAAGGTGTTAGAGGTGTCTAAATGGAGGAACAAGGTAGCAAAAGGTTGATAAGGGTGTGGAAGACCTTTCCAAACTAAGAATTATTCAAGAACCCATCTTGAATAAGGGGAAAATGGCAAGCTAATGGCCTCAAGAAACAATGCTTTTTCTTTGCACAAATATGTTTTTAGGCTTGTCCTTGCAGAAATTGTAGCCAATAATCTTAATGCACAAGAGAGAGGCCACCAGGGCTATGGATGAGGCACAATGAGGTCAATAAGTTGCTCACAGGATGAGAAACACTTTCAACAAGGGGTATGATGGGCCTCTAAATTAGACATAAATTAAGGCCCATTCCTTTAAATTAAAACATAAATTAAGGCCTACGACCATCCTTCAGCACACTAAATATCTCTTTCTGCATTAGATAAATTATTTTTAAATTTAATATATTCATTAGGAAGGTTTATGAATAATTGGATATTTGTGCCTAATATTATTTATTTTTGTGGAATATTATGAGAATATTGCGCAGATTATGAATATTTGGAGGAGATAATTTAGGGACGTGTTCCCTACTACAAGAGGATCAACAATAAATAATAAATCAACAAGATATTATGAAATTATGGCACAGATTGTGGAACTCCAATGATTGAGAAAATCTAGGAATGTGTTCCACTAATCAAGGGACTAGATCCACTAATCAAGGGACCAAATCCACTAATCAAGGGATTTTGGTGGGGAAATATTCCTCCATTCATGGGGAATGATTCCTAATCATTTTTTATAAGTACCAAGTCGAGTTTCCCTCAAGATATAGATTTTCATTAGTGTTCTTGTGGAGAGAACTTGTATTTCTGCAGCTCCATTGTATTTTCTTGCAGGGATGTAATTTTATTGATGAAAATAATGAAGATTGGTGTCATGTTCAGCTTTTATATCTTATTCTCCTCCATAAGTCTCTGAGTTTCCTTGGGCTTGGCTATCCCAGGAGCCTCAGAGCTCCTTTCTATCATTTTCTTTCCTTCTTTTCACTCCTTATTCACATGCATCGTTTGTTTTTATTTCTTTCTATGTCTGCATTTAGTATTAATGATTTCTTGTTTTAGGATTGAGTTAAATGGTTAATATAGTTATTTTTCAGGATCACAAGAATTATTTGATCCTTGGAAAAGATTTGGAAGTTCATAGTAATCATGGAGCTACTTGGATTAGTCTTCTTATTCTCAAATCTAGATTGTTGGACCTCCTTTTTAGCAAAGAACAATAAACTTATGCTATTTTTTAGAGCATGTTAACAAAATTCAATCGAGTTGGTTCCACTTGCATTAGATCAGAAAAACATTCTAGTTCATAACAAAAATTACCCCATTTTATTTTCACTTGATTTGCTTAGGCATTTTTTAGATTTACTAGCTCACTAGTTCTTGAATTTCTAGATTTTCGACTACGTAATGTTTTTTTTTTTTTTGTATGGGTTAACAGAGGTATTTTTGAGTGATTCCACTTGTAATGGGGACCTAAGACATCCTAGTTAATAACAAATTTTTTTCCATCCAATTTGGATATGATTTCCTTGGTCATTCGATGAATTATAGTAAATCTGTACATCATGTAGTAAATCACTGTAGCATTTTGTAGGAAAGCTTGTTTTGAACCAAAATTGAGAAAAATCATCATTGAATCTTGGATTAGGCCTAATCCAGGTGGCTCCAGAGACACACACAGGACAAAGACGGCTTATGAAAGCTCAAAAAATCAAAGTGTTTGGATTATGCTTGAACTAGGACCAGAGCATAGATCTCGTCGTCCTGATCACGGTGATGTGAATGGTTCATCAATCCGAGTCCGGATGAGGAAGATAGAAGCAGTCAAAGTTTGGTTGACTTTTTGCTGACTAGGCAAGCTTAAGGAGGCCACAATTTGGATAGAACTTGGCCACATGGGCTGGATTACGGGCAAATTTGTGGCCCGGTTAATTTGTCTCCTTCGGCCTCAAAACCGAATTTTTGAAATGGCATTATTATTAAAAGTCTTAAAAATATATATATAAAGGGATGGTGGTGGGCCACCACCCCCACCACTCATGCCTCTCTATTCACCATACGTTCAAATTAGGTGAGGTCAGTGGGGATTGAACCCACCTAGCCCACGTGGGCCAACCCCCACCAAGCGGCCCCATGAACGAACCAACCCCATTAATGCGGCCATAACACATGAACCATCAACGACCCATCCATTCAATATGGCACTACAAATGCAACAACCACCATTAAACACTACCACCTGTAAATTAAAAAAAAACATAAAAACTGTTATGTATTATTTCGAGAGGGGCGGGATTTGATCCCCCAACCCCTCCTCAACAACTTCACTATTTTTACCACTGCACCAAACAAATTTCTTTGATTACTCCGTCGAAAAATTGATATTAACATTCATTTGCACAATGCGTCAGGGGGAAAATGGAAGAACCAAGAGTGAGCATGGATTTTGAGACAGAGGAGGCAGAACCTTGACACGCATTTCGAGGTAAAATATTCTTTGATGCTCAAATATTCTCTAGGGAGGTAAAAAATATTTTTGTCAGAATATAACCAATTTTATAGTCAATTTTCTCATATTTTCGCAGGGAATGCCATGACAAGGCCGGATTCACGTTTTGAGCAGTAGAATTGTAGATTCCCAGTGGAGGGAATCTTTGAGGAATCTTTAGGGAATCTAAAAGATTCCTTGGAGGCTAAAATTCACCAGAGTCAGAATGCAGCCAACTTCATACCCATTTTTCTCAAAATTCCACAAGGAACCCGATGGCGCAGTCAGTTTCCTGATCTGAGCAGCAGATTTGTAGATGACCCGAAGTAAGGAATCTTTGAGGAATCTAGGGGGAATCAAAAAGACTCCTTGAGCCCCAGACTCTCACTTTCTCAGAATTCATAATTTTGACAGTCGATTTTGCACTATTTAATGCCACAAATCTGATGGTGTGTTCATATTATCCGTTTTCTCATTCTATTTTTCGACCACTTTTCTAAGTGGAGTGTAGGTGTTAGCATTCGACATGCGACCAACTTTAGCAGCTTGAAATCCTTCTTAAAATGGCCTTTGGTTGTGAGGTATATGCAGTGTGTTCATGTACTTATTTTTCTATGCCTTGTGCTAGACAAATCCTTGTCTGATGCTTGATGAGGGATCTTGTTTATTACTTGTTTTCATGATTCCTGCTTGATGTGACATGGAATCATCTATGTGATGTATTTATTATCATGATTCGTCATGTTATGTTTTGAGATCCCTTTTTCGTATGTTGATGGGATACTCATGTGTCACCATGCATGTTTGCATTGAGATCCCTTTTATGCCATGTTGGCGGGATGATCATCATGCATGAGTTTTTTTGTCATACTGATAGGAGTCTTTTGACTGAGAGTTCCTGTGGTGGAACATCTCTTGGAGCCACTCCTGTGTGAGGGAATTTTCCTTGTATGATAGTGACATCATCTCTTATGTAAATCATCACTATTTACAGCACTTAATGTAGTGGCCTACACCATCCTGACATCGGGGCTCGGAGACGTAGTCCCTCCTAGACGAACTCCATTATCAACTGCTTATGTTTTTATGTTGATGATGATTAACATGTTCCTCTTCTTTACAACATGCACATGTCTTCACTTATGTTCTTTTAAAAATGCAATTTAACACATTACGAAAGTAAAATGTCTTGGAAGGGTCCTTTGTCACACCCGAACCTGGATCAAGGCCTCTACTTGACCTCCATGCCATTAAGACCATTTTAACCCTCTTTCTCCACACTTAGGTCAGAATTTTTCTAGTTTTCAAGGGTAGGATTTGATTTCCATTTCTTCTATCTTCAGTCTTACATTAGATCTCATCAATTTTTTATACCATTATAGAAAGTTTTCCTCATGCATGAAGTAGACGACTAGCTCATGAAATTCTGTTTCCTTTAGATAATTGAAATTCTTCTTGTTTGCATGATTTTTGGGTAAATGTCAATGTTTGATGCAGTGTAGGTGTTTCAGGAGTACAGAGATATTTCATAGTCAGCAAGCTCATCCCAACTTCATCCACCCATGGTCCTCACTTTCCTTCACTAAACCCTCACCAATTTCATCATTTCACAAGGAAATATCTCCAAGCTTTTTGAGAAAATCCATCCATCTCCCAACTTTGGTTTTGAGTCTTGAAGTGGTCCTAGGCACTCCCTTGCCTCATTCCATCCACCAAACACCTTCCCTAAGCTTTCCATCACCTTTAACATCCATCAATTTTCTCTCGGTTGTATCTTGTAGGTTTTCAGGGGATTCTGTAGGTTTTTCTGTAGTGGCATGTTTTGAGGCCAAACTGAGCAAAAATCCTCTAGGAAGCTAGCAAAGGGTCCCTAATTGTCTCCCAAGCCTTCTTACCATTCACTATCATCTCCAAGCCACTTGCCACATCACCAAAAGAGATTAGATTTCACACTCTCATATGAAAAAGGACAAAAGGAAAAATATATTTATTTTATTCATTTACATGCACAGTAGTATAAGGTTTGATGGTTTGAATCTGCATGCCTAGGACAGTAGGACTGCATGCATGTTAACTTAGCATTCTTTTGAATCAAAGCCTCTTAGCAGTTAGTTAGAAAATGGTGCATTTTATCATTTGATTTCAGTCTCTTTCCTTGTACTTTCTTTCTTGTAATAGGCTAAGATTCCATTTCCAACATTTCATCTTTTGCAATTAGTTTAGGATTTGACTTTAGTACATGCACTCCATTACATCATGACAACAAAGGAAGGATACATTGTATGCTGCACATATAGTGCTGATACTTCTTAAGTTTGTACAAACCCAGGGTTGATAATTAAAGTCAGTAGCCTTGGGAGTTGCAGCATTCTTGTTGCAATAGCAAGGCTCATCATACTTCTCAGTTTGTCAGGAAGTATTCTGTAGTTCACGGTTATCTGGTAATCGTTTTTGTCTAGCATATCCTGAGCAGTCATTTTGGTACTTTTGACTCTTTAAATTTAAAAGATCATCGAGCACTTTTCCTTTCGAGCTCGTTCAAACCGAAAGTGACTAGAGTCATCTTTTCCTTTTTCTCGACTCTTAAAACATGAAAAGGCATCAATCTGTTTCAACGTCTTAATTTTTTTTTCCCATGATCATAGAACATTCACGATAGTCTTATTTTGGACCACATATTGAGTATACCTTTAATATATTTTAAATAAACCCTGAAATTAATCTCTCTTCTCTTATTGTTTGAGACAAAGTTATCGTGGCTGAACTATCATGTTCACCTAGTTCCTCTTACTCTCCTTCATTTAAAAGATCATCTGAGGAGCCTCTCCCTAAACTACTGTAGTCACTCGAAGAATCAAGGTGTTGAACTTGGAATCATTATGAGTATTCAACCTTTGTTATCTCATCCTCCTCCATCCCATACTGGGTCACCTTACGAATCTATCTCAGAATCTCTGGATAATCCTATCCAGACTCCTTAGAGTCTGCCGACTCCTGAAGGTCAGTGGGATTGGTTGTTTACCCTCCGAACCCTTTGTTCGATCTTGGTGTGATATCACCACATCGTCTGTACAGTCCGTACAATTAACCTTTTGTTCCTTTGGAATTATCCCCTCAAAAATCTTCGGTTCTTCATCGCTGTTTATTTCCACCCATGGAATCAGAAGCTGAGATCCTAGTCCCCTCTCTGGGTCACTCGGAGGTTTTTGCTACACACACTCCTCACATAGTTGATGAGCAGGGATATCCATTCCTTCCAGAAGGTTTCCCTTACATGGTAAGCATCCCGACTAGCATCTACCCTGAGTATAGTGAGCCTTTATTGCTGCATGGTTATAACTCTCTAGCTTAGTTGGTTTCGGGCACTCCTAGTGCCTCATCATTGTATCACATCCCCATCTGGTCTTCCAATGCTATGCGTACCTCAGGTCCATTCGTTCAGAACCCGACCTCTCGACCGATTGTAAAAAATACAGTCACTTCAGTTTCGATGAAACCTACCATTCCACCTCAACTTGTTTCGTCATTTCAATCAACTCCTCGAGTTCAATCGACAGTCTCAAGTCAAGTCTCGATGAGTTCTTGTACCCCTCTAGTGAGTGCACAGATTGTGCCACCGCCTAGGGGGAAAGACCTGAACATATCCGTGATGTTTGGTGCAACCAATGTGAGTGGATTATAAATTCACATGGTTGGAATGAATCAACCCTCTTACGGTGTAATTCTGAACCCTGTTGGTCCATCTAGATCAAGTAACTTCCGATACCAGCAACCATATGTGGCTTAGGTTCCATTCCAATCCCCTTATGTTCGATATGGTTCAAAAGAGATGGTAAATCCACCTTACATCCCTCAAGTTGGGCCTTATGTTCAGCCTGCTCTATCCGTTGTGCCTCATCGATATGGCCAAATCCAAAATGAGAACTTTTAATACCCTCAACGTGTCACCTCGGGAACTGTCTAGATACCTCTCTAGTTAATTTAGTGTCCTAAATTGCTCTACATAAATTATCAATCTAGATATCGTAAACTGATGAAGTGTGGTGCACGATATGTGCTTAGTTAACCTTTCTCTTACTTCGTTGTTTTATAGTTTATGTTGTTTTTGGGGGTTTTGTTTCTTATGCTTAAGGAAATTAATCTAAGGAAGAAAATTTATGCTTAAAATATCTAAATGTTAATGGTCAACTAAATATAATGGATTTCAATGTTAAAATATAATTTATAAAGAAAGGAGAAAAGGAAATGAACATTAGATAAAAACAAATCAAAACTTTGAACAGTTAGATTAATCTAAGTTGGCAAAATATCTATGAAATGAAAGCAAAAATGATAACAACTAAATGAAGTGTTTTATCATTCCACTATACAATTTAGGGAGAACTACCTCCTTGTGATAGCATTTGGAAGGATCCAATACTCCATTGTTCTAAAACTTAAAATTAAATTGCAATTAAC
This sequence comes from Pinus tabuliformis, assembly GCA_031772625.1. Lineage (NCBI taxonomy): Eukaryota > Viridiplantae > Streptophyta > Pinopsida > Pinales > Pinaceae > Pinus > Pinus tabuliformis. The sequence continues at coordinate 120,561,100 of CM062806.1, forward strand.
TTAAATGAAACACTAAGACTGAAAGTGAAATTGCAACTAATCTACTATAACAGCTAAATGAAGTGTTTTATCACTCTAATATACAATTTTGGGAGAACTACCTCCTTGTAATAGAATTTTTTGAGAGACTCCATACTTCATTGTTTTAAAACTGAAAATGAAATTTAAATGAAAGACTAAAACTAAAAGTGAAATTGCAACTAATCTACTATAACAGCTAAATGAAGTGTTTTATCACTCCACTATACAATTTTGGGAGAACTACCTCCTTGTGATAGAATTTGGAGGGATTCAATACTTCATTGTTCTAAAGGAAAACTAATCTACTGTGTGCTCTAATGCTCCAAGCACCAATTGGAAAATACTCCCTTGGACAATTTTGTTAAGCATAGATTACACAGTTAGATAAATCTACAATCAACCGGTTGAACACACTTGCATGAATTAAAATTGCATGAATGGAAAATCTAAACTATTAAACTTGAAAACAATAGAATGACATACTTGAATGAAATCAAAGCAAAACTACAAAATACAATCTACTTTACCTTACATTCTAATATGCTCTGTGACATCTACTTCACATCTCCTTCCATGTTGAGAACATCAAAGCTTTATTCAAATTCTTCAAAATTACAAAAGTTTACAAAGCTCTCCAAAGCTTTCCAAAAACTTTCTAAAACTAAAAAGCTTCAAGCTACCAAATGAAGGAGAGAGATCTCCTATTTATACAAAAAGATGAGAAGTCATCTCATTAATGAGAGTCCATGAATCTCTCCCTATACCTCTAGAGTTCTAATCAAAATAGTAAATGATAAGACACATGTCTTCTTAGAGTTTCAATGCAAGTAGGAAATGTGACACATATCCTCATGATCCCATGATCCTCTGCACTCAAATTCGAATTTGGCCTTAGGATGCCACATAAAGGTCTTCTAGAAGCCTCATTTTGACCTACACATGTCAAAAATCTCAACCCACTTGTTAGGTATAAGCATATGCACATTATTTTCTAATTTTTAACCAAAAATTCATTTAAAAAGGCTAAGAATTAATAAATTTTGGAAAAACATAAATGTGACCCAATGATAATGAAGTGAGATGAATGTAGTGACATGGTAGTGAAATGGAGGTGAAATGGAGACGATATAATGGACATAATAGTGGAAGCTTAATGGAAGTGAATGAAAATTTGAAGACCCAACATACCCCCCAACTGAAGCTATTACATGTCCTCATGCAGTATATATTACATTAATTCTTTTAATCCTTGAGCTTTGGCTTAACTTTACATGATATCATTTGATAACTTCATACTTCTGCAAAGTGTTTTACCTGAATTGCAACATGGTTGGTTCTTGTGTTACAACCATATTTTGTTGTTGTATTAAGTTTTGATCTTTGAACTTTGCATAACAATAATTTGATTATTGTTGCAAAGTATATCTTTATTGGATTGCATCATGGTTGGTTCTTGTGTGACAACCATGATTGTGTTTATATCCAATTATCCTTTAAGCACTTTTGAAAAGCCATTGTATTCTCATAATAATAATGTAATAGTTAATATATTTGAGAGTATGTGGGCTTCTGAATATGATATGAACATGGAAAAATACGAATATGAATGTATTCCCCCCCAACTTATGGTATTGGCAATTTTATGAAATGAGGAAGAGAAATGTTTTTCCAACAATTATCATTCTAGCTTTTTATGGAATTCTATGGTCAAAAGTTAGAAGATGGCGTACCTTAAATTACCCTTTGAAATGGATGAGTTTTATGTGTGGTGGCTACAAAAATTCTAATCATAATATTCTTCAAGTGGCTAGACAAAAAGAGTCATGGATAAAAGAGTCAAGATGACTTTTTATTTCTTCTACTAAAACTTGTTGAATCTGCTCCAAAATGCTGAAAATAATAGTCTTCATGTCTTCAAAACTCATTGGCACAATTCCTATTATGTGAAGAGATGTTTTGATGTCGAACATAGCAGGAATTTGTTGACTTAGTGTCCATTAATGGATGCCACTAGTCAACACGAGAACTCTAACCATTGATGACAATGAGAGTCAAGATGCCCAAACACATCTTGCTAGGTACAAATAAATTTGCCGATGTCGAGTCACCTAGAAGATCTGATGAACAAGGGACATTAATGTATTCCCATTGTTTTTCGGCATGAGGACTTGCCATTAAGGCATGCAAGCCTCAAGGTGTTTTTGCGAGGAATTTAGACTCAAAGGACTATGGACTCAATAATTTGCATTGAAGCAAGGTTTATTTGCGAAATGAAAATGAAAAGAAAGGGAAAATGAAAATGGAAGATAACAATGGAAAGTAGTAATGGAAATGGGCAATAAGCATGTAACTGAGCCTCTTGCTTTTATTTGTGGGTTAGGAGTGGACAAAAATTAATGGAAATTGAATGTAAATGAAAATATGAAGGGAAATGAGATGAATGGTTTATTATGAAGTATGGATGTAATGTTGGCATTATGACACAGGTGTGGCGCTATGGCACAGGTGTTGTCCTTGATGGAAACTCACTCTCGTGACAGATCACAGTTCAGGCTCTCAGAATGAACGAAAAGATATATACGCAGCTTCACCTTGACAAAGCCTCATATACACACGGGTTAGACATTCCAAAGGTGCGTATGTGTATACACGCACTTTCATGCAAGGAAAAGCGCGTACATGTGGGAGAACTTATTTTTGGTCCGTGGTATTTAGTCCTTGGTATTTGAACCTATGGTTTTGGACCATGGTATCTCGTCAGAAGTGTTGATCCCAAGTATTGGGTCCATGCTATTGATTTGTTATGGTTTTGGACCGTGGTATTGTGAAAGGCCTAAGATTATAAAAGAGGAAGGAGATCATTTGGCAAAGGACCATTAGAATTATTGAATATCTGATAAAGTGCTAGATTTGGAATACTAGTGATTGGGTTATGGTGAAAATCTAGATCTGAATGAAGAAGGAACCTGAGCGCAAGGAGAAGGATAAGTTCTATTGATGGGTCAAAATCTTTAGGCTTGACTAATAGTATCTTTGTATGATTTTGATCTATTATATGTGGCGCATGCTTGATCTATAAATCTGGTAATCTGTGTTAACTAATGTCTGAATGTTTGAAAGAGTGAATTATCCTTTATAGATCTGTACACAGGTTCAATGGAGTGAAGGCGCATATAAACGCTGGTTCTGTGAATAAAAACAACATATACGCAGGTTTGTCCAAACACAAAAGCGTATGCACGCAGGTTTTTGTTTGTTGAAGTAGCGTACATCTCTTGAATTATGTTCTAGCTGCTTCTGTTTATTGCTGCAGTGATCTGGGTTCAGAATTGGTGTGTGGATACTGTTACTGTGTTTTGGGTATAGCTGTCAGAGAAGTGTCTATTTGATTCAGTTTTAATTGGTGAAAAGGAGATTGTTTGATGCAGAAATTCTTGATGATTGATTGTTGTTCATGGATCCAGTATGAAAATTTATGAAACGTGGTCCCTGGAAGAAAAGAGAAGGTTGTAGCCTTCTACAGGTAGTAGCCTGCGTACTAGTATCCCAGCTAGTACAAGAGCTAAGGGGGTTGTAGCTCCCTTCCAGGAGAAGCTAGAGAACGAGAGAGGGTTGTAGCTCTCTGCAGGTAGCAGCCTGCGTACTGGTAAAGGACTGCACCAGTACAGAATCATTGTAAAAAGAAGTTTCTAATTGAAAGAAGATAGAGACGAATTGTAGCAGGTGGTTTTCACCCACATTGGGTTTCCACCTTATATCTTGTGTTCTTGTGTGTAACTGTCTGCATGTTCCTATTCCTGGTTATTGTTTCTATGATTCTAACACACAGATTTAAAATCAACATCTGAAGAATAATTAAATTACAAGTCTGTAAGTTATATGTGGTTTTCCTTTACTGAAGTTGCGTATATACGTTGGTTTATCTAACTAAAGTAGCGTATACAAATATGTGAAAGAATAGAAAAGAATTGTCTTAATAATACTGATTCACCCCCCCTCTCAGTATTATTTCCAACAATTGGTATCAGAGCAAGTCCTTCAGAAGAAGCTTGATCGCTTGAAGGAAGATCTATCATCATGAGCAACTACGAGAGAGAAGCATCGATCAGGCCACCAATTTTTTATGGGACCAACTTCATCTATTGGAAGGTAAGAATCACAGCCTATCTTCAATCTCTTGGTACAAAAGTCTGGGATATCATAGATACAGGGTACACTTTTCCATCAGCAACTCCTACAGATCCGGCTGGTAAGAAGCAGTATGAAACAAATGCAAAGGCTGTCAATACTCTATTAGGAAGTCTATCTCAATTAGAATTCGTCAAGGTTATGCAGTGTAAAACCGCAAAAGAAATATGGGACAAGATCATTCTGAGCTATGAAGGAGATGAACAGGTAAAACGAGAAAAACTTCAAAGTCTCAGAATTCAGTATGAAAATCTCAGAATGCACAAAGATGAAATTGTGGCTAACTATTTCCTCCGTATAGATGAGATTGTTAATTGTATGAAAAACTTGGGTGATGAATAAAAGAGGTTGTTTTGGTTGAAAATGTTCTAAGATCTTTGTCTTCTAAGTTTGAATCAAAGTATCTGCAATAGAAGAATAACAGAATCTACAGAGCCTTACCATGTCACAGCTGCATGAAATTCTAACTGCTTACGAAATGAGGAAAGGAGGACCATCAGACAGGAGAGAAGCTGCATTCAAGGCTTCAGGCAAAGGAGATTACTATGAGTCAGGACATATGTCAGAAGAAGAGGAAGAATCAAATTTTGTCAAGAACCTTCAACAGGGTGCTGGAAGATTCAGAGGTAAGTTACCTTTCAAATGTTTTGCTTGTGGAAGAGTCGGTCACTATGCTGCCAAGTGTCCTCATAAAGATAAGCTTGACAAAGGTAAGGAACTTGTTAGATGGAACAAGAAATAGAATGTAAATAAGAAAATCTATTACACTCATGAAGACAGTGATGGACTTTCAAATAGTGATGAAGATGAACAAGGTAATAATTATAGACTTTTAATGGCTTTTGAAGATGATGATTTCTTGGATGCTATAGATGAAGAAGGTATTTATGAAGAGATTTCTAAACTCAAAATTTGCTTAGAAGAAAAGAATACGATCATAGATACTCTGCAATTCCAACTTGCTGAAAAGGAAAAACATCATGAAAAGTTAGAATGTGAAATTGTGGGACTTAGAAAAGAGATTGAGAAAACAAAAGCTCTTAATCTTAGATTTGTTAAAGGATCTGAAACTTTAGATAAGATTATCAAAGTGTCGCGTTCTCCACTAATCAAGACAGGTCTGGGATATAATGAAGAAGCATCTCAAGCGCAGAAACCATCCACCTCCAAAAGTTATCTTGATGCAGCAAGGAGAAGTGAGCAAAGGCCAAATGGAGATCACCAGGTAAATCAGGGACAATTTACCTCAAGAATGAAAAAAGACTACCAGGTAAATCGGGGGCAATCTACTTTAAGGATGAACAGAAGCTACAACCAGCCGCAGGTAAAACCCTCTCAATTTGCCTCAAGAATGGATGTCAATAGAAACTACAATCATTTGGTTGGTATATTTGATAATTGCAGGAGTTTCTTCAATGGCCAATGCTTCTCTTGTCATAACTTTGGTCACAAAGAAACTCAATGTGTTTCCTATAAGACAATATTGACTAGAGAAGCTCAAAAACAAAGAAGTATGACTGGGATCATGAAAAGGACCTACAATAACTTTTCTTCTCTTGAAAATGAAATAGAATTTTCTATTTGTAACAACTTTGGTCATGAAGAATATGAATGCAGGAGTAGGTTTCGGCAGAAAACTCAGAAGGAACAAGCCTCAAGTGCCAAAACATGGAGAATGAAGGAACCACAACCAGAAAGATGTGGGATAGCCTTATATGTAGAAGGATAGGAAAATCAATGGTACATCGATAGTGGAGTTCAAAACATATGACAGGTGATAAAGAAAAACTTCAATCATATAGTTCCTTAGAAAAGGAAAAGAAGGTCTCATTTGGAAATGACACCCTTGCGTTCATAAAAGGTAAAGGTTCTGTTCAGTTGAAAGAAAAGGTCAAAGCTGAAAATGTTATGTATGTTGATGGCTTAAAGCATAATCTATTGAGTGTCAGTCAGATGTGCAATCAAGGAACTGAGGTAATATTTCGATCAAATGGATGTAGTGTTCGTGACCTTGATACAGGAAAAACAGTGATCAAATGCATAAGAAGTCCAAATAATTTATACATATTCAAAGAAGGACAACATCAAAGCTATCTAAGCAAGAATTATGAACACTGGCTATGGCACCGAAGATTGGGGCATCTAAGCTTCTCACAGATAAGAAAAGCATGCAAATACCAGGCAGTTCGTGGTCTTCCAGACATCATAATTCGAGAAAATACAATATGCAAATCATGTCAGTTTGGTAAGCAAACCAGAACTAACTTCCCTGAGAAGGAAGGATTAGCTAGCAGGCCACTTGAACTTGTTCATACTGATGTATGTGGTCCATCTAGGAAAAGGTCACCTCGAGGAGAAGAATACTTTATATTATTCATTGACGACTTTTCTAGGATGCGTTGGATAGGACTTATGAAGCATAAAGATGAAGCCTTTGAAAAATTCAAATCTTTCAAAGCCTTGGTTGAAAACGAATCAGATCAAAAAATTAAATGCCTCAGATCTGATAGAGGTGGGAAGTTTACCTCAAATGAATTTTTCGATTTTTGTGAAGAACATGGAATAAGAAGGGAAGTCTCTACTGCAAGGACTCCTCAGCAAAATGGAGTAGTGGAAAGGATGAACAAAACAATTCAACAAATGGATCATGCTATGATGGATGAGTCTGGAACTCCCGCAACTTTCTAGGGTGAAGCTGCATTTGTTGCAGTTGTTATTCTCAACAAGACAAATTTCCAGGTGAACAACACTCAAACTCCTCATGAGCTCTGGTATGGTAAGACTCCTACGGTAAAAAATTTCAAAATTTTTGGAAGCAAATGCTATATTAAAAATATTGATGAAAATCTTGGCAAGTTTGAGCCTAGAGCAGATGAAGGCATTCTCCTTGGTTACTCTCCCCACAACAAAGCATACAAATGTTACAATAAAAGGCTTGGAAAAATTGTTGAAAGTATCGATGTAGTGGTTGATGAAGAAGAAAGCAGTCCTAGGCAAGTAAGATCTGAAGACTTCGAAGATGATGAGGACTATCCATCAACATCAAATCAAATTCATGATGAAGAAGAAACTCATGAGGCACTAGAAGAACAGATAAGGATAGAAGAAAAGACTCCATCCAGGTACGTTCAAAAGAATCAACCAGAATCTCAAATTTTGGGGCAAAAAGAGGCAGGTATACAAACAAGAAGAACAATTGCAGAAGCTTCAGGCTATTTGGCATTGCTCTCCTCCACTAAACCACAAAATGTAAGAGAGGCATGCAAAGATGAATGTTGGGTCAAGGAAATGGATGAGGAACTTGAGCAGATTGAAAAGAATAACACTTGGGAGTTGGTTCCTAGACCTAAACATAAGAATGTCATAGGGACAAAATGGATATTCAAAAACAAGTTGAATGAAAATGGGGAAGTTATTAGAAACAAAGCCAGACTTGTCTGTAAAGGGTATGCTCAATAAGAAGGAATCGACTTTGAAGAAACTTTTGCTCCTGTTGCTAGACTTGAGGCCATCAGAATATTCCTTGCTCTCTCTAGTTTTCAGAAGTTCAAAATATTTCAAATGGACGTGAAATATGTTTTTCTAAATGGATACTTGGATGAAGAAGTGTATATTGAGCAAACAGATGGGTTTATCCTTGGAAATGATCCAAAGCTTGTATGCAGACTCAAAAAGGCTCTCTATGGCCTTAAACAGGATCCAAGGGCTTGGTATTATCACTTCGATAAATACCTCCGTCAACAAGGTTTTATAAAAGGATCAACTGATAGCAATCTTTATATAAAAATTGACAATGATAAGTTGCTAATACTTGTGTGTGTTGATGATATCATCTTTGGTAGCAATGAAGAAGACATGAGTCAAAATTTTGCCTTAATAATGCAGAAAGAGTTTGAAATGTCTATGCTTGGTGAGCTCACATATTTCCTTGGTTTACAAGTCCAACAAACACAAATATGGCATCTTTCTATCACAAACCAAGTATCTCAAGCAGATCTTGAAGAAATATGGGATGGAGGATTCGAAACCATTATGTACCCCGATGGTGACAAGATGCAGCCTCAGCGCAAATGATGAATCGGTAGCAGTACATCAACCAACCTATAGATCCATGATTGGTAGTCTACTCTATCTAACAGGTACCTGACCATACATTATGCATGCAGTGGGAATAGTTGGAAGGTTTCAGGCAAATCCAAAGGAAACTCATCTTCAGGCAGTGAAAGAGAATTTTCAAGTATCTTCAAGGAACTCAAAACTATGGCTTATGGTATCCTAGAGATACAGATCTCACACTTCATGCATATACAGATGCGGATTGGGCAGGAAGCGTGGATGACAGAAAAAGCACTAGTGGTGGTGCATTCTTCATGGGTCCTAGATTAGTATCTTGGTTGAGCAAGAAACAAAGTTCTATTGCTTTATCTACAGCTAAAGTAGAATATGTAGCTGATGCATCTTGCTGCACACAACTCCTTTGGATGATGCAAACATTGAAAGATCTTAAAATCACTTGTACTCCACCTATCTCCATTTTTTGTGATAATACAAGTGCTATCAGTATCTCAAAGAATCCTGTCATGCATTCAAAGACTAAGCACATATCGATCAAGTACCATTTTCTCCGGGAACAAGTACTTGAACAAAAGGTCAAGTTGGAGTATGTTCCCTCTAAGGAAAAAGTTGATGATATACTCACCAAACCACTGCCCAGAGAAACATTTGAATACCTCAGACAGAAGCTGGGAGTAGTTGATGCATCATCTTGTTGTTGAAACCTGTTTGTTTCAAAGAAATGTGGGTGTACGCGAGTTGCATGAGGAGGAGCTGTGTACATATGCCTATTTATGCAGATACAGTCGCGTATATGGTAGTTTGAAGGAAAGTGGGGATAGACTCTGATTGAAGAGAGTCTGAGATGGGTCTGACAGAGACCATCTGGCACAGTTTTAGGGGGAGTAGATAATCTTCTAATAATGCATTGTTGGCATTACCTTAGAAGCTCTTGGTTCGAATACTCAAGCTGTTTGGATTTGGGTGGATCAGCTGTAGAAGGAGTACAGAAGGAGAACATGGTTGCTAATTCGAATAATCATTGACAGATGCTGCTGATATTAAGTTATTGGTGTCTTTCATAGTATTGCTCTAGATATTTCATCTCTATGTCATGTATATTGGTTTTATCAAAGTCCTGTAACGACCTATTTTGGTTTCCCCACTATGCCTGGGATGAATGATGTAATAAACTTGGTTGTCATATGTAAATTTCTGATGTATCCCCACTTGATTGGGTGGATGATCGCCACTTGGTTGGGTGATGAATGTATGTATATAGTCTTTTGGTGATAGGAAGGTCATTCATGATGTATAAGTCATGGTTCTTCTTGAAAAACATCGTTTTGCAGATCTTGCCTATAGTCAGGGGGAGCATGGTCAGCACAGAAGAGCAGAGATTTCAGCGTGTACTCAGGGGGAGCATAACCCTTTGCCCTTGATGTCAAAGGGGGAGAATGACTTTGAGGATAGGATCTTGGGTTTCCATCAAGTCCAAAGGGGGAGATTGTTGGCATTATGACACAGGTGTGGCGCTATGGCACAGGTGTTGTCCTTGATGGCAACTCACTCTGGTGACAGATCACAGTTCAGGCTCTCAGAATGAAGGAAAAGATATATACGCAAGTTCACCTCGACGAAGCCGCGTATACATGTGGGTTAGACATTCCAAAGGAGCGTATTTTTATACACGCACTTTCACGCAAGGAAAAGCACGTGCATGTGGGAGAACTTATTTTTGGTCTGTGGTATTTATTCCTTGGTATTTAAACCTATGGTTTTGGACCATGGTATCTCGTCAGAAGTGTTGATCCCAAGTATTGGTTCCATGGTATTGATTTGTTATGGTTTTGGACTGTGGTATTGTCAAAGGCCTAAGATTATAAAAGAGGAAGGAGATCATTTCGCAAAGGACCATCGGAATTATTGCATATCTGATAAAGTGCTAGATCTAGAATAATAGTGATTGGGTTATGGTGCAGATCTGGATCTAAATGAAGAATGAACTTGAGCGCAAGGAGAAGGATAAGTTCTATTGATGGGTCAAAATCTTATGGCTTGAATAATAGTATCTTTGTATGATTTTGATCTGTTATATGTGGGGCATGCTTGATCTATAAATCTGGTAATCTGGGTTAACTAATGTCTGAATGTTTGAAAGAGTGAATTATCCTTTATAGATCTGTACGTAGGTTCAATGGAGCGAAGGCGCGTATACATGCTGGTTCTGTGAATAAAAACAGCGTATACACAGGTTGGTCCAAACACAGAAGCGTATGCACGCAGGTTTCTGGTTGTTGAAGTAGCGTACATCTCTTGAATTATGTTCTAGCTGCTTCTGTTTATTGCTGCAGTGATCTGGGTTCAGAATTGGTGTGTGGATACTGTTACTGTAACCTGGGTATAGCTGTCAGAGAAGTGTCTATTTGATTCAGTTTTAATTGGTGAAAAGGATATTGTTTGATGCAGAAATTCTTGATGATTGATTGTTGTTCATGGATCCAGTCTGAAAATTTATGAAACGTGGTCCCTGGAAGAAAATAGAAGGTTGTAGCCTTCTGCAGGTAGTAGCCTGCGTACTAGTATCCCAGCTAGTACAAGAGCTAAGGGGGTTGTAGCTCCCTTCCAGGAGAAGCTGGAGAACGAGAGAGGGTTGTAGCTCTCTGCAGGTAGCAGCCTGCATACTGGTAATTGGACTGCACCAGTACAAAATCATTGTAAAAAGAAGTTTCTAATTGAAAGAAGATAGAGACGAATTGTAGCAGGTGGTTTTCACCCACATTGGGTTTCCATCTTATATCTTGTGTTCTTGTGTGTAACTGTCTGCATGTTCCTGTTCCTGGTTATTGTTTGTTTGATTCTGACACACAGATTTAAAATCAACATCTGAAGAATAATTAAATTACAAGTCTGTAAGTTATACACAGTTTTCCTTTACTGAAGTTGTGTATATACACTGGTTTATCTAACTAAAGTAGCGTATACAAATCTGTAAAAGAATAGAAAAGAATTGTCTTAATAATACTGATTCACCCCCCCTAGTATTATTTCCAACATGTAATGGAGACAATGGTATCTAAAAGTTTTTTTTCAAGTGTTTGGATCTGATTTTGCATTAGCATGTTTCTTCTTGTTGCTGATCATCCTCTTATGAAACAAATTGGTCTCTTAAGAGAGACACTATTCACTTGTAGTCATTTGTCCTTCCTCCTAGAACCTAAAAAAAACTAATACTTCTTCTGCAATGGAATGTAAGATTATCAAGGAGAGAGGTGATCAATCTCTCTAGTTATGATATTTACACACAAAACTAAGAATTCGTATTAATGAAACAAGTTCATAAAGGAAAACCAAAAGAATTTATACTTGCTTCAGAATTAGTGCCTCAAGTTAACTGTTATATCTTTTTAGCAATTTATTTCATTATTTATTGTTTGAAACAATAATTATGGATTTCTCATTGTGTAGATCTCATTGATATCTTTCCAATGGCACTTGAATCTGATTTGGATTTAAACAGGAATGCAATAGATTACATAGATAACCATAAATACAGAGATGCGATAACCATAAATACAGAGATGCAGTGGAAATAATACTTCATTTCATTAATGGAAAATACCGAAATATGCTTACAACCAGAAACGGAAATAAACCAGCTAGGGCGATGGTAGCTTATCTCGTAGAAGAGATGTGTCGGCTACATGCCTCTGGACTATTCTACAAACTGTGTTACAATGAGGCTCGAAGGCCTATTTATTGTTGAGAAACAATGGAAAACCCTTCACATCCCGAAACCTAACCCTAGAAGATGAAATTCCAAATTGTGGGCCCCGTTTGGGTAAATTGGTACATCAATTTCCCGGGGTCGTAACTTTGGCATACGATCTCTGTTTGACGCGTATGATAGCTCGTTAGAAAGATCTATCCGAGTACTACCACTTTGAGAGGCAACATCGGTCCATGGACCCATGTTGCCCCAGATTCCCAAAAAAACGTCGTTTAGGGCCTCAAAACGGCTCCGGAAGTTCAGGACCCGAAAAACTGCTAAAAATAGTAAACTGTGCTACAATTTAGGAAACTGAAAAAGCTGAAAGAGACAGTTGTGGGGGTCCAAATGGGATAGGTGGGTGGCCACCAACATCCACCTGGATCATTCCTCCCCCCTTAGGAAGCAATGGTCCCCATTGCATTGAGTCCTTGAGATGAGGAAGCTTCTGCTGAGCTGGGTCTCTGGTGAGCTGTTCTGCACTCTCTGATGTGACCAGAAATGGTGGGAAGCATGGTCGACGATGGTCCAAATTGAACATTCGGTGCAAGCCAAGGAATGGAGGAATGCTGTGCTTCAAAGCATTGTTGCCCGTAGCCTTGGTACTGGTGTAAGGACCATGTCGGAGTTGCCTGCGTTTCTGATGGGTTCTGGTAAGGCGTTCTCTCTACAGATGTAACCAAACTTTGTCGCCCACCTGAAACTTGTGTGGTACCCCTGTGGGTGAGGAGAAGTTGTTCATGTGTTCTGTCATGACCGTATCCCTTTGCTGCTACTGCTGCATGGAGGAACCCTTTGCATGGGTCATGGAGGTAGCAACGATCTTCCCCTTACTTTGGGAGTGAACCAGACAGATAAATTTCCTGGTCTGTGAGATGAGCTTGCTACCTTTCTTAGAAGTGATCAAAGATGTGGCAGTAGTTGGGGCTACCTCCTGTATCCTGTATAATGAATCACCCAAAGAAATAATGACAGCGCGAGGCCTTGACTCATACACAGCATGTCGCCTCCACAAGTATGGCTGGCCTAATAGTACATCACAAACATCTAGAGGTGTAACATCACACAATACCTCGTCTGTGAAGGGCTTGATGCTGTAGGGAATGCGGCACTGCTGGCAAACTTTGAGATCTCGTCCTTCATGAAGCCACCCGATACTGTACGACTGTGGGTGTGGTGTAGTCGGTAGGCCCAACCGCTTCATGACCTCTGCTGAAACAAGGTTCTTTTGGCTGCCATTGTCAACAATGAATTGTAGCGGCGAACCCTTCACCCACATCTATGAGTGGAAAATACGCTCCCCTTCCTCTGGATTTTCGGGCTCATCTTTCTGGATCTTGGCGGTGGCAACAGTGGCGCTGGGATCTGCATCAATGATCTGCTTCCCTTTGCCATTACCCTTGTCGGGTTCTGGCTCAGGGTCGGAACATGCATCTGATTCGGAAGCCTTCAACTCAGCCACCAGCGACTGCTTGGTCCGACACTCACTTGTGTTATGAGTGCGACTCTTGTGGAACTCACACCACTTTCATGTGTCCTTCTTTGGCTTTGTGGTGTTGTTCTTTTCTTGTGGCTTCGACGGGTTGTCTTGGGTCACCCTGCCTTGGCTTTGTCCTTTGGACTTTGGATTTGCAGATCCAAAGTCTCGTTTCTTCTGTTTGAACTTTTGCTCAATTTTGACAGCGTATCGGTATGCTGTGCCGAGTGAGGAGATGTTCAAGAACACCATCTCTTCTAGGATGTATTTGTGCAGGCAGCCGCGATATTTGAGTACCAGATGTCGCTCAGTATCTTTGATACGCAACTGTGTGCGAAGGGTATGAAAAATGTTTGTGAACTCCAGCACATCTTGGTCTCACCCCTGCAGCAGTGTGGTCCATTTGATGTATTTGTCCTCATAGCTTCCGACAGGGTAGTACTTCTCCTTGATGGCATCGCGGAAGTCATTCCAAGTGGGTGCGGCTGAAAATAGTGAGCCTGTACTTTCATCCTTCTGCTCGCAGTAGGTTTCCCACCAGTCCTTGACGTGGGGGGCTGCTTTGAGAAGAGCGAAAACAATCTTTTCCCGACTTGAAAATTCATGAACAGAAAAATACCCATCTAGCAGATTTAACCATTTATCTACAGCATCTGCGTCTATTTTACCCTCGAAGATGGGGATTTCAAAATTAACTTGTACCTTAAATGGTGTGGCGTTTCCAGAGTCGCTGTTGGAAGCCGATGCGTCGCCTCTGGGTAGCCGCTAAAGGATCTGCGCAAAGCTATCCATCTTCGCGTTCCTTTGCCACTCAAGTGCTTCTTCGAGCAAGATTTTGATAGGATCTCCTGCCCCCTTGTCTTTCTTCTCATCCGCCATGGGAGGCCGTCGGGATTTGCGAGGCTGGTCTTGCAAAGGTTCGACGAGTTCAAGCCCTAACTCCTTATATCCCGACCTCGTTGGGGACATGCAAGAAAAACAGAGAAAAAGCAGACCGCTCTGATACCACTGATCCGGATTTAAACAAGAACGCAATAGATTACAGAGATAACCATAAATACAGAGATGTGATAACCATAAATATAGAGATGCAGCGGAAATAATACTTCATTTCATTAATGGAAAATACCGAAATATGCTTACAACCAGAAACGGAAATAAACCAGCTAGGGCGATGGTATCTTATCTCTGAGAAGAGATGTGTTGGCTACATGCCTCTGAACTGTTCTAAAAACTGTGTTACAATGAGGCTCGAAGGCCTATTTATTATTGAGAAACAATGGAAAACCCTTCACATCCTGAAACCTAACCCTAGAAGATGAAACGCCAAATTGTGGGCCCCGTTTAGGTAAATTGGTACATCAATTTCCCGATGTCGTAACTTTGGCATACGATCTCTGTTTGACGCATATGATAGCTCGTTAGAAAGATCTATCTGAGTACTACCACTTTGGGAGGCAACATCGGTCCATGGACCCATGTTGCCCCAGATTCCCAAAAAAACGTCGTTTAGGGCCTCAAAACGGCTCCGGAAGTTCAGGACTCGAAAAACTGCTAAAAATAGTAAACTGTGCTACAATTTAGGAAACTGAAAAAGCTGAAAGAGACAGTTGTGGGGGTCCAAATGGGATAGGTGGGTGGCCACCAACATCCACCTGGATCAGAATCATCGAAATCTGATTTCGTATGAGAAAGTTAGGTTGAATTTGAACAATGAGGATTTTTAGTTGCAAAATTGATGTTTAGTTGTGGAATGGCTTTAACTGTGGAACAACTTTAGCTGTGGAACAGGGCCCAGTTTATGTAGCTAAAAATCTTGAACAGAAAGTTAACCATTCATTTTTCATCATCAGTCCAAAATTAATCAATACCTTTTAGAAAAATGAGCAAATAAGCTACTTATTTCATTGATTCAATATATATATATATATATATATATATATATATATATATATATATATATATATATATATATATATATATATATATATATATATATATATATATATATATAATATATATATATATATATATATATATATATATATATATATATATATATATATATATATATTTGTCTTTTCCTTTTTTCCTCGGTTGCTTGGAAACATAAAATTTATTGAATTCTTGTTTGTGCAGGTGGAAGATGAAGTCCGTGGCCTTAGGAAACCGCTTCAGATCCTTATCTCTGAGAAACATGTGCAGAACAGCGTCCTGTTTGCCATAGGTTTTTTTTGTTTGATTTTCCTTTGACCAGGGTCTTCTTCATCGATCTAGGCTAGATGGATAGGATACAATCCATGATTTGATGTTTTCCATGCTACCCATATGGTATTTTTTCTCTCTTGACACCTGTAACCTACAAAAGCGTGGAGATGGCTGCGGAACAACCGATTAGCTGTGGAACAGGGTTGCGTTCCATAGCTAAAAGACAACCAACCATCAATTTTCTGATTTAAGTTATTGGGGAAGATATTTTATGCAGCCAAGTACTAGGGAGAAAAGTCCAAGATTGCAGTTGGTGCACAAGACCAATTATTCATGAGCTTCTCTGCTATTTTTCAAAAAAACTCTTTACTGTCTATGTGGAAAAAAAGAAAAAACTCTGTAAATAGTAGTGGTATATAGAAGTAAAAACAATTACAAAGTTGGAAATGAAATGTCAGGGTATGTGGAAAGAAAATGATGGATATGGGAATGAAGCATAGAGAGTATATGAAGCAGGGAAATCGTATGCAAAAATTAGTGCGGAGGCTGTAAGGAATGGAGGTGCTATATACATAGATTGTATGAAGATAGAGTGTTGCTTATACGCAGAGAGAACCGAAAACTGAATGATCAATCCAAGTGCTCGTATACATAGGAAGGTTGCGGAGGTAAAAATGAGAAACTCGGTATATTAAAGGAACAATAGGGATGTAAAAGAGTCGTATCCAACTGGTTCAAGTTATAGAATTAGCCGTTAAATAGATCAGTTTGGAAGAGTCGTATTCAATTGGGATACGTCATGTAATCAACTGTTAAACTGAAGTAACAGTGAAGTACGAGTTATTAAAGATGGGGGGCGTGTAATCAGGATTGAATGCCACCACACAATAAGTTCCCAAATTGGATTTTCCCTCTCCAAGAATGCCAAGTTAAAACAACAAACTGTTCATCAATTAAAGTCTGTTTTTCTTCACACGGCATGCAAAAAGAGGCTTTAGAGAACCAAGAAATTCTCCCAAACCGCTATGAATTTCTTAAAACTGATTCTGGTTATCTAATTGACCCCATCCCTGAACAAACCCATGTTTTATTTTTTCCTAATTCTTTTTCATTTGGCCAGATCGTTCAGTTAAAGTTTGACATTTTTTCAGTTCTGTGCTTTTGTCAATTACATCCTCTGTAAAATCGATTTCAAAAAAAATTTGTTTTCAGATGCAATCACAGCGTAGAAAATGGCACCAGCAATGATCCAGCCAATCTTGGGAAATTCTTGTAGAGATTTTACAACTTCGATAACTCTCATAAAGGCCTGAGAGAGTCCTCTAGATGGTAGTTTGAAGCCCTGCTAAACACGTGTTTTGAAGTAGGCTTTGATATCAGCCATGGTCACTAATAAGACATAGTGGATAAACCAAAGCCCACAAACAAATCATGGCACTTGATATAAATTCTTTGCCGGTAAATGACACTTTGAAATTTGTTAAAATGCCACCACACAAATGAAACTTGTCTTGCTTACACAAAAAATTGGATTTGTCTCTCACCATTCTTATTTACAAATCAACATTTTCCTATTGAACTAAAGCTCAGATGATTTGCACAATTAGATTTTTCATTGATAGGTTTTGATAAAGTCCTAATCACAACAACGGATTGGAATCTAATGGCTCCCAATTTCAGGCAGCAAAGGCTTTGAAGTAAATGTGCTAAAAACAGGACTTTGATTGAGGTCTTAAGCTGGTTTTTTTTATCGATCTGGGCTGGGTGACTAGGATAGGATCCATGTCGGGATGATTCCGAATATGCCCATATGGTCAGTTTCTTCATTGGGCGCCTGTAACCTGCTAAACCTTGGAAATAGCTGTGGAACACACAGTTAGCTGCGGAACAAGGTTATATTCCACAGTAACAAGGTTATATTCCACAGTTAATTGCAAAATCTTTTAAACAGGACACAATGTTTTGAGGGTCACTTCAAACCATAACTATTCAATCTTAGACAGTTGAACCTATCAAAGCAATTGGATTTTTATTTTTTCTTTTTCTTTTTTATTTAATCAAATGAAATAATTTTATTTTTTTTTAACATAAAAATTCTTTCTCTGATCCTCCAGATCACACAAAGTGCAGGAGGAGATCATACTCGAGAAATTATTTATTTTTTTTAGATGTAAGAAATAAGGTTTCCTAATTGCACTTCCCCGGCAACGGTGCCAAAATGACTAGTCAATTTAGTGTCCTAAATTGCTCTACATAAATTATCAATCCGGGTATCATAAACTAATGAAGTGTGGTGCACTATATTTGCTTAGTTAACCTTTCCCTTACTTCACTATTTTATAGTTTATGTTGTTTTTGGGGGTTTTGTTTCTTATACTTAAGGAAATTAATCTAAGGAAGAAAAATTATGCTTCTAGGTGAAAATATCTAAATGTTAATGGTCAACTAAATCTAATGACTTTTAATGTTAAAATCTAATTTCTAAAGAAAGGAGAAAAGGAAATGAACATTTGATAAAAACAAATCAAAACTTTGAACATTTAGATTAATCTAAGTCGGAAAAATATCTATGAAATGAAAGAAAAAATGATAACAACTAAATGAAGTGTTTTATCATTCCACTATATAATTTAGGGAGAACTACCTCCTTGTGATAGGATTTGGAAGGATCCAATACTCCATTGTTCTAAAA
The DNA here is from genome assembly GCA_031772625.1 of Pinus tabuliformis. Lineage (NCBI taxonomy): Eukaryota > Viridiplantae > Streptophyta > Pinopsida > Pinales > Pinaceae > Pinus > Pinus tabuliformis. The sequence goes on from CM062806.1 coordinate 120,579,508, forward strand.
CTTAAAATGAAATTGCAGTGACCTTAAATGAAAGACTAAGACTGAAAGTGAAATTGCAACTAATCTACTATAATAGCTAAATGAAGTGTTTTATCACTCCGCTATACAATTTTGGGAGAACTACCTTCTTGTGATAGCATTTTTTGAGAGACTCCATACTTCATTGTTCTAAAACTGAAAATGAAATTTAAATGAAAGACTAAAACTAAAAGTGAAATTGCAACTAATCTACTATAACAGCTAAATGAAGTGTTTTATCACTCCGCTATACAATTTTGGGAGAACTACCTCCTTGTGATAGCATTTGGAGGGATTCAATACTTCATTGTTCTAAAACTGAAAATGAAATTGCAACAAAATTAAATGCAAAACATGTAAAGGAAAAATAATCTACTGTGTGCTCTAATGCTCCAAGCACGAATTGGAAAATAGTTCCTTGGACTATTTTGTTAAGCATAGATTACACAGTTAGATAAATCTACAATCAACCGGTTGAACACACTTGCATGAATTAAACTTGCATGAATGGAAAATCTAAACTATTAAACTTGAAAACAATAAAATGACATACTTGAATGAAATCAAAGCAAAACTACAAAATTCAATCTACTCTACCTTACATTCTAATATGCTCCATGACATCTACTTCACATCTCCTTCCATGTTCAGAACATCAAAGCTTTATTCAAATTCATAAAAATTACAAAAGTTTACAAAGCTCCCCAAAGCTTTCCAAAAGCTTTCCAAAACTAAAAACCTTCAAGCTACCAAAAAGCTACCAAATGAAGGAGAGAGATCTCCTATTTATACAAAAAGATGAGAAGTCATCTCATTAATGAGAGTCCATGAATCTCTCCCTATACCTCTAGAGTTCTTATCAAAATAGGAAATGATAAGACACTTGTCTTCTTAGAGTTTCAATGCAAGTAGGAAATGTGACACATATCCTTATGATCCCATGATCCTCTCCACTCAAATTCGAATTTGGCCTTAGGATGCCACATAAAGATCTTCTAGAAGCCTCCTTTTGACCTACACATGTCAACAATCTCAACCGTCTTGTTAGGTATAAGCATATGCACATTATTTTCTAATTTTTAACCACAAATTCACTTTAGAAGGCTAAGAATTAATAAAGTTTGGAAAAACATAAATGTGACCCAATGATAATAAAAGTGAGATGAATGTAGTGACATGGTAGTGAAATGGAGGTGATATAATGGACATAATAGTGAAAGTTTAATGGAAGTGAAAGACAATTTCAAGACCCAACAATACCCTTGTAGAAACAAGGACAACTTTTGTAGCAGTAAGGGCAACCGTTGCAGTAGCAAGGGAAACCTTCGCAGCAGTAGGGGCAACCTTCGTAGTATAAAGGACAATCCTTATAGCATCAAGGGTAGGCAATGCAGCAGTAGGGACAACTCCAACAACCATAGGGGAAACCCTTGCAACAGTCACAACAAACTTTGTAGCCGCAGATGCAGTTTGTTCATTAGTCCTCCCAACTTATGTCCTCACAAGTTCAACCTCTATAGCCATAGGGACAACCTTTACAATAGCAAAGCCAACCTTTACAACAACAAGGTCAACCCGGGCAACAACAACCCTTGTATTCATATCATCAAGGTCAGCCTTTGTAAGGTCTGGGTCAAGTCCTGCAACAGCAGGCTCAAAATCATTACATCCTGTAGTAGCAGGTTTAGAATCCTTACGTCTAGGGTCAGTAGCTTCAACAGCCTTATAACCCATATGTTTCTTATCAGCAGCCTATGGCAGGTCAGTATCAAACCTACCTAGGACTGCATTCTCCTTATGGGCAGGGTAACCCTCAGTGGGGGAAGAATCAGATTCCATATGGATAGAATCCACCACAATGGGGGCAAAACCCTTACCAACAAGGATGGACTTCGCAATATGGGTCTCCTCAAAGGCCCTATATGCCATTTAATACATAATTTCCTTTCTTGACCATAATGGAGTTTTCAGACGTTTCTAGGCTTACGAATGATCCCATTCTTCATTCGTCGTACTGGCCTCTTATTTTGTCCAAGATTCGAAGGGATTTCCTGAAATTTGAGGGAAAAGTGAAGGAAGATCCACAAGCTCACGTGACGACATATTGCCTCTGGTGCTCCTCTAATTCGTACATTGATGATTCCATCCATTTCCAACTTTTTCAATAGACTCTCATAGGTGTTGCAGCGAAATGGTACATCGAATTGCCTCGAAGTGCTTACAATGACTTCAACACTCTCGCTATGGCTTTCCTCATTAATTTCGAGCTATCGGTTCACTATGAAATTGACACCCACCTGCTTATGTCACTTAAGCAATATACTGCGACCCATATCTCTGATCACATCCATGAATGGAGGCATCAACATCGCCTAATCAAGTTTGAAATTTTTGATTAGTTATTGAGAGAATGGTTCACCAAATTATTTGTCAACGAAATTTCTAAGGACATAGCCATGGGTGGGTGTGTTACTGAGGAGCAAGCCATCGCTCGTGTCTAGTATTTATACCTCCTCTACTCGCAATCTGGCACATTATATGAGATTTTACCTAATTCTCCAAGACCATCATCAGACCTGACAACACCGAAGTCTCCGGCTACACCACCTGTTGATGGAGTGATTGGTTCCCTGTCTCAAACCCCCGTGAAATATTCTTCCAAGCAGAAGTCGGTCTCGAACACTGGTTCCAATGATCCCTCTTGAAATCCATCTGGTCCTGGTAAAACCTCTGAAGTTCATGCTATCCAGTCTACCACAACAAAAAAAAATTCTAAGGGTAATAAGAAGGGAAAAGGTAAGGCTAAATCTGATGCCTCGAAATAGGGTCCTCCTAAGTCATCTGCTGGCGATGCTTCTCAAAGAAAGCCCAAGTATCCATGCCTCATTTGTGAGGAGGATCATTACACTAAATATTGTCCCTGATGATCTGAAGTTAGTCACTTGCTCAAAGGGACGCCAACTGTCTTAAAAGAACCCTTTCCATCCCAGCAGACCTAAATGGTAGACCGACCTCAGTCTTCCATTACCTCAGGTTCCCTACCTTGCATTTGGATAATTGGTGTTTCATGTTCACTTTCATGTCTTCCACCTAGTTAAAGACAGTGGGCACCGTGCAATCTATTGCATATTGGAAACATGATTTGTTGGCCTCGTGTAATGCTTGAGCCCCGTATACTCTGTTAATGGTCAATAGAAGCACCTTTAGTACAAGGTCACATATAGTCATGATGTCAACCTTGTCGCTTGTAGATTTCAGAGCTCCTAGACAATGTTTGGGAAGGAGGGTGTTTAAACTTGCCCCAATGGACCTACCTCCATAAAATTGGACTAGTTCCCCTCTATGCAACAGTTTGGTAATAAAGTAGATATCTAAAGTCTCTAGCTCTAGCTCTTGGTTATGGATCACAAAAAACTCCCTTCCAATGTCCCACAGACTGATCAAGTATTGTAGTAGCTCGGGTTGAGCTCGAAGGCCCCGTGTAAGAAGGAACTTGAGGAGCCCACTGTTCCTTAATGCATCTAGAGAGTTTGGATCTTCCAGTGCCATTGAATATATTTTTTCATGCTCACGTTATTTCCACTCGATCACCATCTTTCTTAGTGTTATTTTCCCACCAAAACCCTGCATTCAACTTTACATCAGTCCTTGAAGGAGAAACTTCAGATTTGAAGTAATACAATTGGGTGAAAATGGAAACAAAATCAATTCTCTGCACCGACGTGACTGTTTTAAAAACAGTTGCGCTGACGTGACTATTTTAAAAATAGTTGTGCTGATGGTGCGAGTGCCCATGTTAAAAACCTCTGATTGGCGCGATCTTGTGCCTAGGTCCCACACCAATTGAGGGCAATTTTTTTTTGCCAAAAATCCCTTAAATTCCCAAAAATATGGTTAAATGCATAAGAAAATAGGTATCAATGCAAAGATCAGGGCCTCATCTCTTACCTGCAATAGATTTTTTATCGATCGACCTCCTGGATCTGTTGCAATCTGCTCTTAACAATTTAGGGCACAAGTGGGTAAAAATTGCTCCAAATAAGGTAAAAGTGGAAAATGGTAAAAAATATTTTTCTTTTTCCATTTTTATAGAATTTTCACCAAGTTTTAGGGTTTAAAAAAAAATTGCCTTTTTACCTTAGAACGGATGATACTTTTGCTTCTTGTGCAGCAACAAGTGATGTATTACTGGTGATGATGCAAAATTGGAGTCGTGTTTAAGCTCTTTTCCTGACTCGTACAAAATTAAAATGAAAAGATCGTCGAGTACTTTTCCCTTTTTATTTTCCCCTTTTTGACTCGTTAAAGAGAATAAAAATGGGGAGTCTGCTTTAAGCTCTTTTTCGACTCTTAAAACATGAAAAGATTGTCGAGATCTTGTCATTTTGACCTCGTAAAACGGTTCTAAAACATTGTTTAACCAGTATAAGTTTACCCTTTTTTAGTTTGAGATAAACTATTTACGAAAAAGGTACTCCTTGGTTGACATGGTCAAGAGGTTCTCTCAAGTATTGTTTTCTACCTTTTTAGACTCGAGAGACAACTGTACAAGAGGGGACCTTTGGAGTTTTCCTTTCAGTGTCTTTTTCAAACTCTCTAAACATGAAAAAGATAAGAGTTTTTGTTGATCTAGATTGTCATTAATGTCAATATGGCAATATTCTAGGATACTAACTGATGATCAAAAGTCATATGAGCTATCAGAGTAGTGAATATCAAAGCAAAGAAGAGCTATCGGAGCAGTATCAGAAGTTATAGGCCATAGGAGTGAAGAAAATCCATAGGAGCGACAAGACAAGACAAAGCAGATCTATCGCATGTGCCAAGAGTAAGAACCACATCAGAGATATCGCATGAAATATTGGAAGGAGAAAAGAGGAACACACAGTGAGGAAAGAGCCAAAATGAGGAACACATCATCAAATGAAGAGTGAAGAGTGTACGTAGTCATTGGAGCAAGTAAAGAAGAAAAAAAATAGCACAGCTATCGAAAGAGCGGGGGTAGGTGTCAGCCGGATAAGTCGTTCTTGTGGACAAGACCAACCTCCCTAGTATCTAATGATATCTAGCGACAAGCAAACCAAACAAATTCTATCTTTCTCTAAATATGCAATTTATAAATAAATGCAAACAAGTGTTTTAGGCCTACCTTGGGTCCAATGCAAGTTTGTGGAAGCCACGCTACGTTGATCCAAATGAGCTCCTTTGCAAAGAATCTGCAAACACAAACAAGCACACAAATTAAATAGCACCTGAAAAGCCAATATAATAAAGCATATTTGTCATGATGAGAAAAATGAATCTTATTGTATTAACTTTAATCAAAGAAGAACTTTGCAACCTTGGTGCCTTGATGATGTACAAGCTCCTCCCAGGGTCCAGCAAGAAATCTCCTCTACTTTGACAAGTTTCACTCTCTTCCCAATGAAGCCAAAAGGTATGTGATCTCTCCTCTCAAGCTTAACTAGGAAGTCTCAATTCCAACAACATTTACCCTAAAAAATGTTCAGCTTCTAACCTCCTCAGCAACTAGCCCAATGCCTTAATTTATAATGCAATGGAGGGAAGTTACTAGGTCCACCTTCAAAGGGATAAAGCCCTCCTTCAAAGGGATGAGCTCCTCTCATCAAGGGATTAGCTCCTTTACTTTGGGATGCATGAACCACCTAGGAGCGAACCATCCACGTCAAGATTCCTTCTAGAATCATCCAGAATTAACCACAAGTGAGTTTTTAAGAATAAACTTGCGCCTTTTTGACTTTCACAGTGGTCCACACCCACTCCTTTAGAGACAGAGCAAGCAGGTCTACAGGTAACATGAACAAGGGGTGCGGGACCGCAGGTAACAGTGAGAGAAAGTGCGAAACCAGAGCTTTATTGATTTTCAAAGTCTTTATCTCATTTTTAAAGCTTGACATGAAGAGCTGAGGTTTGAGACTTGCTTAGGAGGATAGTATGAATGATGATAGACCCATACTGATTGCAAATAGTCATGGTGACAATATTTTGTGTAACAGATTGCCCCCTAAAGTGCGAAGTCTGTAGTAGATGAGGATTTCATTTATCATCTAAGAAGAGTGAAGTACTTTATCATTTCGAGGATCATCTTGTGGAGAGCCTGGTTGGAAACTGTAAAAACATTCAATGAAAAATATATATATGAGATCATATCATCGCTGAGGTAGGCATTCCCATACTCAAATCAAAACTGACTAGAAAACTAACTACTGCTCTGATATAGGAATGATATTGTAATACATCACAAGTATAGACACATGTAGACATAGTATGGACGCAGCCACCTGCTTATGAATAGTCTACTGTATAATGAATACAAAATTCCTCGCAGCCTGGATGGTGGAAACTAGATCCAGGGTCTTGACTTCTACTTCCAGAAATAGTACGATTCTATCCATGTGAATGAATGTGTCGAAGTCGAACATGGTAGAAACCACTTGATTACCAATCAATGATGTAAATTGTTAACAAGTGTGAGAGAAACCACCAGTAATGTCAATGGCTCTCAAAGTACTCAGTACAATCCATGAGATGTGAATAGATGTGTTGATGTCGAACATGTCATGGAATCCTTTGATTGAAGGTCAATGATGCAACCTATCATCGAAGGCGAGAAACCTGCAATTGAGGCATGCAGATCCCAAAGTACTGACGATTTCTAGATCATATTTCTAGATAATGAGCTGAAGTCGATAGAAAGCGATCCGTCATAGGCAAGCCCACAACATGAAATCATAGATCAAGTTTGAAGAAATATAGTTGAAATGACTGACTCAGGGATGGTCAAGATGTATGACAGATATTTTGCAGATGAATGGTTTATTTGCACTGACCTCTTGAACACATAATGACACGGTAGATGGTTTGGTGACAATTGACCCAAAGTTAATACCCAGAAACCGGCTAAAGACTTTCAATATGGTTTGATCAACTGTTAGGCAAAGGATTTCCCAACCCAGGTGAATAAAAAGTGTCGTGTTCAAGAGTGGTTACAAAGTATGACAAACAGGCTCATTTTTCTCTCTTTTCCCCCACCATTTCTGGCAAGTACCTCTTTATTTTTTGACAAGCTTGAGGAGGATAACATTTTCTTGATTATAAGCTCATCCTTCGGATGAGTCCAACTTAGTTTAAATTTGAACCCTAAGAAGGAGTGGTCTGTTCCTGTTTTTAATTGAACATGTCCTTTAATGTTAAATTTTAACGAGTCCAGTATAGGAGAAACTCGGCGTTTTTCAATTTTAGAGGGTCTGAAAAAACTTAAGAAAACTCCATGGTTGTCCTTTTTCGTAAATTTGTGTCTCCCAAGACCGAAAAAGTATAAAATAATACTTGAGAGAACCGCTTGATCATTACTACCAAGGAGTACTTTTCATAATTAGTGCCTCTGATCTGAAAAAGTAAAAAAGCGATCAATGACACGTCGTTTTATAACCAATATCGAATTTGAAATGAAAAAAGCCGGCAATCTTTTCATGTTTTTACGGTCAGAAAAGGGCTGTAAGTGGACTGTATTTTTAGTTCCATTTTAACGAGATTAAAAAGAAAAACTCGGCAATCTTTTCATGTTTTAGGAGTCAGAAAAGAGCTTAAAGGTGACTCTAATGTTTTTTGTCGAAAATGACCAATTTTGCTTGAAAAATTCGTTATCCTGCACAAAAACTCAAACATTACTCATACCTGTTTAAAATAGATAAAAATGCTTCAAAATTTGCCTCCTTACAGTGAAAAATAAACAAATTAAAAACTCATTTATTCAAAAAAGCTTATAAAAAGGGCTTTTGTAAATTCATTTTTACCGTTTGACTTCAGATTGAGAAAAGAGAGCTTTTGGTCAGAAACTTCCCGTGAAGATTACGGAAAATCCGTCCGTTGTAATTGAACGCTGTCTCCTCCAGGTAACCCACATCATCCTACTCTTTCATTTCATCTGTTTGAAAATTGTTTTTAGGTGTTCATTTTGTTTTTTAGGAAATTTTTTAGGTTAAAACCCTCGTGAGGGGGTCCGCAGGCATAACACAGGTAACCTGCGGACCCAGACTTTTTCGTAAAAGGAAAAAGTCAGGGGTCCGCACCTGCCGTGAAGGAAAAGTGTGGACCCACGCACTGTCTCTAACAGAGAGGGTGCGGTCCCCGCAGCAAAGTTTTTTAAACCTAAATTTTTCAAATTCCACCCAAAAATTTTAATTTTAGATATTCTAAACCGCCTTTTTATTGAATGTAGGGTATACATCATGCTTGCTTGGCGAGAACGGGAGCACGAGGATGTTGATCTCGCCATGATTAATCATTAACCTTCGATTGATGCATTGAAGGCATGTGGTTTATACAAATTCTGGGCCATACCTGGCATGAGGGCCCAGGTGGACGTTTTGTAGTGGCTGGTAGACAGATGGAATATATAGGACCACTGCTTCTTTATTGGTGGCCACCAGCTCGAAATGGAGCTGGAAGACATTTATTTTTTGACTGGTTTTCCTAAGAGAGGTGAACATTTGACTCTATTCGGGACTAGGCCAGGTGGCCAGTCTGTCGATAGCCTCCGGCTAGAGTTCTGTAACGACCAGACTAGAGACAAAGGGATTGATATAAAAACCATATCCTATCCTGAGCTCAAAGTGATTGCGTTTACTGTTACCAGGCTCTGCGGAAGTGTAGCACTACATGTAGCCACTGGATCCCAAATGCGGATGGCAGTAGACTGCTTTCGAGGCACCATCTTCAACTGGTGCGAGGCTGCGTTGGCTAATATAAAAGGCCAATTGACTAGAGAAAAGAACAGAAAAATGAATACCTTTGGATATGGTGCTTTAGTTGTGAGCTTTGGTCTAGAGAGGGTCCCAATGTTGGTCCCATAGCATCTTACCATTGGAGCTGGACTTCCTCAAGAGCCAAAACTGATGCGTTGGGTTGTAGTTATGGCCCGTCATCCTGAGGAGGGGGCAGAAATCGTTCGATTCACTCCTGAGTATTTTCATTGGTTGGAGAACCAAGTATTTGCTATTCAGGACTTTCCTTATGCTGGGGTAGATTATCATGGTGACCCAGACATGGCTCTTCCACCAGGAGAACAATGGGATGATTCAAGTAAAATCATTTTCAACATTTTCTAATTTAATTTAATTTTTATTTTTTTTTATCTCGTCCCAAAATTGATAGTAAAAGTTTCAAATGCAGATGTAGGTCCATGGCGACCAGCCACTCTCCGGCCCTATGAGAGGAAACAGCCAGCTGCAGCAGCACCAGCCCCACAAGACGAATCTACAGAGACCTTAGCTGAATTGGAGAGTCATCTAGAATGTTTGACAGCAGAGATTCCGGAGACCAGCATAGATGACATTCCTCTTAGGCTACAACGCTATGTGATTGGGGTCCCAGGACCTTTCACGAGGTTCCTTTGTAGGGTGGCCCGTACAGTGGTTTCTTATCGTGATCATCACCAGTGATAGGATGATCGCCTGTTGTAGACACATATGACATTTTTGCTTTTTGTACTATCATTTTCGCCGATCATAAGGTGTTTTTCAACCTATGATTGCAGACGATGTATATTTGACACACTTCTATGCTATACTATATCACTATTACTGGCTTATCTTGTAAAACTTTTAAATTTACTTGTATGATTATTGCAAATGTCTACTTAACATTCGAGAAGCAATTGCATCTGCTAATGTATTTAAATATCTTGGAATATGCTGATATTCAATATAGTCAAATTCACGTTCCAAGAGACGAACTCTAAAAAATAATCTCAATAACACTGGATTTCTAATGGCATATACTCTATTAAGTTGTAATACAACGAGTTCAGAATCTAACCTCACTATCAAACTCTGAATCCAAAATGAGATGGATTCAGATAATAACTCAATCACTGCACTATACTCTGCAATGTTGTTCGTTGTTTGACCAAGGCTTACCCCATGCATAGATACCAACTCGTCAGAGGGCGAATAGATAACCCAAGCTGCGGAAGAAATGTTTCATGTATTACAACAAGCACCATCAGCAAAACCAATGTATGTTTGGAGAGGTGTCGACATATTCAATATCAAGAGTAAAATCAAGATACGCAGGAATAATGACAAAAAAAACTCTCTAAGCTAAGCACACTTTTTAATCTAAAACACACCAGCTAGAAAGAAAACTAACCTAACTAAAAATCTCCACACCCAGATTTAAGCATAATGCCTCTACAGGTAAAGACCATTTCTTGGTTTACCTAAAGAGACCCCGTCAAAGTCTACCAATTCATAGGCCCCTTTTTCCAACTTTCGCTTAACAACATAAGGACCGTGCCACATGGGTACGAATTTTCCAGCACCTAATTTATCATTTGCTTGATTGTACAATAAGACTAGGTCTCCTTCCGAAAAATTACGAGGGGTAACATTTCGATCATACTGAGCTTTAATACGTTTGGCATGAGTTTCGATCGCTAATGCAGCATCATGTCGATTCTCATCTAGCTGAGCCAAGTAAAACAAACGTTTTTCCTCTTCGGAAGTGGCTGGAAGTAATTTGATGGTCATTTGCAATGACGGGATTTCGCATTCAATGGGTAACACAGCTTCTAGACCATAAACTAGTTGAAAAGGAGTGAAACCAGTTGACATTTTTACTGAGGTTCGATACGCCCAAAGCGCTGAAAATAACATGTTATGTCAATTTGACCTATGAATCCCAATGATTCGTCGGATCATGATGACTAGAACTTTGTTGATGGCTTCGACCAGACCATTAGCCTGTGGATAATATGGAGTTGAGCTATCGTGATGCAAGCCAAGATGGTCTGTAAGTTCAGTCATCATAATATTTCGAAAATGACACCCATGATCAGTGATAATCGCTTGTGGAACACCAAACCTAGCAATTATATGATTGAACATGAAAATCGCAGCAGTTTTGTCGTCTGCCTCAAATGTAGGCATCGCCTCGGCCCACTTGGTAAAATAATCTACCGCAAGGATGATATACGCATGCCCCTCGGCCGAGTGAGGGTTACATGTAATAAAATCGATACCCCATTTCGCGAAAGGACCAACGGCAATTATAGGGTGGAGAGGAGTAGGTGGAGTGCGCATCTTTCGATCAAAAATTTTGCAGTTGTGGCATTTTCGGACCGCGTTAATACAATCTTTAAACAAATACGGCCAGAAATAGCCATATTTTGGGCTGTGGTGAACCCAGACATATGACTGCCACACGCTCCAGAGTGATAGTCATTTAGAACCCTTTCAGCTTCCTCATGAGTTAAACAATGTCGGAAAACAGAGTCCGCCCCATGACGATAAAGTGTCTCTCCAATAATTTTGAATTGTTGGGACTGGAATCGTATTTTGCGACGTTCTAATCTTGAAATTTATGGCCGAAAGGATTGAGTTTGGAGATAAACTATGATATCCCCATACCATGGATCTAAAGTGTTGATTAGAAACAAGGATTCGTCCGCAATGGGCTCCTCCGCCACAGTTTTCGTGTCAGCACGCGGGAAGTCACACATTAACTCCGCAAAAACTAAAGATTTCTTTGACTTAGACTTTTCAAATTCTAAGTCGAACTCTTGCAGGATCACAATCCATTTGGAGTACTTTCCCCCTAGCAATTGTTTGGTCAAGATATATATCATAGGGTTGCAATCGGAAATTACTGTAGTTTTGGGTAGTAAAATGTAATGACGAAAACATTGGACAACTTGAACAGCTGCCAATGCCAATTTCTCCACATGTGAATATTTTAGCTCAGTTGGATTTAAAGTGCAACTAAGGTAATATATCACATGTTCACTACCGAATTCATCTTCCTGAACTAACACCATTCCAATGGTGGAATGCGAGGCGGCGAGATATAAGAAGTAGTCCTGGTTGTAGTTGGGAGGATGCAATAACGATGCATGGGTCAACGCGTGTTTTAGTGCATCAAAATATTTGTCAGCTATCTCATCCCAAAAGAATGGAGTATTCTGTTTCAACAACCGGGTAAAACCCTTTGTGATCTCGACATAGTTAGGAATGAATCGACGTAAAAAGTTTGCTTTCCCTTGCAAACTTTGGAGTTGGCGAAGACTCGAAGGAGGAGGCAATTTGACAATAGCTTCAACCTTCGAGGGATCGACGTGAATGCCGGCTTTCGAAACAACAAACCCCAGTAACCGACCTATTTCTATACAGAAAACACACTTGTGTGGATTCAACCTAATTCGATAATGCCTACACCTCATAAAGATTGCTCGTAAATGGATGAGATGATCAGCTCGATGTAATGAATGAGCAGGTAAATCATCGAGATAGGGTTGCACAATGTGCTTGATGTCATGAAACGCGTAAGACATGGCTCTTTGAAAAGTTGCCCCGGTGTTCTTGAGCCCAAAAGGTAATTTGCAATAAGCAAATGTCCCCCATGGACAAATGAAAGTTGTTTTTGGTTGATCAGCAGGTAGAATATTTATTTGATTGTATCCAGAAAAACCATCCATGAAGGAGAATATTTCACTGCCGGCACAATCATCAATGATTTGATCGATATAGGGAGTTGGGTAATTGTATTTTGGACAGGCTCAATTAATATCCCTATAATCGATACATATTCTTATTGTTCCTTGCTTTTTGTTAACAGGAACAATATTTGATACCCAATCCGTTAACGGAATTGGATAAATGAAACCTGCTTTAAGTAATTTTTCAACTTCTACTTTAATAGCAGCAGCTTTTCACGGGTGGATCTGACGCAAACGTTGATCCAGATTTAAGCAGGAACGCAACAAATTACAGAGATAACCATATACAAAAAGATGCAGCGGAAATAATACTTCACTTCATTAATGGAAAATACTGACATATGCTTACAAACAGAAATGGCAATAAACTAGCTAGGGCGATGGTAGCTTATCTCTGAGAAGAGATGTGATGGCTACATGCCTCTGAACTGTTCTGAATTGTATTACAATGAGGCTCGAAGGCCTATTTATTGTTGAGAAACAATGGAAAACCCTTCACATCCCGAAACCTAACCCTAGAAGATGAAACGCCAAATTGTGGGCCCCGTTTGGGTAAATTGGTACATCAACTTCCCGGAGTCGTAACTTTGGCATACGATCTCCGTTTGACGCGTACAATAGCTCGTTAGAAAGATCTATCCGAGCACTACCACTTTGGGAAGGGCAACATGCCCACAGATTTCCCAAAAAACGTCGTTTAGGGCCTCAAAACGGCTCCGGAAGTTCAGGACCCGAAAAACTGCTAAAAATAGTAAGTTGTGCTACAATTAAGGAAACTGAAAATGACTGAAAGAGACAGTTGTGGGGGTCCAAATGGGTTGGTGGGTGGCCACCAACATCCACCTGGATCATTCCTCCCCCCTTAGGAAGCAATGGTCCCCATTGCGTTGAGTTCCTCCTTGAGATGAGGAAGCTTCTGCTGAGCTGGGTCTCTGGTGAGCTGTTCTGCACTCTTTGATGTGACCAGAAATGGTGGGAAGCATGGTCGACGATGGTCCACATTGAACACTCGGTGCAAGCCAAGGAATGGAGGAATGCTGTGCTTCGAAGCATTGTTGCCCGTAGCCTTGGTACTGGTGTAAGGACCATGTCGGAGTTGCCTGAGTTTCTGATGGGTTCTGGTAAGGCGTTCTCTCTGCAGATGTAACCAAACTTTGTCGCCCACCTGAAACTTGTGTGGTACCCCTGTGGGTGAGGAGAAGTTGTTCCTGTGTTTTGTCATGACCATATCCCTTTGCTGCTGCTGCTGCATGGAGGAACCCTTTGCAGGGGTCATGGATGTAGCAACGATCTTCCCCTTATTTTGGGAGTGAACCAGACAGATGAATTTCCTGGTCTGTGATATGAGCTTGCTGCCTTTTTTGGTAGTGATCAAAGATGTGGCGGTAGGTGGGGCTACCTTCGGTATCCTGTATAAAGAATCATTCAAAGAAATAATGACAGCGCGAGGCCTTGGCTCTGATACCACTGATCCAGATTTAAGCAGGAATGCAACAAATTACAGAGATAACCATATACACAAAGATGCAGCGGAAATAATACTTCACTTCATTAATGGAAAATACTGACATATGCTTACAAACAGAAATGGCAATAAACTAGCTAGGGCGATGGTAGCTTATCTCTGAGAAGAGATGTGATGGCTACATGCCTCTGAACTGTTCTGAACTGTATTACAATGAGGCTCGAAGGCCTATTTATTGTTGAGAAACAATGGAAAACCCTTCACATCCCGAAACCTAACCCTAGAAGATGAAACGCCAAATTGTGGGCCCCGTTTGGGTAAATTGGTACATCAACTTCTCGGGGTCGTAACTTTGGCATACGATCTCCGTTTGACGCGTACAATAGCTCGTTAGAAAGATCTATCCGAGCACTACCACTTTGGGAAGGGCAACATAGGTCCATGGACCCATGTTGCCCCCAGATTTCCCAAAAAACGTCGTTTAGGGCCTCAAAACGGCTCCGGAAGTTCAGGACCCGAAAAACTGCTAAAAATAGTAAGTTGTGCTACAATTAAGGAAACTGAAAATGACTGAAAGAGACAGTTGTGGGGGTCCAAATGGGTTGGTGGGTGGCCACCAACATCCACCTGGATCAAACGTTGCCGGACAGGTTTAGCATCTGGATAAGTTTTTATTTCATGAACAACAATTGCTGGGTCAATTCCTGGCATTTCCTCATATGACCAGGCAAACACGTCGCGGAATTCTTGAAATAGGGCCTTATATGTTTGAAATTCATCTTCCGTACAAGAGGCACCTATATGAATGTTTTCAACAATTCCATGCTTAACCGAAATATCAATAGGAATAGTTCGAGAAATGTTTCCCAAATTTAACTCAGAATCAGGATTTTTCATTGGATTCTAAGGTTCCTTGACATATTAAGTCGTAAAAATAGATGAAAAATCATTTTCAAAGTGATCAATCTCAGGTAAAAACGAAGATCTATGATGAAGATCTTCCCATGGTAAATCATCAACACACAGGATTTCACGAATTTGCTCATCATTGTGAACAAGTTCGGAAAACGTTGTTGAATCTGAGTTTGATGTTGAAAGAGATTCTTCATGGACCACATTTATTAAGTCAATTTCGGTTGAAGAAGGGTCAGAAAATGACTGCACCGCCTGATACGCAATTTCATATGGACTCAAAGGCATAGCATCACCAAATGAATCTATCTCAGATTCGGAAGGTATGATCCAAGGATCATCATAAACAATAGTGTTTGATGAAATCATATGAATGGTTGCAGTAGAAGACGATGTGTTGATAAGAGGAAAACGAAAAGTTCCTAGTAAACTAGAATCTTTAACCAGTCCTACTCCAACATCCTTATAAGGGATAGTTGTTTTGCCGACATGCTGAATACTTTTAGAAGAGGCTGGGTCGGATGAAAAGCAAGTTAGCTGGTCTATAGTTACGATCTTTCCATTATGAGGGAACTTTATAAGCCGAAAGATCGATGAGATAACAGTAGTCATAGAGTAAGACCAACTACGACCCAAGAGAAGGTTGTAATCTAGAGGGGCATCAACCACCTCCACATCTAGATTAACAGCTTTGCCTTCAACCCCTATAGGTAAATCTTGTAGAATGCCAAAAGGATGGAACCCACAGCCATCAAAGGCCTTTAGAATTGTCAGGGATTGATTAAGTGTAGGAGAACCAAGCGATCTCCAACACTGGATCGACATAATACATGTTGAGGCTCCCTCATCAATCACAGTCCTATAACAAGGTCTGTTTTTGACTAACACTGGAATCTGGAAAGCCATTTGATGAGGTAAACGAGGTGTACTATTTTCTAGATCGAAAATTATGAGGTTCGAGTCCTGAACGTCAACAACTCCTATAGCCGACAATAGCAATTTACGTTGTGCTAGACATGATTGCAGCACCTCCAAAGCCGACATTGCTGAAGGAGAAATTGCCAAATCTTCAACAATGTTATAGTTCTGAGGCACTCTCACATGTGGATTGAAAGCTGACTTTCGAAGTATACCCTTGGCGGGCAGTTTGATTACTAAGTCTGGGTTAGGTTTCTCGAGCTATAGTGGATTGGAACCGTGAGTTGAAGTTGATGGGTTCGAATTAGAAGATTCTGCTTCCTTACCACCAACAGGACTTTTACTTCCATAATCTTGCGATCGAGACGCAATCCGAACATGGGACATCGTCATTATGGGTTCTTCAGAGGCATTTGAGGAAGAACCTATCATCTTACTGTCTTGACTAGGAAAAGGATCCTTCAAAACATCAGGCGTTTGAGAACCTTTGACAATTTTCGCAACCTCAGCACAATGAGGGCAGTCTCTTGTAAAATGCTCTTCGTCACAAATGAGACAAAGATAACGAGGTTTGCGTTTTTCATCAGTTGATTCCATTTTTTCTGGTTTCTCTTTCGAATTTTTATCTGTTTTATTTTTCTTCTTCCCTTTCTTTTTACCGCCAGATTTTGATTTCGCCATAGAAGACTCTACAACATGAATATCGGCAGAAATTTCCACAGTAGAATCTCCTGTCAGGGAATCTGGTAAAGTTATGATAGGAGAATAATTCTTGGAAGATTTCTTCTTACTTTTGGTATTAACCATACCAATCATACCATCAGCGGCATGAGACCCTGAAGGAGTTGCAGCTATTTGATTTTATTTAGGAAGGTCAGGGATTTTCTCGTGTAACGTACCTGACTGCGTATAAACTAAGTCAAGGTACTGAGCTTGAGCAATTACTTGCTCTTCAGTAATGACTCCTGCCTTAGCTACATCCTTAGTGATTTTCGGTAATAAAGATTTGACAAACCATTCAGCTAAGATCTGATCTGGAATGAAAACTTTCACTAAACATCATCGACATCTCCATTCATGAATGTGATCTGAAATGTAAGTGGATGTTGACTATTTTAATGAAGTTAATAATTTCGTGCCATTGTCATATCTGACTGGCAACTGAAAATG
Source organism: Pinus tabuliformis (assembly GCA_031772625.1). Taxonomy (NCBI): domain Eukaryota; kingdom Viridiplantae; phylum Streptophyta; class Pinopsida; order Pinales; family Pinaceae; genus Pinus; species Pinus tabuliformis. Next base: position 120,596,508 of record CM062806.1, read on the forward strand.
AGTTAAAAACAAAGTAGCTAACTGACTAAAGTTATAAAAAGTGGCTCACGGTAATTCAATGTACCACTTGGCCACAAGACCAATTAGAGTGCATTGAAAAATCCTTAAATGGATTGAATCATCTGAAATGGAGTTAGACGCACACCAGAGGTGATAAGTCATCACATGGTTCGATGGGTCCTCTCCTGATTTGCCTTCAAACTTAGGAATATCACTAGGCAACTTATTCGGCATTGGCGGCCAAAACGGAAGATAGTTAATTGGATCGTTCGTAAGGCGCGACAAGTCAGGCAAGTCCAAAGTTGCAATAAACGGTAACTGACGATTAGGGTCCCTGAAACCCTGGGTCATGAGACCAGCCCCAGGAGGAGGATATCCAAGATAACTAGGAATTGGAATTGCATTTGGGATATTATATCCTCTCAGAAAACCAGGATTAACCAGACCATACTGGGGTTGTTGAGGTTGTTGATATGTATACCCAGGGTACGGTTGATACTGATAGACTGGTTGCTACACAGCAGGACCGAATTGGTACTGTCCTTGGTACGGTTGATAAGTAAATTGAGGTTGACTTGTGACAACCGTACTTGGACCAGGTTGTCCTATAAGCATTTGAACCGAAGTCTGAATTGTGGATCCAGACTGAGGTAAAGATGCTTGAGGAGTTGATACAGGAATAGTAGAAACCAGAGTTGTCAATACTCCAGAAGTAGGTGGGGTAGATTGAACAGATGTTGCAGCAGTTGCAGCAGTCGTTTGAGGCGGAGTACGAGGCGTACTAGGCCCAGGCTGAGAAACTACAGAAGGTGCAGAAGTTTGAATAGTAGACTAGACAGGTTGTTGGGTTGAACCAGAAACCAAGGGTTGTCCAGATTGAGATGACAACTGCACATTCGATTGCAAGATCTATTGAGATTGAGATGGATCCCACACTAAATTCATTCCAGGGTATGGACCCATAGCAGGTTGAGAATATTGAGGACCATAACTAGATTGAGGGTTGGGTTGATAATTCAAAGGTACATTTCCAGCTCCTTGGACAAATGATTGACCGGAAGGTGGTTGGAAACCTTGGGTTGGGTACTGACCTTGAGGTTGATAACCTTGATGCACGTACTGATATTGGGGTTGACCTTGAGGTACATATTGATACTGGGGTTGACCTTGAGGTACATACTAAGTCTGGGGTTGACCTTGAGGAATGTACTGTCTCGTAGGTATGTACTATCCTTGAGGTTGCCCCCCAAGTAGTAATTGGGTACCTTGTGATTGCCCCCCAGGCAATAATTGAGGACTTTGAGGCTGCCCCCCAGGCGGTAACTGGCCACCTTGAGGTTGTGGATTAGGAATAGTACCTGACATCATAAGAATATCTTCTACACTCAACGGCTTAGTTCCGTTATTACCATTTAATAACCCTTGTTCAATAGGTTGAGGAGATGCTCCCGAAAACATACCAGTAAGTGACTGATACCCAGAGGGAATAGAAGGACCGCTGTATAAAAAGGTTTCTGGAGATTGAGAAAACATGGACGACTGTCTTGACATATTTAACGGAGGATAATAACCCCTAGGTGTTGGGTGAAAAGGAATACGAGGTGGTGAAAAACTTAGTCCCGAGTTTTCCAAAAAATTGGTCAATGAAAGATACCAAGCGTCGCTCCTAGGTGGACTGTAAAAGATCGATTCACACTCCCTAAGTTCTATAACTGGTTGATTTTTAGGGATAGGGATACCTTCTTCCGAAGTAACAAGTTCTTCAATAGTAACAAGTCCAGAAGGAATATTTTGGGTAATGACTCTTTCTACCCTGGGTGAACCAGGACCACTAGAAGTTGGAGAGGAAGATCCCGATGTTGAGTAGCAGCAGGTTCAGTTTCAGGTTCAGATATTTCAGGTTCCTCAGCTAAATCACTAGTAGATGAAAAACTACCAGTAACTTCGGAAAATGAAATAGATTGCAGATTATAATCTGCTACTAGAGCTTGATAATCAGGATGTACAACCAATGAAGACTTTCCTTCTTCAGGTGACCCAACTCTACTGTCTCTAGGAGTTACAAGGGCTTGTAGCCCTTCAGGCTGGCTCGCTGAAAACTCAGGAGGTTGGCCCCGAAGTCTACGAGACTTCCTCGGTAATTCAACCACGATGAAATATTTTAACTAATTCACACGCAAACAAAGAAAAATCTCAATGAAAACCACCTAAAGCCTCTAAAGAACCAAACAATTTTGAATCACACGCCTAAAGAATCTACGAGGTCAAACCACACACAAATAGTAACTTTCCGTACCGAAAACACTAGTTGGTGATGAAATCCAACGTCACAGAATTCAATACAGAAATGGCAGTTGGAACAGTTACCTCGGCAACCTGCTTAATGAATAGACTAGCACAAGTTTCTCCACTAAACTGTCTCGAGTGAAGAGAACCCCGCAGAAAATCCAAGTGAGTCTAGCTGATGTCTGCTCCAGGTACAGTGGGATCTTCCCTCCATTGTCACCTTAGGAAAGAATCCGATAGAATATGGTCACTATGGTTACCAACGGAAACAAATATACCTGGGGGAACACTCTATGATCCGATATGCATGCAAGGGTAGAGTAACAAGCTCAATCCCCTTAAAGGCTCCTTGACACAATCCAAGGTTTACCAACAAGTGACCCCAGGCTCCTCGACAATGGTTAATCTGAGGTTTACCATTTTTAATACGTAAATATCTTGTATCGTTCCCAATGAGGAAGGATTGATTACCCCACTGGTTCGGACACGATCTCGTGGTTCTCCTTTAAGAGGAGCTTTCCCAGAGCATAGATGTAACAATTGGAATTTATCTCCTACCACAAGATACAACTACTTGTTTGTTTTACTATCTCGGAGAGTTAATTACTCCCTACTCCAAGATACTAGCCTAAGCTATGTTGGTGATATAGAGCCCTAGAAATAAAAAGATCACTAGATATATTTTACTTTAAGCGTTATTTTTATTGGTTTTTTCTTAAGTCAAAAGGTGCAGAGATGAAACTTATGGTGTGAAGACTCGACTCCAAATCACTAAAAAATGCACTTAAGATGATAAGCAATATTTCCCTTCAGTGAATTTCTAGCTAGGAAAGAGTTGAGAATGTGAATGCTTGTAAAAACAAATCTTTCCTTAACAAACAAATCAAAAGAAGAGATTTATTTCTTTTCCAATACACTCAAAAACGAGACAACTAGTTATGTTCACGAAAATTTCCCTTTTCTTTCAAACACTCAAACACTACTAAAACAAACTTTTTCAAAAGAGATTTTTCTATTTTTATAAAACTCTCAAAACTATGGAAAAATCTAATCTTGAGATCTATAAATTCTAAAAACTATTTGAAGTAAAAGCTTACAAGATTTATTTTCAAGGATGTTTTACTTAGCTATAAGCAAATTAAGGACTAATTTGTCCAAAATCACAAATCAGTCAAAAAACGACCAATTTTTTGTTTTCTTTTCTAAAAATGAAATCCAAAACTTTCAACACAAGTCTTTTCGAAGTTTTTCAAAGAGAAACATAAGATGGATTCCTCAACAAAGGCAAATTTTACAAAATGGTCAGACTCATAAGAAGGCCAGTAAAAACCAAGGTGATCTGAGGCTTCTAAGCTCTGAGCTACTACACGACCAAAATGAAAATCAAGCCCGGCAACCAAAACTTCTAGGAATTTCACCTAAAACCCTAATACCAATGGAATTAACCTAAGAAAAGTTCCTGACAAGTCATGTGCAGATCTGGGCAGAGGCTAAAAACATATAAACAAATCCTAAGCTGACTGAAAGAGAAAATCTTAAGTTTTTCAAAATTTTGACAGGGTCCACAGGCTCCCAGTTTGCCCAGGTGCGGGACCACTCTGTGTGTAAAGAAAAAGTGTGGATAGGTCCGAACTGTGTTACAAGCAGAGGGTGCGGTCCTCTCCCAAAAGTATGAAAAACAAAAAATAATTCAAGATCTACTAAACCTACCCAATCCCACACACATCAAGCCAAAAACAGAAAAAAAAAAACACAGTTTCTCAAGTCAAAGTAAAAGCAAAGGAAAAATCAAAAATTCAAGTTCCCCAGTGGAGTCGCCATTTTGTCGGCCAGATAAGTTGTTCTTGCGGACAAGACCGACCTCCCTATGATCTAATGATATCTAGTGACAAGCAAACCAAACAAATTCTATCTTTCTCTAAATATGCAATTTATAAATAAAGGCAAACAAGTGTTTTAGGCCTACCTTGGGTCCAATGCAAGTTTGTGGAAGCCACGCTCCGTTGATCCAAATGAGCTCCTTTATAAAGAATCTGCAAACACAAACAAGCACACAAATTAAATAGCACCTGACATGATGATCAAGGAATTCATGAAATAAATCACATAAGACAATATGTTGAGAAAAATGAATATGATTGTATTAACTTTAATCAAAGAAGAACTTTACAACCTTGGTGCCTTGATGCTGTACAAGCTCCTCCCAGGGTCCAGCAAGAAATATCCTCTACTTTGACAAGTTTCACTCTCTTCCCAATGAAGCCAAAAGGTATGTGATCTCTCCTCTCAAGCTTAACTAGGAAGTCTCAATTCCAACAGCATTTACCCTAAAAAATGTTCATCTTCTAACCTCCCAGCAACCAGCCCAATGCCTTAATCTCTAATGAAATGGAGGGAAGTTACTAGGTCCACCTTCAAAGGGATAAAGCCCTCCTTCAAAGGGATGAGCTCCTCTCATCAAGGGATTAGCTCCTTTACTTTGGGATGCATGAACCACCTAGGAGCGAACCATCCACGTCAATATTCCTTCTAGAATCATCCAGAATTAACCACAAGTGAGGTTTTAAGAATAAACTTGCGCCTTTTTGACTTTCACAGGGGTCTGCACCCACTCCTTTAGAGACAGAGCGGGCAGGTCCGCAGGTAACATGAACAAGGGGTGCGGGACCATAGGTAACAGTGAGAGAAAGTTCGGAACCAGAGCTTTATTGATTTTCAAAGTATTTCTCTCATTTTTAATGCTTGACATGAAGGGCTAAGGTTTGAGACTTGCTTAGGAGGACAGTATGAATGATGATAGACCCATACTGACTGAAAATAGTCATGGTGACAATATTTTGTGTAACAGTAGGAGTGTACATGGCTGAAGGCCCATCCTAGCCATCGATCTCATTTTCAATGCTTACGTCATAGTTAATGGTGGGGATTAAGCCTATTGTTAACTCGTGTCCTAGTTGAAGACCTGCAGGCCATAGATTTGATGACCTCGCATATCCAATGGATATCGAGTCACAAAATGATCGGACGTTAATCTTAAGAATGGACCCAAACTTTTTCAGATCAAGGCTCTATAATCCTTATTGGCTCTATAAAGGTGGTTAAGTGTCGCGCAAGTTCCTTAGCTGATAACATTATGAACCATTAGATCCAGTGCGCCTTGATCAAATGGTGGAGGATCGGCGATTGGGTTTGTTGATTAGGTGGATCAACAACCATCGGATTAAAGATGAGATAAATGGTGGAAATGATTTGGCAGATGGGACCACCCATTATATGTTCTTAACTATGTTGGCATATGAAGATCGATGATGTTGATATCGGAGGATAGAGAATGCTATTGGCACAACTTGTAAAAAAAAAACCTCTGGAAGCTACCATTGCAACTAAAGGAAGGATATGGCACGTAGGATCTTCAATATGGAATGAATGTGTCTTTTGAGTATTGGTGAATTCCAAGAGACAGAGGAAGTTGAAGAGTGAGCATAGAGGAAGCCAAAAGATCAAGTGAGCGAAAAGGAAGCCAAAGGTCAGGGGTATCAAGAATATATAACATAGAACAAGGAAAGTTTATGGGTTGGTAAAACTGTAAGAAACAGAGGAAGCTGATGGTCTGGCAGAAGTGGAAGAAGCAGGAGGACAGAAGTAAGTCATAGGTCTAGTGGGGTTGGGAGTAGAGAATTACTACCAAACAGATCCAGACAATTTATAGCAGAGGGCTGGAGCCCTTGGGGTTGGTGCCTCAGAACTGGAAGGATTGGTGTCTTGGGAGTTGGTGCTCCTAAATCCAAGGTTGGTGCCTTGACAAGACGGGGTTAGTGATTTGGAGGTTGGAGCCTCACAAAAGGTCCAAGTTGGTGCTTGGCAACTGGCTGAAGCTATATATATATAGATTGTACTTGATTTATTTCAAAGATTATATTAATAAAAGCTTTCATTCCTGTTATTTATATCTGTGCCCTAAATGTAAATGATTTAACAAACAAAAATAAAAAATGAAAAGAAATATTGATTCACCCCCCTTCTCAGTATTTCCAACAATTGGTATCAGAGCTAGGCTTCTTCATATCAGCCTAACAACTTGAATAAGGATTCTGAGTCATGATGAGAAATCAAGAAGTGTCAGGAAGATCTCCTCTGTTCGATGGCACAAATTTTGGTTTTTGGAAAAAGAGAATGTCCTACTACTTAATGTCTCTTGGACCTAAAGTTTAGCATTCAGTTTTAAATGAGTAAACAACTCCTTCCACTCTTCCAACAGATCAAGATGAAAGGAAAGCCTACATTACAAATGAAAAAGCCCTAAACTCCATCACTAGTGGAATCACCGATTCTAAATTTAGAAAAGTCATGAATTGTAACTTGGCCAAAGAAGTATGGGATAAGCTAATTAGCTTATACGATGGGGACTCCAAAGTTAATAAGGCCAAGCTTCAAACTCATAGAAGGAAATTTGAAAGTCTGAAAATGGATGATGAAGAAGATATTGCATCATACTTTCTCCGAGTAGCTGATGTAGTCAACTCTCTTAAACAATTGGAAGAAAACATTGAAGAAAGCACTATTGTTCAAAAGGTCTTAAGATATCTCCCAGACAGATTTAACTCCAAAGTAAGTGATATAGAAGAAATCAAGGATCTAGATAGTCTCAAGATGGATGAACTTCGTGGAATCCTCATTGCCTATGAGATGAGAAAAGGATGCCAAAGTTCAAAAAATGCAACATTCAAGGCCTCAAAATCAGAAAAGGGGAAAGAATGGAATGCCAGTAGTTATGACTCTGATGTTGAATCTGAATTGGCGCAATTTGCATGAAAATTAAAGAAAGGATCTAAGCTAAAAGGTAAGTACCCTCTTATTTGTTTCAAATGTGGAAAAATAGGTCATTATGCTGCAAAATGTTCCCATAAGCATCATAGTGATGGTAAGGAAAATTCTAAAAGGATGGTATACAAAAGGAAAGGGTTCAATAAGAAGAATTTCTTCTCTAAGCAAGATGAGTCTGATGAAGATGAATTTGTAGTTATAAAAAAAAAATCAACTAATCAAGTCCCTCACCACAAAGGAGGTAATGAAGAATCGGATGAAGAAAATGACCATGCTGGAAGCCAAGAAGCATTATTCATGGCATTCACAAATAATGATGATTCAAAGCTAGAAGGAAATGTAGATGAATTGTTAATAAGTTCCATTGAAGAAAATGAGAAATTATGAAATAAAATCATCTCTCTCAAGGTAGAAAACGAGGAAACAAAATGAAGGGAAGACCTCTTGAAAAATAAGCTAAAAGAAAAAGAATAAGTTTGTGAAGAACGTGAAGACGAAATAGTATCTCTGAGGAAGGAATTGGAGCAAGTCAAAAGGAGTTGGGAAAGCTCTCAAATTCTTGACACTATCCTAAATAATCAAAAACCTCAACACGACAAATCTAGGATAGGTTTTAAATGAGAATCATCAAGTACTAACAATAATGCAAAAAGCTATGTCAACGTACTTTCCAGCAACACAAAAGAAGAGAGATTATTTCATCAAAGGCCCATCTCAAATCCAAACAATGAAGAGAGAGTAACTCCAAGGAAGAATGTTGATTCAAATCATGGCTATTACAATAGGTACAAAACTATCTTGTTTGGGCATTGTTTTTATTATAAAAATTTTGGTCATCAAGCTAGACATTGCATGGCCCATAAGAATGAAACACCAAAATTTAAGGATCAAACAAACAAACCATATGGTCCCAAAGGGCAAGGAAAAATAAAGACCTACAACTCTTTTTATCCCTTGGCCAAATTTGATCCAATGTGCTCATTATGTAAAGACAATGGACACAATGAAAAAAATTTCCCCCTCAAAAAAAGAAAAACAAAAATTGAGAATCCCAACATGGATAAATGTGGCCTAGCTCTATATGCTCGAAGTGATGAAAATCATTGGTTTGTGGATAGTGGGTGCTCCAGACACATGACAGGGGACAAAAGGAAGTTTGTCTCATTGAACAAAAAGGAAGGAAATGTATCCTTTGGAAGTGGATCTGCCAAAACTGCTGAAAAAGGAACTGTTACCCTTCTTAATGGAAAAGGAAAGACTCAAAATGCTTTGCTAGTAAACGGGCTCAAACACAATCTCCTGAGTGTTAGCCAAATCTATGATCAAGGACATAATGTTGTCTTTAGCACTAAAGATTGTGAAATAAGGAACTCTTCCTCAGGGGAACTTGTGGCGAAAGGGGTTAGAACACCATACAACATCTACATTCTGAACAAAATTCAAGAAGATAAATGTTACTTAAGTCAAATAGATGAAAGTTGGTTGTGGCACAAGCGACCTGGACATACAAGCTTTGAAAACTTGATCAATATCAACAATATTAATGCAGTACGAGACATCCCAAAGTTATTCAAGCCAAATCAAGGAGTATGTGGTCCATGTCAACATGGAAAGCAAACTAGAACCAGTCACAAGACCAAGGAGTTTTCTACATCAAAGCCTTTAGAGATCATCCATGATGACTTATGTGGACCAACTAGAACTCCAACACTCCAAGGAGAAAGGTACGTTCCTTTATTTGTTAATGAAAATACTAGAATGATGTGACTATATTTCATAAAATATAAATCCGAAGCATTTGAGTGTTTTAAGAATCTTAAAGCCCTTGTAGAAAATGAAAAGGACTCTAAGATTAAATGTTTCAAAATAGATAAAGGGGGAGAATTCACATAAAAAGAATTTGATGAATTCTGTAAAGTACATGGAATCGAAAGAGAACTCTCTGCTGTCAAAACACCCAAGAAAAATGGGGTAGTTGAAAGAAGGAACCAAATAGTTCAAGAAATTGCAAGAACAATGTTAATAGCAGCTGACTTGCAGCCAAAATTCTGGATAGAAGCAGTCAGAACAACTATCTATACCTTGAATCGAACTCAACTAAGACCAAATAATGAGAATATTCCCTATGAATTATGGAAAGGAAGACCTACTTCAGTAAAATACTTCAAGATTTTTGGAAGCAAGTGCTTCATAAAAATTAATGATGGCTCACCAGGAAAATTTGATTCTTGTGTTGACGAAGGGATATTCCTTGGATATTCTACAAGGAGCAAAGGCTACAAGTGCTACCATAATTGACTACGGAAAATAGTGGAAAGCATTGAGGTGAAGATTGATGAAGACCTTACGGAAAAAGAAATTGAAGAGAATGAAGGTGACCCTTTCATTGAAGAAGAACTTGAGAAAGAAGAAAAGATCAAGGAAAACACAAGGAAAAAGAACCATCTCGAACCCCTTCCAAGATGAAGTTTCTCCAGAAACATCACCCAAAAGAGCAGATTATTGACAATATAGATGAAGAGATGTAAACTCGAAGAAGGATGACAAATACACCAAAGAAAAATGATGTTGCTCTTCTATCCATGATAGAACCAGAAACATTTACTCAAGTAAGGATCCTCATTGGGCAAAAGCCATGGAAGAAGAAATGTCTCAAATCGAGAAGAATGAGACATGGAAGCTGGTACCTTGTCCAAAGGATAAAAATATAATTGGAACCAAGTGGGTGTTCAAAAACAAAATGAATGAAGATGGAAAAATCATTGAAAATAAGGCAAGACTTGTTTGTAAAGGCTATTCACAAATTGAAGGAATTGACTTTGAAGAAACCTTTGCACTAGTGGCTCGTGTGGAAGCTATCAGGATGTTCTTGGCATTTTCTTGCTCAAAAAGATTTAAAATCTATCAAAGGGACGTAAAATCAGCATTTCTGAATGGGGAACTCAAGGAAGAAGTCTATATGGAGCAACCATAAGGGTTTAATCTAGCAGAAGGAAAAGACTTTGTTTGTAAGTTGAAAAAGACATTATATGGGTTAAAACAAGCTCCTAGAGCTTGGTACGCAAGATTGGATCACTACTACAACAACAAGGCTTCAAGAATGGGGTGGCACGAAGTAATCTCTACATAAAGACAAATGAGGATAAGTTACTAGTCACACTTGTCTATGTTGATGATCTGATTTTTGCTAGTAATAATGATGAGATGAGCCATGAATTTGCCCAAAATATGTCAAAAGAGTTCGAGGTGTCAATTATAGGAGAGTTATCTTACTTCCTTGGACTACAAGTATCTCAAACCACGGGAAACATGCTCATATCTCAAGCCAAATATCTTAAAGACATGCTTAAAAGATATGGAATGGAAGACTGTGCACCCATAAGCACACCTATGACCACAAATTCCAAATTAAGAAAAGATGATGACTCCCCTCCAGTAGATGAAACTCATTACAGGTCAACAATTGGAGCCCTTCTATACTTAATTGCTACGAGACCCGACTTTACGGAAGTAGTAGGAATGGTGGGAATATTTCAATGAGCTCCTAAACAATCCCATTTGTTGGTTGTAAAGAGAATTCTCATATACTTGAAAGGAACTCTTGATTTCAGTATTTGGTTCCCTAAGAGCTCAACTCTTACTGTGACTACATACACCGATGCTGATTGGGCCGAAAGTGTCGATGATCAGAAAAGTACTAGTGGAAATGCATTCTTCCTAGGAGAATGTCTAGTATCTTGTCTCAGCAAAAAACAAACATCCATATCACTATCTACAGCTGAAGCCAAGTATATTGTTGCCGCAGATTGTTGTACTCAAATATTATGGATGAAGGAAGCTCTGAAAGATGTCAACATAGGTACAAATCAACCAGTCACCATCTATTGTGATAACACAAGTGCTATCAGCCTCAGCAAAAATCCGGTGATGCACTTAAAAACCAAACACATACCAATCAAGTATCATGTCCTTCGTGAACAAGTAGCTAAACAAAACATCATCTTGGAATATTTCAATACTAAGGAGTAGATCACTGATATTTTCACAAAATCTCTTCCTCAAGAAGCATTTGAACATCTTCGTCAAAAGATGGGGGTTATCTCTTTAACATCACATAAAGTTGATTCATAAAGATGTTACATGATAGGGGGAGCAGTTCGACAAGGGGAGTCCTTATGCACTCCTTTGCCACTGATGTCAAAGGGGGAGAGAAGAAGAAGAATATTGCCATCAATGACAAAGGGGGAGAATGTTGATCTAGATTGTCACTAATGTCAATATGGAAATATTCTAGGATACTAAATGATAATTGGAAGTCATATGAGCTATCAGAGTAGAGAATATCAGAGTAGAGAAGAGCTATCAGAGTAGTATCAGAAGTTATAGGTCGTAGGAGTGAAGAGAAGCCATTGAAGCAACAAGCCAAGACAAATAATATCTATTGCATGTGCAAAGAGTAAGAACCATATCAGAGATATCGCATGAAATATCGAAAGGAGCAAAGAGGAACACGCAGCGAGGAAAGAGCCAAAATGAGGAACACATCATCGAAGGAAGAGTGAAGAGTGTACGTAGTCATCAGAGCAAGTAAAGAAGAAAATAAAGAGCACAATTATCGAAAGAGCGGGGGTAAGAGTGTACATGGCTGAAGGCCCATCCTAGTCGTCGATCTTATTTTCAATGCTTACGTCATGGTCAATGGCGGGGGTTAAGCCTGTTGTTAACGCGTGTGCTAGTTGAAGACCCATAGGCCGTAGATTTGATGACCTTGCATATCCAATGGATATCGGGTCATAAAATGATCAGATGTTAATCTCAGGAATGGACCAGAACTTTTATAGATCAAGGATCTAGAACCCTTATCGACTCCATAAAGGCGGTTAAGCATCGCGCAAGTTCCCCGACTAATATCGTTATGAACCATTGGATCCAGTGCGCCTTAATCAAACGGTGAAGGATCGACGATTGGGTTTGTTTATTGGGTGGATCAACAACCGTCGGATTAAAGATGGGATCAACAGTGGAGATGATGTGGTAGGTGGTACCACCCATTTTATGTTTTTAACTATGTTGATATATGAAGATCGATGATGTTTATATCGGAGGATAGAGTATGTTATTGGCATGACATGTAAAAAAAAACCTTCGAATGTTGCCATTGCGACTAAAGGAAGGACGTGACACATAGGATCTTCAATATGGAATGAACGTGTCTTTTGAGTATTGGTGAACTCGAAGAGACAAAGGAAACCGAAGAGTGAGCGCAGAGGAAGTCGAAAGATCAAGTGAGCAAGAAGGAAGCCAAAGGTCATGGGTATCAGGAATATATAATAGAGAACAAGAAACGTTTATGGGTTGGTAAAACTGTAAGAAACAGAGGAAGCCGAAGTTCTAGCAAAAGTGGAAGAAGCAGGAGGAAATAAGTAAGTCATAGGTCCAGCAGGGTTGGGAGTAGAGAATTACTACCAAACAGATCCAGGCAATTTACAGCAGAGGGCTAGAGCCCTTGGGGTTGGTTCCTCAGAACTGGAAGGAATGGTGTCCTAGGAGTTGGTGCTCCTAAATCAAAGGTTGGTACCTTGACAAGACAAGGTTGGTGCTCTAGAGGTTAGAGCCTCACAAAAGGTCCAATTTGGTGCTTGGCAACTGGCTGAAGCTATATATATATATATATATATATATATATATATATATATATATATATATATATATATATACTGTACTTGATTTATTTCAAAGATTATATTAATAAAAGCATTCATTCCTGTTATTTATTTTTGTGTCCTAAATGTAAATGATTTAACAAGCAAAAATAACAATGGAAAAGAAATATTGATTCACCCCCCCCCCCCAGTATGTCCAACAGTTTCATCTTTGTCAAACTCATTAAAAGATTAAATGACACTGGATTCATCACCATGACAGACATGAGCTTCTCCTTCCTAGGGCTCATTAATATTACTAGGTTAGATTCATCTAAAGGATGGACTTATAATGCAAGCATATGTTATCCCCTTCAAGCTTGCAATATAAAAAAAAATTGGGGTACCTGCCAAAAATGGTGGGGGGAAATGGAAAATTTTTACTAGTTGTGTCGGCAGCTAGTCACACTTGAACATAACACTTTATGTTTCATGTTGGGTTGGGATATCCTCACTTCAACATTTGACCTTCCTAGGTTTTGGGATTTCCTCTTTTTTCCTTTCCATTCGATCTTTGTGATGTCATCATGACCTCTGATCCTGTGAATCCAAAAAGCTGCCAAAATCTGGAGCCGTGTTGTCGATATGTTCAAGAGTTAATCCTTCTGCAGTTTACACTCATTCTTGATCCTTTGTATCATCCATAATCATTACATCCCTTTTTCTCATGTCGATGATGTGGGATACATGATGGCCCTCCTTTAGCAAGGTCACTTCCTGTCGACTTCAACTCATTATTCGGGAAGTTAGCCGAGAGAGTCACTTCAAGTACCTTAGAGCTTGCATGCCCTAATGGCAAGTTCTTCACACTCGACAACAGGTTCACATCATTGGCTTTCGATTGAGTGATTTCACGGGTGTTTGACTTGAGTTCCTTATTCACATTTTGTGGATTATGCTACTGGTACCTTGAGAGCCATTATCATTATTGTTGATTTCTCTCACGCTTGTTAACAGTTCACATCATTGACCAGTAATCAAGCGACTTTCTAGCATATTCGACTTCAACACATCTATTCACATGTTAGAATTTTTACTTTGATTGGGTCGTGTTGGAGCACAAGACCCCAAGCTTAGATTACAAAATTCCAGGTTGCGAAGCAATGTGACATGATCATGCTTATATAGATGTCTCTTTTAGATGGATGGCTGCGACCATGCCACAAGTCCATTATATGTGACCCTTCTCATTATTGGATGGCTATGACCATACCTTGGGTTCGAGATGATCCTTCTTACTGGCTCGTTGTGCCCATACCTTGGATCCATTTACATGATCGTTTTCTGGATGGCTGCATATGTTGAGCCCTGAAACTACATCTCTTCTACACACTTTTCTAGACTTTTTCCCCTCACCAGTGCCTCATAAGCTATCAAAGATCATTACATATTGATTCTGAGAGTGCAATTAAGTGGTTTTCTAACTATATTTTTGTGTTTTCTATTTGACTTAGATTTTTCTCATCATCTGCGGAATATAGCCACTTTCCGTATCTAACTTGAGATTCTGCAGCTGTTTTTGTTGCTCTCTAGGTTACAGGTGTCAGCAAGCAAAACAAGGCACGTGGGTAGTTCAGAAATGATCTAGACATGGACCAAGTCCTATTGGTTTAGCCAGATTCATAGAGGAAAGCCTTGGTCAAACGGTGGTCAAACGAGGAGTTCTACGGCAAACAGGTCTCTGTTTTCAACATGTGAAGGGTCTGAGACCATTCCTAGATCCATGGATTCATTTTGACAGTTGTAGACTGCCTCCATGACGCAAATCCAATAGCCACCTTTTGGTAGATTGAATGATCATGGCAACCAACACGCTAAGCTCACGGGTGCTGTCTTTTTACGTGTCCTCTGCTGAAGGTGTTCCATAGGAAAAACAGTTATGTAATTTCCTTTATAAATAATGTGTTTGCAAACGCATGTAGCTAGTTTTTTTTATGTAGTCTTGCTGTTAGTTCATGTACTGTGCCATGACATTGGTCCTGCTATTGTAACGAGAGGATCCTTCCTCTGTTTTGCAATATAACAAGACTCTGTTTTATATGACTGTGTGAGCGTAATTTCGGACTGATAGCGTGTTAACCAAGGCCGTGCAGAGGTCCCTTGTTGGCTAAGCTTTCATTTCTTTATTTCTGTAAAGTTTTTATATACTGTTGTCTTATTTCCATTGTAGATATTTCATAGTTTGTTCACCTGTGTATATTTCATATTTTAGTTATGATGTTAACGTTTCATTCCTGTACATGATTTTCCAAGCATTGTATATTTTTGCTAACACTGATTAGTGTGTTTCAGGATAGGCTAGGCTCAGGGATTTTCATACAATTTTTGCAATAAAATAGTGAAATGAGATTGGCCTCTCTGCTGACTTTGTTTTTCTTAGCTTTCAATTTCAGTTATGCTTTGATTTCAGTCTTATTCATTTGTTGTTGATAGTTAGTTTAGATATCAAACTCTTCATGTCATTTAACGTTATCTCCAGAGCCATGGCTTAACCTCGAAAAGATACTTGGCGAACTATCGGATTATGAGTGAGGTGATTTGATTTTACTTTCATTTCTGCAATTAGATATCAGGTTCTTCATGTTATTAATGTTATCTCCAGAGCCATGGCTTAACCTCGAAAAGCTACTTGGCGAGCTATCGGACTATAAGTGAAGTGACTTGATTTTATTTTTATTTGCAAGTAGGTAATTTAGATATTAATTCCTCATGTTATTGATGTTATCTCCAGAACCATGGCTTAACCCCGAAAAGCTACATGGCGAGCTATCGGACTATAAGTGAAGTGAATTGGTTTTAATTTTATTAGTTTGCAGTTTTTTTTTATTTGTTTGAGTGCAATAGCTTAACTTTTATTTCTGTATTTAGATGAGAAGCAGAGATAGTGATTTCATGATTAATAGTTTATCATTTGTTTGATTTGAATAGCTACATATTTACATTCTTGTTCAAGTACTAATTTCATCACTAGTATGTTTTGAGATCCTCTGAAGTGTTAAGCTCTGGAAGTCATCATAAAGGACATAATTGCCTTAAAATCTATATCCATACTTGCCTTCTAAAGTATTCTTAAAACTTAGGAATAGGGTTTCCATTTGCATTAGGAGACAAACAAAGATAAAACCCCCAAAAACAAAATAAAATTGAAAACAATAAAACGTAAGAAAGAGGTTGTCTTGCACATATAGTGCACCACACTTCATCAGTTTATGACTCCCAGATTGATAATTAATGTAGCAATTTAGGACATACTAAATTGACTAAATGGCATCCATACCATGATTCATGTATCGTTTATCAAAGATTTCAGTGATGTATCTGTATCTATGTTTGCTTGCAGTTTTTCCGACGACGGTCTCCAGTTCCATGCATCTACTTGTAAAGCATTACAACCCTCACTCTTGTTCGACCTTCACACTTTAGAGGCCATTTGTTACACAAAATTTTGCACTGTCCCTGTACTCCCCATTCCTCTATCCTAGATGACCTCTATAGTGAACCTCATATGCTTTCCCATCATGAAGAGAATGCCTTTACATCCCTCTTCATTTGTAGAACATTTCCCTCTTACATCATTTCCCAAGAATATTCCTTAAAACCAAGTTTTCAAGACCGGCACTAGTGCTCAGTTTCTTCCCTACACCGATTTGTAGAGCCTAACACTAGTTCTAGCATCGAACGATGCTGGTGAACCATCCATCACCCGTGTTGACCCTCTTTTGGAAAGTTTTTAAAAATGGAGTCGAAGCTTCTAGGTCTAGAAGCTACGTGAACGAAAGTCTAGTAAATGGTTGGGAAAGATAGAGCCAAGAGAGACTGTTTGGGATCCTTTTCCCTATTAATATGGAACAAACCAAAGAATATAATTCCTCTCCCATCATAATAGGATCCATATCCACTCTCTCAAAGCTATATAAACTCCTCCTTTTCCAAGCTGAAGTAGTCTTTTTGGAGCTTGAATAACCAGCAAGATATTGATAGCTTTAGCCTTCTAGTTTGTGTTTGTGAAGGGAGAATAGGTGTGTAGTGTGTTTGGTTTGGAAATAAGGGGAAGAAGGCTTAAACTTCCATTTTTGAGGAAAAACCATGAGATGCTAACAATGGTGTTGGAACCTGGACACGTCGAAGGAGACCTACAACGTCAAGGCTTCGGTTGTATTTCCTTCGAAAGTTCATTTTAATACAACTAATGGTTTATTTCCTATATAGGGTTTAATATTACATCTAGTAGCCTAGAACTCCTTGACCTTTTAAGTAGATTGAATGTGATTTTATGCTATCACATTGGCTTTTGTTTCTTGCATGTTTGTTTCAAGTATTTGAACGAAAGGAACGAAAGGAAGCCAGAGCAAGGAGGCAAGATCACCATCAAGTGGATTAGTGTTATAAGAGGTAGGCCCTATTATTCGATTCTAATATAAGGAAATTTAAATTACATTGTCTTGTTTGTGGCTAGAACCACTCTCTTGGGCTAAAGGGATTGTCTTTGTCTGTAGAGAGAATTTACCTACTCCACAGGGCATGGATTTCATTGGGCCAATTGATCCACCACTAGGACATAAAAATTACATCATTGTGTGCACTGATTACTTCAAAATTTGGATTGAGGCAAAGGTAGTCAAAGAAATAACTGAGAAAAAAGTGGAATAATTTTTAAGAAAAAGCATCTTCTACAAGTTTGGGTATTCAGGGGAGGTAGTCATTAATTAAGGAGAACAATTCACATCCAATTTGATTGAATATATCATGAGGTAGTACCCTATCAAGCACAATACATCCACTACCTATCAACCTCAAGAAAATGGGCAAGTAGAAGTCACAAACATAGCGTTGGAGAGAATCCTCACCAAGGTCGTTAGCAGCAACAAGAAATATTGGGCAGAGAGACTAGTAGAGGCCACTTGGGCCTACAACACCACTTGGAAAACCACCACTCGTTTCACTCCATATGATTTGGTTTATGGGAAAAAGGATTTTATGTCTATTGAGTTTGAATATAATACTGTGAGAATGGTAGCTTAGTTAGACTTAGATATCACCACAACATAACAAGAAATGCCTCCACAATTGAATCACTTAGATGAGTTCAGAATGCAAGCTATCCTACACACTGAAGTCATACAACTGCAAAGGAAGGTATGGCGTGACAAGAATATCAAGGAGAATACTATTCAAGAAGGGAATTGGGCCCTATTATATGATTATAGGTTGAAATATTTTAAAGGAAAGCTAATGACAAGATGGTTGGGTCCATATCTAGTAGAAAAGTGTCATGAAAATGGATATGTGTATATTAGAACCATTGATGAGGAATGAATTCCCTTACTTGTAAATGGTTATAAGTTGAATCTATATAGAAGACCTTTGTCCAAGGAATAATTTATCAGTTCAGTCAGCAAAGAATTAAATGTGAATGGGAGTTTCATAGCTTCTAGTCCACAACATTCCTAGAAATTTGAAAAAAATAATTAAAATAAAAAGGCTTGGATGAAAACCTCTATGAGGCATTTGAGGCCAATGCGAGGGTTGAAAACCTCTCTGAGGAACCCAGGAGAAAAAATAATAAGAAAAAATAATAAAGGTTCCTAGGTGAAAACATCCTTTGAGGCACCTAGGGCAGGCATGCAGGTTGAAAACCTCCTCTGAGGCAACCTGTGTGTCTCAAGGAAAAATAAAAAAGAAAAAATAAAAGAGAAGAAAAGGAGAACAAGGAAGAAGCTTATATCATGTCTGCTAACCTTTCTCTTGTTTTGCAGGATTGTACATAGTGGCAGCCTTCATGGCTATAGGACAAATTCTACAATATATCATCCATCCCTCTATCCATACACCTCATATCCATCCTCTCCATTGATATGACCATCTCTCTCCACCATCCCATCACCAGGAAATCCAAATTTCACCTTCTCTCTATGATGATGTAGGAAGGACTTGTATTGCTACAGAAGGTCCTATAATGCTACAAGAGGGATATCCAAGGAGGGGAACATCCAAAAAGATGATTTTGACTCTAATAAATGATGATGAGAATCCTCCAATTATTTTTCCATCACCCATCCACTTCTCTCACCAAACATTTTCTCAAATTCTCCACTCTGTCCTACCTTAAAAAAAGACATAGAAGAAATTAGTTTCTATTTCTATAGTGTCTACACTAATCCTTCTTGAATTCAACCCTATCCTCATGGATTTTCATCATATCCCTCATGCAAACTGAATACTTCAAGCAGGGATCAAAAGACTACTAAAGGAAGAAACGCCTCCTGAAGCAGTCTGTGAAGCCACAAAAGAAATTACTGATATTATTTTTTTCCACCACCAAAAGGGATAATGGAGCCTTGTTTGCAACTATTAAGAGACACATCATCATCATCATCAAGCCTTTTCACTAACAACAACAACTTGGACATCGAGCACCTTCACACACACAATAAAAGAAACATTCAAGGTATAATCAAGAATGAAGACATGCACAGGAAACAAGTCAAAAAAGTCAAATCCCTTGATCATAATGGTAAATGTTCTAGCTCCAACATGCAAACCTATGCAACAATTCAATCCACAGGTAGGCGTAGGTATGGCAACCCTAACCTCCTCCCCATACATAAAATGACTAGAATGTGTTTTGAATGAGAAAAGTTATTTTAATAGGCTGGAGGTGGCCAGTGAACTTGGTCACCCTCAACTAGAAAACTCAAGTGTGATTTAAGTCAACCATGCAAAATGGAAATGTCAACTCAAAATGAAGTGGTGTCCTCAAAGAGTGGGGTGATAATCACAAGGAGAGAAAAATGATTACATTTAGTGGGGACAAAGATCCAAAAGAGTAAACTCGTGTTAATGCCAAGTCAGTAGAGTGCTCTAATATTTTAACCAGAATAGGATATTATGTGTTGGCTCGACTTCATTTGCACCATCACTCATTCCAAAAAATGGTAGAGTAAGGATGAGCTAGTGAATCAGACAACCTAGGGTGCAATCAAGGAGTTTTGAACCATGTCTGCAAGTGCTACAGGAGAAAGCTACAAACATACCTGCAATTGATACGGGAGGTTCGAGAGGAGCTACATGAGGAATTGGAACAGGGAAAAGGAGCCACAGTGGCTCGATGTTATCTCAAAAATTTCATGCAACCCCAAAATTTATCTAACAAGAAGTAAGTGATGCCCTCCTTCCTTATTTCTACACCTAATTTCACGAGACACTTTTTTAAAATTAGGAGACTATAACAATCAATTTGAAGTTTTTTGTGGTTAAAAGAAGAGAAAATAGTTTGGTTGATATTAATTTGATCACCCTTCTTCCTCACTAATACCTAGCACTTTACCAGTATTTCACCACTGAGATTGTTTAAAAATTTTATGAATTCCACACCTACATAACATCAAGGATTAATAGAGAAGAAATGGGGGGAGGATTTAATAGAAGGGAACCCTTAGACACCAGGAGAATTCACCAACACCCTCCTATAGTTGACATCTTCAGAAGACACCAGTGGTTGGGTTTGTTTGAGTTGCTAAAGGGGTATGATGATGATATTGGCCATGAATGTTCCCTGCCATTACACTCTCAAGAGGAAGACAATGATACAATGGTTATCAAAGGTTTGGCCATCTCTCTTACTCCTAAAACCATAAGCAGAGTAACCACCTTACCTCTAGTAATTAGGTGGAGAAAATAAGACAAAAAAGTAAGTGTCACAACTAGGAAAAACTTATTCCTTTCAAAAGAGAAGCATGTAGAAGAAAATAATGGAGTGAGAAGAGAAAGTTTGACTTACCCTTGGGATGAGGTAGCTTACCATACCCTCAAGTACATATCTTGTAAAGAAATATTGATTCTGGTTAATGCCTAACACTTCAGGCTACTCCAAGAGATGATATTCAACGCACAATTACCTCTCTCTCAAAGACTTAGTGTACCTCACTTCATCCTACAGACAATCATGGAGATGAGTCAAAAGGTAAGGGAAGGAAAGCACCAACATTTATCTCATCATAGAATCATTAAGTTGATAGTGGTGGATTCTCTAAACCACTTGAGGATCCCTCTCATATGCAAAAAAATTGTTGACATAGATAGGGATACATTCATAGAAACCCAAGACATCACACCAGGAGATATTCCAACCTCTACTATTGGAGGAAGTGATGGAAATAAAGAGGAAGGATAAGGAGAAAAAATAGAGGAGGAAGAGACAACAAGAACATAAGAGGAAGAGGAGGAAAAAGAGGTAGCAAAGACAGAGAAAGAACAAGTAGAGATGAAAGGAGAAGAGGGGGAGAATAAAGGAGAAGAAAGAGTAATCATTGAGGATACTTCTCAACCCCAAGGAGCAGAAGATACTGAACATTAAGTAGTTTCAATATTAACTACATTGGGGACTCCTGTCAAGCCCAAGAGGAAGCAATCAAGACCAAGTCAAATTTATTTCAGAACCAGGAAGAAAACTAAAATTAGATAAGAGGAACCCCAAAATCTGACAAAGGTTCTGTTAGTGTCAATGTATGCATACTTCCATCAGGGATCAAATCTTATCTTTTCATTTTCATTTTAGGTGTCTCATATTGAATTTTTTATCATTCCTCTAGGTCATGCCAAAATGGTCCACTGATGGTTGTCTTCTTCTTAGAAAATCAAATTTCATCTCATGAGGTACATTTGCTGACGCATCTTCATGTTTCATTTAGTTAAGGTTTTAGTTATGTTATTTTGAGAGTCAAGGCAGTCATGTTTCCATTAGGTCTTAGGGTTCATTTCCAAGGTCAAAAGCATAGTTTCAGTGTAAATAAAGGGAAACAAAGGTATGAGGAAGACCAATAAAAAAAGAGTGATTGGTAGTAAGTCATGGTTATTGTACAAAGATCTTATTTCACTGATGTAATTTTCATCTCAAAAACATGTTTTTGAGATGAAAACAAAGTATTTTAGTTGGTTCATACTATTTTTTGGATGTAATTCAAGTCATTTCATGTAATAAGTGTTCCCATAAGCTTCCCAAGCATTTCTCCTTGCTGCAAGAAATGAGCCATTGAAAAAAATCAGGTCAATCAAAGCATCATCCACCCGAAAAGAGATAAAGAAAGAAAAGCATTAAACAGAGATTTGAAGACAAAGTAAAAGTTCCAAAAAACATTATAAAGTGGGTTTTCTTTCTAAGGAAAAAATCAAAATCACCCTCTATCTAAGATTTCAAAATCATTTCTCAAACTTCATCATACTCAATTCACAAAGAGAGAGAAGGGAGTTGAAGTGAATTGGTGGCTGAGAAAATCGTGGGCGTTGTGCATTGAGCAAGGAGCGTTGCGCATAGGGAAAAATTATGGAGGCACTACACATAGAGCAGAGAGCGTTGCACATAGGGCAGAGAGCATTACACATACAACTAGAGTGCTGCATATAGAGCTTGTGTACTAGTGTATTTTTGCATGGTGTTGTGCATACAACAGGGCGCTGCGCACTTGTATAAGGCGCTGCACATAGGGCCTGAAAACACCAAGACTACCCTAAAAACCATCTAAATCTCTCTTTTGCTACCTAGAGCCTCTAAGCAAGTAAGTACACTCCTTAAACCATCCTCCCAACACTCATTTCATGATTTTTGAGTTTGTTTGCTATTTAAATTTTGAAACCCTAAGTTGTCTAAAACCCTCCTTGCTTACCATTTTCCTTCATTCCCACATCTTTTTCTCATATCCCTCATTCCCACATCTTGTTGTCATATCCCTCATGCCCACATCCTATTGTCATATCCTTAAATATCATCCCTATTCCCTATTTCCTACTATCAAATACACGTATCCCCTATACCCTAATCCCCCAAACAAAATCCCTATCCCCTACATACAAAAGAGTCCATACTAAAAAATACCCCCCGTTCTCACTCTCACATCATACATATTTCATCCTAAATCACACAAACTCCTCTCCCTTCCCCTATCCCTATTCACCATAACTCAATTATTGATTACCTTCTCTAGGGTTTCTAAAGCTTCAAGCTCAAAAAACATGGATAAAGAGGATAAAGATTGTGAGGAGGAGGAAAACAGTGGCAGTGAAAGCATGGGAAATGAACCTCAGCATCAGAGAAAACCACATAAGGGAGGCAGAATTATCAAAGAAGAACCATAAAAAATCAGAGAGTTACAGGCTTCCCATATGATTGTCTCTTGTTTTAGGCATCTAGGATGTTATGAGTTTTGTGAGAAGGTATAAAGAGTTGAACATCAACCTGAGCTAACCAGGATTTTTGTAGCCAATCTTCGTGATAACAAGGTAACTCTTGCTAGGGTGACATTTACAGTTTCCTCCTCCATCATTGCTGATGCTACAAGGATTCCGAATGTGGGGGGAAAATGGTATAAAGTACAAGATTTGGATGAGCACTACTATGAGCCATACATCAAATCCAGGTACAAGAATGAGAGGAAGAGGACCTTTCCTTTCAGGTTCCTTCACGACAAGTATGCCCCTATGATGAGGATCATTATGAAGTATTTTACATGTGAGGGCATATTTTCTAGATTATACACCTATCATATTAGGCTTCTTATGCACTTCACAAGAGTGAAAATGATGAACATCTCATACTTCTTATTCGGGAACATTGAGAAGATGGCCTACATTGTACAGAAAAGCCCATACCCCCCTATAAATGAATAGTATTTATCACTATTACTTGATTAAGATGATTGTGCTACATCATCTCAACCTCCTCAACATCTCATGGGATAAATTTATTGTCAATGAAATCTTCAATGGTCCTCAGATTCCTCCACCAGTGCCTTAAGAAGCAGAAAGGCCTTCCAACAGTGCCAAAGTAAAGAAAAGTAAGAAGGCTAAAGAGACTAAAGTTGTTGACAAGCCAGAAACCTACAAAACATATCAGAGAGGGGCTAGAAAGTTGTTTGCAATAGATAGGCAAGTGTTTACTCCACCTAATGTGGAAGGGACCTTGCTTTATTCATCAGTTCATAGGCAAATGCTTGCTCCAAAAACTATGGAAGGGGATTTTCCTTCTTCATCAACACAACAGGTGCGGCAGATGCATAAAGGGAAGGAAAAGATGCTGGAGGAAAGCCTCAATGATGAAGAGGAAAGGGAATTTGATTTGATGGAACATGATGAACCAGAACAACCACACATTCATCATGGCATTGAGATAGTCAACTTGGAGGCTCAAGATGAGGCGACAAATGAAAATATAATCATAAAGGAAAAATATGCACAGATCCAAGCCCTGATGGACAACTTGGCGAGAGCTAAGTATGTCATTTCATACCTTGAGCAAGAGAACAAGCAACTAAGTGACAAACAGGTCCTCATGGAGCTAGAACTTCTCAAGGCAAAGAGGCAAGATGACAAAGGCAAATCAGTAATGCAAGAGGAAGAGACCCCAGCCACCTTGACTACAGAACAAAGGCTTGAAAATGAGATTAAGGAGGATAAAGAAACATGGCCTGACAGGGTCAATTTGCATTTGGATAAGCTTCTAAAAAGGGCTAATACGGACAATCAAATCATCAAGCACATTGCTCGCCATTACAGGACTCAGAACAAGATTTGTAACATAAGAGTTAAGCAAATGAAGACAAGGCTAAAACAAGCCCTCAAAGGAAAAATGGAGGGTGATAGACTTAGGTTGCTCGCTGAAGCTTCCTTGGATGACCCAGACACTTGATGGTGGTGTTCTCCACCAATTTTGAGTAAGTTTTGAGAATTTTTTCCTTTTTGAAGAATTTAGCAATTTTTGACTCAAAAAGATTAGCTCTATGCGAAGCGCCACTAGCACTGTGCTTTTCCTAGGGGCATCCAATCAGGAAATGGTCAGCATTTTTGGATTCACAATGATGAGTACATGCACCCTTTGCATTTTCTAAGCTTTTGGAGAAAAATTTGTCAGCCAAAAAGGTCAAAAAAACACCTAAAAATGACCTTTTTGCCCTCTTTTTGACCATGGCATTGTGCATAGAAGCAGTCTTGGGAGAATCAGTTTTTGAGGTGTCAAATCAGCTTCAAATGGGAAACTAAAGCAAGATTTGGAAAGTAGACAGGACAGACTTGCCAATGAGCTATCATGAGCTCAATTTGGATATCAGGAAGACCTCTAAAATGGTCATGCAAAAAGTGATGTGCATAGAGCTTGGCCGCTGCGCATAGGACAATTTTATATTGAATTTTCACTTTACTGTGCCATGACTGTAATTTTTGGGTTTTGTCTCATGGATGATGTTTTTACTGATGTAAATGGTGATTATGTATGTAAATAGGATGGATATTAGTTACTAGAGGGTAGATTCATTGGATCAAAAGTTATCTTGAGGACGAACAAATCAGTTTCCTTCCTTTAGAGGCAAGTTGTTAGGATTGCCTAGATTCCAGTTTCTTGTTCAGCTTTTGATGGATTAAGTTCCTCATCTTAGGAATTCCACCCCTAAGGATGGGAGGAGGTTGAATTAATGTCTAAATCTTCTTTTTCTTTCTCATTGTAAATGTTTGGACTCAGTGGGATGCTTAGGCTTCAGTTAAATATCATTTTGTATCAGTTACAGCAGGAGATTAATGAAAAATTGCAACTACTTCTTTGGGATCCATGTGGTATGATGCTTAGTTAAGTTTTTATTTTGTATTCATTTGTTATAATGTATTGTTGACTCCATTTCATCATTTCATTGCCTTTATGTGAATGTATACAATTCTGAGAAGCATAATCCATATCTTTATGCTTTATTTTGGGTAGACATTTCACAGTCTTTGTTTTCTTTAGTTTAGGAAGAATCCATGTGGTTTACATGCTCTTTCTAGATCTCACTTGTCTTTTCACCTCGTCCATCAAACCCTAAGGTGCTGATCATTTTGCTTACCTTGCCCCATTGAACACCCTGCAGTTTTGACCTAATTTCCTTGCCCTAACTATTTTCCTCCTCTTGATCCAGCAAAACCACTTCAAAATCAAATCAAACCTTGTGCTAGTATACCTAGCCTAATATCTATTTCTAGACCTAGTAAATTTGGCTAAGATCCTTATGGAGAGAGCCCTCCCCTAGCCTAGTAGGGCTAGCTACTTGGCTATGCGTGGTGGTTACCCTGGCCTTGCCTTCCTTCAACCTGAGGTCCAATCTAGGTGATAATATAGTGGCGACCGTACTGGAGAATGAAAGATCAGAAATTAATCACCCCAGTAATATGTTTTATTTGAATTCTTAAGCTTGTTGATGATGAGTTTTAGAATTTAATCATAGGTTGAATTGGAAAGTTGTAAAGAAATATCTTAATTTTCAAAATTAGACATACTGGCTCCCCGAAAGTACACCAGATCCAATCCAGATCTGAAATCCTCTGATGATTTTCAGTGATACTCATAAAATTGGTTGAAAATCTAAGAAAGTTTCAGAGAAATATATTTTAGCTAGAGAAAAATCAAGTGAGGATTTCATTCCTCGAGTTAATTCACTCTCGGGAAGGTTAGACACTTTGCAAGACATTGAGTTTGATATTAATTTTGAGCTGAGTTTATTTCACAGTAAATATTTAAGTTGGATTGATCAGACAGTTGTCGATTCCTCTATATCTTTTCATAACCCTGTTGAAGACTTGTTTTCACACAATAAATCAGGGTCATATCTTATTCACACCCGTTATCATTGCATAATCTCTCTTCAAACTTAAACACTTGGGTGAAAAATAAGATTCATAGACCATCTTTCGATATTAGAAATACTTCCATTGCATCTACTACCACTCAAACTATCGCTCATCCTCCGCCTTCTTCTTCATAGATTGTTCACACCACTCAAGCTATCGTTAATCCCCCTTGATTATACCAAATATCCCAATCCTTGTTTTAAATCCACCACCTCCCCCACTTCCAGTTATGGCTGCCTGATATGCACCCCTTGTTTTTCCTCAAAATCCTGGTGCCATGCCCCCTTGATTATCAAACCAAAATACCTTTCTTTGACGTCACTCAAACTATTACATCTCAACAACACATAGACAAGATGAATGATTTCTTTGACCTCCATGAAGCTGAAATTGAATATGTGATGATGAGGCTATTTGTACAAAGTTTTGGAGGAGAAGTTCGAAAATGGTTCAGAGCCCTACCAACAGCTTCTATCACTACTCTACCTATCCTCTGGAGGCAATTCCTAGATCGATGGGAGGTGAAGAATAATCCCCTTTAGATTTTGTTTGAATATGAGAACATCAAAATAAATGTTGGTGAGAGTGTGCAAGACTATTGTGTGAGATTTAATGCAGTATACAATGTTATTCTTGCAAATATCAACCACCAGAGGGATTGGCTTTGCTTAAGTTTCCAGATGGATTTGATGCCGATATGGCATATCAGTTGCATGAACATGATCCTACAACTCTAGAATGCATGCAAAAGAATGTTGTGAGCGTAGAAGCGAACTTGCTGGCTAAGAGATAAAGAATGAGATCAGAGAAAAAAGCAACCATGAAAGAAGAATCATCTACTTCAGATGTAAAAATGGATACATTGATTCGAACAATGGAAAGGATGGTTGACCATTGTCCACCATAGATAGACCTAAACTACAGATCCAGAACCCAAACTTTAGAGGGCAACAGTAACCCCAATTCCAAATCAAGCAAAGAGAGCAAAAAGCACTAGAACAACCATCGAAACAACAACATCAGATTAGAACTCTGTTACAATAGAATTATGTTCAAGGAGTCGAAGAAGAAGAGGAGGAAGATCCGGTAATTGAACAAATCACTTCTTCATTGTAGATGGTTGATCCGGATTTAAACAGGAACGCAACAAATTACAGAGATAACCATATACACAAAGATGCAGCGGAAATAATACTTCATTTCATTAATGGAAAATACTCAAATATGCTTACAACAGAAATGGAAATAAACTAGCTAGGGCGATGGTAGCTTATCTCTGAGAAGATATGTGATGGCTACATGCCTCTGAACTGTCTTACAATGAGGCTCGGAGGCCTATTTATTGTTGAGAAACAATAGAAAACCCTTCACATTCCAAAACCTAACCCTAGAAGATGAAACGCCAAATTGTGGGCCCCGTTTTTGGGTAAGTTGGTACATCAACTTCCCGGGGTCGCGAATTGGTCATACTATCTCCGTTTGACGTGCATGATAGCCCGTTGGAAAGATCTCTCCGAGGACTACGACGGAAAAGACGATTTTTATCAGAAAAATCGCTGGCGGTAGATTTCCCAAAAAACGTCGTTTAGGGCCTCAAAACGGCTCCGGAAGTTCAGGACCTGAAAAACTGCTAAAAATAGTAAGTTGTGCTACAATTAAGGAAACTGAAAATGCTGAGAAAGACAATGGTGGGGGTCCAGGTGGACTTGGCAGGTGGCCACCAATATCCACCTGGATCAATGGTATGCCTATATTTCTGATTGAAGATGAGGATTATGTAGAAAGTTTCGACATTCTAAAGGATGAGGACTACATCTTATCAAATGATGTTGTTTTGGAGACCGAATCTGATGATTATCAGCATGGTTATATGAATTCTTTGAGTGCACCGTAGAAACAATATTATTTGAGGAGAAGAGATGTACCGATCAGTCTTATTCAGAAGAGGAAGGATGTTGAGTCAAAGAATTATCTCTCAAACAATCAGAAAAAAAGAAAGGAGCACGCCGATCAGAATCCTAGCAAGGTAAATCATCCATTAACAAGTACAACTACAAAAGAGAAAGACATTAAAAAAAGGATAGTGCAACGAAGGAGAAAACAGATAAGAGGGTCATCAGTGTCAAAGAGGTAGAAAAAGTCACATATTTTAATTTAGAAAGTGAAATTTCTAAATTGAAAATGTCCATTCCTTTGACCAAGCTTGTTAAGAATAGCCATTACAAACACCATGTGCCTAGAATACTAAAAATTAATCCTTTGTCCGACATGGTGAATGTTGAGGATGATCATCCTGAACATATTTTTGGTCCAGCTATAGAAGGACAACTAGAAGACAGCGAGGTCCTTCCCTTTTATTTGAGTCTTAGACTGCATGAGTATATTCTTCATAATGCTATGCTTGATTCCAGAGCTTCCCACAATTCGATGCCCAAAGCTATCATGGAAACGTTGGGCCTGGATATTGTTAGAGTCAGTCTTTGCAGCCTTCCTCCAGTGATCAAACATGTTCTTACAAAGTGATTTTAGGGTGTCAAGGTCAAATTTTGTCATTTCAGCGAGTCTTCAAGAAAAATTTGGTCACTGGGTATTAGGTCTAGGATTTGTTTTCACTCCTTCCAAAGTCTTCCAAGTATTGGTTCATGTCACCATTCGAATGAGTGCACCACCATGAAAAGAATTGTCATCATTATTTCATGTTCTAATGGGTCATTTTACACCTTGTTTGTGCTTCAATTGTGCTCAGGTAAGGCTCATTTCCCTCTCCTAGGGTTTTTGTTTCTGAGCAAGACAAAATGAATTTGGAAAAAGTGAGAGAGGTTTTTGTCCACAATAATCCAAGGAAGAGAAAACTCCTTCACTTTTTACACAAGTGTCATGGTTTTAGAGAAATGTCAAAAATACAGTCGCTACAGGAGGGTTGCTGCACCTCTAGAGTGACGTTGGTAAAATCAATGTTTCTCCTAGATGGAATGACCAAATAACATGCCTGATGCATCCATTTATACATAGACACAAATAGATTTCCAATGATCTATCATAAGCTCAATTTGGAGTTGAGGAAGACCTTCAAAAGTTGACTACAACAGCACTCTGCATTTAGGCAATCTCATTATACACATTTTGACCAGTCTTGGGAGATTGGCCTTTTGATAGGGCAAATGAACTCCAAATTTAAAAATTCAATATTTTCTAGAATATAGACTCGACACGATTTCCAACTAGCTATCCTGCGCCCAATTTGGACATTAGGAAGGCCTTGAAAAGTGTCCTGTGAAAAGCCGCTACACACCTGGCAAGGTTTTCATTTGTTAATTTGCACTGGCACTACACACCTAGCAGCCAAGCCCCAAAACGCTCCAAAATCACTCATTTTGCTTCAAATCTCTCAATTTACCTCTTGGAAAGTAAGCAAATCAATCCTTCTTTTTGAAAATGGTTTTTCATCAATTTTTGGTGATGTTTTCACTCATAAAGATAAAACCCTAGTTTTGACTCAAACTTGTCCCATAAAATTCACAAACTGTCTTATAAATTTGACAAGCTCACTCTCTCATTTGTTTTCCTATCCAATCCTTTTTGCTATTATTTCCTAAATCCAATTCTTACATATAAATTTCCCAAACCCTTTTCTCCCCAAAACACTACATACTTACTCCTACATACATCCCTAAACCCTACACTATTCCCAAAACCTACTCACTCCCTAAATCTCATTCACACTCCCATTAACCCTCTCTTACTGATCCATAAAATCTCTTCATACTCATCTTTCATCCAACCTATCTCTCCATTCATATCAAGTGTTCACAGCTATAAAAACAATGGAAAAAGACAGTGAATATGACTATGAAGAAGAAACACTCGGTGATAGTTCCATGGAGAGACTTAAGGAGCAAAAAGGAGCAAGAAAAGTTGAAAATCTTGGCTGGAGACTCACTAGCCCATCAAAGAAACTAATGGTGGTTCCATATGCTAAATCTAGGTAAGTTTTTATAATTTTTTGTCATTTTGAAATTTTCCAACACAGAAAATTACCCTAGGTGTGTAGCACAATCGCCGCTACGCTTTTCACTGGAGGAATTTTTGAAGAAATGGCTTGCATATCTGGATTTAGCATGATGAGAGCATCTAACCCAGAAAATATCAGCAATTTTGGAGCAAAACTTGGTCACCAAAAGGGAAAAAAACTACCAAAAAATGACCTCTTTTCCTCTTTTTGGACACACAGAAGCAGCCTTGGGAGATTTCACTTTTGAGCAGGCAAATGACATCCAAATGAAAAATTTCAAGATGTTCCAGAAACAAGACAGGAAGACCTTTCCAGTGATCTATCTATCACTCAATTTGGTTAAGGGGAAGGCCTCCAAAAGTGGCTATGAAGCGGTGCTATGCCCCTGGCCAGTGGCGCTACGCATAGAGCCAGTTTGCTAAAAAATCCAATTTTTGCCTAGTTTTTCTACAAGTTGACTTTTTCTCTCATTTTGGATGAATTTATGGTTGTAAATGATGCTATGGTATGTAAATGTAATTGTAAAATGACCTTAAAGGTCAGATTCATCATTTTGAGGTGGTTTGGGGGTTAATGAATCAGTTTCCATGCTTATAGAGGCAAGTTGTTCCACTACCTATATTCCTGCTCCTTGTTTGGAAATGGTTGTAACAGTTCCTTATCTCTTGGATTCGACCCTTGATGACTAGAATAGGTGGTTTGATTGTCTATATTATTTACTTTTTCAATCATTAACAAAGGTTGGACTCTCTTGGATGCTCTGAGCTACATTGTACACATTTATCAGCAGTTTGGCAAGGAAATAAACCAGGATTTGCAGCTATTTTTGTAGGATACTTGTGGTAAAGTGTTTTTGCATAGTTTCTTCTTCTGTTATTAGTTTTTCTCATGTGTTATGTGTGCCACAATCTTATTCATTATTCTAACTAAATGAAATCAAGATAGATAGGTAGAATACATTGGTTACAGTGCTCTGCATTGGGAATCCATTTAGTTTTTGATGTTTTCTACTGTTTGAAGAGGACTCATGAGCTTTTCATGCCCTCCTTAGCTCCTCACCAGTCTTAGACATACCATCTCACTCAATTTTAAGTGCTAAAACACCTACCTATCTCTCCCCATAGAACACCCTGCATTCCTGACTTGATTTCCCGGACCCAAAGTTGCCTGCTCCATTTGATCCAAAAACAAAATCAACCAAAAACCATAGAGCTACTATACCTAGCATAAAACCCATATTTGATCCAGTCATCTCAACTGAGATTGACAAGGAGAGAGCCCTCTACCAACCTAGTAGGGCTAGCTACTAGGTTAAGCTTGGTTTGTGGTTATCCTACAATTGCCTCCCTTTATCCTGAGGTCAATCTAGGCTCTAACAGATATCACCCGCCAATATCATGATTTGTATTCATTTGATTCTAGTGGAGTTCACTGCTTTGGTCTCATCAAAGATTTGGTGGTTTCCTTAGATCAAATGCCAGCCAAGAATGTTTTGATGGACGTGGTCGTAGCTAATATACCACCTCGATTTGGTATGTTGTTGTCTAAATCGTGGAGAGCCAAACTCAAAGGCACTTTACAACTTGAATTCTCTTATGCTACAATCCCTATTTTCGGTCAATTGAGGAAGTTTTACCAGGACAAGAAGATGAAATATATGATCACTAGTAAAGAGAAGCCCATCAATCATCCGATAAATGTTGTACATACAAATTTAGAATATTTTGTTTTGTACATTGATAGAGGATTCAATGATGTAGATATTCAGCTCATTGAAGTAGACAATGTACTAGAAATTTCCGATGGTTTTAGAGAATTCTTAATCAGGAAAAGGAAAAAGTGGCAATTTCTTCTGAGCAGCCTCCACAAGAGCAGAAAGTCAATGAAGAACAGAAAAATGAAGCAACCAGCAAAGGTAAGATCGAAACAAAAGCAGAATTCCAACATCTGGAAGATGAAGATGGCCTGTGGAGCATGAACTTCGATGGTGCTTTTGGTAAAGATGGTGCGACTATTGGAATTTGGATTCGAAGTCCTGTTTTTCAGCCAAAAAAAGTTCCAAGTATTGTTAGAGTGTGTTCTTATAAATTAGCTTTCGATTGCTCTAAAAATGAAGTAGAGTATGAGGCATTGATTACAGGTGTAAAGATTTTGAAGAAGCTGGGTGCGAAAAGGATTTTTTTATATGGTGATTCAAAGCTAGTGATTAAAAAAGTCAAAGGAGAATATCAAGCAAAGAATCTACGGATGAGAGCTTATAGGAATGTAGTCCTAGATATCTTGAAAATGTTTCCAGAATACACATTGACAGCGGTGCCGAGAAGTCAAAACATCATTGCTGATTCACTTCCTACAGCAGTGAGAAATCTGAAAATTCCAATGAATTCTAGCAATAACTCTGAAATTCATGTCAAACATAGCCCTATTATTCCTGATAATTTGAGATATTGGCAAGTTTTCTGGGATGACAATGAAATTAATTTCTTTTTGCAGAATGAAGGGAAGTTTAAGAATGCTTTCATTGATGATGTTTGTGATTCTAATGAATAAGACATTGAGGTAAATTAGATGGATGTTTTACGGCTGAAGGATAATGTTATTCCTAGAGGTCTTGTACCTTTAGAGGAGTTGTTTGATCAAGATGATGTTGCAAAAAAACCAACCTTGGTTCCTACTGACAAAGGAGTTGAAGATGTAAACATTGGGATAGCGGACCAGCCCAAGCTTGTTAAGTTATCAAAAACATTATCTCTCGAGTCAAATGCTAAGTATGTTAAGTTGCTTTCTAAATTTTCTGATGTTTTTGTGTGGGATTACTCAGATTTGAAAGTGTATGACAAGAACATCATTCAACACACCATTCCTATCAAGCCAGATCAAAAACCCTTTAGACAAAACTTGAGGAGGATCAACCCAAAGCTGTTGCCATCCATCGAGAAAGAGGTAAATAGATTGTTTAAAGTTGGTATCATTGTTCCAATTAGATTCTTTGATTGTGTTTCAAATTTGGTCCCCGCACCAAAAAAGACCGCAGAGATAAGGTTATGTATTGATTTTCGGAACCTAAATAAAGTATCCCTGAAACATAATTATCCTTTTCCTAAGATGGACTATATTCTGCAAAGAGTAGTTGGAGCATTACGGATGTCACTACTAGATGGCTACTCAGGTTAAAATCAGATTTTGGTGCACAAAAAATACTAAGGAAAAACTGCCTTCACAACACCATGGGGGACTTTTCAGTATGCCAAGATGCCATTTGAGCTGAAAAATGTTGGGGCTGGTTTTCAGTAGTCCATGGATATAGCTTTCACGAATGAGAAGGGTGTTTTCTTAGTGGTTTACTTAGATGACATGACAGTACTTTTTGGTCCTGATGATGAAAATTTACTCCACCTGAGGATTGTTTTTCAGAAATGCAGGGAGTTCGGGATTTCTTTATGTTAACACCCAGGTTATTCCCTATGACTCCCAAGGGAATACGGCCGGGGTAACCACTAACCAATCTTTGGATCACAGCTTCTAGCCAAACTGTGATCAGAGAGGGCTCTCTCTTTATGATTTGTCTCTGTTATGATGGGGTTTTAGGCTAGCTATTATGCTCAAGTTTTGGTTTATGTTTTGGTTGAAGGATTTCTTTCAGTTCCTATGATATAGTGTTTAGATAGTGAAATACCATTGGGCAACGGAGTCTGGAGTTGTGAAATGATTTGATATGCTGGACTGGTGGTGCTCAAACTGTCGGGCCTATTGTGTATTTTAGACAAACAAAATTAGCTTGAATGGTGATGTATGTCAACCAACAGAAAGCAATTAAGAATTTTCTATTAAGTTGGTGAGGTGAAAGTGAAAACACTGCACAGGAGCAAAGCTTGAATTCCTGTGACAAAGGCCACTGTGAAAGGTGTATTCTGAAAGTGCAGCAGTTAAGAATTACACTTTATATAGATTACAGCTGAAGAAAACATTCATAAACAACACAGATTGAACTCAGGGTACTCGGTGAGTAAATCCTGAAAGTTATTCTTTTTCTTTGTTGCTTAGTATTGAAAATCAGATAACATATATGGATTTTAACAAAACAAAAAAAAAACTAATTGACAGAGAGAGATACAGAGACTTATTGTATGGTGAAATACACAGGAATCCAGCAGTTATCAACAGACACTAGAACGCATCCAACACCTCAGTAATCCGAGAAATTCCATTGCTTTCTTTATTAACTTCTGACAAGATTACAGCATAAGAGCTTCTTCAAGAGAAATCAACAACAACCCTTGCAAACTCATGCGAAGGGGACTTTATAGCAAGCTTATACAAAATATCTCAGGTATTGAGTCATCTGAGAGAGAAAATATCTTCATAAATGCGTATAGAAAGTAGGAAAAGAAGTTATTGTAACTCTGAATGCATCATAAATGCTCTTTATGTCTGTCAGAGGGTAAATTGACCTTTGGAGCTCATTGAGTCGGTTTTCTTTAACGCTGAATGATGCGTCTTTATTTCTTGCTGCGCTGTATTTTCTCGGCCCTGCCGCCTGTAGTCTTCTTTTTCTGTTTTACTGGCCGATGTATTTGCTGAGTTGGCTCAACTTTAATCCATCATGCATGCTGATCTCGTTGAACTGTGTTCTGCACGACCACTGATACTCTTTTAAGAAACAAAAATTGTTAAGTGACTCCCTGTTTACAAAATCTTCTGTATTGCATTTGTCCACCATTCTTGCGTAGGGAGTTGATGCCTGAGAATAGCATCCATTGTTTCCTCTGCCTCTGTGTATTTGAAGAAGTTGGGAGCTACCCCAAACAGGTGATTAATCTCATTAATCTAATTCCAGTTGAGAGGCTGTGGCATTGAGGCTGCTCTTTAGCTTATAATTTTCCAATGTTTCATCTGCTAAAGAGGCATGCACCATTTCACCAGTCTGTTTATGCAGTTCAATTTTGTCCATTGGGTGTATGTCTTTGGCCATGACCTCCAAGTTGGTTCTGAGGTAATCTGAGGCAGATTGGGGCTGTAGTGCTGTAGGCATGAAATGGCTCATTATCATTTTTCCTTCACCTACATCAAAGGCAGACATAAGTCTCTGCTGATTAGAAGGAGCCATGTTTAGCAGATGATTGTACAGCTGTACTTTGATAGGCTCATTCCTCCTTTTGATGTCTATAAATTGTTGTTTGATGCTCACTTGTCCTTCCTTTTGCTGGCTGGAGGAGCTGACCTCCCCTCCCATAGCCCTGTCCTGTTCCTGCTGGAAGGAACTTGCTGAAGCTTCTCTGCTGGGTGGGCCCATGCCCAATGCTTGTCTTATTGCTGCATCATCCTCAGAAAAGTCATTTAATCTCTGTCTCTTCTCTCCCTGGTTGATGGATGAAGTGAGGGGAGTTTCTCTATCCCTTTTTCATCTTAAGTCCTCCTTTTGAGGAGTTTGGAGGACCGAGGCATCGGTGGTGACTTCTGGCCTAGGAGGCACTATGTTCTGAGCCTGTTGCTCAGTGGAAGTTGGAGTATTAATTACTCCCTCCTGCTGTAAGGGCTGCTGAATGTCATGTTGCCCTTCTTCTTGCTGCAGATTTTGTTGCTGTTGTTGCTCTGCCTGCTGCTGCCCTCCTTTATCTGTTTGCTCTTGGGTCACTGGAGGTGACTGCTCCTTCTCCTGATGTGTCTGCTCTGTGTCCATTTGTTTTTCTTTGCCTCTGCTGGATATATTCTCAGTAGCCTTAGTAGTTTGCTGCTTGGCAGTTGTGGAGGATTCAGCTGCTCCCGTTTGTGTGCTTGGAAGTGTGAATACCTGTGAACAAAGCTCAAGGTCAGCCATCTTCTTTAGATTCCTTAGTGCCCTGTTGTTCAGCTCTTCTTGTGACAAGGGCTCTTCTAAGGTCCCTCTCCTCCATTTGTCTTGGTTTGCATACTTTTCAATGTGAGGGATATTATGGTGATCATAAGCAGATAACTTATATTTGAGCCTCCTCGTAGTTATGAAATGATTAGGGTCATAGGGAACCCATAGGAAACTGGTTTGCAGGCCAAGGGCCTCAAGCATTCTCTCTGCTTCCCTCCATCCTTGCTCCCTCTCATTATAGATAAAATGGCCAAGTTGGCTTTTGACCTTCAACTGTGCTTTTTTACCTTTTCCTGAAAAATGAAGCACATCAACTCTGCCAAATTGCCTAAAGTACTCTAGGGCAAATAGCCTCATAGGCACATACTTGGGTAGTTTGAAAGGAGGTAGATCACACCCATATATCCTGATGACAGTGTGGTTTTGGTAGAAATACCAATCCCCAATGCTATAAGCTTTTGACAGCTGAAGAATCCTTTGCATATCATCAGTGAGTCTTGGAGGAGGTGAGCTCATCAGCATTGTCATGGCTGGATGGATGAACAGGTCCATGAATTCACAATAAGTGTATGGAGACTCAGGTCTGATGTGGAAGATAGAAGACCAATAGACCACTGATCTAGGATTGCCTTGGGCATCCATTCTTTTGATTGAAAAGTGAAACTTCTCATGTTGATGGTACAAAATCAAATGGTAAATGTAGGAGGTGTATCTGAACATCCTGTCCCTCCTTAAATTCATCAATTGCTCATGAATCTTGTCTGATATGTAGGTGGCATAGTCATAGCAGATTGGTGACTTGCCAGGAGAAAACATAAGCATCATTACCAGCACAGTTGAATCAATATGCTCAATTGAACTGTATCCTAAGATGGGAGAAATCATATCTGCAAGGTCTCTGCCCAGTTCATTGAGATATACATGAAGAATTGGAGGGCCCATCACAATCTTAGTTTTGATGTAGAATTGATTAAATTTAACAATTTGAGCATCTGTGAGTTTATCCCCTTGTTTTATCAGGTTTACCAGTGACAGAGGAACCAACTTCTTCTGAGGGTTGAAGCAGAGCATGTCTCTGATAGCTTGAGGGGTAACATAGAAAAGTACTGAACCAGATGGGTCAATAACAACCCTCTGAGAGACATCATATTGTTCAGCAGAGAGGTGGATTAGCTCAGGGAATTGGTTGACCTGAGGGAGTTTGAAAGTAGGGAGGGAAGATTCCCATAAGCCCAATACATCTGTCCCATTTTCATGCTTGGCTTTCAACTCTTTCAACAGATGAAGGTGGAATTTGCTGCTCATAAGCTTCTCTTCTGTAATTTGGTAATCCATGTCTGCCAAGGCTTGCCATTTCAGGTTCTTTTGAGGGGCATTCAGAGGTTGAACATTTAGTACTACAGGTGTCTCCATTGCACAGGAGGATTTTGAATCAGGTTCAAAGTGATTTTGATTGGGCAGAGCAGTACAGAGGAATGCCTCCGAACCAGGGAGGTGTATTTATCAGGAACAGAGAGTGTTTCGAGGTAATAGCACTTGAAATACTATTTTTGAACAAAATAGAGCAGTAGCAGGACTGAGCAGAGTTTGCTTTGTGGGGAATTTGTTTCTTGCAGGTAGCTGGTTCACGATTGCGCGAACCAACGAGGAATTTCCACTAAATTTGCCCAATGTGGCCTCCTAAACTTGTAATGATAGCACTGGTTTGGTATGAATGCTGGTATGGTGGAGTTTTAATGGTGAAATTGGCATTTTAAGGTCTGCTCACAGGCTATACCCGGAATTCACGGAAAAATGGACTTGCAGAGTGAAAATGGAGAATACCTGGTGAATTTCGTCGGCTCAATTTTGCTAATGCGCGAGTGATGGACGCTCTGGAGGTCTTGAAATTTTCTCAGCAGGCTGGTGCAAGTTTGATACGTAAATTGCATGCAGAACAAACAGTGCAGCTTTTGCCAAAAATAGCAAAAAACGCGAAATTTTCGGTCTAAATATAGATTTTGGCGATTTTGGCGCGTTTTTGTGCTGACGTCAGCATGACGTCATAGGTGGGGTCAGGATCGGATGACGTCAGCATGACGTCATCAGGCCAGGTGGCGGGCTCTGATTGGTCCACGGGGATGGTGAGGTGGCAGGACAAGTCAGCTAATGGTTGAGCGGGAGGTAGACGTGGCGGCATAAGTGGCAGTGACGTGGGGTGACGGGGAAATTACGTGGCGATGACGTAATGCAAATGGAATGGGGGAAACCGGAAACCGGAGGCGGTTTCATATCGACAACAGGCCTTAAAGGAAGTGGCAACAGTTGTCTCTTTCCCTCAAAGACTTGACATTTATGACATGAGGTAGTGAATTTCTTGACATCAGAGAACATAGTGGGCCAGTAGTAACCAGCCCTTAGTATCTTATCCACAGTGGACTTCCAGTACAAGTGTCCACCACAGTCTCCTGCATGAAACTCCTGCATGATATTGTTAGTTTCATTTTCAATTAAACAGTGCAGCAATATACCTTCATGGTTTTTCCAAAGTAAATTGCCATCCATCACACAAAATCTTGATGTTTTCATTTTTAAGAACCTACACTTAGTTTTGGACAGTCCTGGGGGAGCACACAGGTTTTGTAACACATAACAGATATCAGAGTACCAGGGGGATCATTGAAAGGCTACATTGATCTTTGGAGTCGCCAGCTCTGTTTCACTGTCCAGCTGATTGATGTCTAAGGCTTGAAAATTTGTTTCTGTCATTAATTTGGCCAAGCCTTGCCCTTTTATTAGTTTTGTAGGTTTTATCTCAATGTCAAATTCCAAAATGCTGGCAATCCATTTTCCTCTTCTGCCTTCTAAATTTTCTTGAGTGAGAATGTCTTTGACAATGGGACTTGGTACATATGCTATGACATGGGAATAAAGGATATAAATCCTAAAGTCTTTGATTGCTTTGACTAAAGCATAGGCTTGTTTTTCCATGATTTGATATTTTAAAGGTGCATCTCTAAGAGCTTTGCTGAAGAAAGCAATTGGCTTTTCATTCCCTTGGTGATCTTTTTGCAGCAGAACAGCAGCAATAGTATGTTGGGAGGCAAAAGAGAAAATGATAAATTCTCTGTCAAACTGAGGATTGGTTAAGACTGGGGTTTGGGTAAGGGCCAATTTTATACTTTCAAATGCTTGATTGGCTTCAACAGTCCACTTCACTTTTGAATCCTTTTTCAGCATGTTATTTAATAATCTGATTAGCTCTGCTAGGTTTGGGATAAACCTCCTCAAGAAATTGATTTTTCCCAAGAACCCCTATAATTCTTTGACATTCCTTGGGTGAGGCATTTGCAGGATAGCCTGTATCCTATCTGGATCAATTCTAATGCCATCTTTTGAGATGATGTGTCCTAAGAGCTTGCTTCCTCTAAACCAAAGAGGGACTTTTTCGGATTCAAGGAAATTCCATATTTTCTGCATTTTAAGAAGATCTGTCTCAGATGTTTTATATGTTCTTGGTCTGATTTTGAGAAAGGTGTTAGGTCATCTAGATAAATGACTAAAAAGTCATGAATCTCATTTGCAAAAGCAATGTCCATTGCTCTTTGAAATGTTGCCCCTGCATTCTTCAATCCAAAAGGCATCTTTACATATTTGAAAGTTCCCCACGGAGTTGTAAATGTTGTTTTGTCCTGATCATCAGGGTGAACTAAGATCTGATTAAAACCTGAAAATCCATCCAGCAATGAGATCCTTGAGGCCCCCACCACCCTTTGAAGAATGTGATCCATCTTGGGTAAGGGGTAGTTATCTTTTAAGGATACTTGGTTTAGATTCCTTAAGTCCACACACAGCCTGATCTCACCTGTTTTCTTTCTTGTAGGGACTAAGTTGGAGATCCATTCAGAGAATCTGATTGGTGCTATGATGCCTGCTTTGAACATTTTTTGTACCTCTTGTTCCATTGCTGGGAGAAGCATAGGATTGATTCTCCTCAGTTTTTGTTTAAAGGGCTTTTGATCAGGTTTGAGAGGGATGGTGTGTTGGATTACAGAGGTGTCATAGGACTTTAGGTCCTCATAGCTCCATGCAAAAACATCCTGGAACTCTTTGAAGAGGTCAATGTATTTTGGTTTTTGGTCAGGAGGTAAGGAAGCAGATAATTTAATTATCTTGGGTCTGTCAATTGTACCTATGTTGCACTCTTGAATTGCTGCATTCAGGGGCTACATTTTTGGCTTCCTGGGAATATCATTTGAATCAAAAATGTCTTCTAGTGGGGTTAGGCCTGTTGGTAGAAAATTGTCCTTTAGCTCAA
Organism: Pinus tabuliformis; assembly: GCA_031772625.1. NCBI lineage: Eukaryota > Viridiplantae > Streptophyta > Pinopsida > Pinales > Pinaceae > Pinus > Pinus tabuliformis. Next base: position 120,637,115 of record CM062806.1, read on the forward strand.
TGATCTCAGTTTCAGCATTGGGCACTCCTTCTTCCCAGTCAACTTGTTGAATTTACTGGATGTTTTCTATATTGAAAATAGTTGGATTCAGCATTTGTTTCGCAGTCCTAGGTGATATTGGCTGAGCAGTCTGTTGAAACTGTATTTGTGATGGACTTTCTCCATTAAGTTTTTGAGATTGACTTGCTGTCTCAAGTATTTGTGATTGACTTGCTGTCTCATTGTCAATATTTAATCCTGCAAATTCTTGCTGCAGAGTTAAAAACTGGTTTATTTTCTTGTCGTCCTCAAATACTTGCCAATCATTGATGTTGTTTGGAATAGAGGGTCTGTGTTTTACTTCAGCTGTGAAACAATGGTCGGGCTCAAAAGGCAACTTGCAGGTACTTGCAAAGGTGGCTAAACTATGAGCATGCAGATTTTGGGTTCTGGGAATTTTAGTAATTTGGAACTCAGAAAAGAAGTTTAGTACCTCAGCAACAACAGACCTATAAGTCCTTAGTCTTTTGTCATTGGTGACAAAGTTTCCTTTCACTTGTTGGATGACTAAATCTGAATCTCCCATGATTGAAACCCTCACAGATTGTAAGAATTTTGCCAACTTGAGTCCTAGTAAAAGGGCTTCATATTCTGCCATGTTATTAGTACATCTGAAATTCAGTCTATAGGCTCTGCCTTCTGCATGACTATTTTCTTTGTTGTGTACCCAAACTCCAGCTCCTGCCCCTAATTTGTTGACCGAGCCATCAAATTCAAGGAACCATAGAATATCTTGTTGGGAAGGAAATTTTATGATCTGTTCATGGGCTGGTAATGTAAGTAGCAGTTGTGGTTTTTTCTCTAGCTTGTCTTCTAGGGCAGTCTCATCATTTAATTGAATGTTTTTGACAACTAAGGCAGCAGCACTATCTGATGTTTGATTGACTTTTGTTTTATGAGTGATATTACTCTCACTTGCATCTTCCTCCTGTATGAATACCTTGGTTTCAACTTCACCTTTTGAGGGAGTGGTTGTATCATTGAAGAGAATGTATGAGTCTATGTCTGAATGAACAGCATACATAGGAAAATTTTGAGGTTTTTCTTCACTGCTGACCATGTACTTCATTAGTGTTTCTCTATACAGTCTTTTTGGTTGCCCAAACACAGAGATGGTGGCATATGACATGTCTAATTGTAGGGAACCTTGGAGTTTGGCTCCCCATGATCTTGATAACAACATTCCATACTTAGGTGGGATATCAGCAACTACCACATCCATTAGGATTGTCTTGTTTGGGTATTGAACTAGAGAGACACATAAGTCTTTTATGAGACCTAGACACTTGACTTGGCTGGAGTCAAAGGAAAACAGATCCTTGTATGGTCTTGTTATGTCCAAATTCAACTTTCCATGACTGCTTTTGGCATAAGGTTATGAGAGGCACCTGAGTCAAACATTGCATTATGTAGTACTTTGTCATGAATATATAAACTGACATAAAAAGGCAGTACCCCTGTGACTACTGTTTTCCCATCCACTTCTGGGCCAAACAGGGGTTCTGGGGTGTCATCCAGTACATTGACATCATTTTTGTTACCAGTGAGTTGTAAGGACCTTTTGATTTGCAATTTATAGCTGTCATGCTTGGCTAATTCTAAGAGAGGAATAGCTATTTTTATTTTTCCAATTTCTGTTTCAAAATCAAAAGGTTTCTCAGATTGGGTCTTGGAGTTATAGGTGACAGTTCTTTCCTTGTTTATTACATCTTCTTCCTGATTTTTGTTTTGACCTTGGGACTTATCCTTTTTACTCATTTCTTGAGGAGTAATGTTTAAATTAGGATGAGAAGAGGAAGTGTCCAGAGACTGCTGTCTTAAAGACAGTGGTTCAGTGATCTCCTCAACAATCACTTCTTCTGTAGATGAATTTGTTTTGTCATTAGGTTCTGTGACTATAACTCCTTTAGGCTGCTGATTATCCTTTTTCTTTTCAGGCTGGCTAACATTCACAGTTCTGCTCCTTAGCTTGTATTGTTTATGGACTTCATATACAGCAGTGTCATAGCCTTGTTTGAAATCAAAGGATTCACCTGATTTAGTTTGGAACAGTTTGGTTTCCTCATCCTCATGATCTTCTTGTGTTAAGAAAACTTGACTTTCACCATCTAGCCCTATTAGGTTAATCTCAGGATCTTCATTGGGCTCTGCTGAAGTGGAGGTTTCAACATAATTTTCTTGGAAAGGGGGTCTTATTTCTTGATCAGCACTGGTTTTGCCAATGCCTGGGTTTTGAGTTCTCCTAAAATTTGGATTCCTAGGAGGGTTGTTTTGTGGAGCTTCCCATGATGATTTTCTTTCAACCGATTCCACTCTATCACCTAATCTTTTCATTCCATTTAATATGGCATCAAGCTTTTGATCAAAGGCAGAGGGTTCTTCTTTGAAAACAGTCCTTTTTTCCAACCTTGCCCTGTTTCTTTTGGCAATCAGGTTGGTTTCCACTGTGACAGCAACCCTTTGGGCTTCTTCCAGGGATTGACAGTCCCTTTCCTTTAATTGATAGGCCATGTCAGGGTCCAAACCATCAGGGAATTTGTACAAGGCTAAATCAGGAGGAGGTCTTAGATTCTGCAGAATTGAGTTATACACATTATTAAATCTTGCACAATACTCCAAAACAGTCTCTTGGCGACCTCTTCTGATGGTGTCATATTCCCCAAGTATGTGCAGAGGATCTTTCTTTTTCTCCCATCTACTAGTAAAGGCCTGATATAGTTCAGCAGGAGTTGTAATGGAGTTCGCATTCAGGGATCTAAACCAAGTTCTAACATCCCCAGTTAGGCTTTGAACAAACATCCTCATTCTGACACTGTCATCATCTATTTCATAGGTCTCAAAATGGTCTTGCATTCTTTTGGCATGTTGGGCAGCTGTCAGAGGGCCATTGGAGTCAAAATATGAAATTTTGGTTTGGTAATCTTGTGGTAAGGCTGCAGCATTAGCTGGTATCTGCAAGGGTGCATATCTGTTAGCCATATTTACTGGGTTTAGAGGATTAACAAGGGTATCCGGGATAATAGGAACAGTTGGTATCGCAGGGGTAATAAGTAGGGGTGAACCTAGAAGGTTAGTCAAGGGGATATGTGCAGTAGATGAGGGTATGAGAGGGGAACTTTGAGATGCGGATGATGAACTAGGGGAACTAGGGGTAGACCTGAAAAGGGCCTTGCATGGAGTAGGTATAGCGTTAGGATGATCTGGCTCTGAAGTTAGAACAGCAGGCTGCTCCTGCTTTTGCTGCCTCCTAACGTTTCTTGGGATGGTATTTGGATTATCAACAATGGTAGGTGGATTAGGATCAGGATTTGCCCTAGTATGTCGTGGATTTCTCTTAGGAGCCAGTTTCTAACTGTTTTTTAGGATTTTTGCGGGAAAAGTTTGTATGTGCAGGGACTGGATAAAGATCTTTTGGAATGATTATGTATTCTCAGAGCTAAGATGAAGGTTCCCTAAACAAGCTCCTCCCTAAAACTGCTAATGTGATACAGAAACAGATTAAGGCCTCTTGATTTATTTCAGGCTTGATAGTAGCTTATGGAATATATATAGTAATTAAAAATCTCAAGCAATCCCCAGTGGAGTCGCCAATTATGTTAACACCCAGGTTGTTCCCTATGACTCCCAAGGGAATACGGCCGGGGTAACCACTAACCAATCTTTGGATCACAGCTTCTAGCCAAACTATGATCAGAGAGGGCTCTCTCTTTATGATTTGTCTCTGTTATGATGGGGTTTTAGGCTAGCTATTATGCTCAAGTTTTGGTTTATGTTTTGGTTGAAGGATTTCTTTCAGTTCTATGATATAGTGTTTAGATAGTGAAATACCATTGGGCAATGGAGTCTGGAGTTGTGAAATGATTTGATATGCTGGACTGGTGGTGCTCAAACTGCCGGCCTATTGTGTATTTTAGACAAACAAAATTAGCTTGAATGGTGATGTATGTCAACCAACAGAAAGCAATTAAGAATTTTCTATTAAGTTGGTGAGGTGAAAGTGAAAACACTGCACAGGAGCAAAGCTTGAATTCCTGTGACAAAGGCCACTGTGAAAGGTGTATTCTGAAAGTGCAGCAGTTAAGAATTACACTTTATATAGATTACAGCTGAAGAAAACATTCATAAACAACACAGATTGAACTCAGGGTACTCAGTGAGTAAATCCTGAAAGTTATTCTTTTTCTTTGTTGCTTAGTATTGAAAATCAGATAACATATATGGATTTTAACACAACAACTAATTGACAGAGAGAGATACAGAGACTTATTGTATGGTGAAATACACAGGAATCCAGCAGTTATCAACAGACACCAGAACGCATCCAACACCTCAGAAATCCGAGAAATTCCATTGCTTTCTTTATTAACTTCTGAAAAGATTACAGCATAAGAGCTTCTTCAGGAGAAATCAACAACAACCCTTGCAAGCTCATGCGAAGGGGACTTTATAGCAAGCTTATACAAAATATCTCAGGTATTGAGTCATCTGAGAGAGAAAATATCTTCATAAATGCGTATAGAAAGTAGGAAAAGAAGTTATTGTAACTCTGAATGCAGCATAAATGCTCTTTATGTCTGTCAGAGGGTAAATTGACCTTTGGAGCTCATTGAGTCGGTTTGCTTTAACGCTGAATGATGCGTCTTTATTTCTTGCTGCGCTGTATTTTCTCGGCCCTGCCACCTGTAGTCTTCTTTTTCTGCTTTGTTGGCCGATGTATCTGCTGAGTTGGCTCAACTTTAATCCATCATGCATGCTGATCTCGTTGAACTGTGTCCTGCACGACCACTGATACTCTTTTAAGAAACAAAAATTGTTAAGTGACTCCCTGTTTACAAAATCTTCTGTATTGCATTTGTCCACCATTCTTGCGTAGGGAGTTGATGCCTGAGAATAGCATCCATTGTTTCCTCTGCCTCTGTGTATTTGAAGAAGTTGGGAGCTACCCCAAACAGGTGATTAATCTCATTCATTATGAAAAACAGATTCTCTACTCTGTTGTAAAGAGACTGTCCTGTGGCTGGCCCTGTTTCCTCTGAGGTGCTGGGCTTATCATTGATCTGGCTGGTGGCAAATGTATTGACCCTTTTAGCATATTGGTCATGTGTGAATAATCTCCCTGCGCTGTTCAGTAAGCCAGGGAGTCCTCTGCTTTCCAATACTTGAAACTTTTCCAGAAACTTGTTCACCTCAGTCTGCATATCCTGGGTTCTTCTCTCCAATGTCTGCACAAAGTTTCTCAGTGTGAGAACCCTTTTAACCATTTGGATGGTGTCAGTTCTGTTTGTAATTCCCATGGCAGTTAACTGGGAACTTGTTCTGTGGTTAAGTACATTGATCATTCTGGTGGCCACTTCAGGCATACTGCCCAATTGAGCTCTCGATCTGTGAATCTCCCTCTGTGCCTTTGGGATGAGCTCTAGTTGCTCATGGATAGTTTCAATGTATGGCCATTGCTCATTGATAGATTTACCAATGTTAGCCCATAGCACTACTTTCAATTCAGCCACCACTTTATCTAACTTGAGATCATTCTCTAGCTCTTTTATTTTGTTTTTTAGGGCTTTCACCTCCCTTTCTTTCTCTGCCACAGTTTGTTTGGATTTATCATATCTATCATTGATTTTAGCCAAAGAATCTTTGGCTGAATTGAGCTCCAACATTTGAGCTTCCAGGACTTGGATTTCGTTCTTCAGCTTTTGCATATCTAGGCTTTGGGCCTGCTCTGTAGTTGTTGGCGCTGCTGAAGTAGATGTTGCTGTTTGTTCGGTCTGTTGAGGAGGAGGGGCAGTGATAGGAGCAGTTTCCTCCAGATTGATGATCTGAGGTGGAGGTTGAGAAGTCTGCCCTTCTTCTCTTTGTTTCAGGGATGCCTGTAATGCTGCCTTTGCAGCCTCTGATTCTCCCAACTTCTCTTGTGCTTGGACCAGCTGTTTATAAATGGAGATTAATAAATCTGTGGTGTCCTTCTCCTGCCTTTGTTGGGCTACCTCATCTGTCTGAGGGTGCATGGTGGCAGGGAGTTTGATTTTCTTCCTCATGGCAGCCATGTCAGCATCCCTCAACTTTAAAATTTCCTGTATCCCTGAAATATCTTTGGGATCATGCCCAATTTCAATGATTATGTCTTCAAGGGACCTTATTCTGTTGTCCTTCGCCTGGGATGATGCCCTCTCCAATTCCAGTTGAGAGGCTGTGGCATTGAGGCTGCTCTTTAGCTTATAATTTTCCAATGTTTCATCTGCTAAAGAGGCATACACCATTTCACCAGTCTGTTTATGCAGTTCAATTTTGTCCATTGGGTGTATGTCTTTGGCCATGACCTCCAAGTTGGTTCTGAGGTAATCTGAGGCAGATTGGGGCTGCAGTGCTGTAGGCATGAAATGGCTCATTATCATTTTGCCTTCACCTACATCAAAGGCAGACATAAGTCTCTGCTGATTAGAAGGAGCCATGTTTAGCAGATGATTGTACAGCTGTACTTTGATAGGCTCATTCCTCCTTTTGATGTCTATAAATTGCTGTTTGATGCCCACTTGTCCTTCCTTTTGCTGGCTGGAGGAGCTGACCTCCCCTCCCATAGCCCTGTCCTGTTCCTGCTGGAAGGAACTTGCTGAAGCTTCTCTGCTGGGTGGGCCCATGCCCAATGCTTGTCTTATTGCTGCATCATCCTCAGAAAAGTCATTTAATCTCTGTCTCTTCTCTCCCTGGTTGATAGATGAAGTGAGGGGAGTTTCTCTATCCCTTTTTCTGCTTAAGTCCTCCTTTTGAGGAGTTTGGAGGACCGAGGCATCGGTGGTGACTTCTGGCCTAGGAGGCACTATGTTCTGAGCCTGTTGCTCAGTGGAAGTTGGAGTATTAATTACTCCCTCCTGCTGTAAGGGCTGCTGAATGTCATGTTGCCCTTCTTCTTGCTGCAGATTTTGTTGCTGTTGTTGCTCTGCCTGCTGCTGCCCTCCTTTATCTGTTTGCTCTTGGGTCACTGGAGGTGACTGCTCCTTCTCCTGATGTGTCTGCTCTGTGTCCATTTGTTTTTCTTTGCCTCTGCTGGATATATTCTCAGTAGCCTTAGTAGTTTGCTGCTTGGCAGTTGTGGAGGATTCAGCTGCTCCCGTTTGTGTGCTTGGAAGTGTGAATACCTGTGAACAAAGCTCAAGGTCAGCCATCTTCTTTAGATTCCTTAGTGCCCTGTTGTTCAGCTCTTCTTGTGACAAGGGCTCTTCTAAGGTCCCTCTCCTCCATTTGTCTTGGTTTGCATACTTTTCAATGTGAGGGATATTATGGTGATCATAGGCAGATAACTTATATTTGAGCCTCCTCGTAGTTATGAAATGATTAGGGTCATAGGGAACCCATAGGAAACTGGTTTGCAGGCCAAGGGCCTCAAGCATTCTCTCTGCTTCCCTCCATCCTTGCTCCCTCTCATTATAGATAAAATGGCCAAGTTGGCTTTTGACCTTCAACTGTGCTTTTTTACCTTTTCCTGAAAAATGAAGCACATCAACTCTGCCAAATTGCCTAAAGTACTCTAGGGCAAATAGCCTCATAGGCACATATTTGGGTAGTTTGAAAGGAGGTAGATCACACCCATATATCCTGATGACAGTGTGGTTTTGGTAGAAGTACCAATCCCCAATGCTATAAGCTTTTGACAGCTGAAGAATCCTTTGCATATCATCAGTGAGTCTTGGAGGAGGTGAGCTCATCAGCATTGCCATGGCTGGATGGATGAACAGGTCCATGAATTCACAATAAGTGTATGGAGACTCAGGTCTGATGTGGAAGATAGAAGACCAATAGACCACTGATCTAGGATTGCCTTGGGCATCCATTCTTTTGATTGAAAAGTGAAACTTCTCATGTTGATGGTACAAAATCAAATGGTAAATGTAGGAGGTGTATCTGAACATCCTGTCCCTCCTTAAATTCATCAATTGCTCATGAATCTTGTCTGATATGTAGGTGGCATAATCATAGCAGATTGGTGACTTGCCAGGAGCAAACATAAGCATCATTACCAGCACAGTTGAATCAATATGCTCAATTGAACTGTATCCCAAGATGGGAGAAATCATATCTGCAAGGTCTCTACCCAGTTCATTGAGATATACATGAAGAATTGGAGGGCCCATCACAATCTTAGTTTTGATGTAGAATTGATTAAATTTAACAATTTGAGCATCTGTGAGTTTATCCCCTTGTTTTATCAGGTTTACCAGTGACAGAGGAACCAACTTCTTCTGAGGGTTGAAGCAGAGCATGTCTCTGATAGCTTGAGGGGTAACATAGAAAAGTACTGAACCAGATGGGTCAATAACAGCCCTCTGAGAGACATCATATTGTTCAGCACAGAGGTGGATTAGCTCAGGGAATTGGTTGACCTGAGGGAGTTTGAAAGTAGGGAGGAAGATTCCATAAGCCCAATACATCTGTCCCATTTTCATGCTTGGCTTTCAACTATTTCAACAGATGAAGGTGGAATTTGCTGCTCATAAGCTTCTCTTCTGTAATTTGGTAATCCATGTCTGCCAAGGCTTGCCATTTCAGGTTCTTTTGAGGGGCATTCAGAGGTTGAACATTTAGTACTACAGGTGTCTCCATTGCACAGGAGGATTTTGAATCAGGTTCAAAGTGATTTTGATTGGGCAGAGCAGTACAGAGGAATGCCTCCGAACCAGGGAGGTGTATTTATCAGGAACAGAGAGTGTTTCGAGGAAATAGCACTTGAAATACTATTTTTGAACAAAATAGAGCAGTAGCAGGACTGAGCAGAGTTTGCTTTGTGGGGAATTTGTTTCTTGCAGGTAGCTGGTTCACGATTGCGCGAACCAACGAGGAATTTCCACTAAATTTGCCCAATGTGGCCTCCTAAACGTGTAATGGTAGCACTGGTTTGGTATGAATGCTGGTATGGTGGAGTTTTAATGGTGAAATTGGCATTTTAAGGTCTGCTCACAGGCTATACCCGGAATTCACGGAAAAATGGACTTGCAGAGTGAAAATGGAGAATACCTGGTGAATTTCGTCGGCTCAATCTTGCTAATGCGCGAGTGATGGACGCTCTGGAGGTCTTGAAATTTTCTCAGCAGGCTGGTGCAAGTTTGATACGTAAATTGCATGCAGAACAAACAGTGCAGCTTTTGCCAAAAATAGCAAAAAACGCGAAATTTTCGGTCTAAATATGGATTTTGGCGATTTTGGCGCGTTTTTGTGCTGACGTCAGCATGACGTCATAGGTGGGGTCAGGGTCGGATGACGTCAGCATGACGTCATCAGGCCAGGTGGCGGGCTCTGATTGGTCCACGGGGATGGTGAGGTGGCAGGATAGGTCAGCTAATGGTTGAGCGGGAGGTAGACGTGGCGGCATAAGTGGCAGTGACGTGGGGTGACGGGGAAATTACGTGGCGATGACGTAATGCAAATGGAATGGGGGAAACCGGAAACCGGAGGCGGTTTCATATCGCACCGCTTACGGTACGGTGGCGGTAAGTGTCAGTTGTACCTCCGATGAGCCGTGGAGGGGACGCGTGGCTACCGAATGACGTAGCCCATAATACGGCCGTCGGAAGATATCGCCCGGACAGAGGATCTGCTCCGATGCAACGATGGCCGTCAGATCTGGGGGGCATGATCGGACGGCTATCGGAGGGTTGATGTGATAGGGGGATAGGGCGGGTAACCAACGGTCGTCGGAAAGGGTCCGATGCCTTGAGAGCCGTTGGATCTTCATTTCTTTAATCGGACGGTCGTCGGGAGGACGAAGGGATCGACAGGTAAGGGGAGTGGCGGGGATTATTTTAATAATTATTCTGGGGATCTGTGCATTGGGCGGACAACTTTGGTTTAGTGGGTTTCGCGAATTTTCTGTGGAAATGCGCCCGCCCTTTGGACTTTAGGTAAAAAGGAAAAAGTGGGTTTTGATGTTTTTAGCCATTTGAAGCGGGTAAGGGTATAAACAAGGCTTTTTTTAGAGGTTTTATGTGTAAATGGGGGTTTAAAAGTGAGAAAATGGATTTGTAAAGGGAAAGGGGTTTTGGCTTAGGTTTATCACAATGACCAGATGTCATTTGATCCCTTTAGAGAACATATGGCTATAATGCCAAGGGGAGGGATATTTATACAAAATTTGGGGTTTATACACCATGGTGTTAATACTAGTAGGGGAAAGGCAATATAGGGGATTTACATAATAGAGTTAGAGTTAATATGGATGGGGGGAGTGAATGGAGGGAGAAAATACTAAGTTTACTTGAAACTCACTTAGTTTAGGGAGTAGATCAAAATGAAAAGATTTTAGACAAGAAATGTGGCTTCTAAAAGATTAAGAACCACCATGAAACCATAATTTTTCCATGAATCTCAGCTGATGAGGGGATGTTAGTAAATGACATGAAAGGGAAGAGGGAAGTTAGTCATGCTTTCTGTTGCAACTTGATGAAGAAGAACACCTTGTCAACTGATTGACTTTGCTCTGGTAAACATAGTTAACACATTTGCAATGGTAAAGATAACCTTTCTGCAACCCCAACTACTTACCCAGCTACTTGCCTAGCATTTTTTATTTCTTCTTGGAGGGTGCACTTGGACTTGCAGACCCTTACTTGCCTTTTCTTTTCTTTGGCTTTTCTTTTGTTTTGCTATCTACTTCTACCCTTATCTCTTCCAAGGTCCCAGATTAAGCTGTTGGGAGCCTTTTCTTCTCTACCTGAACTACTTGTCTGCCAAGATTAAACAGTTTGGACAGACTTTCTTCTCTAATCTACAACTGCAAATTTAAACTATGGAATGATCCAGATTAGACTGTTGGACCCTCCATCAAAATTGGGATGTATTAATCTATTTACACACCTTGCACTTCTTTGGAAATATGTGATCTTTGCATGATCAAAGCAGAGCATATTTGGACCTTCCCTTGTCAATCATGAAATATGAAACCTATTGGTATAGGTAGCTAACAGTGGCTCCACATGGGGATGGTGTTTCATTTGAAAGACCAAGAACAGCAGGTCAGATTGCCTTGCTCTTTGGCTGTCCATATCATTCTTGAAGTTTGCTGCTTTGAAGTGCCAAATTGTGTGCTTCTCTTCTTGGTAGACCTCTGATTCTATTTACCTTTTGCTGGTAAGTCAATAACTTGGAAAACTGCATTTTTACAATCTAAACAGAAAATAATATGTACATCTGCATATATACAAGGGAACCTCAAGTTGCACTCATGGGAAATAGTCAAAATAGTGCTTCAGCATCCTGCCATTGACAGGACCTTCATCTAAGTCAGCTTCAGTTAGACTTTGGAGGAAATATGTATTATTACCTTGTACTGCTTGGACAACAAATGGTCCTCTCCATAAGGAATCAAATTTTCCATGTTTTCCTTTCTCTTCTCTTCTTGCATCCCACTTGAGGACTTTATCACCAATATTGAAATCTTCTGCTTTGGTTCTTCTGTCAAAGGCTTTCTTTAGTTTTTCTTGTAATACCTGAACTCTGCTGAAAACTTGATCTCTGGTTTGCTGCAGACATATGATTTGATTTATCCTTCTTTGCATATCATTTGGTTCTGCTTGGCTTTCTTGAAGAAGCTTCATAACAGGCACTCCTAGTGAAGATGGGAATTTGGCCTCTAATCCATAAACCAACTCATATGGGCTGGTCCCAATTGATCTTTTGGTTGTTAGTCTATCTGCCCATAAGGCATTGACTAGTTTTTTGTGCCAGTTCTTTTTGTTCTCTTCAAGTACCTTCTTTATAATGTTTACAAGGCTTTTGTTTGATGATTCAGCAAGGCCATTTCCTTGGGGATAGTATGCAGTAGAATGGCCCAAAGTAATATGAAACTTATGGCAAAAGTTCACCATTTTCTTGGATCTGAAAGCAGCAGCATTGTCTGTAATAATTTTATCAGGGCAGCCAAACCTAGCCAGTATGTTGTTCTCCAAGAACTGAATGATTACTGAATCATTTGCTTGTCTGCATGGGGCAGCTTCAATCCATTTAGTGAAGTAGTCTGTGGCTGTTAAGATCCATCTATGTTGGCCTGAAGATGAGGGATGAATTTCCCCAATGAAATCCAATCCCCATTGTTGAAAAGGTCTTTCTGTTGCAACAGGCCTTAAAGGAAGTGGCAACAGTTGTCTCTTTCCCTCAAAGACTTGACATTTATGACATGAGGTAGTGAATTTCTTGACATCAGAGAACATGGTGGGCCAGTAGTAACCAGCCCTTAGTATCTTATCCACAGTGGACTTCCAGTACAAGTGTCCACCACAGTCTCCTGCATGAAACTCCTGCATGATATTGTTAGTTTCATTTTCAATTAAACAGTGCAGCAATATACCTTCATGGTTTTTCCAAAGTAAATTGCCATCCATCACACAAAATCTTGATGTTTTCATTTTTAAGAACCTACACTTAGTTTTGGACAGTCCTGGGGGAGCACACAGGTTTTGTAACACATAACAGATATCAGAGTACCAGGGGGATTGTTGAAAGGCTACATTGATCTTTGGAGTCGCCAGCTCTGTTTCACTGTCCAGCTGATTGATGTCTAAGGCTTGAAAATTTGTTTCTGTCATTAATTTGGCCAAGCCTTGCCCTTTTATTAGTTTTGTAGGTTTTATCTCAATGTCAAATTCCAAAATGCTGGCAATCCATTTTCCTCTTCTGCCTTCTAAATTTTCTTGAGTGAGAATGTCTTTGACAATAGGACTTGGCACATATGCTATGACATGGGAATAAAGGATATAAATCCTAAAGTCTTTGATTGCTTTGACTAAAGCATAAGCTTGTTTTTCCATGATTTGATATTTTAAAGGTGCATCTCTAAGAGCTTTGCTGAAGAAAGCAATTGGCTTTTCATTCCCTTGGTCATCTTTTTGCAGCAGAACAGCAGCAATAGTATGTTGGGAGGCAAAAGAGAAAATGATAAATTCTCTGTCAAACTGAGGATTGGTCAAGACTGGGGTTTGGGTAAGGGCCAATTTTATACTTTCAAATGCTTGATTGGCTTCAACAGTCCACTTCACTTTTGAATCCTTTTTCAGCATGTTATTTAATAATCTGATTAGCTCTGCTAGGTTTGGGATAAACCTCCTCAAGAAATTGATTTTTCCCAAGAATCCCTGTAATTCTTTGACATTCCTTGGGTGAGGCATTTGCAGGATAGCCTGTATCCTATCTGGATCAATTCTAATGCCATCTTTTGAGATGATGTGTCCTAAGAGCTTGCCTTCTTCTAAACCAAAGAGGGACTTCTTCGGATTCAAGGAAATTCCATATTTTCTGCATTTTAAGAAGATCTGTCTCAGATGTTTTATATGTTCTTGGTCTGATTTTGAGAAAGGTGTTAGGTCATCTAGATAAATGACTAAAAAGTCATGAATCTCCTTTGCAAAAGCAATGTCCATTGCTCTTTGAAATGTTGCCCCTGCATTCTTCAATCCAAAAGGCATCTTTACATATTTGAAAGTTCCCCACGGAGTTGTAAATGTTGTTTTGTCCTGATCATCAGGGTGAACTAAGATCTGATTAAAACCTGAAAATCCATCCAGCAATGAGATCCTTGAGGCCCCCACCACCCTTTGAAGAATGTGATCCATCTTGGGTAAGGGGTAGTTATCTTTTAAGGATACTTGGTTTAGATTCCTTAAGTCCACACACAGCCTGATCTCACCTGTTTTCTTTCTTGTAGGGACTAAGTTGGAGATCCATTCAGAGAATCTGATTGGTGCTATGATGCCTGCTTTGAACATTTTTTGTACCTCTTGTTCCATTGCTGGGAGAAGCATAGGATTGATTCTCCTCAGTTTTTGTTTAAAGGGCTTTTGATCAGGTTTGAGAGGGATGGTGTGTTGGATTACAGAGGTGTCATAGGACTTTAGGTCCTCATAGCTCCATGCAAAAACATCCTGGAACTCTTTGAAGAGGTCAATGTATTTTGGTTTTTGGTCAGGAGGTAAGGAAGCAGATAATTTAATTATCTTGGGTTTGTCAATTGTACCTATGTTGCACTCTTCAATTGCTGCATTCAGGGGCTGCATTTTTGGCTTCCTGGGAATATCATTTGAATCAAAAATGTCTTCTAGTGGGGTTAGGCCTGTTGGTAGAAAATTGTCCTTTAGCTCAATGATCTCAGTTTCAGCATTGGACACTCCTTCTTCCCAGTCAACTTGTTGAATTTGCTGGATGTTTTCTATATTGAAAATAGTTGGATTCAGCATTTGTTTCGCAGTCCTAGGTGATATTGGCTGAGCAGTCTGTTGAAACTGTATTTGTGATGGACTTGCTCCATTAAGTTTTTGTGATTGACTTGCTGTCTCAAGTATTTGTGATTGACTTGCTGTCTCATTGTCAATATTTAATCCTGCAAATTCTTGCTGCAGAGTTAAAAACTGGTTTATTTGCTTGTCGTCCTCAAATACTTGCCAATCATTGATGTTGTTTGGAATAGAGGGTCTGTGTTTTACTTCAGCTGTGAAACAATGGTGGGGCTCAAAGGGCAACTTGCAGGTACTTGCAAAGGTGGCTAAACTATGAGCATGCAGATTTTGGGTTCTGGGAATTTTAGTAATTTGGAACTCAGAAAAGAAGTTTAGTACCTCAGCAACAGCAGACCTATAAGTCCTTAGTCTTTTGTCATTGGTGACAAAGTTTCCTTTCACTTGTTGGATGACTAAATCTGAATCTCCCATGATTGAAACCCTCGCAGCTTGTAAGAATTTTGCCAACTTGAGTCCTAGTAAAAGGGCTTCATATTCTGCCATGTTATTAGTACATCTGAAATTCAGTCTATAGGCTCTGCCTTCTGCATGACTATTTTCTTTGTTGTGTACCCAAACTCCAGCTCCTGCCCCTAATTTGTTGACCGAGCCATCAAATTCAAGGAACCATAGAATATCTTGTTGGGAAGGAAATTTTATGATCTGTTCATGGGCTGGTAATGTAAGTAGCAGTTGTGGTTTTTTCTCTAGCTTGTCTTCTAGGGCAGTCTCATCATTTAATTGAATGTTTTTGACAACTAAGGCAGCAGCACTATCTGATGTTTGATTGACTTTTGTTTTATGAGTGATATTACTCTCACTTGCATCTTCCTCCTGTATGAATACCTTGGTTTCAACTTCACCTTTTGAGGGAGTGGTTGTATCATTGAAGAGAATGTATGAGTCTATGTCTGAATGAACAGCATATATAGGAAAATTTTGAGGTTTTTCTTCACTGCTGACCATGTACTTCATTAGTGTTTCTCTATACAGTCTTTTTGGTTGCCCAAACACAGAGATGGTGGCATATGACATGTCTAATTGTAGGGAACCTTGGAGTTTGGCTCCCCATGATCTTGATAACAACATTCCATACTTAGGTGGGATATCAGCAACTACCACATCCATTAGGATTGTCTTGTTTGGGTATTGAACTAGAGAGACACATAAGTCTTTTATGAGACCTAGACACTTGACTTGGCTGGAGTCAAAGGAAAACAGATCCTTGTATGGTCTTGTTATGTCCAAATTCAACCTTTCCATGACTGCTTTTGGCATAAGGTTATGAGAGGCACCTGAGTCAAACATTGCATTATGTAGTACTTTGTCATGAATATGTAAACTGACATAAAAAGGCAGTACCCCTGTGACTACTATTTTCCCATCCACTTCTGGGCCAAACAGGAGTTCTGGGGTGTCATCCAGTACATTGACATCATCTTTGTTACCAGTGAGTTGTAGGGACCTTTTGATTTGCAATTTATAGCTGTCATGCTTGGCTAATTCTAAGAGAGGAATAGCTATTTTTATTTTTCCAATTTCTGTTTCAAGATCAAAAGGTTTCTCAGATTGGGTCTTGGAGTTATAGGTGACAGTTCTTTCCTTGTTTATTACATCTTCTTCCTGATTTTTGTTTTGACCTTGGGACTTATCCTTTTTACTCATTTCTTGAGGAGTAATGTTTAAATTAGGATGAGAAGAGGAAGTGTCCAGAGACTGCTGTCTTAAAGACAGTGGTTCAGTGATCTCCTCAACAATCACTTCTTCTGTAGATGAATTTGTTTTGTCATTAGGTTTTGTGACTATAACTCCTTTAGGCTGCTGATTATCCTTTTTCTTTTCAGGCTGGCTAACATTCACAGTTCTGCTCCTTAGCTTGTATTGTTTATGGACTTCATATACAGCAGTGTCATAGCCTTGTTTGAAATCAAAGGATTCACCTGATTTAGTTTGGAACAGTTTGGTTTCCTCATCCTCATGATCTTCTTGTGTTAAGAACACTTGACTTTCACCATCTAGCCCTATTAGGTTAATCTCAGGATCTTCATTGGGCTCTGTTGAAGTGGAGGTTTCAACATAATTTTCTTGGAAAGGGGGTCTTATTTCTTGATCAGCACTGGTTTTGCCAATGCCTGGGTTTTGAGTTCTCCTAAAATTTGGATTCCTAGGAGGGTTGTTTTGTGGAGCTTCCCATGATGATTTTCTTTCAACTGATTCCACTCTATCACCTAATCTTTTCATTCCATTTAATATGGCATCAAGCTTTTGATCAAAGGCAGAGGGTTCTTCTTTGAAAACAGTCCTTTTTTCCAACCTTGCCCTGTTTCTTTTGGCAATCAGGTTGGCTTCCACTGTGACAGCAACCCTTTGGGCTTCTTCCAGGGATTGACAGTCCCTTTCCTTTAATTGATAGGCCATGTCAGGGTCAAAACCATCAGGGAATTTGTACAAGGCTAAATCAGGAGGAGGTCTTAGATTCTGCGGAATTGAGTTATACACATTATTAAATCTTGCACAATACTCCAAAACAGTCTCTTGGGGACCTCTTCTGATGGTGTCATATTCCCCAAGTATGTGCAGAGGATCTTTCTTTTTCTCCCATCTACTAGTAAAGGCCTGATATAGTTCAGCAGGAGTTGTAATGGAGTTTGCATTCAGGGATCTAAACCAAGTTCTAACATCCCCAGTTAGGCTTTGAACAAACATCCTCATTCTGACACTGTCATCATCTATTTCATAGGTCTCAAAATGGTCTTGCATTCTTTTGGCATGCTGGGCAGCTGTCAGAGGGCCATTGGAGTCAAAATATGAAATTTTGGTTTGGTAATCTTGTGGTAGGGCTGCAGCATTAGCTGGTATCTGCAAGGGTGCATATCTGTTAGCCATATTTACTGGGTTTAGAGGATTAACAGGGGTAGCTGGGATAATAGGAACAGTTGGTATCACAGGGGTAATAAGTAGGGGTGAACCTAGAAGGTTAGTCAAGGGGATATGTGCAGTGGATGAGGATATGAGAGGGGGACTTTGAGATGCGGATGATGAACTAGGGGAACTAGGGGTAGACCTGAAAAGGACCTTGCATGGAGTAGGTATAAGGTTAGGATGATCTGGCTCTGAAGTCAGAACAGCAGGCTG
Organism: Pinus tabuliformis; assembly: GCA_031772625.1. NCBI lineage: Eukaryota > Viridiplantae > Streptophyta > Pinopsida > Pinales > Pinaceae > Pinus > Pinus tabuliformis. Next base: position 120,654,544 of record CM062806.1, read on the forward strand.
CTCCTGCTTTTGCTGCCTCCTAACGTTTCTTGGGATGGTATTTGGATTATCAACAATGGTAGGTGGATTAGGGTCAGGATTTGCCCTAGTATGTCGTGGATTTCTCTTAGGAGCCAGTTTCTAACTGTTTTTTAGGATTTTTGCGGGAAATTTTTGTATGTGCAGGGACTGGATAAAGATCTTTTGGAATGATTATGTATTCTCAGAGCTAAGATGAAGGTTCCCTAAACAAGCTCCTCCCTAAAACTGCTAATGTGATACAGAAACAGATTAAGGCCTCTTGACTTATTTCAGGCTTGATAGTAGCTTATGGAATATATATAGTAATTAAAAATCTCAAGCAATCCCCAGTGGAGTCGCCAATTATGTTAACACCCAGGTTGTTCCCTATGACTCCCAAGGGAATACGGCCGGGGTAACCACTAACCAATCTTTGGATCACAGCTTCTAGCCAAACTGTGATCAGAGAGGGCTCTCTCTTTATGATTTGTCTCTGTTATGATGGGGTTTTAGGCTAGCTATTATGCTCAAGTTTTGGTTTATGTTTTGGTTGAAGGATTTCTTTCAGTTCCTATGATATAGTGTTTAGATAGTGAAATACCATTGGGCAATGGAGTCTGGAGTTGTGAAATGATTTGATATGCTGGACTGGTGGTGCTCAAACTGTCGGGCCTATTGTGTATTTTAGACAAACAAAATTAGCTTGAATGGTGATGTATGTCAACCAACAAAAAGCAATTAAGAATTTTCTATTAAGTTGGTGAGGTGAAAGTGAAAACACTGCACAGGAGCAAAGCTTGAATTCTTGTGACAAAGGCCACTGTGAAAGGTGTATTCTAAAAGTGCAGCAGTTAAGAATTACACTTTATATAGATTACAACTGAAGAAAACATTCATAAACAACACAGATTGAACTCAGGGTACTCGGTGAGTAAATCCTGAAAGTTATTCTTTTTCTTTGTTGCTTAGTATTGAAAATCAGATAACATATATGGATTTTAACAAAACAAAAAAAAAACTAATTGACAGAGAGAGATACAGAGACTTATTGTATGGTGAAATACACAGGAATCCAGCAGTTATCAACAGACACTAGAACGCATCCAACACCTCAGTAATCCGAGAAATTCCATTGCTTTCTTTATTAACTTCTGACAAGATTACAGCATAAGAGATTCTTCAGGAGAAATCAACAACAACCCTTGCAAACTCATGCGAAGGGGACTTTATAGCAAGCTTATACAAAATATCTCAGGTATTGAGTCATCTGAGAGAGAAAATATCTTCATAAATGCGTATAGAAAGTAGGAAAAGAAGTTATTGTAACTCTGAATGCATCATAAATGCTCTTTATGTCTGTCAGAGGGTAAATTGACCTTTGGAGCTCATTGAGTCGGTTTTCTTTAACGCTGAATGATGCGTCTTTATTTCTTGCTGCGCTGTATTTTCTCGGCCCTGCCGCCTGTAGTCTTCTTTTTCTGTTTTACTGGCCGATGTATTTGCTGAGTTGGCTCAACTTTAATCCATCATGCATGCTGATCTCGTTGAACTGTGTTCTGCACGACCACTGATACTCTTTTAAGAAACAAAAATTGTTAAGTGACTCCCTGTTTACAAAATCTTCTGTATTGCATTTGTCCACCATTCTTGCGTAGGGAGTTGATGCCTGAGAATAGCATCCATTGTTTCCTCTGCCTCTGTGTATTTGAAGAAGTTGGGAGCTACCCCAAACAGGTGATTAATCTCATTCATTATGAAAAACAGATTCTCTACTCTGTTGTAAAGAGACTGTCCTGTGGCTGGCCCTGTTTCCTCTGAGGTGTTGGGCTTATCATTGATCTGGCTGGTGGCAAATGTATTGACCCTTTTAGCATATTGGTCATGTGTGAATAATCTCCCTGCGCTGTTCAGTAAGCCAGGGAGTCCTCTGCTTTCCAATACTTGAAACTTTTCCAGAAACTTGTTCACCTCAGTCTGCATATCCTGGGTTCTTCTCTCCAATGTCTGCACAAAGTTTCTCAGTGTGAGAACCCTTTTAACCATTTGGATGGTGTCAGTTCTATTTCTAATTCCCATGGCAGTTAGCTGGGAACTTGTTCTGTGGTTAAGTACATTGATCATTCTGGTGGCCACTTCAGGCATACTGCCCAATTGAGCTCTAGATCTGTGAATCTCCCTCTGTGCCTTTGGGATGAGCTCTAGTTGCTCATGGATAGTTTCAATGTATGGCCATTGCTCATTGATAGATTTACCAATGTTAGCCCATAGCACTACTTTCAATTCAGCCACCACTTTATCTAACTTGAGATCATTCTCTAGCTCTTTTATTTTGTTTTTTAGGGCTTTCACCTCCCTTTCTTTCTCTGCCACAGTTTGTTTGGATTTATCATATCTATCATTGATTTTAGCCAAAGAATCTTTGGCTGAATTGAGCTCCAACATTTGAGCTTCCAGGACTTGGATTTCGTTCTTTAGCTTTTGCATATCTAGGCTTTGGCCCTGCTCTGTAGTTGTTGGCGCTGCTGAAGTAGATGTTGCTGTTTGTTCGGTCTGTTGAGGAGGAGGGGCAGTGATAGGAGCAGTTTCCTCCAGATTGATGATCTGAGGTGGAGGTTGAGAAGTCTTCCCTTCTTCTCTTTGTTTCAGGGATGCCTGTAATGATGCCTTTGCAGCCTCTGATTCTCCCAACTTCTCTTGTGCTTGGACCAGCTGTTTATAAATGGAGATTAATAAATGTGTGGTGTCCTTCTCCTGCCTTTGTTGGGCTACCTCATCTGTCTGAGGGTGCATGGTGGCAGGGAGTTTGATTTTCTTCCTCATGGCAGCCATGTCAGCATCCCTCAACTTTAAAATTTCCTGTATCCCTGAAATATCTTTGGGATCATGCCCAATTTCAATGATTATGTCTTCAAGGGACCTTATTCTGTTGTCCTTTGCCTGGGATGATGCCCTCTCTAATTCCAGTTGAGAGGTTGTGGCATTGAGGCTGCTCTTTAGCTTATAATTTTCCAATGTTTCATCTGCTAAAGAGGCATGCACCATTTCACCAGTCTGTTTATGCAGTTCAATTTTGTCCATTGGGTGTATGTCTTTGGCCATGACCTCCAAGTTGGTTCTGAGGTAATCTGAGGCAGATTGGGGCTGCAGTGCTGTAGGCATGAAATGGCTCATTATCATTTTTCCTTCACCTACATCAAAGGCAGACATAAGTCTCTGCTGATTAGAAGGAGCCATGTTTAGCAGATGATTGTACAGCTGTACTTTGATAGGCTCATTCCTCCTTTTGATGTCTATAAATTGTTGTTTGATGCTCACTTGTCCTTCCTTTTGCTGGCTGGAGGAGCTGACCTCCCCTCCCATAGCCCTGTCCTGTTCCTGCTGGAAGGAACTTGCTGAAGCTTCTCTGCTGGGTGGGCCCATGCCCAATGCTTGTCTTATTGCTGCATCATCCTCAGAAAAGTCATTTAATCTCTGTCTCTTCTCTCCCTGGTTGATGGATGAAGTGAGGGGAGTTTCTCTATCCCTTTTTCTGCTTAAGTCCTCCTTTTGAGGAGTTTGGAGGACCGAGGCATCGGTGGTGACTTCTGGCCTAGGAGGCACTATGTTCTGAGCCTGTTGCTCAGTGGAAGTTGGAGTATTAATTACTCCCTCCTGCTGTAAGGGCTGCTGAATGTCATGTTGCCCTTCTTCTTGCTGCAGATTTTGTTGCTGTTGTTGCTCTGCCTGCTGCTGCCCTCCTTTATCTATTTGCTCTTGGGTCAGTGGAGGTGACTGCTCCTTCTCCTGATGTGTCTGCTCTGTGTCCATTTGTTTTTCTTTGCCTCTGCTGGATATATTCTCAGTAGCCTTAGTAGTTTGCTGCTTGGCAGTTGTGGAGGATTCAGCTGCTCCCGTTTGTGTGCTTGGAAGTGTGAATACCTGTGAACAAAGCTCAAGGTCAGCCATCTTCTTTAGATTCCTTAGTGCCCTGTTGTTCAGCTCTTCTTGTGACAAGGGCTCTTCTAAGGTCCCTCTCCTCCATTTGTCTTGGTTTGCATACTTTTCAATGTGAGGGATATTATGGTGATCATAAGCAGATAACTTATATTTGAGCCTCCTCGTAGTTATGAAATGATTAGGGTCATAGGGAAACCATAGGAAACTGGTTTGCAGGCCAAGGGCCTCAAGCATTCTCTCTGCTTCCCTCCATCCTTGCTCCCTCTCATTATAGATAAAATGGCCAAGTTGGCTTTTGACCTTCAACTGTGCTTTTTTACCTTTTCCTAAAAAATGAAGCACATCAACTCTGCCAAATTGCCTAAAGTACTCTAGGGCAAATAGCCTCATAGGCACATACTTGGGTAGTTTGAAAGGAGGTAGATCACACCCATATATCCTGATGACAGTGTGGTTTTGGTAGAAATACCAATCCCCAATGCTATAAGCTTTTGACAGCTGAAGAATCCTTTGCATATCATCAGTGAGTCTTGGAGGAGGTGAGCTCATCAGCATTGTCATGGCTGGATGGATGAACAGGTCCATGAATTCACAATAAGTGTATGGAGACTCAGGTCTGATGTGGAAGATAGAAGACCAATAGACCACTGATCTAGGATTGCCTTGGGCATCCATTCTTTTGATTGAAAAGTGAAACTTCTCATGTTGATGGTACAAAATCAAATGGTAAATGTAGGAGGTGTATCTGAACATCCTGTCCCTCCTTAAATTCATCAATTGCTCATGAATCTTGTCTGATATGTAGGTGGCATAGTCATAGCAGATTGGTGACTTGCCAGGAGCAAACATAAGCATCATTACCAGCACAGTTGAATCAATATGCTCAATTGAACTGTATCCTAAGATGGGAGAAATCATATCTGCAAGGTCTCTGCCCAGTTCATTGAGATATACATGAAGAATTGGAGGGCCCATCACAATCTTAGTTTTGATGTAGAATTGATTAAATTTAACAATTTGAGCATCTGTGAGTTTATCCCCTTGTTTTATCAGGTTTACCAGTGACAGAGGAACCAACTTCTTCCGAGGGTTGAAGCAGAGCATGTCTCTGATAGCTTGAGGGGTAACATAGAAAAGTACTGAACCAGATAGGTCAATAACAGCCCTCTGAGAGACATCATATTGTTCAGCACAGAGGTGGATTAGCTCAGGGAATTGGTTGACCTGAGGGAGTTTGAAAGTAGGGAGGGAAGATTCCCATAAGCCCAATACATCTGTCCCATTTTCATGCTTGGCTTTCAACTATTTCAACAGATGAAGGTGGAATTTGCTGCTCATAAGCTTCTCTTCTGTAATTTGGTAATCCATGTCTGCCAAGGCTTGCCATTTCAGGTTCTTTTGAGGGGCATTCAGAGGTTGAACATTTAGTACTACAGGTGTCTCCATTGCACAGGAGGATTTTGAATCAGGTTCAAAGTGATTTTGATTGGGCAGAGCAGTACAGAGGAATGCCTCTGAACCAGGGAGGTGTATTTATCAGGAACAGAGAGTGTTTCAAGGAAATAGCACTTGAAATACTATTTTTGAACAAAATAGAGCAGTAGCAGGACTGAGCAGAGTTTGCTTTGTGGGGAATTTGTTTCTTGCAGGTAGCTGGTTCACGATTGCGCGAACCAACGAGGAATTTCCACTAAATTTGCCCAATGTGGCCTCCTAAACTTGTAATGATAGCACTGGTTTGGTATGAATGCTGGTATGGTGGAGTTTTAATGGTGAAATTGGCGTTTTAAGGTCTGCTCACAGGCTATACCCGGAATTCACGGAAAAATGGACTTGCAGAGTGAAAATGGAGAATACCTGGTGAATTTCGTCGGCTCAATCTTGCTAATGCGCGAGTGATGGACGCTCTGGAGGTCTTCAAATTTTCTCAACAGGCTGGTGCAAGTTTGATACGTAAATTGCATGCAGAACAAACAGTGCAGCTTTTGCCAAAAATAGCAAAAAACGCGAAATTTTCGGTCTAAATATGGATTTTGGCGATTTTGGCGCGTTTTTGTGCTGACGTCATAGGTGGGGTCAGGGTCGGATGACGTCAGCATGACGTCATCAGGCCAGGTGGCGGGCTCTGATTGGTCCACGGGGATGGTGAGGTGGCAGGACAGGTCAGCTAATGGTTGAGCGGGAGGTAGACGTGGCGGCATAAGTGGCAGTGACGTGGGGTGACGGGGAAATTACGTGGCGATGACGTAATGCAAATGGAATGGGGGAAACCGGAAACTGGAGGCGGTTTCATATCGCACCGCTTACGGTACGGTGGCGATAAGTGTCAGTTGTACCTCCGATGAGCCGTGGAGGGGACGCGTGGCTACCGAATGACGTAGCCCATAATACGGCCGTCGGAAGATATCGCCCGGACAGAGGATCTGCTCCGATGCAACGATGGCCGTCAGATCTGGGGGGCATGATCGGACGGCTATCGGAGGGTTGATGTGATAGGGGGATAGGGTGGGTAACCAACGTTCGTCGGAAAGGGTCCGATGCCTTGAGAGCCGTTGGATCTTCATTTCTTTAATCGGACGGTCGTCGGGAGGACGAAGGGATCGACAGGTAAGGGGAGTGGCGGGGATTATTTTAATAATTATTCTGGGGATCTGTGCATTGGGCGGACAACTTTGGTTTAGTGGGTTTCGCGAATTTTCTGTGGAAATGCGCCCGCCCTTTGGACTTTAGGTAAAAAGGGAAAAAGTGGGTTTTGATGTTTTTTAGCCATTTGAAGCGGGTAAGGGTATAAACAAGGCTTTTTTAAGAGGTTTTATGTGTAAATGGGGGTTTAAAAGTGAGAAAATGGATTTGTAAAGGGGAAAGGGGTTTTGGCTTAGGTTTATCACAATGACCAGATGTCATTTGATCCCTTTAGAGAACATATGGCTATAATGCCAAGGGGAGGGATATTTATACAAAATTTGGGGTTTATACACCATGGTGTTAATACTAGTAGGGGAAAGGCAATATAGGGGATTTACATAATAGAGTTAGAGTTAATATGGATGGGGGGAGTGAATGGAGGGAGAAAATACTAAGTTTACTTGAAACTCACTTAGTTTAGGGAGTAGATCAAAATGAAAAGATTTTAGACAAGAAATGTGGCTTCTAAAAGATTAAGAACCACCATGAAACCATAATTTTTCCATGAATCTCAGCTGATGAGGGGATGTTAGTAAATGACATGAAAAGGGAAGAGGGAAGTTAGTCATGCTTTCTGTTGCAACTTGATGAAGAAGAACACCTTGTCAACTGATTGACTTTGCTCTGGTAAACATAGTTAACACATTTGCAATGGTAAAGATAACCTTTCTGCAACCCCAACTACTTACCCAGCTACTTGCCTAGCATTTTTTATTTCTTCTTGGAGGGTGCACTTGGACTTGCAGACCCTTACTTGCCTTTTCTTTTCTTTGGCTTTTCTTTTGTTTTGCTATCTACTTCTACCCTTATCTCTTCCAAGGTCCCAGATTAAGCTGTTGGGAGCCTTTTCTTCTCTACCTGAACTACTTGTCTGCCAAGATTAAACAGTTTGGACAGACTTTCTTCTCTAATCTACAACTGCAAATTTAAACTATGGAAAGATCCAGATTAGACTGTTGGACCCTCCATCAAAATTGGGATGTATTAATCTATTTACACATTATTAAGAAGATGTTGGAGGCAAACAAAAAGAATTGGCATCGAAAGCTTATCAATGCTTTGTGGGTCGACAAAGTAAGCAATAAGTAAGAAATTGATAGGTATGTCACCTTTTGAATTGGTTTATGGTACTGAGATAGTGTTTCCTACATCCCTTGCAATTCCGGTCATGAGATTATTGCAAGAAGCCAACAGTGAAGAAGATGATATTCAGTGCTGGATCAATCAAATGATTCACCTTCAATAAACAAGGGAAGAGGTTTCTCAAAATACTTTCTAGCTGCAAGAGAAGATAAAGAAAATTTATGACCGCAAAACCAAGGCAGAAAAGTTTCAATTGGAAGATGTAGTGCTGCGATGGGATGCAATAAATGAAGAAAAAGGTAAACATGGTAAGTTTGAAAATTTGTGGAAAGGACCTTATAAATATTAGCTTATCGAGGACGTAATGCATTTTTATTGAAGGAAATGGATGGTCAAGAATGCTCAGGAGGACCAGTGAATGGTAGGCTCCTGAAACACTATTATTTATGATGCAGCTTGTTGAAGTTGTTTCACTGTCATTGTATATATCAGTTTGCTTTCCTCGCAAGATTTGAAGTACAATGTCATTTGAGCTTGGGGCCCGAAGTGAAGGCTATAAAGCTTAAATGATTTGTGTTGTTTTTAGTTGGTTTTTTAGTCATTCTAAAGTCACTTTTGAGTCAGTTTTCAGTTTGTATCAAGTAATTTTTCAAAAATTTCAAAAAGTTTTTAGTCTTTCATTTGTTTGGTCGTATTGGCCTACTCAACTAGGAACTTGTTCTACGGTGTTCTTGACACCTCCAAGGAGCTACCATCCCCAATAAGGCCAATGTTAGTGTCAGTATATGTATACTTCCATCAGGGATCAAATCTGCTCTTTGCATTTTCATTTTAGGTGTCTCATACTGAATTTTTTATCATTCCACTAAGTCATGCCAAAACGGTCCACTGATGGTTGTCTTCTTCCCAAAAAATCCAATTTTCCCTCATGAGGTACATTTTCTGACCCATCTCCATGTTGCATTCAGTTATGGTTTTAGTTATGTTATCTTTAGAGTCAAGGCAATCATGTTTCCATTAGGTCTTAGGGTTCATTTCCAAGGTCAAAAGCATAGTTTCAGTGTAAATAAAGGGCAGAAAAGGTCTGAGGAAGACCAATAAACAAAGAGTGATTAGTATTAAGTCATGGTTATTGTACAAAGATCTTATTTCACTAAAGTAATTTTCATCTCAAAAACATGTTTTTGAGATGAAAATGGAGTATTTTAGTTGGTTCATATTTTTTTCTTTTTTTATGTAATTCAAGTCATTTCATGTAATAAGTGTTCCCATAAGTTTCCCACGCATTTCTCCTTGCTGCAAGAAATGAGCCAGTGAAAAAAATCAGCTCAATCAAAGCACCATCCACCTAAAAAGAGACAAAGAAAGAAAAGCATTAAACAGATATTTGAAGACAAAGTAAAAGTTCCAAAAAACATTATAAAGTGGATTTTCTTTCTAAGGAAAAAATCAAAATCACCCTCTATATAAGATTTCAAAATCATTTTTCAAACATCATCATACTCATTTGACAAAGAGAGAGAAGGGAGTTGAAGTGAATTGGTGGATGAGCAAATTGTGGTGTTGTGCATTGAGCAAGGAGTGCTGCACATAGGGAAAAATTGTGGGGGCACTACGAATAGAGAAGGGAGCATTGAGCATACAACTAAAGCATTGTGCATAGAGCCTGTGTGCCAGTGTATTTTTTCACGATGTTGCGCATACAACAGGACATTGCGCACCTGTACAAGGCATTGTGCATAGGGCCAACAAACACCAAGACTACCCTAACAACCATCTAAATCACTATTTTGCTACCTAGAGCCTCTAAGAAAGTAAGTACACTACTTAAATCATCCTCCCAGCACTCATTTCATGATTTTTGAGTTTGTTTGCTTTTTAAATTTTTAAACCCTAAGTTGACTAAAACTGTCCTTGCTTACCATTTTCCTTCATTCCCACATCTTGTTCTCATATCCCTCATTCCCACATCTTGTTGTCATATCCCTCATTCCCACATCCTGTTGTCATATCCCTAAATATCATCCCTAATCCCTATTTCCTACTATCAAATACACTTATCCCCTATACCCTAATCCCCTAAACAAAATCCCTAAACCCCTACTTAGAAAAACAATCCATACTAAAAAATACCCCCCTTTCTCACTCTCACATCATACATATCTCATCCTACATCACAAAAAATCCTCTCCCCTTCCCCTATCCCTATTCACCATAACTCACTTCCTGATTAACTTATCTATGGTTTTTAAATCTTCAAGCTCAAAAAACATGGACAAAGAGGATAAAGATTATGAGGGGGAAAACAGTGGCAGTGAAAGCATGGGATATGAACCTCGACATCAGAGAAAACCACATAAGGGAGGTAGAATTATCAGAGAAGAACCATCAAACATCAGAGAGTTAGAGGCTTCCCATATGACTGTCTCTTGTTTCAGGCATCTGGGATGTTATGAGTTTTGTGAGTAGGTACAAAGGGTTCAACATCATCCTGAGCTGACCAGGATTTTTGTAGCCAATCTCCATGATAACAAGGTAGCTCTTGCCGTGTTGACATTTATAGTTTCCTCCTCCATCATTGCTGATGCTACAAGGATTTTGAATGTGGGGGAAAAATGGTATAAAGCGCAATATTTGGATGAGCACTACGTTAAGCCATATATCAAATCTAGCTACATGAATGAAAAGAAGAGGACCTTTCCTTCCAGGTTCCTTCACGACAAGTATGCCCCTATGATGAGGATCATTATGAAGTATTTTACATGTGAGGGAAGATTTTCCAAATTATACACCTATCATATTAGGCTTCTTATGCACTTCACAAGAGTGAAAATGATGAACATCACGTACTTCTTATTCAGGAACATTGAGAAGATGGCCTACATTGTACAAAAAAGGCCATACCCCAGCAGATGAATAGTATTTATCACTATTCCTTGATTAAGATGATTGTGCTACATCATCTCAACCTCCTCAACATCTCCTGGGATACATTTATTTCCAATGACATCTTCAATGGTCCTCAGATTCCTCCACCGATGCCTCAAGAAGCAGAAAGGCCTTCTAGCAATGCCAAAGTAAAGAAAAATAAGAAGGCTAAAGAGACTAAAGTTATTGAGAAGCCAGAAACCTATAAAACATATTAGAGAGGGGCTAGAAAGTTGTTTGTAGCAGATAGGCAAGTGTTTACGCCACTTGATGTGGAAGGGGCCTTGCTTTCTTCATCAGCTCATAGGAAAATGCTTGCTTCACAAACTGTGGAAGGGGCTTTGCCTTCATCATCAACACAACAGGTGCAACAGGTGCATAAAGGGAAGAAAAGATGCTGGAGGAAAGCCTCAATGATGAAGAGGAAAGGGAATTTGATTTGATGGAACATGATGAACCAAAATAGCCACACATTCATCATCACATTGAGATAGTTGACTTGGAGGCTCAAGATGAGGTGAAAAATGAAAATATTATCATAAAGGAAAAATATGCACAGATCCAATCACTGATGGACAACTTGGCGAGATCTAAGTTTGTAATTTCATACCTTGAGCAAGAGAACAAGAAGCTAAGTGAAAAACATGTCCTCATGGAGCTTTAACTTCTCAAGGCAAAGAGGCAAGATGATGAAGGCAAATCAATAATGCAAGAGGAAGAGGCCCCAACCACCTTGACTACAGAACAAAGGCTTGAAAAGGACATTAAGGAGGATAGAGAAACATGGCTTGACATGGTCAATTTTCATTCAGAGAAGCTGCTAAAAAGGGCCAATAGGGACAATCAAATCATCACGTACATGGCTCGCCATTATAAGACCCGGAACAAGATTTGTAACATAAGAGTCAAGCAAATGAATACAAGGCTAAAACAATCCCTCAAAGGAAGGAAGGAGGGTGATAGAATTAGGTTGCTTGTTGAAGCTTCCTTGGCTGACTCAGACACTTGATGGTTGTGTTCTCCACCAATTTTGAGTAAGTTTTGAGATTTTTTTTCCTTTTTGAAGAATTTAGCAATTTTTTATTCAGAAGGATTAGCTCTATGGGCAGCACTAGTTTTTCCTAAGGGCATCCAATCAGGAAATGGTCAGCATTTTTGGATTCACAATGATGATTACATGCACCCTATGCATTTTCTAAGCTTTTAGAGCAAAATCGTTCAGCCAAAAGGTCAAAAAAATACCTAAAAATGACCTTTCTGCCCCTTTTTTGACCATGGCGTTGCACATAGAAGCAGTCTTGGGAGAATCCATTTTTGAGGGGTCAAATCAGCTTCAAATAGGATACTAAAGGCATATTTGGAAAGTAGATATAATAGTAGTTCCAATGAACTATAATGAGTGCAATTTGGACACCGGGAAGACCTCCAAAATGGTACCGCAAAAAGTGTTGTGCATAGAGCTTGGGCGCTGCACATAGGACACTTTTATGCTGAATTTTCACTTTACTATGCCATGACTTTAATTTTGGGTTTTCTCTCATGAATGATGTTTTTTTTTATGTAAATGGTGACTAGGCATGTAAATAGGATGGATATTAGTTACTGGAGGGTAGATTCATTGGATCAAAAGCTATCTTGAGGACAAATGAATCAGTTTCCTTCCTTTAGAGGCAAGTTGTTAGGATTGCCTAGATTCTAGTTTCTTGTTCAACTTTTAATGGATTAAGTTCCTCATCTTAGGGATTTGAGCCCTGAGGATGGGAATAGGTTGAATTAATGTCTATATCTTCTTTTTCTTTCTTATTGTAAAGGTTTGGACTCAGTGGGATGCTTAAGCTTTGATTAAATATCATTTTGTATCAGTTACAGCAGGAGATTAATGAAAAATTGCAGCTATTTCTTTGGGATCCATGTGGTGTGATGCTTAGTTCAGTTTCTCTTTTGTATTCATGTGTTAGAATGTATTGTTGACTTCATTTCATCATTTCAATTCCTTTATGTGAATGTATACAAGTCTGAGAAACATAATCCATATGTTTATGCTCTATTTTGGGTAGACATTTCACAGTCTATGTTTTATTTAGTTTAGGATGAATCCATGTGGTTTACATGCTCTTTCTAGCTCCTCACCTATATTTTCACCTCATCCATCAAACCCTAAGGTTCTGATCATTGTGCCTACCTTGCCCCATCGAAAACCATGCAGTTTTGATCTAATTTCCTTGCCCTAACTATTTGCCTCCTCCTGATCCAGTAAAACCCCTTTAAAATCAAATCAAACCTTGTGCTACTATACCTAGCCTAATATCAGTTTCTAGATCCATTCAATTTGGTTGAGATCCTTATGGAGAGAGCCCTCTCCTGGCATAGTAGGGCTAGCTACTTGGCTAAGCTTGGTTTGTGGTTGCCCTGGCATTTCCTTCGTTCAACCTAAGGCTCAATCCAGGTGATAACAGGTTCCTATAATTATTGATGAGCCACTAATCAAAAAGGAAGAAATAGGACCCAGTGAAGGAAAGATTGAGGAGATAACTCCACCTAAAACAAAAACCAAGTCACCTATAACACTTGTGGGTAGCCCTACCACTAGGTTTGTCACCTTCAAGAATTCAAGGACTCAAACTGCTTTTGAGATAGAAGAAAAAGAGAAGTTACAGCAGGATCAAGGTTTGCTACAGGAGAAGCAGGGTTTGTTCTAGGAGGGGTGGAGTCTGCTACGGGAAAGACAAGGGAAGATACAAGAGCACAAGAAAGAGTTAAAAAAGGAAGACACCACCTCAAAGACAGTTGGAAAAGACTTACATGATCTACAAGAACCTATCCCACATCCTATCTTAGGGTCTTACTACAAATTCATTGGAGGAGGAAGGATTATCCCTAAGAAAATTTCAATCTCACTCGTTTGTGAGCTAGAGATAGAGAGATGTAGAACCCACAGGTGGATTCAAATTGCTAAAGCTAAGAATGTGGAGGATGTATGGCTCATGGAAGATAAGTTCATTGAAATGGGCAAAGAGTTAAGCGATTTGAGAATGAGGGAGTCTATGATGATGGAGAAACTACAAACATAAAACACAAGGTTCAGAGAGAGGCTGCAGGATAAAGAAACACAACTTTCCACCATGGAAAATGTCTCTGTGGAATCCCTTCAATGTGGGCAACCATCAAAGTATTATTCTCTCTTTCTCAAAGAATAGTGGATTCAGTTCCAAATCAAAACTCTAGCACAATATGGATCTCTGCCTTTCAAGGATTAAAATAACTTCATTGAATTTTGCAACCAAACTAACATGGAAGACATGGAAAAATTAGATGAATTTATATGAAAAATCTCACATTAAAAAATATCAACATTTTGGGATCCCAATTCAAGATTGGGGGATATGCAGCTAATGGCTTTAACATTCTGCATGACTCATGAGGAGACAAGAGCTGAGGAGGTGAAAAAGGTAATTAAGGAGGAGAAGGAGCCATTTTATATCAGAGTAAAGCTAGTGAGCCCTAAGGATATCATTATAAATCATAGCCTCATCTCCAGTGATGCTACTTTAGCACCCAAATACATTGCTACCCAGGAGAAAGCCATTCTACACTTTGAAGACACATTTAGGATGTTGGGAACAGAAAGTATGCAAGCCTTCCAAAGAAAATGGCATGCCTTACCCCACAACCTACAAATAATAGAATATCACTCTCCTGAAAGGCTAAGGAATTCCTTGGAGAGAACATCATTGTATAAGAGGATCATGTAGAGGATGAAAATTAGGTGGATAGAACTCAAACTCAATCCATCCTTATTGCTAGGCTTACAAGAAGTAAGAGATGAAGTAGAAGAGCAGAAGGAGTGGACAAAGATAAAAATGAATGCATGTTTTTACCCACAAGAGGGCACACCAGCTGAGAAGCCTTGGGATGTCAGGGAGGCCACCATGGCCATGAAAGAGATTCACATGGATGACTAAGTTTCTCAGAGGATGAGAAACACCTTCAGCGGCGAGGTGATGATGAGTCCCATTAATAGGTATATTTTGAACATCATTATGTCATCCTCCAACCTTAAAACTATATTTTTCTCACATTAATTCACATTTTTTGTTATATTATCCTTAGTAAGAGGAGCAAAAGGTGTTTCTAATAGTATGTGGACTAATGTGGTTTAATTGTAGGAAAAATAAGCATTTTTTAGGCTAGTACTATGCAGTGGCTAGGAAAATTAGATTGGGATTACAATATCCTCTCTCACCCTTTCGAATTCATTGATAGTCGAGTGACTCCTAGCCCAAGTGAAGTTCAAGAGGGACACGATCCACCATCTTCGAGATCAAGGAGGGAACCACTCCTGCTTTCAAGGCTACTGCTTCAACTGCCCTTTTGTATAAATAAACAAGAAGAAGAGCTCATTAGGATTCAAAGTCTATGTTCAGCTAGGTGTAACTATTGAGCTTGAAGCTTGATATTGTTACTTTGAAATTTTATGTTATGTATTAGACCTACACTTTTTGATAGTGAGAAGTTCGATTTCAAGCTACATATGAGTTAGTTTCAGAGGGTTGATACCCTTGGGTTTGGGCCCAACCCAAAGGCTTTGGTCCCTATTTTTTCACTTCTGTTTCTTCTTGATTCCAAGAAATTCATATTTTCTTGCATTTCAGTGGAGATTAATCTATAAAAACTTGTGGTTGCAACCTCTACATCACCTCTTTTGTGGGAGAATGAGTGGAAGGATTCACAACCACAGTCCAAAAATATTGTGTTTATAATTTCATGGAAGTAGATTAGTGTTATTTTTCCTATTTTACATTTTATTTATGTAGCTTAGAAGTCATTTTAGTTATTAGACCAGTGCTATGGAATAAACTAGATGTGATTTAAATTCAACTCATATTTTCCATCATAATTTATCTCATTTTCTTAACGATAAATGGATGCATGCATTTGATTGATTGTAGGGTTGTGTTGATCTATAAGGGAGGGTAACTTTACCAATTCCATCTTTAGCTCCTTCATATTCTCTTTCCACCTCCAAATTCTGTCCCTAAAACCTGTTTTATAAGTCATTTTTCCTAGTATATCGAGAGCACTCATCCTAGTGCAAGACAGGCCTCTGAGAGGTCCTGAGCTTGGATAGGGGCTCAAACCAACCTAACTCCATTTTCTTCAACTTCCATCCACATCTCCATACCCTCAAGACATCATTTTCACCTCCAAAATCCACTCGGATGCCCTCTTGTAGCATTACAGGCCCTCCTGTAGCATTACAGGCCTCCTATAGCAATCGCCTGTAGCAAACCTGTAACACCACTTTCATCCATTAGTTTTGATCCCCACTACAAATTTTACTTATTATAGATTAATAATGACCTCTAGATATGATTTTATGATCGGTGGAAGCTTCTAGGCCACTCCAACCGTTCCTTTTTGTCACTGCAAAAATATAGTAGAGTTATTTTTTTTTATCACAAGCAAGATGCAAGTAGGTTACTAATTGATCCATGTCGCTCTAGGGACACACACAAGACAAAGAGGGCTTTTGGAAGCTCGAAAATCAAAATGATCAAAATGACTTCAACCAGGACCAGAGTGTATATCTCGTCGTCCTGATCACGACGGTGTGAACGGTTCATCAATTTGAGCTCGTATGAGGGAGAAAGAGCCAGTCAAAGTTCAGGGTTGACTTGGGTGATTGGGCACGCTTAAGGAGGTAACAATTTGGACAAAATCCAGCCTCCAGATTCCAGCCAACCTGAGCCAGATTTTGGGCAAATTTGTGGCCCGATTTGTAGGTTTTAACCTCGTATGGAAATTACCTCCATACAAATTATAAAACACAGAAAATAAACAATGCGAGAGCATAACACATAAAACACATATACACAGAGATTTTCACCTAGATCCCAAAACCGGGACTACCAGCTTGATTTTTCATTATGTTCCTTTCAATGTTACAATACATATTTATACATGCTAAAGCATCCAATACCACGGACTGAAAACCATCGCATCCAAAACCATGCACCGAAAACCATCATGTCCAAAACCATGTGCGAAAAATCATGCACAAAACCATAGGTAGGTCCGCCCAACCTAATATGGGATCCAAAAACAAAAATTTCCAGGGCGGTGCCCTGGACCCCATAGAGGGGGGTTACCTGTACCCCTCAAACCCCCTGTTACCCCGCCTCGCTACGCAATCGGTGCAACGAGGGGGGCGGGGGGCTCCACCCCCCCCCCCAACCCCCCGTTAACTACGTGGGATGGTCGTGGAAAGAATATAACACAACCCAACATTCTCCCACTTGTTGTTTTCTTTCCATAGGGGGCCACAAGAGAGATTAGTCATTTTTCTAGCCCTGTGACACCCATTGTTTCTCTACACCAAGAGAACTTCTCAGAGCTCACAGATTTTGTCAATGCATCTGCAGTATTCTTCAAAGTTTGCACCTTTACCAGCAATGCCTTTTTGTCTTCTATCATATCCCTCACAAAGTGATACTGAACATCAATGTGTTTTGTCTTTGAATGATATGCAAGGATTTTTTCCAAGAAAATTGCACTTTGGCTGTCATAGTCTATCCTTACAACTCCCTGTACTAACCCCATACTTGAACACAATCTTTGCAACCAAACTGCTTCCTTGCTTGCATGAGTGACTACCATGTATTCTGCCTATGTAGTTGATAGTGCCACTACATATTGTTTCTTACTCATCCAATTGATTGCACCTCCAAATAGGTTAAACACATACCCACTTGTAGATCTTATCTGATGTAGATCTCTAGCCCAGACTGCATCAACAAAGCCATGAATATCCAACACTCTAGCCAATCCTAGTCTTCCTTGCTAGCACAAACCATAAACACTAGTGCCACGCAAATACCTGAAAACCTGCTTCACTGTTGTCCAATTCTCCTTCCCTGGTTTTGACATAAACCTGCTCAATACTCCCACCGCATGTGTAATGTCTGCTCTAGTATAGACCATCGTGTACATCAAGCTACCAACTGCACTTGCATATGGAACACGGGACATGTCCTCTTCCTCTTCTTGTGTCTTGGGACACTGTCAGCAAATAAATTTACACCTACAAGAATAGGAACCTTCACCGATTTACTATCTTGCATATTAAACCTCTGCAATATTATCACGACATACTTCCTCTGGTTTAACCAGAGCTTCCTCTCTGTACGATCTCTTTTAATTTCCATGCCCAAAACATAGTTTGCAGCACCAAGATATTTCATGTCGAATTTCGAGGACAAATGGATCTTTAAATCCTAGATAATTTCTTTGTCATTTCCAACCAGAAACATATCATCCACATACAAGACCAGATAAATAATATGGATGCCAATTAATTTAAAATACACACAGTGATCTACTTTGCTTCTGGTGAAGCCAAGTCCCCGTATAAATGTATCAAATTTCTGATACCACATCCTTGGTGACTGTTTTAACCCATATAGAGACTTCTTTAACTTGCATACCATTTCTTTCCTACCCTTCACCGCAAAACCTTCAGGTTTCTTCATGTAGATATCCTCTTCCAGATCCCCATGAAGAAATGTTGTCTTCACATCGATCTGTTCTACCCAAAAATCAAAACCAACAGCAACAGATAAAAGTAATCTAATAGAAGTTCCCTTGGCAATAGGAGAAATATCACCACAATCAATTCCCGACACCTTGGAATAACCTTTTGCTACCAACCGAGCTTTGTATTTCTCCACCTTTCCTTCTGCATTTGTCTTCTTCTTGAACACCCATTTGCTGCCAATGGACTTCCTTCCAGCCAACAACTCCACGAGATCCCAAGCCTCATTTTTGTGCAAAGATGCCATTTCATCAACCATGGCCTCTTTCCAGAGTTTTCCATCCTCTGAATCTACTACTTCCTTCACAGTTCTAGGATCATCATTAGTAATAGATAAAGCAAAATTTGAACGGAAAGTAGATGGACTATACCTTTTTGGCTGGCTTCTTTCTCAAACTAATCTTCTCACACCTAGAGTTTGTGGCTCTTGATCTTCTTATTCCTCCTCTAGTGTAGAGTCTCATTCTTCATCCTTTAGCTCAAACTCTATCTTCTCAGGTTCCTTTGGTTGGACGTCATGTTTAATAACATATTTCACCTCTCTGAACACCACATCTCGATTGTACACAACCTTCCTTGTTACTGGGTTCCAAAGCTTATAACCCTTTAAACCATCATTATACCCAATAAAGATGTGCCTTTTAGATTTACTATCCAACTTGGTTCTTTTCTCCTTTGGAACATGTACATATGCATCACATCCCAATACCTTCAGGTGTGAAAGAGGGGGTTTCTTACCAATCCATACCTCTTGTGGAGTCTTATCCTCCAATGCTGATGAAGGTGATCCATTGATCAGGTAACATGTTGTCTACACTGCCTCTGCCCAAAATTTCTACCCTAACCCGGCACCACTGAGCATGTGTTGGGCAGCGGATCCCCCGCATAACGGTTTTGGGGCTTAAAGCCCACAATTTGGGTAAAAAAGTATGGTAAAGGTTCCACAGAGTGCACGGAGCGTGAATTGTAATGAGTTAAGTCAAAGGGTTGTCTTCCCGAGAAAAATGTAAGATAATAGAAAGCAAGTCGGCCTACCCATGGTTTGTGGACCATGGGAATGTATAAATAGAGCAAGGCTCTAGGTTTAGAAGGCAGTTTTTCTTTAGTAGCTTTGGTTGAGATCTGAAGTGTATGGGTTTGTAAAAGAAAAAGTGCTCTGAGTCTGTAAGTCTGATTCGCTCATGGTAGTAGTTAGAGTAGGCTCTGTAGCTGTGTGTGCAGAGGCCTGGTAGAGTCCGCAGCTATGTGCGCGGACCCCTGCAGCTGAGTGCGCAGGGTGGAATTGGATTGTACTGAATAGAAGGTTAATAAAGATAAGTGTTTCTGAATTATTGTGCATCTGATCGCAGATCTATATGTTTATGCTTATGTTATGGTTTTTATGCGTATCTTTAAGATTTATGGTTGCACACACTGGTTTTAACTATTAAATGCTCGATTAAAGACCTTAAGGGATAAATCATATCTATAATAACTGCAATAATAATAATAATCTAGGAAACACCTTGTCATGGATCTTCGTGAAGGCCAGACAACTGCACAGAGTAGCGCGAGTCTGTAGTTCGGTTTGTGATCCCTCCAAACCTCATCAAGACATCCCTAGGGTGAGGAAACCTAGTTCCAACACCCTCCCCTACTACCTCAGGTGAGACTTCAGTCCGCGCTTCGCAGATTGTTGCCGAAAGGGCCCATAGTGCAGGATTTGTTTGGCTAAAAATCTTCCGAACCTGGGTTAGACCTCAACAAGCCAACAAATGGTTCCATTGCCGAGACCGAGATCTGCCTAAGGGATGTCTGATGTCAGAATGTTGGAACCCTATGAAGAAAGAGCTTGAATATTTGTTGGATCAGAAGCTTCACGAGTTCATGGTGTAGGAAAACAAAACCCCGCAGATATCTGAGAAGAGGTGGCTGGACCGCTACATATACACAAAAATCCATGAGATCTTCTTCGTATACTTCTCGTTAGAACTGTATGAGTGGATCGCGAGGCTAGCAGACAGCATGGGAAGGTGCAAGCTTGATAAGCCGATAGTGTGGACTTCAGAGTAGTGCGCAGGCTAGAGGCATCTGAAGATAAAATCGCGCAGGCCGTAGATCATTGGTTGAATCAGATAATAGGAGGGTTTATCACTAAATTCGCAATAGACACAATTGTCAGCTATAGCGAAGCCGAAAAACATTTTCTCAAAGGACTACGAGGTAAGTACATCAAATCGTTGAATACCTAGATTAAAATATTGTTATGTTAAAAACAGGTTATGTGAATCCATTGATGTCTAGGGTAACACGGAGTGGAAGAGGCTACCAAGGGATTGAAGGATTAGAGAACAGTCCCCTGATTTCACTTTCCTGAGAAAGCGACGAGGAGCTCGTTGGGTTCTGTTCGAGAAGTGTGGTCCGGTTGATAAAGCAACCCATTCCATAGCTATCACCTCCAACGACGCCATCACCCTCTTCACCTACATCCACCCCATCTTCACCTACCCCACCTCCACCACCTCCAAGGGTTGGAATGGCGAGTGTGATCAATTTGCCCATATTTAGAGGCATAGGAAATGAGGAACTAGATCAGTTCTATTTTGTGGTAAAGGCGATATGCGAAGCCCAAGGCATTATGGATGATAACATTAAAAAGGCTACTATGGTGAGCACACTGTAGGATCGTGCGTTGATGTGGTATATTAAGCACTCTAACGATCATCCAAATTCCGGAATAGTGGAGATCTAGGATGCATTGAATGAAGAGTTTAGCCGACCAAAGTCAGAAACTTAGTCAATCATCGGATTTAAGGAAATGGTGATGCTTCTAGGCGAGACTCCATGGGATCTAGATTAGCGCCTGAAGAGTATGATTCGTGAGGCTAATATGACGCTTTCAGATGTGCAACACCGTTCCTGGTTTGTGGCATCCCTGACACCGCACCTAAGGACAGTGCTATCACAGCAGAAGATCTCAACCCAGGCTAAAACATTAGAGATAGCGATGAGGTTGCATGAAACTCCAATACAAGATCCTGGGTTGAGAGTTCAACAAATCCACATGCAACTACAAAACCTATGCTTGGAGATGCAAAGCCTGAAGCAAGATAGGGCACCTTGACCAGAGATGCATGAAGAAGTGTGTTGTATCAAATGCAAAGGCTAGGGTCATGACAAGGATCACTGCCCTATATTCGCAAACTATTTGGTGGGAGGGAGGCCAATGTCATTGAGGCTAGAGGTACAAGCAGGGCCAAATGCGACACTTGCACTTTGGTGCGTGATTTGTCAAGTAGGAGGAAAGCACACAATGGACAACTGTCACCTGTTGCAAAAGTATACCCAAACTCCGCAGTAACTGTATTGTAACTTCTATGGATCGATGGGTCACGGCGAGCGAACGTGTCAGAGCTACGAGCTAATGATGGATAGGACCCGAACATACCGAATGTAGACTGAAACATGAGGTTTAGATCCAGCCACAAGGGCACACGAAGGATTCCAAGGACGTGGATGAGGGAGAGGAGGAATGGGACCTAGACGAGGGCATGGACAGCTGATCTGTTATAATTGCAAAGGGTTAGGGTTTTTGCTCGCGATTGTACCAACCCAACGAGAATATCTTATTCGTACAATGAACAGTTTGATCATGAAATGGTAGATTGTCCGACGCTGATCACCCAAATGCACGAGAAAGGGGTACTACAGCCTACCCCAACTCAAAATATCCAAATGATGAGGTCTGAACCACACGAAGAGGACCCCAGCATAAACATGGTACTCAGAAGCGGCGCAACTATGGGGGAAGATAAGAGGAAATAGCCTAGAGAAGATTCGAAGGTTCACGAGGCTCCTACAAGGGAACCTGAGTCTGAGACTGAACACGTGAAGGAAACATTTAAGGAAGCTAAGAAGAGCTTCATGAAAGCCTCTACTTTAGGTAGTAAGTGTTATTACCTTGATCTACCTCAGGCTGAAGGAAGGCAAGTCTAGGGTAACATCAAACCACGCTTAACTTGGTAGCTAGCCCTACCAGGTCGAGAGAGGGCTCTTTCCTTGTCAATCTCAATTCAAATATTGGCAACTGGGGCTTGAGATGACTGAAATGAATGCTGATTCTAGGCTAGCTATAGTAGATCAGAGAATTTTGTGTGATTTTATGTTTTGGTTGCTAGATCAATTGGAGAAGGCAGATTGGGTCTGGGAAATCAACTTAGCGATACAATCATGTCATATGGGGCAAGGTAGACAAGATTTTATGTACTAGAAATGGATTGAGATGGTAGAGTAAGACAGCTAAGGAGTTGAGGAGGGCATAACAAACTATGAATCCTCTTCAAATAGTGAAAAATTTGAAAACCAAATGCATTCCCAAGACAAAGCACTATAAATTTAGTGTATTTTGTCTATTCACCTTGATTCATTTAGTTTAGAAGAGAGAGAGATGTGGATACATATAAAACATCAGAAAAACTCATTACAAAGAAGAAACAATACATAAACTCACTGTCACAAGAATCCCACAAAAATAGCTATGAAACCTGGTTTTATTCCTTGCCAAACTGTTGATACAAATGTTCAGTGAGTCCAACACTTCTGCCAAAGTCCAACCTTTACAAATGAATCAAAAAGTACATGATATAGGCAAGGAAACTACTCAAGCTAGCTATCAGGGTCGAATCCATGAGAAAAGGGGTGGTTTCAACCATATCTAAACTAGGAACAGGAATATAGGCAGTGGAACAGCTTGCCTCTAAAACCATGGAAACTGATTCATTCACCCCCAAACCACTTCAAAATGATGAATCTACCCTCTAAGGTCATTTTTCAATTACATTTACATAGCATAGCATCATTTACAATCATAAATTCATCCAAGATGAGAGGAAAAGTCAACTTGTAGAAAAACTAGGCGAAATTTGGATTTTTGAACAAAACTGGCAAAATTCATCCTATGTGCAGCGCCACTGATCCTATGTGTAGCGCTTTTTCTAGGCCAATTTTAGAAGGCTTCTTGGAGTCCAAATCAGGTGTAGGATAGCTCTTTGGAAATCTTGGTGAGTCTACTTTTTGGAACAACTTGAATTTCTAAATTTGGAGTCCATTTGCCCCTCCAAAATTGATTCTCCCAAGACTACTTCCTGTGTGGCAAAAAAGTGGTAGAGAGGACACTTTTTAGGTGTTTTTTTCCCTTTTGGAGACCTAGAACTTGTCCAAAATTCTCAGCCATTTTTGAGCTTTCATATTTTTCCATGTTGATTCCAAAAATATAAACTTTTTTGCAAGAAAGTATCCCCAACAAAAGCGCAGTGCCACCGATTGAAAAAGCCTGTTTTTTACATTAAAATTTTCAAAATTGACAAAAATTTCTCCAAATTTCTTGAAATTTGGCATGATTGACCCTTTTTAAGTGCTTTGATGAGATAATGATGCTTCAGCCATGATTTTGAGTTTATTTTTCTCTTTCTTGTTCCTCAAGACTCTTCTTAGTTTGGCTTTTAGCCTCTTTGTCCTTGCATTACAAATCTTATTCCGGGTTAGGTAGTGATAGGCTAAGTGACGAAGCATATTTTTGTCTTTGCTAACCCTCTCAATCAACTTCTCCGGGTGTATGTTAACCGCTCAAGACAAATCTCCTTAGGATTCTCAATTTCCTTTGCCTTTTGTCTTCTAACCTTGCCTCTTCGCTGCCTAGTCACATGGCCTTTTTCATTGTTTGTGAACACTTATGGTGAATGATGAGATAAGGTGGATGGATGAAAGATAAGCATGAGGATGTGTAGGTGAGGTTGAATGGGATTTAGGGAGTGAGTAGGGTTTAGCGGAGTGAGTAGGGTTTTGTATGTAGGGTATAGGGTTTCATATGGAGCGTAGGGTTTAGGAGTTTATGTATGGGAATGGGATGTATATAGGATAGGGTTTTATATGGAGGGAAGGCTTTTAATATGTAGTGTATGAGTTCTTAGGAACTAGAAACAAAGATAAATGAGTGAACCTTGAACCATTATTGTGAACAGTGGATACTAGGGTTTTGTTTTTATGGGTAAAAGACCAACAAGATTTCATGCAAGAACATTCTTCAACAAGGAGGATCAATGTACTTACTTGTAAAGAGGAGGAAGTTGGAGTTTTGAGGTAGTCTGAAGTGATTTGGAGCAATTTGAGTGTGTTTGATAGGTATGCAGTTCCCTCACACAGGTGCACAACGCCTTTTCTATGCGTAGTGCTAGTGTAATTTTCCACAGCCCAGACTTCCCAGGTGCGCAACGCCTTTTCTATGCGCAGCAACGACCACCACGTGCACAGTGCCTTTTTGTAGACCACTTTTGGAGGCCTTCCTTGTGTCCAAATTGGGTGTGTGATAGCTCGTTGGAAATCCTATCGAGTTGAATTTCCAGAACATCTTGAAGTTTCCAACTTGGAGGTCATTTGCCTTGTCAAAAGTTAAATCTCCCAAGACTAGTCAAAATGTGCAAAATGAGGCTGCCTAAATGCAGAGTTCTATTGCAGTCAACTTTGGAAGGTCTTCCTTAACTCCAAATTAAGCTCATGATAGCTCATTGGAAAGCTCTTTATGTCTAGTTATCATTTGACTCATTAAACAAGTCATTTTTCCAACCAAGCTAAGAGAAATATTTATTTTCCCAAGGACACTCCAGAAGTACATCAATTCTCTTAAGGCAACTATATTGTTGACATTTCTCTAAAACCATGACACCTGTGTAAAAAGTGAAGGATTTTTTTCTTCCTTGGCCTATTTTGGACAAACAACTCTCTCAAATTTTCCAAATTCATTTTTCCTTGCTCAGAAAAATGATTTGAGTAAAACCTATCCCGATGTGTGGAACAGGGGATTTGTAGAAATTAAGGGAAATGAATGGGACAAGGGGCTTCTAAATTCTTGAGAAAATATTTGGAAGTAGGGAGGGATGTTAGGAAACAAGCGAAAGTGGAATTTCAAATATGGAGTGAGGGGAAGGGATCCAAAAGGGAAAAACACAGGCTTAGCCTAGAATATTGTCAAATTGTAGCAAGAAACTAGGGTTTGTGGGAAAATGGGGAATTTGAGGGATATCAGTGATGGGAAGTGTTTAATAAGGTACATTAAGGATAGGGGAAGGTGTATGAGCATTACCAGCTTTGTTGAAGATTTGACCATACAAGAGAAATTACCTTCAAAACCCTAGGAGAGGGAAATGAGTCTTACCCAAGCACAACTGAAACACGAACAAGGTGTAAAATGACCCATTGGAACTTGAAATGATGATGAAAACTCTCTGAATGATGGTACACTCAACTAAATGGTGACATGGACCGAAATTTGGAAAACTTTGGAAGGAGTGAGAACAAACCCTAGACCTAATACCTAATGACCAAATTTTACTTGAAGACTTATTGAAATGAAAAAACTTGACTTTGACACCTTAAAATCATTTTCTAAGAGCATATTTGATCACTGGTAGAAGGTTTCAAAGGCTGACACTAACAATAAGGATCAACTTGAGCCGAGAATGGATCCTTCTATGCTTACTACCTTTTTAGAGACATGCATGAAGCTTCTACGTGACAATAAGGCAGTTAAGGGACTACAAGAACTGATCACTAGGTGTGTAGGATCAAGAGACTCACGCATGGTCCGAAATCTTGGGAAGAATGATTTGCATACCAGATGGGAAATGCGATTGACGACGCAAATTGGTGAGTATGAGATGGATCAGGTCATCTTTGATTTGGGATCAGATGCGAATGTATTACCAAAATAGATGTGAGAACACATGAGCAGACCTGCGCTGCAGTGGTCTCCTATTCAATTATGGATGGCCAACCAACAAAAGATCTTACCAATGGGAAGGTTGTAAGGGGTGACAATGGAAATTGAAGGCACAAGTACGCAGACAGACTTTGAGGTAATAAAAATTGTTGATGATAGTAATGCGTACGCCGCGTTGCTAGGAATAGACTAGGCCACGGACATGAATGGGGTCATTAACTTAAAATGACGAAAGATGATATTCAAGAAAAAGTCACTCCATGTAATAGTTTCACTAGATCTAGCTAAAGGAGCGTGCTACACTGAACCTGTGCGCAATGAGGACAGTGACGATGAACTATACTGCATTTACTAGATAATGGCACAAGACCAGGATCGGGTGAATCCAATAGTGGATGGGAGAATCTCATGGGAACGTAACAGTTCCTGCATGTCGGGTTCAAATGAAGAGATAGAGTGATGGAAAAACTGATTGCATGAAGTAACAACGCTAAATTGTAAAATGATCATTAGATCACACTGTGACGTGTGACAACCGAAGTAAGGACATTGCTAGCAAAAGACGGCACAACAAATGGGGAGGAATTCGTAGACCACTGGGGAACTACAATTATGGAGCAGAAGTGGCACGGTGCACAAGAAGGGGTGCTGTGCGTGACAACTACACAAGGGTGGAGTACACCTTGGAAGATTAGGTGGAATGGGTGTGAACGTAGAAGGCGGCTACGTGTACGGGTTGGAGGCTCTTAGCATCGAATTTGGTCTAAGTAGCTAGGACGAAGTAGTTTGGGCACCCACCTACGACAAGGGATGCAGCCGTATGCTGTGCAACCACCGCCCCAACTAAATCTATGCATACCAAGGGTTCAATGGGCCTATAGGACCATAAACAAAATCGGGTGTGTGAAGATGGCCCTATCTGCACTCAAACATGATGAAACCAAGAATGAGGATAGAATTTCCCCGACCACCGACCCTGTAGTTTGGACTGAATGCAAGGACCTGGGCAAAGGAATTCAGTGGTTGTAGGAAGCCATTTGGTGCGGCAGCTTGAAACTTCGTGAACTCGATGAAGAATGGACACGGCTGAGGAGGAAAAGTGTGAGGTTAGATGAAGAAATCAGCAAAATAAAAATTGAAGTCGCCCAAGAAGGTCGCGCAAATCTAAGAATAAGGGGACTAGACCTGGTAGGCCCTACTATGGTACTAGAACAAGCTGTGACCCTACTATCATGGTTGCGACCACACCTTACTAAACAAGGAAGCTCAGAACGCTATGCGCTACTGGATACAAAGGTACTCGAAGGGTTCCCGTAGCCCAGGATAGCAAGGAAGCAGAAGTCTCGTACGAGGGGTGCGACCACCTGACTATCTGTAGGAGGCTCAGTCTCAATGCTCCACACAGTTGGAAGAGGGCGCAGGACTATAAAGGAGTCTGTAGGGGAGTTACATGGCTCAGACATGGCGTGCAAAATCAGTATGAATCACCGAATGCGTCTGTGTACAAGGGACTGCAATACCATGTGGGAAGGATGGAAGGTGACCATTACAGATATTGTTCATGACAAGATGTCCCATTTAATACACCGAGGAGTGGACGATGGGCAATTAAGAAACAGGGTTGAATGGATCTACTGCCAAAATCGCATTAATGAGCCACGAATGGGGGGCACTGTCGAATTTGGATTCAAAAAGGTATATAAAGCACAGGCAGCCTGTCACAAAACAACCCTTGGCACTTTGCATATTAAATCATTTCGTTATGAAGCAGACAAGAGCATGATGAATGAGGCATTCGTGAGAGCAAGTCCATGGTTTCAAGCATTGCCAGAGGATATGCAGGAGTCCCTAATTAGGATGGTATCCATAACCAAGGACATTATGCAGAACCCTACGTTGCAAATAGGGGACACAGCCGAGATCCCTAAATCACCCTGGATGCCACAGACCAAGAAGGACCCATAGGTAGTGGGACTAGTATGGATGTCTTCACGAAATCTGTGATTCAGCAAATTTTTGATGGAAGAAAAGAGAAAAATGGTTACTATTGAGAGCGATGATGAGGAAGAGGATCCTCTGACCTTTGTCGAAGAGATGGAACCAGAGGAAGAGATGGAAGAAGATATCCAACCAGTACGGGCTCCAGAAAAACAACCTAAGTATGTCCCTCCATGGAAAGGGAGGGTCAAGGTACCTAAATATTTGGATGCTGTTAAAAGTGCACTTATAACCCCGTCCCTCCCCAAAGGGGTTCTATTCGAAGGAATGGCGATTGGCCGCATTCCCACTATGAAATTTGTAGACTGGGACCTTGCGGATATTGAGAAGTTTCCCCATTTGGAAACTAGCGAAATGATGGAACAAAGCATGGAGGGGGCCATTACAACACTACAACCGCAAAAATGGTTGCGAGGGGTGGAGGAGGCCAAGCTAGTCCACCTCCTGTCAATCCCACATTTTCATCGGGTCCCAATCATGATATTGGTCATTAGGCAACTGCTTTTCCTGGTGCATGATGGGTACTTATGGCGAAACAAACCCATCCCCATCACGATGGAGCTCATTTATAGGATCTCTCAGCTTCCTTGCGAAGGAAGGGACCCCGTGGAAACAGTGGGCACGAGTGGCAACTTGACAATTGCAGAAGCCATGAAAAAGAAATACAAGTTGTAGAAAAAGCAGAGAAGGTATTTTATTACTAGCATTTAGGACAAAGGGGTCTGCATTGTTACCTAGTTGCTGGCAGAAAAGGTGATGAGAAAATGTCAAGGCAGTGAGGTACCAGAAACGGTCATCGCGTTAGTTGAGAAATAGGCAGAAGGGGTAAGGTTCAATTGGGCACAGTTCCTCCGCGATGAATTCCTGATAAACTGTACGAAGGCCTAAGAAGAGGGTAAGACCTTCCACTATGCGTGGTTTCTCTTATCCATCCTATTGGTTATAGGTGAATTTCCCGAGGGTAGTTAGTTTCCCCCCCGGACCAGGATTGGCTAGAGGAAGCAAAATACGTGTCACTATGGGTGATGAAGGATGCCACAAGAATCCAAGAAGTCAAGATTTTCTGGATACTAATGGACGCGAACATACGATAGTGGATCAACTAGCAATCCCACCTAGCTGCCGAAGTATATGACAGTGTGAAAAATGTTGCTGACTTTAAGGTGGATATGCATCATATGTATATCCAAGCGCGCAAGGATCCAGAGAAGACGTGGAACATGCTTCACTTCATCGCCATTAATGACGTTGTTTTTGTGGTGCTCGATACCTGGCCACGGGAGTGGCGCAAACCAGATTTGGTAGGGCGCGATGAGACTGCAATCAAAAAATAGAAGGCTGTCACCAAGTTCCTAGCACAGCAGAAGCAGAATGAACATCTCGCTGAGGAAGTACGGGTGTTCCAGGAGGCAGCGTAGACTGCCACAAACAAAGCGACAACAGGAGGGGTTGCTACAACAAAGGACGAAAGAGACCTGAATGTCACCACAGAGCCGAAAATGGATAATGTGATGGAAGGTGTGGAGCCAAGCACCACCTATTCACCCTTAAAATGACCGTGTGCAACAAAATGGTCAAGGTCACAGAAGAAGACTAAGGCGTCCAAGTTGGACAGAGAACCTATCACATTGACCAAGGGTGTCCTATGTGACATAAGGGATACAGTTCGCAAAGCTACCAGGGAGGTGCTAGATGAGGCCATGACAAAGCATCAGACTGTGTTGGGGGCACTCAGGACACAACTACAGGAACTTCACACATGGCCCCCACAGTCGGGAGTGATAGTTACCCATGAAGCTACAGGTACATCAGCAACTGAGCAGCTACTATGGGCCAAAATGGCTAATACTATCGCACTTCCAGTCGGAGCATTAACAACAGACAATGCAGAGGACAGAGCCGTGGTAGGCTGGCTCACGGGACTTGGATTAAACTTGGCTACCCTCCCACAAGAAGTCTTATACCAGCTACAGGATGGCGCAACGATGGAGCTCCGCGCTAGGGAAGGACATGTGGTACAAATACTCAGTGAGCAACGAATTAACATCGAGCAGTTGAGCCTCCAAAGTGATGAAGCAATAGCACAGAATCTGCAGTTAGCATGCCCCTGAGCTCAAGATTGCAACAGATTTACCTATAGGCATACGAATCCAGAAGTTGGCTAGTGGGTTCCACGAAGCAAAGGAAGAAGCAGCAAAAGTCCAGTTGGACCTCAGCTTGCAGATCACAGAACTGAGACTCAAGGCACAACCCTCTACACCACCAGAGGTTAGAGAGTAGTAGCAACATGCCATCCAATCAGAGCGAGAAGTAATAACACGTGCCATGCAGGAGTGCACCTACTTGTTAGATCAGTCATTTATCATGATCACTTCACTACAGGAAGACCCAACATTACAATGGTTAGATACCGAAGCACGAGAGTTGCAGTATGCCTATGATAATGTCTAGGGGACTGTGCAGACGGTTGCCCTTACTTAGCGATTGGCCAAGATGAGGGAGGCCCAGGCTCTCAAGGCACAAGTCGACGTTGCTCACCCGAAAGAAGCAGTCCTTAAAGAATGCATCCAGCCATGGCTTGATGAGGCATTCACGGTCACGGCCAACATCGAGGGAAAGCTAGCCCACATGCAGGAAGTATACAAACTCAGAGAAGCAAGTCACGCTAATAATGATGTATTGAAGGTTCGCGCACAACGAGTACAACAGATGGCAAAAGAATGTGTTGCGGAGGTAAGTGAAGCACAGAAGTTGTTGAATAACCTCCACGCGAAGATCACCGCACTAGCTGAGTGACTCAAGACAAGTGATGATGATTGTGTTGGGGGCCTGTTGGGCAACGGACCCCCCGCATAACAATTTTGGGGCTTAAAGCCCACAATTTTGGGTAAAAATGTATGGTAAAGGTTTCGCAAAGTGCGCATAACGCGAATTATAATGAGTTAATTCAAAGGGTTTTCCATCCGAGAAAAATGTAAGATAATAGAAAGCAAGTCGGCTTGCCCATGGTTCGTGGACCATGGGAATGTATAAATAGAGCAAGGCTCTCAGTTTAGAAGGCAGTTTTTCTTTGGTAGCTTTGGTTGAGATCTGAAGTGTATGAGTTTGTAAAAGCAAGAGTGCTTTGAGTATGTAAGTCTGAGTCATGGGTGGTAGTATTTAGAGTAGACTCTACAGCTATGTGCGCAAAGACCTAGTAGAGTCCGCAGCTATGTGCGCAGAACCCCACAATTGAGTGCACAGGGTGGAATTGGATTGTACTGAACAGAAGGTTAATAAAGAAAAGTGTTTCTAAATTACTGTGCATCTGATCGCAGATCTATATGATTATGCTTATGTTATGGTTTTTATGTGTATCTTTAAGATTTATGGTTGCGCGTACTGGTTTTAACTGTTGAATGCTCGATTAAAGACCTTAAGGGATAGATTAGATCTATAATAACTGCAATAATAATAAGAATCTAGGAAACACCCCGTTGCGGATCTTCATGAAGTCTAGACAACTGTGCAAAGTAGCGAGAGTGTGTATTTCATTTTGTGATCCCTCCAAACCTCATCAAGACATCCCTAGGGTGTGGAAATTTGGTTCCAGCACCCTCCCCTACTACCTTGGGTGAGATTTCAGTCCGCGCTCTGTGGATTATTGCCGAGAGGGCCTATAGTGCAGGATTTGTTTGGCTAAAAATCTTCTGAACCTGGGTCAGACCCCAACAAGCCAACAACATGCTTCTTGCCCTTTCCATCAACGTCTTTCTCATTCTTTCTGCAACTCCATTTTTCTCAGGTGTGTATGGAGTAGTCTTCTACCATGATATACAACACTTCTTACAGAATTCTTCAAATTCCTTGCTGCAAAACTCTCCACCATTATCTATCCTCAAAGCATTTATCTTCTTCTCTATTTGGTTTTCCACCAGAGCTTTAAATTCTTTAAACCTTTCAAAGTATTTAGATTTCTTCTTAAGGAAATATATCCATGTATTGCTTGAAAAGTCATCTATAAATGATACATAGTACATAGACTTACCCAGTGATGGAACCTTCACAAGTCCAAACACATCACTGTGCACAAGTTCTAATATATGCTTCGCCCTTTTACCACCAGAGGGGAAGCTCACCCGATTATGCTTCCCATATACACAATTTTCACAAAAATCAAAATCCAAAGAGCTATTACTCATACCTTCTACCATACCTTTACCATGAAGTATTCGAAGGCCCTTCTCTTCAATATGTCCAAGCCTTTAATGCCACAGCATGGTCTTCTCTCCAGAGACCACTAGATTTTTTCCTCCACTTTCAGGAACCACAAAACTGTTGCACCCATGAACAGCAGTGCTACCTTGCAGCTTGTACAGAGTTCCAATTCGAACTCCTTGCATCAATACCAGTGCCCCCCAAACCATCTTGTTGGTATCCTTCTCGAACACTGTTTTTACACCTGCATCATACAACTTGCTTACAGAAATCAAATTTCTAGCTAATGCAAGAATATGGAAAGCACCTGGTAGTGTTCTAACCCTTCCACCTTGAAACTTCAACTTTACTTTTCTGCGACCAACGATTCTAGCCTTCCTATCATCCCCCAAGAAGACATCACGCCCATCATATTTCCCATACTCGCAGAACCACTCTCTATGGGGAGTGAAGTGAAAGGATGCACCTGAGTCAATCAACCATGCCTCATGATCTACATGTGTACTGTTATCACCCTAAGAAACTCTCTTAGGTTGTATCTCAGAGATGATCGGGAAGATTACAAACTCAACAAAATGTTGGAAATGGATGAATGGAAGGAATGATGCTTGTCCAAGCCAGATAACCACTTCTACTATGCTTAACTCTAGACATGGGTGAACACCCCCAGACTACAACGCTTTAGACCACCAATTACTCACAGTTTTAGGAGTAGGTGAACATGGAGAATACTGACCACACCAACAGATGCACAAGACCATGTGATGGCCGACTGCAACCATTAAAGAGGTCTGCAAATCTATTTCCTAATGCACAGACAGGATGACAACTCTCTAGCACTAAGTAAACAGAAACCTGCATAACACATTCAATGATACATACTAGACTTCAACACAGAGGTGGGATCACAGCCCCTCAAATGCTAAATATCAAGAGCACATGAAATAATGCATAACAGGCATAGCCTAGAATAGAGTAGAAATGGAAAGTGAGCAATTAACAGCAAAAGAAGCTTGTATTAGCTGAAAATGAAGACCAGACGCTGCAAGTATCAAAGTAGTTATAGTCTCCAGAAGTTGAACCTTACATCAAAACAACAACCATCAACCCTCATCACTGTTAGGATATTCCGACACATAGGAGGTATACAGTGTTTTTTTTTGCAGTTTACTGTCATTTTCTCTCTGCTTATTTCGGTTTCGGTTTATTTAGCCTTTTTTTTTCCCGGATCTATACCTTTCATTTCTGCGTATGCTCTTTGCCCTGCGACTCTGTGTGATCTGGGCAAATCAGAAACAGAAAGAAAGGATTTTTCTCATGCGTATGCTCTTTTCCCTGCACCTTAGTGTGATCTTGGAAAATCAGAAACATTGAGAAAAATATTTAGTTTTTCGGTTAAAAGCTAACTTTGAGATTTTTTTATAAAATTCTAGTTTTTTGGCTAAAGCTAACTTTGAGCCGTAAGGTTCGTTTTTCTTTGCATATTCGTGTTGGGTTTTGTGTTTTGTGTTTTGTAGGGGAAAAGAGCCTTCCCAAGGCAAGCACGCAAATCGAGGCCCCCCCCCGCTCTCTCTCTCTCTCTCTCTCTCTCTCTCTCTCTCTCTCTCTCAAATATTTTGTATAGATCAATTGGTTCAAAGACTTTTTAAGAGAGTAGAGGTCTTGGGTTCAAGTCTCCATTTTGTGGGGGCGGATTTTTTCATTCCCGCACATTCGCGCACTTTGCCGGCAACGTCAACAATTTTTTTTCAAAAAGCCATATCTTCTTCATCCGGAAGCCTTTTTCAGAGCCGTTTTTTTTAAAACCGCCTATTTTTTCGAGATCTATCCATTGGACCACTTACTTTCAGCATCTTCAGCTTCAGGATTTTTTTTTAAAAAATGGAAAGTCCATGCCAAGTCATTCTTGACAGCACTAACTACTTCCAATGGGTAGCCTACATGGGAGATTTACTTAGAAGTAAAGGTCTCTTCAGAATAGCCACAGACCAAGAGAAGAAACCCAAAGATGAAGACAAGGCCGAAAAATGGGAAAATAGACAAGATCAAGCACGTGGTTTGATAGGAATGTCTGTTTCTCCTGATCTTAGATTCCACATTGCAGAAATTGAAACTCCTCATGAAGCATTAGAAAAACTTGCTAAAGTTTTTGGGATTAAAAATGAAATTAGAGCCCATCAACTTGAGAATGAGTTGCTTACTTTGGATCCTAATAATTTTTCTTGCATTGAAGATTTCTTGTCCAAATTCAAGACCCTTAGATATCTCTTGGAAGGTGTTAAAGTTAAGAAAGAAGATGGTAACCTTATTTATTCCATCCTTACTAAGTTGGGACCAGCCTACTCTGTATTTGTTTCCACTTTCCATTCTACAAGGGAAGCTTTCATTTGTCAAGGCAAAGACTGCAAACCCCCTTCCTTTGACTCCTTTTGTGATTCCTTAATAAGAGAACAAGAAAAACTCTTACACCTTGGTCTTCTTAATCTTGGAAACTCTTCCTCGAAAGCGTTAGCCACCCAGCAGCAACCAAATTCAAAGAATCCTAAGAAGTCTTATCCTCAAAGGAATGGTCCTAAACCAACTCAGCCTCAAGATGAAAGATCATTTCAGCAAAATGACAAGACCAATAAAAACAAATGGAAGAGGACTGACAGACATTGTAACTTTTGTAATCGAGATGGCCACTTAGAATCTAAATGCTTTAAGAAGATGGAAGCCTTGGAAGCCGCAATGAAGAAACATAACATCCATCTGGAGCCTACTTCAACTTCAACTTCCGGAACGGCACTTTCTGCATGTCATCGTCAATCATCTCAGTCTGGTTATGCATTAAATGTATCTTCTTCTTCTTCTCATTCTCATGAGTGGCTCATTGATTCTGGAGCCTCTTGTCACATGGCCAAAAACCAAGCCATGTTTTCTTCTTTAAATGATTGTAACACCAAAAATATATATGTTGGTGATGATAGATCTCTTAATGTTGTAGGGACTGGAACTGTTCATCTAGACAATGGTCAGTTCAATGATGTATTATGTGTTCCAAACTTATCCTGCAACCTTCTATCTGTCTATCAGATAACTCATTCAGGTGAAGGTAAAATTGTTGAATTTTCACCTCATGATGTTGTAATCAAGGATCTAAAAGATCCTAAACAGATTCTAGCTACTGGTCTTGCTGATGATTCCAAAAGGTTGTATAAGTTTCACAACTTTGGGTCATCCCATCTTCCCTCAGTGTTTGTTGCTCATAATGATGAAGTGAGCAAACTTTGGCATGAGCGGTTTGGTCACTTAAACTATCGCTCCCTTCAGCATCTATGTAAAGAAAATATGGTGACAGGTCTTCCTATGGTATCTTGCAAAGATGGTGTTTGTTCCGGATGTGTACTCGGAAAACATCATCGGGACAGTTTTGACAAATGTGCCTCTTGGCACGCCTCAGCCCCTTTACAGCTTG
The DNA here is from genome assembly GCA_031772625.1 of Pinus tabuliformis. Taxonomy (NCBI): domain Eukaryota; kingdom Viridiplantae; phylum Streptophyta; class Pinopsida; order Pinales; family Pinaceae; genus Pinus; species Pinus tabuliformis. Next base: position 120,690,172 of record CM062806.1, read on the forward strand.
TGCACAGTGATTTATGTGGACCTCTTCCTGTTGCTTCATTCTCTGGCTGCAAGTACTTCTTAACTTTCATTGATGATTTCTCTAGACGCACTTGGGTATACTTCTTAAAACTCAAGAGCGAAGTATTTAGCACTTTTTTGGCCTTCAAAGCATTTGTTGAAAAACAATCTGGACATCAAATTCTTAAGCTAAGAACTGATAATGGTGGAGAATATGTTAAAAACGCATTCATCAACTTTTGCACCGAAAATGGAATTCAAATGCAACATACTGTTCCATACACTCCACAACAAAATGGTGTAGCTGAAAGGAAAAATCGCACCTTAAAGGAAATGGCTAATTGTATGCTGCAATCTAAAGGACTCAGTCTTAGTTTTTGGGCCGAAGCAATTAATTGTGCAAATTATATAATCAATCGCACTCCTACTAAGGTTCTAGAGAATATCACTCCAGAAGAAGCTTGGAGTTCCATTAAACCAGATGTAAGTCACTTTCGTGTGTTTGGAAGTGAAGCATGGGCCCATATTCCAGATGAAAAGCATAAAGCTTTAGAACCTAAGAGTGAGAAATGTACTTTTGTTGGATATTCTGAAGATGTAAAAGGTTATAGACTTATTCCATTTAAGTCCAAAAATGTTATCATTAGAAGAGATGTAAAATTTGATGAAAATAAATCGGCCTGCGAGCCTAGTCTGGCGGATGTGCCACCTCTTCCTATCTCTTCTATCTTTGAAAACATTTCTTCTTCTGATGATGAAAGCGAGGATGATAATCCTCCCCCACCTTCTCAGGATCCTCAACTTCCAAGATGGGTCCGTGCTACTCGGGATGCAGCAGGTGATCTTGCCGGTGATCCTACAGATCAGCAACGTACACGTTCTCAGTTTGAAAGAGCCTCTTCTTTACTGGCTCAAGCTCCAGTAAATCATGATCCTGACACTTTTGCAGAAGCTTCAGGCCATCCACATTGGGAAGCAGCTATGAATGAAGAATATCATTCATTGATGACAAATGATACATGGGATCTTGTTCCTCTACCAAAGGGACGCAAACTTGTTAGATGCAAATGGGTTTACAGAACCAAGTATGGACCAGATGGGAAAGTTGATAAACATAAGCTCGTCTAGTTGCTAAGGGCTTTTCACAGGTTGAAGGCATTGACTACACTGAAACCTTCTCTCCAGTTGCCAAAATGAACTCTATCCGCCTTGTTCTTTCCCTTGCTGCCTCTTTAAAATGGGAAGTCCATCAAATGGATGTTAAATCTGCCTTCTTGCATGGGGACTTGCAGGAAGAAATCTATATGGAACAACCCATTGGCTTCATACAAACAGACTCCAGCCTCGTTTGTCGACTTAAGAAATCCCTTTATGGCCTCAAACAAGCTCCTCGGGCTTGGTATGCCAAAATGGATAGCTTTCTTTTAGAATCTGGCTTTTCTAGGTGTCATTCTGACAATACTGTCTACACCAAGAAAGTGGGCAACTCTCTTATCATCCTTGTTCTTTATGTTGATGATCTTATTCTTACTGGTAGTGATCCCAACCTTATAAACCATGTGAAGTCCAGCCTTAAAAAGAAATTTGAAATGACAGACTTAGGACACTTACACTATTTTCTCGGTCTTCAAGTCTTGCAATCCCAAGAAGGTATTTTCCTTTCCCAGTCCAAGTATGCTTGTGATATTCTTCGTCATTTTCACATGGAAGACTATAAGCCAGCCCCTTCTCCCTTTCAGTCTGGAGTCAACCTTTCAGTCTCTTGTACTTCTCCTGAAGTTGATGCTACCTTATACCGTCAACTTGTCGGAAAACTCTTGTTTTTAACCCATACTCGTCCTGATCTTTCCTTTGCTGTTGGCCTTGTTGCTCGTTTTATGCAAAACCCCCGTGAAAGTCATTGGAAAGCAGCTAAAAGAATACTTCATTATGTTCGAGGTACAGTACAGTTTGGGATTCATTACAGTGCCAAAGCAGCTCCTCTGTTAGTTGGTTTCACTGATTCTGATTGGGCTGGTGACCTTGATGATCGGAAGTCTACTGCCGGTTATGTCTTCACTCTTGGTTCAGGACCTATTACATGGGCTTGTAAGAAACAGGCTGCCATTTCTCTTTCGTCAGCAGAAGCAGAGTATCGTGGTGCCGTGGAAGCTAGTAAGGAAGCCTTGTGGCTTCGTCAGATCCTATCCGAATTTGGCTTTGAGCAGCAGCATCCAACCACACTTTGGTGTGATAATCAAAGTGCCATTCAGCTATGCAAAGATCCAGTCCAGCATCAGCGCAGCAAACACATTGAACTACACATGCACTTCATCAGAAAGCTCATTCATGACCATGTTCTTGAAGTGCAATATTGTCCAACGGATGATCAGGTTGCAGACATCTTCACAAAGGCTCTCACAGAGGCGAAGTTCACTAAACTTCGATATATGCTTGGAGTTCAGGAAGTTGTCACTAAGGGGGGATAGGCTCTAGTGCCTCCTTCCTTCTCCTATTGTGTCATATTTGTAAATCCTTCAATCCTATCCCAAGTTGTTCTTAAGGGGGGATGTTAGGATATTCCGACACATAGGATATAGTTAAGTTCAACTTGGTCTAGCATAGAGTTAGGTTAGAGTTAGGTAAAGTGTGTTTCTTTACCGTTGTACATTTTGTAACTTACAATCCGACGGTCACGATATGTAGTGATCCAACGGTTCACTCTCACCTTGGTATTACCGACACTTGATCCGTGGCTTGACACCCGATTGGTCCATGAGTTCTATTTAAAGCGCATGGAGGGTCATTGTTCGGGCAATCCGTGCATGAGAGAAGCTTATGTAAATTTTCATTCTTTGATTAATAAATTGTCTGTACCCACGTTGGGACAGGCCGTGGACTGTTTCCCTCCTTGCACTCTGAGGGTTTTAACCACGTCAAAAATACTGGTGTATTGATTTGAGATCTGGTTGTGAGCGGTGTCCTTTTGGTATTCTTTCTGAGGAACTTACCCTGTAAATTCCTACAATCACATCTGTGTTCTGGGTATATATATAGTTTGATTACAAAAATATCTTGTTGTTCTATGCGTGGAGGGGTCATAATTGACCACCAACCGCTTTAACTATCCAGTATGGGTCTCTGCTACAATCTGCTTGCTTTGGTGAACGGACTTGATCTTCTCTGATATTCTGTTGTCCTTCTTGAGCAGGTGGAGTGCAATATGGAAGACATTCCATAACTGATAAATGCATTTAACTACTCAAGGCTTGTCCTTCTCATTCTTTGACCACTCTGTTTCTTGAATGTGGTTGTTGGAGAGGAAATGCACCAGGTACTTGGTAGATGATCACTATCGTCCTTTAGGTGCACGGCATGACTAGGGTGTGTTGACTTCATGGAGGATGTACGAGTGGGCGGAGGATGAACATCAACCATTGGATTGTAGTGATCGATGGTGGGGATCGTTTTGCAGAAGGTATGGGGAGATATGGGATCGGGATGGACGAGGGCCGTTGGATTAAACATGGAAAGATCCAACGGTGATTGGGGGCGAAAGCTGCACGAGGACATAACGGCTGGGAGTAATGGATTGAAATGGGAGGTGGACAGTCTTGAGCCGTCGGATCTCGGGCGGACAGATATGACGATGATCGGGTGAAAGACATACACGGGGGGTTAATGTGCGAGGACAGGCGAGTAGCCGGTAAGCGGTATTGCCCGCACCGCTTACGAGGGTCGGGCGGTAATAATATGTGGGCACGCGATCACAATCAACGCTCGACACGTGGCGAATGTGACATGACCAAAACCACTTTCCCCACGAGCTAACGTGCGGTCAACTTGCGAGAGCAGGGGGGAGCAAATGACGTCCGATCATGTCAGAGATGATCGGACGGTGGAAGATCGACGCACATGTTTTTTTGTCGGATGCGGTCGGGGACCGTTAGATCAGGATGTGGCAAATTAACGGTTGCGATTGTGGTGGAGGGTTTATGAAGGTGCGCGAGTATATGCGTGCAGGTTATATGTGGATTTAACTTTAGCGCTTGGGGGCTTGATAGCGAGGGCACTTTACTATGGTTTTTTAAACCAAGGAGAATGAGAAATGAAGATCAGAGGAGGGCGATGGAGATAGAAGAGGGGGGAAAGGTAACCACCATAAATCTTTCTCTAAGCACGGCCGTGGACCTATCTTGCCTTCAGCCTTTGAGGATCAATGTTATAGCAGAGCTAACACTGGCTCCTTCTGGGGATGAGATGCTCCCTGTGAGGTCTCAAGAACCTGCAAATCAATGCCTTTTTAATGAAAAAAAATTAGCAAAATTCCCAGTGTTCCATTAGGCATGGAGTCTGACTGAACCTACATTAAGACTGATAAAATCAAATATTTACAATTTTAAGGCCAAAGACCTTAAATCACATAAATTTTCAGAAAACGCCCATTAACTTGGCCATCAAAAACTGCTTCTCCTCCCATACTTTTCAGTATGAAGGTGTTGTTCTCTTGGATCTATGAAATAATAAAAGGGCCTGTCCAAAAAGAATCAAACTTCCCATGGTTGCCTTTCTTTTCTTTTAGTGCATCCCACTTTAGAACCATGTCTCCAACTTGAAAATTATCTATTTTTGTCCCTTTGTCAAAAGCTTCCTTGATCTTTTTCTGATGTGCTGCAGCCTTTTCAACTAGTTGTTCTCTGATTTGATGTACCTCTGCCAAATTAGTGATCCTTTTTGCCATGTCTTCTTCCTCATTACATTCATCTTGCAGGAACTTTGCCACAGGGAGAGTTAGCTGAATTGGGAATAAAGCTTCAGTGCCATATACCAGCTTGAATGGAGAATTCCCTGTGGATTTCTTAGTGGTCACTCTGTCAGCCCACAGTGCATATTTGAGTTTAGAATCCTAATTCTTTTTGTTGTCCTCCAACAACTTTTTGATTATCCTTAGCAGGCTTTTGTTAGAGGATTATGCTAAACCATTTCCTTGAGGGTAGTATGAGGTGGAATGAACAAGTTTAATACCCATTGAATCACACATTTCCACCAATTATTTTGCCTTGAAGGCTGCTACATTATCTGTGACTAATTTATGTGGACATCCAAACTTGGTAAAGATATTCTCTGTTAAAAACTTGATGACAACATTATGATCAACCTTCCTGGTAGGGATTGCTTCAATCCACTCAGTAAAGTAATCAGTGGCTACTAATATCCATCTGTGCTGGCCACTGGAATGTGGATTGATTTCTCCAATGAAGTCTAAGCCCCACTGCTGAAAAGGTCCATTTGCATGTATTGGTTTCAAGGGAAAGGACTTCAATTGCTGCTTTCCTTCAAATCTTTGGCACCTGTCACAAGATTTAACAAATGAAAATACATTAGAAAATAAGGAGGGCCAATAGTACCCAGCTCTAAGGATTTTGTGGGTTGTAGTTTTCCAATAATGATGCCCTCCACACATGCTGGAATGAAATTGCTGCATAGCCTCCATTAACTGTTCTTTATCCAAACACCTCAGAAGCACTCCAGATGGATCCCTCCAGTAGAGCAGATTTTCATTAATGCAATATTTAGCTGCCCTAAGCTTAATAGTTCTGGCTTGACTTGTGCTTAAGCCTGGAGGGATTTCTAGCTTCAGCAAGAATTTAGCTATTGCAGAGTACCAATCACAAGAAGCTAGATTTTCTGCCAATGACTGCTTTTCTCCTGATTCAACTGCTTCCTCTTCTTCTGTTTGGCCAATTTCTGAATTCGAGCACATAAGGTTCATGTCCAATGTTCTGCAATTTTCTTCAGCTAATAGTCTGGCAAGACCCTGACCTCTAACAAGCTTGGTGGGCTTCAATTCTATATTAAATTCGATCAACTTTGCAATCCATCTAGCCCTTCTTCCATCAGCATTAGGTTGTGTTAGGACATCTTTTATTGAAGTAGAGGGTACATATGCAATTATCTTGGAATGCAGAATGTAGACTCTGAAAGCTTTCAAAGATCTAACAAGAGAATATGCTTGTTTCTCAATAATATCATACCTCAGCTCAGCATCCCTTAATGTTTTGCTGAAAAATACCACTGGATACTCTGAGCCTTCCTCATCTGCTTGCAATAAAACTGCTGCAAGGGTGTCTTTAGAGGCAAAAGAAAATATATGGAACTCCTTGCTGTAATCTGGACTGATTAAAGTGGGAGCCTCCATAACAACCTTCTTAATAGACTCAAATGATTTTCTTGCTGCATCAGTCCATCTGACCTCTGATCCTGTCTTCAACATGGAGGTGATATGCTTCACCGGTTCTGAAAAATTTGGTATAAACCTCCTCACAAAATTAATCTTTCCTAGAAAGGACTGGATGTCCTGCTTTGATCTCAGGACAGACAAGGTTTGTATTGCTCTTACTCTTTCTGGGTCAATTCGGACACCTGTAGCAGAAACAATATGTCCCAACAGCTTGCCTTCTTATAAAGCAAACTGTGACTTCTTAGGATTGATTGAAATCCCAAACCTTCTACACTTCAGGAACGCCTTCTTCAAATGTTGCAGATGATCTTGATGGCTACTGGAGTATACTGTTATATCATCTAGGTAGATGAGGACAAATTTATCCTTCTCTCCTACAAATGCTATATCCATAGCTCTCTGAAAGGTGGCTCCAACATTCATTAACCCAAAAGGCATCTTGGAATACATAAAAGTGCCCCAAGGAGTGGTGAATGTAGTCTTCTCTTGGCCATCTGGATGTACAACAATCTGGTTAGAGCCTAAAAATCCATCCTGGAAAGACATCACTTTGGCTCCTGAGACCTTCTACAGTAAATGCTCCATCTTGGGCAGAGAGTAATTGTCTTTTTTAGAGCACTTGTTCAAGTTTCTAAAATCAACACACAGTCTGATTTCTCCACTTTTCTTCCTCACCACTACTAGGTTAGCTACCCACTTCCAATATCTGAGAGGGACTATGATTTTGGCAGTGAGCAACTTTTTAATTTCTTTTTCAATCAAAGGAAGGAGCAAAGGATTGATTGGTCTCAGCTTCTGTTTGAAAGGTATGGTGTCTTTCTCTAGAGGGATTTTATGCTAGATGATATTTTTGTCATAAGTTTTCAGGTCACTATATTCCCAGGCAAAGACATCAGCAAATTGCTTCATTAAATTGCAGTATTTAGAACTTTGGTCAGCAGGTAGATGAGTGGACAAATTTACATATCTAGGCTGACCTGGACTCCATATATCATGGTTACAGACTGCAGATTGATCTCCTTTTTGGGAAGCTTTATAAGGCACATAATTTTGGTCAAACAGCCTTTCTAAAGGAATTAAACCCTTAGGAATATGATTGCTGGGAAGCTGGACAATGCTATTTTTTCCAATTCTATTCCTAAGCTGGGATTGAGGGCTTTCTTCCAGGGCTTCATTTTCTTGGTCAATTTGCATTTCAGAGAATTCACCAATGACTTGCAAGAACCTATTCAATTCATCATCATTATCAAAAACTTTCCAATGGTGGACATTATCAGGCAAGGATGGCCTATACTTCATTTGGACTTCATAAACTAGTCTGGGAGGCATGGGAGGGATAAACATGCTAGCAGACACAGCAAGGGAATCAACAAGCTAATTTTTAGCTCTAGGGATATATGAAATACAAAAACTATCAAAGGAATCTTTAAGTCTCCATACCTCATCTCTATATGCTTTTAGCCTTGGGTTCTTTGCTTGAAATGTTTTGTTTACTTGCTGAATGATCAGATCAACATCTCCGAACACCTTCACGTTCTTGATCCCTCTGTCTTTTGTTGTTTTAAGGCCCAATATCAGAGCCTCATATTCTGCTATATTGTTCATGACTTGAAAAGCTAGCTTAAAAGATAGATGTGTGCTTTCTTGTTCTGGAGAGACCAGCACCACCCCTGCTCCTGCAGTTTCCCTGGAACGTGCTCCATCAAAGAACATCTCCCAAACCTGAATTCCTTTCTCTTTCTCGGCCTGATTTGTTGGTTTCCTGAGCTGCATTGAGGCCTTCTGGGATTCTTCAATTTGTAGAATACATGCTCCAAAGTCATTGTCCACAGCATAAATGGGATGATTAAAAGGATTCTTCTCATCACTGATGATGTATGCCAACTGTGCTTCTTTGTACAATCTCCTACTTTCCCCTCCAAAAACTGGGACAGTGGCATAGGATAGATCATTCTATAATGTCCCACCTAGTCTCTTAATCCATCCTCTAGAGAGAAGCATTCCAAACTTAGGAGGGACATCTGCTACCACAATATCCATCATCATACTCTTCATGGGTAGCTGAGTTAGGGTAGTGGCTAGGTCTTTGATTAATCCTAGGCATTTCACTTTCCTTGAATCAAAAGAGAATAAATCATGATATGTTCTAGTGATATCAAGGCCTAACTCTTCCATGACAGCTTTAGGCATCAGATTGTGGCTGGCCCCTGTATCTAGTAGGCAATTGTGAAGGATTTTGTCATGAATGGTCAAGGAGACATAAAATGATGGAGAAATGTAATCAACAGGTTCAATCATGGGGCTAAGCACAACAACAGGCTTATCATCTTGCAAATTGACAGAGTGAGTGGAGGTTTGTGTAGTTTCCAGCTCAAGAGCTCCAAGGATAGGCTTTCTAAACGCTTCACTCTTTACCAACTCTACCAGAGGCACAAATATTTTTAACTTCTTGACTTCTGACTCTAAGCTGAAAGAGGAAGGTAGCTTGTCAGAAACTCTTACCTCTTGAACTGGTGCTTTAAGGATGACTGGATCAGTTGCTGATGTTCTCTCTCTGATATTTTGTGACTCTGTTTGGACAGTAGCTCTTTGGGCAGGATTCTCCTTGACATTTTTTTCATTTGACCTCAGATTGTTGTTGGAAATAATACTGAGAGGGGGGGTGAATGTGTATTATCTAATTCTTTTAATAAATCTTCTTTATTTGTTCTTTGAATTATTTTTGCATGTCAGTACCATAAAATAATTAGCATGAACAAAAGAAAACAGATAGTCACACCAAAGAACACAAGATGTAAGGTGGAAACCCAATGTGGGTGAAAACCACCTGCTGCAATATGCCTTTATCTTCTTTCAAATTAGAAACTCCTTTTACAATGGTTTTGTACTGGTGCAGTCCTTTACCAGTACGCAGGCTGCAACCTACAGATAGCTACAACTCTCTCTCTCGTTTTCCAGTCTCTCCTGGAAGGGAGCTACAACCCCCTACTTCTTTTCTTACAAGGACCACTTTTCATAAATTTTCAAACTGGATCCATAAACATCAAATGATCATCAAGTATAAGAGAATCACCCAATCAACTGTAGTAACTAGATCAACAATAATAGGACCAAACCCAGAACACAACAATGATAAACAAAGATCTTAAGAGAAGTAAGCACCCTGCTCGCTTGCTTACGTAAGCACCCTGCTCAACTGCTGGCCTGCTTACTGTACTCACCCTGCTCAACTTCTTGCCTGCTTACAGTACGCACCCTGCTCAACTGCTAGCCTGCTTATGTACGCACCCTGCTCAACTACTAGCCTGTGTACCTCGCTCTGAGTCCATTGAACTGCTTGCGAACCTCCGCACCTGCAACCCTTCTGTGCCTGCGTATGTACGCACCTGGAACCCTTCTGTGCCTGCGTATGTACGCACCTGCAGCCCTTCTGTGCCTACGTACCTCCGCACCTTCAACCCTTCTGTGCCTACGTACCTCCGCATCTGCAACCCTTCTGTGCCTGCGTACCGGCGCACCTGAAACGCTTCGTTCCTGCGTACGTACACACTTTTCTTTCACTGTACCTGCGTACCTTCGGGCATAGATGATTTCAAGACTTCAGAAATAACCCAAACATTCAGATCTACAGATCTGAACATGCGTCGAAGAGATCTCAGTCCATCAATAGATTCGCCTTATTTAGATCTAGACCAGATCTATCCCTCGTAAGATATTCAACCGAAAGCATACTCAAGCCAAATGATCTCCTTTGCTTTATATAGGAAAGCTCTTCCTTAAAACATGGATCAATACCACGAGCCGACACCGTAATAACCCAATACCGTCGGCTAAATACCAAGAGTAAAACATAAGAAAACCCCACATGTGAATTTCTTTGCCTTGAAATGTGTGCACTGGGGGTACGCACCTCCTGAACGGGATAACTGCGGGTATGTACGCACTTTATGTAACACTGACCTGCGTGTACGCACCTTATGTAAGGTGTACCTGCGTACCCCTTATTTTCTTCAATATTTGATAGCTGATCATCAATCTCTGCTGCTGACTTGAAGTACTGTGATCTATCACCTGAATGGGTTGCCATCAAGGACAACACTTTAGCCATAATGCCAACAATCTCCCCCTTTGGACTTGATGGCAATCTCAAGACTTCAGCTTCATTCTCCCCCTTTGACATCAAGGGCAAAGGGTTATGCTCCCCCTAAGAACATGCTCCCCCTGAATATGAACCAGATCTGCAACAAAGAACCATAATCCACCATGAAAGAGATAGAGACATATTGCAGCTACTTCCAAGATCTCCTTTTGCACATCCTCCATAATGCCAACAATGCATTATATGCTCTCCCTGAGCCTGTACCATCAATCAGAAGAGGTTCAGCAACAAGATGATGGATCAACAATCCCCAGCTTTTGCCTGAGGTATTCAAAAGTGTCCCTGGGCAATGGTTTGGTGAGAATATCAACAACTTTTTCCTTAGAAGGAACATACTCCAACTTGACCTTCTGTTCAAGCACTTGTTCCCAGAGAAAATGGTACTTGATTGGTATGTGCTTGGTTTTTGAATGCATAACAGGATTCTTTGAGATGCTGATTGCACTTGTGTTATCACATAAGATGGGGATTGGTGGTGTACAAGTGATTTGAAAATCCTGCAAAGTCTGCATCATCCAAAGGAGTTGGGTGCAACAAGATGCAGCAGCAACATATTCCGCTTCAGCTGTAGACAAGGCAATTGAACTCTGTTTCTTGCTGAACCAGGATACCAGTCTGGAACCCATAAAGAATGCACCACCACTTGTGCTTTCCCTGTCATCCACGCTTCCAGCCCAATCTGCATCTGTATAAGCATGAAGTGTAAGATCTGTATCTCTAGGATACCATAAGCCATAATTTTGAGTCCCTTGAAGATATTTGAAAATTCTCTTCACTGCCTGAAGATGAGTCTCCTTCGGATTTGCCTGAAATCTTCCAACTATTCCAACTGCATGCATGATGTCCGGTCGGGTACCTGTCAAATAAAGTAAACTTCCAATCATAGATCTGTAGGTTGGTTGATGTACTGCTGCAGATTCATCATTTGCACTGAGGCTACATCCTGTGACCATGGGTGTACATACTGGTTTTTCATCTTCCATACCATATTTCTTCAAAATCTGTTTGAGATACTTGGTTTGAGATAAAAAGATTCCTCCTTCTTTTTGTTGGATTTGCAAACCAAGGAAATATGTCAGTTCTCCTAGCAAGGACATTTCAAATTCTTTCTGCATGACCAAGGCAAAATTTTGACTCATAGCTTCTTCATTACTCCCAAAAATAATGTCATCTACATACACAACAAGTATTAGCAATTTGTCATTTTCAACTTTTATATAAAGATTGCTATCTGCTGATCCTTTTGAAAAGCCTTGTTGATGAAGATATTTGTCCAAACGGTAGTACCAAGCCCTTGGAGCTTGTTTGAGACCATAGAGAAACTTCTTCAATCTGCATACAATATTTGGATCATTTCCAAGAATGAACCCATCTGGCTGTTCAATGTACACTTCTTCTTCCAAGTCTCCATTCAGAAAGGTTGATTTCACGTCCATTTGAAATACTTTGAAGTTTTGAAAACATGAGAGAGCAAGGAACATTCGGATGGCCTCAAGTCTTGCAATAGGAGCAAAGGTTTCTTCAAAGTCTATTCCTTCTTGCTGCGCATACACTTTACAAACAAGTCTGGCTTTGTTTCTAATTACTTCTCCATTTTCATTCAATTTATTTTTGAAGACCCATTTTTTTCCAATAACATTCTTATCTTTTGGTCTAGGAACCAGCTCCCAAGTGTTGTTCTTTTCGATCTGCTCAAGTTCTTCATCCATTGCTTTCACCCAACATTCATCTTCGCATGCCTCTTTCACATTTTGTGGTTCAGTAGAAGAGAGTAATGCCAAATAGCTTGAAGCTTCTGCAACTGTTCTTCTTGTTTGTACACCTGCTTCTTTCTGCCCCATAATTTGAGATTCTGGATGATTCTTCTGAACATATCTGGATGGAGTCTTTTCTTCTATTCTTGTTTTCTCCTCTGGTTCTTCTTGAGGTTCTTCTAGAGGTTCTTCTTCTTCATCATTCTATCGTTGGGGGTAGCCTTCATCTTCTTCGATGTCTTCATGATGTACTTGCCTAGGAATGTATCCCTTCTCATCAACCACTACATCAATGCTGTCAACAATTCTGCCAAGTCTTTTATTGTAGCATTTGTATGCTTTGCTATGTGGAGAGTAACCAAGAAGAATGCCTTCGTCTGCTCTAGGTTCAAGTTTGCCAAGCTGCTCATCAGTATTCTTGATATAGCATTTGCTCCCAAAGATTTTGAAGTGCTTTATTGAAGGAGTCCTACCACTCCAGAGCTCATGAGGAGTTTGAGTGTTGTTCACCCGAACATTTGTTTTGTTGAGAATAACAACTGCAGCACGTGCAGCTTCACCCCAGAAAGTTGCGGGAGTTCCTGACTCATCAAGCATAGCACGAGCCATTTGTTGGACTGTTCTGTTCATTCTTTCCACAACTCCATTTTGCTGAGGAGTTCTTGCTGTAGAGAATTCTCTTCTTATCCCATGTTCTTCACAGAAATTGAAAAATTCATTTGAAGTAAATTCCCCACCTCTGTCGGATCTGAGGCACTTAATTTTGTGACCTGATTCATTTTCAACCAAGGCTTTGAAGGATTTGAATTTTTCGAATGCTTCATCTTTGTGCTTCATAAGTCCTAACCAGACAAACCTGGAGAAATCGTCAATGAATAATATCAAGTATTCTTCTCCTCGAGGTATTCTTTTCCTGAAAGGACCGCATGTATCTGTATGTACTAGCTCAAGAGGCATGCTAGCTGATCCTTCTTTCTCTGGAAAGTTAGTTCTGGTTTGTTTTCCAAACTGACATGATTTGCATATGGTGTTGTCAGGAATTTTGATATCTGGAAGATCGCGAACTGCTTGATATTTGCATGCTTTCCTTATTTGTGAAAATCTTAGATGTCCCAACCTCCGATGCCATAACCAGTGCTCATCATCCTTGCTCAAATAGCATTGTTGTTGTCCTTCTTCAAATATGTACAGATTATTTGGAGTTCTTTTGCCTTTGATCACTGTTTTACCTGTATCAAGATCACGAACAAGACATCCATTTGATCTGAATATAACCTCGGTTCTTTGATCACACATCTGGCTGACACTTAGAAGATTATGCTTCAATCCATCAACATACAAAACATTTCCAGCCTTGACCTTTTCTTTTAACTGAGCAATGCCTTTTCCTTTTATAGTTGCAGGAGTATCATTTCCAAAAGAGACTTTCTTTCCCTTTTCTAGAGTAGAGTAAGACTCAAGTTTTTCTTTATCACCTGTCATATGCTTTGAACATCCACTGTCAATGTACCAAAGATTTTCCTGTCCTTCTGCATAAAATGCTATCCCACATCTTTCTATTTCAGGTTCCTTTATTCTCCATGTTTTGGTGCTTGAGGCTTGTTCCTTTTTCTGCTGAAACCTGCTCCTGCATTCAGAGTCTTCATGACCAAAGTTATTGCAAATAGAACATTAAACTTCATTTTCAAGAACCGAAAAGTTGTTATAGGTCCTTTTTGTAATCCCCGTCATACTTCTTTGTTTTTGAGCTTCCCTAGTCATGATCGTTTTATATGCAACACATTGAGTTGCTTTGTGACCAAAGTTATGGCAAGAAAAGCATTGTCCATTGAAGAAACTTCTGTGGTTATCGAATCTACCAGCCAATTGATTGTAATTTCTATTGTCATCTATTCTTGAACCAAATTGAGAAGATTTTACCTGTGGCTGGTTGTAGCTTTTGTTCACCCTTAAGATGGATTGCCCCTGATAGTTTCTGTTTGTAATTCGTCCCTGCTTTACCTGATGATCTTCATTGTGCTTTTGCTCATTTCTTCTTGCTGCATCAAGATAACTTTTTGAGGTGGATGCTTGAGAAGTTTCTCCATTATAGCCCAGACCTGTCTTATTTAGTGGAGACCGCTGCACATTGATAATCTCATCCAAAGTTTCAGATCCTTTGACAAACTTGAGATTAATAGCTTTTGTTTTCTCAATCTCTTTTCTAAGACCAACAATTTCACCTTCTAATTTTTCAAGATGTTTTTCCTTTTCATCAATTTGAAATTGTAGAGTATCAATGATCATGTTCTTTTCTTCTATACATCTCTTGAGTCTAGTAATTTCATCATAAAGGTTATCCACATTTATAGCATCCATGTAATCATCATCTTCAAATGCCATTAACAACTTATATTCATTACCTTGTTCATCTTCATCACTGTTTGATAGACCATCACTATCTTCATGAGTGTAGTAGCTTTTCTTATTTGCATTCTGTTTCTTGTTCCATCTAACAGGTTCCTTTCCTTTATCCTTATAAGGACATTTTGCAGCATAATGACCTACTCTTCCACAAGCAAAGCATTTAAAAGGTAACTTACCTCTGAACCTTCCAGAACCCCTTTGAAGATTTCTGACAAAATTTGATTCTTCTTCCTCTTCTTCTGGGACGTGGCTTGCTTCATAATAATCTCCTTTGCCTGATGCCTTGAAAGCAGCTTCTCTTCTGTCTGATGGACCTCCCTTTCTCATTTCATAAGCAGTTAGAATTCCATGTAGCTGAGACATAGTAAGAATTCGTAGATTTTCCTTTTCTTCTATTGCAGACACTTTAGATTCAAACTTGGGGGACAATGATCTTAGAACCTTTTCAACTACAATAGCCTCTTTTATTTCTTCACCCAAATTTTTCATACAGTTAACAACCTCATCTACCCGAAGAAAATAGTTAGCCACACTTTCATCATTATACATTTTGAGAGTCTCACACTGAATTCTGAGAGTTTGAAGTTTAGCACGCTTTACCTGTTCATCTCCTTCATAGCTCGTGACAATTTTGTCCCATATCTCTTTTGCAGATTTATAGTGCATTACCTTCATGAATTCTGATTGAGATATACATCCTAATAGAGTACTGACTGCTTTCACATTTGTTTCATACTTCTTTTTCTCGGCTGCATCTGTAGGAGTAGCTGAAGGAAAAGCATAGCCTGTCTCTACAATGTCCCAAACTTCTGTACCAAGAGATTGAAGATAGGCAGTAACTCTTACCTTCCAATAATTGAAGTTTGTCCCATCAAAAACCGGTGGCCTGATTGATGCTTCTCTCTCGTAGTTGCTCATGATGAACGATCTACCTTCAAGCGATCAAGCTTCTCTGAAGGACCGGCTCCGATACCAATTGTTGGAAATAATACTGAGAGGGGGGGTGAATCAGTATTATCTAATTCTTTTAATAAATCTTCTTTATTTGTTCTTTGAATTATTTTTGCATGTCAGTACCATAAAATAATGAGCATGAACAAAAGAAAAAAGATAGTCACACCAAAGAACACAAGATGTAAGGTGGAAACCCAATGTGGGTGAAAACCACCTGCTGCAATATGTCTCTATCTTCTTTCAAATTAGAAACTCCTTTTACAATGGTTTTGTACTGGTGCAGTCCTTTACTAGTACGAAGGCTGCAACCTACAGATAGCTACAACTCTCTCTCTCGTTTTCCAGTCTCTCCTGGAAGGGAGCTACAACCCCCTACTTCTTTTCTTACAAGGACCACTTTTCATAAATTTTCAAACTGGATCCATAAACATCAAATGACCATCAAGTATAAGAGAATCACCCAATCAACTGTAGTAACCAGATCAACAATAATAGGACCAAACCCAGAACACAACAATGATAAACAAAGATCTTAAGAGAAGTAAGCACCCTGCTCAACTGCTCGCCTGCTTACATAAGCACCCTGCTCAACTGCTGGCCTGCTTACTGTATGCACCCTGCTCAACTGCTTGCCTGCTTACAGTATGCACCCTGCTCAACTGCTAGCCTGCTTATGTACGCACCCTGCTCAACTGCTAGCCTGCCTACCTCGCTCTGAGTCCATTGAACTGCCTGCAGACCTCCGCACCTGCAACCCTTCTGTGCCTGCGTATGTATGCACCTGCAACCCTTCTGTGCCAGCGTATGTACGCACCTGCAGCCCTTTTGTGCCTACATACCTCCGCACCTTCAACCCTTCTGTGCTTGCGTACCTCCGCACCTGCAACCCTTCTGTGCCTGCGTACCGGCGCACCTGAAACGCTTCGTTCCTGCGTACGTACGCACTTTTCTTTCACTGTACCTACGTACCTTCGGGCATAGATGATTTCAAGACTTCAGAAATAACCCAGACATTCAAATCTACAGATCTGAACATGCGCCGAAGAGATCTCAGTCCATCAATAGATTCGCCTTATTTAGATCTAGACCAGATCTAGCCCTCGTAAGATATTCAACCCAAAACATACTCAAGCCAAATGATCTCCTTTGCTTTATATAGGAAAGCTCTTCCTTAAAACATGGATCAATACCACGAGCCGACACCATAATAACCCAATACCGTCGGCTAAATACCAAGAGTAAAACATAAGAAAACCCCACATGTGAATTTCTTTGCCTTGAAATGTGTGCACTGGGGGTACGCAACTCCTGAACGGGATAACTGCGGGTATGTACGCACTTTATGTAACACTGACCTGCGTGTACGCACCTTATGTAAGGTGTACCTGCGTACCCCTTATTTTCTTCAATATTTGATAGCTGATCATCAATCTCTGCTGCTGACTTGAAGTACTGTGATCTATCACCTGAATGGGTTGCCATCAAGGACAACACTTTAGCCATAATGCCAACAATTGTATCTTTGTTGTTCACCAGTCTGCAAAACATCCTCTCTGTCCCATTCTTGACTTATTTGGTCCTGCAGAAGTGATTCTTCATATGCAGCCAATGTCAAAAAGGCAGCACTGCCTTTATCTTCCATGCAATGAATTTCATCCTCTTCTTCAAATTGTTCCTCCTCCATAACTATATTTTGAAAAGGAGCTCTAACTTTCTGTTCTTCATTTGGTTATTTTCGCCTATGAATGATTTGCAACTGTTCATTTGCTCTTCTGAATGGATTTGGATTTCTTGGAGCAAATGTGTTCTGCTGCCTGGTCTTTCTTGAATTCTGCTCAACCTTCAGCTTAGATATTTCAGTAGCCAATGACTCTATCATCTTAGTCATTTTGTCTAATTTGGGTTCTGAAGATGTAGTAGAGGAAGAAGAAACCTCACCTCTCTGTCTCCTTCTGTCAGCATGACTTTTGAGCTTTTCTGTAGCCATAATATTAGATTCTACTTCTAGGACTGCATCTTGCATATCCGATAGAGTGGCACATCTTCTTTCTCTCAACAATAGGCAGAAATCAGAGTCAAAAGCATTGGCATAAGTGAGTTTGGCAGAGGTGGGGGTAGGCTTTACTTGAGTTGGTATCTTACTATACATGTAGTTAAATATTTTATTAAAATCAGGCAAAGACTCCCCATTCTCCCTCTTTAGGTTTCCAAACTTTGTATGGTAATACAACAAGTCCTTTTTTTCTCTCCAGTGCTTCAAAAATGCTTCATCTAAGGCTTCAATATCTGTTATAGACCTAAGGGTCAACTCTCTGAACCACTTTGTTGCTTCTCCATCAAGACTCTGGACAAAAACTCTCATCCACACATCATCTTCACTTATATCTAAGTTATTAGCATAACTATAAAAAGCTTCAAGATGTTCTTCAACTGTTACCCCCTCTGTACCAATGAACTTAGGCATGTATTTCTAATACTCTCTAGCAGGCATGGCATTCAAAGGAACAGGCAAAACTAAAGGCCCATACCTAGCAGCTATGATTCTTTCCATCTTGGTGGGAGCTTGTTGGCCTGCCATGACTGGGATATGTGGGAGAATACTAGCAGATTGAACAGTGGGAAACAATGGAACAGATGACAAAGACACAAGGATATGATGTATTGTATGGGAAACTTTCTTTGGACCTACATCCAAAGGGGAGAAAAAGGAGCTTTATGAATCTTTGAAGGTGACTCTTCACTAACAATGTTGGGCTCTAGATCTTCAAACTGTATATTTTCAGTTATAACCTTCTCTTGCAGAGATACATAAGGTTTTTTAGGCTTACCTGATCCTGATGCTCCTTTCTGTGATGTTTTCTTCGATTGGACAATCTTCTCAGGGTCAGGCACTAGTTCAGCTGGTGATTTCTGAGGATTTCTTTGAGTTTGTCTCACAAATTGAGCCAGGACTATAATTTGGAGTCGCCAAAGATTGGTCTTCCTCCAGTGAAGTCACCAGATAGATGATTACAAAGAGAAATGTGCCCAGACTTTGTCTATCATCAAAATATGGAACTATGTCATCTCCCAGGGAAGCTGAGCTTCGATCTCCTCTCCTCGGCAACGACGCCAATTAATGTTATCACCCCAAGAAACTCTCCTAGGTTTTATCTCAAAGATGCTCGGGAACATTACAAACTCAACAAAATGTTGGAAATGGATGAATGGAAGGAATGATGCTTGTCCAAGCCAGATAACCACTTCTATTATGCTTAACTCTAGACATGGGTGAACACCCCAAGACTACAAGGCTTTAGACCACCAATTACTCACAATTTGAGGATTAGGTGAACATGGAGAATACTGACCGCACCAGCAGATGCACAAGACCATGTGATGGCCGGTTGCAACCAATAAAGAGGTCTACAAATCTATTTCCTAATGCATAGATAGAATGACAGCTCTCTGGCACTAAGTAAACAGAAACCTGCATAACACATTCAATGATACATACTAGACTTCAACACAGAGGTGGGATGACAGCCCCTCAAATGTGAAATATCAAGAGCACATGAAATAATGCATAACAGGCACAGCCTAGAACAGAGTAGAAATGGAAATTGAGCAATTAACAACAAAAGAAGCTTGTATTAGCTGAAAATGAAGACCAGACGCTACAAGTATCAAAGTAGTTACAGTCTCCAGAAGTTGAACCTTACATCAAAACAACAACCATCAACCCTCATCACATCTGTGTTCTGGGTATATATAGAGTTTGATTACAAAAATATCCCACTGTTCTATGCGTGGAGGGGTCATAATTGACCACCAACCACTTTAACTATCTAGTATGGGTCTCTGTTGCAATCTTCTTGCTTTGGTGAATGGACTTGATCTTCTCTAATACTCTATTGTCCTTCTTGAGCAGGTGGAGTGCAATATGGAAGACATTCCATAACTGATAAATGCGTTTAACTGCTCAAGGCTTGTCCTTCTCATTCTTCGGCCACTCTGCTTCTTGAATGCGATTGTTGGAGAGGAAATGCACCAGGTACTTGGTAGATGATAACTGTTGTCCTTCAGGTGCATGACATGACTAGGGTGTGTTGAATTCATGGAGGATGTACGAGTGGGCACAGGATGAACATCAACCGTTGGATCACAGTGATCGATGGCGGGGATCATTTTGTAGAAGGTATGGGGAGATATGGGATCGGGGTGGATGAGGGCCGTTGGACTAAACACAGGAAGATCCAATGGTGATCGGGGGCGGAAGCTGCATGGGGACTTAACGGCTAGGAGTAATGGACGAAAATGGGAGGCGAATAGTCATGAGCTGTCGGATCTCGGGCGGACAGATCTGATGGTGATCAGGCAGAAGACATGCACAGGGGCTTAACATGCGGGGACAGGCGAGTAGGCAATAAGCGGTATTGCCCGCACCACTTACAGGGGTCAGGCGGTAATCATATGCGGGCGCACGATCACAATCAGCGCTCGACACGTGGCGGATGTGACATGACCAAAACCACTTTCCCCGCGAGCTAACGTGCGGTCAACTTGTAAGAGCGGGGGGGAGCGAATGATGTCCGATCATGTCAGAGATGATTGGACAGTGGAAGATTGGCGCACATGTTTCTTTTTCGGATGCGACCGAGGACCGTTAGATCAGGATGCGGCAAATTAATGGTTGCAATTGCAGTGGAGGGTTTATGAAGGCGTGTGAGTATATGAGCGCAGGTTATATGTGGCTTTAACTTTAGTGCTTGGGGTCTTGACAGCGAGGGCACTTTACTATGATTTTTTAAACCAAGGAGCATGAGAAATGAAGATCAGAGGAGGGCGAGGGAGATAGAAGAGGGGGGAAAGGTAACCACCATAAATCTTTCTCTGAGCACGACCACAGACCTATCTTGCCTTTAGCTTTTGAGGATCAATGTTATAGCAGAGCTAACATGTACTTGAAGAAGCCTAGTACACATCCCCACCTTCATCTGAGGTGGTTTTTGCCTCTACAAAAGGAGCATCATTAGATCTATTTCCTTTATCAGGAGCTTTAGATTTACAGTCCCTTGTGTAGTGCCCTCCCTTTCCGCATTTCCAGCACACCACCTTTATAGGTTTTCCTGGAGATTTAGATCTCCCACTCAATGACTTATTTTTGTTTCTATTCTGGGACCGTCCTCATATAGACAAGGCATCACCATTCTGGCTCTCCATATTTTTCCGTCTCATCTCCTCTGTCAGCAAGGATGAGACTATTTCATCAAACTACAAGGTAGTTGTATTACTACCTATTGCGATAACTAGACTATCCCATGAATCTGGTAGAGAACACAACAAACTGATGCACTTGTCTTCATCTGAAATTTTAATATCAACAGATAATAACTGACTTACCACAGTATTAAATGCGTTCAGATGCTCTGCCACCAAGTCTCCATCTTTCATCCTCAGGTTATACAGCTTTTTCTGCAGGAACAGTTTATTCACCAGAGACGTAGATTGGTACAAAGTCCCTAAATTTTCCCACAAATTCTTCATTATAGATTCCCCTGACACATTCAACAATACTAAATCTGAGACACACAATCGTATTGTGCTCTTTGCCTTCTGATCCAACTTCTTCCATTCTTCATCGGACACTCCCATTGGTTTAGTACTTGGATCTACAGCAATCCACTGATCTTTATCCACCAACAGATCCTCCATCTTGAGTTTCCACAACTCAAAAATCTGACCATTAAATTTCTTGGTCTCTATCTTTCCACTGCTTGCCATCTTGTTTCACCACCAGAATCAATATCGTAGATCTCCCACTGAATAGGTTATACCACAGGCCTGAGCAAAACCCCTCAGCAAAAAACGCGTCCCCTTGAAGCCAAAACAACTCTGATACAAAATTTAGGTTTTAACTCCATACAAAAATTACTTGCATACAAATTATAAAACACAAATAATAAACAATGCGAGAGCATAACACATAAAACACATATACATAGATATTTTCCCCTAGATCCCAAAACTGAGACTACCAGCTTGATTTTTCATTATGTTCCTTTCAATGTTACAATACATATTTATACATGCTGAAGCATCCAAAACCATGGACTGAAAATCATTGCATCTAAAACCATGTGTGAAAAATCTTGCAGAAAACCATAGGTAGGTCTGCCCAACCTAATATAGGGTCCAAAAACAAAATTTTCTGGGGAACTGCCCTGGAACCAATAGAGGGAAGTTACTTGCACCCCTCAAACACCCTGTGACCCCCACCAATACGCAATCAACGCAACAAAGGGGGGGCTCGGCTAGCGCTCCCCCCCTCCCCAACCCCCTCTCTAACTCCCCGGTTAACTACGTGGGCTAGTCGTGGAAAGAATATAACACAACCCAACATGGTTAGTTTGTCTTCGATCATTTTTCGAATTTTCAAAAATGGATAATTGTTTTTAATAACAAAAAATATATATATTAAAATGGGTGGCAATCCATGACCCTTTCCACCCTCACCGGGACCAAAAAAAACAAATTTTAAATAATTTTGGGTCAACAGGCCATGACCCCCGCCAACCCCCCAACCAATGTTGGCATTATGATTTAAGTGTTGTCCTTGATGGCAACTCACTCAGAGGTTGGTACAGCTGATGGCAACTTAATCAGAAGACAGATCTCAGTACAGCATGCCAAGGAAGCTCATACACGCCGTTTCGTTAAGCCCAAGTCGCGTGTACACGCTAGTTCGACTCATAAAAAGCGCGTGTATGTGGAAAGGTTCCTTTGATCCATGGTGGTTAGTCCTTGGAAGTTGTGCCTATGATTTCGGACCATTATGTCTCGACGGGCGTGTCGATCCCTAGTTTTAAAGTTGATGGTATTGTGTTACTATGGTTTTGGCTCTTGGTATTGAGCTAGGCCTAAGACTATATAAGGAGAAGAAGATCATTAGGCAAAATCATCTTTTGACAAGGCTTGAATATCTAAGAGAGAAAGAGATCTGATATGCAGGTTCTGAGTTGCTTGATCTAAGCCAAGGAGAGATCACATCGGTTGATGGAAGACTAGATCTAAGGATAGATCGGGATCTAATGGTTTGAAATGCACTATCATGATATGGTTGATTATGCGTATTTCTAGATCTGCATATTGTCGCAATGTTACATTCTGGGTCTAACTAATGTCTGGTACAGCTGCAAATTGAGAAAGTTTATTTTTAGATCTGTACGCAGGTTGGCTTCGGTAAAAGCGCGTGTATACGCGGGTTTTGCTCATTGA
Source organism: Pinus tabuliformis (assembly GCA_031772625.1). Classification (NCBI taxonomy): domain Eukaryota; kingdom Viridiplantae; phylum Streptophyta; class Pinopsida; order Pinales; family Pinaceae; genus Pinus; species Pinus tabuliformis. The sequence goes on from CM062806.1 coordinate 120,712,921, forward strand.
AGTAGCGTATATCTTTTGAAGCTTGATTTTGGGTTTACAGTGGGGTCTGACTGTTATTGCAGAGTTCTGTAGTCTGCTCTGTGTTCTGGTAACTGGTGATTGACAGGGTTCAGTGGTTCAGTGATTCAAAGTTTGGTTGTTTTATGCTTCAATGATCTGTTGTGGAAATTGAATGAATTGTGGTGTTCAGATTGTAATGTTGTGCTTCAGGAATATCCAAGTCTGAAAATGCATGAAAAGTGATACCTGAAAGAAGGAAGATTGTAGGTCAGCACCTACGTACTAGTATCTTGGCTAGTACAAGAGCAAAGGGGGTTGGAGCTCCCTTCCAAGGAAGTTTGGAGAACGAGAGAAGGTTGTAGCCTTCTGCAGGTTGTAGCCTGCGTACTGGTATAAGGCTGCACCAGTACAAAAGATTGTAAACTGAAGTTTCATATTAAAGAAAGATAGAGACAACTTGCAGCAGGTGGTTTTCACCCACATTGGGTTTCCACCTTATATCTTGGTGTTCATGTGTGTGGCTTTTTATCTGTTCTGTTGTACTGCACATGTTTACTGTTAATGTGGTGAATAATGTCCTGATGCACTTAATTGAAGAATAAGCTAACTAAATTGTGAGTTTTCTTCTTATACGCTGTTTTACTTCGTCACAGTAGCGTGTACACGCAGGTTCACTTAACTGAAGTAGCGTATATGTTTCTGAGCATTTAAAAAGTTTGATTAATCTGATAATACTGATTCACCCCCCCTCTCAGTATTATTTCCAACAATTGGTATCAGAGCAGGTCCTTCAGAGAAGCTTGATCGCTTGAAGGAAGATCATTCATCATGAGCAACTACGAGAAAGAAGCATCAATCAGGCCACCGGTTTTTGATGGAACAAATTTCAATTATTGGAAGGTAAGAGTTACTGCATATCTTCAATCTCTTGGTACAGAAGTTTGGGACATTGTAGAAACAGGCTATGCTTTTCCTTCAGCTACTCCTACAGATCCAGCTGAGAAAAAGGCATATGAAACAAATGCAAAAGCAGTCAGTACTCTATTAGGAAGTATATCTCAAACAGAATTCATGAAGGTCATGCACTTCAAATCAGCAAAAGAGATATGGGACAAAATGATCACCAGCTATGAAGGAGATGAACAGGTAAAGCAAGCTAAACTTCAAACTCTCAGGATTCAATATGAGACCCTCAAGATGTATAATGATGAAAGTGTGGCTAATTATTTTCTTCGGGTAGATGAGATTGTTAATTGTATGAAAAATTTGGGTGAAGAAATAAAAGAGACTATAGTAGTTCAAAAGATTCTAAGATCATTATCCCCCAAGTTTGAATCTAAAGTATCTGCAATAGAAGAAAAGGAAAATCTCAAAGTTCTCACTATGTCTCAGCTACATGGAATTCTAACTGCTTATGAAATGAGAAAGGGAGGTCCATCAGACAGAAGGGAAGCTGCTTTTAAGGCATCAAGAAAAGAAGATTACTATGAAGCAAGCCATGTTCCAGAAGAAGAGGAAGAAGAATCAAATTTTGTCAGAAATCTTCAAAGGGGTGCTGGAAGGTTCAGAGGTAAGCTACCTTTCAAATGCTTTGCTTGTGGAAGAGTAGGTCATTATGCTGCAAAATGTCCTAATAAGGATAAAGGAAAAGAACCTGCTAGATGGAATAAGAAACAAAGTGCAAATAAGAAAAGCTACTACACCCATGAAGATAGTGATGCCTTATCAAACAGTGATGAAGATGAACAAGGTAATAAATATAAGCTATTAATGGCATTTGAAGATGATGATTATGAGGATGCTGTAGATGTGGATAATCTCTATAATGAAATTACTAGACTCAAGAGATGCATAGAAGAAAAGAGTGTGATCATTGATACTTTGCAATTTCAAATTGATGAAAAGGAAAAACATCTTGAAAAACTAGAAGGTGAAATTGTTGGTCTCAGAAAAGAAATTGAGAAAACAAAAGCTATTAATCTTAAGTTTGTCAAAGGATCTGAAACTTTGGATGAGATTATCAATGTGCAGCGGTCTCCTCTAAACAAGACAGGTTTGGGCTATAATGGTGAAACCTCTCAAGCATCCACCTCAAAAAGTTATCTTGATGCAGCAAGAAGAAATGAGCAGAAGAACAATGAAGATAATCAGGTAAAGCAGGGACGAATTACAAACAGAAACTATCAGGGACAATCCTTCTTAAGGGTGAACAAAAGCTACAACCAACCACAGGTAAAATCTTCTCAGTTTGGCACAAGAATAGATGAAAATAGAAATTACAATCAGTTGGCTGGTAGATTCAATAACCGCAGAAGCTTCTTCAATGGGCAATGCTTCTCTTGCCATAACTTTGGTCACAAAGCAGCTCAATGTGTTGCATATAAAACAATCATGACTAGGGAAGCTCAAAAACAAAGAAGTATGACAGGGATTACAAAGAGGACCTATAACAACTTTTCGGTTCTTGAAAATGAAGTTGAATGTTCTATTTGCAATAATTTTGGTCATAAAGAATCTGAATGCAGGAGCAGGTTTCAGGAGAAAAAGGAACAAGCCACGAGCACCAAAAAATGGAGAATAAAAGAACCTCAGACAGAAAGATGTGGGATAGCGTTTTATGCAGAAGGACAGGAAAATCTATGGTACATTGACAGTGGATGTTCGAAACATATGACAGGTGATAAAGAAAAACTTGAATCTTATTCTACTTTAGAAAAGGGAAAGAAAGTTTCTTTTGGAAATGATACTCCTGCAACTATAAAAGGAAAAGGTATTGCTCCTTTGAAAGAAAAGGTCAAGGCTGGAAATGTTTTGTATGTTGATGGATTGAAGCATAATCTTCTAAGTGTCAGCCAGATGTGTGATCAAAAAACCGAGGTTATTTTCAGATCAAATGGATGTCTTGTTCGTGATCTTGATACAGGTAAAACAGTTCTCAAAGGCAAAAGAACTCCAAATAATCTGTACATATTTGAAGAAGGACAACAACAATGCTATCTTAGCAAGGATGAAGAGCACTGGTTATGGCATCGAAGGTTGGGACATCTAAGCTTCTCACAAATAAGGAAAGCATGCAAATATCAGGCAGTTCGCGATCTTCCAGATATCAAAATTCCAGACAACACCATATGCAAATCTTGTCAGTTTGGAAAGCAAACCAGAACTAACTTTCCAGAGAAGGAAGGATCAGCTAGCTTGCCTCTTGAGCTAGTCCATACAGATGTATGTGGTCCATTTAGGAAAAGGACACCTCGAGGAGAAGAATATCTGATATTATTCATTGATGATTTCTCAAGGTTTGTTTGGTTAGGGCTTATGAAGCACAAAGATGAAGCATTCGAAAAATTCAAATCCTTCAAAGCATTGGCTGAAAATGAATCAGGACACAAAATTAAGTGCCTCAGATCTGACAGAGGTGGGGAGTTCACATCAAATGAATTTTTTGATTTCTGCGATGAACATGGGATAAGAAGAGAATTCTCTACAGCTAGAACTCCTCAGCAAAATGGGGTTGTGGAAAGAATGAACAGAACTATCCAACAAATGGCTCGTGCTATGCTCGATGAATCAGGTACTCCTGCAACCTTCTGGGGTGAAGCTGCACATGCTGCTGTTATCATTCTTAACAAAACAAATGTCCGAGTAAACAGCACTCAAACACCTCATGAGCTTTGGAGTGGTAAAACTCCTTCCGTGAAGCATTTCAAAATCTTTGGGAGCAAATGTTATATTAAGAATACTGATGAGCAACTTGGCAAACTTGAACCTAGAGCAGATGAGGGCATTCTTCTTGGTTATTCTCCACATAGCAAAGCATACAAATGCTACAATAAAAGACTTGGCAGAATTGTTGACAGTATTGATATAGTGGTTGATGAGAAGGGATATATTCCTAGGCAAGTTCATCATGAAGACATTGAAGAAGATGAAGGTTACTCTCAAAGGCGAAATGATGAAGAAGAAGAACCTCAAGAAGAAGAAGAATCTCAAGAAGAACCAGAGGAGCAGACAAGAATAGAAGAGAAGACTCCATCCAGATATGTCCAAAAGAATCATCCAGAAACTCAGATTGTGGGGCAGAAAGAAGCAGGAGTACAAACAAGAAGGACACTTGCAGAAGCTTCAAGCTACTTGGCTCTACTCTCCTCCATTGAACCAAAAAATGTGAAAGAAGCATGCAAAGATGAATGTTGGGTCAAAGCAATGGATGAAGAACTTGAGCAAATCGAAAAGAACAACACTTGGGAATTAGTTCCTAGACCAAAAGATAAGAATGTAATAGGAACAAAATGGGTCTTCAAGAATAAGTTAAATGAAAATGGAGAAGTAATTAGAAACAAGGCCAGACTTGTTTGTAAAGGGTATGCACAGCAAGAAGGAATAGATTTTGAAGAGACCTTTGCTCCTGTGGCAAGACTAGAGGCCATCCGAATGTTCCTTGCTCTCTCAAGCTTTCAAAACTTCAAGGTATTTCAAATGGACGTGAAATCAGCCTTCCTGAATGGAGACTTAGAAGAAGAAGTATATATTGAGCAGCCAGATGGGTTCATTCTTGGGAATGATCCAAACCTTGTATGCAGATTGAAAAAGGCACTCTATGGGCTCAAACAAGCTCCAAGGGCTTGGTACTATCGGTTGGACAAATATCTTCACCAACAAGGCTTTTCAAAAGGATCAGCAGATAGCAATCTCTATATAAAAGTTGAAAATAACAAATTGCTAATTCTTGTTGTTTATGTAGATGATATTATTTTTGGCAGCAATGAAGAGACCATGAGTCAAAACTTTGCCTTGGTTATGCAGAAAGAATTCGAAATGTCACTTCTTGGAGAATTGACATACTTTCTTGGATTGCAAATCCAACAAAATGAAGGAGGTATCTTCTTGTCTCAAACCAAATACCTCAAGCAGATCTTGAAGAAGTATGGCATGGAAGAGTCAAAGCCAGTATGTACACCCATGGTTACAGGATGCAGCCTCAGTGCAAATGATGAATCAGCAGCAGTTCACCAACCCACTTATAGATCCATGATTGGGAGTTTGCTTTATTTGACAGGTACTCGACCAGATATTACACATGCAGTAGGAATGGTTGGAAGATTTCAAGCCAACCCAAAGGAAACTCATCTTCAGGCAGTCAAAAGAATCTTCAAATATCTTCAAGGGACCCAAAACTATGGCTTATGGTATCCTAGAAATACAGATCTCACTCTTCATGCTTACACAGATGCAGATTGGGCTGGAAGTGTGGATGATAGGAAAAGCACAAGTGGAGGTGCTTTCTTCATGGGTTCCAGATTAGTATCTTGGTTCAGCAAGAAACAAAGTTCGATTGCCTTATCTACAGCTGAAGCAGAATATGTGGCTGCAGCATCTTGTTGCACACAACTTCTTTGGATGATGCAGACCTTGCAGGACTTTCAAATCACTTGCACTCCACCTGTCTCTATCTTATGTGATAATACAAGTGCAATCAGCATTTCAAAGAATCCAGTCATGCACTCAAAGACCAAGCACATACCAATCAAGTACCATTTTCTTCGGGAACAAGTGCTTGAGCAGAAGGTCAAGTTGGAGTATGTTCCTTCTAAGGAGCAAGTTGCTGATATTCTCACAAAACCACTGCCCAGGGAAACTTTTGAATATCTCAGACAAAAGCTGGGAGTAGTTGATGCTTCATCCTGTTGTTGAAGTTTGTTTGTTCTACAGAAAAGTTGGTATACGCAGGTTACGGAAGGGATATGCGCGTATACACGTGGTTTCATGATGGGTAAGTCGCGTATATGTTGGACGCTTGTTGCAGAAAGTATATCCGCGTACATACGCTGTTCTATACAAGAAAAATCGCGTATATGAAGTTCTGAACAGCAAGGGAAAACTCTGGAGTTCTGAACAGCAATGGGAATGTCAGAATTCTTCAGGCGCAGTTTCAGGGAGTGCAACAGGCACAGGTTCAGGGGGAGCAGCTTAAAAGTCTCATAAAGCATTGTTGGCATTCAGATGTTTTGGTCGTTGGTTTCAGGAGAAGGAGCTCAGAAAGAAATCCTGGTTGCTGATCTAACAAGATGTTTATCAGATGCTGCTGGTGCCTTTCCTAAGTCTTGGTCTAGATCTGTTGTCTCTATGTCATGTATCTCTCTTGTCATATTTCTTTTATGGTGTCAAGGTCATGTAACGGCCTATGTTGGTTTCCCCACTATGCCTGGGATGAATGCTGTAATATAATTGGTTGTTTCTGATATGTCCCCTCTTGGTAGGGAGTATGGATGTATGTATTGAGTCTTTTGGTGATAGGACGGTCCCTTATGGTGTATAAGTCTTGGTTCTTGTTGAAGAACATCTTTTGTTGATCTGGCCTACTGTCAGGGGGAGCACGAGTCAGCACAGCCAAGCAGAGGTATCAGCATGTCCTCAGGGGGAGCACAGCCCTTTGCCCTTGATGTCAAAGGGGGAGAGTGACTTGGTGTGGTGGTTGCCATCAAGTCCAAAGGGGGAGATTGTTGGCATTATGATTTAAGTGTTGTCCTTGATGGCAACTCACTCAGAGGTTGGTACAGGTGATGGCAACTTAATCAGAAGACAGATCTCAGTACAGCATGCCAAGGAAGCTCATACACGCCGTTTCGTTAAGCCCAAGTCGCGTGTACACGCTAGTTCGACTCATAAAAAGCGCGTGTATGTGGAAAGGTTCCTTTGATCCATGGTGGTTAGTCCTTGGAAGTTGTGCCTATGATTTCGGACCATTATGTCTCGACGGGCGTGTTGATCCCTAGTTTTAAAGTTGATGGTATTGTGTTACTATGGTTTTGGCTCTTGGTATTGAGCTAGGCCTAAGACTATATAAGGAGAAGAAGATCATTAGGCAAAATCATCTTTTGACAAGGCTTGAATATCTAAGAGAGAAAGAGATCTGATATGCAGGTTCTGAGTTGCTTGATCTAAGCCAAGGAGAGATCACATCGGTTGATGGAAGACTAGATCTAAGGATAGATCGGGATCTAATGGTTTGAAATGCACTATCATGATATGGTTGATTATGCGTATTTCTAGATCTGCATATTGTCGCAATGTTACATTCTGGGTCTAACTAATGTCTGGTACAGCTGCAAATTGAGAAAGTTTATTTTTAGATCTGTACGCAGGTTGGCTTCGGTAAAAGCGCGTGTATACGCGGGTTTTGCTCATTGAAGTAGCGTATATCTTTTGAAGCTTGATTTTGGGTTTACAGTGGGGTCTAACTGTTATTGCAGAGTTCTGTAGTCTGCTCTGTGTTCTGGTAACTGGTGATTGACAGGGTTCAGTGGTTCAGTGATTCAAAGTTTGGTTGTTTTATGCTTCAATGATCTGTTGTGGAAATTGAATGAATTGTGGTGTTCAGATTGTAATGTTGTGCTTCAGGAATATCCAAGTCTGAAAATGCATGAAAAGTGATACCTGAAAGAAGGAAGATTGTAGGTCAGCACCTACGTACTAGTATCTTGGCTAGTACAAGAGCAAAGGGGGTTGGAGCTCCCTTCCAAGGAAGTTTGGAGAACGAGAGAAGGTTGTAGCCTTCTGCAGGTTGTAGCCTGCGTACTGGTATAAGGCTGCACCAGTACAAAAGATTGTAAACTGAAGTTTCATATTAAAGAAAGATAGAGACAACTTGCAGCAGGTGGTTTTCACCCACATTGGGTTTCCACCTTATATCTTGGTGTTCATGTGTGTGGCTTTTTATCTGTTCTGTTGTACTGCACATGTTTACTGTTAATGTGGTGAATAATGTCCTGATGCACTTAATTGAAGAATAAGCTAACTAAATTGTGAGTTTTCTTCTTATACGCTGTTTTACTTCGTCACAGTAGCGTGTACACGCAGGTTCACTTAACTGAAGTAGCGTATATGTTTCTGAGCATTTAAAAAGTTTGATTAATCTGATAATACTGATTCACCCCCCTCTCAGTATTATTTCCAACAACCAACCCACACAACAACACATATATATGGGTTGTGGGTGGGCCACCTCTAGTGGACCCAGCCCACGCCCCCACCCTTTAAACATGTGATAAACCAAGGGTGGTAGGGCTCGAACTTGCCCGGCCAATGTGGCTGGCTCACCTCCCAGGCACCCTCACACATGCAACCAATAAACGACAAACCACACCAACAAATATTTAATGTGTCCCCCACTTTATACAAGGTGTTACGGAGGGTTATGGGGCAGGCCGCCCAACGCGAACCCGACCCCCAAAACAACCATATGTGGTTTTTAAAAAAAATTGTAATGTATTAAAATGGGAGGAGTAGGGATTGACCACCCGACACCTCCTCAACTAATTTTGATTTTTACCACAATGCCAAATGGTCCTCATTGGATAATAAACCCGAAATTTATATAAAAAACTCATTTGTCAATGCGCCTAGGAGGATGGAGGAGCCAAGAGCACACATGGAAATCGAGGCAAAAATTTGTAATTAATTTATTTGTAGGTGGAACCATGAGCGCAAAGAAGAGGCAGGTGGAACCATGAGCCTAGAGCAAAGGTAGGCGGAACCATGAATGGGCAAAATTCTCAAGAGGGTTAAATTTTTGCAGTGTCCAAATTGGACAAATTTTATGTCGATCCTACACCTCTTAGCGACACAAACTTGATGGAGCAGTCAGAATTTCGATCTGAACAAAAGATTGGCAGAGGACCCAGAGGAGGGAATCTTTAAGGAATCTAGGGGAATCTAAAAGATTCCTTGAGACCCAGATTTTCATTTTCTCAGAATTCAGAAATTTGACAGTCGTTTTTGCACTATTCGATACCACAAATCTGATGGTGCATTTAGATTTTCCATTTTATCATTTCATTTTTTGGCCACTTTTCAAAGTGAAGTGCAGGTGTCAGGCTTCATGTGCGAATAGTCATTTCTATGCGATTCGACATTGTGAGATTGATGGTACGAACAACTTCAATGGCTTGACATCCTTTTCTTCAAATGGCCTGTGGATGTGAGGTATATGCAGTGTGTTCACGTACTTCTTTTTGCTATGAGATTCATTGTGCTGCACAGATCCCTGTTTGAAGGTTTGATGTGGGACCCTGTTTTCTTACTTGTTTTCATGATTCCTGTTTGGTGTGAAGCAAAATCATTTGTGGAATGTGTTAGCACTCCAAGAATCTCTCCTAGGTTGTAGCTTGGAGATGCCTGGAAACATATAAATCTTCAATATCATTCTCTGAACTATTGGAATGGATTGGGGTTTGGATCAAGTCAGATGACTGTTTCAACTCTATTTTCACTCAAAACATGCATGAACACCCTTAGCTTGACAAGGCTTTCAACCACAAATGCTCAATAGTTTCTATATTCAATGAATAGATGGAGAATCCTGACTGTACGAGTAGATACATACATAAACACATATGAATGGCTAGCTACAGAAAGTAAATGAAGCTTACAAATCTAATTTATCAATGTAGAGATAAGATGACAGTTATCTGGCATTTGACAGAGAAGAAAACATGAATAACCCATTCAAGTGCAATCTTAGAACAGAGAGAAAGATGGTGATTGAACATATAACAACAAAAGAAGCTTGTATTACTGGAATGAATATGAGACGTTGAGAGGAGCAGTGTCTCCACAGTCTCTAGAAGTTGAACCCCTGATACTTCTAACTTTCAGCCATTTATATGCTTTTTACAATGCTCTCGAGCTATCTGAGGCTCGAGGTGTCTTAATCTATCCCCTCTGGCTTCTAATTGCTTGATGCCATCATTCGACAGACATGAGCAAGAGGTATCTTTTTCTAACAACACAGTAATCAAATTATGGTAATTTTGCCACGCTGTTAGGTAGCTCGCCCGTGCCAGCGATGCTCCATGATCACTTCTATTGGTTCAGCTACATCATTCTATGGCTTTTCCCCTTCTGGCCATCTGCCTCATGGCCTCTGTCTCCTAGCCTCTATCCACTCAAATCCCTCTTTAGCGTTAAGTAATCATTGCATAACACCTTAAGGGGAGGTGGCCACCTATTCTGCCACTGATGAGTGCATCGGGCTTTTGAAATCCTTGAAACAGCCACTTTCTGTTAACACAGAGAAATGCATTCAAACTGTGAAAATCCGCCATAAACATTGTTCATCTAGACTTCAAAAGTCCTTAAATCTGGTCTATTCTCCTATCAGGTACATCCTTAATCGCTGTCGCAAGTCGCTTCAGCCTTGTTCCAAGGCTTCCCTTTGTATTTTGGAAATACGTTTAAAACATTGGAAATGACATAAAAATGGCTTCCACCAGACTTGAAACAATAAACATTTTCATTCCCAAACCTCTTCGGGTCCGGGTTTTATCGTATTGGCATTCTCCCTTTGTATTTCATTAAATAACGAAATATATGAAAATATATAAAAAATGCTATTTGGCAGATCTCAAATCCTTTATAATAGTGTTTATATTCTCATCGGGTCCGGTTAATCGCATCCCACACACACACACACACACACACACACATATATATATATATATATATATCCCGCTCCTCTGTGAAGCTCCGATGTGATATCGCGATGCGATTAATCGCAATCGCATATCGCGATAACCCTAAGCCATTTGGTAAGCACTCCGTTGTGTTGGCCAATTGCAATTCTACGATGCAACGTGGGCCATCGATCTGTGCACTTGATTGATGGCCCTCGTTGACTCTGCTGATCGCCATCACAACTCATATATGATATATGTCAATATCCTTCATGTGCCTGTGTCGATAGCGATTTTTCCGATCAGATCTAGACCGTTGATCGACCAGACCTAATGGCTACTGTGCATTCATTGTTCAAGCCTCCACTACTTTGCTTTTCATTGTTTTCTCTATGTTTTCGTTTCCCGATAGTGTTTTTCCGCCTTTTGGAGGGCTTTTCTTAGGTGATAGTTTTGAATGTTTAGAAGATTTTGAAGACTTAGAGGGTTTTCTAGGATCCATTTGGATCAACATCTTAGGGCTAACAGGACCATCGGAGCTAAAACAGGGGACATTTTCATTAAAATAGCAGCACTGCACCTTAGGGCTAAAACTGGCTCTTTCTGGGGATGAAAGCCTCCCTGTAACGTTTCAAGAATTGCAGATTGCTGCCTTTCCAGTAATAGCCAAAACAAACTTATCTCCTAGTGTTCCATTGGGCATGGAGTTTATTTGCATAGAAAACAAAAACTGAAAAAAAAAAAAAAAAAAAAAAAAAAAAAAAAAAAAAAAAAAAATCATTACAATATTAAGGCCTTAAAGCCTCATATGAAGTAAATTTTCAAAAACCGCCCATTAACTGGGCCATAAAAAACGCCTTCCCCCTCCAAATTGTGCAGAATGAAAGTATTGTTCATCTGAACTTGAGCAATGACAAACGGTCCCATGCATAAGGCATCAAATTTACCATGGTTGCCCTTATTTTCCTTCAATGCATCCCATTTGAGAACCCATTCACCAACTTGAAAACTATCCATTTTTCTCCTTTCTATCAAAGGTTTCTTTGATCTTCTTCTAATTAATTCTTGACTTCTCAACCAGTTGTTCTCTGATATGTTGTAATTCAACCAAGTTACTCATTCTCCTCGCTATTTCATTCTCTTCATCCTGTTCTTCTTGCAAGAATTTGGCCACAAGGAGAATCAACTGGATAGGAAAAACAACATCGGCGCCATAAACCAGCTTAAATGGAGAATTTCTTATGGACTTCTTATTGGTAACTCTGTTAGCCCATAGTGCAAACTTTAACTTGGAATCCCAGTTCTTTTTCTGTCCTCCACCAGTTTTTTGATTATCCTTACAAGACTCTTGTTATATAATTCTTCTAGGCCATTTCCTTGAGGATAATATGAGGTAGAATGCACCAATTGGATGCCCATGGATTCACACATGTCCACCAATTCTTCTGCCCTAAAAGCTGCTACATTATCAATGACTAGTTTTTTTGGGCAACCAAATCTAGTGAAAATATTCTCATTCAAGAACTTTATGATAACCTGATGATTAGCATTTTTAGTGGGTATGGCCTCAATCCATTTGGTGAAATAATCAGTGGCTACCAAGATCCATTTTTGATGGGCACTGGAATGTGGATTGATCTCACCTATGAAGTCCAAGCCCTATTACTGGAAGGGACCATTGACATGTATTGGCTTCAAGGGCATAGATTTTAGTTGTTGTCTTCCTACAAACCTCTGACATTTGTCACAAGACTTCATAAAAGAAAACACATAAAAGAACAGAGTAGGCCAATAATACCCAGCTCTCAAGATCTTGTGGGTCGTGGTTTTTCAATAATGATGCCCTCTGCAGATGCTAGAATGGAACTGGTGCATGACTTCCATAGATTGTCCTTTGTCTAGGCATCTCAAGAGGATCCTTGATGGGTCTTTCCAATACAACAGGTTTTTGTTAATGCAGAATTTGGTCGATCTTAGCTTAATGGCCTGGGCTTGACTTGAGCTATGCCCTGGAGGGACTTCTAGCTTCTGCAAAAAATGAACTATACTGGAATACCATTCACAGGTGGCTAGATTTTCAGCCAAAGACTGATTCTGCTCTTGCTCTTTTATTGCTTCCTCTGTCCACTCACCACCTGAATTTGAACCCACGCAATTGATGTCTAACAAACTACAATTTTCCTCAGCCATAAGCTTAGCCAAGCCCTGGCCTTTTACAAGCTTGGTGGGCTTCACCTCTTTGTTGAACTCTATGAATTTTGCAATCCATTTAGCTCTCTTTCCATCAATATTAGGCTGAGTTAGGACGTCTTTTACTAAGGCTAAAGGTACATATACCACCACTTTGGAATGCAGAATATATATTTTGAATGCCTTTAAAGATTTTATGAGAGCATAAGCTTGTTTTTCAATAAGGTCGTACCTTAGTTCAGCGTCCCTCAGAGTTTTGCTAAAAAAGGCCATAGGGTGCTCTACACCTTCATCATTTTTCTGTAATAAAATTGCTGCAAGTGTATCATAAGAGGCAAAAGAGAAGATATAAAACTCCCTGGTATAATCTGGGCTAATTAGAGTGGGAGATTCCATGATAGCTTGTTTGATGGCTTCAAAAGAGCTTCTTGCACCATCTGTCCATTTTATTTCTGATGCTTTCTGCAGCATGGAAGTGATGTGCTTCACTAGCTCTGTGAAGTTTGGAATAAACCTCCCGACAAAGTTAATCTTACCCAGGAAAGATTGAATGTCCCTTTTTGACCTTAGGATGGACAATGTCTGAATTGCTTGAACTCTTGCTGGATTGATCTTCACATCTTCAACAGAAACAACATGTCCCAACAGTTTGCTTTCTTCTAGAGAAAATAGTGACTTCTTTGGGTTCACAGAAATTCCAAAACGTCTACACTTTAGAAACACCTTCTTCAAATGCTGCAAATGGTCCTTGTGAATGTTGGAAAAGACTGTTATGTCATCGAGGTAAATAAGGACAAACGTGTCCTTCTCTCCCACAAAGGCTATGTCCATGGCCCTCTGAAAAGTAGCGCCAACATTCATTAGTCCAAAACGCATCTTGGAGTACACGAAAGTGCCCCAAGGAGTAGTGAAGGTAGTATTTTCGTGATCTTCTAGATGTACAACAATCTGATTGTAACCTAAAAACTCGTCTAAGAAAGACATGACTCTAGCCCCTGAAACGTTTTGCAGCAAGTGTTCCATCTTAGGCAGGGGGTAGTTGTCTTTTTTAGAGCATTTATTCAAATTCCTGAAGTCAACACAAAGCCTTATTTCTCCATTCTTCTTTCTTACTACCACAAGGTTAGCTATCCACTTTGAATATCTTAGGGGAATTATGATCCTGGCCTCCAACAACTTCTTGATTTCCTTTTCAATCAAAGGCAATAAGAGTGGGCTGATAGGTCTTAATTTCTGCTTAAAAGGGATAGTGTTCTTCTCTAGTGGAATTTTATGCTGAATTATATTGGTGCCATAGGTCTTAAGCTCATTGTACTCCCAAGCAAAAATATCTGCAAATTGTTTCATCAAGGTGAAACACTCAGAACTTTGGGCAGAAGACAAGTGAGTGGACATATTTATGTACTTTGGATGGGCTAGACTCCCATACATTATGTTTATGAACAACAGACTCATTTTATTTTTTGGCAGGCTTATAAGGTACATCATTATGATCAAACAACTTCTCTAGGGGAACCAATCCTTTGGGTATATGGTTACTAGGCAATTGAACAATTTTGTCCTGACCAATCTCGTTCTTTAGCTTGGACTGGTTGCATTCTACAATGGTCTCATTTTCTTGGTCGATGTGCATTTCAGAAAAATTCATCAACGACTTGTAAAAACCTATTAATTTCATCATCATCTTCAAAAAATTTCCAGTATTTGACATTGTCAGGCAGAGATGGTCTATATTTCACCTAAACTTCATAAGTCAATTTAGGAGGCAAAGGAGGAATAAACGTGCTAGCAGACACAACAAGGGAATCAACAAGCTGGTTCTTCATTCTTGGGACGTAAGAAATGCTGAAAATATTAAAAGAGTCCTTGAGATTCCATACCTCATCTCTGTATGCTTTCAACCTTGGATGCTTTGCTTGGAAAGTTTTGTTCACTTGTTGAATGATAAGGTCTTCATCTCCGAACACCTTCGTACCTTTGATTCCCATTTCTTTAGTAGTGTTTAAGCCCAATATCAAGGCTTCATATTCTGCTATGTTATTTGTGATCTGAAAAGTTAACTTGAAAGATAAATGAATGAATTCTTGTGTGGGGGACACAAGGACTACACCTGCCCCTGTAGCTTCCTTAGAGCAAGCTCCATCAAAGAACATGTCCCAAATTTGTGGACCTTCTTCCTCTATGATCTGGCAAACCGGTTACTTAAGTTGCATGGAGCCCAACTGGGATTCATCAATCTGAAGAATACAAGCTCCAAAATCAGTGTCGACAGCATAGATGGGATGATTAGTGGGATTCCTTTCATCACTAATGATATAAGCCAACTGAGCTTCTTTGTATAATCTCCTACTCTCACCTCCAAAAACTGGGATAGTATCATACGATAGATCATTTTGCAACGTCCCACCTAATCTCTTGATCCAACCTCTGGAGAGAAACATGTCAGCTTGGGGGGTACATCTGCTACCACAATATCCATCATCATGCTCTTCATGGGTAGCTGAGACAAGGTGATGGCTAGGTCTTTGATTAATCCCAAACGTTCACTTTTCTAGAGTCAAAAGAAAACAGGTCATGATAAGACATGGTAATGTCAAGACCCAACTCATCCATGAGAGCCTTGGGCATTAGATTATGGCTGGCTCCTGTGTCCAGAAGGGAGTTGTGAAGGATTTTGTCGTGAATAGTCAAAGAGACATAGAATGATGGGGAGTTGTCATCACAATTTTCAATCATTGGGCTGAGAACAACAGCTAGTTTGTCATCTTGTAGATTTACATAGTCAATGGAGGCTTGGATGGCTTTAGGCTCAAGGACCTCAAGGATAGATCTCTTGAAGGAACCATTATTCACTAGTTCAATTAGAGGTATAGGTATGCTTAGCTTCTGAATTTCTGATTCAAAACTGAAAGGAGAAGGAGACTTGTCAAGACCTCTTACCTCGTGAGTTGGAGCTTTGAGGATGATGGGATCAACTGCCGGCCATTTCTGCTTTTTAGCTTGCTGTATTGCAAGGAAAATAGTTCTCTGAAGAGGTGTTTCCTTGGAATTATTTATCTTCGACCTCAGATTATATCTGAGTTGATCAGCGGTTTGTAGAATAGCTCCTCCATCCCACTCTTGGCTGATCTGGTCATTGAATAATGCCTTTTCATAGGCAGCTGAGGTAAAAAAGGAGGCACTTCCTCTGTCTTCTAGACAATAGATCTCATCATCTTCTTCAAACTTCTCTTCTTCCATCAGTACATTCTGGAAAGGGGTCTTTACCCTTTGGTCTTCATTGGCATCTTTGCTTCTTTGCAGAATCTGCAACTGCTCATTAGCTCTTCTATATGGATTTGGATTTCTAGGAGCAAAAGTATTAGGAACTCTTCCTTTCCCAAGGTGCTGCTCAACCTTTAATTTGGAGATTTTAGAGGCTAATGACTCTATCATCTTGGTCATTTTATCTATCTTGGGATCTGAAGATGATGAAGATTTGCCCCTTTGTTTCCTTCTATCAACATTCCCCTTGAGCTTCTCTGCAAACATGATGTTTGATTCGTCTTCCAAGGCTACGTCCTGCATATCAGCAAAGGTAGCACATCGTCTCTCCCTCAACAGTAAATAGAAGTCAAAATAAAAATCACTGGCATAGGTGAGTTTAGCAGAGGTAGTGGTGGGTTTTACTTCAGTTGGTATCTTGTTGTACATACAATTAAACCTCTTATTAAAATCAGACAACAACTCACCATTTTCCCTCTTTAAGTTCCCAAACTCAGTGTGGTTGTAGAGTAGATCCTTCTTATCCCCTAAATTCTTTAGGAACGCATTGTCTAAAGCCTTAATATCTGCTATAGAACTTGGGGTCAGTTCTCTAAACCATTTTCTAGCCTCTCCTTCTAGACTTTGGACAAAGACTCTCATCCATACATCATATTCACTAATGTCCAGGTTATCAACATAGCTATAGAATGATTCAAGATGTTCCTCAGCCGAAACATCTTCAATCCCAATGAACTTAGCACTATACTTCTAATATTCTCCAGTAGGCATGGTCCTCGTTGACTCCGTCAATCGCCATCGCAACTCATATATGATATATGCTGATATCCTCCATCTGCCTGTGCTAATTGCGACTTTTCCAATCAGATTTGGATCGTTGATTGGCCAGATCTGACGGTTGTTCTGCATTCATTGTTCAAGCCTCTGATGCTCTGTTTTTCACTGTTTTCTCTATGTTTTTGTTTCCTGATAGTGTTTTTCCGCCTTTTGGAGTGTTTTTCTTAGGTGACGGTTTTGAATGTTTAGAAGATTTTGAAGACTTAGAGGTCTTTCTAGGATCTATTTGGATCAACACCTCAGGGCTAACAGGAGCATCAGAGCTAAAACAGGGGACATTTCCATTAAAATAGTAGCACTGCACCTCAGGGCTAATAGTATGTACTTTCTGTCATGATTCGTCATGTTTTGTTTGAGATCCCTTTGTCGTTATTGTAGAAAATCTGATGGTAGGTTAACCCGATAATGCAATATAAATCAAAGCATAATACTATAACCTACTTCTACTATCAATTTGTGGAAGCTTAATGATCGATTTGAATAATATAATCAGAAGAAGAAGAATCATTGGAACAATACACATAAAAATACTTTGGGGAAAGCCTCAGCTAAAAACCCCACACTATTGTATTATCATACATGGTGGAAATACATATGAATCATATAAAGCCTTAGCTCTCACAGCTAGCCAGCTCTCAGTACAATCCTCATAAATGCTCACATGAAATCTTTGCTTCTCTCCAGCCTTCCTCTCTACCCTCCAAGCTCCTATTTCCTTGTGTTGTTCCTTGTGGATGATCATCCTTTACCAAGTGGATGATTCTCCTCCAAAACTATGCAATCCTCAAGTATTTAATCCCTTGATTGCATGCATGAGTTTGATCCATGATGAAACACATGCAACTGATAATACACTATCCTTGACATTAATCTCAACTATGTCTTTCTTCAAATAGACATGCATGAGTTTCTAATGAGGGAATCTTCAGTTAACTAGATTGTTAGTGTCAGTATATGCATACCTCCATCAGGGATCAAATCTGCTCTTTGCATTGTCATTTTAGGTGCCCCACACAGAAATTTTTCATCATTCCACTAGGTCATGAAAAAAAATTAGTCACGAATGGCAGTCCTAGTCCAAAAAACATCACTCTTCCCTAAATGTGATTACTTGCTGGCATATTTTCATATCTTGCTGACTGTACATCATCCATAAAGTTATTTTAATCACGCCATTTGTATCAGTCATGAGGTCATTATGTCATCTTAAAATTCAGTCCTTCAAGGTCTCATTAGGTCTTTTAGGTATTTTCAAGGTTTCATTAGGTCATTAGGGTTGCCAAGGTTCTATTCCATTGCATAAGACCAGCAAGTAAAGGGTGATCAAATAACATCCCTTCACCATGTGAAGATGATTTATAAAGAGAGATGCTTATTTCATTATGTAATTTTATGTCTTTCAAATGTAATAATTTCACCACCCCAAGCTGTTAACTCAGTTTTCCAAAGATGCCAAACCATCAATAGATCAATTTTTCAAAGGAAATAGTCAAGTTAAAGGGTAAAATTTCAAAGGGTTAAGTGCATACCAAAGGAAGTTGTCTTTTCCCGAGGGTGTCCAAATCATCATTTTCCACAAGCACTAAACCCTAATTTCCTCACCAATTGAGCTAGGGTTGGGTATAGAATCAAAGAAATCTGGGTATATGAGGCATACAGGAGGTCATTTTAGCAATTATGAGGCCATTTCATATCATCAACATCAGGTCTCCATCATTTGTCAAGAATTCATTCCAAGGGACAAGTCATTCACCACACACAAGGGCTGATTTTTCTTCAAAATGTGTTTCTGACCAAGAAAAGATGAATTTGACAAAAGTGAGAGAGGTTTTTTTCCATCATAGAACAAGGAAGAAAAACCAAATTCACTTTTTACACGTGTGTCATGGTTTTCGAGAAATGTCAAAAATACAGTTGCTACAAGAGAGTTGCTGCACTTGTGGAGTCTCTTTGGAAAAAATTCTTTTTCTTCTATCTGGAATCTCCAAATTACTTTTTTGATGTGTTAAATGCTAACTAGACACAAATAGCTTTTGAATGCACCATCATGCACTCAATTTGGAGTTGAGGAAGACCTCCAAAAGTTTCCTGCAAGAGAACACTTCATTTTTGCACCCTCGTTTTGCACTTTTTGACCAGTATTGGGAGAATTGACTTTTCCAGGACTATAATTGATCAGTTTCAGTGCTTTATAGTTCCATTGTGTAGCCAAGAGAGATACCTTTCCAACGCGCTATCATGGGCTCAATTTGGACACTAGGAAAGCCTCCAAAAGTGTCCTGTAAAAAGGAATTTCGCATAGAGCAGGAGGCATTGAGCATAGAGCACGAGGCGTTGCGCATAGAGGCTGGAGCGCTGCACATAGGGATGGAGCGTGGTGCATAGGGATGGAGCATTGCGCGTAGGGAAGTTTTTCCAATGCAATTTTGCATGGTGATACACATATAGCCAGAGCATTGCACACATGTAGAGGGCATTGTGCATAGGACCAATAAGCGCCAAAACATCATCTCAACCATCCAAATCATGTTTTTTGCCATCTAGGACTTCTAAACAAGTAAGATCAATCCTTGAGCTATCCTCCTGGCATTAAGTTCATCATTTTGAAGTTAGTTTGCTATTTCAAATTTCAAACCCTAGATTGACAATAAATCCCTCCACCTATCCCTTATACCCTAATTCCCTCAAACAAATTCTTCCACTGGTGCCCCAAGAAGTAGAAAGGCCTTCCAACAGTGCCAAAGTAGAGAAAAGTGAGAAGGCTAAAGAGACTAGAGTTTTTGAGAAGCCAGCAGTCTACAAAACATATCAGAGAGGGGCTAGAAAGTTGTTTGTAGCAGATAGGCAAGTGCTTACTCCACTTGATGTGGAAGTTGCCTTATTCATCAACTCATGGGAAAATGCTTGCTCCACAAAATGTGGAAGGGGCTTTGCCTTCTTCATCAACACAATAGGTACAACAGGTGCAGCAGCTGCATAAAGGGAAGGAAAAGGTGCTGGAGGAAAGCCTTGATGATGAGGAGGAAAGGGATTTTGATTTGATGGAATATGATGAAATAGAACAGCCACACATCCATCATGGCATTGAGATAGTTTACTTGGAGGCTCAAGATGAGGCAACAAATGAAAACATAACCATAAGGGAAAAAGATGTACAGATCCAAGCATTGATGGACAACTTGGCGAGAGCTAGGTATGTCATTTCATACCTTAAGCAAGAGAACAAGTAGCTAAGTGACAAAGAATTCCTCATGGAGTTGGAACTTCTCAAATCAAAGAGGCAAAGTGACAAGGGCAAGTCAGTAATGCAAGAGGAAGAAACACTAGCTACCTTGACTACAAAACAAAGAATTGAGAAGGAAATTGAGGAGGATAGATAAACTTGGCTTGACAGAGTTAATTTGCATTTGGAGAAGTTGCTACAAAAGGCCAAGAGAGACAAATGAATCATTAGGCATTTGGCTTTCCCTTATAGGACCCTGAACAAGATTTGCAACATAAGGGTCAAGCAGATGAAAACAAGGCTAAAACAAGCACTCAAAGGAGAAAAGGAGGATGATACACTTAGGTTGCTTTCTGAAGCTTCCTTGGCTGATCAAGATACTTAATGGTGGTATTTTCCACAAATTTTGAGCAAGTTTTGAATAATTTTTTCCTTTTGAAAAAATTGGCAATTTTTGACACAGAAATTTTGGCTCTATGCGCAGTGCCACTGGTGTTGCGCTTTCCTAGGCACTGTGCTTTCCTAGGGGAATCCAATGAAGGAATAATCAAATTTTTTGGATTGAGAACAATGAGTACATGCACTCTTAGCATTTTCTAAGCTTTTAGAGCAGAACTGGTCAACCCAAAGGTCAAAAAACACCCAAACAATGACCTTTCTACTCTTTTTTTGGACACACAAAAGAAACCTTGGGAGAATTTGTTTATGAGGGGTCAAATGAGCTTCAAATGAAGAAATTAAATATTTTCTAGAAAGACAACTTGAAGATATTTCCACTAAGCTATCATGAGATCCATTTGGACACCAGGAAGGCCTCCAAAATGTACCTGCAAAAAATGTTGTGCATAGGGCTTAGGCACTATGCATAGGACAAAAATTGTGTTGAGTGTCTATTTCACTCTGCCTTGACTGTAATTTTGAGTTTTCTCTCATAGATGGTGTTTAAATGATGTAAATGATGACTAGGAATGTAAATATGATGGATAATAAGTGTTAGAAGGTAGATTTATTAGATTAAAAGTCATCTTGAGGACAAATGAATCAGTTTCCTCACTTTTAGAGGCAAGTTGTTAGGATGCCTAGATTCCAATTTCTTGTTCAGTTTTGGTTAGATTAGCTCCTCATCTTAGGGATTCGACCCCTAAGGATCGGAGGAGGTTGAAACAATGTCTATATATTCTTCTTATTTCTCATTGTAATGGGTTGGACTCAGTTGGATGCTTATGCTTTGAGTAGACATCATTTTGTATCAGTTTCAATAGGAGATTAATGAAAAGTTGCAGCTCTTTCTTTGGGATCCATGTGGTATGATGTTCAGTTTAGTTTACTCTATTGTTATCATATGTTAGATTTTATTTTTTACTTCATCAATCATTTCATTTCTTTTAAGTGGATGTTTTCAAGTTGATAGGTAGAACCCATAATATTTATGCTTTGTTTTGGGAAAATATTCACAGTCTATGTTTTCTTCAGTTTAGGAAGAATCCATGTTGCTTACATGATGTTTCTAGCTCCTCACCTATCTTGAATCACCTCACCCATCAAACCCTCGAGTGTTGAGCCTTGTGCCTACCTTGCCCCATCGAAAACCCTACAACTTTGACCTAATTTCCTTCCCCTAACTGTTTGGCTCCTCCTGATCCAGCAAAACCCTTCAAAATCAAAACAAACCTTGTCCTACTATACCTAGCCTAATATCATTTTCTTGATCCAGCCATCTTGGCTGAGATCCTTATGGAGAGAGCCCTCTCTTGGCCTATTAGGGCTAGCTACTTGACTAAGTGTGGTTTTTGGTTACCCTAGCATTGCCTTCCTTTAGCCCGAGGTTCAATCCAGGTGATAACATAGTGGCACCATACCAAGGAACATAGTTTCATGTTCCTCAGCAAAATGTATCAAGTTTGGATCTGATTGTTGATGGTGGACAACGATCAGACATCGAAAGTCTGAAATCATTCACCTAGCAACTCTAAATTAGTTTTGAGTTCAGATTCAAGGACTCCACTAGAGGATGACCTCGACTAGTAGAAACATGAAAGGACAATATGGAAAGATCATGTATTCAAGTTGGAATTTCATCCAAGACATTATGTTCTTTCTTATAAATTATTTCTTCTCTTTTCCCGAGAATGTCAAGAAGGTTTTACAAAGTATACTTTATTTGAGAAAATATCCTAGACCTGCATGTCATTCCTTCCATTTAAAGATTGTGAAAACAAATTCTTCAAACACCTTTAATCTTGATCAAGACCCTTATTCTGAATCTTATGATGACTATCTTCAACTTCATGAGCCTAAAGAGACCAAGACTGATTCTACAGCTTCTATACATATTCCTATACCTTGTAAAATTCCAGAGAGATACAAGCCTCTGATTTTACCTCCTATATCCCATGCTTTCCCTAAAAATCATTACCTATATCTACCAAGATTTGATGGTGAATGTGAAAACATCACTACTAAGAGACATGTACTGAATTTTGAGTCTTCTCTTGACCTTTTTGAAGTTGATGAAGAGGATGTCAGTATTAGGCTTTTTTCTCTTTCTTTGCAAGGCAAAGTCAAGAGTTGGTTCAAAACCCTACTTGATGCGAGCATATCAGATTTCTAGCAGTTCGTCAAAGTTTTCCTCAACAAGTGGGTAGTCCGACAGAAACCTTTCTTGATTCTCGAAGAGTATAACTAGCTGAAAATATAGCCAGAGGAGACAGTACAACAATTTTCTACTAGATTTAACCAAGCTTATTGTTCGATGCTTGTTGGTATAAGACCTCCTCCTGATTCATCTCTCTTACATTATCCAGAAGCCTTTGACCCAGAAATGGAGTTTCAACTGAGAGAAAGGAACCTTACAACACTTGAAGAGATGCATAACAATGCAGTATATGTAGAGGCTAATTTGCTGATCAGAAGGGCAAAGTTGAAGGAAGAAGAAATGAAGAACATAGATCCAGAGGAATCGACATCTTTAGAGGTAAAGCTCGACATTTTGTTAAGTGCAATGGATGAGATGATGCAAAATATCACCACAAGGAATGAGTATCATGTTCAAGACCATGGCTCACTGATTGAAGGAAAACAACTGGCTGATCCAAAACATTTTCTTTCTTATCCCAGTTGTCATAGATATGACAATGATTATTTTGTAGATCAACTTGGAGAAGGAGATCTGTTGATCTGACATGTATGCTTGATGATGTGTTTTATACTGATGATTTGCCTAAGTTTGATCAGTATGATGATGATTATGTTCTCCAAGCAGAAGCTAGTCTTGCAGACAAATCAGCAGTTGGTTTGGAGAAGGAGGAAGTTCACTTTCAGCAGCTCAAATATAGTGATCAGCCGATGCATAATAGCTATGGAGGTGAGGATGAAAGTGTAGAAAATTTTGAAGTAAGTGAATGATATTTGCCTCTTTGTTTTACTTCATTTCAGTTCATCAGAGACAACTTCTGTGCAATCTGAAATCAACCATTGATAAATTTTGATCTTGACCATCTAGAGGGCAATGAAATCCTTGTTCAAGACTTCTCATATTGAGATTTTCACCCCCGAATGCCATTGAATTTCAGGTTGCAGATGAAGACTTGGAAGCTGGAACATATGATCAAATGATGCAAGATGATTTTGTACCATTATGTTTTGAATCATTTCAGTTTTTGAAGGGAAATTTTCATAGTATATCTTCAATAAAGGATGAGCAGCCTGTAGAAAATCATGCAATCTCATTGGAACCAATAGAAAATGGGTTGCAACAGTCTTTTCAAGTTTTTCATGATCCAATATCTTGATGTGTTGGATGATATTTGTAGTCAAAGTCCTTCTCCATTATCTAACTGTGAGCTTGAAAAAAATATTGATACAAACTTGATCCGGCAGCCGTTTTCTTTGTCATTTTCAGAAGGAGTCTCGTCACAAAGCTCAAATGAAAGTTTTCATTCATGGTATGAGGAGAAGAAAAGTAATCCATTGGATGAGCTAAGTCCCAGTGCACATGAATTTCAAGATCCTTATGCAGTATTTTTGGAGTCAGATAGAGAATCCATATTATTTGATCTGGGAAAACTTGGATCCGTTTACGAGTTTTCATGGGAGTTTCATTTCAGTAGTTCTCTCTTGTTGCTCATAAGCAAGCACCTGCAGAGAATCCAACTAGCAGACATA
Organism: Pinus tabuliformis; assembly: GCA_031772625.1. Taxonomy (NCBI): domain Eukaryota; kingdom Viridiplantae; phylum Streptophyta; class Pinopsida; order Pinales; family Pinaceae; genus Pinus; species Pinus tabuliformis. Next base: position 120,737,050 of record CM062806.1, read on the forward strand.
ATGCTTACTTGGTTGCATTGGTTGTTTCATTTCACTTGGTCAAGTGATGAGTGGAATAGTTAGAGTAGGTTTTATTGAATAAGCTCCATTTTGAGCATCTTTTTTAGTTTGTTAGTTGTGTTTTAGTATTGAGTCAGTTTTCAGTTGAGTAAAAGTTAGTTTGTGTCTTTCAGTCTTCAGTATTTAGTCATGTATTTCAGATTGAGCATTTTTTTACTCCATGCCCAATGGATAAGGCTACTTGGTCTACAGTGTTCTTGGCACCTCCAAGGAGCTACCATCCCCAATGGATCCAATGTTAGTGTCAGTATATGCATTCTTCCGTCAGGGCTCAAATCTGCTCTTTGCATTGTCATTTTAGGTGTCCTACATAGAAATTTTTCATCACTCCACTAGTCATGAAAAAAAAATTAGTCATTGATGGTAGTCCTACTCCAAAAAACATCACTCTTCCCTAAATGTGATTACTTGCTAGCATAGTTTCATATCTTGTTGACTGTACATCATCCATAAAGCTATTTTTATCATGCCATTTGTATCAGTTATGAGGTCATTATGTCATCTTAACAATTTAGACCTTCAAGGTCTCATTAGGTATTTTAGGGTTTTTCAAGGTTTCATTAGGTCATTAGGGTTGCCAAGGTTCCATTCCATTGTATAAGACCAGAAAGTAAAAGGTGATCAAATAACATCCCTTCACCATGTGAAGATGATTTGTAAAGAGAAATGCTTATTTCATTATGTAATTTTATGTCTTTCAAATGTAATAATTTCACCATCCCAAGCTGTTAACTTGGTGTTCCAAAGATGCCATACCATCAAAAGATCAATTTGTCAAAGGAAATAGTCAAGTGAAAGGGTAAAGTTTCAAAGGTTTAAGTGCATGCCAAAGGGAATTGTCTTTTCCCGAGGGTGTCCAAATCATCATTTTCCACAAGCACTAAACCATAATTTCCTCACCCATTGAGCTAGGGTTGGATACAAAATTAGAGACATCTGGGTATATTAGGCATAAGGGAGGTAATTTAAGCAAGTATGAGGCCATTTCATATCATCAACATCATGTCTCCATCATTTGTTAAGAAATCATTCCAAGGGACAAGTCATTCACCACACATAAGGGCCAGTTTTTCTTCAAACTGTGTTTATGACGAAGAAAAGATGAATTTGACAAACGTGAGAGAGGTTTTCTTCCATCATAGAACAAGGAAGAAAAAATGCGTTCACTTTTTACATAGGTGTCATAGTTTGAGATAAATGTCAAAAATACAGTTGCTACAAGAGAGTTGCTGCACTTCTGGAGTGACTTTGGAAAAATCCATTTTTCTTCTATCTGGAGTCTCCAAATGACTTTTTTGATGAGTCAAATGATAAATACACAAAATATATTTCCATTGAGCTATCATGCACCCAATTTCGAGTTTATGAAGATCTCCAAAAGTTTCCTGCAAGAGAACACTTCATTTTTGCACCCTCATTTTTCACGTTTTGACCAGTATTGGGATAATTTCCTTTTCAAGGGCTATAATTGATCAATTTTAGTGCTTTATAGTCCCACTGTGTAGCCAAGAGAGATACCTTTCCAACGAGCTATCATGGGCTCAATTTGGATGCCAGAAAAGCCTCCAAAAGTGGCCTGCCAAAATGCGCTATGCATATAGCAGGAGGCATTGAGCATAGAGTAGGAGGCGCTGCACATAGAGGCCGGAGTGCTGCACATAGGGATGGAGTGTTGCGCATAGGGAATTTTTGCCAGTGCAATTTTGGATGATGCTGCACATAGAGCTAGAGCATTGCACACATTTAGAGGGAACTGCGCATAGGACCAGCAAGCGCCAAACATCATCTCAACCATCCAAATCATGTTTTTTGCCATCTAGGACTTCTAAACAAGAAAGTTCAATCCTTGAGCTATCCTCCTGACATTAAGTTCATCATTTTGAATTTATTTTACTATTTCAAATTTCAAACCCTAGATTGCCTATAAATCCCTCCATCTATCCCTTATACCCTAATTCCCTCAAACAAATTCCTCCACCGGTGCCCCAAGAAGTAGAAAGACCTTCTAGCAGTGCCAGAGTAAAGAAAAGTGAGAAGGATAAAGAGACTAGATTTTTTAAGAAGCCAGAAGCCTAAAAAACATATCAAAGAGGGGCTAGAAAGTTGTTTGCAGTAGATAGGCAAGTGTTTACTCCACTTGATGTGGAATGGGCCTTGCCTTCTTCATCAGCTCATAAGCAAATGCTTGCTCCACAAAATGTGGAAGGGGCTTTGCCTTCTTCATCAACACAACACGTGCAACAGTTGCATAAAGGGAAGGAAAAGGTGCTGGAGGAAAGCCTTGATGATGAGGAGGAAAGGGATTTTGATTTAATGGAAGATGATGAAATAGAACAGCCACACATCCATCATGGCATTGAGATAGTTTACTTGGAGGCTCAAGATGAGGCAACAAATGAAAACATAACCATAAGGGAAAAAGATGCACAGATCCAAGCACTAATGGACAACTTGGAGAGAGCTAAGTATGTCATTTCATACCTTGAGCAAGAGGACAAGTAGCTAAGTGACGAACAAGTTCTGATGGAGCTAGAACTTCTCAAAGCAAAGAGGTCAAGTGACAAGGGCAAGTGAGTGATGCAAGAGGAAGAAACACTAGCTACCTTGACTACAAAACAAAGAATTGAGAAGGAAATTGAGGAGGATAGAGAAACTTGGCTTGATAGAGTCAATTTTCATTTGGAAAATCTGCTACAAAAGGCCAATAGAGACAATCAAATCATTAGGCATTTGGCTCGGCATTGCAGGACCTAGAACAAGATTTGCAACATAAGGGTCAAGCAGATGAAAACAAGGCTAAAATAAGCACTCAAAGGAAAAAAGGAGGATGATAGGCTTAGGTTGCTAGGTTAAGCTTCCTTGGCTGATCAAGATACTTAATGGTGGTATTTTCCACAAATTGTGAGCAAGTTTTGAAGAATTTTTTCCTTCTGAAAAATTTAGCAATTTTTGACACAAAAATTTTGGCTCTATGCACAGCGCCACTGGCGCTGCGCTTTTCCTAGTAGAATCTAATGAAGGAATGGTCAGAATTTTTTGATTCATAATGATGAGTACATAAACCCTGAGCATTTTCTAAGCTTTTAGAGCAAAACTGGTCAACCAAAAGGTCAAAAAACACCCAAAAAATGACCTTGCTGCCCTTTTTTGGACACACAAAAGAAGCCTTGTGAGAATCCGTTTTTTAGGAGTCAAATGAGCTTAAAATAAAGATATTCAAGATGCTATGGAAATAAGACTTGAATATATTTCCAATGAGCTATCATGAGCTCAATTTGGACACCGAGAAGGCCTCCAAAATGGACCTTCAAAACACGTTACGCATAGGACAAAAATTGTGCTGAGTGTCTATTTCACTGTGCCTTGATTGTAATTTTGAATTTCCTCTAATCGATGGTGTTTTACTGATGTAAATGATGACTAGACAGGTAAATATGATGGATAATAAGTATTAGAAGGTAGATTCATTAGATATCTTGAGGACAAAGGAATCAGTTTCCTCACTTTTGGAGGCAAGTTGTTAGGATGCTTAGATTCCAATTTCTTGTTTAGTTTTGGTTAGATTAGCTCCTCATCTTAGGGATTCGACCCCTGAGGATGGTAGGAGGTTGAAACAATTTCTATATATTCTTCTTCTATCTCATTGTAATGGGTTGGACTCAGTTGGATGCTTATTCTTTGAGTAGACATAATTTTGTATTAGTTTCAGCAGGAGATAAATGAAAATTTGCAGCTATTTCTTTGGGATCCATGTGGTATGATGTTCAGTTGAGTTTTCTCTATTGTGATAATATGTTAGAATGTTTTTTGTACTTCATCAATCATTTCATTGATTTTAAGTGGAAGTTCTCAAGTTGATAGGTAGAACCCATAATATTTATGCTCTGTTTTGGGAAAATATTCACAGTCTATGTTTTCTTCAGTTTATGAAGAATCCATGTTGCTTACATGCTCTTTCTAGCTCCTCACCTATCTTAAATCACCTCACCCATCAAACCCTAGAGTACTGAGCCTTGTGCCTACCTTTCTCCATTGAAAACCCTACACCTTTGACCTAATTTCCTTGCCCTAATGTTGTAGGGAAAAGTATCCGACTCGGATGACCCTATCCCACTCTAAGGGTGACAGTTCCTTAGCAACAACTGTAAAACAAACTACTCAAGGTTTACTTCTTTATGAAAGCAAAAGAGAATGGAGAAATGCACTAACCGTTGCCTTGCGCTTAATGTCGAATCCAAACTCTTCTCTTTGGCCGCTTGCTCCTAGCTCCTTGTTCTTTTGCTTGCCCAGCTACAATGAGATCCTGCAAAATAAGAAAGAAGGAAACTACAAGAGGCATGCAATCATAACTGGTTCATGGATTAGTGTAAACCAAACATGCAATCATCACAATATATTATTGAAACAAGAGCACATAGAAGAACCTCAATAGCTTTTATTAATGAGTAAGTAAAGGTTCTGAGAGTATTACAACCATTGAAGGCTCCAACCCAGCAACACCTCCCAGCAGAAAGAATTGCTCTTCTTCACCTCTCTCAAACAATCACCCAATAGCTCAATAGTGAAACCAACAGCATATAATTACTTTGCACAAAATTCCAGCGTCCTGAGCTCATAGGAGAGAGCTCAATATATAGATGAATTGAGAAAGGATGAGTCAGCTTGCAACTGATGTGTAGCTGCCTTGTGTCCTCTCTCTCTTCAGTTAATCTTTAGTTGATCTTCAGTTCTTGAGTCCACTTGGAGAACTTTGCTTCCACTTGGAGAAACAGAGCCTCTGACTCATCACAAGGCGAAATACCTGATCCAAGTGTCATTTTTGGAAGATTCCAAAGCAATGACTCACTGTGCCACTTGTCCCTTCTCGCTCAGCGTAGGTGGCCTTTGTCCCACTTGCTTTGCAACGCAGGTACACCATGGAGCAACTGAGTTTCAGCGCAGAAACCTAGTGGAGCACCTGCTTTGATTTCAGGATTGCTTGTTTTTGAGTGTTTTCAGGTGGAGAACCGATCTGAGAGCTGTTGGTTTGCTGACCTTGTTCCTCTAGGGGTAGGAACATCATGTTTAGGGAACTTTGGATCCCTTGGATTATTGACAATTCATGCTTGTTGCTGTAAGGCACAAAATTGTCTATAACAGATGCCCCCTAAAGTATGAGGTCGTTTATCGGGTGAAATGCTTTATTGAGAGGATCCGAAGTTCATTCAATCTGCTGAGAAGTGTCCTGTAATAAGATACAATACAATACATTATTTTTCATACATTTTTCATGATCTAGCTGAGGCGGGCATTCCCATGCTCAGCTTTATAAATACATTTTGGTACATAGAACAGACGATCGTCTGATTGTAGACTGATAATTCTCTGCTGAAATTATCATCCTTTGAGAAGGATGATCATCTGCTGTAATGATGTACATATCAAATGTCTTTATGTCCTGAATATATATCGCAGCCCGGATGGATGAAACTAGATCCGGGGTCTTCAATCTCTTCCGATCTTCACTCGATGTACAAGTCGATCCATGTGAGAATTTCTTGAAGTCGAACATGGAAAGACATCGCTTGATTACCGGTCAATGATGTAAACCGTTAACAAGCGCGAGAGGAGTCACCGATAAGGATGATGACCCTCAAGGTACGGCAGTACAATCCACATGGTGGGAATAAAGGACTTGGCGTCGACCACCATGCAAAATCTTCTGGTCGAAGGTCATTGATGTATACCTGTCGCCGGAAATGAGAAACTTGCCATTGAGGCATGCAAGCTTCAAAGTATTGAAGGGGGTGTTCCTAGATCAACTCCCTGGATAATGAGCTGACGTCGACAAGGAGTGATTCGTCAAAGGAGGGCCTTAATGAATCCCACATCAGTGACACGAAACGGAGCTAGTGATTGTGATGAGGTGAAAACAAACTGTGATGTATGATTCAGGGTGGCGGTCATGAAGTGGATGAAGGATAATGTATGGCAGTGGGTGGAACACGGTTGACTCTTTACAGAACCACATCTCTTGAACATATAACAACACTGATGTGATGGATTGGTAGCATTACCCCAATTGTGGATGGTGTGGCAAGGACCATGGTTATGAGACCGGTGAATGAAACAACCCAACCCGATGTGATACGGAGGACAAAGTGTCATGTTCAAGAGCGACTTGCTACCATTAATGCTGTGAGGTTCTCCCAATTTTTCCCCAGTCATTGCTGACCAGTACCTCTTTATTTTTGTCAAGCTTGAGGAGGATAACATATGCTTGTTCTATAACCTGCCCTTCGGGCAAGCCCATCGCTATGTTTTAACGAGCCTAGCGATAGGGAAACTCGTTCTCGTCTAAAGACAAGTTTGTCGCTATTTAATCATTTTAACGAGTCTAACGACAAAGAAAACTCAGTCCTTTTCATTTTTAGAGAGTCTGAAAAGGTACGAAAAGTTAACTCCAAAATTCCTTTTTCGTCTTCTAATCCCTTAAGTCCGAAAAAGTATAAAACAATACAGAAGGGATGAATTTTCGATTTCTTTAACGAGCCGAACAAAACAAGCGCTCGATCTTTTTGTGTAATAATCCCTCAGGTCCAAAAAGATTAAAATCTAGAGGAGGGATAGCTCTTCTTGTCCTTTAACGAGCTGGAAGGCCAAAACTGGCAAACTTTTCATATTTTTCGAGTCAGTGAAAAGAGCTCAAAGAAGACTCGTCTTTTGAGGAACGAGTGATGAACAGGGATAGCAGCAGATTCCAGGTACAGGTTGGAATTCTCCAATCACGGCAGTGTCACAAGGATGGCTAAGTGAAATCACTCTTCGCAGCTGTTCCTCAAAATGGGTAAACAAACATATGGAGGTGAATGATTGGCCAAATGAACGGATGGAGGTGATGGCATATAAACACGACCAAGGGCTTTTAGTATGGCTTTCAAAGGTTACATTTCTCGAGGTTGTTTACCGGTTCATTTTTCCTGGATGAGCTTGAACTGTAGGGAAAGATTGCTCACAACTTGTGTTTATTTTTTAACGAGCATGAACTCTGTACAAAACTGCTCGATTCTTGCGTTTATTTTTAAACGAGCATGAACATTGCTAAAAGTGCTCGATTTATACCAGTCTTAATACAAGGAACGCTTTAGGTGAGGTAATCTTATTTAAGGAGCGATACCTCACTAATTACTCCAATTTGGCAGGTTTTAACTTTTGCCCTTCATCCTTTCTTTATGCAAGCTGGAAACGGCTAATCCTACGAGTTTAACGGGTTAGACCTATAGGTTTAAAGGGAGGACCTAAAAATTTAAAAAAATAAATAGTCGTCCCATGCTTGCACTCCAAAAGGTTTGCATGCCCCCAGGTATAAAGTATAATTTCGAGATTCTGTCCTCTTACTTATTATCCGAAAAATGGCTTTGTTTGCTGCCGCAAACTAAACTCTCTTTTCGGCGATGTCTATCATTAGGTTGCTAAGGATGGTGACTACTTGTTGCAGCAATTTCCTCTCTTTCTTTGAAGACTGCCCCTACTTCTCTTTTAAAACATATTTTTTTAATGGGTGAGGCTTGACATTCAAAGATGGTGCCTTCTTGCTGCCACAAATAGACCCCCTCCTTAGGAGAGCCCACTTCTTTAGACAAAGGGAGCGATTCTTCCGCTTCAACATAACTTTGACAAAAGAATTTTATCCTAGAACAACCCTCTCTTCCTTTTTCGGACGGGGTACGGACTAGTCCATTCTTCTGCGGAAATTAACTTTATACCTAAGGTTTTCTCTGCCCAAGGCAGGCCAGGGTGCATGCCCCCTGGGTCCCAGTTCTTTTCTTCTCGAATTACTCGCATTCATCGGGAAGTAGAACCGGGGGTGGTGGCATTCCTTGAGTGAATAAACCATTAAGGGATGGTATTTGACTATTTGCAATGCGTGATCCTGGAAATGAAAGTTGGTCTACGAGCTTGACCATTCTTCCTTCGTGCGGAAAACACATGACTCTAAAGAGCGAGGACACTATCGCCTCCATGCAATATATATAGTCTCGTCCAAGGAGTAAGTTATAAACTAAGGGTCCCTGGACGACCATGATGTTCATATGAACTGTTTTCCCTTTCAATGTAATTGGTACATTGGGGAGAATCCCTAACGGGTGACTGGTTCCTTTATCAAAACCTGATAGATTTCTCATCTCAGGTAAAAGCGCCGGGCAACCTAGTGCTTTCCAAGCAACAGAGGAAAGGATACTCACAGATGCCCCTTCATCAATGATAGTTCCAGCCATCACCATTCTGTATATTTGGACTATTATTCTGAATGGGATACTGGCTGGTAACCGGGGTCTGCCTAGTTGATTCCAATCAAAGGATACAACTAGGTTGCTTGGTGGTGGGACCGAATATACGGCCGGATACGACCCTGACGATGTTCCTTCCTGCGATAAAGGAATGGGCGCATTGCCCTGATGCTCATCAGAGTCTGTGTTGATGAAAAGAATATGGACAGTGTCATCCTTATCCTCTTCAGCGAGGGTGTCATTTGAAGATGGGTCTTCAATGACGGAGTCATTGGACGATGAAACTTCTGAAGGAAGAACCGGGTCAACTGCCGTTTCGACCTTTAGACTTTCGTCTGGTCTGGATTCAGTAGGTTCATTCTCAATGACCGACACTTCAGCCGACCACTTGGGCGGGTCAGCTGAATTTTCAACTACCGAGGGATTAGGCGCGAGTTTTTGATATCCAGGAGGAAGTCGTAACGGTGAAACCGGACGATCTTCTAAAACTCTCTTTGCCTCATCTAAGAATGGACATCGGTGGATGGCATGCTCGCCTTCACACAACATACAGGGTGATCTTGGTCTCCCTCTTCGTCCTTCACTCTCGCTAGTTGACGGACTGCAATCAACATGACTACCAGAGGTTGATGCTACCGGATTGTGCAACCTTGGGGACCAGTCCCTTAGTATCCGGGGAATACAAGGACAATCACGATGGAAGTGGGCCCCTTTGCAAATGACACATGGCGATTTAGGCCCGGTCGATGCAGTGTGTGGGTTTTTGTCAGCTATCCTTTGCTTTCCCCCAGTCGCCTTCGCCATAGGCCCCTTCTGCTTCTTTTCTCTTTTCTTCTTTTCCTTCTTCTCCATGGGGGGCTGACTTTTGCCGGCTCTACCTTGTGAAGATGAAGGATCGGAGGAAGAATGGTAAGAAGTGGAAGGCTGGTGGGTAGCTCTAGACTGTTCTGACTGTTGATTCGACTGCTCAGGATTAGTGGCGATTTGGACTACATTAGTTGAAAAGAGCCATACAGGTAGGCCAATTGTCAATCCTGGAAGTGACAATGTTTCCATATGAGGCGCACCAACATCTCCCCAAGAGGAGAAGGGATTTGGACTTCCTCCAAGGTTATTTCCTTGGTTGGTGGGCTCCATACTTTTCAACTGAAAGATCAACGTGGGAATAACAGGTGATTATGTTCCGCTTTAAAATAAATTTTATTAACGACGCTTTTAGACACAAACTTGCTTTTTCATGTTTTAAGAGTCGAGAAAAAGCTAAAGATGACTCTAGTTGCCTTCGATGTTTTAACGAGCCCGAAGTGACAAATGCTCCGATGGACTTTTTCAATTATAGAGTTTGAAAAAGGCCAAAAGAAACTTCTCTGGAGATCTAGGCAGAGGGTGTGCCAAACCTTTCGCGAAACCACAGAATACGTTTTACGGTACGGGTGGTCAATCTTCGTGAATGCTGTGTTCACTGCATCGCGATCAGTAGGGCGGTCGACACGGCTTCCTATGGATAAAGGATAATTGCCTATAGGGGTCTCCCAATATATACGCAACGGTACGTGGGAGCACAAATCCGTATTAGTGCCACCGACTCTCAGGAGGAATCACCCACCTTCGTAGAGATCGACAGTCACTATGTTTAACGACGCCGGAACACGTCTCTACCTAGACCTCTATGTGTTTGTGTTATGTTACAAAGCGTTGTTATGTAAATTGGATTTATTTTAATGTTGATCTTGCTTATTAGTTTGCCTTTAAGGATCACCACGAGATGTATATAACAAATTCCTGAATGCAGTCTAAGATGAGAAGCAAACTTTTCAATCTTTCAACTTTGAAAACCTTAACTACTGAGGGAAAAGAAAGGAAAATCTTTTCACACAGATCATAGAGCACACACTAAAATGCAAATTTTCCTAAATCGTCAAGCACACAGTCAAATGAAAAATGCACAATGCATGTATTTTCTTTTCCCTTTCTTAATGTGGATGGATTACAAAAAGAAAGTGGTTATATAACTTTGATTTCGATTTAAAGCGAAAGTAAACAAGTTTGTCCAAAATCAAAAGACACCTTAAGATTCACTTGCTTAATCACTGGAAATACATGAAATCAAACCATACTAACGAAAGTAAAATGACTAATCAGCTATGGACAGTAAACAAGCTAACTCTTTAGACCAGCAAAATGCCTAACACAGGTTTAGATCTAAGAGGCCAAAAGCATGACTAGTTTACTTTTCGTTATGGGAAATTGTAAATGAGTAAGAAATACAAAGAACAAGTACAATTTCATTATATAACAGAGGCAGAATGATGGCAAGTAATATTGGTTTCAAAACAGGCACAAGACTGACACCTAGCAGCAAAACTAAGTGAAAACAGGCAAGAGAAAGGAGGAAACCCCAAATGCACTAGGCAAATTTGGGCCAACGCAGGCTCTGCAAAGCCAAACTGGCTCTCAGCGCAGGTAGCCCCTTCGGGACCTGCGTTGCAAAGCAGGTAGCCTGTGTACTACCTGCTTTGGAAAACGAGAATTGCGTTTTCACAGTTTCCGGGTCATAATTTTCTAAAAAATGCACGGTTTTTGCTCAAATCAGAAGCAATCAGTCAAGCACACTCAAAGGGATGATTAGGAAGGTGTAAAGCTATCACTAAGAGCTTACAAGGATCCTTGTAGATCAGCTCTTCAAATCATGAATTTGCTCAAAAGATGAGCAAGAGTAGCTGCCCTCTACTTCGCTTTTGATATAGTCAAAAGCTTTTCGATTTGGTACTCTTTTGTTCAGGAAATGAATAGCAAAATACTACAAACACAATCAAACGGATACGATCCCCAGCGGAGTCGCCAGTTTGTTGTAGGGAAAAGTATCCGACTCGGATGACCCTATCCCACTCTAAGGGTGACAGTTCCTTAGCAACAACTGTAAAACAAACTACTCAAGGTTTACTTCTTTATGAAAGCAAAAGAGAATGGAGAAATGCACTAACCGTTGCCTTGCGCTTAATGTCGAATCCAAACTCTTCTCTTTGGCCGCTTGCTCCTAGCTCCTTGTTCTTTTGCTTGCCCAGCTACAATGAGATCCTGCAAAATAACAAAGAAGGAAACTACAAGAGGCATGCAATCATAACTGGTTCATGGATTAGTGTAAACCAAACATGCAATCATCACAATATATTATTGAAACAAGAGCACATAGAAGAACCTCAATAGCTTTTATTAATGAATAAGTAAAGGTTCTGAGAGTATTACAACCATTGAAGGCTCCAACCCAGCAACACCTCCCAGCAGAAAGAATTGCTCTTCTTCACCTCTCTCAAACAATCACCCAATAGCTCAATAGTGAAACCAACAGCATATCATTACTTTGCACAAAATTCCAGCCTCCTGAGCTCATAGGAGAGAGCTCAATATATAGATGAATTGAGAAAGGATGAGTCAGCTTGCAACTGATGTGTAGCTGCCTTGTGTCCTCTCTCTCTTCAGTTAATCTTTAGTTGATCTTCAGTTCTTGAGTCCACTTGGAGAACTTTGCTTCCACTTGGAGAAACAAAGCCTCTGACTCATCACAAGGCGAAATACCTGATCCAAGTGTCATTTTTGGAAGATTCCAAAGCAATGACTCACTGTGCCACTTGTCCCTTCTCGCTCAGCGCAGGTGGCCTTTGTCCCACTTGCTTTGCAACGCAGATACACCATGGAGCAACTGAGTTTCAGCGCAGAAACCTAGTGGAGCACCTGCTTTGATTTCAGGATTGCTTGTTTTTTAGTGTTTTCAGGTGGAGAACCGATCTGAGAGCTGTTGGTTTGCTGACCTTGTTCCTCTAGGGGTAGGAACATCATGTTTAGGGAACTTTGGATCCCTTGGATTATTGACAATTCATGCTTGTTGCTGTAAGGCACAAAATTGTCTATAACACCTAACTGTTTGGCTCCTGCTGATCCAGCAAAACCCTTCAAAATCAAAACAAACCTTGTGCTACTATACCTAGCCTAATATCATTTTCTTGATCCAGTCATCTTGGCTGAGATCCTTACAGAGAGAGCTGTCTCCTGGCCTAGTAGGGTTAGCTACTTGGCTAAGCATGGTTTTTGGTTACCCTCGCATTGCCTTGCTTCAGCCTGAGGTTCAATCCAGGTGATAACATGGAGTAGCACTAGTTGAGTGCATTAATGCATCAACTGATTGTTAACTCACTATTAGTTCCTCAAATAGTTTGGAACTAATTTAACTAGACTTAACTCATTAAATTGAGTTAACTAATTAAAACTCAAATATAACTCAATCTTATCTCCTTAATTTAAGGGATAACTCTTGCATGACTTCAGAAAGACTTCTAACTTCAATTTCTCCAACTAATTAATTTAAAATAAATTAATTAATTATTTCCAAGTAAGTGTGAAGACTAAATTCGATTTTAATTCACAATTTAATTCAAGGACAATTTAAATTGGAATATTCTTGTTGCCATATTTCAACACTCCCTCTCAACAAGAAAAGGATTATCTTCCACCCCATTCCTGTCTCTATGGAGCTCGAATTTACACTTTGACAATGCCTTTGTCAAAATGTCAGCATCTTTCTGCTCTGTTGAAATATACTGCAGCAACATAATCCTCCTAGCTACACAGTCTCTTATATGATGATATCGGATGTCAATGTGCTTGGACATATCATGAAATACTGGATTCTCGGAGAGTTTGATACAACTATGATTATCACAATAGATCACAGTTGGATCCATCCTATGATCAAACAAACCAACTAGGATTTTCTGCATCCAAATGGCCTCACATGCTACCTGACTTGCAAACATGTATTCTACCTTTGCCAATATGAGTGCAACGGACCTCTATTTCTTGTTGTACCAAGAAACTTCTGTTGACCCAAGGTTGAAAATCCCTCCTGATGTGCTCTTCCGATCTGATGGACTCCCTACCCAATCTGCATCAGTGAAGCCCTGTAGCTTCACTCCCTCTGTCCGTATGTACCATAATCCATACTGAGATGTGCCTCTAAGGTATCTCAATACATGATTTTCTACCTTCCAAAACATCTTGGTAGGCTGAACCATCGCTTGACTCAACTGGTTCACTGCATATCACAAATCTGGTCATGTGTTCATTAAGTACATCAGTGAACCCACAAGCTGCCTGTACATAGTAGCTTCCACTACTTCTCCTGAAGTAGCATCCTCCTTCCTCCAGTTACCAGCTAGAGGAGTTTGCATGGGCTGCACTTCTCCATGTGGAATCTCTTGAGTATCTCGTTGGCATACTTTCCCTGAGGCACGGTCTCTTTCATATTGAATTCTCTTGCAAGGTCCTCCTTGCAAGACATGATCAACTGATCATCACCAGTCAATATGAGATCATCAATAGAAAGTATGATGATCAACATCTTACCTTTCACCACGACGTGGTACAGGTTCGCATCTGCTTCACTCTATGTCAAGACTAACCTGGTGAAGTAGTTTTCTATCTTGGTGTACCAAGCACGAGGTGCTTGCTTCAGCCCGTACAATGCTCTCTTGAGTTGGCACGCATGCGACTCACAATCGAAGGTCTCAAAAGTTTTTGGTTGCTCTATGTACACCTCTTCCTCAATCTAGCCATTGAGGAATGCAATACTCCCATCCATATGATGGATCTTCCAACTCATCCGTGTTGATAGTGCCAACATAGATCTAATAGTTGAGTACCTTACGAATTGAGAAAAGTCTCGTCATAGTAAATCCCCTCGACCTGTGAAAAGCCACGAGAAACAAATCTTGCCTTATGCTTCTCTACACCACCATCAATAGCTTGCTTTACCTTGTAAAGCCAACAAGAACTCACAACTGACTTGTTCTCCATTCTCGGAACCACGTCCCAAACACTGTTACAAACTATGGAGTCATACTCCTCCACCATAGCATCAACCCAAATCAGCTGCTACACTACTTCCTCAAAGGAAGATGGCTTGGTCCCAACACATTACCCAGCAAGGGCCATGTATCCAGTGTACCTCTCAAGTGACCTCCTCTGTCTGCGCTGAGAAGATGGTTCTCCCACATTCTCTCTCACATCCTCCAACAATATGTCAGCTTCTCTTGTGCACTTCCATCCATCTCTAGAAGACTCTTCTTGAGTGGATGTCTCCACTCTAGGAACCTCTGCATGCGGCTGCTCCACATCAGTTTGAGTCTCCTCCTCCTTAGGAACCAACGGTTCTGACTGGGAGGAAATTACACTCAATAGTTGTGAGGTGTATCAGTGTACCCCAAAAATATCCCCAACTCTACTGTCGACTCAAGCTTCTTCCATGCATCCTTTATCACATGGCAATGTACCAATGAGCCAAAGATCCTAAAGTGACCCACATCTGGTCTCTTACCGGAGAAAGCTTACTCTAGTGTCTTCATCCCAAGTATGCAATGCGGGCTTTTATTCTGCAAATAGACAGTTGTGTTGCATGCCTCAGCCCACAAGTGAAGTGGTAGGCCTTGGTCATGCAGCATCACTCGTGCTGGCCCTATAATAGTTCTGTTCTTCCTCTCGGCCACCCCATTCTGCTATGGGTTATGGGGTGCCATCAACTCTCGTTTAATTCCTTCCACTACACAGAAGTCCTTAAAATCTTGAGAGACATATTCTCCACCATTGTTGCTTCTCAAGGCCTTGATCTTCTTCCCTAACTCTTTCTTGACCAAAGCATTGAACTCACAAAAATTTGTGAAAGTTTGGTCCTTCTTCTGCATGAAATAAATCCAGCATTTATGAGAATAGTCATCAATGAAAATCACATAGTACCTTTGCTTCGTTGTTGATGCCATCAAGAATGGTCCACACTCAGTAGTATGAACTTTCTCCAAGATAGCCTTTTCTCGACTGTCTTGATCATGAAAGGAAGACTTGGTGTACTTTCCCAAGGTACAACCTTTACATGTGTCAACTTGCTCAAGTTTACATTTGGAAAGTCCTGTAGATATCTGTTGCATTATCTTCAAATCCCCATGATGCAAATGGCCCAATCGCATGTGCCAAAACTCGCCAATGTCTTGGCTTTTCACCAATTCTGCTTTCGTACTCAATGTTTCACAATCATCTACCTCTAGTTATAGAGATTATTCACTCGAATCCCTATCCTCTTGGTCTTACCCGTGTCTATGTGTCTTAGGAACACCTTTCCTTTACTGAAGACAACATCATAGCCTTTTTCCTCCAACAATGTGACTGATACCAAGTTCTTCTTTAGTCCAGGCACATACATCACATTTGTCAAGGTGAGAGGAGCTCCATGCTCCCTCTGAAAAGAAACTGTGCCCACTCCTGAAACACTATACCTTTTGTTGTCACCCATCTCTATGCGCATCTTGAGGTCTTTCTCCTCCAAGGTACTAAATAAATTTTTATCACCGGTCATGTGTAATGAGGCTCCACTATCAAGATACCAGACACAATCCATCATCGATAACACCATGCATGTGATGAGGGTAAAGTCCATTTCGAACTGAGAGGCTAATGCCTCACCTTCTGATCCTTCCGAGGATCCCTTCCTGGACTTCTTCGATGGGAAATTAGTCGCATAATTTCCCATCTTGTTACAATTAAAGCATCTTACTTTAGACATGTCACCCTTCTTCCTTCCATGAGAAGAATTCGATTTGAAATTGGAAGCCTTCCCCTTCCATTTCCTTCCTTTACTTGCTAAGGCCAAATTTTCTTCATCATCATTCTTGGAGGAAGAACCATCATGTGTGCTCCTCCTGATCTCCTCTTGCATAAGATCTGACCACAGTTATTCCCAATCCAGCAGTTTCTCCCTTCCATTCACAGAGTCTTGGTAGCTATTCCAACTCTTTGGAAGGCCAAGGAGAGCGAGGCTCACCGTATCATCATCAACAGTAGTTATTCCCACACTGCAGGTGGTGAGCTTGTTAAGATATGTGGAAATAGTATCGCCCTTCTCCATCTTGATTCTTCAAATCTTATCCTTGAGTGCCATTTTCCTCTGGTTGCTATTGTTTTTTTGTAGGTCCTTCCATGTCTTCCACATTGAAAATTGAGTATCCTTCCCATGGAGACTCAAGACAATATGGTATCGAACTCCCTCAAGGATGATCTGTCTCGCCTTCACCACACACTTCTTCCACTTAGCCAACTCTTGTGCATTAGTTGGAGCTGGCTTTGGGATTTCTTGATCAATGAATTCCTTCAAGCCATTGTCTTCTAATATAGCCTCCATTCTATCTTTCCATGCTATATAATTTGAGCTACTTTCCAAGGCATACTTGAGTCTCAAGCCATAGAATGCCATGGGCTAACCTTGAAGTATGATATGAATTCGATTTGCACTTGCAACCCCAAACTTCAAACTTTGAATTCTCTTCTCGGTATACTATTCATAGCTCCTATACCATGTAGAAGAGTCTGATGGTAATTTAACCCGATAATGCAATATAAATCAAAGAAAAATACTATAACCTACTTCTACTATCAATTTGCAGAATCTTAAAGATCGAGTTGAACAATATAACCAAAAGAAGAAGAATCAATGGAACAATACACATGAAAATACTTTGGGGAAATCCTCAACTAAAAACCCCACACTAATGTATTATCATACATGGTGGAAATACATAGGAATTATATAAAGCCATAGCTCTCACGGCCAGCCAGCTCTCAGTACAATCCTCACAGATGCTCACAGGAAATCTTGGCTTCTCTCCATCCTTCCTGTCTTCCCTCAAAGCTCCTATTTCCTTGTGTTTTTCCTTGTGGATGATCAGCCTTTACCAAGTGGATGATTCTCCTAAAAAACTGTGTAATCCTCAAGGATTTAATCCCTTTACTACATGCAACTGATAGTACACTATCCTTGACATTAATCTCAACTAGGTATTTCTCATAATAGACATGCATGAGTTTCTGATGAGGGAATCTTCTGTTATCTGGAGTAGCACTAGTTGAGTGCATTAATGCATCAACTAGTTGTTAACTCACTATTAGTTCCTCAAACAATTTGGCACTAATTTAACTGTACTTAACTTAGTAAACTGAGTTAACTAATTAAAACTCAAATATAACTCAATCTTATCTCCCTAATTTAAGGGATAACTCTTGCATGACTTCAGAAAGAGTTCTAACTTGAATTTCTCCAACTAATTAATTTAAAATAAATAAATTAATTATTTCCAAGTAGTTGTTAAGACTAAATTCGATTTTAATTCACAATTTAATTCAAGGACAAATTAAATTTGAATATTCTTGTTTCCATATTTCAATAGTTACGTTGATGGGATACTCATTTGTCACCATGTATGTTTGCATCGAGATCTCTTTTAGACCATGTTGGTGAGATTCTCATTATCATAATGCATGAGTTTAGGTCATACTAATAGGAGTCCTTTTTGGAATGAGATTTCCTACAGCGGAACATTTCTTGGAGCCATTCCTGCGTGAGGGCATTTTCCTTGTATGTTAGCAACATCGCCACCTATGTACATCATCATTATTGACAGCACTTAATGCATCGGCCTACACCATCTTGACACTGAGGCTTGGAGACGTAGTCCCTCCTAGATGAACTTCGTTACCAATAGCTTATGTTTTCATGTGATGATGGCTGTCATGTTCCTCTTCTTTAAAACATGCAGATGTATTAATTTATGTTGTTTTAAACATGTAATTAACACGTCACAGAAGTAAAAGGTCTTGGAAGGGTCCTTTTTCACACCCAGATCCACATCACTGATTTACAAGCAAGTGTGAACTACGTAGATGGTACATGCAATTCTGATTAGTAGCTTAATGAATTATGCAAGGCAAAATAGTTTCCTTTCTGCAGGTAGATTCAGTAGTTTGATGGATTTTTCAAAGATAAAGTAGATTTCTTTCTGCAAATATATTAACCTTTGTCCTTTAATAAATTGATTAGTTAGAATTTACAAGTTGAGTCAATGGCCTTTCCACTTTCATATCTAGAAGTAATTTTGATTTGTACCTTTATCAACAAGATTTAATTCTAATTAATTAGGAGGAATGGTCTCTTAGCACTTTTGATCTAATGTCATAACTAAGGGTGGCATGAGTGGAATCCTATCTGTTGTGCATAGAGAACCATCACCTCTAAGTGTGTACAAACCCTGGGTTGATGATTTGAGTTGAATAACCCTTGGGAGTTGCAACATTCTTGGTGCAATACCAAGGCTCACCAGAAGGACCTCCATATGCACATCGAGATGGGAGATTGTTATACATAATCTATGATTGCGGACATAAGTATCTTCCCTAGACTGGGTGTCTTAGTATAGATGTTATAGACAATTTTGTGCCTTACAGCAACAAGCATGAATTGTCAATAATCCAAGGGATCCAAAGTTCCCTAAACATGATGTTCCTACCCCTAGAGGAACAAGGTCAGCAAACCAACAGCTCTCAGATCAGTTCTCCACCTGAAAACACTCAAAAACAAGCAATCCTGAAATCAAAGCAGGTGCTCCACTAGGTTTCTGCGCTGAAACTCAGTTGCTCCATGGTGTACCTGCGTTGCAAAGCAAGTGGGACAAAGGCCACCTGCGCTGAGCGAGAAGGGACAAGTGGCACAGTGAGTCATTGCTTTGGAATCTTCCAAAAATGACACTTGGATCAGGTATTTCGCCTTGTGATGAGTCAGAGGCTCTGTTTCTCCAAGTGGAAGCAAAGTTCTCCAAGTGGACTCAAGAACTGAAGATCAACTAAAGATTAACTGAAGAGAGAGAGGACACAAGGCAGCTACACATCAGTTGCAAGCTGACTCATCCTTTCTCAATTCGTCTATATATTGAGCTCTCTCCTATGAGCTCAGGAGGCTGGAATTTTGTGCAAAGTAATGATATGCTGTTGGTTTCACTATTGAGTTATTGGGTGATTGTTTGAGAGAGGTGAAGAAGAGCAATTCTTTCTGCTGGGAGGTGTTGCTGGGTTGGAGCCTTCAATGGTTGTAATACTCTCAGAACCTTTATTTCTTCATTAATAAAAGCTATTGAGGTTCTTCTATGTGCTCTTGTTTCAATAATATATTGTGATGATTGCATGTTTGGTTTACACTAATCCATGAACCAGTTATGATTGCATGCCTCTTGTAGTTTCCTTCTTTGTTATTTTGCAGGATCTCATTGTAGTTGGGCGAGCGGAAGAACAAAGAGCTAGGAGCAAGCGGCCAAAGAGAAGAGTTTGGATTCGACATTAAGCGCAAGGCAACGGTTAGTGCATTTCTCCATTCTCTTTTGCTTTCATAAAGAAGTAAACCTTAAGTAGTTTGTTTTACAGTTGTTGCTAAGGAACTGTCACCCTTAGAGTGGGATAGGGTCATCCGAGTCGGATACTTTTCCCTACAACAAACTGGCGACTCCACTAGGGATCGTATCCATTTGATTGTGTTTGTAGTATTTTGCTATTCATTTCCTTAACAAAAGAGTACCAAATCGAAAAGCTTTTGACTAATAATATCAAAAGCGAAGTAGAGGGCAGCTACTCTGGCTCATTTCTGAGCAAGTTCATGATTTGAAGAGCTGATCTACAAGGATCCTTGTAAGCTCTTAGTGATAGCTTTGCACCTTCCTAATCATCCCTTTGAGTGTGCTTGACTGATTGTTTCTGATTTGAGAAAAAACCGTGCATTTTTGAGAAAATTATGACCCGGAAACTGTGAAAACGCAATTCTCGTTTTCCAAAGCAGGTAGTACACAGGCTACCTGCTTTGCAACGCAGGTCCCGAAGGGGCTACCTGCGCTGAGAGCCAGTTTGGCTGTGCAGCACCTGCGTTGGCCCAAATTTGCCTAGTGCATTTGGGGTTTCCTCCCTTTCTCTTGCCTGTTTTCACCATTGATTTGGTTGCCAGTTACCAGTCTTGCACCTGTTCTGAAACCAGTATTACTTGCCATCATTCTGCCTCTGTTATATAACGAAATTGTACTTGTTCTTTGTATTTCTTACTCATTTACAATTTCCCATAACGAAGAGTAAACTAGTCTTGCTTTTGGCCTCTTAGATCTGAACCTGTGTTAGGCATTTTGCTGGTCTAAAGAGTTAGCTTGTTTGCTGTCCATAGTTGATTAGTCATTTTACTTTCGTCAGTATGGTTTGATTTCATGTATTTCCAGTGATTAAGCAAGTAAATCTTAAGGTGTCTTTTGATTTTGGACAAGCTTGTTTACTTTCGCTTTAAATCGAAATCAAAGTTATATAACCACTTTCTTTTTGTAACCCATCCACATTAAGAAAGGGAAAAGAAAATACATGCATTGTGAATTTTGCATTTGAAAAAGTTTGCATGATGATTTAGGAGAAAGCGCATTAGTTTTTGCTGTATGAACTGTGTGAAAAGAATTTGCCTTTCTTCTCCCTCAGTAGTTAAGATTTTCATCAGTCAAAAAGATTTGAAAAAGCTTGCTTCTCATCTTAGGCTGCATTTAGGAATTTGTCATATACATCTCGTGGTGAACCTTGAAAGGAAAAATTTAAAAAGATCAACTTAAAATATACTGAATGAACCTAACAACGCATTGTAACATAACGCAAACATCTAGAGGTCTAGGTAGAGACGTGTTCCGGCGTCGTTAAACATAGTGACTGTCGATCTCTACGAAGGTGGGTGATTCCTCCTGAGAGTCGGTAGCACTAATACGGACTTGTGCTCCCACGTACCATCGCGTATATATTGGGAGAACCCTATAGGCAATTATCCTTTATCCATAGGAAGCCGTGTCGGCTGCCCTACTGATCGCGATGCAGTGAACACAACATTCACGAAGATCGACCACCCGTACCGTAAAACGTATTCTGTGGTTTCGCGAAAAGTTTGGCACACCCTCTGCCTAGATCTCCAGAGCAGTTTCTTTTGGCCCTTTTCAAACTCTATAACTGAAAAGGCCCAACCGAGCATTTGTCACTTCGGGCTCGTTAATACATAGAAGGAGACTAGAGTCATCTTTAGCTTTTTCTCGACTCTTAAAACATGAAAAAGCAAAGTTATGTTTAAAAGCGTCTAATAAAATTCATTCAAATCGGAAACACAAATTTTCCCTTTTATATTTTAGTTGATCGAGTAATCCGCAATCGTGGAAGAAAGTCAATTGAATATCCGTCGTTCTCGGAGGCTTGCGAGTCAACCGTCTTTGTCTCCGGAATCGAAAACAATCCGGACAAAGCGAGCTCGTCGAACCAGTTCAAAATCTCTTTTAAAAGTTAGAACAAGTGTTCCAACAACATCTGAGATTCTGGTCACTCCAAACATTTCCGGAAACCCTGCCTCCATAGAAGAAGTTCAATCGCCACAGAGGGACAGTAATACTGATCCTAGTCTGGGGGCAAATACTTGTATGACTGAACCAGTTCCATCTGTAACCGGTCCAGAGAGTTTTGTTCCTCAAACATCTGTCGCGGTCGATACAACCCCTTCTTCGGCACCGGAAATCTTTTACGGACCTGACGGTCTTCCTCTTCCACCTGGTCTGATTGCGATAGAGGAAATTATAGAGGAACCACAAGTATCCACTCCAATTCAATTTGGAGTAGGCGTCACTCTATTTCCTACTACAACAGAAGTTTGTCCATCACCAGTGGAAGTTCTTGTAGAATCACTAGGTGATCAATTGGATAGACTAAAAATGACTGAACAACCGTCGACATCTAGGACTGTGTCGAATGACACGGCGACGGCAGAATTACCTGCTGCAAATCCAACAATGTTCGCCGGCATACCATCTGTCCCAACTAGCTCTCAGTCCCTAGAAGGAGTCCACCAAGAGACTATCTCGACAGTATGGTCTGTTCCTGTTTGTTCCGGAGTAATGTCTGGTAACTCTCATGGTGAGACTCATCAAATTGACCCTTTTGGGAATCTAATTAGGCCATCCAGTCCTCCAGGACAATCAAATGCCTTGAGTTCCGGATTGCTACCGTATGGGGGACAGTATGCCCTTTCATTACCCCCTCCGGGAGGGTACCCATACGGGAGTTCTCAACCTTATTCAAGTTATGGCGGAATTGCAACGAGTAGTTGGGTACCTATGCTATCCCAGCCACCGAGAGTTGTATATTCTATGCAACAGTGTGTACCTGTGACAAACATCCCAACTACACCGACTATTGTGACCGTGTCGCAAGTTCAAACAATGCCTGTTGTATGTCAACCTCAGATTTCTCAGGTTCTCATGCAACAGCCCCTTGACCCTGCGACCCAACCACAATCGCCTACTGGTGGGGCAACACAAGTACAGCCGGGTACAAATACCCCACATCTTGGTCCAATGATTAGTGTAGCGCAACAACCCATGGTGTCACAACCGTGGATGGTGCAATACCAACAACCGCAATTCCAGCAAGTGTACCAAGGCTCTGAACAGCAAATATTTGCGAATACTGGACAACCATATATTCAAAATGGTCAAAATCAACCACTTTATAGTGGCCAAGTCCATCAACCGTATCAATCATACCAACATCAACTCCATTATGCTGGTATGCAAAGACCAACTGTTCAGGCGATTCCATCGTATCCTGGTTACGCTTCACCTAACTTAAATCAACAGTTACCATTCGTGGCGACTTTAGAGTTGCCTAATTTACATCGGTTAACCAATGATCCAATTGCTTACGCCCCATGGTGGCCAATGATTCCGCACAAACTTCCATCCGACATTCCTAAATTCAATGGAAATCCAGGCGAAGACATGTCGAATCATGTGATGACATTTCATCTATGGTGTTCGTCGAACACTTTAAATGACGATTCGATAAGGCTTCGCCTCTTTCAGAGGACATTGACAGGTCCAGCGGCAAAATGGTATATAGAATTGCCTAGAGCTTCGTTCGACAATTTTAGCTCCCTTGCCACGACATTCTTAACCCACTTTCAATTACCAATAAGGTATGAAACAGGAACAGAGATATTGACCAACTTCAAACAGACAACCGCAACTCATATATCAGATCATATACATGAGTGGCGACGTCGACGAAGAATGGTTAAAACATACGTTCCTGATCAGCTTTTAGCTGAGTGGTTTATAAAGTCGTTACTTCCGGCCATAACGGAGGATGTGGCAAAGGGGGGAGTCGTAACAGAAGAGCAAGTTATCGCTCGTGCACAATATTTGGACTTAGTATATACTCAGTCCGGCATGCTCTATGACAAAATACCAGATGCCCCTAGACCAGAGTTTTCAATCCCTCCTCCTCCTAAATCAAATAGTGACTCTCATGCCGGCGATGGCGTGATTGGCACGGCAAACACGAATCCAAAAAGGACCAATCAAAAGAAGGCCCGTAAGGATTCAAATCAAAATGCGCATGAAGAAGTTCTTGCTTCGGAAGTAAATGCCGTATCAGCAGATAAGGGCAAAGAAACCAATCAACCAGGAAGCAAGAAAAGTCAAAACAAAGGGAAGAAGAAGAAACAAGGAGAGTCATCTCCTCGAAAAACTTCTTCAAGCCCTCCTCGAGATAGGAAACCACCTTATGGGTGTCAGATATGTGATGAGGATCACTGGACGAGAGAATGTCCATACAAAGCTGATCTAAAAAGATTCTTAAAGAGTTCGCAAACTCCAGCTGTGTTAACTGATCCGTTTCCCGATCGAGGAAAAAATCTGGTTGGTAGTGGAAATGCTTCACCGTCGCAAGTGCTTATGTTATCGATATCGAAGCAACAGAATGATGCTTTGATTTCGACAAGGAACAAAGATTACGGGAATCCACAGGTGTCGAACGATAAAGGTAAAGATCAACCTAGCAGTTCGACAACAACTTCGGCAGAAGTTGTACCCCCCATCACGCATGAATTAACGATAAAACCACCAAAGGGAGTAGTACACAAGTCAACCTTTAATCCTCGTGCTAGAGTGGCACAGCATTATAACATAGTGGAAGATTTGGCGCAATCGCCGTCTGCTATGTCGACTCTTGAGGTACTACAACATTGCCCATCCCAAAGGCAGGCATTGTTATCAACAATTGGTGGGGTGGATCCTAAAGATTCCAATCTGGTATCCTTTGATCACAAAGGGTATGATCCTCAGTTACCAGCTCAACTAGCTTTCCTCGTCCAAGTGAAAGCCCTCAACAAAACAGTTCATAGAACGATTATTGATGAGGGGGCATCGACATGTATTATGTCGATGAGTTGCTGGAAAACTTTAGGATCTCCAACCTTGTCGCGATCATCGACAACATTAAAAGCATTCGACGGAAGGACATATACCCCTTACGGTATCCTTAGTAACTTGAAAGTTGAACTAGGGGGCAAAACAGTAGAAATAGATGTTGAAGTCATCGATGGCAATCTTGACTATAACATCCTACTGGGAAGACCATGGATTTATGCCATGGAAGCTGTTGTGTCGACCTATTTTAGGAAAGTCGCATTCCCCTTTCAAGGAGGGATTACGATCATTGACCAACAAAATTTCCTCCCTAATGGTTCACAAGTTATAGGAAGCGTTCCTCTGATCCATGGAAGTGACCATTCGTTTCAAAATATCGGAGTAGGCCTACTAAAAGATCCTACATTAATGGGAACTTTCACCCTTCCGCCAACGTTCATTGTGGGAGAAGTGGCGACAGTAGGAACCTGCAATATGATATCTTCCGAACAAAAGATGTCAGAAAACGATATCAGCATGGATCATGCAAAGGTTTTGTCCCCAAGCCCAATGGAAGTATTATAGCAATCAATTTTCTTGGCCTGGGGGGCAACCCCAAATCAACGCTCATCAAGCGTTTGGATAGATAGGTCTAGAGAATATGGCACCCCTTTAAGTCCTTGGTCGCGAGTGCATGGAACCAACAAAGGAATAGTCCAATCAATGGTAATTGACGAGGCACCATGGAATGATTCCCACCATCGTTCCCTTCTCCCGGGTTGTGGGGAAGATACTCAAAATAACCTTTATCATCCTTCAGTTTTCGATTTGCAATCGAGTACTGTAAATACAGTGGGCAATGAGGATAGTTCTTTTACTATGTCAACCTCATTAAAAAATGAAACGATCCCCTTTCCAGATCTCAATGGTAAACCTTCATTCCAACCAACAAAGTTGAATGCAATGAAGCTTGGGGGGCATGCACCTCGATTTGCGTTATTATGCTGGGGGCATGCAAACATATCATCGAGCAGTTTTAGCAATGTTCATGCTTGTTAAAAAATAAACGCAAGAATTCGAGCAGTTTTTTGTACAGAGTTCATGCTCGTTAAAAAATAAACATAAATTGTGAGCAATCTTTCCCTACAGTTCAAGCTCACCCAGAAAAAATGAACCGGTAAACAACCTCGAGAAATGTAACCTTTGAAAGCCATATTAAAAGCCCTTGGTCGTGTTTATATGCCATCACCTCCATCCGTTCATTTGGCCAATCGTTCACCTCCATATGTTTGTTTACCCATTTTGAGGAACAGCTGCGAAGAGTGATTTCACTTAGCCATCCTTGTGACACTGCCGTGATTGGAGAATTCCAACCTGTACCTGGAATCTGCTGCTATCCCTGTTCATCACTCGTTCCTCAAAAGACGAGTCTTCTTTGAGCTCTTTTCACTGACTCGTAAAATATGAAAAGTTTTCCGAGTTTTGGCCTTCCAGCTCGTTAAAGGACAAGAAGAGCTATCCCTCCTCTAGATTTTAATCTTTTTGGACCTGAGGGATTATTACACAAAAAGATCGAGCGCTTGTTTTGTTCGGCTCGTTAAAGAAATCGAAAATTCATCCCTTCTGTATTGTTTTATACTTTTTCAGACTTAAGGGATTAGAAGACGAAAAAGGAATTTTGGAGTTAACTTTTCGTACCTTTTCAGACTCTCTAAAAATGAAAAGGACCAAGTTTTCTTTGTCGTTAGACTCGTTAAAATGATTAAATAGCGACAAACTTGTCTTTAGACGAGAACGAGTTTCCCTATCACTAGGCTCGTTAAAACATAGCGATGGGCTTGCCCGAAGGGCAGGTTATAGAACAAGCATATGTTATCCTCCTCAAGCTTGACAAAAATAAAGAGGTACTGGTCAGCAATGACTGGGGAAAAATTGGGAGAACCTCACAGCATTAATGGTAGCAAGTCACTCTTGAACATGACACTTTGTCCTCCGTATCACATCGGGTTGGGTTGTTTCATTCACCGGTCTCATAACCATGGTCCTCGCCACACCATCCGCAATTGGGGTAATGCTACCAATCCATCACATCAGTTTCGTTATATGTTCAAGAGATGTGGTTCTGTAAAGAGTCAACCGTGTTCCACCCACTGCCATACATTATCCTTCATCCACTTCATGACCGCCACCCTGAATCATACATCACAGTTTGTTTTCACCTCATCACAATCACTAGCTCCGTTCCGTGTCACTGATGTGGGATTCATTAAGGCCCTCCTTTGACGGATCGCTCCTTGTCGACATCAGCTCATTATCCAAGGAGTTGATCTAGGAACACCCCCCTCAGTACTTTGAAGCTTGCATGCCTCAATGGCAAGTTTCTCACTTCCGGCGACAGGTATACATCAATGACCTTCGACCAGAAGATTTTGCATGGTGGTCGACGCCAAGTCCTTTATTCCCACCATGTGGATTGTACTGCCGTACCTTGAGGGTCATCATCCTTATCGGTGATTCTTCTCGCGCTTGTTAACGGTTTACATCATTGACCGGTAATCAAGCGATGTCTTTCCGTGTTCGACTTCAAGAAATTCTCACATGGATCGACTTGTACATCGAGTGAAGATCGGAAGAGATTGAAGACCACAGATCTAGTTTCATCCATCCGGGCTGCGATATATATTCAGGACATAAAGACATTTGATATGTACATCATTACAGCAGATGATCATCCTTCTCAAAGGATGATAATTTCAGCAGAGAATTATCAGTCTACAATCAGACGATCGTCTGTTCTATGTACCAAAATGTATTTATAAAGCTGAGCATGGGAATGCCTGCCTCAGCTAGATCATGAAAAATGTATGAAAAATAATGTATTGTATTGTATCTTATTACAGGACACTTCTCAGCAGATTGAATGAACTTCGGATCCTCTCAATAAAGCATTTCACCCGATAAACGACCTCATACTTTAGGGGGCATCTGTTATAGACAATTTTGTGCCTTACATCAACAAGCATGAATTGTCAATAATCCAAGGGATCCAAAGTTCCCTAAACATGATGTTCCTACCCCTAGAGGAACAAGGTCAGCAAACCAACAGCTCTCAGATCAGTTCTCCACCTGAAAACACTCAAAAACAAGCAATCCTGAAATCAAAGCAGGTGCTCCACTAGGTTTCTGCGCTGAAACTCAGTTGCTCCATGGTGTACCTGCGTTGCAAAGCAAGTGGGACAAAGGCCACCTGCGCTGAGCGAGAAGGGACAAGTGGCACAGTGAGTCATTGCTTTGGAATCTTCCAAAAATGACACTTGGATCAGGTATTTCGCCTTGTGATGAGTCAGAGGCTCTGTTTCTCCAAGTGGAAGCAAAGTTCTCCAAGTGGACTCAAGAACTGAAGATCAACTAAAGATTAACTGAAGAGAGAGAGGACACAAGGCAGCTACACATCAGTTGCAAGCTGACTCATCCTTTCTCAATTCGTCTATATATTGAGCTCTCTCCTATGAGCTCAGGAGGCTGGAATTTTGTGCAAAGTAATGATATGCTGGTGGTTTCACTATTGAGTTATTGGGTGATTGTTTGAGAGAGGTGAAGAAGAGCAATTCTTTCTGCTGGGAGGTGTTGCTGGGTTGGAGCCTTCAATGGTTGTAATACTCTCAGAACCTTTATTTCTTCATTAATAAAAGCTATTGAGGTTCTTCTATGTGCTCTTGTTTCAATAATATATTGTGATGATTGCATGTTTGGTTTACACTAATCCATGAACCAGTTATGATTGCATGCCTCTTGTAGTTTCCTTCTTTGTTATTTTGCAGGATCTCATTGTAGCTGGGCGAGCGGAAGAACAAAGAGCTAGGAGCAAACGGCCAAAGAGAAGAGTTTGGATTCGACATTAAGCGCAAGGCAACGGTTAGTGCATTTCTCCATTCTCTTTTGCTTTCATAAAGAAGTAAACCTTAAGTAGTTTGTTTTACAGTTGTTGCTAAGGAACTGTCACCCTTAGAGTGGGATAGGGTCATCCGAGTCGGATACTTTTCCCTACAACAATAGAACAACAAAAGGACAAAGAAGTTAATGTTTTCCTTAAATTAAATAGAGAATGGGATGAGGTCTACCTGGAATTTTTAGTAAGCTTCACTCCTCTCTTGGCTTGTATGCTCCAATCCTAGCTTTGACTGCTATAATTAGAACATGCATAATAAAATAACACAAGCCAATGATCTATGACATCTATGTAGCATCATTTAATGACTTTATTCAATGGGTCAACATGGTATCAAAATACATGAAATCATAACATCACATATAGGAAAACAAAGAAATCGTTGTATTAATAGAAATGGAGAGAGTTACAACCAAATATAGGAGTAGAAGAGATCCTCCAAGTTGACTTGTCCTTCCTTACCACAAAGTGTACCTATATGTCACTCTAATGCATGGAATAATGACTCTCACAACCATAGTAGAAAGCTAGAATATATCTCCAAAAGACAGCCCCTAGCTTGTGGATGTCCACAAATATATAGAAGAGGATGGTAAGTTGAGAGTTCTTATCCATTTACCAATCTAGGCTTGAGATCCATTCTTGATGGGAGGATGAACTCAAGGGATAAGGGATGAAATATGAAAGATATGATACGATAGGATTCAATATTTTCATTCAAGGTAAATAGTTATAACAACTCTTATAATATTCTAGAAGAGGAACCTTCAAGATTCTTTTTGTTTTTCCCAAATTTCTAGAATAAACGCACCCCTAGCAAGGGGCAACCTACTAATGATCAACGCAGGTCCAAAGGGGGCCAACCTACTGGTGAACGCTGGTCCCTAAGGTAGAAGGGTGCATTGGGCATTAAAATCACTGAAATGAAGTAGTTTCACGTAGAAAGATAGCAATTAGGAAGAGTCATACTTAGGTCTTTGTGAAAGGGTGACGAAAAGGGGTAAAAGGATGTTGATTGATCCATTTTGTAGGCCTACTGACCAAATGCGACAAAATTACCTATAAAATACTGCCCCCTAAAGTGAGAAGTGGAAAATGGCGATTGATGACTAAAGTGCTTTACTTTTTGACAAGGCAAAATCAAGAATAATCAACAATAACATATTCTATTACAATACATTTATATCATGACATATTTGTTGAGGGAGGCATACCCATAGTCAACAAATAAGCTAAAATTACATGTACAATGATCCAAAGACACATCCACTGATGAAAAATGATGGACCCATTGTTATAGACATATTTGGGCACTGCAACCCCAATCACATATGTCCATAAACCAAGGGCTTCTAAGTCCCTAAAAGTGTTGTTTCATACCCTAAAGGAGCAAGGTCAGCTGATTACATCATATCCCAGAAGTTCTACATGAAAAACCACTCAGAACTGGTCAAAACAGGACCATACAGACTGCCCAGAGCAAATGGTTTGATGCATCTCACGTGCCACATGCAAAATGTGCGATGCATACTGGAAAGCCCTTCTATAGGGTACGGTGAGCGAGAGCAGACAAATGGCACAAGCAGTTTGCTAGGTGGAGACCCTGAGAATCTTTTAGAAACTGTTCATTTGACACTTGCCTCCCTGAATTAACCCAAGGATGAGTAAGAGATCATGAAATCTCCTAGTGGAACCAAGAACTATCAGAGAGATGACACTAATCAAAATCCCAGAAGCTGACTCACCCCCCTGCAAATATCTATATATGGATCCCTCATCCCAAAGATCCAAAGGTTGGAATTTGGTAATTTGCAAAGAGGTGCTGCTGGTTTCTCTTTGAAGGCATTGTTGGGTGATGTTGCTTTGTATGAGGTAAAGAGGGCTTTCAAGCTGGGAGGATGGTGCTGGGTCAGACCAAGTGGTTGAAATCCTCTCTTCTACTACTTTCATCAATAAAACTATTTGAGTTTTCCTCCATATTCTTGTGTATCTCTGAATATTGTGTTGATATATGCATTTGTATGGTCAATATATATATGATCCTATATTGTTTACAGTGATAGATCTCTATGCTTTGATGGTATTATGCTGTTGTGACTCTACAGGTGCTCTTTGAAGCGGAACAAGTAAGGAAGTAGTGGCGAGATTATGTCAAAGGGGAAAGGAAACAAGCAAGGAGCCAAGCAAAAGACTGAGGTTGGTACTCTCTGCTTCTTTCTCATCTCTCTCTTGTAAAGGAAAAACAAGTGACTGTAGTTTGTTTGTTTCTAAGATAGCTACCCATCTTAGTGGGACTAGCAGTTCTGAATAGACACTAGATTTCCCGGTAACAAAATGGCAACTCCGCTGGGGATCGATTAGTTTGATTGCTTGTCTCTATTTTTTTGATTCATAAGCCACAGATGGAGCCTGAAGTTAAGCCAGCTAGCCTTCGAACTGCATTTTCTATGCAAGTGCAAAGTAGATCAACGCTGCTTCAGTCAATCTCCGGGTTTGTTTATGAACTGAACAATTGACTTGCAAACATCCTAAGTGACATAGATGTAGTTCAAGTAACCTCATTAGATCAGCTCCTATACTTTGTATTTACTGACTATCATTAGCTCAGCCTAAATCCCTGAACTAAGCTGCAAACTGTGACCAAAAACCAAGTTAAAGTCTCGTCCTTGGACCATCACACCTTCTCTTCTTGGCAATCTGGATGCATCACAACTCTCATGTGCAGTAGGTGAGATGCATCCCTGTTTCCCTGTGTTACAGGTGTGATGATCAGATAAGACTGTTTCTACCTCCAGATCTTGGTTTTTCTTCACTGTCTTCAGCTTTATTCAGGAGTTTTGTTGTCTGTGATAAGTAGACCACTGTTGAAACCTCCTTCCTTTGCATCATCCAACCTCCATTGTACAAAGATTTGTGAATGTTTTAATGTATTTTTCGCCATTCACAGTTCTCATTTACAAAATAGTAGCTTAACTGAACTGTCATCTTTTGATTTTAAAGTGTCACAAGTGTCGTTTTTAGTCAAAGGAAAGAATCCTTCTCTTTTTGATAGTCGATTACACTGTTACTCTTGTATTTGATCTGAATTAATAGTATTTCAAGTGTCAAAAGCAGCTTTCAATTCAAAATCGTAAAGTGTCTTCTTGTCTCCTTTTCGTTTTTTGAAAAGAAAATTGTTAGTATTGTCGCTTTGAAAGAAGGAATAATTTAGATTTGTACTTAGCATTATTTTTGTCATTCACACATTAAGAAAGCAGAAAACAAATACATGCATGTGCATTTGCATTTATACTGCTTGTTGATTTTGATTTAGGACAGTGCATCTAGTGTGTGCTCTCTGCTCTATGTTGAAAGGATATCATTTCTCTTTCCTTAGTAGCTAGGATTTTCATTGCAAAAAGAAGAATAAACGACTGTTTATCATCTTAGATTGCATATTTAGGAGTTGTATATCTACATCACGCGGTGAAGCTTAAAGGCAAACTTCTTAAGAAAGGTCAACTCTGAAATAAATTCAATGAACATAAAAATGCTTTGGAACCTAACGCACAACATCTAGAAGTCTAGGCTAGAGACGTATTCTCTCGTCGTAAAACCTGGTAATTGTCGCTTTCATCGTAGGTTGGGTGATTCCTCCACTTTGAGATGACAAGTGCCACTACGGACTTATGCTCCCACGTACCGTTGAGTATATATTGGGAGACCACAATAGGCTATATCCTTTATCCTTAGGAAGCCATGTTTACCGTCCTATCGATCGCAATGCACTGAACATAGCATTCAGGAAGATTGACAGTCATACCGTAAAAAGTATTCTACAGTTTTGAAATTGGTTTGGTAATCCCTCTGTCTAGATTTCCAGAGTAGTCTCTTTCGTTCCTTATCAGACTCCTTAAAGGAAAAGGTCAATCTTAGCACTTGTCACTTCAGGCTCATTAAAAATCGAAGGCGACTAGAGTCATCTTTAGCTATTTCTCGACTCTTAGAAAATTGAAAAAGAAAGTTGTGTCAAAGTGTCTAAAATTTATTTTAATCGGAATAGCATCACTGTTCCCTCCTTGATCTTAGGTTGAGAAAATGGAGTCCAATAACCAAGGATTTCCCCTCGGGGGAAATCCTAGTCCTTTCTCCTCTTAGGGAGATGTTGGTGTGCCCTATATGGCCACATTGTCCCTTCCAGGACCGAAAATTGGCCTCCCGGTATGGCTTTTCTCGACCTCTGTTCTTCAAAGCACCGTGATTCCTGAGCAATCAAATCAGCAACTAGATGATAGTAAAGTTACCCCCCAACCTTCTACTTTGTTTGTTTCTCCCTCTCCTTCTTCCTATTCGCTTGGTGAAGATAGTAAAACTAAAAACCAAGTAACTGAGAAGAAAAAGAAAGGGAAGGAGAAGAAGAAGAAGGAGCCAACGACAAAAAGGGGAAACTGTACATCGTCTAGTGAAAATCCACACACTGCACCATCCAAACCTAAATCTCCATGTGTCATCTACAAAGGGGACCACTATCATCGAGATTGTCCTTACATCCCACGGATCTTAAGGGACTGGTCTCCCCGCTTGCACAATCCGGTGTCATCAACCTCTGACGATCATGTTGAGAGTACACCGTCAACTAGTGAAAATGAAGTCACTGGACAAAAAGGAAAATCTAAATTTCCTTGCAGACTGTGTGAAGGCGATCATGCCCTCCACCGTTGTCCCTTCCTGGACGAAGCGAAAAGAGTCTTGGATAACTGTCCTACATCACCGCAGCGACTCCCTCCTGGATACAAGAAACTCTTGCCGAGTCCATTGCTAGTTGAAAATCTGACTGACGCACCTTTGTTGTCAGTTGAAGCGCCTATCATTGAAGATAAACCCTCTGAGTCCACATCGGACCAAAGTCAATAGGTCGAGACAGCAGTCGACCCCATCTTGTCTTCAAAGGATTCACCTTCAGATGATACAGTCACCAAAGAGAATGCGAATGACACCGTTCAAATTCTTTTCATAAACACAGACTCCGATGAACATGGGGGCAATCTACCCGTTCATTTACTGTAGGAAGGAAGTTCGTCAGAGATGTATCCGACCGTTTATTCGATCCCACCTCTAAGAAACCTAGTTGTCTCCTTCGATTGGAATCTACTAGGCAGACCCCGTTTACCGTCCAATGTACCATTCCGAATCATAGTGCAAACTTACAAAATGGTCATGGTTGGTACCATCATAGATGAAGGGGCTTTTGTGAGTATCCTTTCCTCAACTGCTTGGAAAGTGCTTGGTTCGCCATCGCTTTTGCTTGAGATGCAATATCTAACAGGCTTCGACAAAGGAACCAGTCGACCATTAGGGATCCTTCCAAATTTGCCTATAACTTTGAGAAGGAAAACCGTTTATCTGAACGTAATGGTAGTCCAAGGACCTTTAGATTACAATCTACTCCTTGGGCGTGACTAAATTTATAGCATGGGAGCTATTGTTTCCTCACTCTTTCAAGTGATGTGTTTTCCGCATGAAGGAAGAGTGGTCCAGCTCGTAGACCGGCTTTCATTCCCTAGTTCACACATAGCTAATAGTCAAATGCCATCCCTAACAGGTCTTTTTGCGCAAGTAATGTCTCATCAATCTCCAGTCTGTCCACCCGATGAACGCAAGTGATTCGGTGGTTTTGATTGAAACCTAGGGGGCATGCTCCCTGGTCTTCTTCGGCAGGAAAACTTCAGGTATAGGGTAGCTTTCTGCGGAGGATATATGATTGGTCTGACACACCCGTCCGTTTAGGAAAATGGGATTAGACTAGAATAAGGTACCTCCATCAGAAGTTATGCCTTTCCTGACAGAGAGAGTGTTTTGTCTGCAAATTGAAGGGTAACGTGGGTATGCCTTTCCTGACAGAGCAAGTGTTTTGTCTACAAATTGAAGGGTAACCTAGAAACTCTACTTTGCTATACCTAGGGGCATGCAAACATTTTTGCATGAAAGTGAAAAGCAACCATTTATTTTCTTAGCTTGTAGGTTCTTATACCTTTAAACTTGTAGGATTGGTTGTTCCTAGCTTACATAATAAAAGGAGTCGGAGCATAATTTTGAATGGTGCAAGCTCCCTAAAAAATGAACATATTGATGCAACATCCTTATTATACGATTGGCACAAGAAGTTTTACGCAAAGTTCAATCTCGTTAAAAATTAAACCTAGCAAGGAGCATATGTTCCACCAGAGTTTAAGCTCATTAAAAAATGAACCCACTTCCAGTAAATAACCATTGTGAACGCATTATCATCAGCTTTTTGAGCCTTGGTCGTGTTCTTACTATCACCTCCACTCTGTTTTAGCCGATTATTCGCCTCCATTTGATTGTTTACCCCTTTTGAGGAACAACTGCGATGAGTGATTCTGTTAGCCATCTTCTTAACACTACCGTGATTGGAAAGTTCCAACCCTCACCTGGAACCAGCTGCTACCCGAAATATCACTCGTTCCTAAAAAACGAGTCTCCTTTAAGCTCTTTTCATCTGACTCATAAAACATGAAAAGATTGCTGAGCAATTGGCCTCTCCAGCTCGTTAAATTGATTGGAAGTTCCATCCCTCCTCTAGATTTTAATCTTTTTGGACCTGAGGGATTATTACACAAAAAGATTGAGCGTTTGTCTTGTTCGGCTCGTTAAAACTATCGAAAAGTCATCCCTTTCGCATTGTTTTATACTTTTTCGGACTTAAGGGATTATACTACGAAAAAGTAATACTGGAGTCTTCCTTTCCGTCTCTTTTCACACTCTCTAAAATTGAAAAGGACCGAGTTATCCTTGTCGTTAAACTCGTTAAAACAATAGCGACAAACTTGTCCATTTAGAGAAGAACGAGTTTCACTGTTGCTAAGTTTGTTAAAACATAGCGACGGGTTTGCCTGAAGGGCAAATTATAGAACAAGCATATGTTATCCTCCTAAAGCTTGACAAAAATAAAGAGGTACTGGTCAGAAATGACTGGGGAAAATTGGGAAGAAAACTTAAAGAAGCTTTATTGGCAGTAGGTCGCTCTTGAACATGACACTTTCACTCCATCACCATGATTGAGTCGGGTTGGGTTATTTCGTTCACGGTCATATCACCATTGGTCCACCATACCATCCATTTTTGGGGTTACTACCAATCCATTGCAGTGTCGCCGATATTTTCAAGAGAAGTTGCTCGGAGAATTCGCCTCCCCAGCTTGTGTCTCATCCGCTGCAATACCTTCATGCTTCATTCTTTCATGATCGCCACCCGGAACCTTGTGTCATCAGATCGTTTTCACCTCTACAAAATCATTTGCTCTGTTCCGTGTCGTAGATGTGGGATCCATCAATGCCCTCCTACGACGGGTCACTTCTTGTCGACATCAGCTCATTATCCAAGAAGCCAACCTAGGAACAACGCTTTCAGTACTTTGAAGCTTGCATGCCTCAATGGCAAGTTTCTCACTTCCGGCGATAGGTTTACATTAATGGCCTTCGACCGAAAGAGTTTGTGTGGTGTTCGACATCAACTCATGTATTCACACCACACGAATTGTACTACAGTATCTTGAGGGTCATCATCATCATCGGTGATTACTCTCATGCCTGTTAACAACTTACATCATTGGCTGGTAATCAGGCGATGTCCTTCCATGTTCGACATCAGAACATCTTTTTCACATGGATCGACTTGTACTTTCGGGTGAAGATTGAATGAGTTTTGAAGACCCCGGATCTAGTTTCATCCATCTGGGCTGCGATATATTTAGGAAAATAAAGACATCAAATGTACATCATTGCTGCAGAGATAATCATCCAAACTAAGGGATGATGGCTCTACCAGAATCATCAGTCTTCACACAAACAGTTGTTTGTCCTATGTACATGAAAATGAATTTATCAAGCTGAGCATGGGAATGCCTGCCTCAGCCAGATCATGAAAATATTATGAAGATAATGTATTGTATTGTATCTTATTATAGCTCAACTTCCAGTTCGAAAAACCTCAGATCCTCATTATAAAGCACTTCACCCGACATCAAAAGATTTACGACCTCCTGCTTTAGGGGGCAACTGTTATAGACATATTTGGGCACTGCAAACCCAATCACATATTTCCATAAACCGAGGGCTTCTAAGTCCCTAAAAGTTTTGTTCCATACCCTAAAGGAGCAAGGTTAGCTGATTACATCATCTCCCAGAAGTTCTCCATGAAAAACCACTCAGAACTAGTCAAAACAGGACCATACAGACTGCTCAGAGCAAAGGGTGCAATGGATCTCACTTGCCTCATGCAAAAAGTGCGATGCGTAATGGAAAGCCCTTCTGTAGGGTGCGATGAGCGAGAGAAGACAAATGGCACAAGCAGTTTACTAGGTGGAGACCCTGAGAATCTTCTAGAAACTGTTCATTTGACACTTGCCTCCCTGAATTCGCGCAAGGATGAGTAAGAGATCATGAAATCTCCAAGTGGAACCAAGAACTATCAGAGAGATGACACTAATCAAAATCGCAGAAGCTGACTCACCCCCTTGAAAATATCTATATATGGATCCCTCATCCCAGAGATCCAAAGGTTGGAATTTGGTAATTTTCAAAGAGGTGTTGTTGGTTTCTCTTTGAAGGCATTGTTGGGTGATGTTGCTTTGTATGAGGTCAAGAGGGCTTTCAAGCTGGAAGGATGGCGCTGGGTTAGACCAAGTGGTTGTAATCCTCTCTTCTACTACTTTCATCAATAAAGCTATTTGGGTTTTCCTCCATATTCTTGTGTATCTCTGAATATTGTGTTGATATATGCATTTGTATGGTCAATATATATCTGATCCTATATTGTTTACAGTGATAGATCTCTATGCTTTGATGGTATTATGTTGTTGTGACTCTACAGGTGCTCTTTGAAGCGGAACAAGTAAGGAAGCAATGGTGATATTCTGTCAAAGGGGAAAGGAAACAAGCAAGGAGCCAAGCGAAAGACTGAGGTTGGTACTCTCTGCTTCTTTCTCATCTCTCTCTCGTAAAGGAAAATCAAGTGACTTTAGTTTGTTTGTTTCTAAGATAGCTACCCATCTTAGTGGGACTAGTAGTTTTGAATAGACACTAGATTTCTCGGTAACAAAATGGCGACTCCACTGGGGATCGATTAGTTTGATTGCTTGTATCTATTTGTTTGATTCATAAACCGCAGACGGAGCCTGAAGTTAAGCTAGCTAGCCTTCGAACTTGTTATCACTCAGGTTGTTCCCTTTGACTCCCAAGGGAATACGGCCGAGGTAACCACTAACCAATCTTTTGGTCACAGGTTCTAGCCTACCTGTGACTAGAGAGGGCTCTCTCTTTGTGATTTAACTTTGTTGGTATAAGATTTTAGGCTAGTTATGATGCTCAAGGTTTTGTTTAGGAGTTTGCTGGATGGTGACTTCAGTCAAGATATATATGTGCTTACCAGGGTGTTCTAGGCCATTGGGCATGGAGTCAGTGGTGTTTGATCAGTTTGATATGTCTGTGTTGTTACCATAGTGATGTTGCAGAGCCAGATAAGTGTCTGAGAAACAATTCTTTGAATCTGTGATTTAAATGTGATATAACCAGGGTATGAAAGGCAATTAAGAATCTTTCAACAAACTGGTATGGAGAACAGTGAGAACATTATTTAGAAGCAATGAAGAATTTCTACATAACATTCATATTTATAGAATTAATGAAAACATGAGCAATTAAGAATTCATGTTCATGGTCAATTCTGAAGAAAACATTTACAGCAATAGAGATTGAGCACAAGATGTAGTCAAACATTTCCTGTACTATTCCTTTTCCCTACTGCTAGATTAGTGAAACATGTATATGATTTAGATAAACATAAGAAGACAAAACATCGATTGAGAAAACTTATTGTTCCATCAGACAACACAGGAATTCTGCAACAGCATGCATAGCATCACCAAGACATCAAACATTCAGGAAATCACTGAGCTTTTCCAGCCTTTTTCATTAGATAATCTGAAAGTATACAATACATTTGCCTCAGAATGAAAATCACCAACCCCTTATACGCTGCCAGGGGAGGTATATATACATATTTTACATAAGAAAATATCTAGCTGATGAAATAAATGTTCCATTAATATCGTGCCAACTTCTGGAGCATGGTAGCTGAGAAAGTAAATGCTGTAGTAACTCTTCAGTGCCTTAGCTGTCCAAAATAGTCAGAAACTGTTGACTTTGTGGCTGTTGGAGTCGGCTGAGGATACGCTGTCCAAAAATTGCGTATTTCTTATCTCTTGGGCTTGCTGTCGTTGTCCATATGCTGAGTCACCTTTCAGCTGCCTTAAATGCTGTCTTTATTCTGCTGCTTGACTTTTGCTGAGTTGGAGCTGGCAATGACCGAGCAACTGAGGCTATTGTGGCAAAATTTGAAGCATTGCCTGCCACCAATCCTCCTTGGGCATTTGATGTCTTCGAATCTTCACTAAAGTTTCATCTGCCTCTGTATATCTGTAAAAATTTGGAGGAATTTCAAAAAGGTGATTTACTTCATTTTCAATAAAAAACAGACCTTCAAGTTTATTGTATAGACTATGTCCTGTTGGAGGCCCTGTTTCCTCAGAAGTACTGCTAGATGCAGTTGTTTGATTTTCAATATAATTTGACATTCTGGTGGCATATTGCTCTCGGGAGATCAGTCTTCCTGCACCATTTAGTAGGTTGGGCAGTCCCTTTTGCTGCAGTGCTCCCATTTTGAGTTTATACTCGTCCACCTCAGCCTGTATCTCATAGCATCTCCTCTCCACGGTTTGTACAAAATTCCTGAGAGTTAGCACCTTTTTAGCTGTAAGGATAGCCTCTGTTCTGTTGACAATGCCGAAGGCTGCCAGTTCTTCCTTAGTCTGGTTATTCAAAAAATCAATCATTCTATTGGCCTGCTCAGGCCTATTTCCCAGCATTGTTTTGGCCTTCTGAATTTCTATTTGTGCTTGGCCAATTAAATCCATTTGTTCATGTACAGTTTTAATTGACTTCCATTGTTTAGTGATGGATTGGTCAATTTTGGCCCACAGAATTCTTTTTATTTCAGCCATGGTGCTTTCTAGATTCAGCTCTTTCTCCAAGGCCTTTATCTTTTCTTTGAGGGCCTTTATTTCTCTTCCTTGCTCTGCCACAGTCATTTTTGATTTATCATATTTGGTATCCAGCTCTGCCAACTTTTCCTTGGCTTGTTTTATCTCAGTGGCCTGGAGCTCCATTTCTTTAATAGCCTTGGTCAAATCTTCCATGCTTGTACTGGAGTCTGGAGCTGTTGTTGTTGCTGCTGCTTCTGTTGTGGCTGTGGTTGTGACAGGGGCTACTGCTGCCTCTGTTGTTGTTGCAGTGGTTGAAGTAGTTGGAGGAGCTTGGGATGTGGATTCTCCCTGCTTATCTTGTAGTGCTCCTTCAAGTTCCTTCTCCAAATCGAGGACCTTCTGGTTGAGCTGCATTATGAGGTCCAGTTGCTCATCGGCCTCCTTTTCCTTCTGTAACTCTGTTGTTTGAGGGTGCTCTGTGGGCAGCAGCTTTAACCTTTTCTTCAGTGCATTAAGGTCATCTTCTTTTTTCTTTAGGAGGGCCCTTACGCCCTTTGGATCCTTAGGATCATGTCCTAAGTCAATGATGATGTCCTCCAACGATTTTATTCTGTTGTCCTTGGCCATGGAGGACATTCTCTCAAAATCCAACTGAATGTTGGTATTTTTCAGTGATTCTTTTAATTCATGGGCCATGGTTGCCCGGTCCACCAAGGTGGCATAGACCATTTCTCCAGTTTGCTTGTGGAGTTCTATTTGGTCCATGGGGTGAATGTCCTTTGCCATGACCTCCACCCTTGTCCTTACAAAATCTGCAGCTGATTTAGGCTGTGGCACATTGGGCTTGAAGTGACTGAGGATCATTTTCTCCTCTTGAAGGTCATAAACCGACATCAGCCTTTCTTGTTGGGCTGGTGTTGCATTTAGAAATTGTTTGTACACTTCTACCCTCAGCAAATCATTTTGTGCTTTTATTTGCTTGAAAGAAGCCTTAGTGCTTTTAGTCTTCTTTCTTTGCTGAGTGGAGGATGATACCTCCAAACCAAGCTGCACTCCCTGCTCCTGCTGAAAGGAGCTTGTACCTGTTTGTTGGCTGCCTTCTCCATCTTTCCTTGAACTGTCAAGGACTTCTTCACTGATTACTTCTATCTCAGGGGAGTTAGCTCTCTGCCTTTTGGTCTCTGGTTGCTGGGAGGATCCACTTGCAGGAGTGGACTCTTCTCTTTCTCTCTTCTTACCCCTCTCCTCATGTGCTGGGGTTTGCAAGATTGGAGCTGTTGGTGGCTCAGTTTGTGGAGGGGGGGTCTGCTCTTGTTGCTGCTCACTTGAAGGGGCAGGCTGTTCTTTTGGTGCTTCCTCTTTAGCACCCATTATTCCTTTACCTTTATCTGTATCTGGTGCTGCTGTAGAAGGTGC
Source organism: Pinus tabuliformis (assembly GCA_031772625.1). Lineage (NCBI taxonomy): Eukaryota > Viridiplantae > Streptophyta > Pinopsida > Pinales > Pinaceae > Pinus > Pinus tabuliformis. Next base: position 120,777,886 of record CM062806.1, read on the forward strand.
CTGTTTGGTTGGTGCAGCTATTGAGGCCGAGGTCCCTTCTCCTACCGGGTGCGGTCGCTTGAAGGGTACCTGCTGCACAGAATCTAGGTTAAGAGTCTTTTCCAAATCCTTGACATTCTTTAGCATTATCTCTTCCTCAATCAATTTTTCAATTAATGTATCAGGTTTCCATTCTTGCTGATTGGCATACTGTTCAATTTGTGGATATTTGCAATGCTCATAGCCTAGCAGCCTGTACTTGACTCTCCTAGCAGTGATGAAGCCTTTAGGGTCATAAGGGACCCACCGGAAGCTTTTTGAGAGCTTGTACTTCTCTTCAAGGATTAGTTCAACATCTTGCCATCCCTCTTTCTTATTCATAATGAAGGGGCCCAGGTGGTGCTTGAACTTGAGATGGGCTTTCTTTTTGGAGCTGTGAAAGTGAGTGAGGTCAGAATGAATGAGCTGCCTATAATACTCTAGAGAAAATAGTCTCATAGGCACATATTTTGGGAGCCTGTATGGACAGAGCTCACAGCCATAGATTCTGATGACTGTATGATCCTGGTATAGGTACCAATCACCTATTTTAAAATTCTTGGAGAGCTGCAGGATTTTTTGCATTTCAAATGACACTCTGGAGGGAGGGGACCTCATCAATAAACAAGAGACTGGGTAAACAAATTGATCTATGAATTCACAATATGAATAAGGTGAATCTTGCACTCGATGGAAGACAGATGTCCAGAAGATAACAGATCTTCTTTCTCCTTTAGAATCCAGCTTTTTGATGTGGCATGGAAAAGCCTCAGACTGATAGTACATGAATAGGTGGTAGATGTAAGATGAATACTTGAAGATGCCCTCCCTGTCTACTTTGAAAAGCTGCTCATGTATTCTGTTGGCTATGAACTTGGCAAAATTATATTTGTAGGTAGGAGGTTGGCCTGGGCTATAGGCAGCTAGCAACACCAGCACTGTTTCATCAACAAATTCGCTGGTCTTGGACCCCAACACATGGGCAATCATGTCCAACAGAAGCTTGCCTACCTCAGTAAAGTGCACATACAAATAGGGAGGTGGCCCTGTGGGTTGGCGGTCTGGCCTCATAAAAGTCTGGGTGACTTTCTGAATGTCAGCAGTGGACATCTTGGCACCTGTGTCTAGCAGATAGTTCATAGAGAAAGGGAACAACAGCTGAGTTTGTTTGAAATTGAGCATCTGGTTGATGGACTCAGCATTAATGTGAAAGAGGATGCTCCCAGATGGAGACTTGACAGCTCTTTGACTGGCATCATAATTCTCAGCACACAGCCGGATAATCTCTGGAAAGATATTGACAGAGGGGAGGAAGTAGTAAGGGAGATTGGATTCCCATATCCCATATTTGTCATTATTGTTTAAGTAATCATCTCTCAATTCCCTAAAGGTCTGCAAATGGTTCCTATCACCCACAAAGTCTTGGATGAGGAAATCTCTGTCAGCAAGTGGTAAGGACTCCAGGTCTTTATTTGGTGCATTTATGGGGGCAACACTGAGAGCTGTGGGTGCAGGAGCAGCCATTATGTAATTTCTGAATTTGAACAAGGTAAGTGCAATGGTTTGCAAGGCTCTTCAAAGCTCAAGTGACAGACTGAATGCAGACAGTGATAGAGATTGTCTTCAAAGTAGGATAAGCAGGCTATGCAGGCTTGCCTTTGCTGTTTTTTAGTAAATTCACAGGGATTGTGAATTGATGAGGATGATTTGCAGAGGGTGTGGTAGGATTACAACTGGTGAAATTTAGTTTTTCAACTATGTACCCGGCAAAAGGGAACAATGCTGGGCGATTTGGATGATAATTTGTGAATTTAAGGCCGCGAATTATGGTTTTATCATCAAATTTTGGAGCAGGGGGCAATGTAGGTTGATTTGGTGCAGAAATGATTAAATGACAGTCCTTAATGTTGGATTGAGCAGGTGCTTAATGGACAATTTGCAGAGAAATGGCATAAACACGGGTTGAATAGGTGAATTTGGGCAAATACCTGGAAAAAACGACGCCGAGAGCTGCCGGGTTGGATAGTGAATGAAGAATGCACTTGATTTGGCGAGTGGCGGCGTCTGAATCTTTAATTTCGCAGCTTGGCGGAAATTTTCACAGTGAACGGAAAAAACGGCTCTTGTTTGTTTCCAATGAAAATGACATAAAACGGCTAAACAGCGCGTTTTAACGAAAAATTTGGAAAATGGGGGTTATTGGCGCTTTTCCGCCGATGACGTTAGCATGACATCATGGCGGGCCCCGGGTACGGAGGGTGACGTGGGCGCTGAGCTGGAGGCCAGCGTGGCAGGACAGGGTGGCGGACGGCGTGGGGTGGCATGGTTAGGTGGAGGGCCACGAGGCGCGAGGGCGGGCGGAGGTGGCATGACGTCACGATGACGTGGGGGCCGACGTGACAGTGGAGGGGCGGTATCGGGGAAGGTGGTAAGCGGTCTCCCCGCACCACCTTTGGGCGAAGGCGGTATCGGGGAGGGGGGCTCCGAACAACCCCGCCGCTTGCCACGCGTCCTGGGTACGGCCACCAATACTGCCATCTCCCCGGACGTTAAAGGGAGGCATGTCGGGATTTAAAAAAGACCGCCCACCGTTGGATCGGGGGCGGCGGATGATGGACGGCTGGCGGGCGCCCCGATCCGTCGTGCAACTTCGGGTTGGGACCCGCCCAATAATAAAATAATGTTTTAAATCATGCGGGTTCAGAACTTAGGGTTAGGGGGTTTTGTGGGTTTTTCGGGGTATGGATTAATCTGTCGGGGGTTGAACAAAGGGTTAGACTTAGGTTTGAGCAGAGGGAAATGGGTTTTTCATGAATTTTTTGGAAAAGAGGGGCAATGAAGGTTTAGGGTGGGCTATTAGTCTAACCAGGGGTTAGAGTAATTCCCAAAGCAGGGTTGACCATAGTCCCTGGTGGACTAATGTCTCCCTTAGACCTGCTATTCAGCTATAATGCTAAAGGGGGGATATTTATACATGTTAGGGGTTTATACACCATGGTGTTATAGTAGTAGGGGAAAGGGGAACATAGGGGATTTAATGTAGATAGAGTTAGTAGTTAGTACTGGGAGGGGAATAAGAATGGGAAGTGATGGATACTAAGCTTTTCAGGAATCAAACTTAGTTAGGAAGTAGATCAAAATGAAAAGAATTTTTACACAAGAAATGTGGCTTCTTTTCAAAGAAAGAGGTCATTTATGACATGAAATTTGTACAAATGAAGAGTGTAAGGAGGACTGATCAGGCAGATCCTGCAGTGCTCATGGGGAGATTAGTAAAAGATTTTGAAGGGGATGAGGGGAGTTAGTGATGGTTTAGTAGTATGCCAAATAGGCCATTGCTCCTGCCTTTCTCCTGCTGATGGCAACATTTGATTTACTCCAAGTGATGTGCTTGGATCTTGCTTTCTGCAACCTTCAACTGCCTACCCTGCCTATTATGCCTAACATTTTTTCTTCATTTTGTATGGGTGCACTTAGCCTTGCAAACCCTGATAATTCTCTTTTTCTTTCTGCTTCCCTCCTATCTAAGTCTACCCTTATGACTTCCAAGGGCCCAGATTAAGCAGTTGGGCTCCTTTCTTTCTCTATCCACCTAGTCATCTGTCAAGCTTGAACTGTTTGAACAGGTACTTCCTCTCTAATCTACAACATGAAATTTAAAACATGGTGTGGCCCAGCTTGAGCTGTTGGGCCACCCACCAAAGTAGTAGTGGCAATTTTGAACTAGCCACTTTCATGGTCTTTGTTTGGGGTTCATTTCTTTTATTTTTTCTTTGACCAATTCATTTTCTTGCCCTTTGATTTTTCTTTTAAGGCATACCCTCTTTACATTTTTTAACATGTCTGCTTTCTTCACAAAAATGGAACCTTAGTGGCATGGAAGGTGAGCATTTTTGGCACTTCCACTGTCAATCATGAGAGATGAGAACCTATTGGTATAGGAGGCTAACAGAACTGCATTTGCTATGCAAGTGAAAAGTAGATCAACGTTGCTTCAGTCAATCTCCAGGTTTGTTTATGAACTAAACAATTGACTTGCAAACATCCTATGTGCCCTAGAGGTAGCTCAAGTAACCTCATTAGATCAGCCCCTATACTTTTTTTTTACTGACTATCATTAGCTCGGCCTAAATCCCTGAACTAAGCTGCAAACTGTGACCAAAAACCAAGTTAAAGTATCGTCCCTGGACCATCGCACCTTCTCTTATTGGCAATCTGGATTCATCACACCTCCCGTATGTAGTAGGTGAGATGCATCCCTGTTTCCCTGTGTTACAGGTGCGATGATCAGATAAGACTGTTTCTGCCTCCAGATCTTGGTTTTTCTTCATTGTCTTTAGCTTTATTCAGGAGTTTTGTTGTCTGTGATCAGTAGACCACTGTTGAAACCTCCTTCCTTTCCATCATCCAGCCTCCATTGTACAAATATTTGTGAATGCTTTTATGTATTTTTCGCCATTCACAGTTCTGATTTACAAAATAGTAGCTTAATAGAACTATCGTCTTTTGATTTGAAAGTGTCACAAGTGTTGTTTTCAGTCAAAGGAAAGAATCCTTCTCTTTTTGATAGTCGATTACACTATTACTCTTGTATTTGATCTGAATTAATAGTATTTCAAGTGTCGAAAGCAGCTTTCAATTCAAAATCATAAAGTTTTGTCTTGTCTCCTTTTCGTTTTTTGAAAAGAAAATCGTTAGTATTGTCGCTTTGAAAGAAGGAATAATTCAGATTTGTACTCAACATTCTTTTTGTCATTCACACATTAAGAAAGAAGAAAATAAATACATGCATGTGCATTTGCATTTAGACTGCTTGTTGATTTTGATTTAAGACAGTGCATCTAGTGTGTGCTCTCTGCTCTATGTTGAAAGGATATCGTTTCTCTTTCCTTAGTAGCTAGGATTTTCATTACAAAAAGAAGAATAAACGACTATTTATCATCTTAGATTGCATATTTAGGAGTTGTATATCTACATCACGCAGTGAACCTTAAAGGAAAACTTCTTAAGAAAGGTCAACTGTAAAATAAATTCAATGAACATAAAAATGCTTTGGAACCTAACGCACAACATCTAGAAGTCTAGGCTAGAGACGTATTCTGGCGTCGTAAAGCCTGGTAATTGTCGCTTTCATCGTAGGTTGGGTGATTCCTCCTCTTTGAGATGACAAGTGCCAATACGGAATTATACTCCCACGTACCGTCGAGTATATATTGGGAGACCACAATAGGCTATATCCTTTATCCTTAGGAAGCCGTGTCTACTGCCCTATCGATCGCAATGCACTGAACACAGCATTCGGGAATATTGACAGCCATACGGTAAAATTTATTCTACAGTTTTGCAATTGGTTTGGTAATCCCTCTGTCTAGATTTCCAGAGTAGTCTCTTTCGTTCCTTTTCAGACTCCTTAAAGGAAAAGGTCCATCTGAGCACTTGTCACTTCAGGCTCATTAAAAATCGAAGGCAACTAGAGTCATCTTTAGCTTTTTCTTGACTCTTAAAAATTGAAAAAGAAAGTTGTGTCAAAGTGTCTAAAATTTATTTTAATTGGAATAACGTCACTGTTCCCTCATTGATCTTAGGTTGAGAAAATGGAGTCCACCACCCAAGGATTTCCCCTCGGGGGAAATCCTAGTCCTTTCTCCTCTTGGGGAGATGTTGGTGTGCCCCATATTGCCACATTGTCCCTTCCAAGACTGACAATTGGCCTCCCGGTATGGCTTTTCTCGACCTCTGTTGTTCAAAGCACCGTGATTCTTGAGCAATCAAATCAGCAACTAGATGATACTAAAGTTACCCCCCAACCTTCTACTTTGTTTGTTTCTCCCTCTCCTTCTTCCTATTTGCTTGGTGAAGATAGAAAAACTAAAAACCAAGTAACCGAGAAGAAAAAGAAAGGGAAGGAGAAGAAGAAGAAGGAACCAATGGCAAAAAGGGGAAACCGTACATCGTCTAGGGAAAATCCACACACTACACCATCCAAACCTAAATCTCCATGTGTCATCTAAAAAGGGGACCACTATCATTGAGATTTTCCTTGCATCCCATGGATCTTAAGGGACTGGTCTCCCCGCTTGCACAATCTGGTGTCATCAACCTCTAACGATCATGTTGAGAGTACACCATAAACTAGTGAAAACGAAGTCACTGGAGAAAAAGGAAAATCTAAACTTCCTTGCAGACTATGTGAAGGTGATCATGCCCTCCACCGTTGTCCCTTCCTGGACGAAGCGAAAAGAGTCTTGGATAATCGTCCTGCATCACCGCAACGACTCCCTCTTAGATACAAGAAACTCTTGGTGATTCCATTGCTAGTTGAAAATCTGACTGACGCACCTGTGTTGTCAGTTGAAGCGCCTATCATTGAAGATAAACCCTTTGAGTCCACATCGGACCAAAGTCAATAGGTCGAGATGGCAGTCGACCCCATCTTGTCTTTAGAGGATTCACCTTTAGATGATACAGTCACCAAAGAGAATGAGAATGACACCATTCAAATTCTTTTCGTAAACACAGACTCTGATGAACATGGGGGCAATCTACCCGTTCATTTACTGCAGGAAGGAAGTTCATCAGAGATGTATCTGGCCATTTATTCGATCCCACCTCCAAGCAACCTAGTTGTCTCCTTCTATTGGAATCTACTAGGCAGACCCCATTTACTGTCCAATGTACCATTCCAAATCATAGTGAAAACTTACAAAATGGTCATGGTTGGTACCATCATAGATGAAGGGGCTTCTGTGAGTATCCTTTCCTCAACTTCTTGGAAAGCGCTTGTTTCGCCATCACTTTTTCCTAAGATGTGATATCTGACAGGCTTCGACAAAGGAACCAGTCGACCATTAGGGATCCTTCCAAATTTGCCTATAACTTTGAGAAGGAAAACCTTTTATCTGAATGTAATGGTAGTCCAAGGACCTTTAGATTGAAATCTACTCCCTGGGCGTGACTACATTTATAGCGTGGGAGCTATTTTTTCCTCACTCTTTCGAGTGATGTGTTTTCCGCATGAAGGAAGAGTGGTCCAGCTCGTAGACCAGCTTTCATTCCCCAGTTCACACATAGCTAATAGTCAAATGCCATCCCTAACAGGTCTTTTTGCGCAAGGAATGTCTCATCAATCTCCAGTCCGTCCACCTGATGAACGCAACTGATTCGGTTGTTGTGACTGAAACCCAGGGGGCATGCACCCTAGTCTTCTTCGGCAGGAAAACTTCAGGTATAGGGTAGGTTTTCGCGGAGGATATATGATTGGTCTGACACACCCGTCCATTTAGGAAAATGGGATTAGACTAGAATAAGATACCTTCGTCAGAATTTATGCCTTTCCCGATAGAGCGAGTGTTTTGTCTGCAAATTGAAGGGTAACCTAGGTATGCCTTTCCTGACAGAGCAAGTGTTTTGTCTACAAATTGAAGGGTAACCTGGAAACTCTACTTCTCTATACCTGGGGGCATGCAAACCTTTTTGCATGAAAGTGAAAAGCAACCTTTTATTTTCTTAGCTTGTAGGTTCTTAACCCTTTAAACTCGTAGGATTGGTTGTTCCTAGCTTACATAATAAAAGGAGTCGGAGCATAATTTTGAATGGTGCAAGCTCCCTAAAAAATGAACCTATCGATGAGACATCCTTATTATATGATTGGCACAAGAAGTTTTGCGCAAAGTTCAAGCTCATTAAAAATTAAACCTAGCAATGAGCATATGTTCCACCAAAGTTTAAGCTCATTAAAAAATGAACCCACTTCCAATAAATAACCATTGTGAACACATTATCATCAGCTTTTTGAGCCTTGTTCGTGTTCTTACTATCACCTCCACTCTGTTTTAGCCGATTATTTGCCTCCATTTGATTGTTTACCCCTTTTGAGGAACAAATGTGACGAGTGATTCTATTAGCCATCTTCTTAACACTACTGTGATTGGAAAGTTCCAACCCTCACCTAGAACCAGCTGCTACCCGAAATATCACTCGTTCCTCAAAAACGAGTCTCCTTTAAGCTCGTTTCATCTAACTCGTAAGACATGAAAAGGTTGCTGAGAAATTGGCCTCTCCAGCTCGTTAAAGTGATTGGAAGTGCCATCCCTCCTCTAGATTTTAATCTTTTTGGACCTGAGGGATTATTACACAAAAAGATCGAGCGTTTGTCTTGTTCGGCTCGTTAAAAATATCGAAAAGTCATCCCTTTCGTATTGTTTTATACCTTTTCAGACTTAAGGGATTATACTACGAAAAAGGAATATTTGAGTCTTCCTTTCCGTCTCTTTTTAGACTCTCTAAAATTGAAAAGGACCGAGTTATCCTTGTCATTAAACTCGTTAAAACAATAGCGACAAACTTGTCCATTCAGACAAGAACAAGTTTCATTGTCACTAAGTTTGTTAAAACATAGTGACGTGTTTGCCTGAAGGGAAAATTATAGAACAAGAATATGTTATCCTCCTCAAGCTTGACAAAAATAAAGAGGTGCTGGTCAGAAATGACTGGGGAAAATTGGGAAGAAAACTTAAAGAAGCTTTATTGGCAGCAGGTCGCTCTTGAACATGACACTTTCACTCCATCACCATGATTGAGTCGGGTTGGGTTATTCCGTTCACCGATCATATCACCATTGGTCCACCGTACCATCCACTTTTGGGGTTAATGCTACCAATCCATTTCAGTGTCGCCAATATGTTCAAGAGAAGTTGCTCAGAGAATTCAGCTACCCTACTTGTGTCTCATCCGCTGCAATACCTTCACACTTTATTCTTTCATGATCGCCACCCGGAACCATGTATCATCAAATCATTTTCACCTCTACAAAATCATTTGCTCCATTCCGTGTCGTAGATGTGGGATCCATCAATTCCCTCCTACAACGGGTCACTTCTTGTCGACATCAACTTATTATCCAAGAAGCCGACCTAGGAACAACGCTTTCAGTACTTTGAAGCTTGCATGCCTCAATGGCAAGTTTCTCACTTCCGGTGATAGGTTTACATTAATGGCCTTCGACTGAAAGAGTTTGTGTGGTGTTCGACATTGACTCATGTATTCACACCACGTGAATTGTACTACAGTACCTTGAGGGTCATCATCATCATCGGTGATTACTCTCGTGCCTGTTAACAACTTACATCATTGGCTGGTAATCAGGCGATGTCCTTCCATGTTCGACATCAGAACATCTTTTTCACATGGATCGACTTGTACTTTCGGGTAAAGATTGAACGAGTTTTGAAGACCCCGGATCTAGTTTCATCCATCCGGGCTGCGATATATTCAGGAAAATAAAGACATCAAATGTACATCATTGCTGCATAGATAATCATCCAAACTAAGGGATGATGGCTCTACCAGAATCATCAGTCTGCACACAGACAGTTGTATGTCCTATGTACATGAAAATGAATTTATCAAGCTGAGCATGGGAATGCTTGCCTCAGCCAGATCATGAAAATATTATGAAGATAATGTATTGTATTGTATCTTATTATAGCTCACCTTCTAGTTCGAAAAACCTCGGATCCTCATTATAAAGCATTTCACCCGACATCAAAAGATTTACGACCTCCTGCTTTAGGGGAAACTGTTATAGACATATTTGGGCACCGAAAACCCAATCACATATGTCCATAAACCAAGGGCTTCTAAGTCCCTAAAAGTATTGTTTCCTACCCTAAAGGAGCAAGGATAGCTGATTACATCATCTCCCAGAAGTTCTCCATGAAAAACCACTCAGAACTGGTCAAAACAGGACCATACAGACTGCCCAGAGCAAAGGGTGTGATGCATCTCACCTGCCACGTGCAAAAAGTACGATGCCTACTGGAAAGCCCTTCTATAGGGTGCAATGAGCGAGAGCAGACAAATGGCACAAGTAGTTTGCTAGGTGGAGACCCTGAGAATATTCTAGAAACTGTTCATTTGACACTTGCCTCCCTGAATTCACCCAAGGATGAGTAAGAGATCATGAAATCTCCAAGTGGAACCAAGAACTATCAGAGAGATGACACTAATCAAAATCCTATAAGCTGACTTACCCCCTGCAAATATCTATATATGGATCCCTCATCCCAGAGATGCAAAGGTTGGAATTTGGTAATTTGCAAAGAGGTGCTGTTGGTTTCTCTTTGAAGGCATTGTTGGGTGATCTTGCTTTGTATGAGGTGAAGAGGGCTTTCAAGCTGGGAGGATGGCGCTAGGTCAGACCAAGTGGTTGTAATCCTCTCTTCTACTACTTTCATCAATAAATCTATTTGAGTTTTCCTCCATATTCTTTTGTATCTCTGAATATTGTGTTGATATATGCATTTGTATGGTCAATATATATCTGATCCTATATTGTTTACAGTGATAGATCTCTATGCTCTGATGGCATTATGTTGCTGTGACTCTACAACTGCTCTTTGAAGCGTAACAAGTAAGGAAGCAGTGGCAAGATTCTATCAAAGGTGAAAGGAAACAAGCAAGGAGCCAAGCGAAAGAGTGAGGTTGGTACTCTGTGCATCTTTCTCATCTCTCTCTCGTAAAGGAAAAACAAGTGAATTTAGTTCGTTTGTTTCTAATATAACTACCAGTCTTAGTGGGACTAGCAGTTCTGAATAGACCCTAGATTTCCCTATAACACCCATGACTGGATGAATGTCCGAGTGATCACAACCATCATACATTGTGATCTTGTAGTAATCCTGAAATCACAACCTAGATGGATGAAAATAGATCTGGGGTCTTCTACCTCATTCACACGATTGTCCGATGTATGAGTCTAACCATGTGAATCAATGAGTTAAGGCTGAACATGGTAGACACCATCTAATTACTGACCAATGATGTGATTCATTAGCACATGCAAGAGAAACCATTGATGATGTTAGTGGCTCTCAAGGTATTGTAGTACAATCTGTATGGTGTGAGGTAGGAAATGGATTTCTTGTTGTGAGGCAGGAAATGGATTTACTAGAGTCTCTTGTTCATTCATGCGATGATCAAGAACATGCATTTAGATTAGGGGAACATCTTATTGAGATAAAGGTAGAGGACATATACTTTTTGACCAGTTTATCCATGAGAGGTTCCCCCATCTCTCTCCTAGGTGGGAGAAGGGAGAAGGGGTGGAGAAACAGTGAAATACTATATTGCCACTCATTGAAGAGCTCGAGCCCAACCGACTAGGGATGGAAAAATTAAAATTAAATATGTGACCTATTTTCGATTAAGAACAATCATATTTGTTCCATATTGGCCAGCAACGCAACACTACATGTAGTGAGCAGATCATACATGCAACACATTTAGAGTGTTTGGAGCTAATAATCTTCAACTCGAGTGAGGGAGTGTTGGTTAATATGAAAGAACAAATGACTAGAGAAAGAGAGGGAAAATTGAAGAATTTTGGCTATGGATTAATTTTGATATCTTTCACCTTAGAGTGAATTCCATTACTTTAGCCTCAACATATCTCACTTAAGCCCATGAATCTGAGGGCTCCACAGATGAGGAGGTGGATATATCTTATGTCCCGACATGCAGGTTTGTAGGCAATCAGTTTCTCACTAGAGTTCTTCAGATGATTGCATATACAATTGATTATAATAGATGATTATTCATAAGCAGTGATGAGTTTTTGTGGTGACCCTCTACTCAAGCTACCTAAGGGTGAGTAAAGGGGTGTTACAGGTAAGATATTTCAACCATTTTGATTTTTTTAAGCTTTACATTTTTGTGTTTTCGATGTTTTCAAGACTAAACTATTGATTTGTTCATGCAGATATTGGGCCCATTCAACATATAGGTGCTTTATATCTCCAGCGTGTGGCAGATCCACAGTAGGCAGTAGCACCAGTATAGGTTGCTCTAGTAGAACGAGATGCACTACAAGATCTAAATGTAGCAGAGACCCTAACAAAGTTGGACCGCCACATGGAGGGGCTGACACATGGTATAGATGAGACCGTGATGAACCAGATTCCCATGTGACTTTAGAAACATAGTATCAGAGTGCCAAGCCATATTGGTTGACTATTGTGTATGATAGCTCATGTAATGGCATGTTATCATGAGCACTATATTAGTCTACTAGGAGGCTCATAGTCGTATTTGCATGTAGTTTTTTATATGGATCATGTGGCCATATGTGTATTGGGCACAAATTTTGTAAAACCAAACTATATATATATATCTTCAGTGTTCCATGTGTTCCCATTATCATTTGATGTGTATTGAAACTTATTTACATTTTTTGAAAATGTCTATCTAAAACATCATTAGCTAGTGCATCTATCAATGTATTTAGATTTCTATAAATATGTTGATATTGGACGAAATCAAAGTGTCTTTCTAAAAGGTGAACCCTTAGGAACATGCGAAGGATAGTAGGACTTCTGACTGAATAGACATTAGTTAATTGTAGTACCACACATTGTGAGTCAAGCTTGATGACTAAATGAAAAATACCATGTGAAATAGCATCATACAATAGCTCAATCACTATGCTATACTCAACGATGTTATTGGTAGAGCAACCAAAACAAATCTCTTGTAGATTCACTAACTTTCCATTTGGAGCAAAGATATCCCATGTTGTGGAGGATAGGTTCTGAGTACTACGACTAACACCATCAGCTTAACCAATATATGGTTGAAGCGATGTCAACATATGCAAACCAAATGTAAACAATATAAATAGAAACCATAGGAAGCTCTGAAGAGACATACTGTAAACACACTCAACAGACCTATGTACAGTGTGTACACTGTGCACTATGCATAAAATAAATCATAGTATTTTTTATGGTACAACTCACTTCTAGGTTGTGCCAATGGAACTCCATCAAAATCTTCTAGCTCATAGGCCTCTTTAGCAAGAACCAACTCGATAATATATGGACCTAGCCACATAGGTTGGAACTTTCCTGGTCCTAATTTATTAGACCCTTGATCATATAGAAGGACAAGATCTCCTTCTGAGAAGACACGAGGCATGACACTTTTGTCATATTGCACCTTGAAACATTTCTTATAGGCTTCATTAGCCATGACAACATCTCAGAGAGTCTCATCTAAATGGGTTAGATGTAAGAGACATTCCTCTTCCACAGAAGTGGTAGGAAGAAGTTCTACAACCAGTTTTAGTGATGGAATCTCACATTCAATTGGAAGGATTGCTTCCAAACCATAAAACAATTGGAAAGGTGTAAATCTAGTAGCAATCCTGACATGGGCAACATAAAGAATAAAATTCCAATTCGATCGATGGACCCTTATCATATGTTGAAACATCATTTTAAGAAAATTGTCAATAGCCTCAATGTTCCCATTAGCCTCAAGGTAGTAGGGAATGGAGCTTTCATGGGAGAGTACCAACATGGCAGTGGGTTCGAACATCATGTGGTTACGAGAGTGTTTCCCATGATCTGTGACTATGGCTTGCAGAACACCAAACTGTGCGATGACATGATTGAAGAAAAAATGTGCAATTGTTTCTCCAGTATTGTTAAATGTAGGCATCGCCTTGGACCATTAAGTAAAATAATCTACCGCTACGATGATATAGCCATGCCCCCCTGTTTAGTGAGGGTTACATGTCATGAAATCAATACCGCATTTTGCAAAAGGACCTACAACGATAACACGATGTAATGGAGCAGGTAGAGTATGGGTATTACGATCATAAATATGGCATGCATGACACTTGTGAACAATGAGAATACATTTTTGAAATATGGTAGGCCAAAAGTAATAATCATGTAGGATCTTTTGTGCATTGGCATAACTAGACAAATGACAGCAACATGCCCCAGAGTGCAATTCATTGAGGACTTTCTTGGCCTCCTCATGTGTGGGGCACCTTTAGAAAACCATATCAATACCATGGAGATAAAGTGTGTCGCCGATGATGATTTAATTATTGGTTTGGTGTCTGATACATCACTGATCTGAGCGAGAGGTATCAGACTAGAAAGTATGGGTCTGGAGATATATAAGAATGTCTTGATACCATGGGTCAGATGATGAATCAAAAATAATGACTCGTCTGGGGATGGAATCCTTAGATGTCAATTCAGAACTAGTAAAGGGAAGGTCACATATTAGCTCAAGAAAAACTAAGGATTTCTTTGATTTGGATTTGATGAATTCCAAATCAAACTCCTGCAGGATAATGATCCATTTAGACTATTCCCCCCCCGAAAATTGATGTGACAATATATATGTCATTAGGTTTCAATACAAAACAACCGTAGTTTTCCAGAGCAATATATAATGACGAAACCTTTGGACGACTTGAATGACTGCTAAAGCTAACTTTTCTACGTGGGTATACTTGATTTTGGTATCATTGAGATTATGAATCAAATAATAGATGGGATTTTCAGTCCCTACATTATCTTCCTGGACTAATACCATTGCTATAGTAGTAATGGTAGAAACAAGATAGAGGAAATAATTATGCTAGTAATCAAGGGGATATAATAGAGATGTCGGAACCAGTACATGTTTCAGGGCATCAAACACCTTTTGAGCAACATTATCCCAATGGGAGGGAACCCATTTTTTAAGCAGAGGAGTGAATCCTTTGGTCAAATCAGATTAATTAGGGACAAACCTCTGTAGAAAGTTAGCCTTCCCTTAGATTCGTTGAAGATGAATGAGGGAAGAAGGTGTAGGCAAATTGGTGATCTCTTGAACTTTCAAAGGATCGATACAAATTCCATGTTTTGAAATGAAAAAACAAACAAGTTGACTAGAACTAATGTAGAACACAAATTTTTCAGGATTAGGTTGAATATGATAGTGTCCACACCATAATAAAATGGCCCTAAGATGCATCGGGTGATCAACCCAGTGTTCAAAGTGAGCAAGGAGATCGTCCAAATAGGGTTGCATGGTATGTTTAATGTCGTGGAAAGCATAATCCATGGCACTTCGAAACATAGCCCCAACATTATTTAAACCAAAAGGGAGTTTCGGTAAGAAAATGTACCCCAAGGACAAATAAATGCAGTTTTAGGTTGATCTGCTGGGAGAATGTTGATTTTATTATAGCCGAAGAAACCATACATGAACGAATATATCTCAGACCCAACACAATCATCAATAATCTGGTCGATGAACGGGGTCAGGTAATTGTCCTTCAGACAAGTGCGATTTATATCTCGATAATCAACACATACATGGATTGTCCCCTGTTTATTCATGACAGGGATGAAATTTTACACCCAATCAGTCAAAGGAATGAGGTATATGAAACCAACACAAAGAAGATTTTCAACTTTAGCTTTAATCACGACAACCTTCTTGGGATGGACCGGACAGAAGCGCTACCTGACTGGTTTAGCATCAGGATACGTTTTAATTTCATGCACCACTATATTTGGTAATTACCTAGCATTTCTTCATAAGTCTAGGAAAATACATCTCAAAAATCCTGAAATATGGGTTTATAGGTCATAATCTCATCTAGAGAAAAAGATGCACCAATGTGTAAATTTTCGACAGTACCCAGTCTAACAGAGATATATAGAGTTATCGTCTCTTTGATATTCGAGAGGTTATTTCTAGAATTGACTTCATGAATAGAAACAAAACTCATAGGAAACTCAACGATATTGGGTAAATATAGGTCACTGAGATTATCCTTAATGGAATACAGTAAGGAGGAATGATGGTCATGATATTCCCACAGTGCATCATCTGGCATCATGATCTCCATTATGCTCCCATTGATAGGGAATGTGCGATAGAAAATATTAGAAGATGTGCCATAATCCAATGAATGATCCACCTAATTAATCGAAGAGAAGGAATCAAAACAAGATACACAAGCCAAATAGATGGCTTCGTAATCAAGCTTGATGTGGCTATGTGACATTCAATTTCCAAAACTATTGATGCTAGTTTCATTTTGTATAATCCATGGATCAATTGGAATAGTAAAAGATGATATCATATTGATATAAGAAACTAAAGGTGAACTGTTGGGAGGTGAAGGAGGAAGGAGCGAAAAGGTTCCCATGAGTGAGGAATCTTTAAGAAGTGCAACCCCGACATGCTGATAAGGTTGTAGAGGGACACTTCCTGTAACATTAGAATCATAAGAAAAGAAGGTGAGATGGTTAATGGCCACAATCCTGCCATTATGAGGAAAGGCAATCATAGAGAAATAAGTTGAAACGACAACAACCATATTGTAAACCCATGTGTGACCCAATAGAAGATTATAATCAAGGGGTTCGTCAATAACTTCAACTTCTATGGATACAATTTTTCCTCCTAATTCTACATGTGAGAAGTTCAAAATGCCACAAGGTTTATTGTTGAAAATGCAACAAGATGATGGAGCTTAGTGAAAAGAAGTCGCCTTCACTAAGTGGGCCCGCGACTATTTTTGGCGCAAAGTCTATTTTTAGACATATGGATCATGGTCTATGAGTTGCAAGATGCTATTTGTGGATGATTGGTCATGTTGGTAAAAATAGATGGACCTCTATTTTTAGACATATGGGCGGAGTCTATTTTTAGACTACCAGGCTAAAAATAGAACAGTCCAATATTATTAGCTCTTAATAATATTTGGACTATAAACATTATCTTATCCTCTTGCAGCACTTCAGTTGAAGCTATAGATGTGGCACATGCAGCTGCCAGAAGGAAATACGCTTTTTTTATGGGTTAGTTGAGCTATTGCATGATGGACTTCAGTTAGAACTCAAGTGATTGAGTTTGGTGGAGTTGATTGAGGAGTTGATGGAGTTGTGTTCAGTTTGACTTAGTTGAAGTAGTTGTATTTAGTATAACTAAAAAATGCACTAGTGATAAGTGGTGTGAATTAATTCACTAATTATTAACTCATAAAGCAACTAAAGAATACATCAGTTAACTCAATGCATGGACAGTTCAGTGGAGACAAGTGTTAGAGGTGAGTGAAAGGGCAAGATAGCTGTCAGTTGTGACTATAGTTGTGCATAAGATTTGCACATGCATGGATTGAGTATTTCAAATGAGGATTGCATGGTTTAGCCAAGGGAAATACGAGTTTGGATCAGCCATTCTCATCCATTCTCATGCAGGATTGCGCAGTGGAGGCAAGCAAATAGTGGAGGAGATTTGAACCTGTGATTGATTCAGATCTGAGCTAGTTTGTGTGTAACAGGTGGAGATAGTACTGAGTACTTGTGTGGAGTATTGTACTATGTATTGTTACATGTTCTCAATCAATATAATATACAGATAGTTGGGGGTTTTCAGTTGTATGCTTTCCCCAAGTACATATTGTGTTGATATGTGTGATTGATGTTTCAATTTGCGCATGCGATTGTTTCTTAATTCCGCAAATTAATGATCAATAGTAGAGGAGGTTATGTATTATGCATGCATTCTGCAAATAGTGTATAATCAGGATAATCTCTGTGAATAAGTGTTATATTATTCAAAATTTCTACATGGTATTAGAGCAGAGTTGATCATCAGATCTATTATTCAGAAAGTGATTACATTTTATTTCTTCAGGCAGAGTCTGTAATCGGGCCAGGTAGCCTCTGGATTCATCCTTCTTTTGGAAGGTGAGATATCTGGTAAAAGCCCATACAGTCAATCTCTGTACGAGAAATACTTTGTTCTCATGAATTTTAGATCAGAAGCAGTTGAGTTTTGAGCTGGTGGAATTCGAATTTGCAGCAGTGTTTTCTTGGTGTCAAAGTTGAAATGTCTTTCAACGGATTGCAATTGGAGTATGCTCTTGAAGGCAGCTCGAATTATATTGCATGGAAAGACAGGATGGAGGTGGTGTTAGATGACAATGGGTTGAAGGAGTTCATAGAGGCTGAGGTCCCAAAGCCTACTGATGCTACTCACATTGAGGCTTGGCAAAAGAAGACAACAAAGTGTCGAAGGATTCTGTTGGAGGGCGTGAAGGATCACATTGTATCCAGCCTGCATGGAAAGGCTTCTCCATACTTGATGTGGAAAGCGTTGATAGATTTATTCCAAAGCAAGAGCGACCAGAGGAAGTTGGCGCTCAAGGATAAACTCAGAAACATTAAGTGTGAGAATGGAGACAGTATGCCCAAGTATCTCACGAAGTTCACCCAATGCCGGGATGAGCTGGGAAGTGTGGGGGTGACTGTCGATGATGAGGACTTGGTGAGCTTGGCTCTCCTTGGTCTTCCGAAGAGTTGGCATTCCTATTAGGACTCTGTCAATGGTCGGGAGAAATTGCCAGGATGGGAGAGACTTTGGTCAAATCTTGTGCAAGAGGAGATCAGGCGGAATACCAGGGACGGATCTTCATCAAAGGCATCTGATGAAGAAAATTGCACTTTGGCTGCCAAAGCAAAGAAGGGGAAGGAGAAGGTTTCTATTTTCGAATCCAGTTCTTCTAATGATGAGAAGAAAGTTGACAAATCAAAAGTGCGATGCTTTTGTTGTCATGAGGTGGGCCATTATGCCTCAAATTGTCCAGGGAGGAAATCCAAGAAGGGATCCGGGGAAGGATCTGAAGGTGAGGCACTTGCTTCACAATTTGAGTTGGATTTCACACTCTTCGCATGCATGGTTTCATCCATGGTGGGAAGT
Source organism: Pinus tabuliformis (assembly GCA_031772625.1). NCBI lineage: Eukaryota > Viridiplantae > Streptophyta > Pinopsida > Pinales > Pinaceae > Pinus > Pinus tabuliformis. Next base: position 120,796,465 of record CM062806.1, read on the forward strand.
GGTTGGTTTCTTGACAGTGGAGCTTCTTTCCACATGACCGGTGACAAGAGTTTGTTCAGTACTTTGGAGGAGAAAGATCTCCAGATACTCATAGCAATGGGTAATGATGAGAAGTATAGTGTCTCAGGTGTAGGCACAATTATTTTTAAGAGGGAGCATGGAGCTCGCCTTACCTTGACCAATGTCAAGTATGTACCAGGACTGAAGAGAAACTTGGTGTCGATCACGATGTTGGAAGACAGAGGCTATGATGTAGTCTTCAGTAAGGGAAAGGTTTTCCTTGGACACATTATCACTAGACAGGTGAAGCAGATTGGTTCACGGGTCAAGAACCTGTATGATCTTGAGGTTCAAGATGCATGCAAAGCCTTGAGAAACGAGGAAACTGATTGAGACTTGGTGGTTGAGAGGGAGCGTATATTACCTCTCAACATGCAGAGCCGAAAGAAGTCTCAGACGATTGTGGAGGAGCCACGATTGGTGCAGCAGCTTCAGGAGGTTGTGGAGTAGCCACGACAAGGGAAGCTGATATGAGATCGAGTGGAGACATCTACTCATACAGAGCTCTCCAGTAGGGGGAAACTTTGAGCCAGGTGGGCTGAGGGATCACATGCAGCTATACCTCCAGGTAGGAGGTGGGGCGATATAGAGTGATCGTCCCAAGGAGGAGGGGCAGGATCCTTGAGGTACCCAACCTCTTGGATGAGAGCTTGCTACGGGAGCCCCGATGTGGAGTAGCAGGAACTGGCTGATTGGGTAGAGACAGATGTAGATGAATCAGCAGAGAGAGCGATAGTGTAGGGAATCCTAGGACAGCACATAGCTAGTAGGCTGCAGCAATGTGAGAGGCACAAGTGTTTTGCATAGTGCTAGGTGGCACAGAGAGGTGTGCAATGGTGCGAGATGCATGGAGATGTTGCATTAGTAAAGATGTCAGAGAGGGAGCACTTGTCAGCAGTAGGTAGAGCTTCAACATCAGAGTATGTTCCTAGCCCAATAGAGTGGTCAGTTGGGAGTGTTTTTGTTCCAAGTGTTGTTGGAGCAAGTGGACCGGGTAGATGTGTTGCATGCAGAACATTCCAGAGTTGCAGGATAGGGGTTGTAGATAATCCATATCTTGTTGAGAGGGAGTGTTGAAAATGCAACAAGATGATGGAGCTTAGTGAAAAGAAGTCGCCTTCACTAAGTGGGCCCGCAGGCTATTTTTGGCGCAAAGTCTATTTTTAGACATATGGATCATGGTCTATGAGTTGTAGGATGCTATTTGTGGATGATTGGTCATGTTGGTAAAAATAGATGGACCTCTATTTTTAGACATATAGGCGGAGTCTATTTTTAGACTGCCAGGCTAAAAATAGAACAGTCGAATATTATTAGCTCTTAATAATATTTGGACTATAAACATTATCTTATCCTCTTGCAGCACTTCAGTTCGAGCTACGGATGTGGCACATGTAGCTTCCAGAAGGAAATACGCTTTTCTTATGGGCTAGTTGAGCTATTGCATGATGGACTTCAGTTAGAACTCAAGTGATTGAGTTTGGTGGAGTTGATTGAGGAATTGATGGAGTTGTGTTCAGTTTGACTTAGTTGAACTAGTTGTATTTAGTCTAACTAACAAATACACTAGTGATGAGTGGTGTGAATTAATTATTAATTAATTCACTAATTATTAACTCATAAAGCAACTAAAGAATACATCAGTTAACTCAATGCATGGACAGTTCAGTGGAGACAAGTGTTAGAGGTGAGTGAAAGGGCAAGACAGCTGTCAGTTGTGACTATAGTTGTGCATGCGATTTTCACATGCATGGATTGAGTATTGCCAATGAGGATTGTGTGGTTCAGCAAAGGGAAATACGAGTTTGGATCAGCCATTCTCATCCATTCTCATGCAGGATTGCGCAGTGGAGGCAGGCAAACAGTGGAGGAGATTTGAACCTGTGATTGATTCAGATCTGAGCTAGTTTGTGTGTAACAGGTGGAGATAATACTGAGTACTTGTGTGGAGTATTGTACTATGTATTGTGACATGTTCTCAATCAACATAATATACAGATAGTTGGGGGTTTTCAGCTGTATGCTTTCCCCGGGTACATACTGTGTTGATATGTGTGATTGATGTTTCAATGTGTGCATGCGATTGTTTCTTAATTCCGCAAAGTGATGATCAATAGTAGAGGAGGTTATGTATTGTGCATGCATTCTACAAATAGTGTATAATTAGGATAATCTTTGTGAATAAGTGTTATATTATTCAAAATTTCTACATGGTATTAGAGCAGAGTTGATCATCAGATCTATTATTCAGAAAGTGATTACATTTTATTTCTTCAGGCAGAGTCTGTAATCGGGCCAGGTAGCCTCTGGATTCATCCTTCTTTTGGAAGGTAAGATATCTAGTAAAAGCCCATACAATCAATCTCTGTATGAGAAATACTTTGTTCTCACGAATTTTAGATTAAAAGTGGTTGAGTTTTGAGCTGGTGGAATTCGAATTTGCAGCAGTGTTTTCTTGGTGTCAAAGTTGAAATGTCTTTCAATGGATTGCAATTGGAGTATGCTCTTGAAGGCAGCTCGAATTATATTGCATGGAAAGACAGGATGGAGGTGGTGTTAGATGATAATGGGCTGAAGGAGCTCATAGAGGTTGAGGTCCCAAAGCCTACTGATGCTGCTCACGTTGAGGCTTAGCGAAAGAAGACAGCAAAGTGTCGAAGGATTCTACTAGAGGGTGTGAAGGATCACATTGTATCCAACCTGCATGGAAAGGCTTCTCCATACCTGATGTGGAAAGCGTTGACAGAATTATTCCAAAGCAAGAGTGACCAGAGGAAGTTGGCGCTCAAGGATAAACTTAGAAACATTAAGTGTGAGAATGGAGACAGTATGCCCAAGTATCTCACGAAGTTCACCCAATGCCGGGATGAGCTAGGAAGTGTGGGGGTGACTGTCGATGATGAGGACTTGGTGAGCTTGCCTCTCCTTGGTCTTTCGAAGAGTTGGCATTCCTATTAGGACTTTGTTAATGGTCGGGAGAAATTTCCAGGATGGGAAAGACTTTGGTTGGATCTTGTGCAAGAGGAGATCAGGCAGAATACTAGGGACGAATCTTCATCAAAGGCATCTGATGAAGAAAATTGCACTTTGGCTGCCAAAGCAAAGAAGGGGAAGGAGAAGGTTTCTCTTTCCGAATCCAGTTCTTCTAATGATGAGAAGAAAGTTGACAAATCGAAAGTGCGATGCTTTCATTGTCATGAGGTGGGCCATTATACCTCAAATTGTCCACGGAGGAAATCCAAGAAGGGATCCAGGGAAGGATCTGAAGGTGAGGCACTTGCTTCACAGTTTGAGTTGGATTTCACACTCTTCGCATGCATGGTTTCATCCATGGTGGGAAGTGGTTGGTTTCTTGACAGTGGAGCTTCTTTCCACATGACCGGTGACAAGAGTTTGTTCAGTACTTTGGAGGAGAAAGATCTCCAGATACTCATAACAATGGGTAATGATGAGAAGTATAGTGTCTCAGGTGTAGGCACGGTTATTTTTCAGAGGGAGCATGGAGCTCGCCTTACCTTGACCGATGTCAAGTATGTACCAGGACTAAAGAGAAACTTGGTGTCGATCGCGATGTTGGAAGACAGAGGCTATGATGTAGTCTTCAGTAAGGGAAAGGTTTTCCTTGGACACATCATCCTTAGACAGGTGAAGTAGATTGGTTCACGGGTCCAGAACCTGTATGATCTTGAGGTTCAAGATGCATGCAAAGCCTTGAGCAACGAGCAAACTGATGGAGACTTGGTGGTTGAGAGGGAGCGTATATTACCTCTCAACATGCAAAGCCTGAAGAAGTCTCAGACGATTGTGGAGGAACCATGATTGGTGTAGCAGCTTCAGGAGGTTGTGGAGCAGCCACAACAAGGGAAACTGAGAGGAGATCAAGTAGAGACATCTACTCATACAGAGACCTCCAGTAGGGGGAAACTTTGAGCTAGGCGGGCTGAGGGATCACATGCAGCCATACCTCCAGGTAGGGGGTGGGGCGATATAGAGTGATCGTCCCAAGGAGGAGGGGCAGGATCCTTGAGGTACCCAACCTCTTGGATGAGACCTTGCTACGGGAGCCCCGATGTGGAGTAGCAGGAACTGGCTGATTGGGTAGAGACAGATGAAAATGGAGCAGCAGAGAGAGCGACAGTGTAGGGAATCCCAGGACATCACATAGCTAGCAGGCTTCAGCAATGCGAGAGGCACAAGTGTTTTGCACAGTGCTAGGTGGCACAGAGAGGTGTTCAATGGTGCGAGATGCATGGAGATGTTGCAGTAGCACAGATGTCAGAGAGGGAGCACTTGTCAGCAGCAGGTAGAGCTTCAGCATCAGAGTATGTTCCTAGCCCAACAGAGTGGTCAGTTGGGAGTGTTTTTGTTCCAAGTGTTGTTGGAGCAAGTGGACCGGGTAGATGTGTTGCATGCAAAAAATTCCAGAGTTGCAGGATAGGGGTTGCAGATAATCCATATCTTGTTAAGAGGGAGTGTTGAAAATGCAACAAGATGATGGAGCTTAGTGAAAAGAGGTCGCCTTCACTAAGTGGGCCCGCAGGCTATTTTTGGCGCAAAGTCTATTTTTAGACTATGTCTATTTTTAGACATATGGATCATGGTCTATGAGTTGGAGGATGCTATTTTTGGATGATTGGTCATTTTGGTAAAAATAGATGGACCTCTAGTTTTAGACATATGGGCGGAGTCTATTTTAAGACTTCCAGGCTAAAAATAGAATAGTCAAATATTATTAGCTCTTAATAATATTTGGACTATAAACATTATCTTATCATCTTGCAGCACTTCAGTTCGAGCTACGGATGTGGCACATGTAGCTGCCAGAAGGAAATACGCTTTTCTTATGGGTTAGTTGAGCTATTGCATGATGGACCTCAATTAGAACTCAAGTGATTGAGTTTGGTGGATTTGATTGAGGAATTGATGGACTTGTGTTCAGTTTGACTTAGTTGAACTAGTTGTATTTAGTCTAACTAACAAATACACTAGTGATGAGTGGTGTGAATTAATTATTAATTAATTCACTAATTATTAACTCATAAAGCAACTAAAGAATACATCAGTTAACTCAGTGCATGGAAAGTTCAGTGGAGACAAGTGTTAGAGGTGAGTGAAAGGGCAAGACAGCTATCAGTTGTGACTATAGTTGTGCATGAGGTTTGCACATGCATTGATTGAGTATTGCCAATGAGGATTGTGTGGTTCAGCCAAGGGAAATATGATTTTGGATCAGCCATTCTTATCCATTCTCATGCAGGATTGCACAGTGGAGGAGATTTGAACCTGTGATTGAATCAGATCTGAGCTAGTTTGTGTGTAACATGTGGAGATAGTACTGAGTACTTGTGTGGAGTATTGTACTATGTATTGTTACATGTTCTCAATCAATATAATATACAGATAGTTGGGGGTTTTTAGCTATATTCTTTCCCCGGGTACATACTGTGTTGATATGTGTGATTGATGTTTCAATGTGCGCATGCGATTGTTTCTTAATTCCGCAAATTGATGATCAATAGTAGAGGAGGTTATGTATTATGCATGCATTCCACAAATAGTGTATAATCAGGATAATCTCTGTGAATAAGTGTTATATTATTCAAAATTTCTACATTTATATGTTCATCCATCAAAATATTTCAATGTGGCTGGTGACTAACTCAGCTGAGGATAACCAGTCACCTTCCAACAAGACAAAGACATAATAGTTTGAGGCTCGCTCATCCACAATAGAATGTTGGATGTTCTTATCGTGGACGACAACCTAGATTATAAAATCCGATTGGGCCAGAAGTCAAGGGGAATAGTTCTCATGATTGAAAACGACTAGGATGGAATATGAAGGATCAACACATTCAATAGTAGAAAGAAAATCCTTCTTCTCGGTGAGGCAATTTGGAAACACCTCAAGAGTTGACACAGTTGATGGAGATAGAGATAATTCATCAACTACAATATAATTTTGAGTATCTCTCACATGAGGGTTGAAAGAATATTTATGAATCATGCCCTTTGGAGGCTTAATGGTTAATTCCATAGAAATTGTAGGAAGAGTGGGGTTCGACGAAGATGGTGTCTAACTGGTAGGTTGATTAGTAGCCTGACTGTTTGAAAAATTCACATTACCATAGTCTTTATTTTGGGTAGCCACAATAATATTGGATTTAGGTTTTGTGGAGGAAATCATTAAAACTATGTTAGAGGAAGTAGAGTCTTGAGTAACCATGTGAGTCTCCTGATTGGGAAAAAGGTTGGTCAACACAGTGGGTGAAGTGGAATATTTAAGGAACTGATTCACTTCCACATGGTGAGGAAAATCATGAGTAAAATGTTCCTTGTTACAAATAAAACATGGATAGTGAGCCTTTATTTCTCATCAAAGGAATAACTTGTTTGTTTATCCTGTGACGAAGAATATTTATTCTTTTTTCCATTACCTTTCTTCTTACTTCCTGGTTGTTATTGAGATTTGCCTTTATCAAAATGAATGACATTTATCTTGGAAGTAGAAGTTGTAGGAGGATTAGATGGAGGATTTTAGGCAGATGCAGTGAGAGCAACGTCAGATGGCTTACTCACCGACTGCAAATTGGCAGAATGAATCACGTTATAAAAACACATGAGATTATTTACCAGGAGGTTGAGGAATAGTGTTCAAAGGTCTTAGAGCATTGGATATATTATCATAAAGCATACTTGATTGGGTAGAAAAAATATCCAAATATTGTGCACACGAAATCACTTACTCTTTGATCATGACTCCACCTTTAGCCACATCTTCTGTTATAAGTGCCAACAGAGACTTAGTGAAACATTCCACTAACAATTTATCGGGAACGTACATTTTAACCAACTGGTGATGATGTCGCCACTCATGAATATGATCTGAGATGTGAGTGGAATATAATTGTTTGAAATTGGTCAAAAGTTTTGTTCCAATCTCATAATGGATGAGTAACTAGAAATGTGTGAGGAATGTAGTGGCTAAGGAATTGAAATTGTGAAACGAAGCTCTAGGTAATTCGATATACCATTTAGCTATGGTAGCAATAAGCATACATTGGAAAAGACATAATCGAATAGAATCATCATTAAGGGAGTTTGAAGAACACCACAAATGATAAGTCATCACATGCGTGGAAGGGTATTCTCCAGGATTCTCGTTGAATTTGGGGATATGAGAAGGAAATTTGGTAGGAATTATCGGCCACCAAGGAGAATGAGTAATGAGGTCATTGTGAGTCAATTCAAATCTAGGAGTTAATGAGTGGCTGCAAATGACAATTGCCTATTGAAATCTGGAGGATAACCTAGATGATCCAAGTGGATATGGTGGCCACCCACATATTCCACTTAGACCTCTAGTTAGTTTCATCTGTTTCCTTGTTTATTGCAACATTTACTCTTTTTAGCAGTTTTTCAAGTCCTGAACTTCCATAGCAGTTTTGACCCCCTAAGCGACATTTTTTTGAGGTCTGTGATAGGCTTGTAACTATAGGAAAGGGCCTGCTACAAATCTTGTAGTACTCAAAGAGATCTTTCCAACAAGGTATCATACATGCAAAACGGATATAATATGACCAAGTTACAGTCCCGAGAACTTGGTTGCTTAACTAATCCCAACGGGGCCCACAAACTCTTGGTGTTACATCTCCTGGGGTTAGGGTTTTGGTTGTTTAGGGTTTTCCCTTGTTGTTCAATAATAAATAGGCCCTTGTGCCACATTATAACACAATTCAATGGCATGTAGTTGGCACATTTCTTCTATGCTACTATCGTCCAAGCTAGTTTATTTCCATTTTGTTTGTAAGCATATTTCAATATTTTATATTAATGAAATGAAGTTTTATTTCTACTGCATCTCTATATTAATGGTTATATATGTAATTTGTTTTGTTTCCGTTTAAGATAATATCAGTAGTATCATATCAATATGCTCTTTCTTTGTTTTTCTTTGCATGTCCCCGACAAGGTAAATATATAAGGAGTTAGGGCTCGAACTCGTCGAACCTTTGCAATACCAGCCTTGAAAATATCAACAACCTCCCATAGCAAAAGAGAAGAAAGATGAGGGGGCACGAGATCCTTTCAAAATCTTGCTCAAAGAAGCCCTCGAGAGACAGAGGAACATGATGATGGACAAATTTTCCCAGATCCTTCAATGACTACCCAAAGGTGACACATCTCCTTCCAGCAGCCACTATAGAAGTGCCACACCCTTTAAGGTACAAGTTAACTTTGACATCCTGATATTTTAAGGTTAGATAAATGCAGACACTGTAGATAAATGGTCAAATATGCTAGAAGGATATTTTTCTATTCATGATTTTTCCGGCTAGGAAAATATTACTTTTTCACTTCTGAAAGCTACCCCCCACATTAAGGATTGGTGGGAAACCTACTCTGAGAAGAAGGAAAAAAGTACACCCTCGCTATTTTTAGCCACACCCACTCAGAATTCATTCTGAGATGCCATCAAGGAGTAGTACTACCCTGTCAGGAGCTATGAGGATAAATATATAAAGTGGACCATGTTGTGGCAGGGAAGGGATGAAGACGTGTTGGAGTTTACAAATGTGTTTCATACCCTTCACACGAAGTTGGGTATCAAGGATTCTGAGCAAAATTTGGTACTCAAGCACTGTAGCTGTCTAAACAGGTACATCTAGGACAAGCTAGAGTTCTTGGAAATATCCTTGCTCAATGCGACGTACTGATATACTGTCAAGATTGAGTAGAAGTTTAAACCGAAAAGTGAGACTTTGGACCTAGGAATCCGATGCAAGGGAACTATGCCCCCAAACCACATACCAAAGGACAAAGGAAAGGCGAGGTGACCTAGGAAAACCCACCAAAGTCGCAAGCAAAGAAAAATACCACTAAGATAAAGATGACATGGTAAAATGGTGTGAGTGCCATAAGAGCTCCACTCACAACACAAGTGAGTGTCAGGCCAAGTAGTCACCGGTGGTCGAGTTGAAGGCTTCCCAATCAGATACATTGTCTAACTCTGAGTTGGAACCTGACAAGGGGAATGAAAAAGGGAATTTGATCATTGATGCAGAGCCCAATTCCACCGTGGTCACCACCAAGATCTAGAATAGTGAGCCTGAAGATCCAGAGGACGGAGAACGTCTCTTCCACTCACAGATGTGGGTGAAGAGTTCTCCATTGTAGTTCATTTTTGACAACATGAGCCAAAAGAACCTCATTTCAGCATAGGTCATAAAACGACTAGACCTACTCGCTACAACACATCTGCAGGTGTACATCATCAGGTAGCTTCACTAAGGATGAGATCTTCGTGTCAACCAACTTTGTCACCTCCCCTAAAACATAAAGCCCTTCATGGATGAGGTACTATGTGATGTTTCTCCTCTTGAAGTTTGTGATGTATTATTAGGACAACCATACTTATGGAAGCAACATGTTGTATATGAGTCTAGACCTTCCTCTGTGATTATTACTTTGTGCAATAAGTTGTACAAGATACCAGAGGTAGCCCCACCTATTGCCATCTATTTAATCTCTGCAAAGAAATGTAGTGAGATCATTTCACAGACCAACATATTTTTTTCCTTATGATTCACCCTCAGAGCAAGTAGGATATTGTGGCCACGACTTCCAGACAAGTCTCCTCTGCACAATAGAAGCATATGGAAAAGGTCATGGAGGAGTACAAGGACAGTTTCACCTCACCTATGGGGGTACCTCTGCATTATCAAGTCAAGCACTCCATCGATCTAACCCAAACGTGCCGCTACCCAATGGAATGATCTATCAATGCTCCATTATGGAGAATGATGAGATCAAGAGGTAGATTTAGGAGATATCACAGAACAGGCACATCAGGCCAAGCTCATCACCCTATGAGAGCCCAATTGTATTGGTATAGAAGAAGGACAAAGCATGGAGACTTTGTATTGACTATTGAGTGTTGAACAAGATCACTGTTTAGAATAGGTATCCCATCCCACAGATTGATGACCTTCTAGACCAGCTCAAGGGGGCCAAATATTTCAACAAGATTGATTTGAAGTATGGTTATCACTAGGTTCCTATCGAACGCTCTAATGTGTGTAAAACTGCCTTTAAATACAAGGAGGGACTTTTCAAATGGTTGCTCATGCATTTCGGGTTGACGAATGCCTCTACAACCTTCATGAGATTAATGGATGAAATCTTGTGACCCTTCACCAATGCATTCATGGTGGTGTATTTAGATGAAATATTTATCTTCAACCAGAGTTGGGAAGAGGACCCCCACCATATTTGACAGCTCCTCCAAACCCCGCAACAACGCAAGCTATCTTCCAATTTAGAGAAATACACTTTTGGCATGACCCAAGTTCAATATATGGGGTATGTCATTGATGAGAAGGGTGTGCATGTGGACCCAACCATGATACAAGTAATTTGGGATTTTACAGCCCCAACCACTCTAACAGAGCTCTGCAACTTTCTAGGTCTTGCCAATTTCTACTGCAAGTTCATGTTTGGGTTCTCTCATATCACTTAGCCTTTAAGTCAAGTCACCAAGGGAGGAGCGAAAGTAATTTTCTTTTGGTCTAAAACCCAATAGAAGGCATTTTCTGAGTTGAAGCATCACCTTTACTATGCACCAGTGCCCACATTACCAAACATGCAATAATAATTTGGGATTGAGTCAAATGCCTATGACTCTGATATTGGTGTAGTTCTTACTCAGTAGGGGCATCCAATGGCTTACCATAGTGAGACACTTTGAGACACAATTCAAAAGTATCCCACTTATGAAAAATAAATGTATTCCATTGTGTAGTCTTGTCGTCAATGGAAGCATTACATTATGGGGAAGGAAACGATCATCGACACAAACCACTGACCCCTACAGTTCACACAAACACAAGGGAAGTTGGAGAAAGATGGCCATCAGAAATGGTCCACATACCTGCAACAGTTCCATTTGAGCATTAAGTACAAGAAGGGAAACACCAATAATGTTGTAGACTACCTTAGCTGACCATCAGTCATGGCGCTGGTCACTGTGCTCAACTCCTGTGGGAATGAGACTTCAAAGTGGTTGCATCTTTACAAGAGTGATGTAGAATTCGGTCGCACATACTAGATACTCCTGGAAGGTAAGAAAGTTCCAAAATTTCACCTCCATGATGCATTGTTATGCCACCTAGGACACATATGTGTTCCTTCAAGTGAGTCTGCCAAGATGATTTGGGAGGTGCACTACAGTCAGGTCACTGGACATTTCGGAGTAGAGAAAATAGTGGCAGTACTGCAAATGTATTTTATTGGCTGAACCTTCATCAAGATGTTGGGAAGTACATTAGATATTGCACTTCTCGTGCCATTTCCAAAACCAACCATCAAGAAGCAAGGTCTATACACTCCTCTTCCTACTCCTAGTTGACCTTGGGAGTCTATCTCGATGGATTACATGTTGGGCCTTCCTTATACTAAGAATGGAAACAACTTTATTTTCATGGTCATTGACAGGTTCTCTAAGATGACCATTATGGCAGCCTATAAGAAGAGTATCAAAAGAAAGGCCACTGCTAAGCTTTTCTTTGAGTGAGCGTGGGTACACTTTGGGATCCCACAGTCTATCATCTCAAATCGGGACAACATAGTCCTAAGTACATTTTGGTCAGGTCTCTGGTCGATGCTGGATACCAAACTTACTAAGTACATGACTTTCCACCCCCAAATGGATGGCCAAATAGAGGTCATCAATAAGATGATCATACACATTATGCACATGTACAACTCGAAGAATCCATGCACATGGGATGAAATCCTCCCCTATGTCCAGCACATCTACAATAGATATCTCCATAGCTCAATGGGCCATAAACCCTTTCAGGTAGGGTTGGGATTTCAGTCATTATGTCCCACTGATGTGGCCATACCATTTGCAGCTACTCACGTAGATTCGGCTCATGTGCAGTCCGAAGTCGACAGGGCTAACCACTTCATTGAGCACATTCAAAAAATCTGCGAGCAATTCCATGACATTTTGGACAAATCCAATGCTAAGTATAGGCAATGCCATGATCAACATCAGGTGGTGCACAAGTTCTAGGTGGATGACAAAGTTTGGCTACATTTGCAAAGGAGCACCTCACTGGAATCCACTGCAAGTTTTTCCCACTTCGATATGGGCCATACACCATCACCAAGACTATAGGAGACAATGCCTTCAAGCTCAACATTCCACCGTTCCTTGGTATGCACCTAGTGTTCAATGTAGACCATCTTCGACCATACTTTCCACCATTGATAGACACATCCGATATTGTATAACAACCCACACTAACAAAGCTAAAACCAGATTGCATGGAACATGCCACAACTGATAAAATCATGGATATGCAGATAATAATACTGACCAATAGTGGATCCATCTATATCAATTTTTCAAACCAGCCCAACTCCTTCACGAGGGAAATTGGTTTAACAGGGACTAGGTTCAACAAAAATTTCCCCACCTCATGGAGGCTCTGCATGAAATGGGGACCATTGCTTCCTAAGGAGGGAGGATTGATCTAGGTGGATATTGGTGGCCACCTGCCTATTCCACCTAGACTTCCAGTCAGTTTCATATGTTTCCTTGTTTATTGTAACATTTACTATTTTTAGCAGTTTTTCGGGTCCTCAACTTCCAAAGAAATTTTGACCTCCTAAATGACTTTTTTTGAGGTCCATAGCAAGCTCGTCGCCAAAGGAAAGAAATTGTTGCAAATCCTATAGTACATGAAGAGATATTTCCAACAAGGTATCGTACGTGCCAAACATAGATAATATGACCAAGTTATGACCCCAGGAAGTTGGCTGCCAAACTAACCCCAACGGGGCCCACAAACTCTTGGTGTTCCATCCCTAGGGTTAGGGTTTTCTCTTGTTTTTAAATAATAAATAGGCCCTTGCGCCTCATTGTAACACAATTCAGAGGCATGTAGCCACCATATCATTTCTCAGAGATAAGCTATCATCGTCGTAGCTCATTTATTTACATTTTGTTTGTAAGCATATTTCAGTGTTTTATATTAATGAATTGAAGTGTTATTTCTATTATATCTATGTATTTATGGTTATATCTGTAATTTTTTGCATTCCTGTTTAAGTTCAGATCACTGGATAATATGGGATAGCCTGAGAAATAGGTATTTGTGTTCCACAATAAGTAGGTTTTTGATAAAGAGGAACCTAAGTACTAGGATAAGGAGAATTCTAATAACCAATATATGCATATCCTTGTTTTCTAGATCCAAGATAACCTTGCAAATGATGGAATGGTTGAGTTTGGAATTTGCTGGCCTAAATTAGGTGTTTAGGGAAAACCTTGTAAAGGTCGATATTGTTTCCCTATGGCATTTTGCATCATTTCCACATATGGTGAAGTTGGTGGGGGTTGTGCCATACCATACACAGTTTTCCCTACTAGAATTTGAGATATACCTTACCCAAGCTATTGATACTATAAGGTACCTTGTAAAGGCTGAGTAAGTGGGACCTGGGAGGTGCCAAATACCATAGGAATAGATGGAGTCATAGCAGCAGCCTGTCAATGTTGGCTTACATTGATTTGATCTTGATGAGGTATAGATTAATGGGTAAGAATTTTGGATGCAGATGGTATAGGTTGTACAAATTTACCCACAACTAGACCATATTGGACGTGTGAAAAGGATTGCCAAACATTAATATTCAAACTAGGATAAAGCATATTTAATGAAAGCTGAGCACAACTTGTGGTATACCGATGATAGGTTCCCCCCTTCTGAAAGAGGAAGGGATAATGGAGGAAACTTCCCACCAAATGGAGGTTACCCAACATAAGGAGAATCGGGTTATTGAAGGTATCCACTAATATAAGGAGGAGCTTCTTGTTCGACTGTAAGTGTAGGTGGAGGAGAAGGAAAATAATAGATAGTGCTCATTAAAGAAGTGTTATATATAATTCCATAAACATATGTCATGGGATAAGTCCAAGGATTGGATGTCGCACCAAAGAAGGTAATAGATAACAACTGATTATGAGGTGGGATAGATAGGCCACCATAAATATGTGCCTCTGTTGATGTCACAAAAATGGATGAGAAAGAAACATTTGATGTCTCAACCATAGTGGTAATAGGCTGGGAAACCAGAACTGATTTAATCATGGCTAATGATCCTGAACATGATTTCCGCCAGAAACTCACAAGTGAACTGAAAGGAAGAAAATTAGATAAAGGAGTTTTAGATGGAGTTTGAAGAGGAGGAAAAGGATTATCTTGATAAATACGTAACCCCATCAAATGAACATGAGAGGAAGGATGAGGTTCTTCCCTTGGGATCTCTTCAATACTGACAGGACCATATGGAAGGGGTTCACCATCGGTCCAAGTTATATAGCTTGTGGGTGTGTCTGAGATAAAGGAAGAGAAGAGGAAGATCTTGAAGTAATAGGTGAAGATGATTGATGTACCTCATGTAATAAGGTGTTTGATTCAATAAAGTTAGGTTCAATGACCTCAGGAAAAAAGGTTCAAGTACTTCTGTTTCAATTATGTTAGATTCACCGACAAGAGTAGATGTAATCTCAAGCTCATAAATCAAAGGGAAGGATGATTTTGGCGGATCAATTTCAGGAGGAGGACCAGAAGTAGTTCATGTAGTTCCTGATTCAGTAGTTTGTGTATTCTTATGCTTTTGACGATGACTGAGAGTTTCCTCTAGTGGAAGAGGAGGCTTATTTTTCATTCTACATGAACGACGAAGAGCAGGTGTTTGTTCTTCCATGTTGGATTAATAAATTTTAACAATTAACACAAAAAATAAATCAAAAATGGGTAAAACTAGGCATAAAGGTTTACCAAGCAACCGTGAACTACAATATGCACCTTGGCAAGCCAAGTACTTAACGTATGTGTATGCAATCTCCTTGAATGATGTGTTTGGTGTCTCATGGTATACAAGGTGACTAACTCAGTTACCTATGGAAAGGATAACAACGTATAAGGGACTTAAAAAATATACTTGACAGTACGTGGAAGTGAAGTCCATAGTGGTGTTGTCTAATGTGTAGCCATTCAATGAGAGTGTTCCCATATGTTTTTCATGTGTGGAGCGCCATCCAATACATGCAAAGGTACGCGAAGTAGATCTGATACAATTACATACATGGAATGGGATATCACCCCTAAGATACAACACTGGCAAACAACGCCAACTCCTACGTTTAAGGATGTTGGAATGGGTCTCTAGCCTAGACCTCTAAATGTTTGCATTAATGTTACAAATTCTCCATAGGTTGATTCAGTAAATTTTAATGTTTATCTTCAATTAGGTTTCAGTTTTATGGCTTACCATGAGTTCCACCTGAATTCCCTAAAATGCAAGCTAGCATGAAGAAATGAAATCTTTCACTTTCAATAAAAATATATCTAAAGGAGGGAAGAGACAAAGAGTATGGAGCACACAAAATGCAGCAAACAAGATGTTAAATGCAATTCCCTTTTAACACAATTGTTCCAATTTTTATGCACACACAAAACCCTATATTCCAATGAAAACATTTTTCTTTTCAATTCCACTTAATTTTCAAATATGATGAAAACTAATATATATGTCTAATCATTGATAAAAGAAATCTTTTCTGAATGCTGACTAAAATACCAATTCATTCAGGCACTAAATGATCAAAGAAAATCACATTGCTAATGACCTAATGATAAGAACAAGGAAAATCTAAATAAATCCTTATCAATGACACTCAAAACAAAATCAAACAAAATGGAGGCTTCAAAGAGACCACAAGACACTCAAAGACTCAAGGAGGAGAAATTGGAACAAAGTTGGATAGAGAGAAAAAAAAAATTACGCATGAACAGGGGCCAACCCAGGTGTTGAAGAGGCACCATTGTTATGCAACATATTGACAAAGAAGGCTCTACAGGGGTGCAACACTCTGTCCCTATCCCAGAGGGAGCGTTGCTCAAGAAATGGAAGGTTCCGACACAAAAATTACAATTGAAACTCAATGAAGGGTCTTCCTAGGTCTATTCTTGACTGAGTAAGATAATGAAGGTTTGAAGAAGAGGTAAAATAAACACCAAGGACAAGGAAACCACCAATGGAATACACAGTTGTCCAACGAAGTCGCCAATTTGTTATATGAAATATATGATTGGGGACATAAGTATCTTCCCTAGACTGGGTGACCTAGTCTAAAACAACAAAAGGACAAAGAAGCTAATGTTTGCCTTAAAGTAAATAGACAATGGGATGATTCCTACCTATAATTTGTCATAAGCTTCACTCCTCTCTTGGCTTGTATGCTCCAATCCTAGCTTTGATCACTATAATTAGAAACTCCATAATCAAACAACACAAGCCAACGATCTACGACATCTATGTAAAATCATCTAATCACTTTATTCAATGGATCAACATGGCATTGAAATACATGAAATCATAACATCACATATATGAAAACAAATAACTCTTTGTATTAATATAAATGGAGAGAGTTACAACCAAATATAGGAGTTGATCTTGTAGAAGAGATCCTCCAAGTTGACTTGTCCTTCCTTGCCACAAAGTGTACCTCTATGTACCCCTAATGCTTAGAATAATCACTCTCATAGCAACATCATAAGGGTAGAATCTATCTCCAAAATCCAACCCCTAACTTGTGGATGACCACAAATATATAGAAGAGGATGGTAAGTTGAGAGTTCTTATCCATTTACCAATCTAGGCTTGAGGTCCACTCTTGATGGGAGGATGAGCTCAAGGGATAAGGGGTGAAATCTCCAAGGTAGGATAGGATATGATTCAATAATTTCATCTAAGGTAAATATTTATAACAACTCCTCGAAGCTTCTGGAAGAGGAAGCTTTGGGATTATTTTTGTTTTTCTCGAATTTCTAGAATCAATGCACGTCCAGTAAGGGGCAACCTCTTGGTGATCAATGTAGGTCCAGAGAGGGCCAACCTATTGGTGAACATTGGTCCCTATGGCAGAAGGGTGCGTTGGGCCTTAAAATCATTGAAATGAATTAGTTTCAGGTAGAAACTCAGGGATTAGGAAGATTCATGATTAGGGCTTTGTGAAAGGATGATGACAAGGGGTAAAAGGATGTTGATTGATCCAGTTACTAGGCCTATTGATCATATGTGAAAAAATAGCCTATAACAGAGATGTTGGAAGGTGTAACACAATCGATATTGGTATAGTTACCTTTTAGTGGGAGTCTGGTTATCCTCTAACATTGAAAGATGTCATGGATGTTCCAGATCTGAAGAAGAATTTAGTTTTAGTTTCTATGTTGGAAGATCATTGCTACGATGTGATATTTAGAAAATGAAAGACTTTCCTTCATCACATCACCACAAGACAAATGAAGCAGATATAGGTTCGGGTGTAGAACCTCTACAAATTGAATGTAAAATACTGTGCTACTTTGAGCACAGAAGAAGAGATGGTACAGAGCTGAGACATCAAAGAATTATGTCATAGGAGACTTGGCAATTTGCACCATGGAGCCTTGAAGATCATGCAACATATTTCTACAGGACTTCCCAAGGGTGCACTAGAGTATTGAGATACATGCAAAGGGTGTACATAAGGGAAGTACACCAAATCCACCTTTCATGATAAGGACATTAGAGTGCAAGTGGTCCTTGAAAGAGTTCACTAATATGTGTGTGAATATTTCTTGGAAACCACCACATCCAAACACAGGTATTATGTTATATTTGTAGATGATTTCTCAAGTAAGTTCTATATTTTCTTCATGCAAAAGAAAGCTTATACATTCTCAAAATTTTATGAATTTAAAGCACTTGTTGAGAAAGACACTGGCAGGAAAGTAAAGGCTCTTAGGAGCAATAATGGTGGTGAGTATGTGTCACATGAGTTTAATAACTTATGTGCAAAAGAATGCATTTGACAGGAGTTAATAACACCTGATAACCCACAACAGAATGGGGTTTCTGAAAGGAAGAACAAAAGTATTGTTGGAGCTTCACAGGTGATGTTGCATGATTAGGGCCTACCATTGCACTTGTAGGATGAAGCATGCAACATAATAGTAGATGTGTAGAATAGGAGTCCTCATTGGATTTTCGAGATGAGTACACCAGAAGAAGATTTTTCAGGGAAGAAACTAGATGTGTCACACTTCAAGATCTTTTTTCATCAGTTTACTATAATGATTCCAAGGATACAAGTAAAAAGCTAGAGACGACAATTGAGTTGGGCATATTTGTGGGGTACGCTGATACACCTCACAACTATTAGGTGTACTTGCCATCTCACATGATGACAATTGTTTGTAGAGATGTGAATTTTAATGAAGAGAAGGCCATGAGATGTTCCCTTGAGAGGGAGTTTCAGATGCATGCAAATGTGGAGCTTTTAGCTCCAAAGGAAGAACCTCAGGATGTTGTGGAGCAGCTACAAGAAAAAGAGAAAAGAGTGGAATCACCCACTCATGCAAAGACATCCAGAGATGCAAGTAAACAAAACAAGAACAATGAAAAATTATTGCATGATGTTAAAGAGAATGTGGGAGCACCCACTTCACAACGAAGGAAGAGGAGGTCACCAGATCAATACAATGGGTACATGGCTCTAATGAGTGAGCTAGTGGAGACAGAACTATCCTCATTCAAGGAAGTAGTGAAAAATCCAGTATGGGTTGATGCCATGGTAGAGGAATATGATTTCATAGTTAGAAATAGTGTTTAGGAAGTGGTCCCAAGAGCAACGAATAAGTGAATGGTGGGTTCGAGGTGGATATACAAGGTGAAGCAAGCAGCAAATGGAAGCATCGAGAAACACTTTATGGAAAAGGGGTTCTCTTAGGTGGAGTTAATTGATTATGAGGAGACCTTTTCTCCTATACCAAGGTACTCTTCTATCATATCAATTATAGCACTTGTAGCATAGATGGGATGGAATATCCATCAAATGGATGTGAGGAAAACACTCCTCAATGGAGTGATTGAGGAGGAGGTGTACATTGAACAACTTAAAGGATTTGATACCTTCAATAGAGAGACGCATGTATGCAGACTGAAGTTAGCATTGTATGGATTGAAACAATTTCCCTATGCTTGGTACGCGAGGATCAACAACTATTTCACCAGGTTGGGCTTCACCAAAAGTGAAGCAGATGAAAACCTTTACGATATTGTTGTTGAAGTTAATTTTTTTTATTATAGTATTATACGTCGAAAATTTTATTTTAACTAGTAATGAAAAGTTGATAAAGTCTTACAAAGAATATCTCGCAAGAGAATTCAAGATGAAGGAAATGGGCCTCATGCATTATTTCCTTGGATTGAAAGTATGGCAAGGAGATGGGGAACTATTTGTCTCTCAGGGCAAGTATGCCAACGAGATACTGAAGAAGTTTCGCATGGAGAGCAGCAAACCCATGGACACTCCTCTAGAAGGAACTTGGAGGAAAGAGGATGCCACTTCCCATGAGGAGGTGGAGGCCATAATTTACAAGCAGCTTGTGGGTTCACTCATCTATTTGGTGAACACACAACCATACATGTGTTATGCAGTTAACCAAGTTATTCAAGCAATGGTTAATCCAACAAACTGTATTGGAAGGTGGCCAAACATATGTTCAGATACCTCAGAGGCACTACTCAGTATGGTATTTGGTGCAAACAGATAGAGGGAGTGAAGCTTCAAGGCTTCAAAAAAACACTTCAGGAGGAGTCTTTAGTATTGGGTCAACAACAATTTCTTGGTATAACAGGAAGTAGAGATCAATTGCACTCAATTCAGTAGAAGTAGAATACATGGCTGCTAGTCAAGCAACGTGTGAAACTATCTCGATGAGGAAGATTATTGTTGGGTTATTTGGTCAAATGATGGAGCCTACCATGATTTACTGTGACAATCAAAGTTATAACACTCTCTCTGAAAATCCATTTTTTCATATTGGCGACAATGAGAATTGTATCACCATCTACGAGATTGTATGTAGAGGCATATTATGTTGTTGGAATACATTCCTACGGAGGAATAAGATGTAAATATTTTGACAAAGGCATTGTCAAGAGGAAAATTCAAGTTCCACAGAGACAGGATTGGGTTATTTGATAATCCATTTCTTGTTGAGAGGGAGTGTTGAAAATGGAAATAAGAAAATCCTGATTTAATTTTTTCTCGAATTAAATTAGTAGGAAATTGTAATTCCACATCACAAGACAACAAGAATGTGTCAAATAAGTTAGTTTGACTTAGTTGGCTAAGTTAATTCAAGTTCAGGGCCTAACTTGAGTCATGCAGAGTGGTTCCTACTTTTTAGGATCCTAGGTTGAGTCTAATTTGAGTTGTAATAATTTAATTTAGTTAAACCGAGTTAGTCAATTAAACTAGTTCCAACTCTTGGAGGAACTAGTGGGAGGTCTAGCAGTGGGATCTGTACTCCATGATCAACTATTTAACTAATCAATCAACCATAATTAAGTCATGCATGCATGAAATATGAGTTACCTAGTTGAGATTGGAGTTCAAGGGTAGTGTACTATCAATTGTATAGTTATTTGAGTTGTACACGTGGTGTATGCAGTCAGAGAAGGACCTATAAGGATTGCGCAGTTCAGGATGGGGATTTCCCTAATTAATAGGGGGCTAACTTATTGAGAAACAACGCAAGGAAATAGGATCTTGGATGGTAGCAAAATTGGCTAAGTATTCGCCAAAGTCATCTTGTGAGATAGTGAGATAGATTATACTTGTGCATAGATTGTTCACACTTGAACAAGCTTTGTGTTTCTTCTCTATTTTCTTATTAATGAAATACAAATAGTGAGGGGTTTGAGTAGTGGTTTTCCCCTAAATATATCCTCATGTTATGTGTGTTAATTGATTTATGTCACATTTTTTTTATATTGCTTCTCAATCATGAATTGCTTTCTGCAAATGAGTAGAGTCGATTATTTTTTTTGCTAAGGCAAAAGTGGATCCTTCTATTCAATTAAAAAAAAGGAGAAATAGTGTACAAACGGAAACCTCGGCGGTGAGGCCCACCAAAATGATAGGCCCATCCCAATCCATGGTCACAAGACGACAAAGCGAACCCAGGGACGCGAGCCCACCCAATCAAACAAGCAGTCCAAAACTAACCGTTGGATCCTAAGCTGAAGATCTAGTGGATGAAAAACATATCAGGTGGCCAACAAGCTCACCTTTTAACAAACACTTCGGACCCGATGAACCCCATAAACCATAATTTATAATCGTATCGGGTCCATTTTTGACATAACCTATGATCACTTTTACCACCCGAAATCCACCATTTGCGTGTGATTCCCGTGTGGTCATGCAAACAGCTCGAAACATAACAACTGTTTCGGACCCACCAACATGCACGCTCATTCCTAGCCGTGGATTTTCCTCGTTTGATCCAATGGTTAGGGATCATATCACTTGGACTAAAAGCCCCAATAGTTACCACGCGATGAGGACGGTAATTCCACCCCACCCTTAGCCACGTGTTGCGAGGTGAGTGGAATCGCTCCCGATTGTGAAAAACCGCTTCCGGCTTAATGAGCGTGTGATAAACCGAAAACCACCCTGAGGGCAGTAAAGCTGTCACAGGAATACAAGTGGGGGTTTTGCGCCTGTCGAGAAAATTTGAATTCCGGCACATGGGCCAAAGGAAGATGAAGATCCCGCTTTCCGCCCAACCCTCTGAGACTGTTGGTTTGCTATCACTTGGGTTGAGGAGGTCGACATAGACTTGCATCCTAAAAAGGACCTCACTTATGTCGTAACATTTCATGAAGAATCTAGATCAACGAGACCCCATCCCTGAGGCTCTGTTTCAGAAAATTCCTGATGCTATTGTCAGTCGTTGATGGCCCTGGATGAGCATTCCTCCTTCAACCTGTCATCTATTATCTCCTCCCACTAGCAGCACAAGTCGATATGCTTATTTCGTACCCCTCATTTGCAAGCCAGTCCACCACTTTGTTGGCTTCCCTGCGAACATGCACCAACCTAAGAGTTCTCAGCCTTCTTAGGTGCACTTGGATTCTTTGGTAGACTTGCAGAAGCTGCCAGTGTTTTGAGATTTTCTCAGGAGTAGCGCCAACATTTATCCTCTTCATTGAGTTAATGACTAATTCCGAGTCAACCTTAATGATGACATTGTGAATGTTGTACTTGAGCAGTATTTCCAGGCATAATTCCATCGCCATGAGCTCAGCCATATTGTTGGTTTCTTTTCCTAGATAACTATGGAAGATGACTTGTATGTTTCCTTCCTCGTCCCTCAAGACCCCTCCATAACCAACTTCTCCCAGATTCCCTTTTGAAGCCCCCTCTATGTTAAATTTTAAAAATCCATGAGAAGGGGGTTGCCAAGAAGACTTATCTACTGGGGTAATCTTGTTAATCTGCATAGAACCCTGAGGGGGATGAACCTTGAGCTCTAACTTCTCCAATATTCTGGATTCTCTTTGTTCGCTGAGTTTATCAGTAGCTGCACCTCCCAGGATATGAACAATCTCTTTGAGTTGTTTAAGGATTAGCTTAAGGATGCTGCTCACCGGACTTGCTTTCTCCTTGAAAATCCTGTTGTTGCACTCCTTCCAGACATTCCAGATTATGAATCCTAGGGTCAGCATCCAGGCAGAGTTAATGATCTCATTATCCGAAAAAAAATTCCGCCAATTCTTCAACGTAGTAGTGATGTCATTAACATTTCTGTTTGTCTACTCGAAGACTTCTCCAACCCAATTCCAAAGTATTGTAGTGAAAGTGCATCTATTCAATAGATGATTTGTAGTTTCTTCTTGTTGTCTACATAAGTGACATCTTGAGGGGCCAACAAAGCCTCTTTTTCTTAGGTTATCCCATGTCAGAATCTTGCCCTGTTGAACCAGCCACTTGAACAGTTTGACTTTCATCCAATGAGGATTTTCCTAGATTTCTTTCCACATCTTATTAGTGTTTGGAAGGTTAAGCCCTGCATCTATTCTTTTGGATTCCTTAAGGTTGAAGAGACCTGTCTTGTTCTTTCCCCATCTTAGTTGATCATTCAAGTTTGAGTTCAAGATTTTCCTCTTGTCTAAAAAACTTTGAAGGGCTATAGCTTGAGTATGCAGCATACCCATTCCACTGTAATCTGGAAGTTTCCATGTTCTCCATTTCCCATTGTTCCTTGATTGGTCCCAATATTCAATTACCCACATTAGTCCTTTGTTGATGGTATCGATGTGAATTTCTGCTAATTCTTCACTTCAGAGATTGTCCTCCTGCTACCAATCCTCCCAGAACCGATCCAGGTTTCCATTTCTGATCTCCCAGAAGCTGTGGTTTTGGACTAGGGCCTTGTTCTCCCATGCCCTGTTCCAAATTGTAGAACCTTTTACTTGTCCTGTCATTCTGACTAGATTTTTCTCCTGCCATTCGCTAGCATATTTGTGATTCCAAAGTTTTGCCCAGGGGGCTTGTATTTCTTTCAGCCATCTCCACCAGATTTTGGCACCAAGAACTTTGTTAAGAATTCTTGGGTCATGAAGACCCAAGCCACCATGGGACTTAGGTTTTCATACTCTGTCCCATGCCATAAGGGCCCATTTCTTCTTTTCTTCACCTTTCCCCCAGAGGAAGTCTCTCTGAATGTTTCTTATGTTAGTAATTACACCGGTTGGTACTGGAATGGCAGATAACATATAGATAGGGATACTTTGAAGGACAACCTTAGTGAGAATCAGTCTCCCTGCTAGATTCAGTGCTCTATTTGTTCATTTACTGATATTATCTTTTAGCTTGTTGAGAAATGGCTCCCAAATATCCTTGTGAAGCGGTTTGTCAGTGAGAGGAACTCCCAGGTACTTCACAAGCAGTGACTCCCTTTGAAAGCCCAAAATTCTGGAAAGATTTCTTTGAATTGAAATATCTGTATTGAAAAAGAAAATCTTTGATTTAGTGAGACTTACCTCTGTGCCTGCTGCTCTAGCAAACTCACTCAGAATTTGTTTGAATTCTTTGGCTTCCTTAACAATGGGTGTGCCTTGAAGCATAGTGTCATCCACAAATTGGTGATGTTTCACTGTGTCCCCACCTTGAGTGAGTCTCAGACCCTGAATTCTCCCTTCCTCCTTAGTAGCTCTGATAGCTCTTCCTAACCCTTCCATCATTAGAATGAAAAGGAAAGGGGAAAGATGATCTCCTTGCCTGAGACCTCTAGAAGGTTTGAAAGTTATGGAAGGAGAGCCATTGATAAGTATTGAACAACTGACAGTGGTAACTAGTGCCATAACCCATTTAATACAATTGTAATCAAAGCCATAGGCTTTTAATATTGCTCTTATACGACCAGCTAAGTTTGTCATAGACCTTTGCTATGTCCAGCTGCATTATCATCCCTGCTTGTTTGTTGGTAATGAGTAAATGAACCATTTCACGTGCTTGAACTATATTATCTAGAATTTGTCTTCCTTCCACATAGCCCGTTTGCTCCTCTGACACTAGAGTTGAGAGGAGAGGATTGAGATGGTTGGCAATGACTTTGGATATAATTTTGTATATCACATTGCATAATGCTATAGGTCGAAATCTGTCTGGAGAGGTGGCCTTATCTTGTTTGGGGATTAAGGCTATGAAAGATTCATTGAGCGCCTTTAAGACTTTCTTAAATATTCGAGAGTCTTCCACTACCTCCAGGATGTCCTGTTTCACAATCCTCCAACAAGCTTTGAAAAAGTCCACATTAAAGCCATCTGGGCCTGGTGCTTTCCCATTTTGCATCTCTTTCACGACTTCCTCAATTTCTCCCTCTGTCACTGGTCTATTGAGATTGAAGTTATCTTCTATGGTAACCAATTTAGGGATGTATTGAGTAAATTTTTCTGTAAACTGGTATCTGTCCTCCAAGGTTTCCTAAAAAATTTTCTGAAAATGCTGGAGTAGAACCTTCTCCATCTCTTCATGATTGTTTCTCTCTATTCCATGTTGATCTGTAAGTTTCACAATTCTATTGTTGTTTCTGTGAACTATGGTGGATCTGTGAAAGAATTTGGTGTTTCTCTCCCCTTATTTAATCCACTGTACTCTAGATTTTTGTCTCCAGAATATTTCCTCTTGAAGACATCTATTGTCCCACTCCTGCTGGAGTGACTCTACCATCTCTTTCCTTTAATCTGTATAGCCATCTGTGATAAGAATCTGGTTTATTTCCTTTAGTTCCTTTTCCACCTCTCCTTTAGCTTTGAAGATGTTACAAAATTCCTTGTGAAGCTCTTCCTTCCACCCTTTTTCAATGTTCGTGAGGAAATCTGAATGTGTGAGCCAAGCGTTCTAAAACCTAAAGGGGGTGTTCCTTGGTTTGCCAAAAAGGGAAGCTTCCAATTGTATAGGCCAGTGATCTGAACCCCCAAAAGGTAGTATGAGTGCAGTAATGCTACTTCCCCTGAGAAGAAGTTCCTCTGAAACCATAAATCTGTCCAATTTTGAGGCCACTTGGGTAGGGCCCCCTCTTTTGTTATTCCAAGTGAAAATTCCATTACTTGTTTTCATATCAACCAATTTCATATTGGTGATGAAGTTTTTGAAGGCAACTGAGTCTCTACCAAGTATTCTAGTTCCTCCTTTCTTCTCCATGAGTGATTTTGTTATGTTAAAATCACCACCAAGAATCCATGGTAGAGCTAGGTATCTCTTCTTCATATCCTCTAGTGTTGTGACGAGTCAAAGTTTGTCCTCCATTGGTTGCAGACCATAGACATTGGCGATCATGTAACATTGTCTATCACCCACCGGTTGGAAAATCAGAGAAAGGTGATGTCTGGATGCCTTTGCATCAACCAGACCAAATTTCTGTGGATCCCAAAGAGTGAGAATGCCACCAAAAGATTTATTTGCCTTAACTTCAAGGTATTCATATCTATTTACCCATTTGCTGTGTTTTTCGCGGATCCTCTCCACTGAGCATTTTGTTTCCTGTATGAATACCATGTCAGGTTTTTCCTCTCTGATCCTTTTACCTAGATTCCTCTGTTTTCTTCTACTCCCTAGTCCTCTAATATTCCAGGTTGTGATTTTCATTGAGGTGGGGTTTTAAAGGAGTAACTGGAAAGGTCTTTTATCCTTCTTGAATCAATCATGAGTTTGCCACACTCCAGTAGTAGTTCTTTCTGTCTTTTTCTTCCCCTCCTCTTTCCCAGATTCTTTGTTATTTTTCCTATTATTAATCCTATTGAGGAAGTCCCTTTGTTTTCCTGGTTGTCATGTCCTCTTTTGACTCCTGCAACTGTTTGATGTGACTTGTTAAGGAATATCTATTGGAACTTGTCCACATCCTCCTTAGGGATGGAGTTTATTCCCACGTTGCCTCCCTGTTCTAGAAACTTTTCTAGCTCTAGGTTCTCCCTTTCCAGGATCTCCTATAAATCTTGATGATCTGTACCACTTTCACTTTGAGTCATTTCCTGGTCTTTTTCTATTTCCATGGTACTCAAAGGGTCCATCGTGTATTTATTATGTTCCTGAGTGAACTCCATGTTGGTCTCTTTTTCTTCCCCCCTTGCTGTCTGATTCTCTGTACTCTCTTTATCCCCTCCATCAGCTTCTTTTTCTCCTAAGATCTCAAAACTATTGTAACTTTTTGTTTTATCATTCACAATAGGGTTCTTTTGTGTCTTCCTTCCTCCTCCTTTTCCTTTCCCTCCTACTTTGGTGAAACATGTCTGGTCTTTTCCCTTATTGGTGTTTAGGTTTTCCTCCCTTCTATTAAGAGGACAGTCTCTAGATAGATGCCCATGCTCATGACATTTGTGACATCTGAACGGGATGTGTTCATAGTCAACTGTTTGAACCCATTCCTCATCATAGACTTCTAGAATGAACTCATCTAGAAGGGCTCCTGATAGGTCCATCTCCACACATATACGAGCATGGGATGTATATTTTCCACTTAGAGTTGCCTCTGAATTTTTTAAGAAATGACCTAATTTATTTCCTATAGCTTTTAAAGATTCTGACATCCAGTAATCTAAAGGTAAGGAGTATAGTAGAATCCATACTGGTATCGAAGTGAAGGTTTCTCGTTCTAGCACAAAGTTCATCATCCATGGCCGCATGTAGAGACTAGCAACTGCAAAGAAGTATGGCCCTCCTTCAAAAATTCTGTCTTTGTCTTCCATGTTCGTAAACACCACAGTAAAAAAACCTTTGGATCCAAGATGTATATTTAACTCCCCCTTTGGTTTCCAGTTGTGTTTTATCCAGGTGTATAGTGCTTTTTTTGATGGCCAGATTCCCATAAATTTGCATATGATGGCATAGTTAACCATGTGATCCCTGTGCGCTTGCAGAGTTGGATCATTCAGAATAACCTGAGGTTTAGTTATTGTCTTGGGTTTACAGGGCCCCATCTTGGCTCTGTTTTCTTATCCCTGACCTCTGTCTTCCTGTTTCTCCTCCTGACAGTCTTCTTCGTGTGCCCCGTGGTCTGCATGGGTTTTGTTGCCTTCCGCTTTCTGAGTTTCAGTGTTTTTTTCCTTGTCCTCCAAGGGTTGTGGAGGTTTGTTCTTTTTCCCTCCTCTTCCTCTGTTTGCTACGATGTTACTGTAGGAGGGAGTGGAGCTCCTTCCTCCCTGTGTCTCCATGGGTGCTTGTTGCCCTCTGTCACTCAGTAGGTTAAACCCTAGAACCAGAGTTGGCTCCTCAATATAGGATTCCTAGAGAGAAAAATCAACTCCTTATTACAGTAATGATTTACCGTGAGAGATTCATATTGATGAGCAGAGTATATTCAAATCTATTGTTTTAGTAAATCACATTAGCAGTTTGAATTTACAAGGAATTTCTACAATTTGGACCATTTTATTGTTTTCATCCATCTCAATGCTTCAAGTGTGCAAAAAGTAGAGGAATCAACTCATAGGACCATTTTACCAGAGGGACCCAATTTGCAAGATGGGGGTTTGAAAATTTCTGGGAGAATTTTGAGGAATGAAACAACATTTTTTTTGGGTAAAACTTAGCCTTTTTAGTGGTATATAACATTTTTTTAAAAACATAGAAACCTTTCCAACAACACAAGAATTGCCTCAATCAGAGTCTGTATGAAAAAATTATGCCACTTGGAGGTTGGCCTTTCTGCTTTGACCACCATAATAGGATGCCACACCGACCCCCATTCCTCATAGAAAAGGGGCTAGCCACACAGTCATGATGAAGATGTATCTAGAAGAGTCAATATTGTAACTCTAGTAAGAGTTGAAGGAGTCAACCCTAACCAAAGGTAGGCTACTGAGTTGTATTATAATTGGGCTACTAGGAGGAAAATAAGCTCCATTCTGTTTTAGTGCATTTTGTTACATAGAAGAATAATGTAGCTGAGGGTGATAGAGAGAGAGAGAAAATAGAGAGGATTTGTGTACTGTAGTAATCCATTGGCCACATGCCTTCTCACTTACATCCATTTTCTATTCAAAGAATTAGAGTGGGTGATAGAGAGAGAGAAAAAATAGAGAGGATTTGTGTACTGTAGTAATCCATTGGCCACATGCCTTCTCACTTACATCCATTTTCTATTCAAAGAATTAGAGTAGAGCGACCACAACTTCTAATGGGGGTTTAACCCAAAAGTGTTTCCCAAAATATATCCTACATGTCAATTGTGGTTTGTGAGTTTTTATTTCACTGTTCTCTATTTTATGTATAATTATAATTTGCATGCATACACAATAAATATTAATTAATGGTTCCAAAAACTAAAAGAAAAATAAACCCACTATTTTTCTAATATATTTTTAGTAAATCTTTTATAACGAATTACCCAATAAAATATCCATAACTATTTACCAATCAAAATACAATTCATTTACACCTTTAAAATTATTTTCATTATTTTTTCATAAAATTTAAATACAATTATTAAACACTCATAATATGACTGAACTATTCAAATCAATTATATAATTTAAAGTTTATATTTAACATAATATAAATATCATAGTTTACAATATTATTTAAAAATATATACTTTTACCCAACCATTTGAAAGCACAATGTGAACAGTGCATATCACAACATCTAGTTACAAATCAATTGTCAATAGAATGTACTTCCAACTACCATTTTTAAGGATAGGTTTGATGTACCATTCACCTACCAAGTTTGATGGCCAGCATAGGGACATTATCTATATTCACATGCGTAGGATTTATTACAATAATTATTTAGCAAATTAAAATGGAATATTAATGTGGAAAGGAATCCTCAACAGTATAGCTTTGTCCCATCTAGATAAAAATGAGTGTGGGGTACTTTCACAATGTAGGATCTGTTCACATTTAAGAAAATAACTAAATGAGAAAAATACAAGTGCATTTAATGGTTTTTTTTCTATTAAAAAGAAAACGCAACTTCATGTATTATAAACCTATGTAGAACATAAAATACTAAATTAATATATATATAGTTTTTAGAAATTAATATAAATATATACAAATAACTATCTAAAATCAGCTAGATTGATCGGAATACTTTTCAGAGTCATGATTCTTCAATGACTTTATTTATAAAAGTCTGTTCCAATAGAATATTAATTTCAAAAGATACCAGCATAGCAAGTTCCTTTTTCTTACTGTATGGCCGGTCCATATTAGGAGGCTGGTGAGATGTTATTGACTTGGACATACATTATCAACATTGCTCGCTGTATATCTCATCAATGAATGGTTACTGTTTATATTTATATATATATATATCTATATATATATATATATTTATATGGTTTTGTGAAGAACCGAGAATTTGTGTTACAGTGAATAGATATATTTCACTAAGTATGGGAAGATCATAAAAATAAATATTTTCTAACAAAATCGTAAAAAACTTGTAGATAAGGTAATTTTAATGAGATTTTGTAGAGTAGTTGGATGTATTTATATGTATACATTTTAATTAATTGAATTTAGTTTTTTTTAAGAATCAAAATTTGTTTTAGGTGAGAAACTCTATCATAACTCAGTTATCAAATTAGCAGTGAAGATATTTATCTCTAGCTGTTATTGGTAATGCAAGCTAATTCATCACAGTTATTCAAGGAAAACCACGTCACCTGGAATAACCTGAGACAGCCATCTCATAACCTGAGACACCCATCTCTAGCTGTTATCTAGGCTAACTCATCACAGTTATTGAAGGAAAATCACCCCAAGTGGAATAACCAGCTGGTGGTCCATAAGGGGGCAGGGTTTCACTCCTGTGAGATGCCTCTAGGTCTTTTCCTTAGATCCCAGAAAAATGAGCTTTTAACCAAATAAAAACAGTTTAGTGAAATTATAATATTTTGTTATCTAAATATTTTTAAATGTATAAATAAATTTAAACTCTTAAAATTTTAAATTACATTTTAAATATACAAATAAATTCAAAACTCTTGTACAATTAACCTGAAAACTGAATAACATAAAATTATAATTCTTTTAATTTCTACTTAAAATGTAATCTACCAAACCCATCATATTTGTTGATCACTAATAAATTTGTATTATTTTTTTTACCCTTTTAGATATTTAATAAAGTTAAATGAATACTGATATTCTATAAAACAATCTAATCTACCATACGCATCATATTTGTTGATCACTAATAAATTTGTATTATTTTCTTGTACCTTTTTAGATATTTAATAAAGTTAAATGAATACTGATATTCTATAAAACAGAGAAAAACAAATGACTAATTATTGACTACTGTGCCATGTGATAATATTTCCACCGAAGATATTCCAAAAAAGCCTCTATTGACTTGTCCATACCCTTAATACTGCACGAGAAAATTCATTTCGATTACTTCTAAATGCACCGCAATCATATAGCCCACGAAGAATGGTTATTATTTATGGCAGAAAGAGAAAGTGGTGTCGTTTAGGTTTCAAGAAGTTGCTTTCGCCATTTATTGGGTTTTGAAATCAGGCAAGCTGAAATCTAGAGAGTGTTTGAAAATTGAACGTGGCCTCTTCCTGTTCACGTACAGCTGATCGAAAGTAAATGGCCCAATGAAGAAAGCAGCTGCAACAAGTCTGGTCCTAATTTTGGCGCTCGCCCCACCATTAAAACCAGTTTGAGAATAAAACTGAACCCCATCACATGTCGGGCAATTTGCAATTTGATCACATGGTCCCCCACCTAAGTTTCAGCGATTGATGTACTGTCTCTGAAATATTGAGGGCCAAGGCATCTACGTGTAGTAAGGACATGCTCATCGTGATGGCCCGGTAATACCAGTAAATCTTGGACCCAGAAATTAGATTTTTGCCCTAAGCTGATTAGGCATTTATTAAGAATCAAATTACCTTCTTTAACAATTCATTTAATATAAATTAAATTCTATTTGGAAACAGAAATCAGCTGCTTAAGACATAAAGGTAGTTGGCCAGGGACAGTTTGTTACTTCTAACACCATTTATTAGTTATTCTATATAGTCTGGTTTTCCTTAATAGCTTTATGCTGAACTGGTTTAGATAGCAGGTTTTGGGAATATTTTAGAATTTAACATAGTTGACCTCATCCTTGACCTCAAAACTACGGATGGCTAGCTGATAGCAGCCATTGACAGTTGTCTTCACTGCAGGTTTGACATACAACCATTGCTGATTTGACAATCTATATTCTAGGATATCAGTTAATTATAACTACTTTGTCTAGCTACTCTATGTTTTGGAGTTTTTTGCTAAACAATTTTTGGTCAGATTGTAATTTTTTGTTATTTAAAATGAGCTTTTGAATGTATAAATAGATTCAAAAATATGAAAAACCCTAATACACTAGAATAATATAAAATTTAGAACTCAAATTTGTGATTCCTAAACTTGTAAAAAAATTTACTACAAAATATATTTAGAAAAAAATTCCAAACAAAAAATATTAAACTATGATAATTATCACTAATTTCATAAAAACGATTTAATTTGAAAAAATATATAATAAAAAAATAATAATAAATTTTAATATAAAAAAACAAATCACCAACCACAAATTTAGTTTATCATATTCCAATCAAGGTGCATTAGGGATAATCTATAGAAAGCTCCACATTTTTGAAGGATTTGCTGCAACGTGGCCTTTCCAATATCCATGGGTTGCCATTACGTACAAATCCACATGTGAAATATGGTCGAGAAATCCGAAACAGTACATACATGAGGAAAACAACCTTATCAAACTCTAAACAACAAAATTAGTTTATCAATTTCCTTTCAAGCTGCATCATGGGTAATCCATAGACAGGTCCACCTTATTGAAGGATTTGTTGCAGCAAATTAGTTTATCAATTTCCTTTCAAGCTGCATCATGGGTAAGCCATAGACAGGTCCACCTTATTGAAGGATTTGTTGCAGTGTGGCATTGGCTTTCCCATATTCATTAGTTGTTATTTAAAATTTTTCATTTCTATATAAGATTTTTTTCTGTGAGGATGTTAAAGAATTAGATTAATGGTTTAAGATATAGAAATATTTGGCAAGAGTAAAAGTTTAATATGGTTTTTAATTAGAGATTATTTTTAGAGATTATTTTAAGTGTTGTGGTTTTTATTTATTTATTAAAAGTGATAAATTAACTTTCATTTGTTTGTCAATAGTTGTTGCTAGTGATGATTTGTTAAGAGTAGCCAGTAATAATTTTTTCTTTTGTTGGTTTGATAGTGTCTTACTAATTTCATATAGTCTATATTGATAATAGCCAACAATAATTGTCTCCATAGTTGGTTTGATATTGTCTTATTAATTTGATATAGCTTATATTAACTAATAACATTCAATTATTTCTGTCACCATTGCTAATTTGAATACCAACATATAATATATTATTCTATTCTTTAAAAAATATATTAAGACATTAGATGAATTTTATTATGAAAGAAGCTATGCACAACAACAATTTTAGTTTCGTGAAACTGCTTTGTCTTGGGTGTTTGGATGTCTTAAGGAAACATTTTAATCGTAACCGCCCAAGATCCAGAAGCATGTGACAGGAGTGAAAGCCTACCCCCTAGTGTGTCATTCATGATAACTAGATATTCCTTGAATAACAGTGATGACTCATCGTACATTCTTGGATAGTGGCTAAAAATCACTATCTAACTTGACAACCTAATTATATGAGTTTTCCAATTATTTAAGAAGAAAAACAACAAATATAATTTATCATATTCCCATCAAAATGGATTACAGGTAATCCACAAAATGCTCCACTTTTTCGGATTATGGGTAATGCATAGACAGCTCCACTCTTTTGAAGGATTTGCTGCAGCGTGGCCTTTCCACTATCCATTGGTTTCCATTCAATGTTAACCATATGTACAAATTCACATGTGTAACATGGTCAAGAAATCCAAAACAGTACATACCTGGGAAAACAGCCTTATCAAACTCCCAACCAAAAAAATTAGTTTACCAAATACCTGTGAAGGTGCATTATGGATAATGCATAGACAGCTCCACCTTATTGAAGGATTTTCTGCAGCGTGGCCTTTCCAATATCCTTTGGTTGCAAACCAATATTCACCATATGTACAAATATCACATGTGTGATATGGTCTAGGAATCCAGAACAGTACATACCTGGGGAAAACAGCCTTATCAAACTTCTTTTGGCAAAGGAAGGAGAGAACCTCGTAGTACAATCTCATTCCATAATTACAAGGTGTTTATTATTTTGGTCCACAAAGCGCATATTATATTTATCCAGCCTTTGAACTCAAATACCTGCCACCGCTCTCTCTGCCTGCCTGCCTTTACCTTTGAGGACGTACAGAACTAAAGGAAAATCAGTGTAGCACATGGTCTTTGATTAATTCTCAGTACAGTGCCCTGTTTTCATTTCTTTTCTCCAGCTGTTATCTGGCCTGCATTTTCATGTACTGTCTTCTGTTCATAAAAAATCAATATGCCAATGTTAACCAGTGCACATGTTACCCCATTTCCAATACAGACACCGTTGCCATACGTACTAGAGAGGACCTTTTGGTGAGCATATTTGACAACCCCTGTAATATTGTTGGCACGTCCACATATACAACAAATAAAAAACGCTGATGTATCACAACTGTAGCAGAGCTGACTAATGAAAATTACTGATGTATCACAACTGTAGCAGAGCTGACTATGTCGTGAAACCTGCTGTCTTTTTTTAATGCTTTTTGTTTTCACTTTATCATAGGGTCGGTGTCTCTGGATATGGGTTGGCTCATGTGCTCACTTTATTCACTGTCTTCACTGATGGTGTACTCAGGGGGCAGGCCCCGGCACGTCTCCACTGGTAAGTGGGCTGTACGTTGGACGTGAAAATTGCAGCCCCAGCTCACCTGCTATATGGTAGTGGGAAGAATGAATGGTACTGTTTCGTTTTGGTTCAGTAACTGAGAATGTAAAGTTGGAGGCAGATTATACTAACATGCTAAATTTAAATCTGTAGAGATATAAATATTGAAAATGCTAACATTCTAAATTTAAATTTGTAGAGATATAAATAATGAAAATGTTTGATCCAACTTATCAGGTCTAGGCCGTCTTAGTCTCAACTATAAATAATCAAATAATCATTTATTTGGTTCCCTAGGGGTTTTTCCAATTTAGTAGGAAAGAGATGTTTTTTGGAAGTTTGGTAGGATTACATTTTCATCATGTTTAGTATATCATTTTCTTGGAGAATTGAACCAGTGACTTTATATCAAGGAGTGTTTTAACAGAATTAGCCTCTCTAAGACCAATGGACTAATAGGAAAAAAAATATTATAATGTTATATAAAAGTGTATATATTTTCTCCAAAATAAAATACACTTTCCAACTTAATATGAAAAAAATGTTTTATAATAATAATAATAGTAATAAACGTGCTTAATAAAAATGAGTTGGAGGTATTTTTATAGAAAAAAATATTAATTTTCTTGAAAGTACATTTATGTTAAAATTGTATTTTAATTTTAAAAATGTTTATAAATTTTAGATCACTAAGTCTAAATAATAAATATTTTTAAATTGTAGGAATTTACAGGGTAAGTTCCTCAGAAAGAATACCAAAAGGACACCGCTCACAACCAGATCTCAAATCAATACACCAGTATTTTTGACGTGGTTAAAACCCTCAGAGTGCAAGGAGGGAAACAGTCCACGGCCTGTCCCAACGTGGGTACAGACAATTTATTAATCAAAGAATGAAAATTTACATAAGTTTCTCTCATGCACGGATTACCCGAACAATGACCCTCCATGCGCTTTAAATAGAACTCATGGACCAATCGGGTGTCAAGCCACGGATCAAGTGTCGATAATACCGAGGTGAGAGTGAACCGTCGGATCACTACATATCGTGACCGTCGGATTGTAAGTTACAATATGTACAACGGTAAAGAAAGACACTTTACCTAACTCTATACCTAACTCTAAACTAGACCAAGTTGATCTTAACTATATCCTATGTGTCGGAATATCCTAACATCCCCCCTTAAGAACAACTTGGGATAGGATTGAAGGATTTACAAATATGACACAATAGGAGAAGGAAGGAGGCACTAGAGCCTATCCCCCCTTAGTGACAACTTCCTGAACTCTAAGCATATATCGAAGTTTAGTGAACTTCGCCTCTGTGAGAGCCTTTGTGAAGATGTCTGCAATCTGATCATCTGTTGGACAATATTGTACTTCAAGAGCATGGTCATGAATGAGTTTTCTGATGAAGTGCATGTGTAGTTCGATGTGTTTGCTGCGCTGATGCTGGACTGGATCTTTGCATAGCTGAATGGCACTTTGATTATCACACCAAAGGGAGGTTGGATGCTGCTGCTCAAAGCCAAACTCTGATAGGATCTGACGAAGCCACAAGGCTTCCTTACTAGCTTCCACGGCACCACGATACTCTGCTTCTGCTGACGAAAGAGAAATGGCAGCCTGTTTCTTACAAGCCCATGTAATAGGTCCTGAACCAAGAGTGAAGACATAACCGGCAGTAGACTTCCGATCATCAGGGTCACCAGCCCAATCAGAATCAGTGAAACCAACTAACAGAGGAGCTGCTTTGGCACTGTAATGAATCCCAAACTGTACTGTACCTCGAACATAACGAAGTATTCTTTTGGCTGCTTTCCAGTGACTTTCACGGGGGTTTTGCATAAAACGAGCAACAAGGCCAACAGCAAAGGAAAGATCAGGACGAGTATGGGTTAAGTACAAGAGTTTTCCTACAAGTTGACGGTATAAGGTAGCATCAAGTTCAGGAGAAGAACAAGAGACTGAAAGTTTGACTCCAGACTGAAAGGGAGAAGGGGCTGGCTTACAGTCTTCCATGTGAAAATGACGAAGAATATCACAAGCATACTTGGACTGGGAAAGGGAAATACCCTCCTTGGATTGCAAGACTTGAAGACCGAGAAAATAGTGTAAGTGTCCTAAGTCTGTCATTTCAAATTTCTTTTTAAGGATAGACTTCACATGGTTTATAAGGTTGGGATCACTACCAGTAAGGATAAGATCATCAACATAAAGAACAAGGATGATAAGAGAGTCACCCACTTTCTTGGTGTAGACAGTATTGTCAGAATGACACCTAGAAAAGCCAGATTCTAAAAGAAAGCTATCCATTTTGGCATACCAAGCCCGAGGAGCCTGCTTGAGACCATAAAGGGATTTCTTAAGTCGACACACAAGGCTTGAGTCTGTTTCTATGAAGCCAATGGGTTGTTCCATATAGATTTCTTCCTGCAAGTCCCCATGCAAGAAGGCAGATTTAACATCCATTTGATGGACTTCCCATTTTAAAGAGGCAGCAAGGGAAAGAACAAGGCGGATAGAGTTCATTTTGGCAACAGGGGCGAAGGTTTCAGTGTAGTCAATTCCTTCAACCTGTGAAAAGCCCTTAGCAACAAGACGAGCTTTATGTTTATCAATTTTGCCATCTGGTCCATACTTGGTTCTGTAAACCCATTACATCTTACAAGTTTTCGTCCCGTTGGTAGAGGAACAAGATCCCATGTATCATTTGTCATCAATGACTGATATTCTTCATTCATAGCTGCTTCCCAATGTGGATGGCCTGAAGCTTCTGCAAAAGTGTCAGGATCATGATTTACTGGAGCTTGAGCCAGTAAAGAAGAGGCTCTTTCAAACTGAGAACGTGTACGTCGCTGATCTGTAGGATCACCGGCAAGATCACCTGCTGCATCTCGAGTAGCACGGACCCATCTTGGAAGTTGAGGATCCTGAGAAGGTGGGGGAGGATTGTCATCCTCACTTTCATCATCTGAAGAAGAAATGTTTTCAAAAGTAGAAGAGATAGGAAGAGGTGGCACATCCGCCGGACTAGGCTCGCAGGCCGATTTATTTTCATCAAATTTTACATCTCTTCTAATGATAACATTTTTGGACTTAAATGGAATAAGTCTGTAACCTTTTACATCTTCAGAATATCCAACAAAAGTGCATTTCTCACTCTTAGGTTCTAAAGCTTTATGCTTTTCATCTGGAATATGGGCCCATGCTTCACTTCCAAACACACGAAAGTGACTTACATCTGGTTTAATGGAACTCCAAGCTTCTTCTGGAGTGATATTCTCTAGAACCTTAGTAGGAGTGCGATTGATTATATAATTTGCACAATTAATTGCTTCGGCCCAAAAACTAAGACTGAGTCCTTTAGATTGCAGCATACAATTAGCCATTTCCTTTAAGGTGCGATTTTTCCTTTCAGCTACACCATTTTGTTGTGGAGTGTATGGAACAGTATGTTGCATTTGAATTCCATTTTCAGTGCAAAAGTTGATGAATGTGTTTTTAACATATTCTCCACCATTATCAGTTCGTAGCTTAAGAATTTGATGTCCAGATTGTTTTTCAACAAAGGCTTTGAAGGCCAAAAAAGTGTTAAATACTTCGCTCTTGAGTTTTAAGAAGTATACCCAAGTGCGTCTGGAGAAATCATCAATGAAGGTTAAGAAGTACTTGCAACCAGAGAATGAAGCAACAGGAAGAGGACCACATAAATCACTGTGCACAAGCTGTAAAGGGGCTGAGGCGTGCCAAGAGGCACGTTTGTCAAAACTGTCCCGATGATGTTTTCCGAGTACACATCCGGAACAAACACCATCTCTGCAAGATATCATAGGAAGACCTGTCACCATATTTTCTTTACATAGATGCTGAAGGGAGCGATAGTTTAAGTGACCAAATCGCTCATGCCAAAGTTTGCTCACTTCATCATTATGAGCAACAAATGCTGAGGGAAGATTTGATGACCCAAAGTTGTGAAACTTATACAACCTTATGGAATCATCAGCAAGACCAGTAGCTAGAATCTGTTTAGGATCTTTTAGATCCTTGATTACAACATCATGAGGTGAAAATTCAACAATTTTGCCTTCACCTGAATGAGTTATCTGATAGACAGATAGAAGGTTGGAGGATAAGGTTGGAACACATAATACATCATTAAACTGACCATTGTCTAGATGAACAGTTCCAGTCCCTACAACACTAAGAGATCTATCATCACCAACATATATATATTTGGTGTTACAATCTTTTAAAGAAGAAAACATGGCTTGGTTTTTGGCCATGTGATAAGAGGCTCCAGAATCAATGAGCCACTCATGAGAATGAGAAGAAGAAGAAGATACATTTAAAGCATAACCAGACTGAGATGATTGACAACGACATGCAGAAAGTGCCATTCCGGAAGTTGAAGTTGAAGTAGGCTCCACATGGATGTTATGTTTCTTCATTGCGGCTTCCAAGGCTTCCATCTTCTTAAAGCATTTAGATTCTAAGTGGCCATCTCGATTACAAAAGTTACAATGTCTGTCAGTCCTCTTCCATTTGTTTTTATTGGTCTTGTCATTTTGCTGAAATGATCTTTCATCTTGAGGCTGAGTTGGTTTAGGACCATTCCTTTGAGGATAAGACTTCTTAGGATTCTTTGAATTTGGTTGCTGCTGGGCGGCTAACGCTTTCGAGGAAGAGTTTCCAAGATTAAGAAGACCAAGGTGTAAGAGTTTTTCTTGTTCTCTTATTAAGGAATCACAAAAGGAGTCAAAGGAAGGGGGTTTGTAGTCTTTGCCTTGACAAATGAAAGCTTCCCTTGTAGAATGGAAAGTGGAAACAAATACAGAGTAGGCTGGTCCCAACTTAGTAAGGATGGAATAAATAAGGTTACCATCTTCTTTCTTAACTTTAACACCTTCCAAGAGATATCTAAGGGTCTTGAATTTGGACAAGAAATCTTCAATGCAAGAAAAATTATTAGGATCCAAAGTAAGCAACTCA
Organism: Pinus tabuliformis; assembly: GCA_031772625.1. Lineage (NCBI taxonomy): Eukaryota > Viridiplantae > Streptophyta > Pinopsida > Pinales > Pinaceae > Pinus > Pinus tabuliformis. Next base: position 120,835,817 of record CM062806.1, read on the forward strand.
TTCTCAAGTTGATGGGCTCTAATTTCATTTTTAATCCCAAAAACTTTAGCAAGTTTTTCTAATGCTTCATGAGGAGTTTCAATTTCTGCAATGTGGAATCTAAGATCAGGAGAAACAGACATTCCTATCAAACCACGTGCTTGATCTTGTCTATTTTCCCATTTTTCGGCCTTGTCTTCATCTTTGGGTTTCTTCTCTTGGTCTGTGGCTATTCTGAAGAGACCTTTACTTCTAAGTAAATCTCCCATGTAGGCTACCCATTGGAAGTAGTTAGTGCTGTCAAGAATGACTTGGCATGGACTTTCCATTTTTTGAAAAAAACTGAAGCTGAAGATGCTGAAAGTAAGTGGTCCAATGGATAGATCTCGAAAAAATAGGCGGTTTTAAAAAAAACGGCTCTGAAAAAGGCTTCCGGATGAAGAAGTTATGGCTTTTTGAAAAAAATTGTTGACGTTGCCGGCAAAAGTGCGCGAATGTGCGGGAATGAAAAAAATCCGCCCCCACAAAATGGAGACTTGAACCCAAGACCTCTACTCTCTTAAAAAGTCTTTGAACCAATTGATCTATACAAAATATTTGAGAGAGAGAGAGAGAGAGAGAGGGGGGGGGGCCTCGATTTGCGTGCTTGCCTTGGGAAGGCTCTTTTCCCCTACAAAACACAAAACACAAAACCCAACACGAATATGCAAAGAAAAACGAACCTTACGGCTCAAAGTTAGCTTTAGCCAAAAAACTAGAATTTAAAAAAAATCTCAAAGTTAGCTTTTAACCGAAAAACTAAATATTTTTCTCAATGTTTCTGATTTTCCAAGATCACACTAAGGTGCAGGGAAAAGAGCATACGCATGAGAAAAATCCTTTCTTTCTGTTTCTGATTTGCCCAGATCGCACAAAGTCGCAGGGCAAAGAGCATACGCAGAAATGAAAGGTATAGATCCGGGAAAAAAAAGGCTAAATAAACCGAAACCGAAATAAGCAGAGAGAAAATGACAGTAAACTGCAAAAAAACACTGTATACCTCCCGATCTAAAAAATGACGCAGCTAGGGCTACCGGAAACCTTTTCGCGTGAAACGAAAGGGGTTCCTCACTGAAACAGATGCTCCAAACGCAACAGAGCAGTCCTCTCGGCCCGAAAGCAGTCAGAAATAGCAGATCTAGGAAACGACAGCCGCATGCAGTTCTACCGGCTTCAGATTTGGATCACCAACGGACGCGGCCCTCAAATAGCTCTGATTCCATGTAGGAATTTACAGGGTAAGTTCCTCAGAAAGAATACCAAAAGGACACCGCTCACAACCAGATCTCAAATCAATACACCAGTATTTTTGACGTGGTTAAAACCCTCAGAGTGCAAGGAGGGAAACAGTCCACGGCCTGTCCCAACGTGGGTACAGACAATTTATTAATCAAAGAATGAAAATTTACATAAGTTTCTCTCATGCACGGATTACCCGAACAATGACCCTCCATGCGCTTTAAATAGAACTCATGGACCAATCGGGTGTCAAGCCACGGATCAAGTGTCGATAATACCGAGGTGAGAGTGAACCGTCGGATCACTACATATCGTGACCGTCGGATTGTAAGTTACAATATGTACAACGGTAAAGAAAGACACTTTACCTAACTCTATACCTAACTCTAAACTAGACCAAGTTGATCTTAACTATATCCTATGTGTCGGAATATCCTAACATAAATTACTATTTAAAACTTAAACATAAATCCACCCTTTATTAATTACAATGATTTTATATGAGTTATTTTTGTTTTGAATAATAATAAATAAATAATAACTATCCTAAATATTAATTAATAATTAAATTATAAATTTATCACTCTAAAGAAAAATATCATATAAATAATAACATTCATTATTTTAAAAATATCATGTATCATTACATATTATTTTTTAAATATATTTGTATTACACAACATTATATTGATAAAATAAAAATAAAAATCTACCCTTACTAATTATTACCACATAATTTTAAACTTATATTTATTTGGAATTTATATTAATAAACAAATAATAACTATTCTCATTATTAATTACTAATTAAATTGTAAAAATCTATAATAGAAATATTAAATAAATAAGTAAAATTTATCATTTAGAAAATCCTAAAAAGTGTTTTCAAAATAAATAAATAAAAATTCGTATTCCACAATACTATATTAGAAAAGAAATGATCTTTGACACTTCTTTCCAAAAAAGAAATGAACTTTGATAAATATGAGAACTACTCATCAATTTTTCCATATTTCTGTTCATGCTCAATTGATAACATAGGAGCATAAATTTATCAAATATTTCTCCCAAGATATGAATTACGAAAATTTATAAATATAATTATATTTTTCTTGTTAATTTTAATCAAAATCCAACAAAGTTATTTAAAAACTTGAAGTTAAATTGTTTAATCTGCATAATTGGAGTGTTGGAGGAGTTTTCAAAAGTGTTGAATCTATTTATGCATTAAAAATGTATTTTAAACAATAAAAAATCTTAAAATTACATTACCAGATTTTAATAGATTCTTGTGAAAAAACTATTTCGTCTATAAATTAAACCGCACCTATATATATATATATATATATATATATATATATATATATATGATGATGATGATGATGATGATGATGATGGTGGTTAACGTCCACTGAGACCAAACTTTGGCCTATCGAACCTAAATAAACGAATTATTTAGTTTGATTTAAGATTTTATTCCTATGCTCAAAAAGCTTGGAGAGAAGCCTCTTGAGCTCACTGTAATTTTGACAATGTAAAAGGCTAGGAAGGTCACTATTGCAACAAAGATTTTGAAACTGAGATCTAATGTGGTTGTAGGCTGGGCACTCTAAGAGGAAGTGATTTTCATCCCCAATGTTCGTATTCTCACAAAGATGGCACAACCTTTCCATCCATGGTGTTTTAGTAACTGCCCAACGACGGTTTTCACTATGGAGCTCATGAGAGTTCGTTCTAATCATGGCTATATTAATTTTCTTCTTTGAGCTAGTTAAAATAGAGAGATACTTTTGATCTTCTAGGCTGGGGTTGATGACCTCCTTATAATATCTTAATTTTCTTTTCGCTTCTAAATCTTTTTCGCACCACATTTTTTCTAATCTTTTTCACACCACATTTTTTCTTTGAACTTAGAAGTAACAATATTTTTAATGTTATTAATGTTTTACAATGCAACATTCTCGTCGATCTCCCAATGGTTTAACCAGGCCCTAGGATCTTTATACCAACCTCGTTTGAGTCTTAGGTGGTTTTGGGTGGAATTTAAAACTAGCTCTTTGGTCCTAAAATTTATATTTTAGTCTTTGAATATTTTCCAAAATTTTCTTAAAACCTAATCATTTTCCCATGAAATTTTGTAATATTTTTCTAAAATTTTGTAATATTTTGATGATAAACCTTTTCCTTTCACTTTATCCTCTTTTCCTTAAACTGTGAAATCCGAATGACAATCAATTTCTCCGTGAAATTTAGTCGACTTATTTACGTTTTTGTGCAACAGCCACAAACAAAATGCTGACACAGAGAAAAGTCAGAAATCAATCGGGCAAAGATTTATGAAATAGTCAGAACAACTGGGCATAGATATATGCCATATTGGATTTGAATTCTTTAAATATTTAATAAATTTAAATGGTTTTTATTTTTATATTTAGGTTTTATATTTATAGTAAATTTTTTATTTATTTAATAAAAAGTTGTTAATTTTTTTTAAATATTTAGAATATAGATGTAAATTATATTTTTAATCTAAAAATAAATTTAACAAAGTTATATAGTAGTTAGTATTTACTGTTTAGTTTAAATATAGTTTAATTAAATTAAAAAATAATAAATACAAATTGTTTTATAAAAATAAAATAATTAATAAAATATTATATTGATATTAGTTTTTTGGATTAATCACATCGCTAAGATTTGGTTGACTTTTCGAACCAAAAATAATATTGCTAAATACTATCACCAAAAATTAAAAAATATGATTAATTAATACTTTTCTATTAACATATATACACTTCGTAGAATTTAGATCTCTGTGATCCATATTACATAAACCTTTCTTTCATGCAGAAAGAGGTCCCAAGAAGAGGATTGATCCCAAGGATCGATCTTCAAGTTTCATCTTCTTTTTATTCAAGGGATAATGGATAAAATCGGGAGGATCCTGAAAAAGCATAATATTCCTTATTCTTTTAGACCCGGCGCACTATTCGAAATTCTCTTCGTTCGGCCAAGGACCCTACGAAATTCTCTTCATTCGGCCAAAGACCCTATTAACCGTAAGCATGAAAAGGGTGTTTATATGATTCCTTGTTCATGTGGGACTCCTTATATTGGTGAGACTGGTCAGTCAATAAATCAAAGGATTTGTGAGCATGTTGCACACATAAAGCATGGAAGGTCTCTCTCCTTAGCATTGGCTGAACATGGGCAAAAAACCAATCATCACATTTGCATATAAGAGACAAAGGTTTGCATAGAAGAGACAAAGGTCAATCCTATATAAGAGACAAAGGTTTGCATAGAAGAGAAAAAGGTCATCCCTGGATTGACCACTTTCAGGAAATTCAGATCGAATAAATGCCCGTCAATCTGAACAGAGACGATGGTTGGAGTATTAGCAGGTGTTGGATCCCTACTCTTTCTTCCTAGATTTTTCTTGTTATTTAATTAATTATTATTATTACTGTTTTTGTATTTAAAAATTCTTATTGATATTATATCTGTAATATAATTTTTTTTTTGTAAGCTTCGGTAGGACCCACTCATTTTTCCACTTTTTACAACCTCGCAGGATTCGAACTTGGGTGGGGGGTGTGAAAGCCATCCGCCCCAGCGATTACATCATGCACGTCATGTGCATATCTGTAATATAATTTAATAATACTAATATTATTTAATATTAATTGAAATAATATTATTTATTTCAAAAATAATATTAATTATTAAATTAAAATTCTTTTTAATTTTGGGTCAAAGGCTTAATTTTTTATTTCAATTTTTTATTCAAACTAGCTGTTATTTCTAATGGCTAGTTAGCTGCTCTTTTCATCTATTTATTCCATTTCCTAGATCTAATTCCTTATCTTGTCCTGAAGATGAACCACATTGGTTGGTTTGAAAACCGTGAAAGAGATTTTATTTTATGTGATTTTTACAAAAAATGTTGTTATAAATATATACACTTTAATATATATGTGTTTTATTTTTTATTAATATATAGAAATTTTTACAATTAAATTTATTAAAATATGTTTTTAATATAATAATAACTGATTTTAAATTGAAAATATAGAGACAAAACTATATTTCATGAAAATGGAAATAATAGAAAAAGAAAAAATAAATAAAAATAAAATAAAACAGAAAACAAAAAATCAGTAATTAATAGAAATGGAAGTTACTAAACAACTCATAGTAAAATCTCAACCAACCATTTTACAAATAAATAAATTTAAATAATAATAAAAAATAACAAAAAAAATAAATAAGTAACAAATTTTTTAGTAAAAATAAACAAATACTTAGTCAAAAAAACTGAATAAGCACAAATATAATAACCTAAATTCAGTTTAATTATATAAAATCTAACAATTTCAAAATATTTTTTTCCCGCAAAACTGAGTAAACAATAAACTGAATAAACCATGACTGGGACAAATATAATAGCCTAAATTCAGTTTAATTATATAAAATCCAAAAATTTAAAAATATCCTTTTCTCATTTAAATTAGTATAAAAAACTAAACACTAAAATTATTAACCAAACTTCATAATGATCCTTGGATTTGGGAATTTAAAGTGACTTCACAGGTAAATTGGATTTGGGAACGTAAAGTGTCTTCATATATATGTTTTAATTTAACAACATGACACTTTAATTATACACATCAAACAAAATCTAAAAATTTTCCACATTCAAATTAAAATTTCAAACTAAAATGTAAAATCATTAAGAGTAAAATCATTAACCAAAAAGTAGCCTTGGTCATTATGATTTTCCACATTCAAATTAAAATTGAAAACTAAAATGTAAATCGCTAAGAACAAAATCATTAACCAAAAAGTAGCCTTGGTTATTATGATCGCCGTATTTGGGAATTTAAAGTCACTTTACAGGTCATCAATAACCATAGGACAAATAAAACCTACATCAAATAAAGACCCTAAAAGTTCATTATTATCTCTTAATACATTGACACAAGACATATCCAACATAATATTTGTGTCTTTGAAAATATCTATCTTTTTCAATGTTGGGAATATAAAATTTTTGAACAATGGAAAAGCATCGCAGATAGGAGAGTGCTCATCTGTTTGGTAAAAATGATCAGAGAGTGCTCATGCCAAACTATATCACACATAGTGCAGTGCATAATGCTGGAAAAATAATTATAGTTAACTAGCAATTAAAACGAACTGGAATTCTGATCTTCATGCAAAATACATATATCTAGGCAGGATTGTATTCCGATTAACTTACGATGACGATGTATATTCAATGTAAATCCGTCCTTTGCACCCTGCCGATGACAGATACGCATGAAGAGGCTTGCAGGTATTCTAATCTACATGCAAAAGACATATATCTTGGCAGGATTGTATTCCGATTTACTTACGATGACGATGTATATTCAATGTAAATACGTCCTTTGCACCCTGCCCATGACAGATACGCATGAAGAGGCTTGCAGTTATTCTGATCTACATGCAAAAGACATATATATTCTAGGCAAGACTGTATTCCGATTTACTTACGATGACGATGTATATTCAATCTAAATACGTCTTTTGCACCCTGCCGGTGACAGATACGCATGAAGAGGCTTGCAGGTAGAAAACCTAATCACATTGACTTTAATGATATATACATTCAATGTGAATACAAACGTACAGTGTGACCATAATGATATATACATTCCATGTGAGTGCAAAGGGATAGTGTGCCCATAATGATATATACATTTAATGTGAATACAAAGGAATAGTGTGCTCATATGTCCATTTTGACCATGGATCCATTAAGCTTATGGGCTCCTTGGCACTAACATCAATGAGGCAACACAGCAAGCCAATCTCCTGCTACTGTAGATCTGACGTCTTGTATGTGACGTCCATTGGCAACGCCTTTATCTTTGTCTACCTCATTTAAAAAAAAAATATGATTTGTGTCTCCCTCACCACTAAATTCTATTAAACATGGGTCATCTACACAAATGAACATATGAGAAGATATATACACAGCTGAATAGATGAGCAGATACCTATTCTGGTTGTGAGAAAAGTTACTATTTCAGCTCCCTGGGTCTGTTGCATCTGAAGACCAGAAAAGTCTATGCGGAATAATATGCTGCATTTCCAGAGTCAGCTTGCAGCTGCCCCAAAGCTTGAGCCATTGTCAACAGTGAACCAATCTGATGATCCTCTAAGATCAGTACTCAATATATCATCCTCTTATCAATCTCCATGGATGAATCCTTCTTGTTTTTCTACACCAGAATCTGTTCCATTTGATGAGAAGGCCTTGGAGTTATCAGAAATGGATACATTGGTTCATCAGATGGGTGATATAGAGAGTTGGGGAACCTTGGATCAAGTTCATGGCTGTGTAAAACCATTGATTGCAGGGTCCATGCAGGCTTGCAGTATTGTTTCTGATCCCCAGCTTGAGATTCTGAATGCATTTCTGAAGAGACAAAATCCAGCAGAGGATGTTCATGTTAATTTAAATCCTGATACTGACTTCTTACCAAGGGGGGCTAGGTCTGCTAATGTTCTTCATATGGATGCAGTAGTACAGCAGGATGCATTTGGGTCAATACTTTCGGATGAACAAGAGCCCATGGAGAAGAAATCAAAGGATTATACGCTCAAAGTGCCTGCAAAAAGGTCATCAGGAACAAGACCAGCCCAACTTCGTCCAACAAAGAGAGGAGGAGCAGCAGCATCGCAACAAGATGTAAGTGGAATTTCCCAAAGAGAGATTCATATTCAGTCAGAGAGACAGAGGCGAAAAGGAATGAATCATTTATTTGAAAGAATGAGATCACTGCTGCCAAATCCAACCCAAAAGGTAACACCCTCTGCAACAGAATTCCTTAAATTTAGTTCGGCTATGATTTTTTAGATTCAAAGCTATGGAATTATCAGGAATGAATATATATATATATATGAATGATTAGTTTACACACCAGCCAAGCCATAGTGAGAATATGAGTGTGTACAGATATATGATGTTTAAGATTTTGGCTCAGCAACTTTAAAAAACAAATGCTTCTCATAGGCCAGAAGCCATAGCGTTTTTATGGAATTGTAGCCTCTACTTTCTGATAATAAACTTGGCATAAGGTATATTTTTGCTATAGACCAGGGATAAGGTATATTTTTAGAGGAACCTGATATTCATATGTTTGAAATTTAAGCAATTTTCCTATCAGATTTGCTGTTCTGGTGTTATACTGTAAACTTGAAACTTCCTTAGAAGTGTTCAGTGAAAAGAGCGTAATTTAATCATCTAAATTTACTGGTGTGAACGGGCTGATGTCATAGTATATTGTATCATTTGGGCTTCAAATCACTTTGAGATGTTCGATCAATAAATATTAATTCAAATTCAAATGGTGTTCTGGTAGTTATTAGGATCCATTTTTAGCCTTAATGATTTTAATAAATTATTGATTCATCATAATTAGTTATATATATATATATATATATATATATATATATATATATATATATATATATGAAAAATTATTGATTCATCATAATTAGTTTTTTATATATATATATATGAAAAATTATATATTTAATTAGATATCATTTTTGGGATTCAACTGCGTTAAGTAAGTCATTCAAAGTATGACCATTTCCATGAGAGGTAGTCGTAAAGTGACTAATTTCTCATGATTTTTGAATAGTTCACTTAGCACTCATTGCCCCGGAATGAGTGCTAAGTGAACTATTCAAAAATCATGAGAAATTAGTCACTTTACGACTACCTCTCATGGAAATGGTCATACTTTGAATGACTTACTTAACGCAGTTGAATCCCAAAAATGATATCTAATATAACGCACTGCGTAAATCCCCCATACTTATATATTTAATGATAATTTTGGTTATTTTTCTGGTTTCTGCGGTATATAAAATTATATGTAAATTCTCATTTGATTAATGAAGAATAAAATTATTTTTATTTGGAAAAAAATATATATTCAAAATGATGAAAATATTAAAAAATTATTATTATCTTTCAAAAACAAATATATATAATTATATTTTTAAATATTTCAAGCCTCAAAAGATAAGGGTAAAATTTTAATTTGCTGATCATTTGAAGAAATGAAATGCTTCTGTTGAACTTTCCAATAATTTTCCATTTCTAAAATTTTGCAGTGCTTTAAGTGTGAAACATTGCTCTCAATCTGGAAAATAATCATGTCATTTCCAATGCTTCTGTTGACTTTCCAATAATTTTCCATTTCTAAAATTTTGCAGTGTTTTAAGTGTGAAACATTGCTCTCAATCTGGAAAATAATCATGTCATTTCCAAGTAGTGTTCATAGCGGCTGTGGGTGAATGTGTAGGCATGTTTCATATAATCTTTAGGAGAGACTGTAAGATTCAGAGCAAAAGTATACCATGCTTACATAGTTGAGATTTACAGGTCAATATTTATTTTCATATTTTAAAATTTCAATCGTCTGATTATCATAGTAAAGTTAAGATTCTTGGAATTAAATAAAATTGGAAAAGATAACAATATTTTATGCCAAATATTCAAACTAAATTTTATTTATTCAGATGATTAAGTAAATAAGTGATTTATATTTTTTTTGTTTATTTTGTGATTGTTTTTTATATAGTGGGAAATTTTATCATGATTTAGTTGTCAAATTAATAGTGAGAATAACAGTTATTAGTTGATTGTTATTAACAAATGCAAGTTAGCTCATCACTATTATTCAAAAAACACTAAATCAAACCACTTGTAATTACCTATTAATGATTAATTTAAGCTATTAATTTATTTTCAAAAGCTAGTTCATAGCCCAAACAAACCATTTCAAAACATACTCCAGAAAAGCCTATTTCATCATTTTTTATTAACAGTACTATCTTATTTTTCATATTATTTCCAATATTTAATTAAAAAATCAGATGGAATCCGGTTGGTCTATTTCATTATTTTTATTTAACTACTGCTGTCTTATTTGCTTACATTATTTAACAAGCTTTTTTGCCTGTCTCCTTTTGTCTCCTGTCATCTACAAAATACCTGTTATGTTCTAATTGTTATATGTGCGCAGACAGATAAGTCTACAACGGTCTCGGAAATCATAAACTACATCCAAGCTCTGCATCAAAATCTTGAAGATCTCAACAAGAAACGGGCTAAAATGTTGCCTACCCCAAGAGGAGGCACTGCCCATATAAAAACTGAACCAACATCTGCAGAATCTATTCAATCAGAGTGCACAGGATCAGAGGATAGTCTTCCTGTGTCATCAGAAGAAGAATGTACAAGACAGACACCTCAGGTCACTTTACATTTCAATGGAAATGATATTTATGTTACAGTGAGCTGTCTCAACAAGACCAATCTCCTAGCTGCCATTATATTTGTTGTGGAAGATCATAATCTGCAAGTTGTCAGTGCAAATTTTTCAGCCACAGATACAATGGCATTTCATTGTCTCCATGTCAAGGTAATCACACAATTTTGTATCTATAGTTGCATTTAAATTTGTTATCCCTGTCGGTGTTTATTAAATAAGTGTCACATTTTCACCCAGCACTTTGGCTTATCTGGTGCAATGAAACAAACGAGTGTAATGTTATTAATTATATCGTTCCTTTTTACAGGCTTTGGAAACACCGGACGTTGTCACTAGACAAGATCTCAAGTGTGCTCTGCAAAAATTTGTTTGTTCACATACACAAATTTGTTTCAATTAGTATTACACTTCTATGTTAGCAGCTACTCTAGTGTGCTAATTGTGTGGCTAACTACAGAGGAGAGATTTGGTTTGGAGTAGATGAAACAATAAAAATATCAGAGCAAAGCAACAAGATAGTCAAGTTCCTACAAAGATGATATCAGATGATATCAAATTCATGTTTTGTTGTCTGTCCAAATAAACTTCAATGTTCCTTGTAAATTAGTAGAACCTATGCCATTACATGATGGCCAATATACAAAGTCTTATTTTTTCAAACTAATCATAAAGACTATTGGCCACTATATGATCAATATACAAGTTTTAATTTTTTCGAAGTTGATCTTAGGATTATTGCTGGGTTATGTAGTCTCGGCAATTAAGTACATAAAGAAAATAGCAAGTTGTCCATTTGCTTACAACAAATACATTTGATGTATTAGTTTGAATAAAGTGTAGTGTATTAAGAAAATACATTTGATATATTGATTTGAATAAATTGTAAGAAAATAGTAAGTTGTCTATTTGCTTACAACAAATACATTTGATATATATTAGTTTGAATAAAGTGTAGTATATTAGGAAAATACTTTTGATATATTGATTTGAATAAATTGTAATTTGAAGAAAAGTTGTTTAATTTCAAAGGTATAAAGCCCGGGAATAAAGATAGAAATATACTGGTTTTTATTAGAAGTAATATTAAAAGTAATATTAATAGGACTTCAATTATTTTCACATTTTAATAATAAATAATTTTTGTTATTTTTAGGTTCCAAACATAATTTTTTTTATTGTTCAAATTATTTCTTATCTCCTTTGGAAAATGAATATCAATATCATAATAAAATTTTAAGATACTATAATTAATTGAGAACTTATTGGTGTGCAAGGCATTTTACGGAGACAAAGTGACATCTTAACTTCGGGCTATATGGAGGAAAATTGACCTCTCCTCTTTAGGCCATCTAGCTTTAGATTATCCTCAAATAATCCTTTAAAGGCTAACCCTCAAGTAAGAGTTCTTCGAACAAATTTTCTCCATTTGACTTAAAGAAATATAATTGATCACAATAAAAGTTACGAAATTTAAAGTTTTCCCTACACATTGAAAACACCATATTCCCATAACAATACAAGATAATTTGAGAATGTATTTTTTTTCAAAATAATATATATATATATATATATATATATATATATATATATATGAAATAAGGTGTCATGCATATGATGATGATGATGATGATGATGGGGTGTCATGCATATGATGATGATGACGGTTAACGTCCGCTGAGACCAAATAATGGTCTATCGGACCTAAAGAAACAAATTATCTATTTTGATTTAAGATTTTATTCCTATGCTCAAAAAGCTTGGAGAGAAGCCTCCTGAGCTCACTATAATTTTGACATTGTAAAAGGCTAGGAAGGTCAGTATTGTAACAAAGATTGTGAAACTGAGATCTAATGTGGTTATATGCGGGGCACTCTAAGAGGAAGTGGTTTTCATCCTCGATGTTCCTATTCTCACATATATGGCAGATCCTTTCTGTCCATGGCATTTTAGGAACTGCCCAACGACTTGTTTCACTATGGAGCTCATGAGAATTCGTTCTAATCTTTGCTATATTAATTATCTTCTTTGAGCTAGTTAAAATAGAGAGATACTTTTGATCTTCTAGGGTGGGGTTGATGACCTTCTTATAATAACTTAATTTTCTTTTAGCCGCTAAGTCTTTCTCACACCACATTTTTCCTTTGAACTTAGAAGTAACAATATCTTTAATGTTATTTATGTTTTGCAATGCATCATTTTCGTTGATCTCCCAATAGTTTAACCAGGCCCTTGTGTCTTTATGCCACCCTCGATTGAGCCTTAGGTGGTTTTGGCTAGAATTTAAAGCTAGCTTAGGAAGTCTATGATCGTCTATGTTACTGATTTTGTGCTTGTACAACAGAAACCTAAGCATAGCTAGGCTCTCAATAGGGGAAAGACCTGCTTCTATAAGGAGAATAGGATAGGGTGTATTACTTTTAATTTTCAGGTTATAAGTTATAAAACGCTTCTGGATTTGCTCAATCTTTCTCCATGATTCTCTGGAGATGCTGCAACCCCAAACCTCACAGCCATATAAGATAACAGGAGTGACTAAAGTTTCAAAGAGGAACTTCTTTTTATCCCACATTACAAGGTTTGCTATTTTACAATTATTTTCAAGACCAAAGTAAGCTTTCCACCCCCCATTAATCCTTTTCTCAATGATATGGTTCCAGTTGAGCTTGTGATGAATATCAATTCCTAGGTACTTGTAAGAATACACTTCCTCCAAGTTATTATTGTCATACATAAAATTAGCGTAAGTGTCCTCCTTGGATTTGATAATCATAACTTTTGTTTTGTCAGTGTTAACAGTCATACCCATGGTAGAGAAGAAATCCTTAAGAAGCCTAAGTTGCTTATATATTTAAATTAATCCAATAACAATAAGTAATTATAAACATTGAGTATAACTTCATAATAAATTTATGTTCAACATGATATGATAGTTACATTAGCCTCCTATTTAGTATCTTGTGTTAAATGCATGTTATTGTTGATATATTAAATCCATAACAAAAATAAAGAAAAAAAATGAGAATACTTTTTTGAAGTATCTCTTTGTTCAAAGAGTTTGAAGTATTAAAAATATTTAACAATCCAACTTATAGAAACTTAAATTAGATGCATAACAAATTTAAGTAGAAATGGTTGATTAAGAGTTGAATCCTTAGGGAATTCAAAAGAATTATCAAATAAAACTTTCACATAGCTCTTATGTGATGGATTGAAGTTTTAAGAACCTCTAATAACCAAATAGAAAATAAAGAGAAACTTAAATTAAACCCAAAAGAAATTTAATTAGAATTGGTTGATTAAGGGATGAATCCTGAGGAAACTCAAAATAGCTATTAAACAAAAATTTCATAGAGCTCCTAGGTGATGGATTGACTAACAAAAGAAAGTCCATTTTTAGTGTTTAAAACCTCAATCGCATACTTAATATCACATATCATTCTTCAAAAATAGTTATCTTTCCGAAAAATAGTAAAGAGTGGATGTTTGGAAATCATGGATCCAATTCATTCCTCCTCATTCTGCCCCACAAATATTTACAACTTCTCAACCTTATCTCATATTTTATCTTTTGCTACTGGCCATGGATGACTTTGAAGCAACTTGAGACACTTGAACTATTGATGGATCTTTGCTTTAGAGTGTTTACATTTTAGTCTATTTTTTTCTCTTTGAAGAAACTTGAGACACTTGAACTGTAGATGGATCTTTGATTTAGAGTGTTGATATTTTAATCTATTTCTTTTCTCTTTGAAGCAAACTGAGACACTTGAACTATTGATGAATGTCTTCTTCAAAGCGTTGCTATTTTAATATATTTGTTTCCTTTTTTGCTTGCAGAAAAATATCCAATTCAATCAAGAGATCAAAATAAGTAGGGAGCACACTTTGGTGTAGATTGACAACAATGGCCTCAAATCGAGAGATAATGTATCAAAGATCAATTTTTCCTTAAGTGAATTAATAACCTCATGTCATGGTTATAAAACAAATTATCATTCTTCCATGGAGAATTTAAACCAAATTTAAGTGAATGGTTAAAATTTTCTATAAAACTTGGTCATTTTTGACTTGCTAATTTGTGCTTGTTTTGTGATATCAATATCAAGTTCCTTTTCATATTAACTATGCTCATTGATATTTTCATAAAGTTTCATTCATTGATACCCATAGTGATCAACTCAAATTGAGTTCTACTATTCAAAAACTTACTTGCCTCTTCTACTACATGTTTTTTGTCTCCTAATTATGCCTAGGATTTGCTAATTTCAATTTGTACCTAACATGAAAATGAACCTTGAACTTATCCATTATCATTATAATATGATCACAACTTACATGTTTTTCTTCAAGTAAAAGCTTCTTTCCAAATTCTTTCCTTTTAGATTCCTCTAAGAACTTCTTTAAGTCACAATTCTCTATGTACTTTCAAGTATAATTTTGTCGTTTCCAACTAGAATTATATATCACATCACTAATTATTGTATTTATTCTTCGATTTGTGATTTCAAATTCATACTCTCTATTTTATTCCACTTGATATTTTCGTAAGATATTAATAGTTCTCATGAAACTTGAGAAACCTTGTTTTCAAACCTAATGGTTCCTCTACTTCAACTCTTTTTGACATGACATATACCTTCATGATTTCCACTTCTGGGGTTGATGGATGTTGAGCTAGGTTGCATTATTTATTCTTATTTTTATTTTAACTTGTCAATTATATGACGTAGTTTAACATGTTGTTGCAACTTTGAAACTCAATCTATTAATTTCTCTTTCTTCTTTTCTATGCCCCAACCAAATTCTTTGTTTGAGTATGCTTTGAGCCTTGTATATTCAATTTTTATTCTAGGAGATTGATGTTTTGTATAATAAATTTTGATTTAAGGAGTCATATTTGTTTATCTTTTCTTTAATGAATGATTTAACAACATCTTTATCATTTGAATTTTCAACCAGAGAAAACACCTCTATTCAAGACCATAAATACTTATTATTATGCCTTATTAAAAATATTCTCCTACAAGTTAGTCATCATCTCTTATCTTATTGACATTCAATGTGGCTCACATTCAATGCGGCTTTTATCAAATCTCTTGATAATATATTACTACTTTGTTATACCATTCGGTCTTATTAGCCATCACCATCTTGTCTAGATAAAATTTAATATTGGTGACAACATATTCATGAGATTTGAATTCATCTTTAGATTTATTTACATTTGATTGTAATCTATCCATATCAAATGTGCCTTTGTTAAATTTGAATACAATTAATAATCTCCGAGGTGCTAATCCTTTAGGACTTGTTTGAGAAAATCATTTTTATTTTAATTATTTGGATCGTTTCTTAGTTATGATCATCTTAGTAAATGTAGTAGTGTCCTTCTCACTAACTAAGTTTTGTTTTTGACTCCCCACATCTCATCACATTTCATTTCACTAGCTAGTTGTTGAAATCTAAATAACAAAAATCACATATTTCCCAAAAATCAATTTACCAACATTACTGCCATCTTGTTCTACCGTTTAGTCATTTATACCTATGACTCTTATTAACATATAAACTTTACCTTGGAAATCTAAACAAGAAAAATTAGACTTTTTTTTAGTAATATTCTTCTTTACAGTATTACAATACAATTCCAATCCATTTACTCTTGTATAAATTTTGAATAGTATGACACTTATTCACAGAGATTATCTCGATTATACACTATTTCATAATACATGCACAATACATAACCTCCTCTACATTGATTATCAATTTAGCAGCATTAAAAACAATGAAACATCAATCACATGCACACATTAACACAGTATGTAACCCGGGGAAAGCATACAGCTGAAAACCCCACACTATCTGTATATTAATGATTGAGAACATGTAACATTACATAGTACAATACTCCTCGCAAGTATCCAACACTATCTCCACCTGTTACACACAAAACTAGCTCAGATCTGATCAATCACTGGCTCAAATCTCCTCCATTGCTTTGCCTGCCTCCACTACACAACCCTGCAAGAGAATGAATGATGAATGGCTGATCCAAACTCCTATTTACCTTGTGGAAATCACTCACACTGGAAATCACGTGAGCACAGGCTATTCTACTGGGCATATGTTGTGAAATCCTCATGGGCATACTCAATACATTGCTTGTGCAAGATCTCATGCACAACTATAGTCACAATTGATAGCAATCTCAACCTCTCACACCTGTCTCCACTGAACTGTACATGCACTGAGTTAACTGATGTATTCTTTAGTTGCATTATGAGTTAATAATTAGTGAATTAATTAATAATTAATTCACATCACTCATCACTAGTGTATTCTGCAGTTAGACTAAATACAACTAGTTCAACTAAGTCAAAATGAACACAACTCCATCAACTCCACATCCAACTCCACAGAACTCACATGCATGAGTTCTAACTGAAGTCCTGCTTGCAATATCTCAACTAACACATAAGAAACCACGTGATTCCTTCTGTTAGCTACACGTACCACATCCGTAGCTCAAACTAAAGTGCTCCAAGAGAATAAGATAATGTTTATAGTCTAAATATTATTATGAGACAATAATATTTGACTTTTCTATTTTTGACTAACAGTCTAAAAATAGACTCTGATCACTCCTACTGTGATCCAAAAATAGAAGTCCATCTATTTTTCCCAACATGAAAATCATCCATAAACATCATCCTACAACTCATAGACCGTGATCCATATGTATAAAAATAGACATAGTTTAAAAATAGAATTTGCGCCATAATTTGCCTGTGGGCCCACTTAGTGAAGGCGACTCCTTTTCACTAAGCTCCATCATCTTGTTTCATTTTCAACAACTCTAACCGTAATTCCTTAACCAAAACTACAAAACCATGGGATAAAAATCCACTTGCCAAAACACTGCTCAAGGAGAAATTGCATGTCAAAAGATGCCCATTTGTTTTCTACAGTGGTGTCCCCAAACCCCCACGTAGGGGGGATTCCAACCCCATGAAAACCCCTGAAGAAGGGGAGGATTTTCCACCCCTATGACCTCTCCTAGTGTCTGGTGCAACGTACAACACATGGAGGTGTCTATGCAAAGAATATAACACATTCCAAACATTCTCCTACTTGTTGTTTTCTTTGACACAAGGGGAACAAGAGTGCATAATAAAAAATCTAGGGAAATAATGCCCATTTTTTTATCTACACTATGAGAACTTATAATGAAATATATATAAATTGTGTGATCTTTCGACCTACTCACAACACCTAAACTCTAGTGCTTTGCTTGTTTTTGCAAAATAAGAACTTGGTCAAGGCTTACTCCAATGCATTGTTTGAATTTTGGTGGTTGGAGTAGTTGTTAGCATGGCCCTTGGGCTCGACGATCATGATCAGGAAAACAAATCTACAAATCGTATGAATTGTGTGTGTGGGGGTGGGGGGTTCCATAATCATGGTTCCACCCTCGAGGTTCTTCCTTGTTCGCCAAGATGGTTGAATGGATGTGAAGTGGCTAACCAAAATCCATGACCCTCATGGATTTTTAGGGGGTGTTCACACTCTTGGTTCCGACCTTGGGTTCTCGCATGGAAATTAAAACCATTTGTGTCGAAATATGTTCACCTAGACTTTCTCAAGTATTTTGGTCCATAGTGTCAACCACGCTTAGTTGTGGCCTTGCTAGTTTGAAATTGATGTCTCAATTGTAAGTACAATCATTGTGTTGCACTAACTTCAAGCCATGAAAACTTAGAAGTTTCACTCTGATCCTAAATTATATTTATTGTATGGGAAAAAGGGGACGTGGTCCAAAACTTAAACCCCAGGCTTCATACAATAGATTTACTAATGATACAACTTCAATTAGAAAGAACCTAAAAGATAGTCTTTTCAAATCCCAAATAATACAAGTAGTTAGAAAAAAAACAATGTTAACTAGAGGGATTGATTTCATTAACAGAGAAAGTTATATAGTTTAGCTAATTCACTCAATATTATGTCCCCATGTCTCTCTCCCATACTCACCAGGTCTGTAGTTTTCATGTATATTTACAAAAGAGGGAAAATATCCTATGACAGTGAAGGGAGGGCACTTGCCAGTAGTACCTCTCTTAAGGTTATATCTGGGCATTTTATAGAAGCTTAGTAACTGACTAATTATATTTGTGCCATAAGGGACACATAAGAAAAAAAGAAAATTCCCATGGATGAAAATAACCTCTAAATAAAATATTCTTCATATCAAAAGAACATGAAAATTTCATGGGATGCTCCTGCATCAGACTCCCATAAAACTAAAAGATTTCATGGACTCATGCCCATGGAATCTTCAATAGTTATGCCATGTTTATATATATTTGGAGCACTCATCTAGGTTTCATATTCAGCTAGAAGACACTTCCACTTGACCATATACTCATAGTAATATTTCTTCCTAGTTCTCTTTGGAATTCTTTGATCAAGGGACCAGGTGCTCAAAATATAGCTCAAAATTCAAAGTTGTCAAATCAGTGTGTAACCTGGACAAATGCATAGTGCTCATCATCCTGAATTGGGTGCAACTCATTTCGCACAAAACAAACATCGTATGCTCCTAGAATCATGTTATGTTCACTTTCCCAAATAGGCAAATTTTTGTTTAAAAATTTATAGCCCAGTCAACAGTCCATATTGCTGATGTGGTGTTGAATGGGGAGGTCTATGTGTTGCTTTGACTGGTCAATGAGCTCGGCAAATCACGTTGTGCCAAGTGGCACATTCTCAGGGTACAATTTGTCAGTTTTTGAATGGTCGGTTGGTGGCCAACCACGAGGGGACACGTGGCCCAGCCAGAGGCTGCCACGTGGAATCCTAGGGGCCACCAAAATTATGGGTTGAAGTTCGGGCAGCAACAACAGGGGTCGAACCCGCGACCTCACATCGTAGTCCAAATCCTTCCACCAACGCATTATCGCAATTAGTTCTTAACCATATGGAACTTGGCATATATTTAAATTTGAATGTGCGCCATTTCAGAAGAGGGAACAGCCCTTGGTCATGCAACCTCATATGACCACCAACCAGAGGGGAGAAGGGGCCTAGCCGTTGGCCTTAGCCTCGAGCCACATGCCCAAATTTTTCAGATTTAAGGCATTATTAGACATTTAAAGTGTCTAACAACTTTGCTTGAATTTTGGCAAAATTCTTGCTCCATTAGCGCATTTTGGGGAAAATTTGTAGGATGGTGCTGGATTTTGGGGGATTTGTAGCGCGATTAGCAGAATATTGGAAAAGGCCATAACTTCTTCATTTTTTTACCAAATCAAGAGCAAAAAGAGGCTACACATACATTTTTGTGCACTTTGGAGCCATTGGAACAGGTTTCAGAGCTTTTTGAGCATTGTAAACTAATGTATTCACATTTTTTAGCATAATAGAGAGGGCCAAGCCATTGGAAGCTAGACCAAGGAGGTGTAGCCAAAGAGGGGTGAACTCCTTCATCATGTGCTGTTGTGATAATATTTATGGTGATGTTTATGTTTTTTATATGCTACTGTTTAGTCATTTGTTTATGATAATTTGCACATAAAAATTACATAAAAACACTCAAAACTTGCAAATAATCTCATGAATCCTTAACCATATTTAACATATTCTTAAAGTAATTTAGCACAACAAAACTAATTTTCCTAATCAGATGAAGTTTGGTATCAGAGCTCTTGGTTTTCTTTGTGCAATAAGGATTTAACTATTTTCAAGTGAATGTCATGCTTAAAAGGTTCATTAGGGGAATTTTGAGGTCTAAGATGGGCCTCCTAAGAAAAATGTACAACCAAAATAAAATTTATAAGAACCAATAGGATTCAAGATGATGATATTAACCATGGGGGATGATTCACCATTTTTGGAGTAAAAAAGTAAAAATATTAAAAAATAATAAAATAATAACTACTTTTTCAACTTATTTCCCTGAGGTTTTACACAAATTTCAAGCGGGGCTACTCATTGCATGCAAAATTTAATTCGTCATCCAAGGAGTACCCATGTTGCATACTTTTGATGGACCCTGCTACATGAAAAATGAGAAATACATTAAAACACGTGAATGCAATCACATTTTTCATGTATTTCTCATTTTTTGTGTAGCAGGGTCCATCAAAAGTATGCAACATGGGTACTTCTTGGATGAGGAATCAAAATTTTCATGCAATGAGTGTTTCCACTAAAAATTTAAGTAAAACCAAAGGGAGATAAGTTGAAAATATGAGTTGAAAAATAGTTTTTTCTTTTTTCCCTTTAAAATTTGATGATGTAATCTAATCTTATTTTATTATTTCCACTATTGTTTTATAATTTCCTTAGGAGGCCCATTTTATACCTCAGAATTCCCCTAATGGAAACTCAATAGAGGAGAATGGAAGCTGGTTGAAAGCCCCTGAAGTTGGGTCAAGGAGAAGGAGGGCAAGGTTGCCACAATCTCCACCACTAGTTCTTCCTCAAGTTGTAGTTGAGACTCCAGTGAGCATGTCTCATGGAGGAGAACCTAGAAACATGACAGAGGATGAGAAGATATTTAGGAAGACTTTCTTTGATTTGACAGAGATGGTGAAGGTCCTCTATGAAGAGAGGAATACCAGATGATAGGGTGAAAGCTCCAAACCTCCCAAAGGAGAAGGTTCTTCAGGAGGAGGAGGTAATGGAAATGGAGATAAAACTCCACCCTCTCCACCATATTATTCATATTCATCTTCTTCATAGTCATCTTCACCCTCGTCCACTAACACAAATCTTACTCATAGTAATAAACATTACTCAAAAGGAATTGGTAAATAACCCTTGTTAAAACTTGATGTTAAATTTGAACTACCCATGTATAATGGTGAAGTGAATGCAGAGAAGCTTGAAAATTGGGTTCATCAGCTGGTTGTCTATTTCAGAATTCAAAACCTTAAAGAGGATGGCATAAAGATTCAATTATCTTCCTTGAGGTTGGAGGGTGCAGCACTAGTATGATGGGAATCAAAGACACAAGAAGAGATTAAAAAACACGATAAGATCTCAATTTATTGGTCTAATTTCATTGTTGTAATTAAAAGAAAATTATACCCTCTAGCTTATATGTAGAAAGCCATCATGAATTGGTAGAACTTTAGACAACTTAAAGGTCAAAATGTGAAAGATTACACCCAATAATTCAGAAAATGGTCTCTAATGTTAGGTGTAGATATGCAATCACAAGACACATTGCTAAAGTACATGGTGGGATTACACAATTACATTAGGCATACTATCCTTCTATTTAATCCCAATAATCTAGATGAGGTGTGTGTGCAAGCCACTCATCTTGAGACAAGGGGGAAAACACTCTAGAAGAGGGTAGTAAAAATCCATTTAAGGGTAAAGGAGAATAAAAGGGTTTCAAAGGGAAGGTAAAGAAAAATGCAACCATTAAGAAGGAAGGAGAGAAATTAACGTGCAAGCATTTATCCAAAGAGGGTCATGATGAAGCTCATTGTTGGAATCTTCATCTAAAAATGAAACCAAAGAAATTCAACAACAAGGGAGAACAAAAGACAACTGCAACCACTCAACAGGATTTGGGATCTAATTCGTGTGATGAAACTAAAACTACATCCATGGGTATGAAAGGAAAATATTTCATTGCTAGCACTAGTACTTCAAATTTACACAATGAAACTCCAAATGAAAATAAGAGGATAAAACTTTTTCACATAAGGGTGATCTCAAAACAAAGCAAAATTGATACTCTTTTTGATAGTGACTCCCAAGCCAATCTTATCTTTGAAAACATTGTCAAAAGTTTAAACTTGGAAAACATTCCACATCATAAGCCATATCCACTAGGATGGGCGTGTGACAATGCAAAATTGCAAGTAACTAGAAAGTGTAAACTGGAACTCGCCATTACTGCAAATTTTATAGATGAAGTGGAGCTTGATGTTGCGCCATTAGAAATATGTGGTATAGTTTTGGGAAGCTCATATATCTATGAAAAAATATATCTTCCATAGACATGAAAACAAATAATATTTGTTTAAAGATGGAGTAAAATATATTGTGAGATCTCATAGCAAGAAACTAAATCTGTCACTTGTTAATGTGGGGCAGATGAAAAGACTAACAAATTCAAGCAAGAATTTTGTGCTTCTAATGATCAAACCCAAGAATGATGTTGATAATGAAGCTTTCCAAGGTTGTGATTCAATATTGAAATCTGAATTGGTTGATGTTGTTAACCAATATGATGAGATGTTTTAGGAACCAAAAGGATTGCCTCCCAAGAGAGGAATTCAGCATGAGATACAGTTGCATCAAGATAGTCCTCTTCCTAACATTAGCATATACAAGATGTTAGTGATGGAAAGTACAAAAATTAAAAAGAATATTCAAGAGTTGTTGGATAAAGGGATCACCAGGCCAAGTTCTTTTCCATGTGGTTCACCTATTGTTTGGTTCCAAAGAAGGATGGAACATGATGCAAATGTGTGGACTTCCATGCATTGAACAAGATTACGGTAGAGAAATTTTACCCACTGCCTAGAATAGATGATTTAATTGATCAATTGAAATATGCAAAGTATTTTACTAAGTTGGAATTAAGGAATGGCTATCATCAAATTAGAATTGTTGAAGGAGACATTTGGAAGACAACATTCAAAATAAAACAAAGTTTGTTTGAATGGCTAGTTATGCCTTTTGGTTTATGTAATGCTCCTGCTACATTCATGCATTTGATGGATGTGTTGAGGCCATTTCTTGATGAGTTTTTTTATAGTATACTTATATGACATCTTAATTTTCAGTAAATCTCGTGATGAACATGTCATGCATGTGAGAAAAGTACTTGATGTCTTAAAGAAAATAGTTGTATCTAAAGATGTCAAAGTATGAGTTTGGAGAAACTTCTTTAGTTTACTTGGGTCATATTGTTGGAGGAGGTGAGTTGAAAATAGATCCCTCCAAGGTTGATTTCATTTTGAATTGGCCAAGGTCCAAGACAATTACCGAGGTAAGAAGTTTTTTGGGAGCAACCCAATATTGGAGGAAATTCATTGCTAACTTTTCTTCTATAGCAGCCCCTTTGCATTCATTGACAAGTGTGAAAAAGGTTTTTCAGTGGGGAGGCAAACAACAAAAGGCCTTTGATACATTGAAGGAAAAGATTAGTTCAGCTCCAGTACTTGCACTTCCAAACTGGAGACAGTCATTTGAGATCTAGGGTGATGCTAGTGACTATGCCATGGGTGCAGTCCTCATGCAACATGGTAAGTATATCTGTTTTCATTCAGAAACTTTCAATGGTGCAATGATTAATTATCCTACATATGACAAGGAATTGTATGTGTTAGCACTTTGTAATTTTCCTAGGTTGCAAAGTAAAATCACAAAGGTAACCACAAACCTACTTTGGAAGCTAGGCTCTAGCCCTACCATCTTCAGAGAGGGCTCTCTCTTTACGATTTAACTTTATTGTATTTAGCTATTAGGATAATTATGGGTGTTTGAAATTTGGTTCTAAATTGATTGGTTGATTAAGTTCCCGAACCTTCCATTGGGCTATGGAGTCTACAGTTCAACGAGGGTCTATTTCAACTTTTAAAAGGAGTTTCATAGGGCAAGGTAGCTAAACTAATGGATCCTTTATATTTAAGTGAAATGTAATGGAAGAAAAGATATAAGTTCAATAGAAATTAAAGAGTAATAAAGAATTCCTTAAAATGATATTAGAAGAAAACATACAAATTATCTACAACTAGAAGAATAGTGTATTTTTCAACAAATTTTGTTCATCAATTTTCTGTAAAATAATTCAGATTTCAGAAAACATAAGGATGGAAATGAAGAATAAAACATTAATAGTGAAACAAGCACATCACTAGATAGTATAACACATGAATCCTGTGAAGAATGTCCTTTTTATTACTGATCAACCCATCAAATGAAAATAATATAATAGTGTTCTAGAATGCAAAAATCCATGTAGAAATCAACCCTTGATACTTCTAAAAGAGAAGTATTTATAAGATATTTAAAAAATATCTTGTCAAACCCGACTAGGATGTATTTAGGAATTCCTTGAGTCTATCTAACTTATTACAAATATTTAGGAAAATTTGAACTGTTTGAAGTGCTGGTACTAAATTTATGGGATTACTGACTGTCTGGCCCTTCAAATCCTTCTGTGTTGTTGATGTTGAGCAGTACAACCAAATCCGCTGCTTATTCTAGTAATTCACTTGGGATAGTTGTCTTCAGTAACTTTCTGTAAACCTTGTCCACTTTAGTATATTTAAAAAATGTTGGTTTGGAAATGAATATGTGTTTAATTTCATACTGAATCTCCAAGTCATATGCCAATGCTTCCAAGAATGCGTTTCTTCTCATGTTGATTCTCCCACCTATAAATTTGGAACTGTCTTTGGCCTTGGTCATCAATTTCTCACTATAATCAAGCCATGTACTGAGCTTATCATTTATTACAAATAAATTAGGAAGTCCCTTTTCGTAGAGGGCTTCCAGCTTGATGAAGAATCTATGTATGCCAATGTCCAGAATCTGACACTTTTCTTCAAGCCACCTTAACAAATTTCTCTTAGTTAGCACCTTCTTGACCTCTAGTATAGTTTCTGTTCTATCTTCAATCTCCAGCTCTTCTAATTCTTGTTTTCTTTTAGAGTTAAGTAATTTGATGAGCTCAGTAGCTTGACTGAGTTTGTCACCCAACATTTTCCTGACTTATTCACTGGCTTCATTAGATCTTTTGATCAGTTCTTGCTACTCAAATATAATTTGTATTGAAGGCCAATTATCTATCATATCTTCATTGATATGTTTCCAAATATTTTCTTTGACTTGTGCCAAGCTATTTCCCATGGCAATATCTTTTTCCATCTATTGCAATCTCTCGGAAGGAGTGTGGGATTTTTGTACTTCTATTAGGAGGGAATTCTCATATTCTGTATTCTCCTCCTGTAAGGTCTTCACATCCTGTCTTCACTTCTTTATTTATTCTCCCTATATCAACATGTTTTCCATAGATTGGACCAACTTAGTTGAATCATCTGCAGTTGATGTGGGCAGTTCTATAGAAGAGGATGTTCCTACTATTGTAGCTGCTGCAGGAATTCATGTTTGAAGTACGGATGAAATTGGCACTGCATCAAGAGGAACTACTGCAAGTTGTGAACTTTCCTCCTCTTTGATCAACTTGTCCATCTATGTTTCCATCTCCTTAATCTGTGCTCTTTGCTCCACCAGTAGCTTCAACATTTATTCTTTATGTAACTATGTCTCTCCTAACTCCTTTGCCTGGGGATCTTCAGTTGCAGATAGCATCAATTGCTTCTTTAGGGCTAGTATGTCAACATTATTCTTCTTAATTATTTCTTCCATAACCTCTGAATTACCAGGGTCAAAACCTGCTTTGATCACCATTTCCTCCAAATATTAATTCTGTTGTATTTAGCAGGAGAGGAAACTTTCTCCAGTTTGAGCTGTGATTGAACATTATTTAAAGAAAGTTGTAGTTTTGAAGTAGTGACGAAAGTCTATATGAAGGTTGAGTAGATCATTTCTCCTATATTCCTATGCATGTCCATTTGATCCAAAGGATGAACATCCTTTGCCTCAAACTCAAAGGTAGTTTGCTTGAAGTCAGTTGCTAATTTTGGTTGTGGAACCTGTGCCTGTAAGAATACCATATGCATTCTTCCTTTCTCTAGGTCATAGGCTGAAATGAGCATGTGCTGGATTGAGGAAGTCTTCTTCCTCGATTGAGCAGAAATGTTATCATGAAGGGATTCATTCCTCTCTTTAATTTCTTTATATTTATGGAAAATATACAGTTGCATCTGTTTTGTGAATGTCTCTCATGTGTGAGGTGTTGTAGCTGGACTTTATTTAGTAGTCGAGGATGATGGAGAATTAGTGGTATTGATGTCAAACTTCAAATTTTGAAGTCCAGAGAGCATAATGGTACCCTATGTTTCCTCCAGTAGTGGGAAGTCTATCTTAGAACTTGTCTTAGTCTTCTTTGTGTAGATCTTGAATTATTTGGCTGATGCTTTTGTGACTGAAGGAGAGTCCTCCTCTCTTGGTCTCATCTTCGTCTTTTCTCTAGGTATAGGAGTCTCTGAGGTAGTTATGGAAGGCACCTTCTCTTCGGTCTCCTGCAATGTGTTCTCTACCCAATTATGTTGGTTCATGTACTTTTCTATTTCTGGTCTTTGGGTATGCACATAGGGAGTTTCCTTCTGTTCCACTCTTAGCTTATAAATTACCCCAAAGGGGTCATAAGACCATGTAAAGCTAAGAGGGAAATTCATTTGTTTCAGCAGGAGGTCTGCTTCCTCTCCTACTACTCTATTGTTACAGATAAAAGGTCCTATCTGTGTCTTAATTCTGAATTGAGACTTCTTCTTAGCTGCCACAAAATGGATGTTTTCTGAGTGGATTATTTTCCTGATGTACTCCAAGGCAAATATCCTCATTGGAAGGGTCTTGAGAAACTTATATGGTGGCAGCTCTGAGCCATAAACTCCGATCTTTGTAAATTATTGGTATAGGTACCAATCTTCTATCTTCACCTGTTCACTAAGATGTAACACTTCTTGAATATCCTCACTGATTCTTGGAACCTGCTAGCCACTCAGCAAAAGAGTTGCTGGATACACAAACTAGTCAATAAACATTATAAAAATGAAATCCTGTGATTGTTTTCTGATGATGGAGGTCTAGAAAATAGTGGCCTATGACTCTCTTTACTAATTGAGCTTCTGCACTACAAAGGGAAACATGCCTGTCTAGAAGAAAATGAACAAGTACATAATAATGTAAGAATATTTGAACATTCCTTCAATTAAAAACTTAAGGAATTGTTCATAAATTACATCTGCAAGGAAGTGACCATAGTCAAAGGTGACTGATAGTCCTTCTTCTGTAGAAAGGGAGGATAGAAATCATAAAATAGGATTATCTACCCATTCATATGAAAAGTAACCAAGAAGGTAGGATAAGACAAAGATAATCTGTCAAGTTCTTTAAGGGGAAATAGAAGAGGGATAAGGGGGATTCTTCTTGGGGAGTTGTAATCTTCTAGCAAGAAGACCTCAAAAATTCTGGCACTTTGAGGAAAGGTGAGTTTCTGATACATTTCTTTAAGAGCTTCCAGGTAAAAGCGAGTCAGAGAGTCACTGTAAGGGACCTACAACATTTGCTTTATACTTTCAGAGGTAATGGTGAAAAGGATTTCACCATTGGGGGAGATGGTAGCCCTCTTACTTGAGAGATAAGAGGCATGACACTTGAGGAAGAATTTAGGGAAATAATAGGACCGGGGGAAGATGAAGAGGGGTATTCTAGACTGCCAGGGTTAATTTCGTCAGATTGGTCAAGGTAAGTGTCACGAAACCAACAACATAACTCGAATAGGTCGAAGTCACACTGTGTCTCAGTGATTTTGTAATCTTTCTTAGCAAGGGGGATGTGGTCTAAATCCACAGTGGGAGTGAGCATGGGTTTTACCATAGTGGTAGTTTTGGGGGCCATCGTCATAACATAATGAAATTGTAGAGGATGGTAGATGGAATTGTAGAGGCGTATTGTTAATTTGGCAGGAAAGCTAGTGTGGAGGCAGTTTCTCTGTAAACAATCGATGATAGGAAAGAACACAAAGGATGGGAGAAATGTAAAAACATAAAATGAGAAAAGGATGTCATTGAGGGAAAAAACGAGGATTTATAGGTTTAGACATGGAGCGGGTGTTATAGACATTTTTGTGCCTTACAGCATGAAGCATGAAATGTCCATAATCAAAGGGATCTAAAGTCCCTAAACATGTTGTTCTTACCTCTAGAGGAACAAGGTCAGCAAACCACAGCACTTCAAATCAGTTCTCCACCTGAAAACACTCAAAAACAAGCAATTTCGGGATCATGTCAACTGCTCCACTAAGCATCTGCGCTGAATGTCAACTGCTCCACTCTGTACCTGCACTGAATGTCAACTCTAATGAAGGCTACCTGCGCTGGGCGAGATTGGCCAAGTGGCACAGTCATTCTTCAAGGTGTCAATGCCCAGGAAGCTTCCAAAATGACACTTGGATCAGGGAATTCGCCCAGTGATGAGTAAGAGGTTCTTAAACTCCAAGTGGAAGCAAGGATCTCCAAGTGGACTCAAGAACTGAAGTATAACTGAAGTGGGAGAGGACACTAGTCAGCTTCATGCCAGCCTCAAGCTGACTCATCCTTTCTCCAAATCTCCTATATATAGAGCTCTCTCATGAGGTCTAGGGAGGCTGGAATTTTGTGAATGCAAGGAAGTGCTGTTGGTTTGAGTTTAGAGCTATTGGGTGATTTCTTTGAAGGAGGTGAAGAGGAGATTTCTTTCTGCTGGGAGGTGTTGCTGGATTGGGCCTTTTATGGTTGTAACACTCTCAGAACTTTACTTCTTCCATTACTAAAGCATTTGAGGTTCTTCTATATGCATGTGTTTCAATGATGTATTGTTGTACTTGTGTATTTGATTTATTCTAATCCTTGAATCAGTTATGAATGTATGCTTCTTGTAGTTTCCATCTCTTGCCTTTTTGTAGGATCTTTGTGTAGCTGGGCCAGTGAAAGAGCAAGGAGTTGGGAGCAAGCAGCAAGGAGAGAAGACTGGATCAATCATTAGCGAAAGACATCGGTTGGTGGATCTCTTTCTCCCCTATTTACTTTCATAAAGAAGAAATCTTAGATAGCTTTACTTTCAGTTGTTGCTGAGGTACTATCACCCTTAGAGTGGGATAGGGTCATTCCGTATTGGATACTTTTCCCTACAACAAATTGGCGACTCCACTGGGGAGCGTATCTTGTTGGTTGTTTGTGTTTTTGCTATTCATTTCATAAACAAAGGGAGTACCGAATCGAACTGCATTTGGATCTCTCAAATGCAAAGTAGAGGGCAGCTACTCTAGCTCAGTTTCTGGGCATGTTTATGATTTGAAGAGCTGATCCACAAGGACTCTTAACAGCTCTTAGTGATAGCTTTTCATCCTCCTAATTATCCCTTAGTGTGTACTTGACTGATAGCTTCTGATTTGGCCAAAAACTGTGAATTTTTGAGCAATCTGTGACCCGGAAACTGTGAGAAACGAAAGTTTCGGTGAAGGCTGTCTGCATTTCAGCGCAGGTAGCCCCTTCGGGAACTGCGCTGAATGTCAAACTGACTGTGTATTGCCTGTGCTGAACCAGTCTTGCCTAGTGCTACTGGGGTTTCCTGCTGTTTCTTGCCCTGTTTTCACCCTTGTTTTTGCTGCCTGTTGCTAGTCAATGTACCTGTCTGAAACCAACTTTCCTTGCCACTATTCCACCTCGGTTGTATAAAGAAACTGTGATTGTTCTTTGTGTATTTCTTGTTTCATTTACAGTTTCCCATAACGAAAAGCGAACTAGTCTTGCTGTGGCCTCTTAGATCCAGAACTGTGATAAGTGTCGTAGTGATCTTAAGAGTTAGTTTGTTTGTTGTTCATAGCTGATTGAGCTTTTGCTTTCATCATATGGTTTGAATTTATACATTTCTAGAGTCGAAACAAGTAAATCTTAAGGTGTCTTTTGATTTTGGACAAGCTTGTTTGCTTTCACTTGAAATTGAATTCAAAGTTATACAACAGCTTTCTTTTGTAATACATCAACATTAAGAAAGAGAAAAGAAATACCTGCATTGTGCATGTGCATTTTGACAGCTTGCATGTTGATTTAGGGAAAAAGTGCATTAGTGTGTGCTCTATGATCTGTGTGAAAAGATGATGTCTTTCTTTTCCCTCAGTAGTTAAGATTTTCAAAGTTGAAAGATTGAAAAGCTTGCTTATCATCTTAGACTGCATCTAGGAAGTTGTATATACATCTCGTGGTGATCCTTAAAGGCAAACTGCTAAGCAAGATCAACTTAAAATGAATTGAATTTACATAACAACGCATTGAAACATAACGCAAACACATAGAGGTCTAAGCTAGAGACGTGTTCCGACGTCGTTAAACGTGATATCTTAGCGTTGAGTGGTTGGGTGATTCCTCCACGGTGAAGCGATAAGTATCAATATGGACTTGTGCTCCCACGTACCGTCGCGTATATATTGGGAGACCCCTATAGGAACAAAGCCTTTATCCTTAGGAAGCCGTGTCGGCCGCCCTACTGATCGCGATGCAGTGAACACAACATTCACGAAGATCGACCACCCGTACCGTAAAACGTATTCTGTGGTTTCGCGAAAGGTTTGGCACACCCTCTGCCTAGATCTCCAGAGCAGTTTCTTTTGGCCTTTTTCAAACTCTATAAATGAAAAAGTCCATCCGAGAATTTGTCACTTCGGGCTCGTTAAAACATCGAAGGAGACTAGAGTCATCTTTAGCTTTTTCTCGACTCTTAAAAAGTGAAAAAGCAAGTTGTGTCTAAAGCGTCGTTATAAAATTCATTTTAAACGGAACATAATCACCTCTTATTCCCGCGTTGATCTGTAGGTTGAGAGCATGGAACGCCCCAACCAAGGAATTCCACAGGATGGAAATCCTAGTCCTTTCTCCTCTTGGGGAGAAGTTGGTGCGCCCCATATGGCCACATTGTCGCTTCCAGGACTGACAATTGGCTTGCCTATTTGGCTATTCTCAACCAATGTAGTTCAGAACACCATGGTTCCTAAGCAGTCGAGTCAACAGTTAGATCAGTCTAGAGCTGCCCACCAGCCTTCTACTTCTCATAACTCTTCCTCCAAACCTTCGTCTTCGCAAGGTAGAGCCGGCGAAAGCCAAGCTCCCATGGAGAAGAAGGAGAAGAAGAAGAGAGAGAAGAAGAAGAAGGAGCCTAAGGCGACTGGGGGCAAGCAAAAGACATCTGACAAAAATCCACACACAACACAGACCGGGCCTAAATCACCATGTGTCATATGTAGAGGAGACCATTTCCATAGAGATTGTCCCTGTATTCCCCGGATACTAAGGGACTGGTCCCCTCGTTTGCACAATTCGGGAGCATCAACCTCTGACAGCCAAGTTGAATGCTTACCATCAACTAGCGAAAGTGAAGGTTCAAGACAAAGAGGAGGAGTAAGATCCCCTTGCAGACTGTGTGAAGGCGATCACGCCATCCACCGTTGTCCCTTCTTAGACGAAGCGAAGAGAGTTTTGGAAGATCGTCCGGTTTCACCGGTAAGACTTCCTCCTGGATACAAAAAACTCGTGCCAAGTCCTTCGTTGGTTGAAAATACAACTGGCCCGCTCAAGTGGTCAGCTGAAGCGTCAGTCACTGAAAATGAACCTACTGAATCCAGACCGGACGAAAGTCCAAAGGTCGATACGGCAGTTGACCCGGTTCTCCCTTCAGAAGTTTCATCTTCAAATGACACCGTCACTGAAGATTCATCTTCAAATGACACCCTCACTGAAGAGAATAAGGATGACACCATCCAGATTCTTTTCATCAGCACAGACTCTGATGAGCATCAGGGCAATGCGCCCATTCCTTTATCGCAGGAAGGAACATCGTCAGGGTCATATCCGGCCGTATATTCGGTCCCACCACCAAGCAACCTGGTTGTATCCTTTGATTGGAATCAACCAGGCAGACCCCGGTTGCTAGCCAGTATACCATTCAGAATCATTGTCCAAATCTACAGAATGATAATGGCTGGCACTATCATTGATGAAGGGGCATCTGTGAGTATCCTTTCCTCTATTGCTTGGAAAGCACTGGGTTCCCCGACGCTTTTACTTGAGATAAGAAATCTCTCAGGTTTTGATAAAGGAACCAGTCGACCATTAGGGATCCTCCCCAATGTGCCTGTTACATTGAAAGGGAAGACCGTTCAAATGAACGTGATGGTCGTCCAAGGACCCTTGGATTATAACCTACTCCTTGGACGAGACTATATATATTGCATGGGAGCAATAGTCTCCTCACTCTTTAGAGTAATGTGTTTTCCACACGAAGGAAGAGTGGTCAAGCTCGTAGACCAACTTTCATTTCCGGGATCACGCATCGCAAATAGTCAAATACCAACCCTGAATGGTCTATTCACTCAAGAAATGTCTCCACCCCCAGTCCTCCTTCCCGATGAGTGCGAGTGATTCGGAAAGATGGGACTGGAACCCAGGGGGCATGCATCCTGGTCTGCTTCGGGCAGAAGAAACCCCGGGTATAAGGTAGAATTTCCGCGGAAGAATATGACTAGTCCGTACCCCGTCCGTGGTTGGAAGAGGGGTTGTTCTAGAATAGGATTCTTTTGTCAAAGTTATGTGTTTGACGAGTTTTAGTCATTCACCATTGTCTACTATGGGAGACAGTGCCGAGGAAGTGTTCAGTTTGAAAGATTAACAGAACAATCTTTGGGTAGCCAGAAAGAGGTAAGCCTCACCCTTTAAAACAAATGTTTTATCGGATAAGTAGGGGCAGCCTTGAAATTGTACTTTATACCTGGGGGCATGCAACCTTTTGGAGTGCGAGCGAGGGACGACTATTTATTTTTTAAATTTTTAGGTCCTCCCTTTAAACCTGTAGGTCTAACCCTTTAAACTTGTAGGATTAGCCGATTCCGACCTTGCATAAAAAAAGAATGAGATGGAGTAAAGCTTAGTGAAGATGAAACTCCTTAAAAAATAGAGATCTCACAGGAGACATTTCTTATCTTATGACTGGTATATCGAGCAGTTTTAGCATAAAGTTCATGCTCGTTAAAAAATAAACGCGAGATCCGAGCAGTTTTGACGCGGTCTTCATGCTCGTTAAAAAATAAATAAAAGCAGTGAGCAATGTTTCCTCCAGAGTTTAAGCTCATTTTTATCTAAAAAAAGAACCTATCCCGGTAAATAACCTTGGTGATCGTAATTTTATCAGCCATAAAAGCCTTGGTCGTGTTTGCACCCGCCACCTCCACCGTCATTTGGCCGATCGTTCACCTCCATATGATTGTTTACCCATTTTGAGGAACAGCTGCGAAGAGTGATTTCACCTAGCCATCCTTGTGACACTGCCGTGATTGGAAAATTCCAACCTGTACCTGGAATCTGTTGCTATCCCTGTTTATCACTCGTTCCTCAAAAGACGAGTCTTCTTTGAGCTCTTTTCATTTGACTCGTAAAATATGAAAAGTTTGCCGAGTTTGGCCTTCCAGCTCGTTAAAGTGACCGGAAGAGCTATCCCTCCTCTAGATTTTAATCTTTTTTGGACCTGAGGGATTATTGCACAAAAAGATCGAGCGCTTGTTTTGTTCGGCTCGTTAAAAGTACCGAAAACTCATCCCTTCTGTATTGTTTTATACTTTTTCGGACTTAAGGGATTAGATGACGAAAAAGGAATTTTGGAGTTAACTTTCTGTACCTTTTCAGACTCTCTAAAAATGAAAAGGACCGAGTTTTCTTTGTCGTTAGACTCGTTAAAATGATTAAATAGCGACAAACTTGTCTTTAGACGAGAACGAGTTTCCCTATCGCTAGGCTCGTTAAAACATAGCGATGGGCTTGCCCGAAGGGCAGGTTATAGAACAAGCATATGTTATCCTCCTCAAGCTTGACAAAAATAAAGAGGTACTGGTCAGAAATGACTGGGGAAAAATTGGGAGAACCTCAAAGCTTTAATGGTAGCAAGTCGCTCTTGAACATGACACTTTTCCTCCGTACCACATCGGGTTGGGTTGTTTCATTCACCGGTCTCATCACCATGGTCCTCGTCAAACCATCCATTTGGGGTAATGCTACCGATCCATCGCATCAGTGTCGTTATATGTTCAAGAGATGTCGTTCAGAAAGAGTCAACCGTGTCCCATCCACTACCATACATTATCCTTCATCCATCCATGATCGCCACCCTGAATCATATGTCACAGTTTGTTTTCACCTCCACTAAAATCATTAGCTCCGTTCCGTGTCACTGATGTGGGATTCATTAAGGCCCTCCTTTGACGGATCGCTTCTTGTCGACTTCAGCTCATTATCCAAGAAGGTGATCTAGGAACAACCCCTTCAGTACTTTGAAGCTTGCATGCCTCAATGGCAAGTTTCTCACTTCCGGCGACAGGTATACATCAATGACCTTCGACCAGAAGATTTTGCGTGGCGTTCGACGCCAAGTCCTTTATTCACACCACGTGAATTGTACTGCAGTACCTTGAGGGTCATTATCATTATCGGTGATTCCTCTCGCGCTTGTTAACGGTTTTCATTATTGACCGGTAATCAAGCGATGTCTTTCCATGTTCGACTTCAGCGCAATTCTCACATGGATCGACTTGTACTTAGAGTGAAGATCGAATGAGTTTGAAGACCCCGGATCTAGTTTCATCCATCCGGGCTGCGATATATATTCAGGAAATATAAAAGCATTTGTCATGTACATCATTGCAGCAGATGATCATCCTACTCAAAGGATGATAATTTCAGCAGAGAATTATCAGTCTACCATCAGACGATCGTCTGTTCTATGTACCAAAATGTATTTATAAAGCTGAGCATGGGAATGCCCGCCTCAGCTAGATCATGAAAGCAGAATGAAAAATAATGTATTGTATTGTATTTTATTACAGGTCACCTCTCAGCGATTGAATGAACTTCGGATCCTCTGGATAAAGCATTTCACTCGATAAACGACCTCATACTTTAGGGGGCAACTGTTATAGACATTTTTGTGCCTTACAGCATGAAGCATGAAATGTCCATAATCAAAGGGATCCAAAGTCCCTAAACATGTTGTTCTTACCCCTAGAGGAACAAGGTCAGCAAACCACAGCACTTCAAATCAGTTCTCCACCTGAAAACACTCAAAAACAAGCAATTTCGGGATCATGTCAACTGCTCCACTGAGCATCTGCGCTGAATGTCAACTGCTCCACTCTGTACCTGCGCTGAATGTCAACTCTAATGAAGGCTACCTGCGCTGGGCGAGATTGGCCAAGTGGCACAGTCATTCTTCAAGGTGTCAATGCCCAGGAAGCTTCCAAAATGACACTTGGATCAGGGAATTCGCCTAGTGATGAGTAAGAGGTTCTTAAACTCCAAGTGGAAGCAAGGATCTCCAAGTGGACTCAAGAACTGAAGTATAACTGAAGTGGGAGAGGACACTAGTCAGCTTCATGCCAGCCTCAAGCTGACTCATCCTTTCTCCAAATCTCCTATATATAGAGCTCTCTCATGAGGTCTAGGGAGGCTGGAATTTTGTGAATGCAAGGAAGTGCTGTTGGTTTGAGTTTAGAGCTATTGGGTGATTGCTTTGAAGGAGG
Source organism: Pinus tabuliformis (assembly GCA_031772625.1). Lineage (NCBI taxonomy): Eukaryota > Viridiplantae > Streptophyta > Pinopsida > Pinales > Pinaceae > Pinus > Pinus tabuliformis. Next base: position 120,871,664 of record CM062806.1, read on the forward strand.
TGAAGAGGAGATTTCTTTCTGCTAGGAGGTGTTGCTGGATTGGGCCTTTTATGGTTGTAACACTCTCAGAACTTTACTTCTTCCATTAATAAAGCATTTGAGGTTCTTCTATATGCATGTGTTTCAATGATGTATTGTTGTACTTGTGTATTTGATTTATTCTAATCCTTGAATCAGTTATGAATGTATGCTTCTTGTAGTTTCCCTCTCTTGCCTTTTTGCAGGATCTTTGTGTAGCTGGGCCAGTGAAAGAGCAAGGAGTTGGGAGCAAGCAGCAAGGAGAGAAGACTGGATCAATCATTAGCGAAAGACATCGGTTGGTGGATCTCTTTCTCCCCTATTTACTTTCATAAAGAAGAAATCTTAGATAGCTTTACTTTCAGTTGTTGCTGAGGTACTATCACCCTTAGAGTGGGATAGGGTCATTCCGTATTGGATACTTTTCCCTACAACAGTGGGACCGTTGGATAAATAGTTGTCTGGGGGCAACATTTACTCAGTAATGGGATGAAGACAACAGGAGGGAGCTGCAACGAAATTGGTGTAATGATCATTGATGTGGTGGCTCATGATAGGTGGATGGAGGCATGGGATCATTGGTGGGAAGTGATAGGTGGAGGGATACATGGCAGTAGGGGAATGGCAGATGAGTGGAAACAGAGGGTGATGTAGCCGAGAAGGTGGGTTGCGATAGGATGGAGGAAACCGCTTTCAGAGGGGGGTCATGGTTGTTTGTGGTATTAGAGGGGGGGGGGGTCCGAAATCATGAGGGGAGGACACGTAGCAGTGGGGAAACCAATTTTTGGACCCCCCCTTTTCGTTAAAGAGAATCATAGCAAGGGGGTCTGAAAAGGCTTAAGAGTTGTTGGATTAATTGAGGTTGTTATCGAGCGTGGGGAGATGTGAAAGTACCGTTGGCAGTCCCACATCATATTTCTGGCGAATATTTTTTACAATAAGGTCTGACTTTGGACAAAGGTCCATTTTGAACCATTTACATCCTAAATCAAACATTGCTAAACTAATGTAGCTTAAACCAATAAGTGTGCATTTAAAAGTGAAAACCCTGATTTATTTTTCTATTCAAAGGACTAAAAATATCTATTCAAACAACTAAACTAATCTAACAACTGCACTAACCCACATTAAACTGTTGGATTAGTTTATTCACCTATTCTACCTATTTAGTCTCAGCTAAGATTACACTGTTTGGCTAAGTTATTCACTCTAATATAATTGACATAAATTGAAATTTGCTTGAATGTGATTAAATTATATGTTTCAAATAAAAATAAGTATTGTGGCATTTTAAACAAGTTGCACACAATTTCATGAATATATTCTCTACAAAATTATTGGACTATCAGTGGTGTTATCACTCAGGTTGTCCCTTTTGACTCCCAAAGGGATACGACCGAGGTAACCACAAACCAACTTTGGACTGCAGGCCCTAGCCTGCCTGCAGTCAAAGAGGGCTCTCTCTTTATGATTTAGCTTTGTTGAAAGGGATGATTTTAGGCTAGATATGGTACACAGGGGTTTTGATTGAGTTTTGGTGGGAAAACTGACACTTTCAGGTAGAGAGGCTGAGTATAGTCTGGATGTTTCAAACCATTGGGCGTGGAGTCGAGGAGGGGAACTGCTGGTGTCTTTCCTTAATAACAGTGAGGGGAAAATGGAGCAAGATGACTGAAGCAGAAGCAAATTTCAGGTTCAAGGGATGGCAAGAATGCTAAAGAAAGAGAGGCAGTTAAGAATCTCTCCAACAGATTAGCAGAGGAAACAACAAGGCGCTACCTAGGAGTAGTTAAGAATTCCTAGATAATTGGCCAGCACAGGTGAACTGGGGTAAACATGAGCCAGAAGGAATTCAATGTTCATAACCAATTCATTTAGAAGAAAACATCAAGAAACAGCAGGAATTGAGCATAGAGAGTATTTAAACTAATTCTAGGCTATTCTTTTTTCCTGCTATTTAGATAATGGCAAACACATAAACAGAGATAAGAGGCACTTATTGCTTCAGGCCGCAGCGCAGGAATTCCACCTCCAACTCTCTTTAACACGTTCATCAACAACATACAATTCGCTCTCCAAGCTTTAAGCAATCTTTGATTACAGAAAAATTCAGATATACACAGCGAGTCTCTAATGAAAATTATCAATTGACCAACCCTTAGAACTATACAGAGGGTGGTATATATAGGGCAAAACTCTTTGCAGAGTTCCTTTATTACATCTTGACCTAATTAGGTCATAAAAATGACTACTTGACCTACTCCTATCTAATAATAAATGCAAAGAATGTCTCGGGCCGTGCTCAGGGCCGATGTGTCAAAACTGAATAAATGATGCTGTCCTCGGTGGCTTGCTGCAGTGCTTTCTGCAATAAATGGGTATGGGTTTATGCTTTCTTGCTGTCTGGTGTCTTAAATGTCTTGACAGTGATTTGAAGGCAATGATGGGCTGATGCTTATCAATTTGATTTTTCTGGGGGCTTCATCAATGTTCAGGTGCCTCGAGCCCCTAAAAAATCATGGCTGATTCTTTCTGGCGTCCTTTCTTCCACTGATACTCTCTGACAAAATCTGGGCTGCTAATCTGCTATGCTGCATGTCTAATCACCAGTAAATGGCCGATGTTCAGCCTCTGTATCATCTGGAATTGTCTCCTGATCATTTTGGTATGCTCTGTGAGGAAAATGGATCATTTTTGCGCCTTTTCGGGCTTCCTGGGCTGCATGGAGCGAAGATTCCCTGAAGATTCTCCATTTTGGCCCAAAAAATCCTGCGATGAGCGATCGGCACAAATTTCTCATCAAAAACTACCTCAGAATTCGATTCCGGGGCTCCGAAGTGCGATTTTCGCGCCTCTGCATCCAAAAAAGGCTGATGACGTCAGCATGACATCAGCATTGTACGACGGGTGACGTCAGTATGATGTCAGCATGGTGATGTGGCCGGATGATGTCATCACGTACGATCGATGACGTGGCAGGTACAGTGGCGGGACACGTGGCAGTGACGTGACAGGAGGCCACGCAGGCGGGTGACTGTACAGGGGGTGACGTGGGCTGTTGACTATGCAGGGGGTGACGTGGGCTGGTGACGTCACCGAGCGGGGCAGTAAGCGGTATGTGGCACACCGCTTATGGGGGATGGTGGTTTCAGAGGGAGGGGCTCTGCCACAGCCCGGCGCTTGACGCGTGGCGGGAGTACGGTCGCAAAACTGCTGAACTCCCGGACGTTAAAGGCCGGGCGTGTCGGGGATAAGGATGCCCGCCAGCCGTAGATCTGCGGGGTTGTGGATCGGACGGCTGGCGGCGGACGCGACGTGATAGGGGGTTAACGGGCAGGAATATTCGCAAGAATATTCCAATTTTAATATGTGGGCGGATGGGTTAGGACTTATGGAAACGGATTTAAGGGGTTTTTACAGCGGTGGGGTGAAATTTTACAAGGGGAATGGTGAAATCATGGGTTTTTTTGGGGGTTTTTAGGGTTAAGGGAGAGGTTGCTAGCTGACCAGGTGTTAAACAAGTTCCTGAATGACTCGGATGGGCTAAAAACAATCCCAGATGGACTGTGATTTCCCTGACTTAATAGAATTATGGCTATAGTGCCAGGGATGGGATATTTACATAGGGGGATTTATATACATGATTTTAATAGGGGAAGGGAAAAACTAATAGGGAGTTATATAGTAAGGGTGATGAGAAAAAGAGAGATGTTAGTGAACTCCAGCCTGAGTACCTCCAACTGAACAAACTGCCTCAAACCAAAAATGGATTGCCTAATCAAAATTGGAACACAACAGTGGCCCTTAGACCAGCCTACTCTTATGGATACTTTTTGGCCATCTGTAGCAAATATGGAGCATTGCAGCATGCATAGCACGACATATTTGGCATGTAAAACTATCGATCATGAAAGATGATTAACCTGCTGCAGCAGGAGGCTAACAGTGGCTCCACTTGGGGATGGCTTTTCCTTGTGAAAAGTCAAGAACAGCAGGTCAGACTGCCTTGTATTCAACTGTTACTGTGTTCTGCAAATTTCTCTTGGTTGGCTGCCTTATTGATCCTACCTACCTACCTACCCTAACCAGCACTTACTTTGCTGTTAGGTGAAGTGAAATAACCAATGCAGCCACTTAAGTAATAACAACATGAGTGGGCTTTGCTGCTTGTGCTTGCCAGTGACATCAACTGAGATTTTGCAATTTGTTATGGCTTTGTCAATCTTTGAGAAGATCAGGAAGCTACTGACCTCCTTTGCGGTGTTTAAATACTGTAAAAAATTATCCTGCAAAATATATATACAATTTTTTGGCTGAATTAAAGAACTGTACAAAGGTTCAGGATCACTACCATGCCTTGGAGTCGGGAGATCATTGACCACTCGATATTGAGCCTTGCAGCCTGTTGATGGCGACGTGCACTGATTTCTTTCATCGTTCTGCCTACCAGCGGATAAGTCATTCAGTACTTGCAGAGGTGCCTGTAATTTATTACAATCTGGCTCGAATAGGGCCGGACTACTCTGTGCGGGCTGCTGGTTTTCTTCTTCTTTGAATAATTCAGATTGCTGAAAACAAAGAGGCAGGGGATCCACTAGGATCATCTGGTCATATGCTTCTGCTTCTGGGTCCTCCTCAATCTGATATTCAATGGCTCTATTTTTGTTTCCTTCTTGACTGTATGATGATCTTCAACAACATTTGCAAGCTGCTGCTTTGATGTGCAAGGAGTCTTTTGAACAATCTTTTCCAAAGGAAAAACACAAAAATCTGACATATAATCGCTTTTAAAGTACAATATGCACAACAAAATTTGGTGCAAGAGAAAGAACACAGTCTCTTGGATGATAATCCAAGTCAAGAGCCTGATCTGCTTATATAGTTCTTTCGGGTTCATTTCTCCAGCGGAGTCTTTATTATGGGGATGATGTGGAGTCGCCAGGTGGATGATGTAACCTTAAAGTGCCTGATCTCTGTCCACCATCATAGATCAGAACTGAACAAGAAAAACCCTGAAGAAAAGGAACACTTTCTCCAGAAAACGAGGCGAATTGGTCAAAATTGAAGATTTGCACTAAGAAACACATGATTCATCTCCCCAGTCGAGTCGCCATTATGTTATCACTCAGGTTGTCCCTTTTGACTCCCAAAAGGGATACGACCGAGGTAACCACAAACCAACTTTGGACTGCAGGCCCTAGCCTGCCTGCAGTCAGAGAGGGCTCTCTCTTTATGATTTAGCTTTGTTGAAAGGGATGATTTTAGGCTAGATATGGTGCACAGGGGTTTTGATTGAGTTTTAGTGGGAAAACTGACACTTTCAGGTAGAGAGGCTGAGTATAGTCTGGATGTTTCAAACCATTGGGCGTGGAGTCGAGGAGGGGAACTGCTGGTGTCTTTCCTTAATAACAATGAGGGGAAAATGGAGCAAGATGACTGAAGCAGAAGCAACTTTCAGGTTCAAGGGATGGCAAGAATGCTAAAGAAAGAGAGGCAGTTAAGAATCTCTCCAACATATTAGCAGAGGAAACAACAAGGCGCTACCTAGGAGTAGTTAAGAATTCCTAGATAATTGGCCAGCATAGGTGAACTGGGGTAAACATGAGCTAGAAGGAATTCAATGTTCATAACCAATTCATTCAGAAGAAAAAATCATGAAACAACAGGAATTGAGCATAGAGAGTATTTAAACTAATTCTAGGCTATTCTTTTTTCCTGCTATTTAGATAATGGCAAACACATAAACAGAGATAAGAGGCACTTATTGCTTCAGGCCGCAGCGCAGGAATTCCATCTCCAACTCTCTTTAACATGTTCATCAACAACATACAGTTCACTCTCCAAGCTTTAAGCAATCTTTGATTATAGAAAAAATCAGATATACACAGCAAGTCTCTAATGAAAATTATCAATTGACCAACCCTTAGAACTATACAGAGGGTGGTATATATAGGGCAAAACTCTTTGCAGAGTTCCTTTATTACATCTTGACCTAATTAGGTCATAAAAATGACTACTTGACCTACTCCTATCTAATAATAAATGCAAAGAATGTCTCGGGCCGTGCTCAGGGCTGATGTGTCAAAACTAAATAAATGATGCTGTCCTCGGTGGCTTGCTGCAGTGCTTTCTGCAATAAATGTGTATGGGTTTATGCTTTCTTGCTGTCCTGGTGCCTTAAATGTCTTGACAGTGATTTGAAGGCAAGGATGGGCTGATGCTTATCGATTTGATTTTTCTGGGGGCTTCATCAATGTTCAGGTGCCTTGAGCCCCTAAAAAATCATGGCTGATTCTTTCTGGCGTCCTTTCTTCCACTGATACTCTCTGACAAAATCTAGGCTACTGATCTGCTGTGCTGCGTGTCTAATCACCAGTAAATGGCTGCTGTTCGGCCTCTGTATCATCTGGAATTGTCTCCTGATCATTTTGGTATGCTCTGTGAGGAAAACGGATCATTTCTGCGCCTTTTCGGGCTTCTTGGGGCTGCATGGAGCGAAGATTCCCTAAAGATTCCTGAAGATTCTCCATTTTGGCCCAAAAAATCCTGCGATGAGCAATTTGTGCTAGGCATCTTTTCCTAAATACTACCCTTCGTCCTTTAAATGATCTTTTGGAAGGAAAGTATTTTTTCTTTTTAGGAAAGTATTTATCAGCCTTGCAGGAGCAAGAGTTATCAAACTTCGCCTTTTTAGAAACCTTTCTTTCACTTTTCTTGTGACAACCAAAATTATAGGTTTCTTTGAAATTATTGCAAAGCTTTGTGCTAAAGTGCATCTGTTTTGAAAAATTCTTCTTGGCTTTGCTCTCTGCATATTCTTTCTGCAATATTGTGACAATCAATTGGTGAATAGCTACAAATGATTGTCCTTCCAAATTCACTTTATGGTCTGCTATGTACTGGTTAATTAGATCAGGAATTTTACCAGGCATAGACTGGATGTAATATCTCAGATAGGCAACATTATGTGGATCACTAGCCTGATACAGAAGTTTTTTCATAACACAAAAATACTCTTGCAAGTAATCAATGTCGCATAACTTCTGGGAGAGAAATAGCTGTGAATGATGGGTTGAATCTTCAGGGACGGATCCAACAAATTCATTTTTTAAAGCTTCAAACAGTGCTCTTAATGGATCAGTACTATGTTCAACTATTTGATCTTTCTCTTCCTCTGCAAGCCTTTCCCACCATTGCTTTAGTATGCCAGTAAAAGACCATACAATTTGAGTAACTACATCAGACCATGATACTTTGGATTCAGCTTTCCTCTGTAATGCCCAAGCATGGACATTATGCAAAATAGCAATTACTTCATTATAATCAAGGCAATCAATATTTACTAACAATGAATTTCCATATCCTCTGGAAGCAGGATTGTCTAGCCTTATAGGTGTAGATTGCAGATTTTCAGTATATCTGCTGAACGGGCTGGATGCTGATGCTTCATGTGCATTGGTATCACCAGCACCTTTTTTCCCTTTGTTGGAGTGGAAAAAAGAATCACTTCTGTCTCTTTTATAACTTGATTCACCTTGTGTTTGTTCACCAGTTACTCCTGACATGGCCATTATTGAAGGAGAAGATGGTTGGCCATTTTGTTTCATCAAAGAACTAAGACTGACATAGTTCTTTGGTAGTCTTAGACTTTCAACAGAAGGAAGATCAGCTAGTCTATTCTTCATCAACTCTATCTTTTCTCTAGCTAGATTGATTCCTTTTTTGATCTTCTCAAGTCTGGCTTTATCTATATTCTCTACCCCTTTAAAAAAGATTTGCTTTGATTCATCAGAATTGGAGGAGAATTTTAGCTTTGAACTTAAGACATCTACTTCTCTATAATGAGGTGGAGAAGCAGGAGTGGGGAGTGCATTTGTAAGATGTTCCAAACACTTGGAGATGATACCCATGTTTGACTGAATATTATTTAACTTTTGTGTGTGTGTATCTTGGATTCCCAATGTCTCAATATAACCAGTATGCATCTTTTTGATGTGCTCTTTAATTTCTAAAACATCTCGGGCTATATCATCAATATTTTCAAGCATACAAACTATTTGGTAGTTTGTATAATTATGCAGCTTTTCATTTTCGTTCTGATCTGGATCAGAAGTTGCTCTCATAGATAACCATTGGAAATCTGCTTTCTTCGTTCCATTGCTAAATGTCCTTCTAGAATTTCCAGATTCTAAATATCTTTCTGGTATTTTTGCAGTAACTTCTGACTGAGCTCTAGGAAGTGAAAAACTTTTGATATCAGGTATAAAGACCTCAGAGCTAGGGGATTCATCAGTCTGGAATGTAGAAGATGAAGATGGAACACAGAACTGACAATCATCAGGTTTATGAGAGGTGGATTTTCTATGATCCTCTCTTGGAGCAGAATGTCTTGATGATAAACTTTTGGGAACAAAGGGTATATGTGGATTCCTACCACCCAAAATTGTAGATCTAGGGAAGGATGACATAGATCTAGTAAGTGAAGGAGTGGTAAATTTAGGACCAGAGGATCCGTCAGGATGATGGACGAGAGACAATTTCAGAGGAACTTTAGATGTTTGCAGTTGAGGATATTTCTGTGAAAGTGGAATATATGTACTATTCCATTCATCTGGAAGAGTACATTCTGCAAAACCAATCTGTAGGGGAGCAGTGTTACCAGGGCCAACAATAACACCTTCTTTTAAAGCTATACCAGCTAACTTTGGATTCAGAGGAGGCATGGAGGTGGAGACAAATCTCAGGCATATAGAAGCATGGAGCTGAGCAATCTGTGACTGTGGGGCAACGTCAAAACCATAAAACTGAATATAAGCATTCAAGAATTCATTGATATAAGGGTCTGTCAATGAAACTTGATACCTGGGGATAACTGATGACCAAACAGGGCCATTATTGAGGGGACTTTGGAATCCTCCCAATAAAGCGTCGTCGAAGTTATTCATTCTTGTATCAAGGACACATGTCAAGCATGAAGTATTTAAACCAGGACGGACTAGAGGATTAATTCCAAATTGTATGATACCGATATGGATATATCTATAACCATTTTCTAAACCCCATTTGATATTTTCTGGCTGTATTAGTGGGATTTGATATACAGACTGGCCAGTGGAAATAGGAATATTCACAGATGTAAATCTAAATAACTGAGCAGCTCGAAACTCGAAAATAGGCATTTTATAAAGCTTATCAATATCAATCTCTGGCAATGTCCAGTTAGGCTGTCATTCAAATTCTTGTACTAATACTTTTTCATCATAGAGAACATCTTCATTTCTGGTTTTATTTAAAAACTTATTCATAAAAGACCATCGATTCTTATGAGCTATCTTTCTGTCTTCGGGCTTCTGAAGAGAAAACTCATTCATATAACTAGCCATTGAAAGAAAGTATGAGTAAGCACCTGAACAGAGGAGAATCAAAGCTTTTGTGCACCAGGAAAGCAAACACGGCAGTCCTTCGCCTTCACAACTCTCTACCAGCGCCTTATCGCAAACTTAGACTCGTGGACAGTAGCTCAGACAAATACTACTTAATGGAAGAACCAGACAATTTAAAACAGCTCTTGGACAAAGAACCAGATGGCTCTGATACCATAAATACAGATGTGCAGCAAAGATGTGCAAAGATATATTTGCTTCTCAGATAATTACAGAATCCAGATATGAGACTAGCGCTCCGTGATGCAAGCAGATCGAGAAAACTTCTCGCAGATGCAGAGCAGGGAGATCTTGTCTCGTCTAAAACTCAAAGAACTCAAACTCACAATACAAACTATAGAGTCAGACTCCGTGGTGCAAGCAGATCGAGAAAACTTCTCGCAGATGCAGAGCAGGGAGACTTCACTCAGACTACAACACTACTCAGACTCTCTCAAAACTCTCAAGACTCTAATGCCCCTCATGAGCTTACAATGCTAGTATTTATAATATCCTAGCAGGTCATCCGGTGAAAGGTTTTACTGGGAACTTGAAACCAAAAGAATCAAACTTTCGCTAGAACATCATGCAAGATGTCTATCACGAAAGAACTTTGTACAAAAGTAATGAATAGTTCTAAAGATTCAGGCAAGTGGGGACAACCACTTGTTATCTCGTCCCTTGGAGGCTAAGCCATATGGGGACCGAATCATGACATCTCTGAAGTGAAAAGATGGCCGGAATCTAGGACATCGGCTCTTATACAAAAGTAATTACACAGTGGAGATTTTATTCGGACTAAATCCCACGGAAACCAAAGAACAACAGGATAAAGTAATTACACAGTGGAGATTTTATTCGGACTAAATCCCACGGAAACCAAAGAGCAGTATATGTACAAATAAAGCAGGATATGAAAGGATTTCATTTGATTGATCCTTTCAATCAGTCGCTGTTAGCCCTGTCGTCATAATCATGTGCATGAGTATCTGGAACAGCTGGATTATTATGGCCAAGTCTGATTTGGTCTTGTTCTATCAATTCCTCAATTAGTTCTTCATTGTTTGGAGCCAGCACTTCGTATGGGACAGATTCATCTAGCCAATATGGTGCTGCATCTCTGGTACAACAAAAGAATGGGAATGTGAACATGAATGTTGGCCTGTCATGTGGGTCCACTGATATCAATCCTCTGAATCTGACAGAAAGCTTAAAGGACTCATCTTCTTCATTAGGAATGACAATTGTGTGTTTGTGGATGAATTCAAACTCTAAGACGTAATCATTCTGGACAGCTACATGCATTTCCCAATGGAAGATTCTGACAAACTCAGCAAAAGTCCTATCAAAAATGCTTTTAGCTCTAGGCAAATATCTAAACATGAATAGCTTAAACCATGGACTCCACCAATTGTTAGAGGGATCTATAGCGTGAGCATAAAATATGACCTTAACCGAACCATGTATCCTAGCTCTTTGGTGAATAGAAAAGTAGTCTGACCATGTCCAGTCAGTATTTTGAATACACCCAAAATAAACAGGATCTGGTTCCCTAGACAATGCATAATAAACACGCCATGGCCTAATCCTATATGGTAACTCTTTTGTATATGACCATCTAGACTCCTCAGAATCAAACCATTTTTGCAAAATGATTTGTCTTAAGCATAATGGCAAGACTCGGACCTGTTTTGATAGACATTCTAGACAAAACTCATAATGACAGTTACTACAGACTGTAACATACTTAACTCTTTTAGACTCGACATGACTGGACTGACTTGTAGAAGCTTCATGCTGATTAAGTGGTCTGAACATTTTGATCTCCTTGGTTTCTTGAGCACCTTCTCTGGTAAGCATGTCAGCAAGATAATTTTCTGCACCAGATTTGTAAACAATATCAAAATCAAAACCTTCTAGCCATAGTGCCCATCTTAGTACTCTGGTACTACCTTGTTCTAACAATCTTTTGTTTGCCAACATCTGTTTCATATGCTTTAGATCTGTTCTGACAATAAATTTAACACTTTTCAAGAACAAGTGAAATCTTTTTATTCCTCTCTTTACTACAAGTATTTCTTTATGAGAAGAAGGATACTTTTTCTCTGTATCATCAAAAGATCCTAAGGAATAGGCACAAACCAATTCTTTTCTTCCATGCTTTTGTAACAAAACTACAGCCCAAGTGTTATAGACATTTTTGTGCCTTACAACATTGAGCACGAAATGTCCATAATCTAAGGGATCCAAAGTCCCTAAACATGTTGTTCCTACCCCTAGAGGAACAAGGCTAACAAAACACAGCAATTCACAGAAGTTCTCCACCTGAAACTGCTCAAAAATAAGTCAATTCAGGATCATGTCAACTGCTCCACTAAGCATCTGCGCTGAATGTCAACTGCTACACTGGCTACCTACGTTGAATGTCAACTCCAACACTAGCTACCTGCGCTGAGCGAGTTTGGACAAGTGGCAGGCTCATTCCTCAATGTGTCAATGCCCAGGAAGCTTCCAAAATGACACTTGCCTCAGGGAATTCGACTGGTGATGAGTAAGAGGTTCCAAGTCTCCAAGTGGAAGCAAGAACCTCCAAGTGGACTCAAGAACTGAGAGAGGGAGAGGACACTAGTCAGGTCTCAAGCTGACTCATCCTCTCTCCAAAATAACTATATATAGATCTCTCCTCCATGAGATCTAGAGGCTGGAATTTTGTTATTGCAAAGAATTGTTGTTGGTTTGAGACTGGAATCATTGGGTGCTTAATGCTTTGAAGGGAGGTGAAGATAGGAATTCCATTCTGCTGGGAAGGAGATGCTGGATTGGAGCCCTCTGGGTTGTATCTCTTCCTGAACCTTGTTATTTATCAATAAAGCTATCTTGGTTTCCTCCTATATACTGGTGTATTTGTATGATTGCATTAGTGTATTTGATTTACTTCTAATCCTGAATCATTTATGAATATGAATATCTGCCTTTGTGTTGTGTTCTTCTCTTGTCGCAAGTAGTTGCTCTCTTGTCGCAAGTAGCTGTTCTCTTGTGATCTCGCAGGAATCAAGTAGCTGTTCTCTTGGGCGAGCGAGGAGGCAAGTAGCTGTGAACACCCAAAGAGAAGAGGATCTAGATCGAGGGACAAACGGAAGACACCGGTAAGTCTATTGATCTCCCCTCTTTCACATTTCATAAAGGAAGAAACCAGAATAGCTGTCTCTGTTTGTTGCTAAGGCACTGTCACACCTTAGGTGGATAGGATCGTCCTGCATAGGCATTTTTCCCCACAACAAATTGGCGACTCCACTGGGGAAATTTGTTTTAGTCATTTTATTTGTGTTTACATCATTGTTTGTTTCATAGACTCAACAACAACAATCGAACTGCTTCTGCAAAGTAGACTGTTGCTGCCTTGATCCTTCACTGGTTTTTGTCTATGATCTGAACAATGGACTCACAAATGAATTGATGATCCTTTGTGATAGATCTTAGTACCCTCTCAAAGCATCCCTTTGATTATACCTTACTTGTGTTTCTGATTTGGCCTGAAACAGTTGATTTTTGAGCATTTTGTGACCCAGAACCCAGGAGAAACCAGAGTTTCTCCTTCAGCGCAACTGCTGTGAAGGCAGTTTGCATTTCAACGCAGGTCCTGTGAAGGCTACCTGCGCTGAATGTCAACTCCACAGTGTTGAGGTTGCGCTGAACCAGTTTGGCCTTGTGCAGCTGGGGTTCTCTGCTGTCCGTTGCCCTGTTTTGATCTCTGTTTTTGCAGCCTTTAACCAGCATAGGTACCAGTCTGATAACTCCTTTTCTTTGCTTGAATTCCACCTCCTTTTGTACAAAAAGACTGTAAGTGTTTTTATGTGTTTGTGGCGTCATTTACAGTTTTCCTTTGCATAAGTGAAATAATCGTCCTGTAGCCCTTGATTTATATCTGTTCATTGTGATCTTAGGAGAGAGTTCATTGGCTGTTTGCAGTTGATTATACATTTGCTTTTGCTTATTGGTTTGAGTTTGTCTCTTTTAAGTGTCGAAACAAGTATTCATTTCGAAAATCGCAAAGTATTGTAATCTCTTCTACCCTTGTCGATTTCGAAAAAATTAAACTTGTTTGTACTTGTCATTTAAAAGCAAATTCAAAATTGTACAAAAAGCTTTCTTTGTAGGCATTAATACTAAGAAAGTGGAAAAAAAACACCTGCATTGTGCATTTGCATTTTGATAAGTTTGCATGCTTGATTTAGGAAGAGTGCATTAGAGTGTGCTGATTGCTCTTTGAGAAAAGATGGTGTCTTTCTTTTCCCTTAGTAGCTAGGATTTTCAAAGTTGAAAAGATTATAAAGCTTGCTTATCATCTTAGACTGCATTTAGGAATTGTACCATACATCTCGTGGTGATCCTGAAAGGAAAACTTATAAAAAGATCAACTTAAAATAAACTGAATGAACCTAACAACGCTTTGCAACATAATGCACAACATAGAGGTCTAGGCTAGAGACGTGTTCCGGCGTCGTTAAGCCTAGTGACTGTCGATCTCGTGGAAGGTGGGTGATTCCTCCTGAGGGACGATAGCGCTAGTACGGATTGTGCTCCCACGTACCGTCGCATATATATTGGGAGACCCCTATAGGCATATATCCTTTATCCTTAGGAAGCCGCGTCGGCCGCCCTACTGATCGCAATGCAGTGAACACAGCATTCACGAAGATCGACCGCCCGTACCTTAAAAAGTATTCTGCGGTTTTGCGAAAAGTTTGGCACACCCTCTGCCTAGATCTCCAGAGCAGTTTCTTTTGGCCTTTCTCAGACTCTATAACAGAAAAAGTCCATCTGAGCATTTGTCACTTCGGGCTCGTTAAAACATCTAAGGAGACTAGAGTCATCTTTAGCTTTTTCTCGACTCTTTAAAAGTGAAAAAGCAAGTTGTGTCTAAAGCGTCGTTAACAATTTATTTTAAACGGAACAATCACCCTTTGTTCCCGCGTTGATCTTTAGGTTGAAAAGATGGAGCACACCAACCAAGGAATTCCCCTTGGTGGAAATCCTAGTCCCTTCTCCTCTTGGGGAGATGTTGGTGCGCCCCACATGGCCACATTGTCGCTTCCAGGACTGACAATTGGCCTACCAGTCTGGCTCTTTTCAACCAATGTCGTTTAGAACACCACAATTCCTGAACAGTCGAGTCAACAGTTAGATCAGACAAGAGTTGCCCACCAGCCTTCTACTTCATCTTCCTCTCCTCCTTCCTCTTCGCTTGACGGAACTGGTCGAACAAAAAACTGGGTTCCTAAGGAGAAGAAGGAGAAGAAGAAGAAAGAAAAGAAGAAGAAGGAGCCTAAGGCGACTGGGGGAAAACAAGTGTCATCTGAAAAAAGTCCACACACAGCACTCGTAAGGCCTAAATCGCCATGCGTCATATGCAAGGGAGACCACTTCCATAGAGATTGTCCCTGTATCCCCCGGATACTAAGAGACTGGTCCCCCCGTTTGCACAATTCGGTAGCATCGACCTCTGATAGCCATGTCGACTGCTCACCGTCAACTAGTGGGAGTGAAGCCCCAGGACAGAGCGGGAAAGCTAAATTTCCCTGCAGACTGTGTGAAGGCGATCACGCCATCCACCGTTGTCCCTTCTTAGATGAGGCAAAAAGAGTTCTGGAAGATCGCCCGATTTTACGAGCGCAACTTCCTCTTGGATATCAAAGACTCTTGCCAAGTCCCTCGCTAGTTGAGAACCTGGCTGACCCGCCCAGGTGGTCAGCCGAAGCACCTGTCATTGAAGATGAACCATCTGAATCCATACCTGACGAAAGTCTAAAGGTTGAAACGACAGTTGACCCGGTTTTGCCTTCAGAGGCTCTATCTTCGAATGACACCATCACAAAGGAGGATAAAGACGACACCGTCCAAATTCTCTTCATCAACACTGACTCTGATGATCAAGGGGGGCAATGCCACCATTCCTTTATCGCAGGAAGGAAGTTCATCAGAGCGATATCCGGCCGTATACTCGGTCCCACCACCAAGCAACCTGGTTGTGTCGTTCGACTGGAACCAACTAGGCAGACCCCGCTTGCCAGCTAGCATACCATTCAGAATTATTGTCCAAATATACAGAATGGTAATGGCTGGCACAATTATTGATGAAGGGGCATCTGTGAGTATCCTTTACTCTATTGCTTGGAAAGCGCTTGGTTCACCTGCGCTTTTGCCTGAGATGAGAAATCTATCAGGCTTTGATAAAGGAACCAGTTGACCTTTAGGGATCCTCCCCAATGTGCCCATAACGTTGAAAAGGAAGACCGTTCAAATGAACATGATGGTCGTTCAAGGACCCTTGGATTATAACCTACTCCTTGGACGAGACTATATATATTGCATGGGAGCCATCGTCTCATCACTCTTTAGAGTAATGTGTTTTCCGCATGAAGGAAGAATGGTCAAGCTCGTGGACCAACTTTCATTCCCCGGATCACGCATCGCAAATAGTCATGAACCATCCCTAAATGGTCTATTCACGCAAGAAGTGTCTCAACCCATGGTCCGTCCTCCTGATGAGCGCGAGTAATTCGGGAGGATACGACTGGAACCCAGGGGGCATGCATCCTGGTCTGCTTCGGCAGGAAAACTTTGGGTGTAGGGTAGGTTTCCGCGGGAGAATATGACTAGTCCGTACCCCGTCCGTCTAGGAAGAGGTTTGTTCTAGAATAAGATTCTTTTGTCAAAGTTATGTGAGAGGACGGGACCCGTCGCTCACCTTTGTCTATTTCGGTAGACATTGCTGAGGAAGTGTTTTGTTTGAAAGATTAACGAGACAATCTTCGGGTAACCTGAAAGAGGTAAGCCTCTCTCGTTAAAACAAAATTTTTAGCGGAAGTGAAGTAGAGGTAACCTTGAAATTGTACTTTATGCCTAGGGGCATGCAAACCTTTTGGAGTGCAAGCAAGGGGCGACTATTTATTTTTTAAATTTTTAGGACCTCTAACCCTTTAAACTCGTAGGATTAGTCGTTTCCGAACTCGCATAACGAAAGGATGCGGAGCAAAGCTTAGTGAGATGAAGCTCCATAAAAAATAGAATCTTGATGAGACACTCTTATTATATGACTGGTATAACCGAGCAGTTTTAGCATAAAGTTCATGCTCGTTAAAAAATAAACGCAAGATCCGAGTAGTTTTAGCACATAGTTCATGCTCGTTAAAAAATAAACATAAGTCCGAGCAGTGTTTTGGTGCATTCAAGCTCGTTAAAAAATGAACCTATTCCGGTGAATAACCATTGTGTATGTAACCTCATCTGCCATAAAAGCCTTGGTCGTGTTTGCACCGTCACCTCCACTTTCCATTTGGCCGATCGTTTACCTCCATATGATTGTTTACCCATTTTGAGGAACAACTGCGAAGAGTGATTTCACCTAGCCATCCTTGTGACACTGCCGTGATTGGAAAATTCCAACCTGTACCTGGAATCAGCTGCTAACCCTGTTCATCACTCGTTCCTCAGGAGACGAGTCTTCTTTAAGCTCTTTTCAACTGACTCGTAAAATATGAAAAGATTGTCGAGTTTTGGCCTTCCAGCTCGTTAAAGCGACCGGAAGTGCTATCCCTCCTCTAGATTTTAATCTTTTTGGACCTGAGGGAGTATTGCACAAAAAGATCGAGCGCTTGTTTTGTTCGGCTCGTTAAAACTATCAAAAATTCATCCCTTCTGTATTGTTTTATACTTTTTCAGACTTAAGGGATTAGATGACGAAAAAGGACTTTCGGAGTTAACTTTATGTACCTTTTCAGACTCTCTAAAAATGAAAAGGACCGAGTTATCCTTGTCGTTAGACTCGTTAAAATCACTAAATAGCGACAAACTTGTCTTTAGACGAGAACGAGTTTCACTATCGCTAGGCTCGTTAAAACATAGCGATAGGCTTGCCCAAAGGGCAGGTTATAGAACAAGCATATGTTATCCTCCTCAAGCTTGACAAAAATAAAGAGGTACTGGTCAGCAATGACTGGGGAAAAATTGGGAGAAAATCAAGAAAACTTTGATGGTAGCAGGTCGCTCTTGAACATGACACTTTTCCTCCGTACCACAGTCGGGTTGGGTTGTTTCATTCACCGGTCACATCACCATGGTCTCGCCATACCATCCATAATTGGGGTAATGCTACCAATCCATCGCATCAGTGTCGCCATATGTTCAAGAGAAGTCGTTTAGAAAGAGTCAACCGGGTCCCATCCACTGCCATACATTATCCTTCATCCATTCATGACCGCCACCCTGAATCATATGTCACAGATCGTTTTCACCTCCACTAAAATCATTAGCTCCGTTCCATGTCACTGATGTGGGATTCATTAAGGCCCTCCTTTGACGGATCGCTTCTTGTCGACATCAGCTCATTATCCAAGAAGTTGATCTAGGAACAACCCCTTCAGTACTTTGAAGCTTGCATGCCTCAATGGCAAGTTTCTCACTTCTGGCGACAGGTATACATCAATGACCTTCGACCAGAAGATTTTGTGTGGTGTTCGACGCCAAGTCCTTTATTCACACCACGTGAATTGTACTGCAGTACCTTGAGGGTCATTATCATTATCGGTGATTCCTCTCGCGCTTGTTAACGGTTTACCTCATTGACCGGTAATCAAGCAATGTCTCTCCATGTTCGACTTCAGCGCAACTCTCACATGGATCGACTTGTACTTAGAGTGAAGATCGAACGAGTTTGAAGACCCCGGATCTAGTTTCATCCATCTG